>LR990644.1:6582863-9082863 GCA_905147715.2 Xestia xanthographa
ACGTACTGTCGCATATTAGGGAAGTAAAATCTTTCTTTGATTTTCTTTAGAGTGCGCTCTAGACCCAAATGTCCGGCGGTAGGCGCGTCATGGAGCTCCTTGAGGATATCAGCACGCATAGAATCTGGTACCACTAATTGAGGCTCTTCAGATTCTCCATCCGGATCAAAGCGGAAGAGGACTCCGTTTGAAAGGTAATAACCACGATCCGTCCACCGGGCAGACGCATCACCGTCTTCAAAGTCCGTAAAGATTCTCTGAAGTTCAGGGTCCTCGAGCTGAGCAGCTCGCAACTCCTTGGAGCTACGGTGAGGTAGGTCTATCGAAACAGGACACAGATCGCACGTAGCGTCAGTGTTTTCCTCGACTGACGGCTGGCATAGTACTGGACGACTCAGTGTGTCCGCTACTACGTTAGCTTTTCCAGGTGTGTATTCAACATCCAGGTTGAAAGCTTGAATTCTTAAGGCCCATCGAGCTAGGCGGCCACTTGGTGTCTTTAAAGACAATAACCACTTAAGCGGTTGATGGTCAGTAGCGACGCGGACTTGGGCACCTTCAAGATAACCACGAAATTTGTCTAGGGCCCATACCACCGCTTACGCTTCCCGCTCAGTCGTGGTATAATTGCGTTCTGCAGTCGTTAATAGCCTACTCGCATACTCTATAGGTTGCTCAGATTTCGGATCTGGTCCTTGCACGAGCACAGCACCCAAAGCGTAGGCACTGGCATCTGTGCGTAAAATAAAAGGTTGCTCGAAATCCGGTTGACGCAGAATCGGACTCGTTGTGAGTCTCCGCTTGAGCTCGTCGAAGGCGTTGACTTCTTTCTCTCCCCATTTCCAGGCCTTATTCTTCTTGGTAAGGTCGGTCAACGGCTGGGCTATTTCCGAAAATTGTGGTATAAATTTCCGAAACCACGAACATGTTTGTAAAAAACTTTTAAGTTCTTTTAAATTCTTAGGAGGCAACATATCTACCACTGATTGGACCTTAGTAGGATCAGGTTCGATACCTTGGGCCGTAATAACGTGTCCTAGATACGCGACTTTTTCCTTGGCAAAAACACACTTTTCGCGATTTGCCTTCAGGTTGAACTGTCGCAAACGGTCGAATACCTGCTGCAGATCCTGTAAGTGCTTATCTAGGTTATCGGATATCACAAGGATGTCGTCTAAATAAGCTACAACGGTGACGTCATTCAGACCAGACCGAAAACGATCCATCAACCGCTGGAACGTTGACGGCGAATTCTTTAAGCCAAATGGCATGCGCCTAAATTGAAACGTTCCGAACGGGGAGACGAATGCAGTTTTGTGTCTGTCCTCTGGAATAACTTCTACTTGCCAGTAGCCTGCTTTTAAATCAATAGTGGACATCACACAATTGCTTTTAGTAGAAGATAAGATGTCGTCGATTAATGGCAGCGGATATTTATCCGTGCGCGTTACAGCGTTCAATTTCCTATAATCGACGCAAAATCTTGTTTCTCCATTCTTCTTGGGCACTAACACGACTGGGGAAGCCCATTCTGACTCGGCTTCTTCAATTACGTCCAGTTCTAGCATCTTATCAATTTCCGCTTTTATCACCTCTTTTTTTGCAGGTGTAAGTCGATAAGGGGGCGTTGCGATAGGCGCGGCGGTACCTGTGTCAATCCTATGCAAAGCAAAGGGTGTCGGCCCTCCCCCTGCACTGAAAATATCTGCGTTATTTTCTAAAAGTGCAGCTAATTTAACCTTATCAGCTGGTGTCAGGAGAATGCCCTCGTACTCGCGGAGGCCAATCGTTGAACTGACCATAATTTGGTCCTCGCGTTCATACTGTAGCTCAAAGAAACCTGTATCGCGTAAAGAGAAACGATTCCTATCAAAATCGAGTATCATGCCAGCGTCCTCTATGAAATTCATACCTAATAAAGAATCGGTCGCGCCGGGCAAGATCATAAAGACAGTCTCTATAGCTACTCCCTGCAACTTTACATTTACAACAGCTGTTTCTACAGTTTGGGAACGTTGGGCTCCATCCGCAAATCGCAAATCAGTAACACAACTACTAAATTTTTGTCCATTAGCCCTTAAATGCCTAGTTAAGCTATCACTTGCAACGCACTGCTTAGCACCCGTGTCTAACAACGCGGTGCCTTCACAACCGAACACTTGAATAGTAAAAATAGGACGCACTCGCGGGTTTAACATTTTAGCACCACCGGAAACTGCTTGGAACGCGGTCGTCGCGGTCGGCGGTGTAGGGCGTTTTTCTTTGCACACTGCGCAGTTTGATCTAATGACGCCGGGCGCACCACATCCAAAACAAGTTATGGACGGGCGCGGCTCAGCAGCTCCCGCGACTGGTTCGCTTTTAACCGTAGACGTCCTGTTTTTATTCTCTAGCTTACGACAGTCATCTTTGACATGTCCAAACATTTTACAGAACGAGCACCTAGGTCTTCCTTTATTTAGTGCTTTCTCCTCTTTGTTCACTGAAGCAGCTGATGAAGAGGCCGCAGAGTGACCACTAACCTGCGGCGGCGGGGCGGTAGGCGCAGGAGTATGCCTTTTTGTAGGCGCAGCAGCGCCCGCTTCTTCAAGTACATCCTCCACTGCTCGAGCCTGATTCAGTAGCTCGGCGAACGATGTGAATGTACTCCTGGCCATCCTCTCCCGAATTCTTCTATGAAGCAGCCCATACACCATATCCAGTTGTACTGGATTCTCTGGCAGCGTGAGCGGCGGCAGCTGGGCGATCAGAGAACGCAACCTACAGACGAAGATGTCTGTCCTCTCCTCTCCTTGCTCACGACTAAAAATCTCTCTGTAAACTCTATGTGGTGGGAGACGAGGACCGAATGTGTGACGCAGTAACTGGGTGGCTTCTTGCCAACACATGACTGAATGTTTTACGCCTTGCCACCAGGTAGCTGCGAAATCTATGAGCAGCATTGGCAGGCCTCTCAAAGCAATATCGTCGCTAACGCCAACACAGTCTTTATAAATCTGTACAGCATCCACGAATGCCATAACATCGCCAGCTCCATTAAATCTCGCCGTACAATTAGCCAGGTTTGTACTTACAGTCGTCGGCGGCGGCGGCGGCGCGCTCATTGTGAGCGGCTGCGACCGTAAGGCTTGCAAGAGGAATACCAGTTGTTGATCCGTCATAGCGATGGGTGCGGACATCGGTGGCAGCGGTGTGGCGACGGGCGGAGCATGCCCTTGCTGTGGCATCTGCGAGTAGCCAGGCAGCTCACGCCCGTGCAGCGGCGGCGATGATGGGGCCGAGGTGCCGGCGGACGGAAGTCCAGCCAGCGGCGGCGTTGACGATCGCACATCAACGAGCAATGCGCCTCCATCTGAAGTAGACGGCATCAAGCCATCTAACTGCTCACCAGCCGAAGAATTCACGTCTACAGGCTGTTGCATAGCCCGCGAAGCACTATTAGCACGCGACCGTGTTAGCACCATGTCTTTTTTTTTTACACATTAACACACCATAGGTCTCTATTTCACAAGACACTGTAATCATCCAAATTACTAGGTAGGTATATATACAACAATGTTCGAAACACGTTAGTGTTTTACGTATTTAAAATAAATACCTTCACTAAAAGTTCGATTCGCACGAAGCGTTTTATATAAGTACACTAATACACAAATGTTCACAGGTTCACGACTTGTAACTTGACTATCCCAGGTATTTATGTAACCTAAACTGAAGCACTATGACCTAGGAAGACTAAACGTAAACACTAAAACCAAGTTCGTAATATCCAAGCACTGTAAACAATGTTTTTAGTAGCCCGTAGATTAGGTACTTGTACACGACTGTTCTAGGAAGTATATAGGCACTAGAACGATAGAAACGTGAAATAACTAGTTCGTAACACCAAAATCCACGGAATTGTCACTGCATTACACCCATAATGCTAATATAGTTCTATGTTAAGTGTGCACATAAACGTAACGAAACTGCGGGGGGCGCCGGCGAAGTATATAACGTGCAATGATATTATAACGTGTATATAACGCCGCACGAAGAAAACCCGAGAAAGTCACTGTTTCCGACACTCACACTGATTTTCGAGTCTTTAATAGACGTTGTTACACTCAATAACAGTCTAATTACCACGAAAATAATGTTCGTTTAGCCGTTTTTCACAAAACACGGCCGCACCGTTGGGACGCCAGAGGTTACTGTATTTTCACAGTTATATTACACTTCAACCTACTTATTTGTGCGGGCGTAAAATCACAGAACTAAATAAAGTACCAAATTTGACATATCGATACAAATTTTCTTTCTTGGCAACGCTACCATGAACTGCACAAGATACCTATGATTTTCCATTTTTGGAGTCTTTTCACATTATAATAATAGTTACTGTGGTCGGAGATAAAATAGTTGTGAAATCACTGTACGTTATATGCCTGAACTGTCTTTATCTATTTTATTTGATAATTTCTACTAATATTATAAATGCGAGTTTGTGAGGATGTACGAATGTTTGTTACTCTCTTACGCAAAAACTCATCATCTACCTAGCCTTTTCCCAACTATGTTGGGGTCGACTTCCAGTTTTACCGGATCCAGCTGAATACCATAATGTCAATTTGACAACTTGCACGGTCAACACAGCTCTGTAAAATTAAGTCATTTAAAAATATTTAAAGCTCATATTATTCGACAATAGTGCAGTAATAATAGTTATAACGCTCTAATACAGCATCCAACATGTTATTAGCCACAAGAAAACGATAATAGTGATACAATAACAAAAATAATCAGTGACTCGAGTGACATAAAAAACAGTTTGGTTACAAACGAAATGAACACAATAACCAAAAAGTGCAGTGTAATCTACGTAAAAACCAAATGATAATGATTATTATGTGACCTAAAAGTGAAAACAGGTACGATTTATATGATTTGATCAACAATAAAAACCTTTGATGCATAATTTTTTCATCCAAAACCAAATCTACCCACAGACAATAAAAGGTACAGATAAGAACTAGTAAGCGATCTACAAATTCAACAGTTTAAGTGAATGGTTCTGTGGCGTGGAGGCGTAAGGCGCTACATCACTTGTATTACGAGCTGAGGCGAGAGTTCGAAACTAAGTCACACATAATAGTCTTTTTGTGATTTATCAAATTTCAAAATAAAGTAATTTTCAAATATGGAGGATGTTTCTACGGAGAATATTACAATTCGGAAACGACAACGTTCAAGTTCATTGAGCAACAGTACTACTACTATTATTTATATTAAATTCTATGTTTGAGACAACAACTCGCAGTCTACCCGATATTTCAATTGAGAATCAAAGTACAAACGAAAAGGAATGTAAAATAAACCAGTTAAAAGAGGAATTAGAAACGGCGTATCAAGAAATAGAAAACTTAAACTATGAAAACACTGGTTTGAAAAAACAATAAGAAAAATACAAGAATATAATAGATGTTTATAAAAAAGTAGGAGGAGGATTGTCAGACAGTTTATTGTTACGAACTCCTGACTCGATAACGAAAATAACTCACTCAAAAAAACTTAATACTTTTGATATGAGCACCCCTAAAATACCATTGAACAATACTACTGAGCTACAGACTCAGCAAATGATAACTCTTCCTGATCAAACAAATACAGTGGGTTGTGGAAATGAAACTGACACTCACAAAAAACTGTCAATCCACATTAACAACATTGAATCTCCCAGAAATATTATATTGAACTCCAAAGAAGTGTCGGTGAAAAGACGCAAGAATATTATAATTATGGCAGATCACCAAGGAAAAATGGTCCAGAGTTTATTACAAAGTTTGGTTGGATATGACTATTATGTAACGTGTATGTGGAAACAAGGAGCAAGACTAAACGATGTTTTGAACAGCTTTAAAAGTGAAATACTAACGTTATCTAAGGATGATTACATAGTTATAGCTGGCGGAACAAACGACGTAAACCCGCGTGAATTTCAATTTAACACTATGAAATGGCTTGAATCAGCTACAAACACAAACGTGATTTTCACCGAAATCCCTTTTAATAGATTCCTAAATATTAAGAAACTCAACTATGAACTGAAGTTTATGTGTAGCAAATTTAAAAATGTACAGTACCTAGACTTAAATTTTGAAAAGCATTTACCAAGGGGCATACACTTCAGTCTCAGTTTGTGCAGGTCTTGGTTAAGAGAGATATTGCGTATAGATTATAAATTAAAATTAATAGCATACAATAAGACAAAAATGGCCGCCACTCAAAAAACCATGGTGAATAGCTCAACACAAACAGATTTAATTGATTTTAATATTAACCATGATACCTTAAATTCTAGCAAACACGAGCAAAATGAAAACAAAATTATAGACACAAAGAACACTGTTTCGGAATCTGAATGTTGTACTCCATCGATGTCACCAAAAGATAACAATTTTTTTCGTGTATAATCAGTTATATATATTACATCAGAACATTAATGGTCTAATAGGTAAATCAGATGAACTTTCGTTATACTTAGACGAATTGAACCTTATCAATAAACATGTTGATGTGCTTTGTATCACGGAACATAATATGATAAATGAGGATACTTACTCACTGAAAATTCCCAATTAATCATTGATCTCATATTACTCTAGGCACAATAGAAATGGAGGGGCATGCATATTGGTACATGATAATCAAAAGGCTAAAATCTATGACATTAAGGAACATACTATGAGAAATATTTTAGAGTGTAGTGCCATTGAACTCCTAGAGCATAATACCATTATAATCAACATTTACAGACCCCCAGGCAACAAATTAGAAAAGGTAAAAATATTTTTTTCTAAATTTAACGAAATACTCAATAAAACATGTTTAAAAAATAAGAAAATAATTATTTGTGGTGATTTTAATATCAATAGACTAAAACGAGATAAAATGGTAATAGAATTGGAGCAACTACTGGCTAGCTATAACCTTAAACTAATGATTAACGAACCCACGCGACTAAGTAGTAAAACATGTATTGACAACTTCATCTGTAATAAAAAAGGCTCAAGGTATGAAATACTAGATCTAGCGCTGTCGGATCATACTGCTCAACTGCTTCATTATCCAGTCAAAGAAAGTCTTAACATAACACATTGGTACACACAAAAACGAGACTATAGCGCCTCTAACATAGATAAGTTCGTTAAATGTATCCAAAATCTCGCCTTTGATGAAGTGTACAATGCTGAAACAGCTGATCATGCTTTTAGCGAATTCCATGACCTGTTGAGACTGTTCTATGATCTCTGTTTTCCTATAATAAAAGTGAAAGTCCCTATAAACAAACGACCACAATGGATATCAAAGGGTATCAGAGTTTGCTCCAAGCGTAAACGTCAATTACTATGGAAATACAGAAAATCACCAAGTCAACAATTTAAAGATTCATACAAAGTGTGTGTGTGTGTGAGTATAATAAAAGATTAAAAACAATAATTCAATTAACCCAGAAATCTCAAAACGATTACTATATTAAAACCTCAGTAAATAAAGCTAAAGCTACGTGGAAGGTTATAAATAATTATAAAACAAATGTCAACCAGCAGTTTAAAAAAATGGACAAAATAATTGTAAATAAGATACCAATCACAGATCCAATTACTATAGCTAATGAATTCAACAACTTTTTTTCAATTCAGGTACCAAATAAACACTCTGTCAACAAAAACCCCAATTATAGAATTACATATAATAATTCAAACTCACTTTTTATGAGCCCGTGTACCCCAGATAAAATCGTCCAAATAATAAAATGCCTAAAAAATACAAATAGTGCGGGGTATGATGGAATATGTACTAAAATAATTAAGGTAGTAGCCGAAATTATAGCACCTGTACTGTGTCATATAATTAATAAATGCATTGAGGAGGGGGTCTTTCCATCAAAATTAAAATTGTCCGTTGTAATTCCAATATTTAAAAAGCAGGATAGAGAAAACATGAACTGTTATAGACCAATATCTCTAATACCTATCTTATCAAAAGTTTTTGAAAAAGTTATCTATAACAATTTATTTAACTATTTGGAAAAACATCATATCCTTGCGGACGAAGAAATGGGTTTCAGGAAAAATAAATCTATTAACAACGCATTTTACACTCTCCTCAAAACGGTACTAAAAGGCATGGATAGTAAAAAACATGTCTCTGCACTTTATATGGATATGACGAAGGCCTTCGACTCCGTCAATCATGAAGTATTGTTAAATAAATTAGAAGCGTATGGAATACGGGGAAACGCTAAAGATCTCATAAAATCATATTTAAGTAACAGAGAACAACAAACTGAAATATCTAGCATTTCACATATCACAAAAGTCGAAAAGAAGCACTTGTCAACACCAATAAAAGTCTGCAAAGGTGTGCCTCAAGGGAGTATTATAGGTCCTCTACTCTTTATTATTTATATTAATGACCTCCCCAAATCCATCAAATCCTCTATGGTTCTGTATGCGGACGATAGTACTGCAATAGTTGTATCTGAAGACCCCACGACACATGAACATGAAATGAACGATACGCTAGCATCTATAGTAAACTGGCTAAATTTAAATGAACTTAATATTAACCTAACTAAAACATTTATAATGACTTTCAAAAATAAAAATGCAAAATTAATTAATTTCAATATAAATTATGACCAAATAAACATAGAAAACATAAACACAACAAAATTTCTTGGACTACACATAGACTCGGACATGTCATGGAGGACACATATTGAACAATTATGTGCTAAACTAAGTCGGTATTCATATGCCATCTATATGCTTCGTAAAGTGGTAAATCAAAGTGCACTTCTATCTGCTTACCACGCCTACGTTGGTTCGACACTAAGATATGGTATAATGTTCTGGGGAATGCCACTGAGAGAGAGACTGTCTTCAAAGCCCAAAAGAAATGTATCCGGGCAATATGTGGATTAAAACCAACTGATACTTGTAAACCACATTTTATAAATTTAAAAATATTGACATTCCCTTCACTGTATATCTATGAACTAGCATTAGACATTAGGAAAAATTTAAACAAATATGAGACGTTAAAAAGTACCAGGCTAGCCAATACACTTCGTGCAATACGCCATAGAACGGTTATGTTTGACAAGAGTGCATTTTGTATGGGCCCTAAAATCTATAATAAATTACCTAATAAAATAAAGGAAGAAAATAATTTTATATCATTTAAGAATAGATTAAAGACTTACTTGATCAATAAAGCCTATTATAATGTTAATGATTATTTAAATGATAAATGTAATTAATTTTTTAAGTTATGTATATAATAGTAATAAAATAATATAATTAATGAATGTCATAAATATCATAGTAATATTTGTTATGGTTAAATAATATGTAACGTGTATTAATGTAAGATTTAATCTTTTTTATTGTAAAGATATTTGCACACCTGTTAAGGTAGGATATGGCATAAGAGCTTCTGTTGTATGTTTCACCTCATGTTTCTACCCATATTGACGCAAATAAATGATTTGATTTGATTTGATTTGACCAGTACTTTACATTAAGCGACTGCCTATCTGACCTCCACAACCCAGTTAGTACCTAGTAATACGATACCCCTTGGTAAGACTGGTTGTCAGACTTTTTGGGCCTCTGACTACCTAACGACTGTCAAAGATCTACAAATGACAGCCGTGACCAACAGCTTAACGTGCTTTCTGAGGCACGTAGGAAACTTGGTATGTAATGGGTGATCACCCATTCACAGACAAACCTAGGCCAGCACAGCTTAACCTGACGATCGACCCGAGCGGCTGTTATTATTTAGGCACGAGCTCCTCACGCAAAAACTACTGACCGGATTTAGACGAAATTTGACACACAGATAGTGTTGCGACCTTTTTTATATTCATCTATGGTTTTGTACTCGTTTAACATTTTGATTTAAAAATAAATCAGTTGTGTCAGTGACTCGTAATTTTATTGATGCTTTTTAATACAGTCCACAATTTTTCCTACATTTTTTGGGACCTGCGTGCTGCAACTCAAAAAAATATTAACGGGGGTTCCGAGGACATCGTTCGAACGCTAGGTCTTATTTGGCATCCTCAGAGTGACACCTTCAGTTTTCGGAACGGGTCCCAAATCGACAACAATGATAAATTAACTAAACGAAAAGTTCTATCTTATTTAATGTGTGTTTACGACCCCCTTGGTCTCTTAACTCCTTTTGTAATTCAAGGACGTATATTATTTCAACAAACATGGAGAACAGGTAATGACTGGGATACCGAGTTGCAATCAGACATTGTCCAGAAATGGCTTTTTTGGTCGCGGCAGCTAGCCAATATTTCGAAAATCAAAATTCCTAGATGGCATAGATGTGGTTTCAAAGATAAAAAAAATATCGACAGGCAGCTCCATGTGCTTGCTGATGCAAGTGAGCAAGCGTATTCCTGTGTCGCATACTGGCGATTCACTTTCTTAGACGGTTCGGTGAAGCTGTCACTCATTGGTGGGAAGGCGCGCTTAGCCCCTCTAAAGCCCACATCTATACCACGTTTAGAACTGCAAGCAGCTCTGATTGCTGCTCGTTTTGCTAATACAGTCATTACCGGTCACAACGTTCAAGTTGACCATGTATATTTTTGGTCGAATTCAACTGCCGTTTTGAGTTGGATCCGAAGCGATGCTCGATGTTTCAAACCATTTGTAGCTAACCGTGTCGGTGAGATTACCGAGTCAACGAATGTAAATAGTTGGAAGTTTGTGCCCGGTAGTTTGAATGTAGCAGATGATGCAACGAGGTTAAAAGACCGTGACACTGACTTAAACCGTTGGTTATCTGGACCAGAGTATCTCTTACACCCACAGTCTGAATGGCCTAAACCACCATCATCTTTTGATACCTCAATTGGTTCAGAGGAACTAAAAACCTCTAAAGCAATTGTTGGTCTCACAAGTTGTGATGAGATTCTTTCGCCGGTAATCCCAAATCCCTTACACTTCAGTAAGTGGAATCGATTGGTGCGTGCTACCGCGCGCGTTTACCAATGCGCGTATAAATTTCGGTCTCTTTTGACACGATTTAAAGGTCAAAATTCTAAATTAAACAGCACTAATGCTTCTTCTTCCAAGCTTTCAACATTGAGTGGTGAAGATATTCAGAAGGCAGAAAACGCCATTTTAAAGAAAACACAGATGGACAGTTTTGGCCCAGAATTGACCGTGTTGCACGACCCCAAACAATCTAAGATACCTAAAACGAGCAAGCTGCACTCCCTCGCTCTGATACTAGACGAAGAAGGCTTACTTAGACTGGATAGCCGGGTAAAATATTTGAAGAATATGGACTACAACACCACGTCTCCGATTATACTTGATGGTCGTCATCCAGCTGTTCGCCTCCTTATTTAGTTCTACCACCTTAAAGCTGCTCACGCTTTCAACAAACTAGTCTGCAATGAGCTAAAACAACGTTATTGGATTTTGAGATGCCGTAGTGAAGTCCGGAAAATATCAAGAAATTGCGCATTTTGTTTGAAACGAAAGGCAACACCTCAAACGCCAGCTACAGGCGATTTACCTGATGTCAGACTTGAATGTTACCATCGTCCATTCACCAACGTTGGTTCAGACTACTTTGGCCCTGTGGATGTGTCTATTGGTCGTCGTAGAGAGAAGAGATGGGTGGCACTGTTTACATGTTTGACAACGCGAGCAGTGCACCTAGAGATTGTAGCTAGCCTTTCTGCCGACTCAGCCATCTCCTGCTTACGTCGTTTTATAGCCCGTCGTGGTGTTCCACGAAAAATCTTGTCAGATAACGGCACCGCTTTTATTGGGGCAAACCATCAATTAACTGATTTTTTCTGCGACGCTGTGCAAGATTTTGTTGCCAATAATCAAATTAAATGGAGCTTTATTCCACCTGCGTCGCCCTTTATGGGTGGATGTTGGGAAAGGCTCATACGCTCTGTGAAGACAGCCCTTCAGGTGACTTTAAGAGAAAAAGCCCCACGAGAAGAACTGCTACACACGCTTCTATTAGAAGCTGAAGCAATTGTTAATTCGAGGCCTTTGACATATGTTGCAGCTAATAATGAATATCAAAGCCTCACACCTTTTCATTTTTTAATAGGCAGCTCATCAAATCAGCAGTTACCTACCCGTCTTGACGATGCAGTGTTCTCACTAAGAAAAGAGTGGAAAAAGGCCCTTCGCCTCTCTGAGATTTTTTGGTGCAGGTGGCTCAAGGAGTATTTACCTCTCCTCAAGACAAAAAAGCAGCAAGGAGGTGGATATCGTAATTTGACTGTTGATGACGTTGTCCTGGTCGTGGATCCTGACCTACCTCGAGGAGTGTGGCCTATGGGGCGCGTGTCGAAAGTACACCCAGGTAAAGATGGGGTTGTGCGCGTGGCTGACGTGGTGACGAAAGGCGGAACGCTTAAAAGGCCAACCAGAAAGTTAGCCGTACTACAGGACTCCAGTAGTTAGCTGTGTAGCATCGCTACACGGGGGGGATGATGTTGCGACCTTTTTTATATTCATCTATGGTTTTGTACTCGTTTAACATTTTGATTTAAAAATAAATCAGTTGTGTCAGTGACTCGTAATTTTATTGCTGCTTTTTAATACAGTCCACATTTTTTCCTACAGATAGTTTATAACCCGGATTAACACATAGGATACTTTTTATCCCAGTAGTACGATCTCGTGGGACAATTACCGAACTCCACGCGGGCGAAGCCGCGGGTTTATACTAGTTAATAATGACTAATACCCACCTTCTCGTTTTAGTTCGCAATATTTGCAATAACATCACAATCTTGGCTGATCAAGAGCACGGCTTTACAAATCATCCTCAGCATCGAAAGCGAGAGATTCTATGCAACCATGACGGAAGTTAAAAGTGTTTGTACCATGCTTAAGAAATCAAGATGTTCAGGTAACTGTTAGGCATGACCCGTATTTTTTCTTTTGTTACGTAAACCAAAATTAACGAAGATAAGACGCTTTTAAAATTTTCAATACGTCACGCCGTGGTATAATTTTTAGTGCGTTCTAACGTCACGAGCCTCCATTCCCGAGTTTTGATGCGTTTTACCTTTGTAAAACAATATTCATTGATTTACAAAAACAAATAGTACGTGTCCATTATTTTCGCCTGGCTGGCATATTATGTAGAAATAAGTGAATTTTGTTGTGTTGAGGTGTACCTAATTAAATAGTGCAACCACATTTTGCCAGATAAGTTTAAGTCCCATGTAATTAGGGACGAGCCTATTGCCATCAACTGGGCACACATCCAGACTCCGTGGCTGCTACTAAATGTCTGACAGAAAAACCCAATAGCACTTTGCTCGAGTCGGGAATCGAACCCAGAACTTCATGCTCAGCAGTCGCGATTACAACCACTAGACCATTTGTGAAATAATCTGTAACAATGAGGAATTTTCCAGTGCTTTTTATGAACGAACGAAATGGTGCTGATCAACCTTGGGAATAATAAAATAGCTCGTTTTTATGTCCACAACGCCTTAACTGAAGTATGGAGGAACCTAAGCTCGACTCGACACACCAGGAGTTTAGATGTAACGCAAAAACACTCAGAAGAACAATAGCAAAAACCATGCAAAAACTTGTAGTTCAGTTCAGTGATGCAAAAGAACAGTAGACTTTTTAGCTTTAAAATGTTTGACTGAAAAAAGGTTCACACTTTATATACAACAATGAATAATAAAGACATTTTACTATACAATGAGTTTGACATAATGTTTAGAAGAGTTTATTTTTTTTGAACTGCTAAAAATATAATTTAGTAAATTATTTTATCATTGGATTTTACTAGTACGCCGCTTAAAAAAATATTCTCAAAGCTGATCAGCGCCATCTATTGATATATATACTGAAGCGTTGTGACAAAGACGTTTGTCACAACGCTTTCCACGAATTTTCCACTGACGAGTGGAAAATTCCTCATTGTATTGAAAGACCATGATGGCGTGGTAAGTTCCAACAAGATCACGCGCAAAAGAACTTGAATTTGTTAGTGTCACAAAGTACTTATCAAATTCAGTGTTTGCCTTTACAGAGACACAAAGAAGAATATACAAGAACATACAACGCCAGCAGATAACATCGTTCAACAAGTTCAACGCCTATGGTTTATTCGTCATCGATGCCACGTTACCTTTTCAGATAAGTAGCGTTATCACCGCCTACACGCTTGCTTTGTTACAGTTCGATTTTTCTTAATTCAATCTTCTTCTTTCTGTGTCGATGGCAATCTAAATTAAGGAGCCACGCATCATAATTAATAATCATCTGCCTAGCTTTTTCCCAACCAGTACTTTACATGGAGCGTCTGCCTACTTGACCTTCACAAACCAGTTAGTAGTGAGTAATACGATACCCCCATGGGACTGGTTGTCAGACTTTCAGGCCACTGACTGCTACTTAACAACTGTCATAGATCTAGATTTGACAGCCGGGACCAACGGCTTAACGTGCTTTCCGGGGCAAAGAGGAAACTCGGTATGTATTGCGTGGTCACGTGGTCGGTCATGAACCAACCTAAGCAAGCGCGGCTTAACCTGATCGACCCAAGTTGCTGTTTTGACTTAGCCACGCTTCTCCATATTGTTGTCACGCGACTAGATCAATATAAACTAATTGTATTTGAAGACTACACTGTTCCTGCAATAAACGTAAACTACAAAGTAAACTTTGTGAATTTCATCATGAACCTCCTCGTTCCTCCTCCAACCACGTCTGCATCAATCTCCAAAAAAAGTGTACTGTCAGATCTATTTCTGGTACAGAGTCACTGCAACGCAAAGGTTGGTGCTATAATCAGTAGCATTAGCATCATTATCAGTTGATGTCGCTCCACTCAGGCCTACTTTGCGAGAGAGAGTGGACTGTAATACACCACACAGGCCCAATACGGGTTGTTAGATGTCACATGCCTTCAAATGTTTGGTTACAAGACATAATTTCTGTTTAAACAAAAAAACTTGTCTGTACAGTGCCAGGAGCTTTTCCCAATCACATATTAATTTATATCTGAAAATACCTTGAATTGTAACCGATTGTGTAACCAGAATTAATTATGTAACCATGTATGCTGAGCTCCGCTTGTTCCTCTGAATCCTAATCTTCAGGAACATTTCTACAGAAACCGTTCATTTATTCTTATTCTTATTCTTATTCTTATTCTTATTCTTATTCTTATTCTTATTCTTATTCTTATTCTTATTCTTATTCTTATTCTTATTCTTATTCTTATTCTTATTCTTATTCTTATTCTTATTCTTATTCTTATTCTTATTCTTATTCTTATTCTTATTCTTATTCTTATTCTTATTCTTATTCTTATTCTTATTCTTATTCTTATTCTTATTCTTATTCTTATTCTTATTCTTATTCTTATTCTTATTCTTATTCTTATTCTTATTCTTATTCTTATTCTTATTCTTATTCTTATTCTTATTCTTATTCTTATTCTTATTCTTATTCTTATTCTTATTCTTATTCTTTATTGCACACAAAAAATCAAATATACATAAAATTGCAATTATATAGCTTATGTACAAAGGCGAGCTTAACCCAGAATTGGGTTTTCTTACAGCAAACCTAATTTTGATAGCGAGATTGATTAATCGATCGATCGATTGATCGATCGATTGATTTTTTGATTTTGTTTTTTTTTTTTTTTTTTTTTTTGATTTATCTGGCATAAATATACTTCATATCACAAGGGAAGAGCTTATTTTGAGGAAAATGAGGAAAGCTTTGAATAAGAAAGTGGATGGCTAAAAGAAAAGGGAAAATACCAAAGTAATTATCAATGTCCTGTGCATGGTTAGAAAGGACATGACTGCTTTAATGACGAGACTTAAAGGAGTATGTAAGAAGAAAACACGATGCGCTGAGGCCAAAGAAATTGGGATAACGGTAGGAGATGATGATAGGAATCAGTAACTTACGCCAGCGAAAACAGTGTTTATTTCAAACAAACAAATACAAATTTTACAGAAAAGTAAATTGCAACAGTACAATAATGTAATTAGTGAGAAGACCCATCAAACGTATTGGTAGCATAGCGTCTACGTCGAACAAGCCACACGCGCTCATCTTACTGAAACTTCGCTTTTCCAGTATGACGCTCTTGTAGAGACGTATTTGACTTCCTGTAAAGGACGTGTAGTTAGGTTTCAAAATCAACTGAATGGAAATCTTAAACTCACTCACTGACAAATTAAGCACAGCCTAAACAGCAGGATCTAGAAGCTTGAAATAGTACACAAAAGTTTCTTCTATAACGAAAGGAAGGATTCTTGGAAATTCTTCTCCTGAATTTGTCAAGTTGTTTGAAGAAATTTGTTTGTGAAACGTTTGTCTGGATTTGAAAGAAATACATAGGAAAAGTTTGCTAAAAAAAATTCTTACTCGGACAGTTCCTGTTGTTCAAAAGCCGTATACACGCCGCCTCAGCTTCCTCAACTGTTACATAGAACCTCTCACAGTTTAAACTGTGCGTTACAACAAGTGCTATCGACTTAACTACCCACGCGATTGTCGTGAACCCAACTAGCTGTAAATAATTAAATATTTCAAAACATCACATCTGTGATCCCCGAAGGGTTTTGCAGTTATAAATGTGTACCTTTGTGCACCCTTATTTCACCAGTTATGAAACGAAATAATTCATCATCTATCATATTAATATCTGATCCAATCATCACAATTTAATCTGAAATATGGGATGATTTTATACTCACACTGCTCCCTAACTGACCATATTCCTTTAAGGCTTTAAACAGTACATCCAAAAAGTACAGAGTTCGGGAAAATGCGTGCAGCACGTGACATAATGCCTGTGAAAATGGACTTAGCGTTACAAACCAAGCATATAACGTTCCATGGGCACATGGATGAGGCATTGTGTCTCAGCAGTGGGTTTTTTGAGAAGGAGTGGATAATAATTCACCACACACTACACGGGAACCTCATCATTATCATCTTCCTGGCCTTTTCCCATGTTACTTGCGATCAACGCAACACATTTTTTTTCTTTCAGTCTTTTCTTTTAAACATCACGATATCATTTACTCCTTTGTCTTTCATATCATTCCTCACACAATCCATGAATCTTTTCCTTGGTCTTTGTCTTTCTCTCTATCCATCAATATTCATATTCATCACATGTACATAAAGAGACACGAATGTTAAAATAATAATACATTAATGTTAAACTGTAATAAACATAAACTTACCACTACTTGAAAAACGGTTTTATACAAATTGTGAGCTTCTAAAATATTTTGATATATTTCAATCAGTTTATGACATTTTTCATCATTTTCCTGCTTATTATTCATCCTCAGGACATTATCAGTCCACGTTTCGAGACATTCTTTTAACAACACAATTATTCGTGTAGCAATCATGAAATTAATATCAAATGCAACAAACGATGTATCAGTAAATGTATTAAGAAACAGCATCACGGCTGTCATTTTACGAAGTGAGGAGTAAAAACCCACGACTACGAAAATATCAGCAGAAATAATAATAAACATTGAGATCCAGTTCCAAATAATGTAAGTCAGAAAACTCTTGCTGAAATCGATGTTTTTAAGAATAGTTTGCATCTTCAGAATAAGACTAACATTATTGTGCTTGTGCACGATACCCAGAATGAATAACATTGTAAAAGAAAGAATATGTACGATGGTAAATGAAGTTAATACCAAGAAAAATACGAAAACAAAAGTACTATCGGTATTTGAAGTTTCTTTATAAACGCCAGTTAATGAATTGTACATACGTAAGAGACACATCGAACTACAAAATAGCATACGAAAGAATGACAGTAGTAACAGACATTTGTTTTGATTAGGATAAATATGATTATTATGAACATTATATTTTAAAAACAATAAAATGCCAAGGGGATAGTTAAAAGAACGGATTATTTCCTTAACTTCTTTATCGATTCGATTGTTGGGTAGTACTTGAAATGCTCGTTTTCTTAAAGTTCCACGTTTTTGGAGCATTGTTATAACCTTCACCTCGTTTCAGTTTTTTGATGACTGTATTCTAACAAACCCTATAATATAACTAGCATTAAATATTTCCCTAATAATATGGACGAATTCATTCAACGAAGAAACACAATTAATTGCTTTGTTTATGTACTGATGTTATCATTGCCAAGACGAATGAGTGAGTGTGGTGTTATTATTCTAGTAACTTAGATCAAAGAGATTAACTGATTGCCCTCTATAAAGCATTCGACTTTTATTATTAATATTTAATAAATTATTAAAATAAATTAAACAAAGTTTAGATGTCTACGTACTTAGAACGCATTTTAAAAATTACTACGTATTTATGTCTCCAAGGTTAATTAAAAAAAGAGTACCACAGGGTTCAATTCTTGGCCCATTTTTGTTTTATGTTTTACGGTTATATCGATTGATTTTAAAGCATTAGAACCAAAAGCATGTAATTATAAGGCTTTGGAAAAAATAAAATGTTTTCAACGAAAGTCTAAACCTATTTATATCTTACTAGCGGACGTCCCGCGGTTTCACCCGCGTAGTTCCCGTTCCCGTGGGAGTACGGGGATAAAATATAGCCTATACGGATTCGGAAGAATCCCTCTAAGTAATGGTAAAAGAAATTTTAAAATCGGTCCAGTAGTTTTTGAGCCTATTCAATACAAACATACAAAAATACAAAGGTTTCCTCTTTATAATATTAGTATAGATTACATAGTGGGAAGGAGATGGAGATAGACGTCCTGTATAGCTCTCTCTCTTTCTCACAC
This sequence comes from Xestia xanthographa, assembly GCA_905147715.2. Lineage (NCBI taxonomy): Eukaryota > Metazoa > Arthropoda > Insecta > Lepidoptera > Noctuidae > Xestia > Xestia xanthographa. Next base: position 6,601,713 of record LR990644.1, read on the forward strand.
TCTCTTCGTATGTTGACATTACGTCATGGACAATAAAAACCATCATCATCTGCCTAGCTGTTTCCAAACTATGTTGGGGTCGGCTTCCAGTCTAACCGGATGCAGCTGAATACCAGTATTTTACATGGAGTAACTGCCTATCTGACCTCCACAACCCAGTTAATACTGGGTAATACGATACCCCTTGGTAAGACTTGTTTGTTAGACTTTTTGGGCCTCTGACGACTGTCAAAGATCTATACATATGACAACCGGGACCAGCGGCTTAACGTGCTTTCCGAGGTACGGAGGAAACTTGGTATGTAAGGGTGGTCACCCATCCACAGACCAACCTAGACAAGCACGGCTTAACCTAACGATTGACCCGAGCGGCTGTTATTATTTAGCCACGAGCTCCTCAATAAAAAAACCCTATTGCTTTAAATATTTAAGTGCTGATCATAATCAAAATTAAGGACAAGTAAGGCACAGGCACCCTGCCCTCCGCACCTTTTTAGGATGGGTTGTTCGTGATGAGCCTAGCGATGTAAGGTGGAGGTGGGCACCGAGGCTAGGCATTTCTCGCGGCCAGGATACTGGCTTAACTTTTCCTAGCAACTGTATTTATTTGATTATTTATGATATTTTAACACGAGTATTCAGAATAAAAGTTGCCAATGTCTTCTGCGGATCCCTAGCGATCTGCCTGATCTAAGCCAATTAACGGTTTGAATTCCCGTGACCTTCATCAGAAATAAGTTCACGTCGTAGGAGGCTAGGCGTAGGCTTTACCAGTCATAATATGCTACGCATACATAAATCTATGTTGATCGAAACTACAATTGTGAGAAAGCATAATTGACAGAAACTGTAATTGACGGAAAACAGATCAGCAGGCTGCAGAGCATGTTGCTATGAGTCCGCGTAACACTGATCAGTTTCCCCCACTTACCAACAACAACAACAGCCCATAACGTCCACTGCTGGACATAAGCCTCAACCATGATGGAAGGAATTTGTTTTCTTTTTTTCCCTCACTCGTCATTATTGTATTCTGCTAAACTAACTAATTTTTTGATGATAACAATATATTGACATAGGTTATTTATTTTATTTTATTTATTTAGGGACAAAAAACAGTTACACATTACAATTTATATATCGGAGCTAATTAGGTTCATATAATAAACGTATAACCCACACTATTGTCCACGGATTAAAAAAAAATACTGAAAAGAGGAAAGGACGGACGGTCGCATATTTAAATTATTAATGAAAATAAGAGAATAAAAGAAAAGTAAGTTATGAAAGGTTGTCGGTAAGTAAAGCTATAGCTATTTTTTTAAATCGTGCAGGAGAAAACGCAAAAATATCAGTATCAGTAAAGTGTGTGTTATAAGTTACTACAAGGCGACGGAGAGGTGCCCGCTCACCGGCGTTTGTTTTGCACTTCTCAGTGTGAAACAGACGAGGAACGCGCACCTCCCGCCGTATAATACTTCTAGGTACTACGTAACATAACTTATTAGTAAGTTCATTACATTCGAACTTATTATTACAAATGCCATGCAGCATCATGACCATGAGGAGCGTACGCCTGGACTCCAAACTCAAGAGATTGTGCTGTTTGAGTAGTTCTAAATAAGAAATTCTCGAGTGATAAAATTTATACTGCACGTTACGTAGGAATTTTTTTTGAACCATTTCAAGTCTATTTGAGTATTTGTCATAGAAGGGACTCCAAATAGGAACAGCATATTCTAACTGAGAGCGAATCAGGGTCTTATATAAAAATAAGAAAGTAGTTTTTTTTAAAGTCCTTTGAAGATCTCATGACGAAACCATACATCCGAAAGGCTTTGTTAATAACATTATCCATATGAATTACAAGGTGTAATTTGGAATCCAGCATTATTCCAAGGTCTCGTGTGGACTCAACTTTTTTCAAAGGAATACCATGCAGGGTATATGTGAAATGAATTCTATTTTTATTTTTGGTAAATGATATAGAATTACATTTAGGTATGCTGAGTTGTAACTTGTTATCTAGGCAATATTGAGAGAGTCTATGTAGATCCTCTTGAAGCAGTAGGCAGTCATGAATATTCAAACAAGATTTATAAACTTTTATATCATCGGCATACATTAGAAAGGCTGAGTTAATAAAGCAGGATTTAATATCATTAATGAATAGAATAAAGAGGAGTGGGCCCAACACAGATCCCTGGGGTACACCAGATTCCACGACAACATAGTCTGACTCATAACCGTTTATAACAACCTTTTGAGTTCTATTAACTATATAAGACGCAAACCACCTAAGCAAACTACCTCTGATGCCGTTGAAAGCAATTTTATCCAAAAGCAATTTATGGTCCACCTTGTCAAAAGCCTTTTGAAAATCTGTGTACACAGCATCCACTTGGATGCGGTTGTCCATCTTCTCAAATAAGTAATTTGTAAAAATCATAAGATTTGTGGTGGTTGATCGACATTTAACGAAACCGTGCTGTTCTGGAATGATAAGATTACGCAGATAAGGAAATAGCGAGCTATGCACAAGACTCTCAAAAAGCTTAGACAAAGTGGACAGTATCGAAATAGGGCGATAGTTTTTTGGTTAGTTAGTTAGTTAGTTAGTTAGTTTTAGGTGTGATGAAGGCTCTTTTCCATACACTGGGGAAACATCCTTCGCTTAAGCATTTATTATAAATTATATGTAGTGGCAAGTGGATGGCATTCGCAGTATTTTTAAGGAAGATGGGCGGCAGTCCATCTGGACCAGGTCCTTTGGTTTGGTCTAAAGCTTTAAGCGCTCTATGTACTTCACCCTTGCTAATATAAATATTAGGGAGGGATATAGACTTATCAGCAAAGTTTTTGGGTGGTTGCCAATTTTCAAGGTTAAGGAATACTAACAATAATATGGGTAAAGTGCCTGAATCAAAGAAAAATAAATAAAATATGTCACTTAAAGTTGCAATTTTTTTATATCTTTGCGATAATTTCACACACTGAAGAGTTTATAGAAAGAAGAACTGCAAGAGTACAATTACGTAATTAATGATAACTCCAATCAAATTTCGTATAAGCTTCGCGTCTACGTAGAACAGGCCACACGCGCTCATCTTACAGAACGATCGATTTGTTACTATCACGTTCTTGCATAGATATTCTTGGCTCTCTGTAAGGACAGATGTCATAATTATCATCTCATTAAGATTTCGTTTTATTGTAATAAAATTAGTATTAAGTTCTTTTAAACCGCCTTTATAAAAAAGAAAATTCGCAAATGATTTGCATTGTTACCTCCCGAATTGGTATATTTGTTTCACTAAATTCTTACCTGGACAGTCCCTGTTCTTCATAAGCTGTATACATGCCGTCTCAGCTTCCTCAACAGTCATATAGAACTTCTCACAGTACATACTATGTATAATGACGTATATTATATTTTTTGTTACGTACGCAACAGTAAGAACACCGACGCCATAAAACTGAAAAAGAAAAGATGAAAAAAATAATTGTTTTTCTAACTTTCGCTCGTGCTCGCGCACTTTAGCCCGTGGCTAAATAATAATAGCCACTCAGGTCGATCTTTAGGTTAAGCCACGCTTGCCTAGGCTTGTCCGTGGATAGGTGACCACCCTTATCAAACTTCCTCCGTGTCTCGGAAAGCACGTTAAGCCGTTGGTCCCAGATTAACTAGAGGCAATTTTTAATCTCATTAGCATCAAGAGTAACAAAAAGCCCTGTAAAAATAAAGATCGTTTTTTTAAAGTGGTTCCCATACACAATTTTTAAGAAGCTATTACTCGAAAAGTATAAAGAAGTGTAAGTGTTTAGAATCCCAGAACATACATGGAGTATTTTCGGATACTCCTGGGCCTGAGTAATTTAATTTGTGTTAGGACGTCACTATTTGGAATATCCAGTCGTGAGATTTTGGCAGGGTCGGTTTTTGGGACACTTACACGTCACCTATTAAAATATGCTACTGTTGAGCCGACACCTAGACTGACTCTTAACTTGGAGTTGACCTCACTTGATTTGAGAAGGACCTTGTCAAGTACAAGGTCCTTCTCAGGTCAAGTTCTTCAACGTGACGCGTGCAGTCCTAGTACAAATATTTTGCCAAAGCATCTCCAGAATTAACAGTGTCTAATTTCGTAATGTCTTTTTGATACTCCTTACGTTTTACCACACAAAGACAATAGATTTAAAGACAAATAGTTTTACACTGACCAGAGGTTTCGGTATCGGGTGCTTTTCTGATTTTGAAAATAAACTCAGCAACGCATAAAACAGTAAATCCAAATAGGCGATAGTACGAAAGAATGCTTGATATATTTGATATAATACCTGTAAATAAGGAGGTTCTTATTTCGATACCATCAAACCAATTTTCAAGTTGGAACTTCACTGACTTACCAAAGCTTGAAAGATAGATTTATAGAGATTGAAAGTTTTCAAAATACACTGATATATCTCAAACAGTTTCTGACATTGGTCATCAGTAGCCTGATCATCTTTCATCAACAAGACATCACCAATCCATGCCTCAAGATATTTCCTCAACAATATTATAAGCCGGGTGGCGACCATTGAATTGACATGAAAAGTGGTAAACGCCAAATCAACAATCAAGTTGGGGAAATAGCCGATGAACGCAGATCTACCGGCCGACATTGTATACTGTATCAAGAGTATCAAAGTATCAAAACAAATGGCAGTTGATAAAGAAATCCAGTTCCAAGTGATATAACTGCGAACACTCTTACTGAAATTGATGCTCCGATGGATAGTTTGAATCCACAACATAAGAGAGACGTACTTGTACTTATGCACGATGGCCAAAATAAATAACATTGTGAAACCGATCCCATCACTAATGAAATACACTATAGTAAAGAGAACAGCAAAACTTTTTCCTATATTATTAGATGTATCATATTCTAAACGTGTAAATACGTTAAAGAACATTCTGTATATAGCCAACATATTTACAACAATTAAATAGCAGAACGATAGCCAATAATATTTGCTTCCATTTGGATAAATTTGACTATCCCTAATAAAGTATTTTGACGAAAAAAATAGATTGTATGCAAAATTAAAAGTATACGCAATTTCTTTAACTTCATTATCTAATCGATTATTTGGTAGAACTTGTAATGAGGTTTTCGGAATTATTTCACATTTTCTAAACATTGTTACAATATTTGTGACTATTTAAATAGGTACATATGTTTCTAGAGATCAATACAATAAACTGCTTTGTGTTATGTCTTGAGGGTCAAGACAAGTGTTCATCACTTCGAATTACTATAACTGCCTACGTTTTAATTTCCACAAGATTGACAATTTTTCGGTAGCTAATGTCAGTTCAACACATGGCCTGTCATCCTTATCGCAGCTGACGGGCTGTCTGTCACTTTTCTAGGCCGTTTGATTGTATCGTCGTTCTAGTAATCGTTGTCCTAGTAATACAGAATTTAGACTTATATCATTATAGTATTTTTAAGTTACTAATATGGACAAGTTGTCCTTAAAAGCCTTGTTTAATTATAGCATTACCTGGTCACACAACGCTTGATTAATTTATTTAACGAGTAGTCATTACCAATTATTTACCAAAACGTAGTATTCAATATTAAAATAGGTTAGTTCTACTCGAGGAGATTGAAAATACTGTAAAGACGCCACAAGAAGAAGTGTCATAGAAATAATGTATCAGATGAATTTTAAAGAAAAATGCCACAAAACTGGCAAATTTGACTTTCAATTTGTATTTGCATCCAGGTGATCCTTAGAGGTTATGTGACTCTTGCAAGTAGATAATGAATTTGCTCGAGGTGTCCCGTGTATCGTTTATATGTTTAAAAATGTCTTTGTTTCTACTACGAATGCTGGTTGTGGCTTATTTTTCTACTTAGCTTTCGATGGTCTCAAAATTTATTGGACGAGTAAGTATCTATCTGCACAGCGCTATAGTTGATTTCGTTTCAATTCTGGAGATGGGAAAGAAAGGAGGTCGGGCATATCCTGCAGAGGTGCTCCATAATAGTGTTGTATTGGTATGGGTCAAGGATACCCCAAATTATTTCTACAGCGGGCCGCCTGCAATCGATAAGAGATTTATTTTCCACTGGAGTTTATGTCCAAGATGAAAAGTTTCTGCTAGATTGATGATGGTATGACTTGAAAAGTTTCACAGTATAAGCCTATGTATAAATGCATCGAAACAACAAACTTGCCAACTTTATGTGATGACTGTTTATGTTGAATCAATATTTTATCCTTCGATTATTGTGTAGCAGTAAACCTAGAGTAGTAAACTAGACAATAATACGGATGCGTGCTTTAATTGAGTTACGATCAGTACATAAAATTTAATTACTTAGTCATGTAAACAACTTAACTTGGATCCTTGTCATGTAACCAGTCGTCATCTATTATCGGGCCGTTGAAGTAGAACACAATGTTTCGACAACGTACAATACTTCCAAGGCAATCATTCAAAGTACTAACCAATAATAAACTAGACAAAGATATTCAAAAAGTAGCGTATTCTTTTAATTTAGTATTCAATCTTTTTTTCACTTCAAAGTATTGTATTCGAGATAATCATATTTATACAAATGGAAAATTTTATAATTTTGTGTCGTTTTGTCATTTGTTAGTGACGAGTGCGTTATGCTTTCACCAGATGATTCGAATAATACTTATTTTTTGCAATGTATCTTACACGGGTGTTATCGGATTCCCCTTAACTGTGCTTGTTCATATGATCGTTTCCTTCAGTTATTTTATTTGTTTCACGACCATGTTCATTCTGGACATTGTGCATAAGCAAAACTTCGTCTATCTTATCTTGGAACTCCAAACTATCTATAAGAGTATCGATTTCAGTAAGAACATTCGGAGCTATATCATTTGGAACTGGATCTCAATGTTAACTACCATCTGTAGTGAATCTGTTTTTCTTTATGTGTTATTCGATGATTTCAACCCAAGTTTTGTTTGCAACATCATGTTCACAGAATTTGATGTTAATTCAGTGCTTACCATTCGAGTAATAATACTGTTAAGATTATATTTCGACAAGTGAATAAAGGATGTCTTGCTGATAAATAATGAACTGGAAAATAAGGAGCGGTGTGTGAAACTACTTGAGACATATCAAAATATTTTAAGAACTTACGATCTGTATAAACAGATTTTCGAAGTATTGGTAAGTCGGTGACACTTTCACATGAAGATTGCGGGTGCTTGCATAAAGATAATTATTATTATTGTATATCTGGCGCCAATATGTCAGCAATTTAAAACTTGTATCTTCTTTTGCTATATTTGTTTTCCTGCATCCATTGCATTGTTTTTATTTATGTGCAAGCGCATATATAGGAAGTATTGGCGCCAGGTATTTTACCTGCACTGATCGGTACAGAACAATCACAACTTGCCTGAACGAGGACCCCTATATTTGTGCAAAGCCCCGTTCTTTAGAAATAAAACGTCTAACTTGAATTTATTATTGTCCTAAGGTATTGTATCAGATTCTTGAAGCATTTTTACGCTCTTTAGGTTTATTTGAGATGATATTCTTTTTATTGAAACTACATGAAGTATTTGCAAGTGAGTCAGTGTCGATAAACGATGTAAGTAAAATTATTCCATTTGAACTCACGCTAATTATTTATTTATTTATGTAAACACAAAACACATCAAAAGGAGAAACCCAAACTCCATAGAAACTTAAGCCTGGCATTACAGGGGTAACTTAAGAATAATTAATTTTGCCATAAATTAGAGCATTTGGGAAAATAAATAAAAAACATACAATTGAGGCTTTGTCTCCTAAGTAAACTTGGTTGACATCCCAATGTGTCGTACTAAGCGCTTCTCCTCCACTTTTATTATGCGCACAGCCAAAGTCTGGAATTCTCTGCCTGCGTCTGTGTTCCCACCCACATTTAACCCGCCTGCCTTCAAAGCAAGAGTGAACATTAATTTTATTTGATTATTGTGAATGTGAGGGAGACCATGTGGGTCACATTTTTAATTTTTGTTTGTTTTTCCCATGGCACAACTGTCTGGCAGTTTGAGTACTATTAAGCGACCTACCCAAATGTCCATTCTTTGGTATTGTTCTTCGTTTCGTTGAGCTCCTTGAGTTATAAGTCGAGCTACACGATAACTGACAAAATGTGCTTGCACCATAGATATACACTGCTTGCACTGACTGGACAGGTCCACTCAAATCTGTGTGGTTCTTTCTTCAAAAGACCATCTCAGACACTAATCTGCATAGTCAAGTACAAAAGAAGAACAAGACACCAATCAAGACACTAATCTGTAAAGTCTCATGTGAATTGAGCAAGATTATGATTATTATTCTGTACTTCAAAAGAGACTATGACCGCTGAGTTTTTTTCGGCTGTTTCTTTTCAGAGTAGTCAGGTACGAAACACCGGAGCGGAACCATTTAGTGTTAAAAATGACGTGTGAGAGTGTTTGTAAAAACCTACTTGCAAAATAAACATCATTTATCATTTAGTATCAGTGTTTTACCGTAAAACGTGATTGTTCACCACAAATAAAAGTCGTTTCCCAGCAATATTTTTTGCGTAAAGTTCTTTTTAGTATGATGTACAGAATGCTTTATTAACGCCTTCGTAAAGGGCATGTTTACATCCTGTAAATAACTTCATTAGTTTAGGAAATATAGTAAACATTGTAAAGTGTTTCATCCAGATAAGATTTTTAAAGATAATGTTTTAGGAATTTTTATTTCATTGTAATTTGTATAACCCCCAACGCAAAAATGACGGGGTGTTATATATTTGACGTGTCTGTGTGTGTGTCTGTCTGTGGCATCGTAGCTCCCGAACGGATGAACTGATTTTGATTTCCCTTTTTTTTGTTTGAAAGGTGAATTAAGGTCGTGGCACACTACATAAGCACCGCACCGCGGGCCGCGCGCCGTCCACCCGAGGTCCACGCGGCGTCCACCCGAGGGCCACGCGCCGTCCGCGAGGTGCAAGCTCGCAGTCCGCGCACTGGCCGGGATAATCCGGGAGCTAGCGTTGCATTTTAGGTAGTGTTTTTACGCTGATCGTTTGCCATCCTATTCATCGATCTCGAATGACTGATAAGTGAACCCAGCGTCAGCTGACGCACCCACGGTGGCTAGTTTTTAGTTTTTTTGTAGGAGGATTGGGAAGTTACGGAAGTGGTGAAAAAAAAAGAAAAAAAAATTGGGACTTACCTACCCCCTAGTATGTCTAGCAATTATATTTGTATGTTAAGTGGATTCGTGGATTAATTCACCTACCCCACTAACACCCTTTCAGTTACAAATATTTTTAACTTTTACTGCGTCAGCTGAGGGTCTTTCCACCCACGCAGCTGATTGTTGTTTCCGTACTTTTGATAATTCAAACAATCACTTTGTTTTTCATGCGGCGTACTGTAACTTTATTTTACGTGTTTCTTTTACAAGTTTATGCTAGCGGCTGACGTATAATCCCCCCTCCACGATGCAGCTCAGTATGATGTAAACTATTTATGAAAAAAGTTTCATGACTTTTTGTTTGCAACGCTATCTCCCGGACTATGAACTTGCTGCATTTGTTTATGACATTGTTTCGCGGGCAACCGCGGGCAATACGGGAGTCGACGCGCCGCGCCGCCGCGCCGTAAGCAGGCGGTCTGCGCGACGGCGGCGCGCCGACCAACCGCGGTAAGCTTTTTCATACAGATATTATCACACGATTTAATGCTCATATTTGAATGGCAAGTTAAATGCTGGGTTGGAGCGGTGCCGGTGCGGTGCTTGTCTAGTGTGCCATGACCTTTAGTGGGGACTGGTCTTAGCTATGTTAGATGAAAATCGGTCCAAGAAGATTACATATTTTTTCACAACTCCCTCAATATGGGTAACAAATGAAAGGGCTTGACTAGTACAATAATGTACACTGTACAGGGTTAGTTTTAAATGACCAGTCAAAATTTTAAATTAAGATCTAGTTATCAAACCAAAAGTGCATGTTTAATCTATACTAATATTCTAAAGAGGTAACATTTTTTTGTAAGTTTGTATGTAGGGGGTAATCTCCGGAAGTAATGAACCGATTTCAAAAATTCTTTCACCATTAGAAAGCTACATTCACCGTGACACCGTGAGTAATAGGCTATATTTTATCCCCGTACTCCCACTGGAACGGGAACTACGCGGGTGAAACCGCGTGACGTCCGCTAGTATAATATAATAAATAAAATAATAGCATTCATTTGAAAATGTCCTAAAAATTTCCTAAATGATAAACACGCGATAAGTTCAACGACCTCGCTCGCGCGAGCCGCCACGTGCCAGTACTGCGCTCCGCACCCGGTGCGCGTGCGCCGCATTACTGGGTACCTAGGTATTTTAATTTTAGCGCCAGTATTATCAATAAGTAATAATTAACTTAAAAAGTAGTGATAATCACTCATGTTATTAATAATTACTAAGTAAGAGAACAGATTCCAATTTTCCCTTCATACAAGACTGTCATAATAAACTCTAGCACTGCACTTTCAACTGCCGCCGTGCCGATGTTATCGCGGCATGGGCTGGTGTGGTAAACTGCCCATAATCCAACAACCTCTCCGCTAAAATTGGTTGTCTGTTAGCACACGTGGGTTATGTCCTTGTCTTTGCAACCGCGGTAAACTGTCGGTACTACAGTCTTTATTCCACACGTAAACATTCACCACTTAAAATGTAGCACTGCACCATCTCATAATACTCAGCGTTACAAAAATTGTGTTGCGTCATAGTGATGACAACGGTGATCATACGGAGATACGGGCCACACGCTTTCGCAAATAGGTCACGGTCACTACTGTCTGTCCCCTGTCCACCGCGCGTGGGGTGGGTGTGCGCAGGCGACCGCCTAGTGCCTGGGAATCAATGTACTTGTATGCACCGCCAAATTTATGTGTGTGCTACCTGCTACCTATCTGGGTTGTTGAACTGACTTGTGCTGTTGCAATATCCACACGTTCACTTTTTAGTGGCGGACAAGAATATATATTATTATGTCGCATCCGGTCATGAGTACGGACGGGCGAATGAATCGAAAGCGCGCCAGTGGTGACATCACGCGACCTACTCCCCACCATGGCGGCTTTTGCAGAGTCCTGATGTTAAGACCTCGCGGCGAGGCGGACAGTCTGGGTCTGATCGCAGCGAAGTTAAGACGTCTTGAAACTGTACACGATTCATTGTGCCTAGTGTTAATGTGTGAAAGTGTAATGTCAAATTATTTGTTAGACTCGGTGTATCTGTTTGAAAAGAGTAACCATGGAGTTTCTTGCCGGTTCTTCTCCATGGAAACTACCATACCGAACCGAGCAATGCGAAATAAAATAGTGTATCGCATCCAGTGTGTTTTCATAGTACGAAACCCGTCTACAGCCCACATAAGCTCGAGCCTAGTGAAATAAATTCCTGAGAAACTCCGACATCAGAAGTGGGATAAAATCGTGCTAATGAAATCATACGTGGGGATAGTGTCAATAAAAATCAGTGTCAATAAAAATCAGGGTCAATAAAAATCAGTGTCAATAAAAATCAGTGTCAATAAAAATCAGTGTCAATAAAAATTTGTGTCAACTGTGTAAAAACCGAAAAAGTTCGCGAAAAAAACGGACAAGAAAGAGGGTAAACCGACTAGTGTGCTAATAAACACCCACCCGCAATAACTTTAGTTTATCCGTGATCATGGTGCTTGCAACAGCGCCGAAATAAAACAGACTGTAAACAAGTGATATTTACCATGTGAAAAACGGGATACACAATGCCGGTTTTTAGTGTTAATGACAACCAGTGACGGTTAATTTTTGAAATGCAAAAGAAAGACTGAATCGTTTACAAATTCTTAAAACCTAACCAGTGAATAATAGCAAGATAGTGTTGTATTATGTCGTGAAACCAGTTTAAAGAATTGTTTAGAATCAAATTCGTGGTACATCATTAGCCTGAGTAGTGACAAACAAAAGAAAAATATGCGCACTGACGCCGGTTACAAGATACGTTAGAAGTTTTCATCGTAACTACCAATCAAGTGTCGCGCATGCGGCAAACAAGGACAAACAAGCGGATTTTCGGACGAAGACGACCGCCGTCAAGAAGCCGTTGCCTGTGCCGGCTGCTACAGGCGTTGGGCGGCGACCGCAGGCCAGCAGCAGCTCACTGATGTGCTTCAAGTGTGGCACGCCGGGCCACATCGCCAGTCACTGCGCAGCAGGCCAGCGCTGGTCCAGTGCTGCTGTACGGGTCGAGAAGTGAGTCGACCTTTGCATCATCGAGCCGGAACATGGAAGTACTTTGGCGAGTCGTTTTCATTTTGTTATGACTCTGGAGCAGAGTGCCAATTCTGTTTAGTCTGTCTGAGAGTGAGCATATTTATCCTGTCGTTACTATAACTCGTGTAGTTCAAGGTTCAGTGAATGGTAATTCGAAGATTTTAGCCTGTGTGAGAAAGATCCCCGATCACAAAGTTCCTCGAGAATTAGATGTCATAGTTGATGACAGTAGTAGTGATACCAAATCTGATTAAGAAAGGCTTGTACACTCATACTCAAAACTTTAGACCGCACCTCATGAGTAACATGATGGCGATGGGTCTGTTATGAGTTAGACCGCACCTCGTGAGTAACCGTGGCGATGGGTCTGTTGGACCGCACCTCATGAGTAACATGTGGCGATGGGTCTGTAGGGAATCGTTGGTGCGATTTCTGTCTGTGTTGGTGCACAGAGCGCTTATGAAAGTTTTATGAGTTGAGTTTGCATTGCCTAAGAATTATGGTAAAAGTAACAGAATTGTGAGAATTACTGTGTTGTAACTTTTTGATCGGACCTTTTCCAATGTTGATCGGACCTTTTGCAATGAGAAAGCAGGCATCGCGCAATATAGTTGAAAGTTCCAATTATGACAGACTGCGAGAAATAACTGACGTTGACATGCACGTAGGTGACAATGGCGAGACTAGCCATGACGAAAATGATAACGCTGACGAGACTAGTTGAGTATCAAGTAGTCAACTTAACATTTATAGTACCCAGCATAGTAAGAGTTTTCTTATTTTCTAAACTAAACTAACTATCATGATTTTAATTGTTTTGATTTTAATGGATTCACTGTTTACAAGTACAATGCTTTCGATGGACTGAAAGCATACCCGATGGACTGGGTATTGTTGTGGTCGCATCAGAAGCGCCGGAGCATGTAAGAGGTGCACGTTGACTGCTTTTTCTGTGCAGTATACTCTTTGCAAGGAGTAGCACTTACGCGGCTGAGATAGCTAGCTTCTGACGATGGGTTCGCATTTTACGTTGTGACTTGCCGATGGACTGGCAATTGAGTGTAGAGTCACGTGTAGAGTCACGTGTAGAGTCACGTGTAGAGTCACGTGTGAGCGTAGTGTGACGCGTAGTGTGACGCGTAGTGTGACTCGTAGTGTGACGCGTAGTGTGACGCGTAGTGTGACTCGTAGTGTGACGCGTAGTGTGACGCGTAGTGTGACGCGTAGTGTGACGCGTAGTGTGACGCGTAGTGTGACGCGTAGTGTGACGCGTAGTGTGACGCGTAGTGTGACGCGTAGTGTGACGTGTAGAGTGACGTGTAGTGACGTGTAGTCTAATTTTCTGACGAGTTTATTATTCGGACGTCAGATACACTTTCTTATCATTAAATTGTAATTGCCAGTATGAATATGCTCACGAATTCACGATCAATTGAAGAAAATACCCAAAGGTAGTGCTTCCACACATTTTGATAACGATGATCGTTATAAACTGAAAGCTTTGAATTATAAGGGTGCCTACAAATATTTACACGGTAGGCTAAGAAAGATGCCAACCTGTGAAGTTCTAACAGAGTTAGATGTAATAGACGATGTTTCTAAGGGCGAAGGAACCTCGACAGACTTGTGATTTTGCTTGTTGGCTATTTGGTCAATCTGCATCCACAAGACGCAGTCGCAACTGCGTACGTTGTCGTTCAGGGCGTGATGAGCGGCTTGTGGTGAGGTTGGACCTGGGTCTTGTAAGAGACTATAGTAGTCACATGGACGTGACTTGGGCCTTTTGGCTATTGGTCTGGATAGACCCGAGACTTGAGAGTTGAGAGTCTATTTGTTTTTTTTGTTGAGCAGACAGTGATCTGTTAGTTGCATGGTGCAACAGGGCCACCAAAAGTAGAAGCGAATCATAATGTCAATGTTGTTGAATTTTTAATTGATTTAGACTATGTTGAAGTTCACATGGTTTCTGTAAGCTTCGTAGTTTTTGTTGCAAAATTGAACGGTAAGGTTCTTTACTTTTACCGACCCGATGAATCTAGTGTTTGGTCAGGAGTGACCGAGTGGAACAAATTTCTGTTGTGGACTTTTTGTTTGCAGGGTTACCATCACACGAGGACGTGTGAAAGCAGGATGGCCGTGTCGCATCCGGTCATGAGTACGGACGGGCGAATGAATCGAAAGCGCGCCAGTGGTGACATCACGCGACCTACTCCCCACCATGGCGGCTTTTGCAGAGTCCTGATGTTAAGACCTCGCGGCGAGGCGGACAGTCTGGGTCTGATCGCAGCGAAGTTAAGACGTCTTGAAACTGTACACGATTCATTGTGCCTAGTGTTAATGTGTGAAAGTGTAATGTCAAATTATTTGTTAGACTCGGTGTATCTGTTTGAAAAGAGTAACCATGGAGTTTCTTGCCGGTTCTTCTCCATGGAAACTACCATACCGAACCGTGCAATGCGAAATAAAATAGTGTATCGCATCCAGTGTGTTTTCATAGTACGAAACCCGTCTACAGCCCACATAAGCTCGAGCCTAGTGAAATAAATTCCTGAGAAACTCCAACATATATATTTATATATTTTTTTATTTCTTATACCTATCGAAAATATTATCGATTGTAAACCGTCTCTGAAATTATGGCCGGTTATTGAAAACTAATACGTATTAAAAGACAATGAGGAATATTATCTAACGAAATGAAAAGTAAAAACTTGAAAATTATTTTTTTGGCTGATCAATGATAAATTATGTTTATTTTGCAAGTAGGTTTTTACAAACACTTTGTCATTTTTTTTTAAACTAGATGGGGCCGGTGTTTCGTACCTAACTACTCTGAGAAGAAACAGCCGAAACAAACTCAGAGGTGTTTTGAAGTCCAGACATAATCTTGCTCAATTCACATGAGGACTATGCAGATTAGTGTTTGAGATGAACTTTTGAAGAAAGAACCACACAGATTTGAGTGGACCTGTCGAGTCATTGCAAGCATTTGTCAGTTATCGTGTAGCTCGACTTATAACTCAAGGAGCTCAACGAAACGACGAACAATACCAAAGAAAGGACATTTGGGTAGGTCGCTTATAGTACTCAAACTGCCAGAGAGCCGTGGGTAAAAATCAAACAACCAAAAAAATTAATGTGACCCACATGGTGGGGACCATTATTTCATTATTCACAATAATGAAATAAAATTAATAACAAGTTCTTTTCAAAATGAATGTAAATAAAAATCACAAAAATCATTAAATGTCACAATGATAATAAAAAGTGTAGGAAGTGTTTGTAGGGGTTTCGAACACGAAGGAAACACGGAATTAAGTCTCAGCAGGCGGTGTATTTCAGCAACAGTTACAGGTGACAATACAGAAGAAGAAGTATTTACAGAAAGAAGATGATCTTGGATTAAACAATAGGGATAGTTCCACCCGACCAAGACCTTAGGGACGAAGGTCGGGGAATGAGTCCCTCTATCCAAAATAGTTGTCACAATTATAACATAAAGTAAAAGCTCTCCATCACTACCAAGCCTCTGGGCTCAGGGCATGCCTACGTACTTACATAAGTGATGGCTAACTGACTATTCGTGTGAAGGCTTTTAAATATCTATAAAATGGATACACTGCGCACAATGATGATGGACGAAACCCACATAGAAATGGTTTATTCCCATCTGTTCCCACCATGTCTGTCCCCACTGGTGGCAGATGACAATTAGATGCGACAAATAGTTGCAACTACCACCAGTGGGGACAGGCCGGTGCGGACAGATGGGAATCAACCCATAGAAATCATTTAGCACACCCACTGACAAACCTGAAATAGACGGGTGTTTCTTGTTAGTCCCATGAGTTGTTAGAATTTCGACTACTACTACTACTACTACAACTTACAACACAAGGTACTTACGACATTAGTTTGGCGGCTGAAAAATAATACCATAGCGAGATTCCTCAAATTAAGGTACACTGCAAATGCCGTATAAAAGGTAACCTGATAACAAAAACAAAATATTACATGTCTCTTTCAGCTGAAGCACGGTAGTACTGAAAAATTTAAAACGAGCTTTTCCAAATACTAATTAAAAATGTGCTTACCATTCGTCGAAATAACGTCTCTAGAATTGTGTATGACTCCTGTATATTCAGGTATGCATCATAGATTAGATTCCAGTACTCCTCCATTTCCGTATCTACAGTGTTTCTTGTATTCTTCACTTTTTCGATCCACACACGAAGCATTTTCTCTAATAATTTCAATATTATTAAAGCATATACAACGTTAGTATCGAAAACGAGGCTAGAGTAAAGCGACAAATAATCAAGAATCCTTATTACAAAAATAAAACCGACGCATACGGTGAAACTAATACAAAAATATTTAGGATGCCAACTATGGTCCAGTCCCAGACCACAATTCCTCTGAGTTCTTTGCCATTTATTTGTAAAAATCTGAGCACACATTGGATTTTCGAGACCAACAAGATATTGTAGTAGCTGTGCACGATGTTGGATACGATGTTTATTAAATCCCCGATCAAGTAGAAGATGATGTCAGTAGTCATGCTCAGAGAAAATAGTAAGCGGCGAATCCCCCAATTATGTCTATTCTGGATAACGTATACGATCAGTTCACCAAAACAGGCACATCGGTACAAGAGCATGCAAGCCAATTGGATAAAGTTGTAAAGATTCGTATTCGCAGTTATAATGTTGTCACGAATAGAATACTTCGATCGTAAGAAAATACTTTGCATCAGACTCAATGGTCTTAGTACTGATCTTAAATCTTCTCCAATCACATTGTCGATAAGTGTTTCGTCCGACGATGGTGTGGATACATTCTCAATTAAAACAACGTTCGTGTTTGATTTCAACCAGTTTTTAACCGACTTCCAAAAGGAGGAGGTTCTCAATTCGATTGGTATTTTTTTTTTTTTTTTTTTTTTTTTTTTTATGTATGTACACCGATTACTCTGCCGTTTATGATCCGATTTACGTGATTCTTTTTTAGTTTGATGCGGAATAGTTGCCATTTGGTCCCATAAAAATTTAACATGGTTTGGCCCAGTAGTTTTCATTTTATGAACATTTTTACTTCAGTTGTGTGGTACAATTTCATGTATGTTCACCGATTTATCCTCGATTTGTGGAGCGATTCTCAAAATTATTTTTTTGTTTGAAAGAATATACTCTTGAGATGGTCGCATTTAAATTTGGTGAAGATCTGATGCTGATCTTCGGAGATATACAATGGAACTCTTCAAAACTAGATGGTAAATCGGTCGTGATAGCTGCAATCGCTTGGATGTTTATTGTTTACACAACATCATGACGTAACATCACGCCTGCATGCTCTGAGGGGTACGCAGATGTGTACAATACACCCAAATTTCGACAGTTTAGGTATGTTAAGTTCCATTTATTGGGGATAAGCCATACATACCATGACATGTATTTTTAACAATGTAAAATAAATGCATAGCAAATATTTGTATAGAATATTACAACTAAAAATGGAAAAATAAAAAAACTTTTTTACAAAAAAATAAAACCGACTTCAAAAAACACAAAAAATTGAAAAATAACTTTAGTTTCAGAAGTCGGTGACAAAAAAAACTAAATGAATCAAACAAAGGTCACCGACTTCTGAAACTAAAGTTATTTTTCAATTTTTTGTGTTTTTTTAAATACGAGAACATGTTTGTTGAACGAGTAGTTGAATGTCAATTGATCTGAACACTGCGGTCAATCAGTAGACAACTCATCATCTGCCTAGCCTTTTACCAACTATATTGGGGTCAGCTTTCAGTCTAACCGGATGTAGCTGAATACTAGTATTTTACATAGAGCGACTGCCTATCTGACCTCCACAACCTAGTTAACACTGTGTAATACGATAGGTACTCCTTGGTAAGACTGGTTGTCAAGAGACCTGAGACTGGTTCCAGGCCACTTTCTGTGTATAATAACTGTCAAAGATCTACAAGTAGGCAAGTAATAAATTATTAATATTACTCAATATGAATTAATACTCTAAGAAAATTACGTTTACTAAATTTGTTTCTTATCTTTCTGTCGGGTCATTTATAAAACATTATTTGTTGGTAGCTGTTGCCATCCAAAGACATACTTGTAGGACACTAAAATTATCGTTTTCTAATTTCATCAGTGGGTCTACAATAAGTTATTAAGTATAACAATCGAATGAATTGAACAAACGTGCGAGTCATAGGTCTCCAGTTCGATCCCAAGACACACACCTCTGATTTCTTGGAATCATGTGCGTATTGTATAATTATCATTTGCTTCGGTGAAGGAAAACATCATGAGGAAATCAGTATGTCTGAGAGATATTTTTCGACGGCATCGGCATTTAAAGCGAAGCTAGAGGCCCACGGGTGGCATAAAAACTCTGACACCAGGTTAGGTACTAACTACACGAAAAAGAAAGAAAGAAACTGTCGAAACAACGATGGGACGAAGGGACTGTAGCTAAATTTCATTGTTGTAACAATGAAATTTAGCTACAGTCCCTGTCACGAGGTATAAAAACTGTAAAAGTACTGTAGTTGCCCATTCCAAAGCGTAGATTTCTATGGAGAAGAACAGTAGAAAACGGTTACTGTTTCGAAAGAATAAAAACCTCGATTTTATAATCGGTGTTTTAATTTGTTTTAGACAGGACAGTTTGCAAGAACATCCAACGTGTACAGCAGATATTTTTCAAGAAGATGAGTGCATGTGGCCTGTTCATCATAGATGCCGAACTACCTCTACAGCTGTCAAGCTTCATAACTACTTATACGATTGTGTTATTACAGTTTGTGTTTTTGTAAACATATTACTGATTATGACGACTAATAGACCTGATATGAAAATGATGATGTGTATCGACCAATTATTGTCCCTTCATTGGTATTTATAACTATAATGAATATACGGGGTAAATACCGTCGCGAAAACGTACAGAAATTTTTCATAGATAATTAAGAAACAATTTTTCCATATATTTGAACCGTGTGTTAGCAGGAATTTTGTAGGAAACAGGTGTTTTTTTTAAATACCTATGAAATGGCGGCGAGATGGGCAGATGATATTGTTGCCATTGCGGGAATATCCTGGATGATGTTGTCACAAGAGTGTGGAGCTTGGCACAAACAAAGAGAGGCCAATACCTAGCAGTGGATGAAGTGAAAGAAGAAAGAAAATATATTTATTTGTCGCAGGCACATGATGTGCAAAACATACAAAGCATAAAAGATGTTTAAAATATAACATAACGGAACAGAAACAAGAAAAAGTTGACAGCAAGCACGTCGTGAGTGCGACAAACAGGTTAAGTCACTCAGTATGAGGCTGTGCTATGGGGGTCCACAGAACAGCGCTGGTTTTCAGTGGAGCTGTGGATGATGATGATGATGATGAACCTATGAAAAATTTCTATGATCTGAATACGTGGTAACCGTTATCTTGTAGTGCTCATTCCGCCCCGTTTGTAGTGCTCACACGCATCATCATTCTCCCGCCCTTATTCAAATTTGTCTTCTTCCATACTTTTCTTTTACTCGTCATCTCACCAGACACCTCTTTTCTCTCCATACCATCCTACACACAGTCCATCCATTTTTTCTTGGCGTATTGCATATATTACAGTTAAAACCTGTTTTTAGGGGTTTTAATAAATATTTTAATAAACAATATCCATACTTTCAATCCCCAACAAGTTTCTCTAATACTTGTTTTGAGTGCGACAAGGCTTTAACATAAATTTCAAGTAATTAAAATAATCAAATAAAGAAAAGTCAAAAAGAGCTTCTTATGAAACATACATAAAATCCTTTCTGACCCGTGGAACACCAAACTGGTTCACCTAGGTGTTCCACGGTTAACTTTCTGTACCCCTGGTTCACCTAGGTGTTCCACGGTTAACTTTCCGTATCCCTGGTTCACCAAGGTGTTCCACGGTTAATTTTCTGTACCCCTGGTTTACCTAGGTATTCCACCGTTAATTTTCTTTCCCCCTAGTTCACCTAGGTGTACCACGGTTAACTTTCTGTACCTTTGGTTCACCAAAGTGTTTCACAGTTAACTTTCTGTGTCCCGTACTTCTGAATATTACAGTCTGTTGGATTACTCCTAAGTAGCCTGTACAATTTATTTTTATAAATAGGTACAAAGATAACCACCATCCTCTTTCAATAACTAACGGCCACTTAGAATATTTATTTCCTCATTATGTCAGGTTTAGCGTTATTATATTCACATTGTCATCTTTGCCTCTAAACCTTGTTATTTTATAAACTTAAATAATATTAATATAGTACGTCTGCCGAACAAAACGAACAACTTATTTTTATTTATATAAAAGGAGGACTTATAATCAATATTATAAGCGTAAGGACTATAAAATGGACAACAAATGTGGCGGTGTTCATTGTACAAAAATTAAAATTAAATTTCAGGTCTCTGCAACGCTTAGTTTTAAAGATCTCCGTGGCCGCGCGGTTCTCCGCGTTTCGATGGCGAGGCCACGTTCAAACCCTTATAACTTTTTAACCATAACTTTGACAAATTTATGGTTTTGGGAATCAACTTTTACAAACTTTTACAATATCTTGGCATAGTTTTTTTTTTAAAAAAAAAACGCCGTGGCCGCGCGGTCGAAACGGACACGTTTCCTCCATGTCTCGGAAAGCACGTTGGTCGGCACGGTTGTCACGCTGTTGGTCCCGGCTGTCATTTTTCCATCTTTGATAGTCGTTACAGGTAGTCAGTGGCCAAAAAGTCTGACAACCAGTAATACCAAAGTGGTATCGTATATTACCCAGTATAAACTGGGTTGTGGTAGTCAGATAGGCAGTCGCTCCATGTAAAATACTGGTACTCAGCTGCATCCGGTTAGACTAGAAGCCGACCCCAAAATAGTTGGGAAAAGGCTAGAGGGATGATGATGAAGTTTTTTCTCATTAGTTCATTGTTTTGAAGTATAAATGTGTTAACATTTGCGCTAAGAGCAAATTTATCTTTACTAATATAATAAAGAGGAATAGTTAGTATTTTTTTATGTTTGTAACGAATAAACTCAAAAACGACTGGACCAGGCTATAAGATGGGGATTGGGGGGGGGGGGGAATGAGCCGGCCAAGTCACTGGCAAAAACGAATAATACATAATTGTGGAGGTATTCATTTCCACAAAGATGTTTTTTTGGAATTAAATTGATACATTAATACAGCATTTTTTTTATTTATTTTTTCTTGTTTTGCCCCGAAGAACTCTTATTTCAACAATTTAAGTTTTTAATTTTTGAAATTATGATATTTTTAATAATTTACGGAGGTTTCCCAGTTAGGTGAACCATGGGTACAATATTTTATATAATCATTCTGAGTTCACCAATTAGGTGAACTACAGGTACATTATTTTGTATAAATACCCATGGTTCACTCATTAGGTAAACCAGGGGTACAGAAATTTAACCGTGGAACACCTAGGTGAACTAGAGGCACAGAAAGTTAACCGTGGAACACCTAGGTGAACCAGGGGTACAAAAAGTTATCGATGGAACACCTAGGTGAACCACTTTGGTGTTCCATGGGTCAGAAACCCATAAAATGAAATAAAACAGTTTTAACCCTAGCTAACTAACGTTCCTGAACTTCTATGATAAGCTAACCATTCGACTTTTTGACGACCATTTTTAAACGTGTTTTTTCTTTTAAAAAATTGTTATTTTAATCAGGTTTTTTTATATTAAATAGGAAAATGGAATGTAAATTAAAGATAATTTTAACAAAAATGAATATTTATTTAACTTTTAAGTATTAAATCACAAATCTTAAATTACACATGTTTCATTGAGATCAATAGGGCACTAAATCTTACAAAGACTAAATTAGGAAGTTTTGTTTAGAAATTTCTATTTTTATTTATAGTATTTCATAGAAAAAAGATTAAAATTAACCATGAGTATCAAATGACTTAGATTTTTTTTGCCCAAGTTGGGCAAAAGTCAACCGTATGTTCACTACAAATGGGAATTCTACACTATTGCAATGATTCTTGATCATGCGCCTTTTCTTATAGGAACAGAAACTGCAGCCTTTTCTTTTCCTTGTTGAGGCATTTCAAGAATCAGAGGACTACTTCCATAACCAGATTGCTCAAGGTTTTGACCTTGACCTTCAGCGCGATCCTCATGGTTCAAACCCAAAACTTTTCTCATCTTGTTTTTTATTCTACGAGGCATTGTTGGTATTTCCAGTCAACGTTTTAGCCATGGTTCAACGGGTTTTTCATGCAGTTGTTTCATATAGTTCCTTCGCGCCAGTGGTTTACCTCCAGACACCGATACATCACAGAAGTTCGGAAAGAAGTATGCACTTTGTGAGTTGCTCACACATGACGATTTTTGCCACGAATATTAGGTTGAGGCAAGTGGATAATGCTGTTGGAAGCAGATGATGAATCCTCACTGAGAGGACGAGCATCGGAATGTGACCTTTCTTGTTCCTCTTCAATATCTAAAGGTGGACTAACTTGCGTATCTTCAGTGTTCGAGGGTTCGTCGTGAAAGTCACTTTTAACGGCATTAGCCAACAAACCATCCTCATTTTCACTATCATCTAACGCCCGAACTATGTCGTCATCTGTGATCAAACTCGCAGACATTCTTCACTATCAACAAAATTACAAAAAAAAAACAAAGCAAATATCAACTCAAAGCACGTACGCTAAAAGTTACGAATAAGCTAACCATTCGTCAAAATGACGAGTACGCAGTAGGTATCTCAAAAACAAAAGTACTTACCGGCTAATTTCAACTACCACGCGACACAGTCTAGTGTACCCTAAGTTGCCGCGAAACCGCGAGTGTGTAGGTAAAACGATGAGAAAGGCAGACGGAGATATTTATTGGATGCTCGTCATTTTGACGAACGTTAGCTATCTAGGGTTAACTGAATCATTTCGACAAAACGCGTTTTCCCTAGTTAAAACTAGTTTGTACTGATATTCATTTTTGAACAGCAGTTAATACAAGTTCTAACAAAGGCAGATAAAAACTAGTTTTAACCAAGGAAAACGCGTTTTAACTAAAAACGAGTTTTAACTGTAACACATACACGCAATGGATCAAAAATAATATTTGTGACACTATGTCAGTGCTCAGATTTAATACCAACCATAACAATGTCTTGACTTGAGCATTACACAGGTACTCTGAACATCTCTCATGGCTGCGTAGAATCCCTCGCAGTCCACGCTCAAACAAACAAGCAGGTAGATATTCTTGATGGTATTTATTTGAAATGTAATCAGCAAAATGATATGCTGCAATGGTAACAGAAAAAAATCTTTTATCGTAACATGCTTGTAATCCCCGAAGAGCTAGACAAAGATGTGCCTGGTAGTACACCCACATTTCGCCGGTTATTTTTAATTCCCATCATGTTATGGGGGCGAGCCTATTGCCATCTACCGGGCACAGTTCCAGACTCCGTGGCTGTGACTGAAAAAATCCTAATAGAATCGAATCCAGGTCCTTATACTTACGATCCACTAGCTAGACCAACGAGGCGGTCAATTAAGTATTTAGTTGTTTGGCAAAATAATGTATCTTCACTTTGCGTTCCCCAATTAGGCTACTGGATAAGACTCAATATGTCTAAAGGCCTTATTACATTACACGATTTATTGGGCCCTGCCCGCAGGGACAGGGAAGTGTAAGAAGAAACAGGGAGTCAGAGTCCCTAAATAATAAGCGGCGCCCTGCTTGATCGGGGCAGGGCACACGATCGACAGGGCCCGATATTTCGTGTAATGTAATAGGGCCTATACAGTACAACGGAGCCTGAACGGAATATGAGGTCGTTAATGATGATGATTATAACAGTTCGATAGTCCTGGTTGGTATACTTGTGAATAGTTTGTTTCCATGTTATACTATTGAACCCAATGGTTGACTGACGGATAATGCTTTGTGGCATTAAGTCCACCTATGTACCCATCTTGCACACTTCTTGTCATGTACAGTCGCGGTCTTTTCCGCCTGACCATTTTATTTTTTTTTTCGCTTAAATCATGCGGAGGCGCCGAGCCACGCCCCCTTAAAGTTTGGGCCTATTAGGAAAGCCTCAACTTTGGCGCGCAAAATATCAATAACTCTCGTTTGGCGTACGTCGTCAGTGCGCTCGACCGATTTGGTATCTTTTCATTTATTATTTCTATACAAAGTCAACGGGGCGGGGCTAGAGAGCGTTTCTATGTTGTGAGTGCAAGCAAAAATAAGCTTAGTAGTGGTCAGGCGGGAGTGTCCTCGATAGTACATGAATGTATAACAAATAAATTAGTAATCCGACCACTTACTTTCATTCCACCTTTTGCAATTGAAAGCCTTAATATAGTTACTACCATTGCGAGGTTCTTGAAATTGCAGTAAACTGTTAATATTACGTAAAATACAATCTGGAAACCGAAGTAACTCATTATAATATACCTGGGTCAAAATCACCAAGGTGGCAAATTCCAAATTCTGTTTTGTGATGAATTTACCTAGCAGCTATTACTTTGATGATCAGCCTAAATTATCACTAAACTTATGTTTAAACAATATTTACGTTGGCAGAGCATAGAATTGATTACTACTCCTGTAATTTTACTTTTAAAGAGAGCTATTGCTGAAAAAAATCATACCGGGAACGTTTTTGGGAGGTTTATAATAATATTAAAATGCAACAAAGTATTTATTTTTTATCTTGTTCAGTAGCGGATATATGTTATTTATAAATAGAAATTAAAAAAATGTATTGAAATTGCCATTAGAGATGTTAAAAAGCAAAATATAGTGCAAATGGAGCCATTATAACTATATCTTTGTCTAAATTATCTGAATATAAGAAATATCGCTGTCTTATATATAAATTAACATGCTACAGGTATAAGAAGTACGCCTTATTTTAATATTACCAGGGTCTTTTATTAATTATCTAAAAATAATAATGTGTTATCTGTGATTTTAGTGATGTTCCCGGACATGACGAGGTGTTCCCTAAATGACGATATACATACAATTTAGGTTAATAAAATCATAAGCAATGTTTTTGTACGTCGTACTTATTTATTCATTTTGGCATAAGGTTCTTAATTAACAAAAACGTAACTTAAATCACTTTACAGTCGAAATTTTCGTGTGTTATTGTCGTGTTAAGTTCGAAATTTTCGTGTTTGACACATAAACAAGATTATCTGTCTTTGAATGTCGGAGCTACCACCCAAAACGATTTTGTTCTTAACCCTAGATAGCTAACGTTCTTAAACTTCTATGATAAGCTAACCATTCGACTTTTTGACGACCATTTTTTAAACGTGATTTTTATTTAAAAAAATTGTTATTTTAATCAGGTTTATTAAATTTATAGGAAATATGGGATGTAAATTAAAGATAATTATAACAAAAATGAATATTTATTTAACTTTTAAGTACTAAATCGCAAATTTTAAATGGCACATGTTTCATTGAGATCCATAAGGCACTAAATCTTACAATGACTAAATTAAGAAGTATTGTTTAGAAATTTCTATTTTTATGTATAGTATAATAAAGAAAAAAGATTAAAATTAACCGTGAATATCAAATGACTTAGATTTTTTTGGCACAAGTAGGGCAAAAATCAATCTTATGTTCGCCACAAATAGGAACTCTGCAACTATTGTAGTGATTCTTGATCATGCGCCTTTTCTTATAGGAACACAAGCTGCAGCTTTTCCTTTTCCTTGTTGAGGCATTTTCAAGTATTAGATGACTACTTCCATAACCAGATTGCTCAAGGTTTTGACCTTGACCTTCAGCGCGATCCTCATGGTTCGAACCCAAGATGTCTCTTATCTTGTTTTCATTCTACGAGGCAGTGTTGGTATTTCAAGTCGACGTTTTAGCCATGGTTCAACGAGTTTTTCATGCATTTGTTTCATAATAGCTCCTTCGTGCCAGTGGTTTACCTAAGACATTAGGTTTCCAGACACCAATACATCACAGAAGTTCGGGAAGAAGTATGTCCTGTGTGAGTTGCTCACACATGACGATTTTTGCCACGACTATTAGGTTGAAGCAAGTGGATAATGCTGTTGGAAGCAGATGATGAATCCTCACTGAGAGGACGAGCATTGGAAGGTGACCTTTTTGTTGCTCTTCAATAATATCTAAAGGTGGACTTTCTTGCGCATCACTATCAGAAGAAACATCATTTGCGTTGAATAATCTTCATCATCTAACACCCGAACTACGACATAGTTCATCTGTGATCAAACTCGCAGCCATTCTTCACAATCAACGACATAAGTAAAACAAACAAAGCAAAAATCAACTCAAAGCACGTTAGCTAAAAGTTACGCATAAGCTAACCATTCGTCAAAATGACGAGTACGTAGTAGGTATCTCAAAAACAAAAGTACTTACAGGCTAAACGGAACCACCACGCGACCCAGTCTAGCGGACCCTAAGTTGGCGCGAAACCGCGAGTGTGTAGGTAAAACGATGAGAAAGGCAGACGGAGATATTTATTAGATGCTCGTCATTTTGACGAACGTTAGCTATCTAGGGTTAATAATGTTGCTTAACGAATTTTGACGTCAGTTCTTTAGCTGCGAATAAAAGGAGGCGTGTTTGCTTCTTAACACCGTTTTTCTTCACAAAACCTCTCTTGGCTGGGCACATCCTGCTAACATCATCTCTTTGGAAGAATTCTTTTACTTTTTCACGAACTTCCACCTTCAAAACAACCTCACGAATTTTGGTATCAGATCAGACTTTAGAATCAATATCTCTCAGTCATCTCATCAATGATTTTAACATTCTTTTCTGCTTTTTTTTCTAATAGAATGATCTATCCTTAGTTCTTTTTATTTCTCTCTTTCTCCATCATCTTATCATAAAAAATATTTTTCCTGGGATTGGTTTTCTCTCGTTGTCACAAGTAAGCCGAACTGTTTTTGTAACTTGCTTTTTTGGATGTTTTTTAGCCACATGGGACTCCATATTGCTAAAAAAATATTTAACATATATTAAAAAATATGTTACCAGAACATACACTAAATTAATTAACCAATAGTTATAATAACAGGGCGCGTTTATTTGAAAAAGTCATTTCGGGCACGTCATCATCATTTCGAGAACGTTCTGTCAAGTCCGGGTACGGTCCCGAAATGACCGTTCCCGAAATGACATTTTCCAATAAACGCGCATTTTTTAGACGGCAGCCATCTTTGACATCATGTACGGCTTTGTTATTGTAAAATATTCGTGGTTACTATTTGCTATAAAACACTAAAAAACTTATTTTTCAATATTCCAAGTTGAGAAACGCATTCCCGGTATGATGACGTATTGATGTACGCTCTATAAATAATGAATTAAAAGATACTTAACACTTATTTCCAATTGTTTTGGCGAAAGCTCTCTCGACAGCCGTTTGTTTATATCGTCCACATCACTGTTTCATAGACAACTAAAGGTTGCGTTCAAAAACTGAATTTTTACTGAAAATCAAAACTGTGTTCACTGAAATGACGCTTACATTGTCGGACACAATATTTAGACTTGATTTTCTTTAATTTCTTTTCTTTCTTTAATAATAACAATAATAAATTGATTTAAGATAAAATTGTAGGCCAATAAGCAAGAAAAACTTTTCACTTCATTTTGTTTGATGGATATTTCCAAAGTTACTTTCTGAAGATTTGTACATTGGACGCGTTCTCGAAATGATTTTTTGTAGTTATTCTTCAAATAATAATGAATGTGCTTTACTTTTGCAGTAAAAAATATTATGTACAGTTAATAAGAACAGAGTTAAGTAATATTTTTAATAACGATTTGCTTTAATAAACTAAATTTAGACATTTATTTGCTGGCAAAGCTAATTCTCCACCTTGGTGATTTTGACCCACCTAGTAAGATATGTATTTGATTTCTGAATTCCTAATTGTTTTTTTTTTTTATACAGGGTGTAAGCCACCTTATCACGAAGCGGTCAACCAAGCATTCTGTACGTCAAACTAAGTAACTTAACACTTAGTAACGCTAAAATTATTGCTGGGAAGCGATATTTTTTTTTGGGGTAAAAAATCATGTTTTGTGGTAGAAATCAATGAAACGCACGCAAAACATTGTGCTGATGGATAGATTGAATAGCACGGAGGTCGTGGAGGTGTTTAAAGTAAAAATCTTACAATAAAAACGTTTATTTAAAAAAAAAAAAAAACTTATCAAAAAGTTGGAATTTTGAACCCCAATATATCCGTACCTACCTAAAAGGTTCCTGTCTATGGTGTAGAACAAAAAAAAATATCGCAATGACGGGGAAAACAAGTGCCTTTCGGCTTCGTTAAGAGGTTTTTTACACCCTTTATGTATTATTAATAAACGTACCAGGTATCGACAAGTCTTCTCGATAATCCTGTAGGTCTCTATTATATTCAAGTAAACATCAAATATTGTGTTCCAATAATCTTTGCTTCCTGAATATTCAGCGTTTTGTGAGTTTTCAACTCTTTCAATCCAAGTACAAAGGATCTTCTTAATAATTTTTAAAGACAGCAAAACGTGTACAACTAACACTTCGAAAGCAATCCATGCATAAAAAGCCATTACGTCGATAGTATCCAAGTTAAAAACCAACGATTCACTAATGATGAATCCTATATAAAAAATATTTAAAACAAAAACCCAAACCCAGTAGCAGATAGCGAAACTTCTCAGTTCACCGCTACTTATCTGCAGGACTCTGAGCATGTGTTGGATTTTCAAGACCAACAAGATATTGTTGGAGCTGTGCATGATGTTTGAGACCGTGATTATCAAATCTCCAATAAATAAGAACAAAAATTCAAGGACAAGCATCGAGGAGTAGAATGTACTGTAATCCCCCCAAGCGTTATGACAATCATTTACCATATAATTCACCCATTCGTTTAAAAGGACACAGCGATATGTTAGCATGATAAATACCCGTAGAAAATTGTAAATGTACGTATTGGACGAGATTATGTTGTTACGAATAGAATACTTCCCGCAGAAGAACAGGTTTTGCATCAGATTTAACGGTCTTAGTACTGATTGTAGATCTTTTTCAATCACGTTATTGCGCAATATTTCACTAGATGAAACAGTTGGCATGTTTCCTATGATAACAGCGTATTTGTTTGATTTAAAATAGCTTTTGAAATACGAGAACATGTTTGCTGCGTGACAGTTTGGTGTCAATTAAAGTAATATTCTAAATCAATCCATTAAATTCTTCTATTACTACGTAACGTTCATGGTAATTTTCTTGTTTGTTGTCATTCACATCCCCATTTATTTTGTTCAAAATCAAAATCAAATCATTTATTTCAAGTAAGCCAGTTGCAGGCACTTTTGAATTGTCGAAACAAAGATGAAAATTAAATGTAGCTACAGTCCCAGTCACAAGACATAAAAACTGTGAAAGTACTGTAGTTGCCTGTTGTTTCCAAACAAAGCTTTTGCCCACAAGAACAATTCTATGTATATTCTTATCCCCACTAGAAGCCAAAATAGGAAGGAATCTCTCTCTGGGATCCAATTCATTTATTATAATCCTAACATGTTTGTTGAGTGGTATATTGTCTTCAATAGTCACCTCAACTTTCTCTCTCAACTCAGCTATCGGTGAAGATGGTAGAGCAGGATTTGGAATCGTGTAGTCTGAGAAGGATTCTAACGTGTTGAGGAATGTCTACAATAGGGTCTAGTGTTGTTTTTGATGTTTATCAAAAACCTTTTTTTAAATTAATTTAAACATTATTTTCCTTTTTACTTCTGTGAAAATAGAAGCGTGACACCCGCAAAATATCAAATAACGTTTTAATTTCATCGGCTTCTGGCTATTAATAATAACAAATTGCAGTAAACTATAACAATTTGTGATATCATCAAATACCTCTAACAATCTAAACCAAGTATTGACTTAGGGGAAAGAAAAAACGATGTTTATTACAAAAACAAAAACTGTAATAGCACAATAGTGTAAGTAGTAATGAAGCTCGATAGCTGCAGAGGTAGCTCAGCGTCTATGATGAACAAGCCGCACGGACTTATCTTTTTGAATGATGCCTTCTGCACACGTTGGATGTTTTTGCAAACCTTACGGTCCATATCTAAAACAAATTAGAAGAACGTTGTTCAACGCGAGATGGTTATTCTTACATTAACCGGTTGTTACCGACAGACTTGCTAGAAACAAGTTCAAGTTAGAATACTACTACTAGTATTACTTTATAACTTGTGGATCAACCAGGTTTTTGTCTCTTCATTGCCATATAATAGAGAATATTACAAAATTAAGGAAAATAATCGCTGTTAGAAGAACTGTTTAAAGTGGCCTTTTTAATATCCCTGAAGCACATAATAATATTAAAAGCTCAGATAAACTACGAACTAACCAGAACATTGTCTTGACTTCATGAACAGAACACAGGTACTCTGAACATCTCTCATTGCTGCATAGAATCTCTCACATTCCACGCTTAAATATATAATTATGATGATATTTTTCATACTGTAAATTTGGGTTGCAAGTAGAACTAATATAACCTGCAATGGAACAGAAATATCTTTTATTACGTTTAGATTACGGATCTAAACCAAAAAGCTAAGCTACTATTACTCCTGCGGCCATAATAGAGTTAAGAAAAACATATGATGAAGCATTGCCAGGTGAAGCAGATCCATTATTAAAAGCTTGGCAACATACTAGAAAAACTAGGTAGTGAATGGCTGACATGGCACCGCCGGGAAAAACTTGGATGAGACTCACACAGTCAAGGCATCGTGATTTTAACAGCAGACAGCTATACATATTAGTGAGTTGGAATTGGAAGAAAGTCGCCGGTGATGACGATAGTTCAGTAGGTTTACTTAAGTCGGGTCCAGACGTGTGTAACGCGTAATGTAATGTATCATGAAATGTAACGCGAACTCTGTGTATGGACGGCACTACAAGCATTACATGTATCGCTTGCGCCGGCGCTCGCCGAGATCCCTCGGCTGTCGGTTTTTAGTGCGAACATGAAGGCGCTCACAGTGCTCGTTTGGAAGGCGCTCGTGACGGTTGTTTCGTGTGTATGTTCATAATGTGGAGTGACGAACAATCGCTTGAACTAATCTGTTTGTATCAAGAAAAACCTGTTATTTAGAAACCTAAAAATACGGATTACTATTAAAAAAATCCGGAAAACGATGCTTGGAGTGATACTGCTCTTTCATTGGAAAGAAATGTAGAAGATCTTCTCTTATACAATTCAGTTTCCACCATCGATGAGCCAAACGTTTCTTCCGGTCTTCAGTTAATAAATACATACAAATAAAAGCAGCACCAGCTATCAAGACCTTCCTATTCGGCATTTTCGTAGCAACTGAGTCGAAACAGCCCTTGAAAAAGATTCGCTTACACGATTCGCGTTGAGTTCGTGTCGGCACCACACTGTTAACGCTAAATTACACGTAATCTTACATTACGCGTTACACACGTCTGGACCCACCCGGCTTTAGATTTTTGATAAGAAGTATAGTAATCCGACTACTTACGTTCATATCACCTTTTGCAATATAACTCCTACACAAAACTAATACCGCTGCTAGATTCTTCAAACAAAAAAAAGTCAAAGATATGACATAAAATATAATCTGGAAATAAAATAAAATAATTAAAATACGTTTGCTTTTAATTATAATTTCGATTTCTACAATCTTATTTATTTTAATAAAATAATAAACGTGCCATGTATCGCAAAGTCATCTCTATAAGCATGTAGGTTTCCATTATATTCCGGTACACATCATACATGTTGTTCCAATATGCTGCTCTCTCTGAATCTACGGTGTCTCGTGAGTATTTTACTTTCTCAATCCAAACGCGAAGACATTTCTCAATTAGTTTAAAAAATGGAAAATAATATATAATACTTATATCGAAAATTATTAAGAAGTACAGTGAGGTCATATCCAAAATTTCCAAGTCAAAAACTAAACAGCAAAACATTGTAAATCCAATGTAAAAAATATTTAAAATAAACACCCAAATCCAGTTGCAGATACGAAATCCTCGGAGTTCATTGCTATTTATTTGTAAGACTCGTAGAAGATGTTGAATTTTCAAGACCAATAAGATATTGTTATAACTATGCATGATGTTTAAGACGAAGTTAGTGACGTCCCCGATTAAAAAGACAATAAAGTCTATGGTGACATTCAAAATAAGAAAGAAACTGTGACCCCTCCAATTATTATCAATAACATCGATGAATAAACCGATCCAATTATACACAAGGACACTCTGATATGTTAACATGCAAAATACTCGAATGAAATTATAAAAGTAAGTATTAGAAGTTATAATGTTATCACGAATAGAATACTTCGCGCAGATGAAAAGTCTGTACATGAGATTCAACGGTCTTATTACTGATTGTAAATCTTTTTCAATCACATTATTGCGTAATATTTGACTAGATGAGGTAGTTGGTATGTTCCCGATTATAACGGCGTTTTTGTTTGATTTTAAATATCTTTTGAAATACGAAAACATGTTGGCTATGTGACAGTCAAGAGTCAATTTATTTAATGCTAGAATGTCAATCGATGGGCAAGTAATTAACAAGTACTTAATAAATTAGTGTTTTAATATTCATTGGTGTCGATTCTGTTGTGCACAAACTAAACTTAATTTAAGCTATTGCTATCTTTTACTAAAAGGCAGTGCGAGAAAAGGACGGCTATAGCTATGAACTAAGTTAGAGATGTCAAACTAGTTTATGCCTTGCGGTTCACTGTGATTTTAGTCGACATGTTTTTACGTGCACCCTTCATTTGTATGGAAATATAAGTTCCAATTATATTTGACAGCTATAAATAACGTCCGTCTCTTTCTCGTTTTATTCGAGAGAAAAGGATAGCAATAGCCTAAATTAAGTTTAGTTTGTGCACAACAGAATCGACACCATTGTGTTGTCAGTAGAAACTTTAATCAGTTGCCGTAGAGAGATAACCAATCCTACTTCTAACGACAACTGATTAGTGTCTAGTTTTGTTTCAAAAACTGTTGCCACAAACATTTAACCTAACACACAAAAACGACCAAACCCGGAACAACTACGTGTAGGCCATACCATGTTCCGTGCATTGATCGAAACTAGCCGTGCATATTCGGTTCTCGGATATGCAGGACGCGTTTTTAAGAGTTTAGTTGACGACATAAATTGCAGTAGTCAGTCTGGGTTTAAACCTACGACCTATAACTGGTTGGTGGATATCACTGGGGCGCACTGATGACTTTGAAACTAACATATTTTCTAGTTTAGTGTTTGTAAATTACTTGTTTATCGGCTGACTTCCATTCTGTAGCCATCAATCTGCTTTTATCTGACCAAGCAGTCACCTGCCTTGTAACGGGCATGTTTTCGTATTTCAAAAACTATTTTATGTTCTATAAGAGCAACAATGTGTTAATGGAATATTTACCAACAGTCTCAACTAACGAAATATTACTTAATAATGCAGTTGAAAAGGATTTACAATAAGTACTAAGACCGTTAAATCTGACGCAAGGAATTTTCTTGTGCGCCAAGTATTCTATTCGTGACAACGTTATCTCTCCTACTTCTTTTGTTTACAACTTTATAAGAGTACTTGCCAGGTGAATAATATTAAAACTACTAGTTATCATTTTAAACTTAGCGCGTTTTGTAATCCCATAGATTGACTAGCTCGGTTGTCAAAATTGTACTCTAGATGGCGCTGTGCGTCGCATCCTCCCTTCTGTCAGCAATTTGGTACTGTGCGCAAGCTTTTTCTACAATTATATCGAATTTAAAAGATTTCTGCGTTTTTAATCAAAAAGACCACCCCATAGGGATTAAATATTGGTCCATCCACCCGGATATTAAAGTTAGCGACCGGGGTGAGTCTTTCGAGTTGGGTAACCGCTTTTGTCGGGTTCGTTTGGGGCTCCGTTTCGACCGGCGTAAGAAAAAATGGCGGACGACGCTGAAAGTATGAAGAAATTGCTCAACGCACGACGATACATCAAAGGGCGTATCACCCACATGGGGAACAGCTTGGGTGACATCGAGAAAATCACGTCTAGTGTCGAGCTAAATATGGCTTATGAGCGACTTCGTGATTTGTTCGGCAAGTTGGAAAATGTTAACATCGAGTTGGAAACTCACGACGCGTCCGAGAGCGACGAGGGCATGGAAGTCGAGGACAAGTGCGCGGCGCTTATGAAAAAATTGAAGTGGCGTCTTGAGGTTATCCGTGAAAAATCTTCCTCTACCGCAACGGGTGACAACGCGACGGAATTCAAGCCGAACTTACCGAAAATCAATCTCCCCGTGTTCTCCGGTGATTATGGCAGCTGGATGGCATTTAAGGACTTGTTCACGTCGATGGTGCACAATAATGCCGACCTCAGTGCGGTACAGAAATTCTACTACCTTAAGTCCTGTCTGGGCGGTGAGGCGGCGTCCCTTGTGTCCACGTTGGAATGCACCAATGAAAACTATGTGAAGGCATGGTCTACACTTACCAATAGGTATGATAATCAAGTTTTAATTGCCAATCATCATATCCAAAGTATAATCTCACTATGTAAAGTAAATAAGTCTTACAGTCTGCGCAAACTTCTTAATGATTTTTCACAGTGTTACAACTCATTATTGTCACTGAATATTATAAACATGTCAGATATAATTTTAATTCATATTTTGTCTGCAAAACTTGACTTTGGGTCATTAAAAGACTTTGAGCTTCAGCGGGACGGAAAGGAATTTCCTAAGTTACAAGAATTTATTGACTTTTTGCAGCAGCGCTGTCAGGCGCTTGAAATGTTGTCTCGAGATGATGCGGCCTGTGCTGTGAGGAACTCTCCAGCTTCGCGCTCCTTAGTTTCTAGTTCTGCTGCTCCTAATGGCAAGTCACAGTGTTCTTTTTGTAACAAAAATCATCACATAGCTAAGTGTTATAAATTCCTTAAAATCTCAGTTGCGGAAAGGTGTTCATTTGTTGAAAAAAACAAATTATGCTCTTTGTGTCTTTCTAAAAATCATCATTCAGTTGCACAGTGCACTAAACAAAACTTTTCTTGCAAAAAATGCAATAACAAACATCATTACTTACTTCATTTGGATACTGACTCATCACTTCATGCTGCCACTAATAACCAGCCTGTATCAAATGCTGATAATGTCAATAAGAACACTTTGTCTTTGTCAACGCTTTCAACTGCTCCTCAGTGTGTTACTTTGTGTCAGGTGGCACTTTTGCCTACTGCACTGGGCTATGTCTATGACGCTGCAGGTAACCGTCATGAATGCCGCATGCTTTTGGATGCCGGGAGCCAGAAAAATTATATTTCTTCCGAGTTTGCTAGCAAACTAACAAATAATTGTTTTGATAATGTTGACTGCTCTGTATCTGGTATTGGAGGTCACACTGTGCCTGTGAATAGGAGGATTGAGCTTTCTGTTATTTCACTCTGCTCTGATTTTAGACTCACTTCAGAGTTTGGTGTGTTGGATCTTATAACTGATCCTTTGCCTACTGTTGAATTTGCTAAGGCAGCTTTTACTTGGCCGTCTTCTATAGCACTTGCTGACCCCGATTTCAATGTTTCTAGGAAAATCGATATGATACTGGGGGCTAATTGTTTTGCATTGTGTCTCAAAGATGGCAAGTTGTGTTTGGGTCCTGGTTTGCCAAATCTATTGAACACTGCTTTTGGATGGGTTTTTTGTGGTGATTTGTTGGCTGCAAGCAGGCATGTTACACGCTCTAGGGATGTGCGCTCATGTTATTTGTCTATTTTGCAGAATGATATCCAGCGATTTTGGCATTTGGAGGATTTACCTACCGACCCTGTAATGTCAGTTCAAGAAAAGGTATGTGAGCAGAGTTTTGCTGAGTCTGTGTCAAGGGATGAAACTGGCAGGTACCATGTTCATTTACCTGTCAATGAGGAGCTCCTACCTAAACTAGGTGACTCTTATAATCTTGCTTACCGCTGCTTTTCATCATTGGAGAAAAAATTCCAAAATAATCCTGATTTCTTTCAGACATACAAGTCTTTTATTCATGAGTTTGTTGACTTAGGTCATGCTCATTTTGTGGAGAAAAATCCCAACTCTAAAGAGAGTGAATTTTATATGCCGCATCATGCTGTCCTCAAGGACACTTCTTCTACCACAAAGCTGCGGGTAGTATTTAATGCGTCTGCTCCTTCTTCATCAGGCGTGAGCCTGAATGATATACTTTTGGTGGGTCCGGTAGTGCAACCGGATATGTTTGCCATTTTAATAAAATTTCGCACATACTTGTATGTTTTTGTGTCTGATATTGCGAAAATGTATAGACAGGTTCGCATCAAACCGAAATACCAAGCGCTCCAGAGGATCCTGTGGAGAGATGACCCTTCTGAGGAGATCAAATGTCTTCAGCTCGATACGGTGACGTATGGGACGGCCCCTGCCAGCTTCCTAGCAACTAGGACTTTGGTGAAGTTAGTTGAGGATGAAGGTGAGAAGTTTCCTCTTGCTTCTAGGGCTCTGTTAGAAGGTACCTATGTCGATGACATTTTGCATGGCAAAAATGATCTTCCCTCTGCGTTGAGGACCATCCAGGAACTGGAGCAACTGCTGAGTCTTGGCAAGTTTGAACTGCATAAATGGTATTCTAATAGTGCAGAGTTGTTGCACCACATTCCCCCTGAAAAGCTTGAAAAACGCAATTTTTCATTCAACAATAATGAAAATAGTTCTCTTAAAACTTTAGGTTTAAAGTGGGAACCTTCTTCAGATGAATTTCAAGTCGTGGTGCCTGACACTTTGATGACCAGCAAGCCTACAAAGCGGAATGTCTTATCAGACATAGCAAAGGTCTATGACCCTTTAGGGTTCATTGCTCCTGTGACAGTTTTTGCTAAGTTAATAATGCAGGCTATTTGGAAGGAAAGTGTGGGCTGGGACTCTATTATTCCTGAGACTATTTTAAAAATATGGCAGTCTTTCTGTACTAACCTCTTTCATTTGAACTCAATTTCAGTTCCTCGTCTCATGATATCACCGGGAATGGTGAAGGTGGAACTCCATGGCTTCGCAGACGCCTCTACGAAGGCGTACGGCTGCGTTGTGTTCGTGCGCTGCAGCCTACCTGAAAAAACTACAGTCCACTTCGTCTGCGCTAAGTCGCGTGTTGCTCCACTGAAACCTGTAACCCTGCCAAGGCTAGAGCTCTGTGCTGCTCTTCTTCTCGCCAAGCTCATGAATAATGTAGCGAAGGTATTGCACATTGATTCTAATAACACTTACCTGTGGACAGACTCCATGATAGCGTTGTGCTGGATAAGGGCTGACCCAGCTAAGTGGAATGTTTTTGTTGCAAACAGAGTTGCTGAAATTCAGGACCTGTCGCCCAAGGAAAATTGGCTGCATGTGAAGTCAGCTGACAATCCAGCAGACATGGTTTCTAGAGGTCTGGAACCTCGGCAACTCGCTGATTGCAAACTTTGGTTTCACGGCCCAAGTTGGCTGTCATTGCCTACTGCCCAGTGGGATGTCTCACTGCAATGTGATGACACTGCTATCCCAGAGCAAAAACGAGTCGCCCATGTCGTTCAGGAAGTCCCATGTCCTTATCTCATTGAGATTTTTCAGAAATATTCCGATTGGAGCAAATTGATTCGTGTCATGGCATATGTTCGGCGTTTTCTTAATAACTCTAAGAAATTTATTAAAGTCACTGGTTTTTTGACAGGCAGAGAGCTGAAAGAGGCTTCACATTCCATCATCGCGTGTGTCCAGCGTGACTGTTTCGCGAAGGAGTTGGAAATACTTTCTGGCAAAAATAGTATGGTTAATCCTGAGAAATTTTCTTTCAATCAGATGAAATATCTGAATATTTTCATAGACGAGAAAGGTCTACTGCGTGTGGGTGGTCGTTTGCGTCATGCAAATATTTCATACAACCAAAAATTCCCTCTTTTGCTGCCCTCGCATTCGCATGTTACAGATTTACTTATCCGCTACGAGCACGAAAGGCTTCTTCACGCCGGCACACAGACTACTCTGTCAAGCTTGCGAGCACACGTGTGGCCGCTAAATGCTAGAAATAGGGTGCGTCACTTGATCCATAAATGCGTTCGCTGTTTCAGATATAAGGGTGAAGCTGCGTCACAGATCATGGCAGACCTGCCTAAATATCGCGTCACTCCTAACCGCCCATTTCTGATTGCAGGTGTTGACTTTGCAGGTCCACTGTCGCTCAAAGTCACTCGCGTTAGAAAGCCGTTGATAGTGAAGGGCTACATTTGCTTATTTGTATGTATGTGCACTAAAGCCATACATTTAGAACTTGTATCTGATCTTACTACTAAAGAATTTCTTAATGCTTTACGTAGGTTCATTTCTAGAAGGGGAAAATGTTTGCAAATGTTCAGTGACAATGGTAAAAATTTTGTGGGTGCTAACAATGAGTTGCATAATTTATATAACATGTTTCAAAAAGATTTTGAACAAATTTCAGATTTTGTAAGTAATGAAAAAATTGAGTGGAATTTTATTCCTCCAAATTCGCCTCACTGGGGTGGTTTATGGGAAAGCTGTGTGAAGTTGGTAAAACACCATTTGAAAAGAGTTCTAGGTAGTACCATACTTTCTTATGAACACTTGTACACGCTTTTAACTCAGATTGAAGCTATTGTCAACAGCAGACCCTTGACCCCCCTGAGGGACGACGTTGGGGATGATACTTGTTTGACTCCATCTCATTTTCTAGTTGGGGATGCTCTGACATCATTTCCAGAGGGTGACTACACCAGTTTATCTGATAATAGATTAAATATTTATCAGCAGCTATGTAAAACGCGTCAGCTGTTCTGGAAGCGATGGAGAGCAGACTATCTTAATACTTTGCAAATAAGGTATAAGTGGTATAAAGAAAAACCAGATTTGTTGTTGAATTCTATTGTTTTACTTAAGGATGACAGTGTTCCTCCAATGCTGTGGCCCCTAGGGCGTGTGACAAAACTGTTTCCAGGCAAAGATGGCCACATAAGAGCTGTAGTAGTTAAAACTAAAGATAGTTCTTATACAAGACCTATAACTAAGATTGTTCCTTTACCTTTAGATTAAGGTTACCTATTTTTTAATCCTAGACCTAAACTTAGTGCTTAAAGTGTGTAAATGCCTTTATTCCAAATACTAAGAGTTAAATAGTTTGATAAAAAATATAATGTAACTGCAAAAAACCTAAAATTATTTTTAGTGTTTGGAATAAAATGTAATTAAGTTACTTTTTAATGTTTCACATAAGTGTACCTAGTCTTGATTTTCTTCAAATTGTAATTTGTGTGTACTTTGTTGTCTTTTTTGGTACTTTGTTCCAGAAACTTAAACTAAATATAAATAAAACTGTTACTGTTCTGTTCCTGTAGTAAAACTGTTCTTTCATAACTTTGAACTTAGAATTTTATTTTAAAATGTAGTAAGTCAAAAATGTTTAATTTTTCATTGAGTTGTATAACTTTTGAGTCATTAATTTCCTTTCAAATTTGCATTGTATCTATAATGTTGAAAGCCCTACCTTTCAACGGGGGGCTGTATGAATAATATTAAAACTACTAGTTATCATTTTAAACTTAGCGCGTTTTGTAATCCCATAGATTGACTAGCTCGGTTGTCAAAATTGTACTCTAGATGGCGCTGTGCGTCGCATCCTCCCTTCTGTCAGCAATTTGGTACTGTGCGCAAGCTTTTTCTACAATTATATCGAATTTAAAAGATTTC
Source organism: Xestia xanthographa (assembly GCA_905147715.2). Lineage (NCBI taxonomy): Eukaryota > Metazoa > Arthropoda > Insecta > Lepidoptera > Noctuidae > Xestia > Xestia xanthographa. The sequence goes on from LR990644.1 coordinate 6,641,897, forward strand.
TGCGTTTTTAATCAAAAAGACCACCCCATAGGGATTAAATACCAGGCTTGCGTTTCGATTTGTCTGTTTGCATCAATTGATCATGCTCATCATCCAAAACCATAATAAATGGGGGTCTTTCAGCGTATTCTACTACTTCAGCGTACTTTTTGACTTCACCTTGTACTTCATCGGAGAATTAATGAGCATTGTATTAAGCATGATACATGGCCACTACAATATCTTGCTGGTCTTAAAAATCCAACACGTGATCAGAATCTTACAAATTAAAGACAAAGAATTCGAAGGTTTTGTTGTCCATAACTGGACTTGTGTTATCATCCTTAATGTTTTTATTATTACATTCATAATTGGTTATTCTTCGATTTTTATCTTAAATATTATGCAGTGTTTTACGATCTATACATGCGTAGCTTTCGACTTTAACGTAGTGCATGCTGTATTAGTATTGAAATTAATGGAGAAATTGCTTCGTATATGGATTGAAAAAGTTGGAATATCAAGAAGCACTGAAAATTCTGAAATGTACAAAAACTGGAATATAATCTATCTATACATATAATAAATCTGTAGAAAAATCGTTTTTGTACATAGAAAATATTTAAAAAAAAATTGCCAGGGTGTGAAAGGATAACCAACAGAACTCATTTCCAGCATTTTTGGAATTTTTGTCTGTTTATCTGTTTGTCTGTTTCGATGATCAAACATCACGTAAAATTTATGCAACCAATGTAGATAACTTTTATACATAAAAATTGTGCGTATCTTGAGGTATTATTTAATTTTTCTTTCATTGTAATCGGATAATTCTATCAAAAGATATATGAATTTAAAGTGTTCAAGAAGAACTAATCATCAAATGTAAGATGCAGCGACATCTATTGTCTATTGTACTAATGGTACTAATGACTAAAAATGAGTTTAAAATTTACATAGCATGGTTTCCATGCACTATAATTTAGCAGTTTAACATCTTGGTCGATAGATGGCGTTGTTCATTTTACTCCATTTTCTGAATCGCGGTGATAAAATCTTAAGACCCCTCGCACGTGTCAGTTGCCTCAAGTTTAGTTTTTTAACCGACGAAACAACAGGAGAAAGTTCACAATTCGACGCGTATTGTTTTTTGTTTGTCCACGAGAGAGAGAAGACCGATATACACTAATGTAGGAGCGGAGTATCAATGATAAATGTTGCAAAAACAGGGAAAATTTATTTCTTTTGAGAGTTTCCGTTGCGATCGCTGCATAAATGGTTAACCCATCATCCGTCCATGGACGCAATTTTTTTCTACCACTTCTGTCCAAAAATATTCGAATTATTTACGATTCGGCACGCCTGATTAAAACGACAATATCTCCAAAAATACGTTAGTTAGCTCGCTACCAGTTATATCATTGGAATTGTTATTAAATTAGCTAACAGGTTATGTATGGTTTAGTATAGTTTTGCCTTGTGATGTATTAGTAATTGTAATGTGTGTTCAGTGTTAGGGATTTTTACCAGTTTCTTGTGTAAAGGTCATTTTAATAAAAAAGTAAACCATTGTTTCAAAAAGTTATTATTTTTTTCTACTAATACACATGAAGTCACATAAATCAAACAAAAGAATACAGCCCGTAGTATATTTTTTTCATCTCACAAGCCTAACAAAACATGACGTCATTTACGAGTGCTGGATTCTAAACAAAAGAAAAGAGAAAATATTCCATTGTATATTTCGAAAGACCAGCATCAGATCTTGACAAAATTTAAATAAGACCACTTCAGGAGTATACTCTTTCAAATTAAAAAAAGAATTTTGAGGATCGGTCCACAAATGGAGAAATCGGTGAACATACATAAAAAAAAACATACTACTACTACTACTACAACAGCCCATAACGTCCACTGCTGGACATAAGCCTCTCCCATGATAGGAGGAATTTGCTGTAATCTCCATGCTTGGCAGGCGGATTGGAGATCGCAGTGATGAAAGACTAACAGAAAACGCTGCTGCCCATTATCTGGTCTACGGAGGCGCAAGGTGTTCTGCCTCAGACATTAGTCGCCCTATACGACACCCGTGAGTGTAAAGGGTTGGTTCTATTCTACTCTGCCGGATACCACACGGCTTAAAAACATAGTCGAACATAAAACCTGCTCCTTTTTTAAAGTCGGTCACAAATAAGTACTTACATTTTCAACCACGTGGTGAGCAACTGCAGCGAGGTAACAGAACCTTTTGCCATCAGAAATGTCAAACACGTAATTAGCTATCCCATACTTTGGGTTGATAATGAAATGTGACCGCACCTTTTCGATACATCCTGTATATTTTACGCATGTAACGAATGATCGTGCGTAACCTAAAGTAACACGAAATATATTACAGATATGTATCTGAAATAAGAATATTAAACTGTCAAGTATTACTAAGTTACTAGCTTATCGATTTCCTTCAGTTTTCTAGACCAATTCAACTTAAAGCCCTAAACATTCTATTGTCTGGTTTCAGACATGCACATTATTTCAAAAAATGTTCAAAATTAATCAGAAACGTTAAAATCGCGGATGTACCAACAGTCTCCTTTAAGGATACATTACTTAATAAAATGATTTGTAAAGATTTACAATCAGTACTCAGACCGTTAAATTTGATGCATAAGTTGTTCATCTGTACGAAGTACTGTATCCGCGACAATATTATAGTTGCTCATAATAATGTTTATAATTTCCTAAAAATATTTATTACGTTCATATTTCGTTTTGCCTATTTGTATAATTCGATTTTTAATGTTCGCGACGAACGTCACCAATCCAACACATAGAGTGTTGATTATAGTTAAAAAATAGTGTAGAGTCAGTGTATGGGCAATATAGTGAGATAACAAAGTGCCATCAGTGAATCTAGAATAGTTAGATAGTAATTTTCAGTCGCGCTAGACACATATAGGCTCGCAAGTGGAGTTTTTTAGTGTAACTTAACGCTTTTGCGAGGTCCAGGGAGCCTAGGTTGCGACCTAGGCCTGGATATAGTATTTTTTTATAACTTAGCTTATATTTGAACCACTTAGACGAGAGTATGACGGTCTAGCGCGGCCATATTGGGAAAAAACAGGAAAAAATTGTCTTACAGATTTTCAGTTGAAGGATCGCTACAGGCTGAAAGATACAGACACGAAAAAATAAGTAACAGTTTTAGATGGACCATATACTCGTCTAGTATATGGCAATTATATACTTACAGTCACAGCAACAGTTTTCGTGTAATTCAGCCTGTAAGACCTTTCATCCAGACACTTTTGGAAAAGCTGTCCGGTTTTGTGGAAATAATTTCCCCATTTTAATAAAGATTTTCGTTGTTTCTATGTCTGTACATAAATAACGTTATGTAGAATTGTGGCGATGTATATAATGTGTTTAAACATAAGCTCAAAATTGTAATTTGCAGAAAGATTGTACATTTCCATAATCAAATTTTCATTAAAGTTTTCCGAAATCAGAAAGCGAAATCAGGGTTCTCATTACAGTAAAGTTCTGGAGTACCTTAGTAAACTCGACTTTTCTTAAAATCGTAGTCATCAGTACAGCAATTAAATATGTATAAGTAAACAGTGAAAAAGTAGTGCGCGAATTAATCCTGAAATCGCTTCCTGTACAGTCATGAAAGTTAAATAAGTGTCTTATTTTCCCAGTAACCCCTATCCCCCCTCGTTAGGTCAACGCCCTGAGATAGCGAAGAATGATCAGTTACAGCTACAGTTAATTAGGTGTAGGACGTCAGCGCCGTCTGGCGGCGAAGTATAGTACAAGCGAGCGCCCGGTAGTAATAGGGTATAGGCAGAGCACCAGGTACCCGTATCCACGCCATCAGCGGATAACGCCAGTCCGGCACAATTGTTGGTCCTTCAGAGCCGGATTATTCTCGCGAATCTCAGTGCGTCGAAGTGTCGATACCTATGTGAAAGTGAATCGAAGTTATATACATTCCAAAAACTTAAGTAATAGCAGTGCGACGAAGTTATAAACTTACGAGAACAGTGTATCAAAGTTAAATACTCAAAGCTTGTGTCAACAGTGCGTCAACGTTATATACCAAGCTTATGTGAACAGTGCTTCAACGTTATACACAAAAAGGCTTATGTACACAGTCAAGTACATAGGTTACAGTTAATAGTCACGTGTATAACGATATAACCACATAAGTTTTAGTAAACAGTGAAGTATATAACGACAGTACACAAGTGATAGTAAATAGTGAAGTATTTAACAACAGTACATATGTGACAGTATACAGTGAACAGTACGTATGTGATAGTAAACAGTGCATATGTGACAGTCAATAGTAAAGTTTATAACAGCATATAAGAACAGTGAACAGTTTATGTGACAGTGAATAGTGGAAGTATATAACGACGATAATACGAGGGACAGAAAATAGTGAGGTAAGCAGATATATTTTGACAGCCAGTGTATAACAGCAAGTACATAACAGCAAGTATATAACAAGTGTATAAGTCAAGTATATAAGTCAAGTATATAAGCCAAGTATATAACCAAGTATATAAGCCGAGTATATAAGCCAAGTATATAACCAAGTATATAAGGCGAGTATATAACCAAGTATATAAGGCGAGTATATAAACAAGTATATAAGCCAAGTATATAAGCAAAGTATATAAGCAGGTACATAACTTAAGTACATAAGAAAGTATATAACACAAGTACATAAGTTAAGTTTATAAGAAGCTAACAGAGTTTAGATTGTTTATTTACACAGAAGGATTATACAGAGAAATTTACAGAGCAGCTTATATTACATTGATAGTTATACAGTGAAGATATAGAGTAAAGATTGTTTATTTACACAGGAAGGTTATACAATAGAGTTTACAGAGAGTTTACAGAGAGGCTTATATACATATTATACTTATATACTGAAGCGAATAGTTAACATCAAGAGTTAATTCCGAAAACAAGATGCCGGTAACAAGATCGCAAGGCAAATCGTATGCTGAGCCACGCCAAGAGACACCGTCGGCATCAGCTATTCATCATCAGTTGCCGCCACGATCACCGTCATCTATAGAACAGCTGGCAATTCGCCCTACTGTTACACAGGGGGCTCAAAGTGTACCTGGTTCATCAGCTGCTACCAGGAGAACCAGGTCCAAGGAAAATTCGGAAATAACAGTGAAGCCTTCAGATAGCGCACGAAAAATACAGGATGAGGAATCATCACGAGCCGTACCGATGACTACCCGGGGTGACGCCCGTAACGAACAGATTCGGTCGCCGTCAAACAGGACGACGCGACCAAACAGAAAAAATTCACGAGCCCGCGAGGCTTTATTAAAGATTAAGTTGGAGCTTGCACAAATAGCACTTCAGAGGGCCGAAGAAGAGGACTCCGAAGCTGAATACATGGATGACAGAAACTCTAACGATGAGTACGTGCGTTCCTAGTTGGAAGAAGCGCCCGACGCAGCGCGGATTCCGCAAGATGACGCCGCCGAGGGGAACCCTACAGATAGACAGAACCCCCCCCCCTGCGGTCATCAACAGTACAGATATAGATAACCAGAGACAGGCACCATCGTTACATCCTACTTACGTCCGCCATAGCGTCGCTAGCCGACAAAAAAACAGATACAGGGACATCAAATCAACCCTCGGCGTCGAAGATCATCATGACCCTACCGAATTTCAGTGGGTCACATACAGAATGGCTTTAATTCCGCGCCATATATGATACGACTCGGGCGTATTTCAACGATGTCGTGAATACAGCAAGACTCAGGAGGTGCTTACATGGAAGAGCATTGGAAACAGTGAGTTCAGAGCTCATAGGACACGCAAGGCCAGATGACATCATGAGGGAACTCGAGCTGCAGTTCGGCCGTCCAGATTCGATAGCACAGGCCGAAACAGAAAGGCTAAAAGGATTGCCACGCTGCAGCGAAGCACCTAAAGACATCTGCACGTTTGCCAGCCGGGTGAGAAGCGGCATAGTGACTCTGCGAGCACTAAAAAAGGATTACTACCTCGTCAACGCTGAGCTAATGAGAATCCTAACAGAAAAGCTGCCGAACTCCCTGCGTGTACGATGGTACAGAACCTTCACAGACAAGTACCAGTCAGTGCCAGATCTGTCACTTTTTAGCGAGTTCATTACAGAACAAGCTCGCTGCAATGCCTTCGCTCCACCTGAGAACATACACTCGACAGAAAATCCGGGAAAGCGGGTTGTGCAAAGAGCACATACGACCACAGATAAACCGACTTCGAAATGTCGAATCTGTGAAAAGGAAGGTCATCAAGAGTCTGATTGCAAGAAGTTCAGAGAGGCATCCAACAACAGCAAATGGGAATTAGCGAAGAAGCACGGCCTCTGCTTCCGCTGTCTGCAATGTCGTCGCAGCAATCACAAGTGCCAGCCGAAGAAATGTGAAATACAGGGGTGCAAAGCCACGCATCACAGACTGCTGCACTTCGTCAGGAAGACAACGGAAGAAGAGCCGAAAAAGGAAGCTTCAAATGAAATAGTCGCCAGTTCGCGAGCAACAGCCAGTCAAGCGTACCTCAAGATGGTACCAGTACGAGTCGTCGGACCGGCGGGAGAAGCATCTACGTTCGCTTTCCTCGAAGATGGATCTACAGTGTCGCTCATCGATGACGAAATCGCGGAGCGAGTTGGAGCGAGGGGCCGCATCGAACCCCTGAAGATAGGCGCCATCGGAGACACCGTGATCGACACACCCATGTCGAGAAGGGTGACAGTTACACTCTCCAGCCAGGTGAAGGACAAGATGCCCTTCAGAGCGCGCACCATACCGAAGCTCAACCTCGCAACGCAGACGGTCAGTGAGGAAGACATCGCTCACTGCAAACATCTGGATGACCTCAGGCAACAGTTAACGTACAACAGCGGCGCGCCGAAAATATTGATAGGCCAAGATAATTGGCACCTTTTGCTGGCCACCGAGGTCCGCAGAGGGCCCAAGAACCAGCCAGTCGCCTCACTTACGGCACTGGGCTGGTCTCTACACGGCGCGCAAACCAGAACACTGGGTCACCAAGTGCATTTCGTCAACAGACTCACAGCAAAAGAAGAAGACCTCGACGAACAGTTGCGTGAATTTTTCGCGCTTGAATCGCTGGTCATTAACCCCCGCAGACCAGACTCCGACCCAGAACAGAAAGCGGAAGCCATATTGGACCGTCATACCAGACAGACAGAAGACGGCCATATAGAAACAGCGCTGCTCTGGAAAAACGAAAATATCGAAATGCCAGACAGCTACGGGACAGCACTCAACAGGCTCGTCTCAACAGACAAGAAGCTCGATAGCAAGCCTGCTCTTCGAGATAGATATACAGAACAAATGAACGCGTACATCAGCAAGGGTTACGCCGAAAGGGCACCCAAAACAAGTACAGTTGGTAGGACTTGGTACCTACCCCATTTCGACGTGTTCAATCCGATGAAACCGGAGAAACTCCGCATAGTTCACGACGCCGCAGCCAAATCAAGAGGAATGTCATTGAACGACTTCCTACTCACGGGTCCAGACCTACTACAGTCGCTGCCCGGCGTCATGATGAGATTCCGCCGACATCCGATAGCAGTCGCCGGCGACATAGCAGAGATGTTCATGCAGGTGAAGGTGCGTAAACAGGACAGAGACGCCCTTCGTTATCTTTGGAGAGGCGATAGACGAGAAGGCGCCCCTGAAGAATGCCGCATGACGTCAATAATTTTCGGCGCTGCAAGCTCACCGTGCACAGCTATATACGCGAAGAATTGGAACGCGAAAAAGCACAGTGAGACTCAACCAGAAGCGGTGGAAGCCATCATACAGAGTCACTATATGGATGACTACCTAGACAGTTACAGAACCGTCGAAGAAGCGACGAAAACAGCAACAGCGGTGAAGAACATTCACCTACAGGCAAAGTTTGAACTCAAAAAATGGGTATCAAACAGCGCAAAATTAATAGAAAATATAGACCCGACACAGAACAGGACTGAAGAAGTCAACATCGGGAAAACAGATACAGAAAAAATACTCGGACTAATATGGAAACCGAGTGAAGACAGGCTAGGCTTCAACCTTACGCTCGCACGATTACCGAGCGGAATCCTGGATAAAGAAGCGCCAACGAAGAGAGAAGCACTCAAGATCAGGGAGACGAGGCCTAGTGGATCGTACAACGACATGACGTTGTACGATCCACTAGGTCTCGTCTCCCCAGTAACCATTCGAGCCAAACAGATACTTCAGGAGGCTTGGAGGCGAGGAACCAACTGGGACCAGGTGCTCGAACCCGACCTGTCCGCCCAGTGGAGGAACTGGGTGCAACATCTACGACAGCTGAAAAACGTCAGCCTACCGAGGTGCTATCCAGGATACAGCGAAGCCCTAGAAATAGAAGTCCACGTATTCACCGACGCGAGTGAAATGGCATATGCGACAGCGGTCTATTGGAGATCAACAACAGCAGATGGCAAGCAGCACGTCACCCTCGTCATGGCAAAGGCGAAGGTGGCACCGATTAAGCTACAATCAATACCGCGCCTCGAACTACAGGCCGCAGTGTTAGGAACCCGCGTAGCAGCAGCCGTCATAAAAGAGCACAGTATCAAACCCGCATCAGTGACATACTGGACAGACAGCAAGACCGCCCTCACGTGGATACGAAGAGGATCGCGGGTATACAAACCGTTCGTAGCCCATCGCATAGCATCCATTGAGGAAAACAGTAAAGTCGAAGACTGGCGATGGGTGCCCACGAAAATGAATATAGCCGACAGCGCTACTCGCGACGTACCGCACCACTTTGACTCGAGTCACGAGTGGTTTTGTGGACCTGGTTTCCTGTATAACGAACCATCCACATGGCCAACAGAAAAACCTCCAATCAATACAGAAACAGGGGAGGAAAGAACACACACAGTCACCGAAAGCAAGGGCAACAATACCCCATCGCTAACAGAAGTGGTTCCGGATCCAATACGATTCTCGAAGTGGGAGAGACTACTTCGTGCTACAGCCTGCGTTCTACGCTTCATAGATCTCTGCCGAAAAACGAAAAAGAAAACGTTCTACAAACGAACACAGAAGAACGCCGAAAAGGATCCGGATTGGAGAAAACAGAAGAAGGCGACCACCCTTCCCAAAAAGACGGTGAGAATAACCGGCACTCAAGTCGAGGGATATCCCCTAGAAGCGGAACTTCTCCCAAGAGCAGAGACATTACTCATACAGGTCTCACAACAACAGTCGTTCGCTAAGGAAATAGCGAATCTACAGCAAGGGAAGTCCGTGGAAAAAGACAGTCGACTGAAGCCACTCCGCATAGAACTAACAGATAAAGTTATACGACTGAAAAGTCGTATCGCCGCCGTCACAGAAATAGCCGATGATGCGAAGCGACCACCCATATTGGACGGTGACCACCGCATCACCCAGTTGTATATAGACTGGACTCACAGGAGCCTACAGCACAGCGGCACAGAGCTAATTTATAGTACGGTTAGGTACGCAGCTGTTGGCGTTTAAGATAGAACTAAGTAAAATATTATTGGCAAACAACAATAACAATACATTTATGAAACGAAAATCGGCCAAAAATTAAGCTCTGCAGAACTCTTATTATTACTACATGTCCTTAATTAGATATCCTTAGATCTTTTGCCGAATTCATCAGCTTTGCTTATCATATTACCCAAGCATGAAGTAAGAATATCGAGAAAAGCGTTCCAGATACCGCAGTGCTTCAATTTCCTGATCAATATTTCGTGAACAATCGAATGCCTTCAACAAATCATAGATGCTTACTGTATCGCATTTGTTCATTAGCACTATAGAATCTAATTGAGACAGTTTTCAAAAATAGGTGTAAAACCTTATTGAAACACTTGACTTTCTAAATGTTGCCTCTCTTAAACTACATAACATTTCTGACGTCAAATGTAAAGATTTTCGAAAAAATCCCTCTTCAATAGAGGAATTTTACTCAACTCAAAGCATTTATTTCAAATTGATTCGTGACAAGCACATTTACATAGCCAATAAGCTACGTACAGGTCAGCCACAAGCAGTCTAGCCAATATTGTACATCTCATAGAGAAGAATTGATAAGATTCTCCATGAAACTCTTTTCAAATCAAGTTAGATATTACATAGTCCTGAGTACAATATTGTTGCTTCTATATTTCTAAGCACACGTTCCCACTCAAATTCTCACTTACAGAAAACATAATCATAATAATAATTATTATATCATAGCAAACACAGTCTTACTTGGACATTGCCTTTTCTGCATAAGTTGTATACAGGTCGTCTCTGCATCGTCAATAGTGACATAGAATTTCTCACAGTGTATGCTGTGCGCAAATACCAGCCAGAGCCATGTTCTTTATTAGCCATAAAAATGTCAAAAAAACGTGAAACATCGTCTGAAAATAAACGAAAAAAATTAATTGTTTAACAAGTAATCCAATGCAATCCCTTTTGATTAAAATTATCTTTATACGTCAATTTTTTTGTGTGTTTTTTTTTAATTGCTTGCATTTTGTAGCTAACTGATCCTTGAGAAGAAATTGCAGAACAATCTCAGAGTCCAACCTTTTTTTTAAGTATAGACGTAATATTTTAAAGGTGTACCTACATACTTACTTTGTTTGTAGTGAAGCGCATATTAGGTGAAAATAAAAGAGGTTGCGATAAAACACGGCAACCGCGAACCGTCAACCGTCAACCGTCATACCTATGAACAACAAAATGTTATTGATTAAACACTACATTAAGCTATTATGGTTTATAACTAAACTTATACGGTCACTTACGGGATATCTCTGGATCTCGGGATTTGCATTCTCTAGTCAACCCACGATCATGGCGCTTGCAACAGCATTGAAATATCGGGTTCTCAAAATTAATAAGAATCACGAAATATATAAGTGACAGTCTATGTTTTTGTTAGTCATTAACACTGCTGTTGATTATTATGTATACTTGATTAGCAAAATATACAGCCAGTATTAGTAGCAGTATTAGTATTTATATACGTAGGTTTTACAAAACATGGCAAAAGAACCAACGGTACGTACGCTGACAGTGGGCAGGGCACATTGCTCGCATAACGGATGGACCGGTAGGACCGAAACTTCTGGAGTGGCGACCGCAAACCAAAAGACGTTGCGTTGGAAGGCCTCCCACTAGGTGGACCGATGACCTTGTGAAGGATGTGGGAATCCACTGGATGCTGGAAAACTTTCCAGGTAAAAAACATAATCTGGTCCAATGAAATTTGCTCTGTGAATGTCGTAATTTTGGACGTCGCTTGATTATTATTAATTCCTTTCTTTTATACACTGTGACATTGAATGAATTGACATTAATACTAATATCAGTATATTTTTTTAATACTTTTTTTGTAGTATTGTGTATTGTGACATTAATGATTGATGATTTTTTAGTGACTTTAATTTTGTTGGTAGTATTAATTTTATTTGATCAATTTATTATTGTGAATGTGAGGACCATGATGTGGGTCACAATTTTATTGTATTTTTTGTTTGTTTTTCCCACGACTGTCTGGCAGTTTGAGTAAGTACTATAATAAGCGACCTACCCAAATGTCCTTTCTTTGGTACTGTTCGTCGTTTCGTTGAGCTCCTTGAGCTATACGTCGAACTACACGATAACTGACAAATGCTTGCACGACTGGACAGGTCCACTCAAATCTGCGAGGTTCTTTCTTCAAAAGACCATCTCAGACACTAATATGCATAGTCCTCGTGTAAATTAAGCAAGATTATGTGTGGACTTCAAAAGAGACTATGACCTATGAGTTTGTTTCGGCTGTTTCTTCTAAAAGTAGTGCCCATCTAATTTAAAAAAAAAACACAGATCTCGTGCTCTACACGAACTTCGGGTACATTGAAAATGCACTTAGGCAGGCTTTTCATTTTGTACGATGCCTAATCTAATAGATCAGATGTAATAGATTTAGTATCGTATTTGAAGTAATAGATTTCAAATGTAAATAAAAAAAATCGATGTAAATAATCCGTAACGTAAAAATAATCATTTTTTGCAAAAACAAAAAACAAATCTAAAATTATTAAAAAAAAAAAAAAAACTTAAAAAGGTCTTTAGGATCATAAACATAAAGACCATGAATTTTAAATTTTTGACGTTATTCATATTATGGTTCTGATTAAGTAGCCATTTTAGGACCCCAGTTCTTTTGTTTGTCTTGAAATGGATCTTGTTACAAGCTTTTATTTAATTTCACCTGTCCCGGTCTTTGTCTGTAATCAAATCTTGCAAGTTTAATTTGACCCACTTCCCGGTTATAAATTGATCTGAAATTTTGCACGCATATGTATATTGCAAGGCAATGCAATATTATGAGAACATGGAGCTGATCTGATGATGAAACTGGAAGGTGGCCATAGGAACTCTGTAATGAAATGACATAACCCCATCGAATTTGAACTCATTTGATTTGTCTTAATAAGTACTTTGTCTTTAGATGGTATCCTATCCAGGGTCTGATGATAGAGCTGGAAGTGGTCATAGGAACTCCGATATAAAACGACATAACCCCATCGAATTTGGACTCGTTTGATTGATCTTGATGAGTACTTTGTTTTTAGATGATATCTTGGGTATGGAGCTGGAAGGTGGCCATAGGAACTGCGATAAAAAACGACATAACCTCATCGAGGTTGGGCTCGTTTGATTCGTTTTGAAGAGTTCTTTGGTCCTAAATGGTAACCAGAGTTTGATGATGAAACTGGAAAATGGACATAGGATCTCCGTAATAAAACTACGTTACCACATCGAGTTTGGGCTCGTTTGATTCGTCTTGATGAGTACTTCGGTCCTAAATGGTAACCAAAGTTTGATGATGAAGCTGGAAGGTGGCCATTGGAACTCCATTATAAAGCGAAATAACCCCATCGAATTTGGGCTCATTTGATACGTCTTGATGAATACTTTGGCGCTAGATGGTAATCTGGGTCTGATGATGGAGCTGGAAGATGGACATAGGAACTCGGTAATTAAAAGACACAACCCCATCGAGTTTAGACTCGTTTGATCCATCTTGAAGAGTACTTTGGTGCAAGATGGTAACCAGGGTCTGATGATAGAGCCGGATGTGGCCATAGGAATTCCGATATAAAACGACATAACCCCTTCGAATTTGGACTCGTTTGATTCGTCTTGATGAGTACTTTGTCTTTAGATGGTATCCAGGGTCTGATGATGGAGCTGGAAGGTGGCCATAGGAACTCCGATATAAAACGACATAACCCCATCGAGTTGGGGCTCGTTTGGTTCGTCTTAACGAGTACTTTTTGACAACCCGAATGGCGTAGTGGTAGTGAGGTTGCCTTACGTTCTTAAGTCCCGGGTTTGAATCCCGGTCGGGGTAAATGTTTGTGTGATGAGCATGAACATTTGTTTCCGAGTCATGGATGTTTATATGTATAATAAGTATGTATTTACAAACAAAAAGTATTTATGTAGTAGGTATATCAACTATCTGGTGTCCACGATACAAGCCTTTGCTTAGTGTGGCACTGGATGGCGCTGTGTGTAATGTCCAGCAACATTTATTTATTTTAAACGACTTATCGAGCTTGGGCTCGTTTGATTCGTCTTGAAGAGTACTTCGGTGCTAAATGGTTACCAAAATTTGATGATGAAGCTGGAAGGTGGCCATAGGAACTCCGTTATTAAACAACATAACCCCATCGAATTTGGACTCATTTGAATCGTCTTGATGAGTACTTTGTCTTAAGATGGTATCCAGGGTCTGATGATAGAGCTGGAAGGTGGCCATAGGAACTCCGATATAAAACGACATAACCCCAGCGAATTCGGACTCGTTTGATTGGTCTTGATGAGTACTTTGTTTTTAGATGGCATCTAGGTTCTAATGATGGAGCCGGAAGGTGGTCATAGGAACTCCGATAAAAAATTACATAACCCCATCGAGTTTGGACTCGTTTGATTCTTTTTGAAGAGTACTTTGGTCCTAAATGGTAACCAGAGTTTGATGATGGAGCTGGATGATGGACATAGGAACTCGGTAATCAAAAAACACAACCCTATCGAGTTTAGATTCGTTTGATCCGTCTCGAAAAGTACTTTGGTGCTAGATGGTAACCAGGGTCTGATGATAGAGCCGGAAGATGGTCATAGGAACTCAGTAATCTAATTAGAAACAGAATCCACATTCATAACAAACGGAACGAACGAACGAATGAACTTATTTGCCCGAAGATAGTGTCCCATATTTACGTCCACCAAACTACCACCACTCACACTCACCACCCATTCAAAACGATCCACCCATCAAGACGAATCAAACTCGACACAGTAGTGACGCACAATTACTGAGTTCCTGTGACCACCTTTCTGCTCCACCATCTATTCACGCCACCATTCCACCATTTCTGTTACCATCTAGCACCAAAGTAGAGTACCTTGGTGCTAGATGGTGGTCTACTTCAAGACGGATCAAACGAATCTAAACTCGATAGGGTTGTGTTTTTTGATTACCGAGTTCCTATGTCCATCATCCAGCTCCATCATCAAACTCTGGTTACCATTTAGGACCAAAGTACTCTTCAAAAAGAATCAAACGAGCCCAAACTCGATGGGGTTATGTCGTTTTTTATCGGAGTTTCTATGACCACCTTCCAGCTCCATCATTAGAACCTAGATCCCATCTAAAAACAAAGTACTCATCAAGACCAATCAAACGAGTCCAAATTCGCTGGGGTTATGTCGTTTTATATCGGAGTTCCTATGGCCACCTTCCAGCTCTATCATCAGACCCTGGTTACCATCATGCACCAAAGTACTCTTCAAGATGGATCAAACGAGTCTAACCTCGATGGGGTTGTGTCTTTTAATTACCGAGTTCCTATGTCCATCTTCCAGCTCCATCATCAGACCCAGATTACCATCTAGCGCCAAAGTATTCATCAAGACGTATCAAATGAGCCCAAATTCGATGGGGTTATGTCGCTTTATAACGGAGTTCCAATGGCCTCCTTCCAGCTTCATCATCAAACGTTGGTTACCATTTAGGACCGAAGTACTCATCAAGACGAATCAAACGAGCCCAAACTAGATGGGGTTATGTCGTTTTTTAACGGAGTTCCTATGGCCACCTTTCAGCTCCATCATCAGACCCTGGATGCCATATATAGAGACAAAGTACTCATCAAGACCAATCAAACGAGTCCAAATTCGATGGGGTTATGTCGTTTTATATCGGAGTTCCTATGACCACTTCCAGCTCTATCATCAGATCCTGGATAGGATACCATCTAAAGACAAAGTACTCATTAAGACGAATCAAATGAGTCCAAATTCGATGGGGTTATGTCGCTCTATAACGGAGTTCTAATGGCCACCTTCTAGCTTCATCATCAAACTTTGGTTACCATTTAGGACAGAAGTACTCATCAAGACGAATCATACGAGCCCAAATTCGATAGGATTATGTCGTTTTATAACGGAGTTCCTATGGCCACCTTCCAGCTCCATCATCAGACCCTGGATACAATCGAAAGACAAAGAACTCATCAAGACAAATTAAACGAGTCCAAATTCGATGGGGTTGCGTCATTTCATAACAGAGTTCCTATGGCCATCTTCCAGTTTCATCATCAGATCAGCTCCATGTTCTCATAATATTGCATTGCCTTGCCATATACATTATGCGTGCAAAATTTCAGATCAATTGATAACCGGGAAGTGGGTCAAATTTAACTTGCAAGATTTGATTACAGACAAACACCGGGACAGGTGAAACTAAATAAAAGCTTGTATAAAGGATGGGATATCGTATTTTCAGTAAGTAAAAAAGTTTATTGATTTGTTTTTGTTGTTTTTATCACTTCATATAGAAAGCAATATGTGATTTTGATTTAATTTGTCTGAAAACTTCACTTAACGGTCCAAGTGTAAGTCGGAAAATTTCAATGACCGCTTTGTCAGTGCTTTGTAAGAACGATGCATTATAGCTTTCTTTTATTTTAGTCGGGTAATATAAATGTTCTTATCCAATGGAGTCGATTTTTTTAATGTGTTTAATTCGTTTTATTAATAAGTTTTTTCAATTTTGACCTTTTTTAAGTCTTTAACAACGACGGTGTGGACGACACACGTACCACACACTTTTCCAAGTCAATACCCCGAGGGTTTTTTTTTCATTTTTTCGATATCACATTTAGTTTTTGAGATACAGTCGATTTGATGCCAAAAGACACTTAAAAACCGGCCAAGTGCGAGTCGGACTCGCGCACGAAGGGTTCCGTACCATTATTATCAAAAAAAGGGCAGAAAAATCACGTTTGTTGTATGGGAGCCCCCCTGTTTTTTTTTTTTTTTTTTTTTTTTTCGGATGGGAAATCATCAAATAACCCCTCCCGCTCTGGGCGGAGCAGGAGGGAGTGTCAGACTTTTACTGACTAAAACCCATCCATGTTCCTTCATCGCCCTTTGTGTTCCGGGGCCACGGTATCTCTTTCGAATAGTCCCGCAACCCCGGCAGGCATCGGTCCTTACGGACCCCTTCCTTTTTGCTGACTCTCTTTGAGGCGCGCGTGGAACACGAACGCGCCGTCGACACGGCCTGTCGTCATGAGACGGACGGACGGCGAGCTAGCCCATAGGTCACCGTCCACAGGCCCGCGCCTACGGTGGCCGGGGGCCACGTGGTGGTGGCCCCCGACGCCCGGGGCGTCTCCCGCGGCGGCCGGGACGTTGAGAGGTTCTCTCCCTCTCACGTTCCGCCACCTCCTTCTCTAGCATTACTGCTTCGCAGAAGGAGGTGACGGCGTCCCATTCCGTCTCGCTCCGGACCATGGCTTGCACCAGGGCCGGACGCGAGAGGTCGCCGCCGCCGATCGCCGCTTCGAGGACACGGCGGTGCTCCGCCCACGCGGGGCACACCTCCACCGTGTGCTGCACCGTGTCCTCCGGTCGATCCTCACAGTGGAAGCACCCGGACGTTTCCTCCCGCCCGATTCGGTGCAGGAACCTCCCGAACACCCCGTGTCCGGTGAGGACCTGCGTCAGGCGGAAGGTGAGGACGCCGTGGCGTCGCTCAAGCCACTCCTCAAAGAGGGGACTTATCGCCACTATCGTGGCGTGCCCTATGGGAGCAATGGGAGCCCCCCTTAAATATTAATTTTATTCTGTTTTTAGTATTTGTTGTTATAGCTGCAACAGAAATACATCATCTGTGAAAATTTCAATTGTCTAGCTGTCACGGTTCATGAGATACAGCCTGGTGACAGACAGACGGACAGACGGACAGACGGACAGACGGACAGACAGCGAAGTCTTAGTAATAGGGTTCCGTTTTTACCCTTTGGGTACGGAACCCTAAAAATTGATCGATTTTTTCACATTATTGCGATTTTTTAAAAAAGTATACGACTTTTTCGTTTTTTGTTTTCACTATATTAAAGCCTTTATTGATTTGCTTTTGAGACCTCAAACATTCATGCAGCCCAAAACTCACGACACCAAGGCGATGTCACACTCTGAGCGAAAATGGGGGCCTATACTGAAGCGATCGAAAAAACATTTCCAATGTTCAAATGACGTGTGAAAGTGTTCGTAAAAACCTACTTGCAAAATAAACATCATTCAAACAGTGTAATAAACATAAGTGCTCATTTTAATAATGTACTGTTCATGTAACAGTTCGTGGTTTCATTACAAATACCATGCACAGTTATACCATAACGATTATGAAATCGCTCGTGTGCTTATAATCTACTTTTACTACTTAATAATGAAAAGAATTCTCTGTTTCATTCCAAAAAAACATCGTGTGAATCATATTTCAAACAACACGGTGGACGAAGATGTGCAGTCAATGATTTTGCCTTTGAACCTGATGCAATATGTCATGTTCTGTCCTAAATATCGCATAAAAAGCAACTGTGTTACCCCAAACAGCCTCTTCACTTTCTTTGTTTCACTAGTTGGAACTTTAGCATTCATATCTGTTTTTCTATATCGCTCCTATCTGCTGTATGTTTCCAAGAGTGATTTAGGATTAACCACTTTCAATTATGCCATCTCCTATTTTGATTGCATGTATTATTGTGGCGGATTAGTTATTAATTTCGCAGTTGGTGTTATTTGCTCCAGTAAAGGCGTAAAATTTGTCTTGACTTTTCAAAAAGTTCACAGAATTCTCAATAATGAAAAAAAATTTAGACGTTCAGTTATTTTTAACTGGATTGCTGTGATGTCAACTTTTTGTGGCTACGTCTTTGGTTTCACATATTTCTGTTTACAATTTTCCTTTGAATACACGTTTCATGCTTACCTTTTGGTATTTTACGATTTGAATATGGTTTGTGCTATTCGAGGATTCAACTTGCTTGAAGATAAAGTAATTCTTTGGAATATTCAAGTTTTGTGTTCTCAAGAAACAGACAGGACGCACGATCCAAGTTACGGCAAGAAAATGTTTCAGGCTTACGTTGATTTATTGGAATGTTATGAGCTCCATAAAGTATGTGTTCAACATTTTGTAAGTACTATTTGATTTCACCACACTCTGTCATCTCTTTATACCATACACTTACATCATCATCATGATTTTTTTGCCCTTATCCCATTTCATTTGAGGTCGGCGCAGCATGTCTTCTTCTTCCATACTTCTCACTCGTCATCTCATCAGATACATCTTTTCTTGCCATATAATTCTTAACACACACATCCATCGTTTGTTTGGTCTTCTTCTACTCGTAATACCCATATTACCCATCCACATTCATACTTAAACTTCCTCACGACAGTTTCCTCATTCCTCCGCATCACATGCCCTAACCTTTCACTTACATATTTTTTCATTGTTTGAATACTTTTTTCAGATGCTTTACTACATTATAGAAGTATTCATCCACTCTCTAATTTACTGTCAAATGTCGCTTGACGTTCTGAAAACAGGTATCATCATTAACAACAATGTAAGTATGACTTGGTAAGAAAATCGGCATGTTCTATTTTAAAAAAATCGAAGACATGGCTAACTCACTATGTCAACTACTTATCCGCAGCGGGACAGTGTAATGTAGTACCCACTCTCTCTCACCAAGTGGAGGCCTGAGTACTGAACGCTTAACCGAATGCAGCTGAATATCAGTATTTTACATGGAACTACTGCCAATCTGTTTAATATATTATCTAAGTTAACTTGTAAAGTATTACTGTAGGTAACAAAAAAATGGCGTGGCGAGCTAGACAACTACAGGCAGGATTGGTCCACGCAGTTGTGTTTGCACGTAATTCGGAAATATATTATTTTATGAAACAAAATAAAACTAAGTCTGCGAACCAACTGTCAGTCATTTATTTTTTCTTTTTCTTTTCTTATTTTTTCTTTTCTTTTTCTTAAGGAAACTAACACAGAGTATTTAACATGTAGGTTATATACACCACACGTCCTCTCTTAAGAAAAAAACCATTTCTTTTCAATCAACATAAAACAATTACTACCATTACAAAAAGAAAAAGAAATATAACCACTATTCTCGTTAAACAATAAAAAAATAAAAAATACAATGAACTAAACAAATCATTATACCCGATAATTCTTTTTACCCAAAGTACAAGTGCGCTTTGGACGCATACAAGAATTTTCAGGAGTCTGAACAGTATCAGGAACCTGACCTGGTGTTGGCAATGGTCGTACACCTTGATCTTGGGTTTGAGCACAAGAGGTATCTTCCGGGCATCTAGTAATTTCCTTACTAACCTGACTATCCCCGCGTTCTGAGTCGTCATACTCATTACCCATGTTGACGGAATGCCGTATAGAGGTACCAGTCCTCTTTTCAATGGGTAGCAGCTGATCAATGTGCCTTTTGCACTCCCTACCATCGTCACACCGCACTCGATATGTGAGCGGTGCCTCTCTTCCAATGACCTCGGCTGGCGCCCATTTATCAGCGCTCTGCCAGTAGTCTCGTGCTAGTACCCAATCCCCGGGCGCAGCGTGGCGGTCAGTGCCCGGGCTGTGGCGTGCAGTACGAGCTGCTGCCTCCTCGCTGGTGCGCTCGGAACTCGGCCGCAGCACGTCTAGCCTACCCCGGAGCCGTCTGCCAAGCATCGCCTCAGTGGGCACGACGACTGTAGTCGCGTGTTCGCAATTCCGATGTTGGAATAAAAATTTACTGACTGCCGTATCCACGTCAACGCCCTCGTGCGTAGCCTTTTTGATGGCACGCTTTACTAACTTCACTGCGTTCTCGGCTGCTCCGTTACCCGCCGGCCGATAGGGACTAGTGATCGTATGAGAAATGAAATTACTTTTAAAGAAATTTGCTACTTCGGTCGAACCAAAAGGCGGTCCGCCGTCGCTCACTATTTGCGAGGGGAGGCCGAAACGAGCGAACAATTCCCTAAGTTTACCTATTGTCGCCACGGCATTTGTGCCAGACATTTTCTGCACTTCAATCCACTTACTATGGGCATCAACCGTGACAAGATAATGTTTACCCTGAAATTCACCGAAATCAATATGTAACCTTTGCCAGGGGCGTGCTGGAAATTCCCACGGATTTAGTAAAGAACGTGGGGGAGCATCACGCTGCTGACAACAAGCACTACAATTTTTCGTGATGGTCTCAATTTCAACATCCAATGTGGGCTAATAAACATAACTCCTAGCTATATTTTTCATCTTAACTACCCCTAAATGCCCTTCATGCAGTTCGGCCAGGACTGGTTTTCTCAGAGGCTCCGGTATGATCACTCGGTGATTATATAGAATACAACCACGATCCAAAGCTAAATTATCCTTTCGATGGAAATATGGTTTTTCAGACTCTGACGTTACCTTTGAGGGCCAACCCATTATAATATAATTTTTAATTTTATTCAAAACGTTGTCATTCTGGGTACAAGAAGCCACCTCTTTTGCACTTATTGGAATTGTTTCTTCAACATAATTTACATAAGATACCAAACCCAGGTCATCACAATGTTTACGTTCATAAGGTAGTGGCAGTCGGGATAATGCGTCGACATTACCGTTTTCACTTGATTTGACAAATTCAATCTCAAAATCATAAGACGCAAGTCTTGTGGCATATCGTTGCAGCCTACTAGCCGCCCTTTGCGGTAATCCAAATTTAGACCCAAATATAAAAGTTAAAGACTTATGGTCCGTTTTGATAATGAAATGGCGACCATAAATATATTGGTGGTGTTTAATAACACCAGCAATAATTGCGAGCGCTTCCTTGTCCAACTGACTGTACGATCGTTCCGCCGCATTTAACGTTCGTGACGCGAAACAAAGTGGACGCTCGTCCCCGTTTGGAAACCGATGTGATAGCACACTGCCGATACCATACGAACTACTATCAACGGATAACACTAAAGGTAGGTCAGGGTTATAGTGTACCAAAACCTTACTACTTAGAATTGCTGCCTTAATATCATGGAAAGCCTTTACACAATCTGCTGACCAGACCCACACACTTTGTTTGCGCAATAGACTATGCAAGGGATGTAAAATAGTACTCAACTGAGGTATGAATTTGGCATAATAATTTATCTGAGCTGTGTCAAATCTCCTGGTGGAGGTGCATCCACAATGGCTTTAATTTTGTTTGGATCTGGGTGCAAACCCTGCTTATCAATAATGAAACCTAAATAAGTTATGCTTTCTTCCATGAAACTACATTTCTTTAATTTAATTCGCAAACCAACCTCACGTAAACGAGACAACACAGCCCTTAGATTAGCAATGTGTTCTGACCTGGTGGCACCTGTGACAGCCACATCATCCAAAAACACTGCAGTGCCCTTCAAACCCCTTAGAGTTTCTTCTATAAATTTTTGGAATTTTTCGGGTATGCAAGTCAAACCGAACGGTGTGCGAAGGTAAACAAAAGTGCCTATATGTGTGGTTGAAAATAGAATACAGTTCGCCGCCACTCAACGCGGCGAACAACTCCTCGATTCGTGGCATAGGGTACGGATCGCGAATTAACTTTGGATTAATGGTAACTTTTTATTCAGTCCCGCGTAAGCATCGCTAATGAGCGGACGGGTTGGAGGTCACTCACCTCTGTTTCGCGAAAATGACATCGAACACTGTCAAATGTGTAAATTGTAATGTGGTGATAGATGAACTTTTGTCGTTTATTGTGAACAAAATAGACGTGAAAATCACCATGAAAGTCTTTTACGTGTATGCATGACGGCTTTTAGTGTTGATGAAGTGGAGAAGTCGAAGAAATTGTTATTCGACTCCATCACTACCGAAATAAGAAACATTAAAAGGAAAAAGAAAGGTGATGGCAAAATACAAAAAGACTTGGATGACATTGTGACGGTGATTAAATCGATTGATCCAGAAAAAATGACGGTTTTCGTCGCTAAGGATCTGCAAAAATTACCGCCAGTGACGTTTGACCATATTGATGTCACTGGACTATTGAAAAAGTTACTTGTGTTAAGTTCTCAATTAGAAGACATACAGAATAATTATGTTACTAAAGAGCAGCTTGAAATGAAATTATCGAATGTGATGTTAGACTCGCTATTAAATGATTCTCATTCATTGGGGAACACACAAAAAAGTAATGTTACATCGTGGATAACGGATCATCGACACTAAAATCAGCTGTGTCGGTACCTCAATCACAGTTCGCGTCACACGAAGCTTGTCGGAGTCCGTCTCGCTTGCACCAACCAATAGCAGGTGCGCGTGAGTCCGTGCCGACATCACCGAGCGGTGACGCGCTCAAGTGTGCGAACGGGAAGGCGCGATGTGAAAAAGTGAGAAAGGAGGATGAATTGGCATGTTTGGATGTAAACAAATGTGTTAAGTCTCCTTCGACACGAAATCAAGTTTTGTTATCGCAAGAAATTGATGAAAACAGATCATTCGCTGTTGTAGTTGGTATGAGTAATTTGCAGTCTCAATCAGAACGGGACTGTGAGTGGGTTCAGGTGACAAGAAAAAAAACACGCTTGCAAAATTCTAACAGATTTGCAGCGGTTTTAGATGAAAATAGCAAGTTTAAGGCCGCTGGCGCTGATATCAAAATCCCCCTCTTCATCACCAATGTACATAAAGAAGTTACAGAGGCGGATGTTGCGGAATACATCAGGACCAAAACAAACGAGGAAGTAGTGCCCATTAAAATAAAAATGTCTAAGGACAGGAACTATTAATAGCGCCTTCAAGTTTTATGTGAGCAAACACAACGCACATACTTTTCTAGATGACAGTTTGTGGCCGACTGGTATTTCGTTTAGGCGTTTTATAAACATGAGCGATCACAGACATACAACCCAGTCTCATCTTGGATCTGTCAATAAGAGGCAAATTACAAACAAACACACAACACAACAAACAGTTTTAAGTCTCTCGCCGAGTATGCCCCGACCTCCACGTTAACCATAATATAACCGACCACTTCAATCTTAGCGCCGTTGTAAGAATGTAAACAGACATCCTTAGCAGTTGAAGCCTTGAAGTGTTCGTCATATGAATGAGTGCTTATTGCAGACAACTTACCGCCAGTGTCCAGTTCGAACGTCATCGCCTTACCGTTAACTTTTACGCTTACATTGTATGGCTGATCCTTATTGTTGCGTACATTCAAATTAAACAGACCTGACTCCAAATCACTGTCACTATGATCCATAAAATGTTGCCCTCCCCTCGACGAACGCATTTCGTCCTGACGGGGATTACGTTTGCACATTGCTTTGAGATGTCCTTTTTGTCCGCATACGTAACAAGAATAATTTTTATACCGACACATGATTGCACGATGGCCCTTCCCGCACCGCCAACACGATTGTTGAGATGCGCGTTGCGAATCGTCTGCAGGCGCAGCAGGAGCGCGCGGTCCCGGCGTGCCCTCGCGGCTGCTGCTGCCACTGTTGCCGTTTGCACGTTTTCCCACGTCCGGCTCGTCCCGTTGCAAGCCTATGCATCGGCTCAGGCGCTCCGGTACTAGTCGACGTTGCAGGAGCAGCTACGCTACGTGTGCCACTCGCTTGAGCGTGCCGGTCAGCCGCTTCCAATGCCAAGGCCAGCTCCACCGCTTTCTTGTACGTCAGTGTCGGCTCGGCAAAAAGTCGCGATCTCATGTCATCGCTCACAAGACCAGACACGAACTGGTCTCTAAGGTTTTCTTCAAGACCCGTTTTGAAGTTGCACGTGCTGGCCAAATGTTTGAGGACTTGCAAATAATCGCTCAGACTTTCACCATTATTTTGACGTCTCAATCTGAAAACATGTCGCTCCGCTATTTCCGAGCGTTTTGGTTCGAGATGGTCGCCGACTATTTTCACTAACTCTTGAAAACTTTTTTTTTCCGGATTATCCGGCGCACAAAGATTGCACATCAGATCATACGTAGCTTGACCCACTAGAGTCACTAATGTAGCTACATGTAATCCTGCCTTAATTTCGTTGAGCGCCATGAACTGTTCTACACGTCCGATGTATGCCAACCATATTTTTTTTGCTCGATTTTTCGATCGGCATTCTGTGTTTAATCCTCGTCGCCAGTTGTGTTTGCACGTAATTCGGAAATATATTATTTTATGAAACAGAATAAAACTAAGTCTGCGAACCAACTGTCAGTCATTTATTTTTCTTAAGGAAACTAACACAGAGTAATTTTAACATGTAGGTTATAAACACCACACACACAAGCTCAAAATAGACAGAAACAGGGCAATAAATAATAGAGAATCAGGCTTTTGCCCTGCAGTGGGAAGAAATAGGCTGAAATAAAAAAATCGCGGTATCAATAGTTTATTTTGTTTAAGAATGCAGCTTTTATTGCGTCGATTTCCGTATGCATGTGGATGATGAAGGGTTTGACGCTGCAAACACTGCTAAGCCAGCAATGCGAGAAATTCTACATCGCCATACAAAGTGTTCAAGACACTTGTGCCCTTGTATTGAAAACAACTTGTTCAGGTTGGTTTAAGTACACTACTTATATTTTATACAAGGTGTAAACGGAAACTCTACGCAAAAAATATTGCTGGAAAACTACTTTTTTTTGAGGGTCACAAATCACGTTTTACAGCAGAATACAAATGGTCACTCAATGATCATCACCATTGAGTGACCATTGTGTTCTACTGTAAAACCCCACTAGCCTGAGATTATTTAACTAGTGGGGATTTCTGGAAAAAAAAGTAACGATCCCCACTGGTAGGGATTTGTCGGTGGGGATTTCTGAAATAATCCAATGCATTGAATAGTACGGGGTTCGTGGAGGTATTTAAAGTAAAGCAAAAAAAAGATAAAAAAAGAAAAGCAAAGCAAGCAAGCAAAAAACAAGCAAGCAAGTAAAAAGCTTGTATTTAAAAAGACTCGTGAAAAAGATGGAACTTTGACCCCCAAACATCTCCGTAACTAGGTTCACGGTTATAGTCAACAACAAAAAAAAAAAAATCGCAATGATGGGGGGAATTTTGGAATAATGATAAGCGCAGCAGTGGGATGGTAGAGTATGTTCATTTATGGTCAATATACTACAAGCAAGTTACAATCACTGGTTACAATGAATTGGAGTATTATTATTCTCACAGGCCAGTGCATACATAAATATATGCGACCAATAAGTACGTAAGTTAACTGTTTTGATGTTTTGGGTTTTCTGGAAGTGCTTTGTGTAATAGATAATTTTCTAAATGCGCTGGGGTAGACGTGTTCTTGAGTAGATATCGAGGATAGGCACGCGTCGTCGATGGGATGCCCTCAGGCTGGGTGGAGTGACGATCTCCTAACGATGGCTGGTAACAGATGGTTGAGAGTTGCCAAGAATCGGCTGAAAGCGTGAAATTGGAGAAGCCTATGTCCAGCAGTGGACTGCTGCAGCCTAATGATGATGTTGACGATTTAGTGGAACTTCGCGATTTGATGACATGTTCACATCTTTGTAAAATACTTGACTACGCCCCAAAATCAGATATATTCTCTGTTAGCTTCTTCATTACCTTCAATTTTATTATTGTGACAATTTACAGATGATGAGAAAAAACTCTGCAAGAACGTACTGCGCTTTCATCGAGCATCATTCAGCAAGCTACGTCTGTGTGGCCTGTTCTACGTAGACGCTGCGTTACAATTAAGTCTATTCAGTCTTCTTACTAACTACATCGTTGTGTTGCTGCAGTTTGCTTATTTGTGATTTTTACTTTATTAAATTACTTATTAAACATACCATTTCCTGGCTTTGTCTACTACTAACAGGGAATCACTACACTGATTTCATCAGCCACGCATAAAACCTGTATCAGTCGATAGCTGGCATCAATACAAACAAGTTTTGTTAAGACAAAATGTTCTAAAGTGTCACGTTTCCGAGATATAAGCTATCAAAGTTGTGCTGAGGATGCCATCAGTGAATGGACTTTACCTTTGATAGCTTAAATCTCGGAAGCGTTAATGAAATAAAATATAATAATTGTTGTTTTATTTTGACAGTCATCAGTTCGGAAGACAACTGATTAGCACCAGTGTTGTTGTAAAAATATCAAAGTGTATATATTCTGTTTGGATGGCATTGACTTATTGTTGGACTTATTGCTGTCCCTTAATAACATTTATGTACTAATGATGTGACTTAATAGCAATAAAAAAGCAAATCATTTTATAAGATTAACCATGAAGTTTCTTGGCGGTTCTTTTCTATAGGAAACGACCAAATCGAACCGTGCACATTTTCTCGACTTAGTATAAGTGGCCACGTAGGCCTATGGGAAATAAAATATTTTGACGTAAGCTACTGATACGCTAAGTCAATCCTGTTCAAAGTCCTTATCTAAAAACGAAGTGGCTGAAAGGCGATCGCCTCTTCTGTAGGCTCTCAATATGAATTCAAGAGTTCCCCGATTCACCTAGTTGGACTTGATTCCTTAGCTTCTTCATTTGGATACAAGTGCCTTAAATATAATTACGATTCTGAAAAGAAAAATACATTCCTACTTTGAATGTCATCGTGTGGAAATGGTTTTAAAATAAACTCATTGACAAAGATGTCCAATCAATGTTGTTTTCTTTGAATTTGTTGCAAATTATTTCTTTCTGTCCTAAATATCGTATTATGAATAACATGATTACTCCAAATAACCGTTTATCGAAGTTTGTGTTATTGTGTGGCACCATATTATTTATAAAAATGCGTATTTGTTATTTTTACTACAGTAACAGCCATTCAATGTATTTGTCGGCGTCACATTGTAAACAACACGTGTATCAGGCCACGCGGTAGCGCGCTACGTCATTCGAGGCGGAGCTAAGTGAACGCTACGTCGGCGTCGTAGCATGCTACGTTGTTCTCCCACCTCCTCGCTGCGGGGCGGAGTTAATGCACGCTACGTCGTAGCGCGCTACGCCGTTACCCCACCTCCAAAACTAGCGTATAAAAGGGGCCGCACAGCGGCGAATGGACATTCTGACTTCAAGCGTGGCCCGGTGCACAGGTTGTATTACTCTTAATTATCGTTAGCCGTGTGGTATCCGGCAGAGTAGAATAGAACCAACCCATTACACTCACGGGTGTCGTATAAGGCGACTAATGTCTGAGGCAGAACACCTTGCGCCTCCGTAGACCAGAGAATGGGCAGCAGCGTTTTCTGTCAGTATTTCATCACTGCGATCTCCAATCCGCCTGCCAAGCGTGGAGATTACGGCAAATTCTTCCCATCATGGGAGAGGCTTATGTCCAGCAGTGGACGTTATGGGCTGTTGTTGTTGTTGTTACTCTGCTTCTCTGTATATTGTTGCTCTTTTGTCTGAATTAATGTGTTACTGTATTATTAGGTGTCATTGCTATTGTGTGAAAGTATAATGTCAAGTAATTTGTTAGACTCAGTGTATCTGTTTGAAAAGAGTAACCATGGAGTTTCTTGCCGGTTCTTCTCCATGGAAACTACCATACCGAACCGTGCAATGCGAAATAAAATAGTGTATCGCATCCAGTGAGTTTTCATAGACCCAAACCCGTCTTCTGCCCACATAAGCTCGAGCCTAGCGAAATAAAATCCTGACCATTCCTACATCAGAAGTGGGATAAGACCCACTCCCACCTTTATCTGGGACTGCCTGCAATTTAATACAGGCACAAATGTCATTATTTTTGGCTAGTAGTATAGAATCGATTAAAAAAAATAGCAGATAGTATGACACCCCGTCACATGACACCCAGTATGCGGTCGATGCTGGTTCCTTTCGATTCTGATGCACCTGTGGCTTACATTATCAACTGTTGTGCAAGTGAGATCATAATTGAAAGCTAAAGGAACAATACTTGTTCGGCCTAGCTAAGTCCGGTCCAGTTTAACTGAAGGGACACACCTGAAGGGCAAAAAAAGAATTGCCAGACTAGTGGGTTGATCTTGTAGGGTCACAGGTTGATCGGACCAAGAAACAAGTCTTGGAGTCATAGCTGACTGGACCAAGTGTTCAAATATCTGAAGGGTCTATGTAGACCGGTCCAGGAACAAAATCAGGATGACCAAACGATACTTGATCAGTTTTTCGTGTTTCAGATGTAACATTGTAAGCTGAGCGAACGAGGACGTCCGCACGTCAGAATGGCCGTGTCGGCGTCACATTGTAAACAACACGTGTATCAGGCCACGCGGTAGCGCGCTACGTCATTCGAGGCGGAGCTAAGTGAACGCTACGTCGGCGTCGTAGCATGCTACGATGTTCTCCCACCTCCTCGCTGCGGGGCGGAGTTAATGCACGCTACGTCGTAGCGCGCTACGCCGTTACCCCACCTCCAAAACTAGCGTATAAAAGGGGCCGCACAGCGGCGAATGGACATTCTGACTTCAAGCGTGGCCCGGTGCACAGGTTGTATTACTCTTAATTATTGTTACTCTGCTTCTCTGTATATTGTTGCTCTTTTGTCTGAATTAATGTGTTACTGTATTATTGGGTGTCATTGCTATTGTGTGAAAGTATAATGTCAAGTAATTTGTTAGACTCAGTGTATCTGTTTGAAAAGAGTAACCATGGAGTTTCTTGCCGGTTCTTCTCCATGGAAACTACCATACCGAACCGTGCAATGCGAAATAAAATAGTGTATCGCATCCAGTGAGTTTTCATAGACCCAAACCCGTCTTCTGCCCACATAAGCTCGAGCCTAGCGAAATAAAATCCTGACCATTCCTACATATTCTTCTATTCAATGTGGTTTTTTCTTTGGCATTAAAATTATTTACTTTTGTTTGTCTTCTTTGTGATTTATGCATAACTATGTTCGCAGTATTTTTAAATCGACAGAAAACGTTATCTTTACTTTAAAATTTCAAAACATCCACAGATTTCTAAACAGTGAAAAAAAAATCAAATTCTATCCAGTAACTGGGTTACCGTCGTCATGTTCCCAGCAGTCTATGTTGCTACGACCATTTCTCTTACTGTGTTGCTAAATATACCTGTATTTGTAATGTGTGTTTATTTAGCTTTCTTAAGCTGTGACGTAGAGTTCATTTATGCTATTAGACTTATTCATCTGTTGAAAGACAAAGTTATCCTTTGGAATTATCAAGCTCTTCAGTATCAAAACATGGAGGACAACGACAGAGAGGATGTTTCAGGCTTACGTCAATAAATTGGACTACTATGACATCTACAAGGTTTCTTTTCAGCACCTAGTAAGTGAAACATACACCATCTGCCGTTTATGCATTTTTTGAAGTTATATAAAAATATTTTAGATTTCAGGCCGTTTTTCAAACAATACGATTCTCTTATAACGATATCGTTAATGTTCAGTTATTTGTCAATGATATGAAATTAACATGAGCGATGGAAGTTGCTGTGTATGTATTTTATTTCGTTTACAATTTGTTTGATTTTTAGTTGTTGTTGTGGAGTATTGTTTTTTTTTTTGTAAGGTCATAGATACTGTTTCTTACACTCAATGATTATAATAAGCTATACCCTATCGGACGTACGTGTACTAACAAGATCGGATTATAATTGTGCTGTATTGAACGTACGGGTTGTAAATATTGTTATTTTTACAGGATTTGTTCTTTATTAAAACATTCTGGGTTTGCTTTTGGATACTGAAATCTTTGGGATTGCTAATTGAATTAAACGTATACTGTAGAGAAGTTCTACATAGCTATGAATAATGTTCAAGATTCATGCGCAATTATTTTTAATTCAAATTGTTCAGGTACTTTTTTATATTCGATACGCTCTTAAACAGGAAAGTAGATGTCAGCAGTGGCCCTGCTGGACTGAAATTTAATTGAACGAGGTTTTACTGACGGACCAGAGGCCGTTTCTCTCAATCGCACTCATCTTCAGACGCGCGAGAGAGACGGATAGATCCGAATAAAACTCAAACTCAAAGCATTTATTTCAATTAGACCATTACGGCACTTTTGAAAGTCAAAAATACAAAAAAGAAAATCAAAGCTACAGTCCCAGTCACAAGGCATAATAACTTGAGAAAGTACTGTAGTTGCCCATTCCCTAGCGTAGATCTCTATGGAGAAGAATGGGCAAGAAACTCCATGGACACTCTATTAAAATCAAAATATTGTTACAAAATCTTGGTTACATAATTAATTTTGAGATTATACATGTATGTGAGAACGATGTAGAAAGACGTGCACACTAAGAGCATCCAGAGTGAAAGATTAGATTAAAAATGTATGAATAAAGTAATTAAAATGAACCTTGGCAGCTAAGAGATGACCAGTCCCAACTGACAGCGCCCGTTCACAGACATGACGCATGTACCAGCGCCATTCAACTCAACCATATTGAAGGGAACTAAATGACCCGACACACCCGCCACCATCAGCGAGACATCTAAGTGAGCATGACATTCTCTCAGCTACCAAGGCATATTCAAGTCAATGAAAGATAAATAAATGTAAATGGTGGCTGAACAGTACAAAGTACTCACACATGTGCTATGCAATTATATAATACTAAGAACTGGAATCTATACAATGCAAGTATATTTTTACAAACTTCTGCAGCTTCCACAATACATTAACATGGGAATCAATTCTTCATCTTCTTCTTTACGTGTCGATGGACTCAAATAATGCCCGACCAGTACAAACAATTAGTTTGCCCCCCCACCTATGGTTGTGGAGCAGGACCAGCATTTAGCCAAGCATTTTTATCATCAATGTAATCCCCCAACTTATAATATGCTTGCCTACATAGTGTGCGTTTTATACAAGATTTAAATTTCGCCTCATTCAGTTGAAGAATGTGGGGAGGTATTTTATTGTAACATTTCAAACAGTACCCCATGAAAGATGAATCCACTTTAGCAAGCCTGAAACCTGGCTGAACTAGTTGGTCCCTATTTCTAGTGTTATAGTGATGTCTGTCCCCTCTAATATACGGACGAAAGGTTAGAGAAGTCGCATTACGCAAAGGGGGTCGGAAAACAACCGGTGTCACCGAGAGAAGCCTAGAAAAGACTGGCAGGATTCAGGAACATTCAAACATTCATGATGGATAGTTCGGAAAAGGCTATAATTATAATGACCTTTTTGCAGCAGTGGGGCAGTAATTATTATCAAAAAAATACATAAGTTGCTCTTTCTAGTGTTTTTAAACCGAAAGACGTTACGTTGGCTGGCCTCCCACTAGGTGGACCGATGACCTGGTGAAGGTTGCAGGATCCGCTGGATGGATGAATCAGACGTACGGGGCCGGTGAATGTGGCGACACTTAGGCCCGGTTTATGTCCAGCAGTGAACGTCTTTTGGCTGAAATGATGATGATGAATCTTAAGATATCAATTAATTAATTACCAGCTTTTTAGGGTTCCGTAGTCAACTAGGAACCCTTATAGTTTCGCCATGTCTGTCCGTCCGTCCGTCTGTCCGTCCTCGCTTAATCTCTGTGACCGTTAGCACTAGAAAGCTGAAATTTGGTACCAATATGTATATCAATCACGCCGACAAAGTGGTAAAATAAAAATTGGAAAAAAATGTTTTATTAGGGTAGCCCCCCTATATGTAAAGTGGGAAGTGATTTCTTTTTTAACTTCAACCCTGACGTGTGATATATTGTTGGAAAGGTATTTAAAAATGAATAGGGGTTTTCTAAAATCATTTTTTGATAATGTCAATAATTTCGGAAATAATCGCTCCAAAAGTAAAAAACAATGTGTCCCCCCCCTCTAACTTTTAAACCATAAGTTTAGAAAATATGAAAAAAATCTGAAAAGTAGAACTTTATAAGGACTTTCTAGGAAAATTATTTTGAACTTGATGGAAACAACAGTTTTTGTACAAAAAAGACAAAAAGTTGTATAAAATAATTTCTGGACTAAGTTTGTAGTATATATTCGTATATGCAAGCATTTTTACATAATGGATACCCACCTTTAAACTCATAAGTGGGAATACTTATTGTGACGGACGGGAAACTACGGAACCCTACACTGAGCGTGGCCCGACACGCACTTGGCCGGTTTTTTAAAATGTTATAGCGAATTCTGAAACAAATGTCACTGTCTGACTTTTCATTTCAATTTTCACAGATGTGACGAACAGGTTATGCATGAATTTCAAACGTTTACATCGAGCAAGATTGTACAAACTAAATCCCTGTCGGATGTTCTACGTTGATGCTACTTTACCATTAAATCTGATAGCTTTATTTGCTAACTATATCTTTGTTTTACTGCAGTTTGCGTTTCTGTAAGCAATTGATTCTTTGCTAATAAACGATACATAACAGATATTATAGCATTTTGTTTCTGTTCCAATCTATAAAACAGTTACTACCAACCATGTGTGCGGTTGGAAAAATTTAAAAATGATTTTTAGTATTTTCAAAGTAAAGGATCGTTCCATTTTTAAATAACATGACAGATATAAGTTTACTATGTAATTTATTTGACCGTGTATAATGAAAGACACATGAATGTATTTTATGCAATTTTTATATTAAAAACTTAATTTTTTGTACAGAGCTAATATTGTCGGGTTGAACGTTGATGACAGAAGGGGCTGAGTTGCCAGATTCTAAAATTAATACGTTACATAGAAAATGTTGCCAGGACAATAATTTACTAAATTAATTTACACTACAGTATTACATGTTAATAATAAATTGAACAGAGTTGGGGGCGGCAAGGATGCCTAATGAAAATGAAATTTTTAACAATATAGCCAGCAACTATCTTACATAATAATGTTATACAAATACCAAGCACAAAAGTACTTCAGTCAACTTAAAGTTAGAAAGTGAAAATGTTTTAAGTACAATTTTCTAAAAGAAATTATTACATGTCTACAGCTAGTTATTACACTAAAAAATATTTTATTAAATAAAAATTGTAAAAAGAAATGCTCCACACCTAGTTACTATAGTTAATTAAGTTACAAGGAAAGATTACATGCTTATTAAGTGTTGGTATTAAACAAACTAAACTTTTAAACAAAACAATATAAAAAGACATTGATATAAACTAACATTATATTGACCAACCAATGCTATATTTACTCACTTAAAGGAAGAGGACACAAAGTCCTATAAGAGCGAACATAAACCTTATCAGACATTTTTACATGTGCTACTCTTACTTTTCCATCCGGGCCGGGAACAACTTTTACAATACGCCCCATGGGCCATTTCATAGGTGCTACATTGCTTAATTTTACAATAACTAAGTCACCTATTTTTAGGTTTACATTATCATGTTTCCATTTGGTCCGGTTTTGTAGCTGAGTCAAATAATCTCTATGCCAGACATTCCAAAAATCCTGCTTCAGCTTGGTACACAAATTCCAGAATTTCAACCTATTTGCATTGATATTTGTGTATTTGATTTCAGGATAGCTAGTCATCTGTGTACCAATTAGGAAATGTCCAGGAGAAAGATAATTCAAATCTGAAATATCACTTGACAATGGGCACAATGGCCTAGAATTTAACACAGCCTCTATCTGTGTAATTACAGTATAGAGCTCTTCATATGTAAGTGCAATATCACCCACAATCCTTTTAAAGTGATATTTGAGGCTTTTAACTCCAGCCTCCCACAGGCCTCCAAATTCTGGAGAATAACTGGGAATTAATTTAAAATGTATGTAATTTGTTAAGCAAAATTTATAAACAGAATCTTTGTGACTAGGAGATCCTTGTAGTTTGTACAAATCTTTTAATTGATTTTCAGCACCTTTAAATGTCTTTGCATTATCACAATATATAAAGCTAGGTAGGCCACGCCTAGATATAAACCTTTTAAGACACGCTAAGAATGCATCTGTTGTGAGATTACTGAGCAACTCCACATGCACAGCTTTTGTGGAGAAGCATACATAAACAGCTATGTATGCTTTATTGACCATTGGTTTCCTGATTCTAGCCACTTTTAAATTGAATGGCCCACAAAAATCTACTCCTACTACTTGAAACGCTCTATTAGCAGTTACTCTGTTGGAAGGTAGACTCCCCATGAGAACCTTTGCACCTTCAGCTTTTATGCGAAAGCATTTTACACAGGAATGAAGAACCTTTTTTATCTCCCTCAGTCCACTTAATATCCAGTATTTTTGGGACAAAGATGACATAACTAGTTTGGCACCAGCATGTAAGAGTCTTTTATGCTCTTTAAGAATCATCATTTTTGTGAGGTTTGATGATTTGGGCAGTATAATGGGATGCATTTTATCGTAAGGTATATTAGGAGCATTAGTCAATCTTCCTCCCACCCTTAAAATTTTATCGCTATCCATGAAGGGATGCAAACTACACAGATTAGTTTTACAAGGTTTGTTATTCAAAAGTGAAGTTATCTCATTTGAGAAAAAAATTGATTGATTATATAGTATTATAACTTTCAAAGCTTCTGAATATTCTTGGGGAGATAAAGGGCCAGTGTTTCTTACACTGCCTTTTTTAGCATTATGTTTAAAACGCAAAATATAAGCAACTTGAGTTTGTAATTTGTTAAAATCTGAGTATCTATCAAAAATATTAAAACCATGTTCAATTTTACAAAAATGAATGCTTTGGACTTTTGGCTTAGACTCAATAACATTATCGAGTTTGGACTCTATGTCAGTAGTTAAAGTATTTTCCAAGGGGGAAGTTATTTGGAAAGCAGTATGCTGATACTCTACATTTGATAAATATTGGGGACCATGCCACCATTTTAAACAATTTTTTAATTTATCAGGGTCTACACCTCGTGATATTAGATCAGCGGGATTTTCTGAAGTTTTAACAAATGACCACGTACAATTAGTAGTAAGATCTTTTATTTGTTTGACTCTATTAGAGACATAAAGTTTCCCTTTAATAGGGTTTGAATATATCCAAAAAAGGACTATTTGTGAGTCAGAATATAAAAATACGGGAATATCAGTATATTGACTTTTTAGAGAGGCTCTTGCTCTGCTTGTTAATTGAGCAAGGAGAAGAGCACTATTCAGTTCAAGCTGTGGGATTGTGTGAGATCTTCTTAATGGCGAAACTCGAGATTTCGCACACAAGAGCTCTACCTTCACAGTGCCATCCTTGCAAAGTGTTCTTAAGTATAAGCAACACCCAAACCCTTTGAAAGATGCATCGGCATACCCCACAATTTGAACTGAATGCACTTCAGTTGAGGTAACATATCGAGGAACCTCAATTGGTTGCATGTTTTTAAGACAAAGTAGAAGTTTATTGAACTCTACTATTTCATTGGAGGGTACTATAGAGTCCCAATCCATTTTTAATGCATATAATTTTTGCATATAAATTTTAAATTGCATAATGATAGGAGCTATTAGTCCTAAAGGATCAAACATACGTCCAATAAAGCTTAAAATTTTTCTTTTAGTACATAGTTCAATCTCATTAAAAGGGGGACACACAAATGTGAATTTATCTGACATAATGTCACACTTTAAACCTAATGTTTTTACAAAATTATCTTTATTTAACTCAATTTGATCAAAATATCTCTGATCCGCAGGCACATCATTTAGAACCTCACTGTTGTTTGAGCACCACTTATGTAAGGTGAACCCACCTTCTTTGAGCAAACCAATCAGCTGATTTTTGAGCTCATATAGAGTTTCCTTTTTATTGCTACCACAGAGGATATCATCAACGTAGGTGTTGGTCTTGATAGCCTGTGCTGCCAAAGGATATTGATCATTAAATCTATGTGCTAACTCTAAGAGACATCGGGCACTTAGAAAAGTTGAACACTTGAGACCATAGGTCACAGTTTGAAGTTGAAGGCAAAGTATGGGTTTTGAAGGGTCATCTCTCCAGAGTATATTCTGTAATGGTCGATGGTGTTCATTTATTAAAATCTGTCTGAACATTTTTTTAATATCTGTTATCAGTACATAGAGATACGTTCGAAATATAAGGAGTATATCGAACAGCTCATTTTGTATAACTGGTCCATTTAGTAGGACGTCATTTAGAGAAATCCCCAATTTAGAGAGCATACTCCCATTAAAAACAACACGAAATAAGGTTGTTATACTGTCTTCATTAAGTACAGCATGATGAGAAAGAAAGTAGACCGAGGATCCATAAACATCATAGCAGTTTATGTCAACAATCTTAGCGTGCCCTAATTTTAAATATTCATGAATAAAGTCCTTATACTTTTCGTAGTACTCATGATCTTTTTTGAATTTATTTTCCAATGAGAGAAACCTCTGAAGAGCCACTGAAAAACTATCTCCTATTTCCAGCTCATCAAGAGCCTTGGTGAGAGGCATATTAACCGAGAATTTATTATTTTTCAATAGAACTGAACTTTGAAATGATTGTTCAGCTTTCTCAAAGTCACATGAATTTGTCACTGGTTCCTCAGGCATTTTCTCTGACAACCAAAATTGATCCATAATATTATCTAATTTGTTATCATTTTCACACATTATTAAATTAGTAGAAATAATATTGCCACTGTTTTTGGGTTGATTAGAATCCATGTTTCCACCCACAATATAACCAAATAGTGTGTTTTGCAAGACTGGACCACACTTTAGTTTTATACATCCATCTAATATACTTTTAAAGTATACACTTGCGCCCAACAGAAGAGATATCTCAGAGGGAACATTAAATTTTACATCACCCAGATTAATTTGTTCGGGAATATTTAACCTAGACGCATCAATGTACTTGTGGGGCAGTTGTGATGTAATATTTTCTACCACATGGCAATCTTTTACATTAAATTTAAGATCATGAGCACATGAATAAATTGTAAGATTAACAGTTTTATTTAAGTAAGATGTTTTCTTTCCAAATCCTACTACAGTTGTGTCTTTATTTGTTTCAACGTTAAGTTGTAATTTGTCAACTAATGACTGTATTATAAATGATCCCTGACTCGCACCATCAAGCAGCGCTTTGCAAAAAACTTCACGACCATATTTGTCGATGAGCTTGACTTTGACTGTAGGAAGTAGAACTTCATCATTGTATTTATTTGTTGAGCACATTGCAACATTTGCACTTGCAACTTCCTCATCGGGTTTTTCTTCATGTAAAAGTGAGTTGTGGGGTTTTTTGCACACTTTACATTTAAAACTGAATTTACATTTATTAGGATGTATATTTAAACAAATTTTACACCTATTTGTGTCCTCTATAAACTTGATTCGTCCCTCTAGAGGTGCTAATTTGAAGTTTGGACACATAAAAACAGGATGGTTCTGTTTTTCACAAAAGCTACATAAAGCCTTTTGTTTGTTACTAGAAACAACATTGGTTGTTTTAACATTAGAAGTTTTTGATTGATTGGGGTTGTGAGCACTATCATTGGTAGTGTTTACATTTGGAGAACTATCCTCTAAGGCTTTAGCCCTTTTTTCCAAAAATGAAATAAATTCCTCCATAGTTGGATTTTTATCAAGGTCCACTCTTTCCAGGTGGTATGCTCTGTTTGTGTATGAATCAAGTTTCCTGGCAAGTATGGATATCAATAGCATATCCCACTTATCAACAGGTTCACCTAAATTTTTTATAGCATATAGTTGCTGTTGAAAATCTGTTACTAGTGACCGTATAGATGTTGCTGTTCCTTTTTGCATGCTAGGCAAATCTAGCAAGATATTTATATGATTTGAAATTAATCTTGACTTGTTGTCATATCGTTTTTTAAGTAAAGTTAAAGCCTCAGAATAAGACTCATTTACAACAGGTAAATTTATGATTATAGATAATGCTTCATTTACTAGATAATGTCTCAAATAGAATAATCTTTGCACATTGGACAAAGACTTATTAGTGTCAAATACTGCTTCAAAAAGATCCATGAAGGGTTTAAATTTAGTGAAGTCTTTTCCATCAAATGTTGGAATTTGAATATTGGGTAATTTTGATGCTGATATATCAGCGCAAGGTTTGACTTCCTTCGATTTTAAATCCTTCACGGTTTGACCGAGTTTAGCCAGAACATTGAAATACTTCTCTTCAACTATGGAAACATCTTCTATATCTGAACTATCTAACAACAAAATATCTGTAGTTACCTCTTCATATTCTTTGTATGTGCTGACGAGCTTATTCTTGCGTTCTTGTATCATCACTTCGCCCGCCGCAGTTAGGATTGACGCATCATTAACGAATGCCTCCAACCGTGTTATTGTTCTTTTGATATGGCCCCGCCTAACACGCAACCGTTTTAGATCTTCATCTGCCATAATTATTATTGTTCATTCACCACACAGCATATGTAGGCAGCAATGTTTATGTATCGTTACAACCGCACAATATTTACTATGACCTGTCAACGTATGACCTGTCAAACGCACTACGATTGACAACCCGTCACTTGTCATTCGATTTCCGTTTCATTCACGCGAACGAACGGAATATTTTACTCACTCGCGAACCACTGTTTTGCTGACCGGAAGTCGTTCTCTCTCGTTCACTCGCCGCTATCGGCGATAACCGGATGATGCCCGACGTCACGCCGACACGCCGACACACCGACACACCGACACGCCGCCGCCGACACGTGCCGACTCGCTCGCTGCACGCCGCGCCCGCGCCTCTTCAAATAAATATGGCCGCGTTGATAGGTACTTGTACCTATTCAGCACAATCAGCACCATGAACCCACTGTAATCTTGTTTATTCAGTATGGTTCCGATGTTTTTTTCACTAATTTTTATAGAAAATTAGCCTTGAAGTTCTGCAATAGGCAGATTTCTGCAATAGGCAGAGTTTTGTTGTGGATGCCAACAGGATATTTTCGCTATTGCCGCAATTTCCTGGCCGATGAACAATGCGCCGCAGATAGCCGGCCCAAATTCGGCGAATCCACTTGAATCGTATCGCCTGCTATTTTCCAGACGTTGTAGGACTTGTAGGAGACGTCGCTTCGACTCGGACACAACGCGCGGGGAATTTCATGCGCAATGGCCGCCTTTGTTCCGCCGACGCACGCGTGGTCGCGCGCCAATGAATGTACAAATTCACCGAATTTTCTCCTATTTTCTTCGATAAAACACTTTTACTTCTCGAAGGACCACTTTCATGTATAATGAAAGACACATGAATGTATTTTATGCAATTTTTATATTAAAAACTTAATTTTTTGTACAGAGCTAATATTGTCGGGTTGAACGTTGATGACAGAAGGGGCTGAGTTGCCAGATTCTAAAATTAATACGTTACATAGAAAATGTTGCCAGGACAATAATTTACTAAATTAATTTACACTACAGTATTACATGTTAATAATAAATTGAACAGACCGCTAAACACGACAGATATGGATTCTCATATAACTTTTGCCGGCCGCTGGTCGCATGTATCTGGTCAGTACAGCAATTTCGATTTATCTCGAAGAAGGTTGTCAAAATAATGCTCAAATTTCCAAGCATGTTTGAGAAAACTAAATAACAACCCTACGCAAAAATGATTGCTGGGAAATGCCTTTTTTTGGTGAAAAATCACGTATTACGGTAAAACTCAAAACTTAATGTAACGCCATTGTGCTGATCGTGGATGTATTTAAAGTAAAGCTCTTACATTAAAAACACGTATTTAAAAAAAACTTGTAAAAAAAGTTGGAACTTTGACCCCCAATATCTCCGTAACTAGAAAGTTCCCAGGTACAGTCTAGAACAAAAAAAAACTGATCGCAATTATAGGGAGAACAAGTGTCTTTCGGTTTCATAAAGAGCCCTTACCCTTTATACTTTAGTTCGGGTACACAAGAATAAAGAACTACCTGGCGATAAGAATCACGCATTTTGATATGGCAAGGTCTATCGGTAGCCTCAGACGCGGATACTTCATGATTGGTAAAAGTTGCGTTTTGGATGGCAAACACTTTGTTTTCGCCATGCCCCCACGCTGCTCTTGTACCGATCATAGCTTTTCTAATACTTCTAAACACATTTGCATGTTGCGGCAAATTTTGTTAAAATTTGTTGTTGGCGGCTTCGGTTTCGGCAAGCCCGGACCCTTTATACTTATTCTTCCAATCTACACTGGCGTCCATTGGTTATCCTGTGATACTATCATATATATTAAACAATCGTCACTTCATTTGTAACAATAAAATCGATAGCTTTTGAGCAATGACCAAACATTTAGGTACACATTATTGGTTATTTTAATACCTAACAAAGTAACTTAGACAAACACTTAAATGAAATGAGAACATTCTTCAATTTTATATTGACAGTTTTAACGTAATGAACATTCATACAAACATTTAATTTTAGACTTCATAATCGTACAAAGTGTCGACTCAATTTTGTATTGTACTTTATGAGATCAATGAAGTTAAAGAGGCCATTATAAACAAAATGGAGAATCTCAACAGGGATCTCGACGACAAAATTAAAATAAATGTTAAAACTAATTGAATAACCGTGTCGATAAGGAAGTTCAACGTTTTTTTTCGACGGCGAGCTAGCCAGCTAGCCCACCGTCCACAGGCCCACGCCTATGGTGGCCGGGTCACCTGGTGGCCCCCGACGCCCGAGGTGTCTCCCGCGGCGGCCTGGACGTTGAGAGATTCTCTCCCTCTCACTTTTCGCCACCTCCTTCTCTAGCATTACTGCTTCGCAAAAGGAGGTGACGGCGTCCCATTCCGTCTCGCTCCGGACCATGGCTTGCACCAGGGCCGGACGCGAGAGGTCGCCGCCGCCAATCGCCGCATCGAGGAGACGGCGGTGCTCCAGCCACGCGAGGCACACCTCCACCGTGTGTTCCACCGTGTCCTCCGGTCGATCCTCACAATGGAAGCACTCGGGCGTTTCCTCCCGCCCGATTCGGTGCAGGAACCTCCCGAACACTCCGTGTCCGGTGAGGACCTGCGTCAGGCGGAAGGTGAGGACGCCGTGGCGTCTCTCAAGCCACTCCTCAAAGAGGGGACTTATCGCCACTATTGTGGCGTGCCCTGCACGGGGTTGCGACAGTCGCTCTCTCCATGTCGCCATGAGATCCCGCCGGAAGTCTGTCCGCTGAGCGACAATTTGTCACTGCAGCGGAGTTTCCCCCCGGCGTAGCACCTCCGCGCGCCATTCATGCAGGCGCGCGAGGACTATCGCCTCCAGATCCCATGGTGGCAATCCGGCAAGGAGGCTCGCTGCCTCGCGGGCAATCGTGCGGTAGCCCCGGGCCAGCCTTACGGCTACCACCTTTTGGGGCGCGTTCAGGTAGTGGGCGGCTCGCCGCCTCAATGAACGCGCCCACACCGGGGCCCCGTAAAGGGCCATGGACCGCACGACTCCCGCGTAGAGCCTCCGGCAGGAGGTGTTCGGCCCCCCCAGGTTGGGCAGGAGCCGCCTGAAGGCAGCCTCAGTCCGTTCCAGTTTGGGGGCCAAACGTCGGAAGTGCTCCACGAAGTTCCACCGGCTGTCGAGGACGAGTCCTAGGTACTTCAAAGTGGACTCGACACCGATGGATACCCCTCCTACCGTGAGTAAGGATCCCGGAGTTGGCGCATTCCTAGGCCCATGAAAGCACATGGCCTCGGACTTGTGCAATGCCACCTCGATACCCAGTTGCCGGATCCTCTCAACGACTATCGCAACCCGCGTGTCATGTGCGACCTCCCCTGGGCCAGCACCAGCGTTTCGTCAGCGTAGCAAACTACGCTGACACCACTAGGGAGGTCGGCGCGTAGCACCCAGTCGTAACCGATGTTCCACAAGGGCGGCCCTAGGACCGATCCCTGCGGAACACCGCACGACATCTCTCACCGGTTCCATTCTCCGCTGCGACCGGGGTAGATGACGGCTTTGTCCGTCAGATAGTCCCCGAACACTCGACGGAGGTAGGTCGGCACCCGGTGATACCGGAGTGCCTCCCTAATGCAGCTCCAGGGCATGGAATTGAAGGCGTTGGCGATGTCGAGACACACCGCCAAGACAACCCCACCCCTGGACACCGCATCCCCCGTCGTGAGGGCCTGATGGCGTCCACCATAGAGCGCCCCTTGCGGAAACCAAACTGGTGTTCCGCAAGGTCCGGCCCAGTCCCCGCAAGGTGCTCGGCGAGGCGGTTTGCAATGACTCTTTCAAAGAGCTTGCCCACCTCGTCGAGCAGCACCACGGGCCGGTATGCGGACGGAGAGTCCGCAAAAAAATTCACCCCCTAAGGGGTTGAAACGGGGTCCAAAGATTACACGGGGAAATAAGATTATTTAGACTACTTTATTCAAAACTTAACAGGAGTACTCCTATCGATAAATGAGATAACATTTGTGTTTCAGGTTTTTTCAGAATTCAACCCCTAAAGG
The DNA here is from genome assembly GCA_905147715.2 of Xestia xanthographa. Lineage (NCBI taxonomy): Eukaryota > Metazoa > Arthropoda > Insecta > Lepidoptera > Noctuidae > Xestia > Xestia xanthographa. Next base: position 6,684,660 of record LR990644.1, read on the forward strand.
GCGAAATGGGGTAAAAAAGGCCTGAAATTCAACATAGGTATTGTTTGTATGGGTCGGGTGTATTACAAAAACAACGATTTTATGATTGAATGTGGCGGACCTGAAATACTAATAATAATTCCCTGTTGAGGTGCGATGGGGTTGAAATGACTAAAAATCAATATGGGTGTCGATACCGAGGTTATCAGGGGTGCCGATTATGAAAATGGCATTTATTTTGAAAAACCAAAAGACGGATTCGCCTTCTATACAGGGTTATTGTTGATTTACTGTGATGATTGTGATGATGATGATTGTGTTTACGATGATGATAATGATTGTGATAATGATAATGATGATTTTGATAACGATGATGATAGTTGTGATATCTATGATAGTAATTGTAATGATGATGACTGTGATTACGATGATAATGATTGCGATTACGATGATAATGATTGTGATAACGGTGATGGAGATTGTGATAGTGATTGTGATGGTGATTGTGATGGTGATGATGATTGTGATGGTGATTGTGATAGTGATGGTGATAATGATGATGATGATTGTGATAACGATGATGATGATTGAGATAACGATGATGGTGATTGTGATGGTGATTGTGATGGTGATTGTGATAGTGATTGTGATAGTGATTGTGATGGTGATTGTGATAATGATTCCGATTGTGACGGTGATTTTGAGTGATGGTGATTGTTATAATGATGATGATGATTGTGATAATGATAAAGATGATTGTGATTGCAATGATAATGAAGATTGTGATGATGATGATTGTGATGATGATGATTATTGTGATAATGATAATGATTGTGATAATGATGATAGAGATTGTGATAGTGATTGTGATGATGATGATTGTGATTACGATGATAATGATTCTGATTACGATAGTAATGATTGTGATAACGATGATGGTGATTGTGATAGTAGTTGCGATTGTGATGGTGATTGTGACAGTGATGGTGATTGTGATAATGATGATGACAATTGTGATGATGATGAAGATGATTGTGATTTTGATGATGATGATTGTGATATCGATTATGATGGTTGAGATAATGATGATGATGATTGTGATAATGATGAAGATGATTGTGATTACGATGATAATGATTCTGATTACGATGATAATGATTGTGATAACGATGATGGTGATTGTGATAGTGATAGTGATGGTGATTGTGATTGTTATAGTAATTGTGTTAGGGACAGTGATAATGATGACATCATCATCAACATCACAGGTGTACACTGACACGCAGCGATTGCTTATGATATGGGGACCTGCTGGATGAATGGTATTCAAAAACTCAAAGACTGCAACAAAAGATTATTATTGTTTAATGCTGCTTGGTCGTTTTTGGCGTTAAAATAGCTCGTTTACACAACCATTCCAAAGTAACCAGTACCGATCCCCCGAGCGCTATATCGGGATATATTTTTTCTATGAGATCTTTGACTGTAGTTATTACTGTGCATAATTCAACAGGTATAGTTCAGTAGTCTCTAGTTCTGTGTACTCGCCATCTGAAAAATGACCAGTAGATTCTTCCCCTGTCAGGTGAACTCTCTTATTGAAAATATCTTTTAATACATGCCTTTACCGGTAAAGTTTGGCGATAACATGCATTCAGTAACATTGTCATTTCACCCATTAAAGTTTTGAGGTGCCTAATGTTTTGCAGAGTCCTATTTAAAGCTTCAAAACTTTTTTGTGCCATAGAGTCACCCCAGAGTAATATTTTAGCTTGACGAAATACTTCGGCAAGATTGCTTTGCTTACATTATTGTGGTGAACATTGGAGTTTCTACATTTGTCAAATCAAGGGACAATTTCAAGGCAGAGTAAGAGACAGAGGCTGCGACGAATAAGGTTATACCGCGGGTGCTTGTTACCTTAGCTAAGATGAAATTAATGACAAATGGGTTTTACCAGTTCCACCCGGAGCACCCAAAAAAAAATCCTTTGTTTGTAACAATACAGGAAATAATTTCATAGTATACAGACTTTTGTAGTGTATTTTCGTTAATTTTTACGAATTCATCTCAAGTAGATAGATCGTATCTAATTTGATTTACATATACTCCTAACTCACTTTCACAATTCTCGATAAACATGGTTTTGGTAATCCGTAATCTTCTAAGGCACGACCTAGACCTAAACAATCTCCTTCTAATCCATGAAGTTAAATTTAAACACTGCCTTCTACTTGCCTCTCAATTTATTATTTAAAGTCTTTTGAAATAAATAAATAATGTGTTTATTTTCTCTTTACAAACGTAACAATGAACAAGAGTGATTAAATCTAATACACAGGGTTAACATTTGTGAGATACTGGTGCCCGATATAGGTATACAATACCTGTGTTACGGGTCACCAAGGAAGGAGATTCACAAAGTGCTGCCTGCCAAGCCAATTTTGATCATATTCAAGAAGCCCTACACCTTTGCATGCTAATTTAAATGTACTATCGAGGACACTCCCGCCTGACCACCACTAAGCTCATTTTTGCTTGCACTCGCAACATAAAAACGCTCTCCAGCTCCGCCCCGTTGACTTTGTGTAGAAAAAATGAATGAAAAGATACCGAATCGGCCGAGCGCATTAACGACGCACGCCAAACGAGAGTTATTGTTATTTTGCGCGCCAAAGTTGACGCTTTCCTAATAGGCCCAAACTTTAAGGGGGCGTGGCTCGGCGCGTCCGCATTGATTTAAGCGAAAAAAAAATAAAATGGTCAGGCGGAAAAGACCCCGATAGTACGTTATACAACGCCGCCGTTAACAATTTTGAATGCTTCACAGGACTACCGTGTATACTCTGCTCAGAGCATACTCTTTTTTTTCGCCTGGCCATCCATCTACATTCGGTCCTGTTTTTCTTCTTTCAAATTCTTTAATCTTCCAAACGTAATAATTATGGTATTTCATAATAATAGGATATTTTTTGCAAAATTATCCACTTGAAATAGATCGAAAAAAGACGTGAGTGCCGTTTTAGGTGGACTGGATACTTTATCAACCATATTTTCTTGGTTGAAATCTCTTTGCCATTTTTTTTCCTTGCACGGCGGGTGGACCAGTGAAGGAAAACGTTCATGAAAGTTTTTTTTTAATAGTGATAAGTACAGCTAACTTTTGTTTTGAACCATGAGCTCATGTTATAATTTTCACTAACAAAATTGACTTTAAAATTGACTAAATTTCATATAAACTTTCCATCCTGGTTTTAAGCCTTTAGGGGATGAATTTCGAAAAATCCCTTCTTAATGCATTCTTATGTCATTCAAGGAAGGTTTGTGCGAAATTTCATGCTTTTAGATCCAGCGGTTTCAGCTGTGCGTTGATCGATCAGTCAGTTAGTCAGCCAGTCAGTTTCTTTAAGCCCCTTTTCACGCCTTTGAGGGTTGAAAATCTAACAACACATCGGTGTTGTTAGATTTTCAACCCTTAAAGGCGGTGCGTTTATGGATGGAAGCTAACGCATCGGCGTTAGCTTCCATCCATAAATTTAGTGATTTTTACTTCGAAAATTAATGTCTTTTCATACACAACTTCATCCCCTTTTTAACCCTTCGGGGGTAAAATTATTAAAAACATTGAGACACGCGTCAATTAATCTTTAATCGTCAGCCTAAACACAAAATTTGAAGATCCTTACTTTAAAGCTGACGGACTTTCATATAAACTTCCATCCCCTATTTTACCCCTTTAGGCCTGGAAATCCCAAAAATCCTTTCTTAATGGATACTTACTCTTCACAAAGAACATACCCTCCAAGTTTCATGTCTCTAGGACCAGCGGTTTGGGCTGTGCGTTGATATGTCACCCAGTCAGTCAGTCAGTTTACCAATATAAGATTGAAGAAATAGTTACTAAATAATTTATCTATACAAAAAAATAAAATTGAAGTGTCTGTTATTTCAAAAAAATTAAAAAACCTGACTGCGTAAAAAAAAACTAATTACTTTAACTAAAAAAAAAACTGAAAAGAATAAAACAAGCTCAGGAGACAGGACATATTGACTGCAACAGTCGGGACCCATATTGAATGTAATGATTTTAGTCTAGATTATTTAATGGGTCCCGACTGTTGCACTCAATATGTCCTGTCTCCTGAGCTTGTTTTATTCTTTTCAGTTTTTTTTTTAGTTAAAGTAATTAGTTTTTTTTTTACGCAGTCGGGTTTTTTTTTTATTTTTTATTTTACACTTTTTAGTTACCTACTGAGATATTATAACCTTTTAAAATCCTCATGATGCGCCCTTTATTGGGGTGTGTAATATTATGGTATAATAATAATCACTTGAAATAACCTTCATATGATATAATTTTCATATGCTATAAAAACAAATAATCAAATTTCATGACATCTAATGTAACATTTCATATAAACTTATTTTGCTGTAATTACATTTAGTATAACATTCATTTCATATAACTTTCAATTTGTATAATGCTCTTTTTATTATATAACATTTAGTTGACCTATTTTCATTTGAAATAGTTTTCAAATTTACTCATTTTCAGCCTAAATTCTGTAATTAATCAGTAAATATCAGGAAACTTCATACGGTTATAACTTCATCCAACCCAAATGATTCACCAAGAATAGAGGGGATCGGGGGGAAGCACGACCCGAACCACTTTCTATTCGCTTAAAAAGCGTAGTCGACGGAGCCCCGCTACGCGGGACTCCTGTTTCTGTCTTGCAGGGTTTAAAGAAACCTAACTAACCTAACATCGGGGTGCCCCAAGTCCCGAACCACTTTATCCCGCTATGCGGGGCTCCTATTTCTGTCTTGCAGGGTTTACAGGAACCTAACATCGGGGTGCCCCAAGTCCCGAACCACTTTCTATTCGCTTAAAAAGCGTAGACAACGGAGCCCCGCTGTGCGGAGCTCCTATTTCTGTCTTGCAGGGTTTGAAGGAACCTAACTAACCTAACTTCGGGGTGCCCTAAGTCCCGAACTTAAAGCTGTTTAGACGAGATTTAAGAGATGATTGAACGGCTAATTAAACTATTTGGCTGCGACACATACAAAACAAAGTAGACGTTTCAAAATTATATTAAAGGTTACTATAGATTTTTTATATTATACCAACTAAATATTAGGTCATGTGATCGTTAGAACTTTTGTTATTATATCAAATGGTACGCACCCCCTTTATTGAGCCGTTCAGGCTGCAGAGCGTGCCAAACATTTGAATTTGGCGCTAAAAATCCGCCATTTTGTTTTTTTTTTCATTATTTTTCTATACCCTGAGTCACTCTCACAGTAAATACGAATCTAATGACACCTCTCAAGCTAAAATCCATCTAGCCGTTCAGGCTGCAGAACGTGCCAAAAATTAGAATTTTATTTACTTTTATACTATTTGTCATTTCGAATTACATTCAAACATAGAAGTTGCATATACACACATCAAAAGTGTCTAGGGATCAAGCATTTTTATGCGGATTTCTTGAGATTGAGATGTGGCTTTGTAATAAATTTATGATTTTATAAATTTATATGGATCCTTTTTGGTGCATTTCATAATTTGAATCAGGAACTCTCAATCAAATTCGAGTAAAAGATGAAAATAAGCTGTCAATATTTTCCCTATAAAAACATACAACGCATTGAAGACATTATTAGTGCTACTGTTTCCCTACTACTGATTAAAACCAACGTTATTATGGAGCGGCGACGTCATTTAAGCAGGGAAGAAATGCTCAGAGCCGTGGGAATGATAGAAGCTGGTTCCCGGCAACGTACTGTAGCTTTAGCTCTGAATACAAGTCAGAGTGTTATCAGTCGACTTTGGACACGTTACCAAAGCACTGGTACCGTGGCTGAGCGCCATGGAGGATGGTATCGCTGCACCACACGGAGACAAGACCGATACATTCAAATCTTAACTCGAAGAGCTCCAACAATAACCGCCATGATGTTAGCCGTGAGGCTTCATCACTCTTCAGGGAACTTAATTAGCGACCAAACAGTCAGAAACCGCTTGCATAAAGTGAACCTTCATTCCCGAAGACCGCTACGGGTACCACCTATAGCAATGCACAATCGTAGGATTCGATATCAATGGGCTCTTGAACACAGAAATTGGGCAGAAGAACAATGGCGTTTCGTGTGCTTTTCTGATGAGTCTCGTTTTGGTATGAGACCGGATACAAGACGTATACGACACTGGAGAACCCCTGGACGCCAACAGCGATTAAAATCCTGCCAGGAAGTCCATCCTTATAGTGGTGGAACCATCATGGTATGGGCGGGTATTTGGATCGGCGGAAGAACTGAGTTGATTTGGATCAGAGGCAACCTCAACGCTCAAATTTATCCTGAGACGATTGTATCAGACGTCATCGTTCCTCTACAAGTGCAAATCGGTCCCTTATTTCAGTTAATGCATGATAATGCACGACCGCACACCGCAAGAGTTGTAAGACAGACTCTCGCCGCAGCTAACATCAATGTCCTGCCCTGGCCTGCTCAGTCGCCAGACTTGAACCCGATTGAGCATGCATGGGATATGCTACAGAGAAGAGCTCTGCCGAATATGGAGGGTATCCAGTCGCAAGAAGACCTTTTTTGTGTTGTTGCAACGAACATGGGCGGCCATTCCACAGCGTGATTTGGATGAACTCATTTTGAGTATGCCAAACCGATGTTCTTGTGTTGTTAGTGTTCGCGGTAGAAACACGAATTATTAATTGTTTAAGTTACCCAATAAAATTTTAAAGAAAACTGTGTTTTCAGTCATTTTTTCGAACTTTAATGTTAGTGGTTCAAATGTCAAAAATCCCTTTATTAGGAAAATGGCAAATTTCTTTATTAATGCAAAGGTGACTTGGTTTATCGTTACTGTGACAAACGAAAACACTTTATTTGATGAATCCTTAAAGAAAATTTTAATTAATATCAATCAGGAGAAAAGTTATTGCAAAAATATATGTTGATCCCTAGATACTTTTGATGTGTGTATTTTTGTAATCACCTTTAAAAACCCTTCATTTTGATACCCCACTCCATGGTATGAGAAGAAAAAAAAAATTCGACCTCCACAATCTGGCTTCCCAAATCCGCGATTTTCTTTGTTTATTGATTTTAATGTAGCCAGTAACACTCGCGCCAATAAAACAAATCTAACGACATATAAACTATCCAAATCCCTTCATCCGTTGAGGAGTTACGAGGGAACAAAGAAACGGACATACATACATACATACATACAAACATACATACAGGGCAAACACATAACCCTCCTTTTGGGCTTCGCCGCAGTCGGGTAATAACAGGTTTTTAGTGAATGCATATGATATGATGGCCTCCTCCTCTCCGGATGACGACCCCCGGTCGCCATCCCGCCTGGGCCGCTTGCGGAAGAACTTACTGTTCTCCGCGGGCGTCCCGGCCCTCGCGCGGCGGGAGCTCCCTGAGCCTCCCGCGCTCGCATCGCTGGATGCGACGTCGGACTCCGACCCCGCATCCCTCCTCTCCTCTTCTTTGCCGTTGCCGGCGGTGTTGGTTTTTTTTGTTACATTGTCCATACTTAATCCCACGAGTATGGGGGAAATATTCTCAATCTAGGCAGAGACCCCTGTACCTAGAAGGGCAGATTTAAGCATTTATTACTCGCCATGGGGGCCTGCAGGTACCCTGGCGAGGAGTGCACTAGCGACTGATTTGTTCCATGGAACACCCGTCAGCAATACATCCCCTCGCGGTGCGTCGCCACATGGGATTCGGGGTAACTTTTTATAGCGGTTTTCTACCTCGCGGTCCGGGCGGTTAAGCCAAGACCCTCGGTCCCCTATCGAAACCACGAGACGTGATCCACAGCGCTTCGATAGCCAGATTACGAGATTGGCGGTGACGGAGGAGGACGGATCCTTCTCTGTCTGCTCAGAGGCAGGGTGAGTGCACACCGAGCCCGCCCTCATTCCTCAGCTGTGCCCTCTGCTTTGCAGAGGGTCACGCAGAGGAACGCACCGTTGGTCCTGAAAGGACCCTACCCTTGTCAGAATCATTAGCCGCGGCGGTCACATTCCCCGGGGGATAAAAGGAAACTCTCATTTCCTCTCATTCCCCGGAGAAGGATACCGCCGCGTCCAGGGTGCACCGGCCCGGCAGCTGCTCTTCCCTCCAGACGTATCGAGAGGGACCAGCAGCCGCCAGACACACGTGGAGGACTTCTGACATCGCACCCCGAACTTTGACCCCTATCGCCGTAACTAGAAGTTTCCCAGGTATGTAAGGTTCTTTTTTTTACATTATACAATAATTAATTTGTACTTAAAGCTTATTCATCTTTCTGGAGCAGAAGGGTAAATCAAAAAGTTCGTATATGTTAGTTGCATCATTCTAATGCCAGGTAATAAATCATGAAGTTAATTCCATTAGGGTACCCCCTTCACTCTTGAAAATGAAAGCGATAACGTAATGAAGTCATAGTCTACAGTAACTTTTAATTCAAAATGAATAGTATTCCTTGGCAGTTCTCAGGTTACAGTAAATATAAACATAATGGAGTGTCTCAAGAGGAATGTTGTGAAAATAATCGAAATAAATGATAAAACCGTTAGAAGTAACAAAATTGATAAAGAAGTCCAACGAATTTTTTGGCCTGTGAATCTGATGCAAATTCTAACTTTAAATCCTAAATACCACATCAAAAACAATTGTATATATCCAAATAATATTTTCAATAAGTTCGTATTAATAAGTGGTGTCGTAACTTTCCTGACAACGTATATCTATCGTATCATTGAAATAATGTTAGATGACAATTTAAAAAGATATTTGCATCACAGTACTAACAATTTCGAGATATTTGCATCATTTTTCGACTTCTTTTTCAGGTTCTTTGGTTTCATCATGACCTTTATCATTAACCTACTTCAAACTAATAACAGCGTTTTGTTTATTTTGGAGTTTCAAGAAGTTCACAGATTTCTTAACAATAATGCTATTATGCTCAGACGTTTCATTATAAGGAGTTGGATGTGCGTCGCTGTAATCTTTAGTTTTCATATAATTGAATTAACCTATGTTTACATCATGTTCAGCAAACCTCCATTGAATGTGATGATTTATCTAGTGTGTTTAGTGGTTCTTGACACAAATTTAGTTTACACAAGCAGATTAATTAAGTTATTGACCGATAAAGTTGAACTATGGAATATTCAATTATTACTTCTATGGAAAAACGGATGCACTAAAGAAGAGAGTACGAGGATGATTATGGCTTTTGATCAAATATTGAAGTGCTATAAAATTATTGAGAATATTTATCAACAACCAGTAAGTAAACTCTTACTTCTGAAACTGTATTGTTTAATCGGTCACAGTGTTTGTTCTCCGAACCAGTTTGATTTTTTATTTTTTATTTTGCGTATATTTGATAGGTCGTACGCAATTTTGTAGTCTCACACATAGACATCAAAATTTCCGCGTTAACGAAGTCGTTTGGAATTGCCGTTCCATCGTTCTATAAGACTGAGGGAAGAGAGAGTGCAACTGTGTCAGTGCACACACTAATTGTCATATCCTATTTCTTAATATTATAAATGTGGAAATTTGTGGATGGATAGATGGATGCACAGATGGATGGATGAATGGATGTTTATTGGGTACTCTTTCACGCAAAAACTACTGACCAGATTTTATAGATTTCGCAAACAATTTATTACTTGGACCCCTAGTAAAGACCCATGGTCCTAAAGTCCCATGGACTAGTTGGACAGAGCAGTTAGACTACTGCCTTGGACTGGTATTAACACATAGGATACGTTTTATCCCGGTAGTACAATCTCTTGGGACAATTGCGGAACTCCACGAAGCCGCGATCATAAGTTAGTCCACTATAATATCCACCTGGTCGATGGTTAATATCCGCTGAGATTGGTCGCCGTGACCGAAAACGGTAAGGAGGATTATTATAATTATTATACTTCATTCATCACTTTCAGATCCTGTATCAAACGATAGAGGCATTGTTCCAAGGATTAGTTGATGTTCAACTTGTGATAGAACTCCTCAAATATAAGTTGAACCTTAAAGGGGTAAGCTTACCTTTTTCAGGAAGAAATCTACACAAATATTACAGAAGTTATTTCGGTGTAGAGGGTGATCTCCAAAAATACACATTCAAAACTGATGATTCCCGATGTCTACCGCCTGTTTGTCTACCAGACGTGGACAGCGTCACAATTAAAAAAAAAATCTCTCTCTTCACCACGGTGGACAGTGTCAGAACATTTTAGAATGATTCCACGGACATCGACACAATTTAAAACATGAGTGTTCTCTTTGTCCACCAGTGACAAAATTTAATATTCCCAGTAACCACCAATTTATTTTTGCTGCTATTTAAAAAAATATTATTATATTAGCATTAACATCATTAATAATTGTTATCACTATTACCGATAACTGTTTTGCTAACTTTTTTGTTTTAGCGTGGAAGTCCTGCTGTGTCGATATTCCTCTCTTTTTGGGTGATAAAGAGCTTGTTAATACAATTCTCTCTAAGTTTACTACTCGAAACATTTTATGATACTGTGAAGTATTCACAAAATGCATGTGAATTAATTTTGGCATCAAACTGTACAGGTAAATAAATTTTAAAAATAATCATGTATGTTTGAATACCTCTATAAGAATATCGGGAGATGAAAGCGATGGTGGACGTAGTGGTGGGTACCACAACGTATTCCACTTACCTCTGCCACTTACAGGCAGAATTCGTTTATTAAGCGTGCAAGAAAAGACTAGAGAGTCATAGGCTGTAATTCTCCGTACAAATTTTGACGAAATCGACGATTCGTATTCCCCTTTTTACTTACTAAAATGACTGCCTCCAGAGAAATCTTTTTTTTTTCTCATAAATTTAAGGTCTACGTGTAAACACGTCCGTGTCATTTCCTTTTTTTCAGCAACTAATAAGTAAAGAAAATATGAACCTCCAAAATTATCAAAAAATGCCGTATTGATTAGATCATTAGAGGATCAGCAGACGAATACGGAAAGTTTTTAACATAAAAGTAATTAATAGGAATCTAGACATAATCTTTCTTAAAATTTTAATTTAAAAAATTTCTTCAAATATCTATTTTTCAAATTCTTCGTAGGCCCTGTCCCCCCTCTTAATAAAGTATGTAAACGGCACGATTTAAATCTCTTCTTGACAATTGAGTCCACGGCCAGAAGGTGTAAAAACTTTTTAGTATTTTTTAAATCGGTTTTTTCGTTTGCATTCCTCACACAATCCATACATCTTTACTTTGGTCTAGTACTGCAGCTATACTAAACATACCAATTTCTTGTTGACAGATGACAATCAAAAAAAGTTATGCAAGAATACCTTACGGTTGCATCGTGCGTCTTTCAGCAAGATGAGTGTCTTAGGGCTGTTCTGCATAGATGTTGGTCATCCACTACGTCTGTTGGCACTTCTAACTCACTACACTATTGTGCTATTGCAATTCGCTTTCCTCAAATCTTAATGTATGTATTTTATTTATAAACCTTATGAATTAAAACCTCGTTTCATTACTTGACTCTTTTTTTTTCCAAGCCAGTTTTAATATATTCATTGTGAAGTATTTTGATTGATTGGTCAGAGAAAGGAAAACACTAAGAGAGTTGGAAATGAACGAGAATGGGAGAGGCCTTTACCCAGCAGTGGGAAAGTATAAACTAATAAAAATATCTAAATTGTATAGTCTATTACTAGTGTTGGAATTGACTATAACACCAGGCTACGCAAAATAACCACGAATAAGAAGTGTCCTCCACTAATTTTTTTTTTTTCATGGAAGTGCACTAATTTCCAAAATACAGATTCTTTACCTAGTTTAGATGTCAGACGTCCATTTACCCTGGTTCAATCCATGATCCGGAGCGAGACGGAATGGGAAGCCGTCCCCTCTTTTTACGAAGAAGTCATGCTAGCAAAGTATATGGTGGAACATGAGAGGGAGAGAATCTCACGTCCCAGCCGCCGCGGGAGACGCACCGGGCGTCGGGGGCCACGTGGTAGGCGGCCACCGTAGGCACAGTCCTGTGGACGGTGAGCTATGGGCTAGCTCGCCGTCCGTCCGTCTTATGACGACAAGCCGTGTCAACGGCGCGTTCGTGTTCCACGCGCGCCTCAAAGAGATGTCAGCAGTTCTAGTTACGGAGATATGAGAGGTCAAAGTTCCAAATTATGCCAAGTTTTTTTTAAAATATTAAATAATTACCTCCATGACCCGTTTACTATTCAAAGCATCCATCAGCACCATGTTTTGGGCGTGCTACATTGAGTTTACCGTAAAACATGATTTTTCACCCCCCAAAAAGTCGTTTTCCAGCAATAATTTTTGCCTAGGGTTACTTAGTTTGATGTACATAATGCTTGTTTGATGGCTTCGTGAAGGGTGCAAAAAGAACAGTCAGTCATCGTTATTAATGAAACACATGATGAAAGATTAGAACTAGACTAAAGAAGGTCACGTTTGATGGGTACACAAAAAGCATCACGGAAGAATAATCTATTATTTAAACATACATAAAAATTAATGGCCTTGTCTATGACAAATTGCCGTCTGCAATCCTCGAAGGGTTAGGCAGAGGTGTACCTAATAGTACACCCACATGTCGCCACTTATGTTTAAGTCCCATGTAACAGGGGCGAGCTTAATGCCATCAACTGGGCACAAATCCAGACTACGTGGCTGCTATTGAGAAATTTGTCCTCGACAGCCGGTGGAACTTCGTGGAGCACTTCCGACGTTTGGTCCCCAAACTGGAACGGACCGGGGCTGCCTTCAGGCGGCTCTTGCCCAACCTGGGGGGGCTAAACGCCTCCTGCCGGAGGCTCTACGCGGGAGTCGTGCGGTCTATGGCCCTTTACGGGGCCCCGGTGTGGGCGCGTTCATTCAGGCGGCGAGCCGCCCACTATCTGAACGCGCCCCAAAAGGTGGTAGCCGTAAGGCTGGCCCGGGGCTACCGCACGATCTCCCGCGAGGCGGCAAGACTCCTTGCTGGATTACCGCCATGGGATCTGGAGGCGATAGTCCTCGCGCGCCTACGTGAATGGCGCGCGGAGGCGCTACGCCGGGGAGAAACTCCGCTGCCGCGGCAAATTGTCGCTCAGCGGACAGACTTCCGGCGGGATCTCATGGCGACATGGAGAGAGCGACTGTTGCAACCCCGTGCAGGGCACGCCACGATAGTGGCGATAAGTCCCCTCTTTGAGGAGTGGCTTGAGCGACGCCACGGCGTCCTCACCTTCCACCTGACGCAGGTCCTCACCGAACACGGTGTGTTCGGGAGGTTCCTGCACCGAATCGGGCGGGAGGAAACGTCCGGGTGTTTCCACTGTGAGGAACGACCGGAGGACACGGTGGAGCATACGGTGGAGGTGTGCCCCGCGCGGGCGGAGCACCGCCGTGTCCTCGAAGCGGCGATTGGCGGCGGCGACCTCTCGCGTCCGGCCCTGGTGCAAGCAATGGTCCGGAGCGAGACGGAATGGGACGCCGTCACCTCCTTCTGCGAAGCAGTAATGCTAGAGGAGGAGGTGGCGGAACGTGAGAAGGAGAGAACCTCTCAACGTCCCGGCCGCCGTGGGAGACGCCCCGGGCGTCGGGGGCCACCACGTGGCCCCCGGCCACCGTAGGCACAGGCCTGTGAATGGTGAGTAATGGTAATGCTCGCCGTCTATCCGTCTTATGACGGCAGGTCATGTCGACGGCTCGTTCGTGTTCCACGCGCGCTTAAAAGAGATGTCAGCACACAGAAAGGGGTCTGCAAGGGCCAATGTCTGCTGGGGCTGCGGGACTGTTCGAAAGAGATACCGCGGCACTGAAACGCAAAAGGTGAAGAATGAACATGGATGGGTTTTAGTCAGTACAAGTCTGACACTCCCTTCTGCCCCGCCCAGAGAGGGAGGAGTCATTTGATGACATACCATCCAAAAAAAGGCAAGTCATCCATGTTGTGGAGACTTTCGCCCAGCAGTTGTTATGCACGCTGCTTACATGACCTGCCCAATTCCATTTGAGCCTAGCAGCTGATTTGCCTACGTCAAAATATCCTGTTTTGGAGCGCAGCGTTATGGTTTGTATGTTGTCTTATCTTCTTTCCACGTTCATACTTCTAAATATATCATAACATCACGCCTGTAATCACCGAAGGATTTGGCAGAGATACACCCATATATCGCCAGTTATGTTCAAGTCCCATGTAAAAGGGTGCGTGCCTATTGCCATCAACGGGGCACAAATTCAAACTCCATGGCTACTGCAGCATTTTGCCTGACTCGAAATCGATCCCAGGACGGTCGCGGTTGCAGGTAGTCAGGGGCCCGAAAGTCAGACAACTAAGGGGTATAACCTGAGTTCACTATAAATCTTATACTATCGGGATTGTGGTGGTCAGGCAGGCAATCACTTTATGTAAAATTCCGCGGCATCCGCTTAGACTGGAAGCCTACCCCGTCGTAGTTGGGGAAGGCAAGGCTAGGCAGATAAAAATTAATCGCCCAAATCATTGCAATTCCTTCGGGATTCGGATTCCACAAATTCGAATTTCACACTTCAGAAAGTTGTTTTTTTTAAATAAATGAAATAGGCAAGCAACATCCATTTTGATGTTGATTGGCTTCACGATGTGGTGACCCTCTTGAAAGCACCTACGTTCAAACCCACGTTACTGCAATTGATGCAGTCCACTATACATTTGACAGAACAATGCATATAAGCATAACATTACAATGCAATTTTTTTTCTTCGCAGAGAGTCAAGAACAACTTTTCAAAAAAGTGCTACAAACTAATCGTACATTCAGTAAGATGACCGCGTGTGGCCTGTTCTATGTTGACGCTACGCTACCGATGTACTTGGTTGGAGTTGTTGGCCATTACGCTTTTGTACAGCTGCAGTTCTATTTTCTGTAAAATAAAATGCATGTGTGAATCGGATTTATTAATAGCTTTCTCACTATCACATCCTTGCGGCGTGACCGTCGGACCACAGTATTATTATAATACAGTACTCCAACTTCATACAAACGGACGAAACGCGAGCTATACCTACGCGCCTCGATCGCGGGGTGCGCTTGGGGCGCAGACAGTCACGGCTGTACCGCAGTGTCGAACGGACGGTGTGTTGTTTTTTTTAACAATAACCGCTCGATTTTTTCTCAAAAAATCAGTTAATACGACGAGTAGGAAATATTGTGCTGTTTTTGGTTGTATGAATTCGTCAATAACGCATCCAGACATAAGTTTTTTTAAATTATCTGGGAACTCTGAAAGGTAAGACTAAAAAATAATTTTACTTACTAGTAGGTAGGTACATGTAATGTGTGTCTTTTTAATGGATAAGTATTTCCTTTTATCTCACAAAAAAAAGGTGTTTGGATTAGTATTAATCCAATATTATATTTATATGTATATATAGCGAATAGAGTAACGGAAAGTAATTGAAACGAGTGAAATAGGTAGTTATATGCGGTTCTGAATGAATCATGATACGGTAGGTACCTGCCTACTTACGCTTGTGTTAAAACTTCGGTGCATGTGTTTTGTTAGTTTGCATAATTCAAAGTAAAGACATGGTATATCAAAAAACAACACGCATTTTTAGTGAACACTTCCTATTCAATATACAAAGTATTTCATTTATTTATATAAAAAGGATATTTACAATCACAAAACTAAATAGAAACAGAAAGTAGGCAAATGTAATTAAAATGCTGGAGACGGGCAGCCCTAACGCATTTTTACGTACCGCGCGGCTGTAGGCATTTATTTCTATCATGCGGCCGAGTTACACTACTGTATTATAATATTAGCGTGGTCGGACTGCCAAGACAGGTCTCAAGTTTCAACCCAAGGTACGCACTTCTGATTTTTCGGATTCATGTGCGTATTGTATATTTATCACTTGCTTCGGTGAAGGGAAACAGTTTGGAAACCTGCATGCCTGAGAGATATTTCTTGACGGCATAAAAACTCTGACACCAGATTAGGCACTAACCACACGATAAAAAAGAAGACTATCACATCAGCAAATACTGTTTTTTTAAACTAGCCTCTACTTTCCCACTACAGAATCGCTCCTACTTATTCCTTTCCAGCTCTCCATATGCTTTGTTTTCTCCAGCCAGTCAGTCAAGAACGAGTCCAAATCACCGGAGTTTCTTCGGTCACCTACTGTGAGACGTTTCTGTCCCGTTTGTCTTAAGGATGATTTCCACCAAACGGCACGCATCGCATCGGATCGGACAGGATACGAACGGATGCGGTGGCAGTCAATCGCGTCCAGCAGGGTGTCGACGCATACAACTGGCTCTGTACCGTCGCTTGCGATCGTATCCGTTTCTGCGCCTAGTCAAATAGGTTCATTCCTACCGTGTTAACAGCTCAAAGGGAGTCAATCGGATTCGACGACATGCGAACGGAGTTGATCGCGCGTCGCAGCATAATTTCGGCTACGATCGCGTGATGCGAAAGACGCCCGCCGTTAAATTGTTGAGCGACTTGGTAAATTATAGACTTTAAATACTGTGTACACGATTTGATATCGTTTAGAGATTGTAAAATCCGTTCCAATCCGATGCGGTACGAGCCGTTTGGTGGAAATCATCCTTTAATAAATAATTCATCCTGTTGTTCATGTAAATGTAAAAGCTTAGTAGTTAGTCCTTTAATAATAGTTGATGAGATGAAGAGTCAAAGCAACAAGGATTAGGCAGAGGTGTACCCTAATAGTACATCTACATTTCACCAGTTATGTTTTAAGTAAATAATGTAATATGAGGCGAGCCTATTGCCATCAACTGTAATACCCAATAACAAAACATAAAGTGAGTCACGATAGCGGGACTCACTTCATACAATATGTGAAATGTGTTTAAATGTCTTCTTCTGAAATGTTTTAATTTTTTTAATGTATTCCAACCTCAACCATTTATAATACTAAATGGTCTGTCATCGAATCGATCAGGTTAAAAAACTGTATTTGATTACTCCGATTAATTACCAATATATGAGTGGACTAGCTGTTGCCCGCGGCTTCGCCCGCGTGCAGTTCGGTAACTGTCCCACTGAATCATACTAAAGGGATAAATACTAATAAATAGTGTCCTACATGTTAATCCAGTTTATAAATGTGTCTATGTGTGTCTATGTGCCAAATTTCATAATCATCACAATTTATTATTATCATCACAATCACCATCACTATCACAACCACCATCATTATCACAATCACCATCACTATCACAACCGCCATCATTATCATAATCACCATCACTATCATTATCACAATCACAATCACCATCACAATCCCCATCACTATCACAGTCACCATCATTATCACCAATTATCATCATTAACACAACCACCATAATTACCACAATCATTATCACAATCACCATCACAATCACCATAACAATCACAATCACCATCACTCTCACAATCACAATCACAATCACCATCACAATCACTATCACAATCACCATCACAATCACCATCACAATCACCATCACAATCACCATCAAAATAACTATCACAATCACCATCATCGTTATCACAATAATTATCATCGTAATCACAGTCATTATCACACTCACCATCACCATCACTATCTCAAGCACCATCACAATCACCATAACAATCACAATCACCATCACAATCACAATCACCATCACAATCCCCATCACTATCGCTATCACAATCACTATCACAATCACCATCACCATCACAATCACCATCAAAATAACTACTTATCACAATCACCATCACCGTTATCACAATAATTATCATGGTAATCACAGTCATTATCACACTCACCATCACCATCACTATCTGAATCACCATCACAATCACCATCACCATCACGATCACCATCATAATCACCATCACAATCACCATCATAATCACCTTCACAATCACCATCACAATCACCATCACAATCACCATCACAATCACCATCACAATCACCATCACAATAACTATCACAGTCACAATCACCATCATCATCACAATCACTATCACAATCACCATCACAATCACCATCACAATCACCATCACAATCACCATCACAATTACCAGCACAATCACCATCACAATCACCATCGCTATCACCATCACAATCACCACCACTTTCAGAATAACTATCACAATCATCATCACCATCACAATCACCATCAAAATCAGTATCACAATCACCATCATCGTTATCACAATCATCATTATCACAATCACCATCATCGTTATCACAATCATTATCATCGTAATCACAATCATCATTATCACAATCTCCGTCCTCGTTATCACAACCATCGCTATCACCATCACAATCACCGACACTATCACAATCACCGTCACTGTCACAATCACTATTACAACCACAATCACTATCACAATCACCATCATCGTTATCACAATCATCATTATCGCAATCATCATCATCGTAATCACAATCATTATCATCGTAATCAAAATCATCATCATCACAATCATTGTCATCATTATCACAATCAGCATCATCGTAATCACAATCATTATCATCTGGATATCAAAATAAATGCCATTTTCGTAATCAGCACCCCTGATAATCTCGGTATCGACACCCATATTGATTTTTAGATATTTCAACCCCATCGCACCCCAACAGGGAATGGTAGTATTTCAGGTTTGCCACATTAAATCTTAAAATCGTTGTTTTTGTAATACACCCGACCCAATTCACCATAAAAACAATACCTATGTTGAATTTCAGGCTTTGTTACCCCATTTATACACACAGTTTATTTCAGAATTCAACCCCTAAAGGGGGACCTTTAGGGGTTGAATTCTGAAATAAACTGAGATACAAACGTTAACTCATTTATCGATAGCAGTACTCCTGTGAAGTTTCGAATAAAATAGTTTAACTGATCTTGTTTTACCCATACAAACTTTGGATTCCCGTTTAACCCCCTTAGGGGTTGAATTTTGAAAAATCCTTTCTTAGTGCACCCCTAGACCACATAAGGAACCTACTTGCCAAATTTGGAATCTCTAGACTCAGCGGTTTGGGCTGTGCATTGATTTTTATACTTTGCCACCCCATTTCCCCCTCTTAGGGGTTGAATTCTGAAAAAACCTGAAACCCGATTCTACTCATTTATCAATAGGAGCACTCCTGTGAAGTTTCGAATAAAATAGTCTAACTAATCTTGTTTCCCCATACAAACTTTGGAGCCTCGTTTAACCCCTTTAGGGGATGAATTTTGAAAAATCCTTTCTTAGTGCACCCCTAGACCACATAAGAAACCTACTTGCCAAATTTGGAATCTGTAGACCCAGTGGTTTGGGCTGTGCGTTGATAGATGAGTCAGTCAGTCAGTCAGTCAGTCAGTCAATCAGTCAGTCAGTTTCTTCTTTTATATATTTAGATTATAACAAACCTACTTGATATAGCGAGTCTGATCATCATGTCTCTATCTATATTACCGGTCAAAAACGAATCACAAAGGGGCGATCATAGAGCACCTCGTCTAAATGAGTTGGGTTCTGCGAGGACTTCCTTTCGCAGAAGGAAGCGGCGGAGCGCGTCAGGGAGGAGGACTCCCTCGCTGACGCGATTCGTCGCAGGAGGACAGGGGAGCAGAGGAAGCGCCGTCGACCTGATGCTGCTCTAGGAGGTACTAGCGGGCGATAGATCGGGGAGTCTATCGTCATCGCATTGTACGGCCCTGGGGCCTACTCTATAACGCGCGGACGCCTGCAGATGAGTGCTAGTGTGAGAGACGGATAGATCCGAATATACGGATGAAACGTTAGGGAGTAGGGCCTCTGATGAGTCGTGGCGATGTCTCGGCTGAGCCAAGAGATCGCCAAAGGAGTTTGGTGCCCGGAGGTGGGCTGCGCTGGATGGGTCGCGAACGTCATGCGTAGCAGTTCTCGCCGGTCATCCACCAAGGCAACAGTAAGCTCGCGGCGGTGTCTTTTAGTGGGTGCAAGCCGCACATAACCAAGCCGGTGCGGTGCAAACTGTGAAAAATGCCTACACAAAAAAAGAGTGTTCGCGTTTTCTTAAATGGAAGCACTATGTTTAATTAGGCGCAATATTGTAATTGAGGTTTTCAATATGTCAATACTTTAAATAATCGATTAATATTGAGTACGTCAGTGACTTCTATCGTTTGTATTAATCTAAGTATAATGTTTGGAAAAATTACGAAAACACCATTAATATTCCTCCTACTAATTGTCTCATTGTGGTCGCAGAGAGTTTTTTCATTACGTTTTGTAAAGTAGTGGTAAGAAGTCAATACTGACCAAAATGTCTCGATCACGAAGAAATATTCCAGATGTCTTATTACACTTTAACAGACTGGAAGAAGATATAAAAAGAGTAGCGAACTCCTTGAACTATCCGTTTAATTTTTTTCTGACATCAAAATATGAAGTGAAAAATAGTCGTATTTACGCAAGTGGACAAAAATATCGCGTATTCGCCTTTTGTTTAATGCTGTCCTTAAATGCGTTGTGTTCCTTTAGGATTTTCTTTGTAGAAGAAACGAATGTCAACAAGACACAATTTAAATACGATGTATTCTCAATTTCTACTGTCATACACTTTGTCATCTACGTAATTGGGTTCAATATGATGTTTCTATTAGATTTTGTGCATAAGAACAACAATGTTTTACTTATATTGATGATCCAAACTATACATAGGAGCATAGACTTTAGTAAGAGCATCAGAAGTTTCATTATTTGGAACTGGGTGTCAACTACGAGCACCATCTTTATTCATATTTTTTTAAATGTCATGTATTATAACCCTACATATTTTTTTGACACCGGTTTCATTATTGCTGATATTTGTGACGTAATGTGTGTTCCATTTGATCTAAGTATTGTAATAGCTATCCGAATTATAATAATACTGAGAAAATATCTAGATCAGTGGATCAAAGATCTCGCGACAATAAGTAACGTAAACGCTGATAATTATGAATGTCTCATACTGTTTGGGATATACGAGAATATATTGAAAGCTTATAGCTTATACAAAGAAATTTTCCAAGTTTTGGTAAGTTCGATACATTATAGCATTTATGAAATCAATAAAACTAAAATTCCTGGAACTTAATAATGTTGCAATGGCGCACAGAGTAGTTTGACATCAGGCAAATACAATCTAGTTGGTGCCAGTTAAGATCGCAATAGCGGTTATTGCCCTTTCCCTAATATCTCTTCCTACGAAACAAAACAAATGAACCATGTATCGTTTTTCATTAGAAAAAATGTCGAAGATCACGATAGATGACGATTCAAGACTTGAACAGGCTTATTTTTCAAAGTTAAGACCGCTTTTGCGATCTTAACTGGCACCAAGTATAGTATTATTTGACTTTAAAATTTTAGTTAGACTGGAAGCCAAATCTAACATAGTAGGGTAAAGCCAGGCAGACGATGAGGTGACTCCAAAAGTTATTGATCAAATTTCAAAAAGTGCTTAAGCTAAAATATCTTTTAGGACCGGTGGTCTGGAGCTACTTTTAATCAGTCAGAAAAGGTAGGCCGAAGTATTATAGGCCTCTCCCAAAGTGTGAACATTCAGCTCTCTAGCTTCAACACACTGGTGGTTTATCTAGTTTCATGCCTGTAATAAAATAATTACATAAAAATCTCGTGTCACAGTGTTTGTTATCGAATTCTTCCGAAAAGGCTTGACCAATAGTTATAATTTTTTTTGTATTTATTTGGTTGGTCTGGGAATAGGTCGTAGACTCTTTTTTAATCTCACACATACACATCAAAATTTCCATGCGAACGAAGTCGCGGGTGCTAGTGTTATATAATGTGTCGCTTAGAGACTTAAGTGGTGGTTTATTTTTATAATGGGTGTAATAGTACCCTTCACAAAGCTGAAAGGCACTCGTATTTCCCCAGGAAATACGAGTGCCTTTCGGCTATCATTTTTTTTTCTAGACCATACCTGGGAAACTTCCACAGAGATACCTATTGGGAGTGAAAGTTCCAACCAGATTTTAGAAGTTTTGAATTTTTTAACGTTTCATTAGATCATTCAATCTAATCTATCCAATGCAATTATCAGCGCAATGTTTTGAGTTTGTTACATTGACACCGTTAAATGTGATTAATTTTCACCCCAAAAAAGACAGTCATTTCCCAGCAATATTTTTTGCGTAGAGTTACTTAGTTTGATGTACAGAATGTTTGGTTAACGGCTATGTGAAGGGTTCGCTTACACCTTGTGTGACCACTCTGAAAATTTTCATGTTATCTCGAAAGAAGAAATACATTATTAGTATTTTCAGGTGTTATATCGTACATTTGTCGCATTTCAACGCGCTTTATGCTATGTCAACCGTATGGTCTACGAAATGAACAAATTTACTGATATGGGAAATAATGTAAGCCAAAAATGTTTAATGTCCTTTGATTGACCTTTGCTTGGTTATGTGCGAAGTTATACTGGTTTTGCCTTATTATTTTATTTTCCAGGTTTTGATTCGGAGTCTTGGTCTTATTTTATATTTCACGAAGGATCTAGTATTAGTAATTACACATTGTATTTACTGCGATAAGTTCTATGCAACTGTTGAAGAAGCTGAGACGGCGTGTATACAATTAACAAAGAACAAAAACTATAGAAGTGAGAATTTCAAAACCACTATTTGTTGTTCCACCTCCGGTATCTCGGTTCACTCGTACAAAGTGATGGCGAAACAGATCGCACAGAATTAACACGGGATGGATGAAATGGCGGAAGGTTACGGGAACAATCTGCGACTCCTGCATTCCCCTTAAAGTTTAGGGGTAAATTTATAAAACAATGGATATAACTGCTGTCTTGTATGGATCATAATTTTGTGCCACAAAAGGGATGAATGAAAAGCATTAACATGTAGCTGAGATTAGAAAGCTAATACAACACATACCCCTTGTAGTACATAAGAGGAATTCTAAAAGTGGCGCCGGTGACTGAAAAGTTATGTGGTAATCGGTTGTCGTGGTATGGGCATGTGATGCGGAATTGAGGAAAGTTCTGAGTATGAATGTGGATGGGCATCAGAGTAGAGGAAGACCAAAGAAACGATGGATGGACTGTGTAAAGGATGAAATGGCAAGAAAGTCTTTTTTAAACTTTCACGATCAAAACACATTATAAAACACATATAAACGGGTATTTTCGCGAATTTTTACCTTTAATATTTGCCCTACGTTTCGACCGGATTGCACCAGCCGTGGTCGCGGGAAGACTGAAGTATTGGAGGTACCGCCACAGCAAAGCGAAGGTGTTTATTCAACTACCCTCACTTGATCTTCATAAATGTTAATTAGGGCCGGTTCACACTAGGACAGCACACTACACTAACAGTGTCCGCATACTGAGATGATTTCACTTGACGAGTACACTTAGTGATCACTGGATTCCAAGCGGGAGAGAGTCTGAAGCCGTCTTCGCGATTGAAATTAGGATACTTCTTGATCTCAATCGCTTCCCGAACCATTCTCTTATAGTAGTGCTTCTCATTTGCAAGGATTTTTGGGTTGTGTAACTCCATCCAGTGGTTGGGTCCTGAGTCTATCACATGCTCCGCTATAGCGGACTTGTTTGTTTGTCGATTTTTGACCGCTGCTATGTGTTCCTTGACCCTTTCAGCGACTGTTCGCTTCGTTTGGCCTATGTAGGAACGGCCGCAGCTGCAATCGATTTTGTAAACACCAGGAACCTGGAAAGGTACTACATCCTTCGGTCGGTTCATTTATGAAGATCAAGTGAGGGTAGTTGAATAAACACCTTCGCTTTGCTGTGGCGGTACCTCCAATACTTCAGTCTTCCCGCGACCACGGCTGGTGCATACCGGTCGAAACGTAGGGCAAATATTAAAGGTAAAAATTCGCGAAAATACCCGTTTATATGTGTTTTATAATGTGGCAAGAAAGTGTCTGATGAGATGACGAGTAATAGAAAAGTATGGAAAAAAAAGACATGCTGCGCCGACCCCAAATAAATTGGGATAAAGGCAAGAGAATGATGATAAATAAAAAATAAATTAAATTTGTATTAAATTTGTTAATTTAAAAGAATAGTAAGATTAAAATTATTATAATTAATTTTATCTTTTAGAATGTCATGGTCGTCTCTGGAAGAACGTGCTACAGGCAAATCGAACGTTCAGAAAGATGACCGCGTGTGGCTTGTTCTATGTCGATGCGACGCTACCATTGAATCTGATGCAAGTTATCGCTCATTACGTCATTATGCACTTACAGTTCTATTTTCTTTGAAATAAATGGTTTGGTGTACACATGACTTTTTCTTATTATTGTATCACCGGCTTGGTCGTCATCATCATCATCATCATCATTGTCAGCCTTGTTCCACCTAATGTTTTGTATGATGACAGCATGTCTAATGTATTAAAAAAATGTAAGGCATTTATGTATGCAGATGATACTTGCTTGGTTTATAGCCTTAATAATATTGATTTAATACAGCGAGATATGCAAAACGATTTTGACAGAATAGTTCAGTGGGCACATGATAATGGCATTATAATTAATATCAGTAAAACTAAGTGCATGCTTATTATGTTATACTAAAAATAAAAATAACTCGTTGACAGTGGGAGTGAAAGGTCATTCGTACGAATGTCTGCATAACAACAAACTGGATTGTCATTGTTCATATTTAGAAACAGTTAAATCATACAAATACCTAGGATTAGTCATAGATAACACATTCACTTGGAATCTGCATGTCAACAACGTTTGCAATAAGCTACGAGCCATTTTGGGTAAATTAAAGACTTAAACATGCTGTCAACAGGAAGTATTGTATACTTTATACTATGCACTGGCTGACTCAGTTATTGAGTATGGGTTGGGTGGATATGGCTTTACGTTCCCTACACATTTAAATAAAATCAAAATCTTGCAGACACGGTTACTTAAATTACTTGTAGATAAAAAAAAAACGAAAAAAAGCTTAAATAAAAACTATGAAAAACTGTTTAAACTTTATAAAATACTTCCTGTCCATCCTCCTGTCATCATCAAAAGTAAACTTAATATCTTGACTGAACAATTTAATAATGAATATCACAAGGAGGAACGTAAGCATATGTACCCAACTCGTTTATCTAAAAAGAAGACACTTAATTGCTGTTCCTAAAGTCACAAACTACTTTGGTAAGCGCACAAGAAAATATGTGGTACCGTCGTTAGTGAATGAGCTACCCTCACACCTGATATCGCATGTTAAATCTAAAAACCAGCTTAAAAATATTCTTAAAAAACATTACCTCTCATTGTGTCCATAGCTAATTTTGTAATAAGGACAATAGCATTATTTTTCATAGGTGTAAAATGTGTTTCCTTCTGTAAACTCACTTTCTTTTTTTATTAGGGTTCCGTACCCAAAGGGTAAAAACGGAACCCTATTACTAAGACTTCGCTGTCTGTCCGTCTGTCCGTCTGTCCGTCTGTCCGTCTGTCTGTCACCAGGCTGTATCTCATGAACCGTGACAGCTAGACAGTTGAAATTTTCACAGATGATGTATTTCTGTTGCCGCTATAACAACAAATACTAAAAACAGAATAAAATTAATATTTAAGGGGGGCTCCCATACAACAAACGTAATTTTTTTATAATAATTGGTACGGAACCCTTAGTGCACGAGTCCGACTCGCACTTGGCCGGTTTTATTATGTTTCTTTCTAATTAAAATCGTAATTTGTTATAATGATATTGTGAAACGAGAACATCTGCCGACAAACTGTCTTGCAGTTTGGCAGACTTTTTATATGTTATTGTTATACAGATTTTGAATAAATAAATAAATAAAAATAAATAGGTATATGATTTCTTCCTTCTATTCTTCTTCTGATACTTTCCGAGCACAGAGAGATCTCAATGTATAAAGGATGGTCTTTCATCCACAAACCGACCGCGCCAAAAGTTGCTTGATCTTGAAGATCTATACGAGCAGCTGTTATAATTTATTCATAAGCCCCCACACATTAATAATTATGAATTCAAACCTATCAATTTAATTTATTACTTTTTTGATAATCGAAGTTTAACCTAGACACAAATTATATTGATTGCTTTTTCTGTAGTCACACGATATCTAAGAATTAAATGACTGGAGTTTTCAACATGTTTTCATCGTTCAAAAACATACTGCTAAATAGAAATTCGGTCGTCACTTTATCCAATGAAGTATTTTTGAACAACGTAATTGAAAAAGATTTACAATCAGTACTATGGCCGTTGAATTTAATGCAAGCTCCTTTTTTGTGCGCAAAATATTCAATCCGTAATAACCGTATCTTTCCCAATAGTTGCCTGTACAACTTGTTAGGAGTCATTTGCATGCTAACGTGGAGAATAATCAATTTGCACATATTAATAAAAAAAACTTTGTCTTTTGTCTGGTCCGATTTGACAGCTTTTCTTTATATGAGTATGTTTTGTGACAGCTTCTTCTACTCCGCTAGCTACATCCTAAACCACTGTATTAATATTATCAGGAGTGATCACAACATTTTGTTGGTCTTAAAAATTGAGCACGTTCTGAAAGTCCTCAGTGTTAATAATACACACCTCAGAAACTTGATCATTTGGAACTGGTTTTCCGTCATCTCTTTATACAGTTTCTTTGTATGTTACATTACCTATGTGTGTATTGAGTTTACTGTCGTCAATACTTTCGGAGTGATATCAACATTTGCTACTATATCTTTCGATATGAATATTATTTATGCCTTGCAACTTATGAGGTTACTGATAAAGACGCTTCAGATGTGGATTACGGAAGTCCAAGTACGAAGAAATGTAGGAACATATCTGGACAATGAATCCTTTTGGGATGTTATGTTCGAGTTGTACCAGAATATTTTGGAGGCCTATAAGATTATAGAGAAGTTATTCAAATTAATGGTGAGTATCAAAGAGACGAGTCGTTCTTGAATCCTGACTAATTGACCGGAGAAAACAAAACAAAGAGAAAATTAATTGTAGTCTATATCTATATCTATACTAATATTATAAAGAGAAAACCTTTGTATTTTTGTATTTTTGTATGTTTGTATTGAATAGGCTCTATACGAGCAAACCCGTACAATAGCATATGTATCAATTTTATGCTGACATCGACGCGCAGCGAATGAATAAAATATACATTTTTAAGTCAACGATCAGTAGTCGCATAGCACCGTTCGGGCTAACAACAAAAGACTCATTCGCCGCGAGTCGATCAGTTATCAGTTTTTGGGTGTTCTTTCAATACACAGATTCAATCATTCTATCAGTCTATCATTTAAATGTACCTTACCCGTACAGGCTCAAAAACTACTAGACCGATTTCAAAATTTCTTTTACCATTACTTAGAGGGATTCTTCCGAATCCGTATAGGCTATATTTTATCACCGTACTCCCACGGGAACGGGAACTACGCGGGTGAAACCGCGTGACGTCCGCTAGTTTGTAAATAAAAAGGGAAAAAAGTAAAAATATAAATGTGTAAGACTTTTTGATAAAAGTCTCCGGGCTTTCCCCAACGCAGAAAAAATTGACAGCAGTGGGACAGAAAAGCCAAATTTCTAAAAAAAAAACAAAGAAACGCGAAAGAATACATATTGCCTAACATCAAGCTGGTGTACGTAATAGTACAACTTCATTTCGCCAGTTATGTTAAAGTCCCACGAAATAAGGGGGCGAGCTTATTATTGCCATCAATCGGGCACAGAACCAGACTCCATGGTTGCTACTGAGAGATTCCTGATGAGAAATCCAATAACTCTTTGCCCGACCCGGGAAACGAACTCAGGATCTCTTGCTCAGCAGTCACGCTTGCAACCACTAGACGAACGAGACAGCCACAACAAGTATTCTCACCCGGTAGCGTATTGCCAAACTGTATGCTGGCCCAGACCGGGGTGGTTCTGAGTTCGATCGCAGTTTGCCTTTATAGTTGAAGCGCAAACTCTACGTATACCTATTCAGAGAGTGTCTGAATCAAAATACATTTTGTTTTAAAATCATACGATTCCAGCGTCTGGTGTAGTATATAATATGACATCGTTATGGGTGGCATGGGCACCGGGCCGTAGGTTGACGAAGGAGGCGCGGGTTCACGAAACCTTATCTTGCTTTACATAAAAGCGAGCAAAATGCATACCTTCTCAGATTGCTCTGAGCTCGTATGTACTTAGCTCCAATTTGTTTGTAATATCAATGAGCACGATGTAGTTTAGTACAGACTATGGGTGTCTGGGTCAGCATACAGTTTGGCAATAAGCCACCCGGTATTGTGTATAAGTAGGGCCAGATACACGACTCTGCTCCCACCTGACAAAAAGAACTTAATTCAAATGTGGGCTATAAGTTTTCTCTTTAGATATACTTTATATTGGCATTGACGGCGGTAAGCCCGCTGACAGTGAGCTGTCTGCTAATTTATGTTGCCAATGTGAAGTGTATCTAAGGAGCAATATTTAGTATAAAGCCCGTATTTGTGTGTGGGAGTGGAGTCGTTTATGTGGGCTAAGACCTTTACGTCTAAAGCAAACTTTTCCATCTATTTACAGATTGTGCTCTACGTGATCAACGTGGCTTTTCATAGTTTATTAAACATAAAAGGAATATTGACAATCCAGCATATAGTAGCAAAAGGTGGAACAAGAGTAAGTGGTCATATTATTATCTCCTTTATTCATTTTTACACTTTACTTTATATATTTTTAAATATTTCTTCAAAAAAAACACATATAAAAATATAAAAAAGTGTTCCGCCGGTGTCGGGAGCAGGGTCCAAGCTACCGGTGGTTAGGGCTCCAGAGACAGGAACCTCCTCACAATGGGAACCATATCCAGGAGTACTGCCTTCTGAATCAGGCCCTTGGTCCAACCGCCTAAGGAGAGCTTCGAAAGATGGTCGTCGAGGCTCTTGGCCATAAGGCTATTGGCCGTCGCGACAATCGGCACAATGATAGCCGAGTTCATATTCCACATGTCGCGAACCTCGTGTGCCAAGTCGAGATGTTTTATTTGTTTCTCTTTCTTAGCTTTCAGAAGGTTCTCGTTATGCGGGATGGTAACATCGATTATTATACGCGGCGCGCTGATCGGTCTATAACCACTATGTCAGGCTTATTGGCGACAATAGTCCTATCAGTTATGATAGACTGACCCAGTACAACGTGATATGGTTATTATTTCCTTTATTCATTAACTTACATATGTATTTTTAACATTTTTAAATATTTCTTTGTAAACGCTATAAAAAAACATTTACAAATATAAAAGATACAGCCCACCAGCGCTGGGAACAGGGTCCGAGCTGCCGGTGGTCAGGGCTCTTGAGAAAGAAACCTCCTAACAATACGTGCCGTGTCCAGAAGTACTGCTTTCTAAATCAAGCCCTGGATCCAGCTGCCAAGCGCCTCCTGAGATATTGGTTGAGGCTCTTGGCTATTAAGCCATTGGCCGACACAATGACTGCTGTACTCACATCCCACATATCGACAACCTCGCGAGCCAGATCCAGATTTTTGAATTGTTTATCTTTCTCTGCTTTCACGAGGTTCTCGTCATGCGGGACCGTTATATCAATTATAACAACCATTGTGCGACGCACCAATCGATCTATCACCACAATATCAGGTCTATTGACAACAACAGTTCTGTCAGTGGTGATAGGTCGATCCCAATACATGGTTATTATTATAATCAGCCATTTGTGTCCCACTGCAGGGCAAAGGCCTCCCTTCCCTTCTTCCGCTTATCTAGCACACGCAATATGAAGACCACTATAATTAAACACACACCAAAAACCGAAAAAGTGTTGATTTCCTTCCATTTGGAGCAATTGTGTTATTTTTCATGTCATATTTTGAGGAATAGAGTAGACGTAGAAATAAATTTAAAGGATAAATTATTTGTTGGATATCGTTTTGCAGATAGTTGTTCAGAAATATTTCTTGTCTGTTCGACGCCATCGTGTTACCACAGTAGCTTAAGATTCTCATCTGTTAAAAATCGACACAGCATGTTCTATGAAACCTTTTATTAGGAATTTTTAACTTTTACTGATCCGAAAAGTAATAAAATGAAGTTCAACAACAGTTATCATATCTAATATTCTGATCGTATCACCGTTCAAGTTGACATTGTCAAATAACAACCTTATTTGTATTAACTTGTGTATGACCGAGGCTTCGTCCGCGTTGAGTCCGGTGATTGTCCCACGAGATCGTACTATACAAAATATCGTTAAAGTTCCATGAATGAAAAGGGTAGGCTTCCAATCTAACCGGATGCAGCTGAATACCAGTATTTTAAATGGAGCGATTGCCTATCTGACCTCCACAACCCAGTAAGTACTGGGTAATACGATACCCTTTGATAAGATTGGTTGTCAGACTTTTGGGCCACTGCCTACCTGTAACGACTGTCAAAGATCTGCAAATGACAGCAGGGACTAACAACTTAACGGGCTCTCCGAGGCACGGAGGAAACTCGATAGTAATATGTACTTTCACATTTACTCCACCGGAAAACACACACACATTTACCGCCATTCTGTGGAATTCACAGCTGGCTTCTCTATTTCGTGATCTTTATAATCTAGATCTCTTCAAAGTTCGAGTGAAACGGTTTCTTCTAGGAGAGTGTGCTCCACCTTAGGCCGCGTCATCGCTTCACATCAGGCGAGTTGCAAACGAAAGCCTATTTGCAATAAAAAAGAGTATTTTATGTGTTAATCCAAGTTTTGAACTATCTGTGTGCCAAATATCGTCCAAATCCGATCAGAAGTTTTTGTGTGACAGTTACAAACATCCATCCGTATTCACAAACATGTGCATTTATAGTAGTAATTATATTTTCAACACGATACTAAATATATATGAAGTAAGATATGACATAATGAGATAAGAAGTAAGATAAAAAAGCTTTTAGGTAAGTACATTCAAATTATAGAAGGAGAGAATCAAACGGGCATTCTATTACTTTAGTATTGAAGATCGTGTTATTAAATGGTAGACATTTGCATGAGATTGAGATGAGAATGCTATGGGGGATTTGTGGTGTTACGCGAATGGATAAAATAAGAAATAAGTAGTGGAGGTGAACTAAATTACACTATATTACTTAGTGTAATTTAGTTCACTTCCACTACTTATTTCTGCCGTGATTCGAACCCGCTACAACCTGTACCGATATCATTGGGCCAGTACTGCTCTTCTGCTCTGCATGAGGAACAGGATGGAAAGTTTTTCATCCTCCGCTAAAAAGGGAGAATTCTACGACCGGACAAGACAGTGTTTGTGCATCAATTGGATATGTGCTGGTAGGTACACATACCTGATACCCTTTATTAAGTGGTTACTTTCCCCAAAAGACATGTGTGTTCAAATCCGTTACAGACCCAAACTGGTTTTTGTATTTTTGCCATAACATTTTATTATAATCAACAACAACAACAATAACAGCCCATAACGTCCACTGCTGGACATAAGCCTCTCCCATGATGGGAAGAATTTGCCGTAATCTCCACGCTTGGCAGGCGGATTGGAGATCGCAGTGATGAAAGATTAACAGAAAACGCTGCTGCCCATTCTCTGGTCTACGGAGCCTTATACGACTCCCGGCCGTGAGTGTAATGGGTTGGTTCTATTCTACTCTGCCGGATACCACACGGCTAGGTTATTATAATCAATGTACTGTTTTAGTGAATAATAAAATAATAAGTTTAAGTAAGTGTTTATTTTTTAAAAGTCTGTTGTTAATATAATATTGTTTTTTTTTTTTCAATAAACATGTTGAGGGGTTATTAGCACATAATTACTGACGCCTGCTGTGTGTACTTATGCAAACAAAAACCAAGCAGTTTTTTTAATATTTTAGAAAATAATAAAATAAAACTTCAACAGCAAGGGAACTCTTTAATAGTACCAGGATTACAGAAATGCAAACTGTAATAGCACAACAGTGTAGTGAGTAAGAAGGGCCATTAGTCGTAATAGTATATCAATATCGACGTAGAAAAAACCACATGTACTCATCTTGCTGAATGACGCACGATACTCCCGCAGAATATTTTTGCATAATTGCTTTTGATCATCTGGAATTAAATTATATATTGGGACTAAACATTGATTGAATAATTGAAACAAAATATGTATTTACCATACGCTAAATACGGGCTTTGGACGTGGAGTTCGAGGCGGGTACCAGCCCGTTATACAATACAATGTACTTGCATATCAAGGACTAAATTACACAAAAGATTCTTTGGGTCGATACCCGGTTCAGAAGCAGCCACGGAGTCTGGATTAGTTTTTGGGTGTATTATTAGGATTACAGGGATTACGGCGTGATGTCACAGCAGCTGGGTGAGGAGCCTGCTACAGTTTCATCATCATCATCATCATAAGCCTATTAATGTACCCACTGCTGGGACACAGGCCTCCTCTCTATGAGAGGGACTACTACAGTTTACTTTTATTCAAATTATTTTTTCACCTGTACATTCTGATACCAACACGCGTTCGCATATTTCTTTTCCATCTTTGAGAGCATCATAGAACGCTTCCATTTGCAAACTCAGTGTGACTTGTATTATCATGGTTTTTATCATGCCAGAGTACAGGAACAACGATATGTAAGGAGTTCTTGGCTAAAAAACAAATAGGAATTTTGTATAATCATTATGAAATTTTGTAATATTAGTTTGGAACATCAGGCCGGTTTTAGTGCTTGATCGACCGTCGCGTCGGTGCGTACGTTGGTCGTGCTTGTCATTTGTATGAAATTTCACAAGTCATGACAGTGCTCGAACGACTTTACGCACGCGTATGTTGCCACGCACTGCTTACGAGGACCGTCGGTCAAGCCCGTCCGCATGCGTGCCATCGGACGACCGACGCGTTACACAACACATATTACACGATACATATTAACGCGTTCAGTGCTACACCGATCCATGGACCGACCGTATTTTATACCGTAATTTGTAAACGTGTCCATATCATGTACGTTTTTCGTGGACTGTACCAGTCCGGCCAGTTTGGTTGGTCAGGAGAGCACTGAATGTCACAAACTGACTATTGGTTAAGCGTATCGTCAGGAACGTACCGACGCAGGTCGGTCGAGCACTAAAACCGGCCTCAAAGTTGAAGAAATGCAATGAGTTGTGTCATCTCGAAATCTTTAGAACTGCGAATGGCTGAAAAGAATAAAGGTCTTTGTTCTGTAGTGGTTGATTCCAGCCTGAAATTATTGACTTTGTAGTTAGAGGTCACTGGCTTGTGGAGGTCAGATAAGCAGTCATCATCTGCCTTTTCCCAACTATGTATGTCGGGGTCGGCTTCCAGTCTAACCGGATGCAACTGAATACTAGTATTTTACATAAAGCGACTGCCTATCTGACCTCCACAATCCATTTAATAATGGGTAATATGGTACCCCTTGGAATGACTGGTTTCGGGCCACTGACTATCGGTAACGACTGTCAAGCATCTACAAATGACAGCTGGGACAAACGGCTTATCGTGTTTTCCGAGGCACGGAGGAAACCCGGTACGATGGTCACCCACCCACAGACCAACCTAGGCGCCTGCCTACGTCGGTCTCTATCCGTGCTTACGGCTTAACCTTGACACTCAACCTATGTGGCTGTTATTGTTTAGCCATGAGCTCCTTCGATAGGCGGTCGCTTCTTTTTAAATACTGATATTCAGCTAGATTTGTTAGTCTGAAAGCCGACCCCAACATAATTGGAAATAGATAATGACCGTGTAGCAGTGAGTGGGTACTTATTCCATAAAGACATCGTCCGAAAAAAAACTGGTACGAAAGTACGTATAGCTAAATTAAAGTCAGTCAGTATTTATTGTCTTTACATGAAGCGGTTATATTGAAATTGTCATAATACTTACCAAAAACATATTACGGAATTCAATCATGACTTCAACGTTGATCAGGCAACGGAAGAAAGTCTCGATAATTTGATATAGAACCTGAAATAAATCAATCTCATTATTGAAACAAAGCAAGATGAGCCATCAGGTGAACAAACTTAAATTCTGACAGGTCGGCTAAAATGGGTAGATAGATATTATTATTATTTTTCTTGTTATCGAGTTGATTGGTTCCCTATCCCAAGAAAAAAACTAACTACACACATCAAAAGTGTCTAGGGATCAAGCATTTTTATGCGGATTTCTTGAGATTGAGATGTGGCTTTGTAATAAATTTATGATTTTATAAATTTATATGGATCCTTTTTGGTGCATTTCATAATTTGAATCAGGAACTCTCAATCAAATTCGAGTAAAAGATGAAAATAAGCTGTCAATATTTTCCCTATAAAAACATACAACGCATTGAAGACATTATTAGTGCTACTGTTTCCCTACTACTGATTAAAACCAACGTTATTATGGAGCGGCGACGTCATTTAAGCAGGGAAGAAATGCTCAGAGCCGTGGGAATGATAGAAGCTGGTTCCCGGCAACGTACTGTAGCTTTAGCTCTGAATACAAGTCAGAGTGTTATCAGTCGACTTTGGACACGTTACCGAAGCACTGGTACCGTGGCTGAGCGCCATGGAGGACGGTATCGCTGCACCACACGGAGACAAGACCGATACATTCAAATCTTAACTCGAAGAGCTCCAACAATAACCGCCATGATGTTAGCCGTGAGGCTTCATCACTCTTCAGGGAACTTAATTAGCGACCAAACAGTCAGAAACCGCTTGCATGAAGTGAACCTTCATTCCCGAATACCGCTACGGGTACCACCTATAGCAATGCACAATCGTAGGATTCGATATCAATGGGCTCTTGAACACAGAAATTGGGCAGAAGAACAATGGCGTTTCGTGTGCTTTTCTGATGAGTCTCGTTTTGGTATGAGACCGGATACAAGACGTATACGACACTGGAGAACCCCTGGACGCCAACAGCGATTAAAATCCTGCCAGGAAGTCCATCCTTATAGTGGTGGAACCATCATGGTATGGGCGGGTATTTGGATCGGCGGAAGAACTGAGTTGATTTGGATCAGAGGCAACCTCAACGCTCAAATTTATCCTGAGACGATTGTATCAGACGTCATCGTTCCTCTACAAGTGCAAATCGGTCCCTTATTTCAGTTAATGCATGATAATGCACGACCGCACACCGCAAGAGTTGTAAGACAGACTCTCGCCGCAGCTAACATCAATGTCCTGCCCTGGCCTGCTCAGTCGCCAGACTTGAACCCGATTGAGCATGCATGGGATATGCTACAGAGAAGAGCTCTGCCGAATATGGAGGGTATCCAGTCGCAAGAAGACCTTTTTTTGTTGTTGCAACGAACATGGGCGGCCATTCCACAGCGTGATTTGGATGAACTCATTTTGAGTATGCCAAACCGATGTTCTTGTGTTGTTAGTGTTCGCGGTAGAAACACGGATTATTAATTGTTTAAGTTACCCAATAAAATTTTAAAGAAAACTGTGTTTTCAGTCATTTTTTCGAACTTTAATGTTAGTGGTTCAAATGTCAAAAATCCCTTTATTAGGAAAATGGCAAATTTCTTTATTAATGC
This sequence comes from Xestia xanthographa, assembly GCA_905147715.2. NCBI lineage: Eukaryota > Metazoa > Arthropoda > Insecta > Lepidoptera > Noctuidae > Xestia > Xestia xanthographa. The sequence continues at coordinate 6,720,282 of LR990644.1, forward strand.
AAAGGTGACTTGGTTTATCGTTACTGTGACAAACGAAAACACTTTATTTGATGAATCCTTAAAGAAAATTTTAATTAATATCAATCAGGAGAAAAGTTATTGCAAAAATATATGTTGATCCCTAGATACTTTTGATGTGTGTATTTCAACTTGACAACACAAAATTTATGTCTTATTTGGAACTTATGGTTGACCTACAGTAGGAATGTATTGTATTTAAGAAGCAAACGTAGCTTGTATTTATTTAATACTAGCTTTTGCCCGTGATCTTCTTTCAGTCTAGCCATTTCGGAGATTAGCCGAATCAAACAAACAGACAAAGAGATAAATTAAAAAAAAAACTGTTGCAAGTACCGTATACTTTTGCAATAATAATATGCATACAGTAAAAAGCTGTTGTTTTGAAATTACAAAAGGTTACTTAAATTCAATTTATTTGCCTATACGAGTATGTATCTAGATTTTAATCACATAGTACAGGGGTGGTATTGCCGTAGGCAGTTTACGATTTCTCGACCTGAAAGTTTCTTCAGCACAAAACCGTACCAGAGGCCCTACTCCCTAACGTTTCGTTCGTTATTCGGATCTATCCGTCTCTCTTGCGCACGTCTGCAGATGAGCGTGAGTGAGAGAGACGGATAGATCCGAAAATACGGACGAACCGTTAAGGAGCAGGGCCTAAGGTTTGGCATAAAAAATCTGTTGTATTCGCTACTTACCGGTAGCTCAAAAACTTTTTTGACGATATTGTAGCATTTTAACATGTCGACATAAACTTCAAACATTTTTCTGCTATGCACATCATTGTTTTGATGCTCCGTCAAATTATTTATTTCCAAATTCCAAAGTTTAACTTTGTCTCTCAATAATTCAATCAAGAATTCAATCAAAGTACAATGCGGAATAAAAGAAAGTAATCGTGCCATATCGTCTCAAATTTGAATCTAGCGATATTTCCAATAGACGATATACGTAACCTGCCAGGAATGCTATCGTCGCGCACAATATCGTTAACTTATTGAAAAGATTATTCGGACTTATGAAATTGTTCTTGATGCAATATTTTGGATTTAAGACTAACGTTTGCATCAAATTCAGAGGAAACAACATAGACTGCACATCTTTATCAACTTTTTCACAAAAAACGGTCTCAAAGGGATCATTTCTTGCAGTTTGGCACCCGATGTTTCTTTCCATGGAGCCCATTTTATAGTAGGTAATTTTTCGAACGCAAATGCTAACAGTAACAATAATTTAACAGTACTGGAATATTAATTTACTTGATCACACTTAAATAAATTGTGTTTTTGCTTTCATATGCGTAACAGAAGCGTGACGGTACAAATAATAATTAACGAAATTAAAAAATAATAAAGATATGTTAAAACAAACAAGCCTACTTCACTGTAAACCCTTATTAGCATAGCAACAGAAATAAAAAATGTTTTTTTTTTAAGATTTCAAAATACATGTAGCTGTTGATAAGATTGGAACACGGATGACCATTGAGAAATGCAATCGATACGATTGTGAACGATCCATGTGCTCCCGATTATCAAGAAACTTATTTCAAAGTGATAGGCAGTTCGTCGTTACCTTCGAGCTTCCAAAATTATACTTCTTCAAATTCCTTGACACGGGATACCATCAGGATACAGTAAGAATTTGACATAAAACCGCGCACCGGTTTTATGTCAAATTCTTACGCTATCTCAACGATAAAGCTCTGGAACGCGCTATAATATCATTTGGCATTCAAAAAGCTGAAAGCAAATTCACTTTTAAGAGAGGATTCGTAACCACGATTTAAGTCAGACTGAGACGCAGTTGTAGTAATGAAGCAATCGCGATGAGATCACTAATGCGTTACAGAAGCAGCACAGCCCTATCAACATCCAGAACACATTATCGCCAGCGCACAACGAGGATGGCAGGGCTGAGCATTTTATCTTTAGCTGATAAAGATTCCAATGTTTAAAGACCGACCTCAAGGCATCAAAGGGGATTTCTTTTCGTGGCATTCGACAATCGAATCTGTATCTTGTTGTTCCCTATGAATTTACGTTGGGTTTAGATAAAATGCCCTGCTCTGTCATCTCCAATGTCGCTTTATTGTATTGAAATGGTTGTTATCATGTAAACAGGGTGTACATAATGCTTGGTTGACGGCTTCGTGAAGAGTCTGTTTACACCCTGTTTATATTTTACAAGGCGTCGCTTTGCATCATGGTCAAATTCAAGGAGATATCTATGCTGATGATTCTCAACCCGAATCAATAAAATCAAATGGATAGGTTTTTTTCCTATTTACGGAAATCGGTAAGTGTAAACCACCCGTAGTAAAATGCAGCCAATCTGTAACTGGCCCTATAATCGCGCCTTTACACACACAAATAAACGCACACAGAGACATGTTGTGCGATGGGTGATTCTTCTATTACTTTCGCGTTATTCTAAAATACTGTCAAATTTAAACAATTTAAAATAGCAGCTTTAATAATTATTTGACCGGATATCGTAATTTAAATAAATTATTTATGTCTTTTGTGACTAGCTTCTGAATTTTGACTAGGATGTAAAACTATCCCTTGTATAATAATCATGTAACAAATGCAAAGAACCCTATACTAACCCAACCTGATGTAATAATATTTACTTAATGTGGTTGGCTCAGTCTACTAAGCTTGATTACTTGGACATTTTACATTTTATGATGGTAATTACACATTTTGTAGATAGTGTTTCTATTTATATTAACATATTCTTTCCATGGATGTAGTAGTTAACGCAGTAAATGCTAGGCGGTGAAACTATAGAAAAAACTGTTGATATTTCTTGTCTTTAAAGATTTGTATGATAAAGCCAATGATCGGTCGTGTATTTATTTAAAATAAACAATATGAACCAAATTTAGTAAAAACTAACACTTAAAATGGATAAATAATTGTATTTGGCCAAACAATACAAACAATTAATAACTCATGGTTTCGACAAACCATACCAAACCCTTTTACTTGATTAAAATACAAGCAAACAGTTCATAAAGAAACAAAGTTATTTCTTGATTGTTACAAAGACTTCATTCCTCAAAACTCTTCAACACAGTTACACGGCTGTATTGAAAATAAAACATGAAGACACATATTAGTATTGACCCTATTACATTCAATTTCTTGGACAGGAATTTTCAAAAGTTGCTGTTTCCTTTCCGTTGCTTTCAGCACATAGTGTTCTTATCAACTTTCTCCATTGAATACAATTGTATAAGACCTCATCGTGTCTCTTACTATATGGTTTCTCTTATTGGTACCCTTATGTTCATAAGCTTTCATATGTTTACAGTTTTCTTGACAACAGACTTTGATGGAACAGTCAATAAATTCATCACTGTCTTTTTAAAGATAAATTTCCTCTTGTTTTTGATTCCTTTCGTGTCTTTTTACATGCTCAATATCATTCTAAGGGAGAACCACGTCCAGTTGATTTTAAAGATCCAAAAAGCTTTCAGGTTAAGCAATTTTAAGTCATACAAAAGGCCCATTATTAGGAACTGGACGGGAATTGTGCGTCATAGTCTTGACTTTATTATCAGTGCTGCTGTCACTGGTAAATTAGTAACAGCAATGTATTTTTACACTCTTCTTTACTTCGATGTAAACTTAACTTATGGTGTTTCCATAATTGCTTTGATAAGAGATGGAATGTATTCATGGATCTCTGAGGTCGAGTACTATTGTAAACTGTGCTCGGAGTTTGGAGAAGAAAAATATAATGATAGATTGAAAAAGCTTTTCGAATCATACATAAGTTTATTGGAATCATTTGATATGTTCAAGTACATATTTAAGTTTTCGGTAAGATACAGTTTTCTTTCAAGCGTGTTTTTCAAATGGTTTTGAATTTTTTTAGCTAATTTCAAATGCATTTTATTTCCAGACCCTATTTCAAGCATTAGACACATTTTTCCATAGTCTACTGTACCTTCAGGCAATAATAGAAGCGTCACAAGCAGAAAAAACACATTTTGGCACGGTGAGCTTAATATTCTTTTTTTTTTAACAAAATAATGTATGTTTGTGGAATAAAAATGTTCCCTATAAATTGTCTTCTTTAATTCACCACTTTTTGAATCATTATCATCATAAGCTCTTGTCCCATTTTACTTTGGATTGGTCAAACGTGTCGCTATCATTTACTACTTTGTCTTTCACATCATTTCTCACACATTCTATCCATCTTTTTTTTGGTCTTCCTCTTTCTCTACATCCATCAACATTAATTTATATATTTTTTTTTTATAAATAAGCCTGTTTTGTCCCACTGCTGGGCAAAGGCCTCCCCTATTTCCTTCCAACTCTCCCGGTGTTTTGCTTCCTCTGGCCAATCAGACATTAACGAGTCCAAATCGTCACGCCAGCGTTTTTTGGGCCTGCCTCGGTGACGACGACCGTCTTCAGCCCACTGTGTGACGATTCTGACCCACTTACCCAGACCCATTCTGGAAATGTGACCCCCCAGTCCTATTTGGCATTGCCGATGTTGGCGATAAGTCTGCGAGGTTATCGCAGACTTATCGCCAACATCGGCAATGCCTTTATATTCATCACTCAATTTACTTATTTTATAAATTTAACTTGCAGCATGAACTCAAAACATTTGAACAGGTCTTCGTCCTTTGGGTAATGAAAAATATAGCGTTTGTCACAATATTTGGTTTGTATTGTGAAAGATTCTACACGTGTGTGTCTGAAGTCGACGCTGCTTGCTGTAGACTGCTAAGAAGTCTGCAAAGTACTGGTAAGGCTTGACTAATACTAACTTACACCCACACTAAGAGTCAGTTAATGGTTACCTAAGCGGTTCCTTAGTTAAAATTAAAAAAAATTCACCCTCTAGGTCGGTTAACGGTTCATTAGCGTCCCTTAATGATAATTAAAGTTAAAGCAAAACCTTTACTTATATATTTAATGGCTGATTTTAACATCTACGTTTCGGGTTATATTTTTACCCGCGAATTCGATTTCATGTTAATTAAACGTTTATATTTTTTTTAAAAAAAACCCCCTCCCCATCCCTTTACGAAATATTCTATTCAGGAATTTCACGCAAGATATTAGATTTACACCTGAATCTGTAAAAAGAGTTAAGTATATTGTCGTTGGTGGCATCCGACGTCAGGAAACCAAAGAAAAGACGATTACCATTTGCATCGGAAATAATGTTACTAATAAAATTACGGTACTTCGCTACAGGAAGCCAGGGTTAGCAGATACATAGCATAGAATTAATTGAAACAGAAATATGAATGGAAGTTCTTCGATTACACAAGGTGTGTCGTTGAATTTTATTGTTAACACATTTTCACTGAAAGTACATAGATACATAACATAACGTAAATGAATACAGATGAAATTAAAATTCACAACACAAAACTTTCCCGCCCGGTTAATACTACTTGACATTGACAGTTGACAGCAGTGTTGCCATAGAAAAAAGATCGCAATCACTTTATTTTAATTCAATGAAAATAGCTGTTCTTTTTTGCAATTTAGTAAAAACGTACAGTAAAAGAACTGATTATCAGTTATATTACTAGGAATGATAATTTTCATCGTTTATAAATATAAAACTTTAATGTTATTTAATTTCAACACTTTCTAAATATGGTTATACCAAGTCTTTATCGATATGCAATCGATAAAATGATTTTAGGATGCTTCGTCCTAAGTATAATTAAATCTGTCATTAGCTAATTAACCCTTAAATTATGTCTCTGGGATGTAGCATTGATTTACGGATATAATGATTATTAATTAAGTATTCATTAGGACCAATTTAATTAACTAAGTGTAATTTAACTCTAAGTGTGGCTGTTAGACAGTTTCCGACACAAAAAATGTGCTTTATTAAACATTTGGTTCAGGTCTGTGTTATCTATCCGATTATCATGAGAAGACACACTGAAACAAACTTCACGGTCTTGTTTATAGTCCAGTAATGTCTTGGTTAGCTGATCATGTTAGAACCATTCATATTCGTAACTGAGATGGGGATGAAGATTTACACCCAGTTCTTCATACCTCTAAAGAATCACACAGATTCGAGTTGATCTTTCAACTCAGAACTCAAGGACCCGAAGAACATACATAACTATACACTTTCCTTTATAGCATAATCAGCCTATAATGTTCCCACTGCTGGGGGACACACGGCCTCCTCTCTATGAGAGGAAATGGACTATAATTCATTGCTTTCTTTGTAGAAGACTTCTTTGGAAATATTTTTTTTCATCTCTGTTACAGTGGAAGCTAAGAGACTTTGCAAGAACGTGTTGCGAGTGAACAATGCAGCCTGCCAGAAGATGACTGCTTGTCGGGTCTTCACGATTGATGGACGCCTGCCTCTGAAGTTTATTAGTCTTGTATTGGAGTATACTGTTGTGATACTACAGTTTGCTGTGTTAGCGTGGATGAAGAAAACAACATTAAGAGACTTTTAAAATAATAATGTCGAACTATCTATGCCTCGCAACTTTCATCCGCGTAAAATTATTACGTCTCGATTTAAATCGGATTATCTTAACAATTCCAAGGTTTTTTTTTTGCACGGAACTCTTATCCTTTTTCTAAAATAAAAGTAGCCTTTGTTAGACTTTATAACATCAGCAATCTGCCAGTAGAAGTCCCGTCCGTAAAAGCCCCAAGTCAAAGCTTAACGTGAAAAAAACTCAAATACGTAGAAGCTGTGTTTAATATTTTTAAAAGCAAAGTATATACAAACAGGTATTTCACAAAACAGCGAATTGCAGTAGTACTATTAGATAATTACTAATAAATCCAATAAAACACATTGGTAACGTAGAGTCTATATAGAACAGGCCACACGCGCTCAGCTTACTGATCATACGATTTGTTTGTAACACTTTCTTGCACAGATTCTCTTGACTTTCTGTAAAGATACAATGTTATATTTTATGCATGTTATTTTGATGTTACTGTTTTTATTGTCCACTGGTAACAAATAAAAGCGAACGAACATAAAATTCATGTTTCATGTGGATATTCCCTTATCGTGTGTGCATAGTGCCTAATCTGGTGTCAAAGTTTTATCCCGTGGGCCTCTGACTTGTCTTTACATGCCGTTGAGAAATGTCTCTCAGGCCTTTGGATGCCCAGCATATGAAAGTAGACTCTACGCCTAACACAAAGAATTTATAATGTCTAGTAAGGAGCAATGCAGAAGGATTTGGGGCCCTAAATACACAACATTTCAATAGCATAATGATATTGCTTATACTTGTTCTAGACCCTCTGGTTAGTAAGTATCTGTCACTCTTTCTAGAGAGGTCTTTTTTTTGGGACAAGCCCGCCACACTTTTCAACCACTGCAACTCCTAAAAGCCAGAATCAACAGTGGCGACCACTAGAAAAGCGACGAGACATTGAAATTCAACGAAGACCCACAGAAACAATTTAACTGTCTTGGATCCCGCAACGAAATTAATCAGAAAAAAATAGCGGAGGGGTAGGAAAAAGGAGGAAAAAGGAAAGGTCATAATTTCGACTTCTCTCCATATACTATTGGGATAATCCCAGTTACCTAGCACCACGGGTAGCAGTAACTAGCTTCCAGAGAGGCCTACCTGTGCAAGTCCGTCTGCGGTAGAACTGTACGTGAATTGAAATACATCTATGCAGTTCTTGGAACTTACGATATGTGGTCGACCAACACAGGTGGACCTCTCTTGAGGACTGTAACAACATTACTTACTAGAACAATTCGGGTTTTTCACAAGCAGAATGCACGCCGTCTCAGCTTCCTCGATTTTCATATAAAATTATTCGCATTGTATATTAAGTAGTATAAACAGAGTCATGTTCTTTGTGAGGAATAAAAAGGCCATCATGGTTAAAGTAGACTAGAAGAATTAAGATAAATTAAAAAATTATCTGTTGCTACTTATATTTCGTTTGACCATTTAGCAGTTTTTTACTCTGACTTTTAAGTTTTTTTTTATTCACTGTAGTTATAAACGGTTTAAAAAAAAAATCTGCACTTGTTAATTCAACTAGTAAGATAGTAAATAAATAAACCTTATAATAATAAGTTAATGCAAGTCAGACTCGCACACAGGGTATTCTAACAAAAAATATAAATACATTATAATATATATACATTATTATTAAAAAAAAATTAAAATATGTATTTTTATTATTATGTTATTAAAGCAACCACAGCATAGCATATTCTTTGAAAAATCAGTAACTACCTATTACAGTTCAAAAGATACAGCCCTCTATAAGACAGACGGACAGACAGACAGAAGAGGACATCACAGTAATAAGCATCCTTTAGGGACGGAACACTAAAAGAAGGATCAATTCCATATGTATGTTACCGTTTCTCGCGCATCCATTCCTAATCCAAGCATTTGTAGACTACACTCCCAGTACACCAAAGTTCGATAAAATGAATCCATTGCGTAATATAAAATCTGAGAAAGAAGCAAAAGACAAGTGCCAATTATTGTTAATCTAATTAATTTCAAGCTTATCTGAGTTATTATTAACTCAATATTCCTGTGCAAACAAGCTATCTGCCCAGTAATAGTTCCTATCTTCGAAAATGACAGACTATAATCCGCTATTAAACCATTAAGAAACGAAATTTTACCAATCAGTCTTTTGTTTCTCCATCTTTGTTATAAAAGAAAATTTGACAAAATTTGATGCTTCTAAACCAGCCAATATTGCGGTGTCTGTCAGTGAATTAAAGATATTTAAAGTATGTAGTTTAATGCATTAACCTTACCAGTACTTTAAAAAGCTTCTTATACAAATTGTACGTTTTCATAATATTCTGGTATGTCTCAAATAGTTTTGTCACGTTCCCCTGCTCATCATGGAGCATCGAAATCCACTCCGTCAAATACTTTGTTACCAATTTTATAACACGAATAGCATAGACTTGATTAATATCGAACGTTAAAAAAGCCAAAATGTCACAAATGAAATCCAGCAGGTCAAATTCGTTGTTTCCTATATAATATAATGACATTATAAAGATACTACAACACGAAATGGTGAAGACGGAGATCCAATTCCAAATTATGAAACTACTGATGCTCTTACTGATATCAATGCTCTTGTGAATGGTTTGGAACATAACAATGAGAAAGAAATTGTTGTGACGGTTGAATAACTCAACAACGAATAACATCGTAAAACCGTAACAGGCATCGATGGCATAGCTGAAGTATAAAGAGGAAATTACAAAACTGTCGTTATTATGGTAACGGTGAAAGGTTAGATGAAAAAAAAAACGATATGAACTGATGCAAAAAACAACAAAGACAATAGCGAACCATGACATAATGTGCTTTTTTCCAATCGGAGTAACATAATTGCTGTGAAAGCTGAATTTGGGTGTCAACAAAAATATAAATAAAACGTTAAGTGGCAAAAATATTCTTTGGATGTAGTTTTCTAGTCGTTTACGATTAATAACTTGGTCAGTTAGATTTTGTACCATTGTAAAAATGATTGATAGTTGTTCTAAATTTTTTTTGTGATCAATTGTTTCTTATAAAAACGTACTATGAAGACACGAAGCTTAAAATACTGAAACACTAAAATATTTACCAAACAATGTAGTTTAAATTGATATCTAGAACCATGACAGTTAATTTGGGTCTTTAATAATATTAAAAGCTGATAAGTACTACATTTGCTGTTGGGTCGATATCTTCAAGGTTACGCATTCTTACCAAGGTTGGTCTGTGGATGGGTGACTATTCATTAGATTTTGAATTTCTTGTTATTTGATATTTAGTTGTCATTGTTGATGTTTGACAATCGTTCTAGGTAGTCAGTGGCCTGCAAGTCTGAAAACCAGTCTTAACAAGGGGTATCGTAATTCCCAGTACCGATAGGGTTAGATGCAGGCAGTCGGTCCATGCATCCGGTTAGACTGGAAGCCAACCCCAACTTAGCTGGTTAAGTTAAGCAGCTGATGAATGTTGAGATATTGTGAAAGGTGACTAAAGCTATAAATTATATTATCAAGAATAGAATGGATGGCCGGTTATACATAATTTTGGGGCCAAAAATGCTCGATTGCCGGTTCTGTATTACTTGTTCACTTAATTGTGTTGACTTAATTGTGTTTAATTGTGGTGAATCAACCTGTATATGATACCACCAAATTGTATTACAGTTGACACCCGAATGTTAACATTTTGCTCTATATCTGGTACCAGCGGACGTCACGCGGTTTGACCCTCGTAGTTCCCGTTCCTGTAAGAGTACGAAGATAAAATATAGCTTATTTTAATTGCTGATAATGTAGCTATCCATTGCGGAAAGAATTTTTAAAATCGGTCAAGTAGTTTTAGAGTTAAATAGTAGTAACAAACACACAAACAAAAAATCAAATCTTTCCACTTTATAATAATATTATAGATAGCTTCTGTCCGCGTCAAAGAAACATTATTCTATTATAACACTTGGGGCTTATGTAGTTCCCATTAGTGAAATATGGTGTTATTTGCCGATGACACTTCCCTAATTTTTAAGATCAATAGACGGGCCCAAAATTTAGATGACGTGAATAATGCCCTACTTCAAGTCCATAATTGGTTCACAGCAAATAATTTAGTACCAAATGAAAAAAAAACGAAATGCATAAGATTTGCTTTACCGAATGTTAAAAGTAGCGATTGTGATATAGTACTGAATAAAGAGAAACTTGAATTCGTAGATAAAACGGTTTTCCTGGGGATTACGCTTGATTCAAGGCTACAATGGGGTTCTCATTTAACATCTCTGGCGGGGCGGCTAAGTTCGGCAGCATATGCTATTAGAAAAATCCGTCAATTTACTGATGTAGATACTGCTAGATTGGTCTATTTTAGTTACTTTCATAGTATAATGTCTTATGGCATTTTGTTATGGGGACGGGCTGCTGACATTGAGTCTATATTTATTCTGCAAAAAAGAGCCATCAGAGCCATATACAATCTTCGTAGGCGCGATTCTTTGAGGGAACTGTTTAAGGAAATAAACATCATGACTGTACATTGTCAATACATCTACGAAAACATAATGTACGTAAGAAAAAATCTACATATTTTTGGTAAAAGAGGTGACAGACACAATTACAGTACTAGAAATAGGGACCAATTAGTTCAGCCAGGCTTCAGACTCGCTAAAGTAGACTCATCTTTCATGGGGTACTGTTTGAGATGCTATAATAAAATTCCACAAAGCATTCTTGAGCTGAATGAAACAAAATTTAAAACATGTATTAAACGCACACTTTGTAAGCAAGCATATTACAAATTGGACGACTATATCGCTGATAAAACTGCTTGGCTCAATGCCGGTCCTGCTCCACAAGGACAGGGGCGCATAAATTGATAGCATTAAATTGTATTGTTGGAGCTGCTGAAGATTGTACACCTATCTTTGCATTGTATAGAATCAATCTCTTTATTATTATATAGCCGCATATCGCATATTGTGTGAGTGCTATGTACTAGAATGCTATCAGTCGCTAGAAACCTACGTTTTTCCTTGACTTGAATGTGCCGTGGCGATTAGGAGATATGTCATGCTCACTCAAATGTCTCGCTGATGGTGACGCGTGTGTCGGATCATTTAGTTCCCTTCAAAATGGTTGAGTTGAATGGTGCTGATACATGCGTCATGTTCGTGAACGAGCGCTGTCAGTTGGGACTGGTCAGCTCTTGGTTGCCACGGCTTTTGAATTTAATAATTTTATTTTTTAATTGTTTTTGTTTTTTTTTTACTATGGACACCTTTAACGTGCACATCTTGCTACATTGTTCTCACATAATGTACCATCTCAACATGAATGATGTAACCAAGATTTTGTAAAAATATTCTGATTTAAAAGAGTGTCCATGGAGTTTCTTGCCCATTCTTCTCCATAGAGATCTACGCTAGGGAATGGGCAACTACAGTACTTTCACAGTTTTTATGTCTTGTGTCTGGGACTGTAGCTACATTTAATTTTCATATTTGTTTCGACAATTCAAAAGTGCCTGTAACTGGCCTACTTGAAATAAATGCTTTGATTTTGATTTTGATTTTTGATTTTGAAACAATTTTCTGGAATCTGATAAATAGAAGGTGTGAGAACATCCATCACGTAACCGTCATGAAACTAAGTTCATAACTTTACGCAAAAATAATTGCTCGGACACGACTTTTATTTTGTGGTGAAATATCATGATTTTGAGGTAGAACTCAATGTAAGAAAAAACAAATCATTGGATAGATTAAAACAATACCAGAGAACGTCTCACGTACTTACGTACGTCTGATTTTTATTTTTATTGACTTCTTCTTCTAGTAAAATGTAAAGTTCCTTGACTTTTTTTAACCATGCTAAGAGAGCAAACTGCAGTATTATAATAACATACTCCACAAATAGACTATTAAACACATGGGGTAGACGTCCATCGATCGTGAACATCCGACAAGCAGTCATCTTGTGGAAGTCTTCACGGTTCACTCGCAGCACGTTCTTACAAAGTCTCTTGGCTTCCACTATAAGAAAAAAAGTTTTATTTTGTTGTGACAAAACGAAAAAAAAAACAGAATTCACAAATTGTTTTGTCAAAACCACAAGACCCTTCATAAAGCCGTCAACCAAGCATTCTGTACATCAAACTAAGTAACTCTACGAAAAAAAAATTGATAGGAAACGGCTTTTTATTTTTGGGGTGAAAAACCACAAAGCAATAGATATCACTCTCTATCTTACTGTAACGCACTCAAAACATTGTGCTTATGAATGCATTGAATAGTACGGGAGTCAAATTTGAGGTATTTAATTTAAAGTTATAACATTAAAAACACGTATTTAAAAAAAAAGTTGGAACTTTGGCCTTCAATATCTCCGGATATCAAAGAAACAGTCTTACCAGTACTTTGCAGACTCTTAAGCAACTTACTGCAAGTGGCGTCAACCTCAGAAACACACATGTAGAATCTCTCACAGTGGAAACTGAACATACTGACGAAACCAACATTTTTGATTGCCCAGAGAATCGTGACCGTTGCGAAAGTAGCGTTGTCGGTCTGAAATTTAAAGTTAGCTAAAATATATGTATTTTTTGGTAAAATTAAGCAAAAGAGATAATAAGAGAAGATGGATTGATTGTGTGAGAAAAGATATGAAAGAAAAGGAGCAAATGACAGCATGACAGGGGTGAATGGAAAATATAAACTGGTTCACTTTGAAATGATAGATACAATAACAATGATAGAAGATGATGATATTATGACTAAGCCAAAATATTTAACCATCATCTGCCTAGCCCTTCCCAACTGCGTTCGGGATGACTTCAAGTTTAACCAGATTCAGCTCTGAATACAAATATTTTAAAGAGTCCACCTATCAGATCTCGCCATCCCAGTTAGTTGTTCATATTCACGCAAAAATTAACATTATATTTATATTCTTAATTGTACACAAAAAATAACGGGTCTACCCTTTATAGCAGAACTTTTTATGTCATAATATTACTTTGCATAACAGTGGATAGCATAAACTTCATTTCGCAGAAAATCGTTTGGCAGACACTCATTTATCATACATTCAAAACTCATAATTTTGTAAGTCAGAATCATCTTTAAGCATAAATTTCATATGCATAAGAATTAAAAGTAGAACCAGCTCATCGCAGAAAGTTCACAGTCAGAATCATCTTTTGGCATAAATTTCATATCGATAGTCATTAAATGGCAGAACTATCATATTACAGAAAGTTTACAGTTAAAATCATCTTTTGGCATACATTTCATTATGCATAATAATGGAAAGCCTTTTTCTTTTTTTTTCCGGATGGGACTAAAACCCATCCATGTTCCTTCATCGCCCTAAGTGTTCCGGGTCCACGGTATGTCTTTCGAACAGTCCCGCAACCCCGGATAATGGAAAGCCTCACCTATCACATGACAAAAAATTCATAGATAAAATAATTTTGTATTTCTTACCATCATAATAAAATTGATTGAACATTTTTTTTTTCGCCACAAACATACGACGATAATGTTAATTACTGCATATTTCCGATCAAGCAAGCATACATCATGCATGCAGTAAGCATGCAGTATGCAAACAAGCATGCAGTATGCAAACATGCAAACCAGCATATACCATGCATGCAAGCAAGCATGCAACATGCAGCAGGCATTGTTTCTGTCACGGCTCCGGCGCTGCAGGGTTCCGGCGGTCCCACGAGAGCTTATCGTCGCAGATGTATTTTACGCTCACCACCTGCTCCTCAGCTCACAAGCCACCTCACCCCTCCGCGCCTACGCGGATTTAAATTACACTCTAGGGGTAGGGCAGACAAGACTACGTGGAGTCGGTTTGGGAGCGATTCGTTTCTGTCACTACCTTTTTTAGCGTAACATATTATTATCTTTTCAAGACAATATTTTAATTCTAATTTAATGTTAAAAATGCTATTTTAGAAATGGCAATAATGCCAAATCAAATTATTCCAAATGGAATTCTGCCATCTTCATAGCATGTCAAGTGAAATTGTACCATATAATTGTCGCTCTAAATAAACGTTATTCTAAACGAAATTATGCGGAATTTGAACATTGCCAAAGGTAATTATGCCAAATAAAATTCTGCCATCTTAAAAGTATGCCATTGTAAATTCGGAATACAAACATTCGGCCAAACAATAACTATATTAAATATTTTTTATGCCTTAAATATATTCGTGTAAAGAAGATTATGCCAAGTGTGTTATGCCAAATGAATTTCGGAGCATCAAGATTCTGCCAGATAGAAGGAACCCAAACATAACATATTAAAATATTAGATTTGAATAACATACTAAATATTATCATAGATGGATATAGTACAAATTCTCCTTTGGTAGAACTAGTTGCCAGATTTTTAGGCTGTTAGCAGAAAGCTGACTGGCTACGTTACGCGACAGTCTTACATAATGTTGTTCCAACACAAGTATGCCTCGCACTTCTTGGACTTTTGCAAAATGTGGTGACTTTATTATTGTTTCATTATAGGGTTTTCTTTTTATTTATTTCGAACTCCCGGCTTCGGACGGTGTGATATTTTCCGACATCTACAACAACTTCCTAAACTTATACTATCCCTTACGGGATATCTTCCGTGATTATTCATTATAGTAAGCTCCCGATGCAATGCCTTGAACGCGGGATGACTGACAGTCAGTCCCGTAAGTGACAATATAAGTTTACGTTCGGTAATTTTTGAGTTTATCGCATTCAAACGGACAGACACGACAAGTGGCTTTGTTTTATTATACGCAGTTTAGTGATGTATTACTTCTATACTTACCGAGCCAAAATGAGTCACACCTGACATTAATAATTCTAGAATGGTTTGAAGGTATAATAGACTATGAAAAAATGTGTCTAATGCTTGAAATAAAGTCTGGAAATAAATGAAGTTTCACATTAGAAATTGTTCTGAAAATAAAACGGAACACCCTTGGCACATCCTAAAATATTTTATTACAATTGAAAACACACACAATCAGTTACTTTTAAATACTTATTACCGTAATCGTAAATATTCTCTTGAATATATCATATGCTTCCATTAAATTGACGTAAGCTTCAAACAATTTTTCCAATTTATCATTATATTTATCTTCTTCTAGCTCCATGCTCAGTTTACTATAGTACTCGAGCTCAGAGATCCACGAAATCATTCCCTCTCTTAACAAAACGATAATGAACACACCATATGTCAAGTTCACATCAAAGTAAATCAAAGTGTAAAAATAGATAGCTATTGTAATGCTTTGGGTCAGTAGCACACTAACAATATAGCCAAAAAGATGTCGCGAAATGCCAGCCCAACCTTGTCAAGCCGAATGTCAACGGGAGGGTCCCGTTGGTTATTATTACTAAGCCTCCGCTGTTTATCCGTCCGTGTGGCTGTCAGCGGACTGTATTTCATGATCCCTAATAGGAAGACGGATGAAATTTTCAAAAAATGTGTATCTCTGTTGCAGCTCTATTAAAAAAAAAAAACTAAATTTAAGGGGGCTCCCTACTCACGCGCGCCTCAAAGAGAGTCAGCAAAAGGAAGGGGTCGGCAAGGGCCGATGCCTGCCGGGGCTGCGGGACTGTTCGAAAGAGATACCGTGGCCCCGGAACACTAAGGGCGATGAAGGAAAATGGATGGGTTTTAGTCAGTAAAAGTCTGACACTCAAAGAAAAAGTCATTTGATGATTTCCCATCCGAAAAAAAAAAAAAAAAGGTTACCAGTTTCCTGCTTTATATATATATATATATACATATGAGGTACACTATACCTACTCATCATTCTCTTGACCTTGTTTTAATTTATTTGTGCTCGTCGCGGCATGCTTTCTGCTGCTGATACCTGCCGAGGTATCGGTCCTTACGGACCCCTTTCTTTTTGCTGACTCTCTTTGAGGCGCGCGTGGAACACGAACACGCCGTCGACACGGCCTGTCGTCATGAGACGGACGGACGGCGAGCTAGCCCATAGCCCACCGTCCACAGACCCGCGCCTACGGTGGCCGAGGGCCACCACTCCCGCGGCGAAACTGGTAACCTGACACTGTGAGGCGAGTTCGCGGCAGGCTTAGAAGGAGATGGCGGTACAAATTGGACAGGTTCCGCCAGAGCTGGAAGAAGGAAGAGTGGGTTCGCGAGAAATGGAAAGAGTGGAGATAGGCCTTTGCCCATCATTGGGACAGAGAAGGCTGAAAAAATGTCCGTAATATTGTTACAACATCTGGACGCGTACCGCGAGACCTGTTTCGAGGAGGCACAGGAAAAGAGTGCATGGAAAGAACTGAAGGAGGCCTTTGCCCAGCAAAGGGAGCTACAAAAAAAACATTGTTAAGGAATTATGATGTCGACTATAAATATTATTGATTCAATATAAACTATGTAATAAATAAACTCAAAAACAGTTACCAGAACAGTTTGAACTCAAAGTAAGTGTACAGGAATCTTGATATAAATTCAGAGCAGAGTAGAACATCTCACAACGCCAGCTGAACAGCATTTGCAAATACAGATTCTTTAAGATACATTGAAGATTAAAAATTAATAACAGTGGAATAAACTGAAATAAAAATACAAAAATAGATTAAAAAAATATAAAAGATAATATAAAAGTATTAATTCAGGCTGCTCCATGTTTGTTTATATTAAACTGGTATTTATCCTCGTTGCAGTAAGGTTGCTGATCGGTTGCTGCTATTAGGCATAAAATATCTGTGATAAAAGGAATGTAGCTAGCGAGCGATCGACTTTTTTTGTACCATGTAAAAAGATTCCTGCCCTTACTGCCCACGACGAGAACATTTGTGATGCACTATGGCCAGCTTTGGCTCGGCATAAAATAAGATTTTATCAGCTATAACATCTTCTGCCTAGACTTTTCCTAACTTTATTGGCGTCGACTTCCAGTCCTACTGGATGCAGCTGAATACCAGTATTTTACATGGAGCGTCTGCCTATTTGACCTCAACGACAGTAGGTACATAGTTAATACGATACCCCTTGGTAAGACTGGTTGTAAGTCTTTCGGGCCACTGAATACCTGTAACTACTGCCAAAGATCTGCCAGGACCAACGGCTTAACGTGCTTTCCACGGACCAATCTAGGCAAGTTCGGCTTTACCTGAAGATCAACCCGAGCGGCTGGTATTACTTAGCCACGAGCAACTCAAAGTGCCGACTCCGTATTAGACTCAAATACTGTTGTACAAATAAAATACTTACAGATTCGTTACTTGCTATCGTAATGACAAATTGAACATCAATCAGTGCGTGGATACATGTCTCAAGCGCGTGAATTAACACCTGAAACAAAATCGTTTTAAATAACCTCTACTAAATAAAAGCTAATGATGTTTTAGACCTCCTTTTCCTTAGACCCTCTCTGACCTTATTATATTACCATAAAAGTGTTAATTGCCATTACTATTCAATTTGAATATTCCTTTGTACTATTTAGTGCATGCTCAAAACATTGTCATGATGGATCACAATGTTTTGAGCGTTACATTGAATCCTGTAGGATTAATAATACCAGCATTTTTTTTTGTTCGTAGAGCTACTTAATTTTATGTACAGAATGCTTGGTTGACGGCTTTGTCAAGGGTCTGTTTACACCTTTTGTATTAAGCTACATAGTAAATATAGTCGAAAATATTCAAAGGACAAAAACGATACTTACTAAAGTTTCAAGTACGTGAGATACGCACTCGACGTCTATTTGCTACTAGCCTCTGTAAATCCAACGCTGGCTCGCGTTCACCACTTCATCGTTTAGTTGAGACATACAACAATGAGTTCCATTCCATCGACATTCTTTTTTTAAGTAAAAATGCATTTAGGAAGCAAATCCAAGCAACCCTAAAGGACCAGCAAATTACTGTGTAATTTTTATTTGATTTTAGTATACATGTAGGTACATTATTTACAATTTACAAATCTATTAAAATAAACTAAACTAAAAACTGTATAATTAGATATATTTTAATAACGTAGGTACCTAATGTTAAATAAGCACACAAATTTAAATTTTCTTTTTTCTTTTATATGTATAATCACATACATTAAAAAATCTTAGATATTAGTTCCAGGACAATGACCGTTGTTAATGTATTGTATTTGTGTTGTTACTAGCTAGTTTTTAAATATTTTAAATTGTAATCTGTGGAGAACGTTGTGGGTAGCATAATTGTTTAAAAATTTAATATGTAAATTTTTGTTATGAATTCTTATTGTGCTACTGTTTGTTTTTCCTTAAATAAATAAATAAATAAATAAATAAATAAGATATTTTGAAATCATTAAAACATTCCAATATTGTGTTGTACACGTGGAATTTGCAAATGCGTTTATTTTTGTTATTGTGATTCTGGGGCTTGAAAAGTTCATCATTGCATAAAACAACGTAAGTTTTCAGGCAGCTAATGATCCTAATTGCATATATCATATTTGTGTCAAAACAAAATGCAATTAAGTTACAAATAACCATGAACCATGGTGCCCAAAGGATAACAACAGTAAAAAAAAGTACAAAATGAAAAACCAAAATTAGAATAACTGCGATTCAGTTCCATTAGGTAACGTCTTTGATGATGACCGTGTTACTGAAAAGCCTATGAAGTTTTTGAATAACAAGGACGATTCCAATATTAATTTTCGCGTGAGCGATGTTGAGAATAATATACAAGATGGCAAACACAGCTGGATATAAGAAAACATCCAAGACAATGAGAACATGCATATAAAAAGCACGTTCATGTAGCCCCAATGTGTGAATTGAACGAAACACAAATTGGACAATGCGCAATATTGTCCAACAGAATGATATTAATTTGGTTTTGGGTGCATTTGATCTTAAAAAGTCATATTTTAACGAATATTTAGTTAAGAATGTTATAGTTTGCATTAGATTTAAAGGGAAAAGCATAGACTGCACATCTTTATCAACTACATGATGAACTAGAACTTTTACTCCATTAAGGTTCTTGAGCGGACAGGTTTTCTTCATAAACAACTTATTGTAGAATTCTTTAAGACCCATCACAGTAACGTCTAAATGAAAAGGATGTTACTCAAGGAAAGCATTGTTGTACTTTGTATGCGACTCGTTAAAATAATAACTCTTTATATTGTATTATCTCGATCTAAAGTATGATAGAAGAGTAATTTATTACAAGCAAGGTCTCAAGCATTTCTTAATGAATACTAGTTTGTTTTTTTCTTTAACTCTAGATTCATAAACATATTATTATTATTATACATTCAATTTATTTATACAATAACTATGAAAGACTTACAGCTAAAATATATATATCACGGCAGGGAAAGCCTAGAGGAACACTGTCCCAATATTGGCGCCATCCGCCACCATATTGTCTTTCAGTCATCTATCACATCGACTTGCGATACGATTCTTCATTGTTGGTAGATAGGTAGGTGGGTACTGGGTAGTTGAAATCACACACAGCACTTGACTCGAACTCCAAACGTTTATTTCTATTAAACCATTTAGGTACACTCTCATTTTCACAATAATCATTCACTTCACTAAACAGTAAACACTTATAATTACTTAGCATTTCAATTGTTTTGCTAATCTTAGGATAACGTGACTGCCCGTTGCTCAAGCGTCCATTCTTCTGTGTGGGCGGAAGTCCTCCACACAGTACAGGTAACTCATTACATAATAAGTTCATTAAAACTTACAAACAATACTAGAGTAATTCATAATTAATCATTTTAATAATTAAACAATACCAATATTCACAAATGCAAAGGTTTTATCAAGTTAAAGCTAATTAGTTGCTTCAATACTTTTTACAACAATATTCAATCTTTTAAAACCATTTCCGGCAAATCAAAGTATTTAGTACAAAGAACACCTACGAAGTCTTTCACTAATAAATTGTTCTGTAAAATAATCTTGTTACTTTTTAGTTTGTAATTTAGTTAGATAATCTGATTTAATTGTAGTTTCAAATTATTAATTGATTTATTGATCAAATCGTATTCGGCCTGTAGTGTTGCCTCATAAAAATCTTGTGTCAAAATGAACAATAATAATTACAAATCCAATGTCATAAAATACTTACTTATCATAATTTTAACTATAGATTTAGCTAAAGACTTACCGAGTCTTTAGCTAGACTTTTGTTTAATAAATTACTATTTGAAACCACGAACTATCTAAGTGCTAGTTACGCCAATAGATGGCGCTTAACTCATTTGTCAAGTGATGTAATAACTGTACCACGAAGCAGAGATGGCAGGTTCATGGAATAGAATTATGAGTGTTAATAATTAGATTAAATCTTAGCAGATAGAGCCTCTTGCGGCGACACGGCCATTCTGATCGGCGGTGCGCGCTCTGCACCTGCCGTCGCCGTCAGTATGTGGAGTTTCGTGGTTGTTATCTGAAATAGTGGAGATAAATTTTGTCGGCAGATTATTGTTGCTTTTATTATTATCCTACAATGTTCATTGAATTGTAGGATTTGGTAATAGAAAGTGTCAGTCAACATAGAAAGCTAGTTATAGATCAGGCATCTATTCAGTTTTCATTGTATTCAAAATTAAATGTGTTTATGTATCACCTAGACATACACACAGCACAGTCACAGAGTTAATCTGCTTGAAATTTTTATTTAATCTTTTAGTAGTGTTTAGATTGAAGCTGGTATGAGCTGCTAACTGAATAAAATGTTGTAGCCTGAATTATCAAATAACATTAATTGAATTGAGGTTATTGATTTTGTTTAATCAGCTAACAGCTGAATAAAATATTGTTGCTTCATTGTCCAACAATATTCGTTGAATTGTTGTTTAGTATCAGTTAGTTTGCAAGCAGTTTTGCAACTTGTATTTGAGTTTGTTGATGCTAAAAGCTATTTGTTAAAAATAACAGCTTGGTATGAGTTTGGGTTTTTAGTTATCTTCAGAACCTTGTAATAGGTCTACTAGATTTGTCTTAAATAAAATTATTGATTGCTTTAGATAGTCTGTAATTTGTATTTGTTAAGTGTAGTGTAAGTAGCATGTTTTTATTTGTTCATTCTCACGGGAAGGTAATGCTCTGTGATAGACACAAAGTCTTGGATTTGACAGGATAAAAGGATAGGATCAGGAACACCGCTCTGTGATAGACACAAAGTCTTTGATTTGACAGGATTAAAGGGTAAGGAGTTTAGGACCATTGCTCCGTGACAGGCACGAAGTCTTTGATTTGACAGGATATAAGGAACCAGGCTCTGGGCGTTAGTACGCCGTGGACCCAGCAGGATAACATGAGAGTATTGTTTATCAGTTGCCTCCACGGCTGCTGATAGGATCATTAGTAGTGTTCATTATCAGTGGCCTCCACGGCTGCTGATAGGATTGTTTGTAATTTGTTGTGTTCATTATCAAGTACCTCCACGGCACTGACAGTATTTGTTTGATTTGTTGTGAGTGTTTGTATTACTCATTGAGCTTGTTGTTTCCTCCACGGATACCAATAGCTTGTGAGTTTTATATTTTTATTTTATTAGTTACTGTTAGGAGTACTAATATTTTGTTATTATTTTTGTAAATAGTTGCTTACAACTGGCAGGATTATAAAAACTAAAATAATCAATGTGGAAACATGTTACTCAATACACATGAGCATCATGTAGGTAAGTTGATTGGGCTATTGTATTAAGTCTTTTGTTGTAACACTGTAGGTATCAGTGGGGAAGTGTAAGAAGTAGTTTGAAAACTCCTCACCTTTTATGTTAGTTTATGATGTGAGGACACTGTAACAGTCATCCCTGGTTGGCTGTTCTCATGCTGTTCCCCATTTTATAGCTCCATAGCTGGCGACACGGTCATCTGTTCACCAGGCTGTAGTCCTTGAAGTTGTTAGTTTTTGAAATTGTTCATTGAGTCACATTTTTAAGTGACCTTGCTCCATTATCATTTGCTGGGGTAGCGGTTAATTGATGTCATCACTATCTTGGAGTGACTGGGTGCATAGAGTTGCTCTCAATTTCTTTGATAAAACATATCATTTCTTCTATGATAAGACAATTGCCTGGAACCTGAAATGTGAAAAGTCATGCAGGTAAATAACATAACATCACGCCTATTGTTCCTGAAAGGTTAGGCAGAGGTATACCTAATAGTATGCCAACATTTATTTTGAAGTCCCATGTAATAGGGGGCAAGCCTTATTGCCATCAACCAGGCACAAATCTGGACTCTGTGCCTGCTACAGAGAAATTCCTAATGGCAAAACCCAACAACACTTTGCCTGACCTGGGAATCGAACCCAGGGCCTTATGCTCAACAGTCACGCTTGCAGCCACTAGACCAACAAGGCAGTCAGTGCAGGTAAATATTAATAATAGTGTAATGTCTACACTAATAGTGAAGTGTGTAGGTACATAACATCACACCTGCAATCCCTGAGGGGTTAGGCAGAAGTGAAAATAATAAATCCACACTTTGCCTAAGCCTCTAGTTTAGCGATATGGCTATTTGCCATTCATATGATTGTCTGGCTTGCTACTGAGAAATTCCTGATGGAAAAACCCAATAACACTCTGCCAGGCCTGGGAATCGAATCCAGGTCCTCATATAACAGGGCTCATGTCCACTGGACCAACAAAGCAGTCCTACTATTTTTTTTTAAATTAGTTGGAGTGATAAGTTTTATAGTCGGTAATAAGTTGTTTTGAAATAGTTGTTTACTTAGATTAAGTTAATTAAACTAAGATGGGAAAGTTAAACTGATCAGAACTACTTTAAAAACACTATTCGTTGTGTAGTTGAACTGACAAAACATTCACATTTTTTTTAACACATCAAAAGCTTTGCTTCGTTGATACAACACGCTAAGATTTCATTGTCATAACTTGTTGAACTGAAATTTGTTTGACATTTCATAAGTTGTCTTGTTTTATAAATCAGTTTCTTAACAAAGTGTTTTTGTATGAATCTTGCAACATGTTGTCCAATACAAATGTTTTGAAATTTGCATAATTTTTTGAAAAGCCCTCAACGTTGCACTTAACGCAAACAATATCTGATTGTGAGGTATAAACTTATAAGTGTGAATGAAAAGTCAATAACAACGTCTTAAATTTGTTACTACTCATTTATCTAATTACTTAGTAGTAATTAAAAGAGTTCATTCATGATTTTAGTTTCTGACACATCATTACTGGTTATGTTTCAAAAACCATTGATTGCTTATTGAGTGAATTAAATGGAGTGTTTTTATTTCACTTCCACAGGTGTCAACCATACCAGGTGTTACCATAACCAGCATGGGATGTGTTAAGTTAAAATAATGTTAACTGTAAAAATTCTCTACAGTAACAAAATACTAAAATAAATAAAACAAAATACTTCCCAGGATTGATGATCCATTAGCAGGTTTATTTATTGATAATTATGCTTTCCCGGAGTCCAATCTTTGTTTATTCTGCTTCGGTCATTCTGTGCTGTACATGTTGGCAATTTTGAGTGCAATAAATGAAGTTTTCCATCACATACAACTTCATTGTTTGTTTACCAATGTAAATTGCATTTTCAGTATGTGTTCTTATGATTTGTTTTGGGTCAAGTGTTGCAATAAATTATCATGTTGGTATCTGTCAGCCACTTGGATGAAAATGCAGCCAACTCTTTGGCTATCTTAGTCTTCCTAAGTATCTTCTTGTCTATCAGTTCATTGCCACTTAACACTGTATATTGACTGTGGCAGCATAATAAGTCGCTCTCTATTGAAAAGCTTCGTGGTGACCACTTCGGTGAAAAATTCTTTGCCACGCCTTCGGCCATGGTCACGAAAGCAGGAGTTCTAGTTCGGTAGTTGCTTGTAATTGTTCTGGATGTCCGGCACTGTGAGCAGCGCGCAAGAGCTATCACCTCTTCTGATATCACGGCAGGGAAAGCCTAGAGGAACACTGTCCCAATATTGGCGCCATCCGCCACCATATTGTCTTTCAGTCATCTATCACATCGACTTGCGATACGATTCTTCATTGTTGGTAGATAGGTAGGTGGGTACTGGGTAGTTGAAATCACACACAGCACTTGACTCGAACTCCAAACGTTTATTTCTATTAAACCATTTAGGTACACTCTCATTTTCACAATAATCATTCACTTCACTAAACAGTAAACACTTATAATTACTTAGCATTTCAATTGTTTTGCTAATCTTAGGATAACGTGACTGCCCGTTGCTCAAGCGTCCATTCTTCTGTGTGGGCGGAAGTCCTCCACACAGTACAGGTAACTCATTACATAATAAGTTCATTAAAACTTACAAACAATACTAGAGTAATTCATAATTAATCATTTTAATAATTAAACAATACCAATATTCACAAATGCAAAGGTTTTATCAAGTTAAAGCTAATTAGTTGCTTCAATACTTTTTACAACAATATTCAATCTTTTAAAACCATTTCCGGCAAATCAAAGTATTTAGTACAAAGAACACCTACGAAGTCTTTCACTAATAAATTGTTCTGTAAAATAATCTTGTTACTTTTTAGTTTGTAATTTAGTTAGATAATCTGATTTAATTGTAGTTTCAAATTATTAATTGATTTATTGATCAAATCGTATTCGGCCTGTAGTGTTGCCTCATAAAAATCTTGTGTCAAAATGAACAATAATAATTACAAATCCAATGTCATAAAATACTTACTTATCATAATTTTAACTATAGATTTAGCTAAAGACTTACCGAGTCTTTAGCTAGACTTTTGTTTAATAAATTACTATTTGAAACCACGAACTATCTAAGTGCTAGTTACGCCAATAGATGGCGCTTAACTCATTTGTCAAGTGATGTAATAACTGTACCACGAAGCAGAGATGGCAGGTTCATGGAATAGAATTATGAGTGTTAATAATTAGATTAAATCTTAGCAGATAGAGCCTCTTGCGGCGACATATATATTAAAAATAGTATGTGAGACTGACAGTGAATTAAAAGTCTTCACTTCAAAAAACAGATTTTAAAGATGAGTGTGAACAACACAATACAGCTAAAAAAAAAATACAGGATAACATTCAAGCTTAAACTAAATTCTCATTCTATATGTCACATTCAATACAATAATAAAAACTTGAACAAACCTTAATTAAGTTTTAACTGGTTAATTACGTTGATTATAAAAATATATATATACGAGTATGTATTAACGTAAGCCAAGTCTTCTTATAGTCGATTGTATAGGTGATACACCTTGGTACACTAAAATCTCACGAATCTCACTTGTATTTACACGTGAGATTTGTATATATTTATTTTTGTATATCATTGAAAAAAGAAGAATATAGCAATGAACAATATTAAGTCACATATTGACACAATATTCGGTAGACGACTGTTTGGAATTATGACATGATTCTTAGTGCGATATTTTGCACCAACTGATGGAACAATATGCATCAAATTCAAAGGCAAAAGCATTGCTTGCACATCTTTGTCAATGTAACTATATAAGAAAACTACCTCAATATAAAATTTTAGAAAGAAAAGAAAATTTTCTTTTTATTGTCTTCATTTTATTCAGGCTTCTTTTAAACGACTGAAAAATCAAAGACTCATCTAGGTGGACTAAATTTATTAGATCTAGATCTTATTGATAGATGAAGTAAACTAAATACAATGAATAAAACAACCTTGATTCACCTTACAAATGTATGTGGGATACAGGGTTCTTCCAGGCAATAAAATAATGCAGTCTTGAATTTTGATATTTTTATTTCTCTTCGCACAGTTCACAACGTCTTTTTCTTCTAAGTCCTGTCATCCAATATGGCGTCCTACCAATCCCTTCTCTCTTTCCTCGTCTATCGCTCTCTCCCTCACACATAGCACTCTCTCCCTTACTTTCACTTACGTTCCATTTCCCTTACTTCCACTTGCGTTCCATTTCCCACATTCGGCCATCCGACATTCATGTCTGTCCTCAGACATGCTAGGCAGACTTTCAATCCATTCTTACATAAACATCATCCTTCATTGACAGTCATCCTCATTCATCAAAACAACTTAAATACACAAAACACAAACATTAACAACAAAAGAAATTAAAATTTTAATCTTACATCAGTAATTCTTAAGTAAAGGTTTCATGTGAACACAAAGCAAGGTTTACTTCTTAACACAAATCATGTTACAAACTTATGCACTATTTAAAAACAAAACGGTAGTAAGTTAGCTTAATATTAACCAGCTTGTGAGATTGAACTACAATTTACATTTGAAAAACAAATAAAATGAGTTTCTCTTGAACACATAAGAAATATAAACTAAACAGAAAATAACATAAAAACATCTTTCATTCGGTCTTACATCCATACATCACCACAAACAAAACTCATACATCACCACAAACAAAACTCAATATGCTTACTCATATTTCTCGCCGTTGTCAGGCCACCTCTTCATTCCATCAGCTGAGCAAGTAGTCTTTATGGGACCTTCAGATGTGACATCATCTTTCTCGACATCATAGCGGTCCTTTCGTTTGACCTTAGTAATCTTATAAGGGCCTAGATACTTCGGCTTCAGTTTTAGTCCTGGGCCGAATTGTGTTCTTTGTATTGCTACTCGTTCTCCTACTTCATACTTAGTACTTTCCTTTCTTTTTTTATTGTAAGTACTTGTGTTTTCTTCCTGAATTTTTAATATTTGTTCTTTAGCCCTTTTTCTTAATTCTTCTCTTTCTTCATTGAATTGTTCAAGACTTTCATGTTGTAATAAATTAATCAAAGGTATATCTTCTTTAGATTTCATCTTAACACCTGTTAACAGCTCAAATGGACTAGTGTTAATACTTCTTTGGAATGTGCTATTTATTGCCCGTTGCAATTGACTTACATGTTTGTACCACACCGATGGATCTTCTGCACATAACTTTGTTAGGGCTGGTTTAATGATTCCATGTATCCTTTCCACCTGTCCGTTTCCTCTCGGCACTCCTGTTGTTATTTTAATATGTTGTATATTCTCACTCTCACAATATTCCTGAAAGTCATGGCTTGTAAAAGCAGTACCCCGATCAGTTACAATCCTTTCTGGGTTCCCAAACGTCTGTTGGTGGATTTTAAGCTTGTCCAGAGTTTCACTACTGGTAGTACTCTTAGTGGGGAAAAGCCACACGAATTTGGTAAAGGCATCAACTATTGTAAGAATGTGATTATACCTCTTTCTGGTCTCAGTCATCGGTCCGATGTGATCCATGTGAAGGGTATGCAGAGGGCTTCCCTCCTTCTGAATAGGGTTAAGAAAACCTTCCTGTTTTCCTTGCTTCTTTGTTGCTAGTAAGCATGGTATACAGCTTACAATAAAGTCATCAATTTTCTTGTCTATATCTTTGATGTAGAAATCTTTAACAAGAAGTTCCTTCATTTTTCTCTTACCAAAATGGCCATTGGCATGCACCCTTCTTATGACTTCTCTTTCCATGCTTCTAGGAATTACTAACTGCTTCTGTTCACCCTTGTATAGAATATTGTTTTCTAACCAATAGTCTAAATAAGATTTTTCTTTTACTATTTCAATTATAGCTTTCAGTCCTTCATCCTGGATCTGTGCTTCCTTGACTTGGTCATGAAGGCTTACCACCACGGCTGAAATATAAGGGTGTCTGCTCAATGCATCCACATGCCTCATCTTTGAACCTTTTCTATGCTCAACTTCAAAGTCATATTGGTCTAAAAACAATACCCATCTTGCAATCTTAGCTGATAAGTCTTTTTTCTTTAGGGTTAGTGCAAATGCTTGACAATCTGTAACAATCTTAAAATGTATGCCATACAGGTAATGACGAAATTTCTTGACAGCTTCTATTATTGCTAAAGCTTCCAGCTCATAGCTAGAGTACCTTTGTTCCGCATCATTTGTCTTCCTACTCATATATTGGACTGGATGTAGACCACTATCCGGATGCTGCTGTAGCAATATTGCTGAGTATGCAATGCTAGATGCGTCTGTATGTACTTCCGTAGGCAGCTTAGGATTGTATATCTTTAACACAGGACTACACGCCAGTTTCTGCTTCAAAAGGTTAAAGGCATTGAGTTGATCTTCTTCAAAAATAAAGACAGCATCTTGTTTTAATAGATCAGTTAAAGGTTTTGCTATCGTAGCATAATTTTCTACATATTTTCTGAAATAAGAAGTAAGTCCTATAAAACTGTGTACCTGCTTAGTTGTTCTTGGTTCCGGGTATCTCACCACAGCGTCTGTCTTTTCTGAACTCGGGCTTATTTCACCATTTTGTATGCAATGACCCAGATATTCAATTTCACTGCATAACAACTTTGCTTTCTTCCAATTTATCTGTAGTCCATATTCTGAAGCAACTGATAAAACTTCTTTCAATCTTTGCATACCTTGTACTTCGTCCTTGGCTGGAATGATAATATCATCAATAAAAACTAACATAGAGCCCTTATCAATTAAATTCCTGAAAATTGTTGACACAAATCGCATAAAATACTTAGGGCAGTTTGACAGACCAAAAGGTGCTCGCAAAAATTCAAATTGACCATGATGGGTCACAAATGAGGTGTAATGTATCGATTCCTTGCTGACCTTCAAATGAAAAAAAACATTTTTCAAATCCAGAACACTAAATACTTTGGAGTCTCTCAGTTTATCAATCAAATCTTCAATTACAGGCAGTGGATACTCGTCTTTTACCATCTTTTTGTTAAGTTGTCTGTAGTCCACACATACTCGTGTAGAACCGTCTTTCTTCCTAACCAACACTAAGGGACTGGCATACTCAGAAAAACTTACCCGAACTATGTTGTTATCCAACCATTCTTTTACCTGATCTTCGACAATTTGCTGTTCCTTTAGTGACAATCTTCTGGGTTTTTGAGCCACTGGGATGTCATCTTTCAAAATGATTTTTAGTTGTATAGGTGCTTCTTTTACTTGGGTTGGTTTGTAGTCATCTACACACTGTAAAACCTCCTCTTTGATCATAGGGCCGGCTGTGGAACCTACAACAACATTCAAACCTACCGTAAAACAATTTATTCGTCTCATCCACTCTTCACCAGAAGGTAACAACAACACACTTCCTTCATTCATAATCATTGTCACACTAGTGAGAAACTCATGACCTAATATTATACAATAAGGCATACAGTCTTTAGGCACAACATGGAAAGTAACTCCGTCGTAAAATCGTCTGTCAATCGTAGCACAAGTTGTAAACTTCCCGAATGAACGCACTTGTTTTAGTCCGAGACCCGACAACACAACACTATCTTCAGTTGTCTTTGGCTGGCCGATCACGTCGTAGAAGTCTTCTGACATTAAGTTGACATCGCTTCCTGAGTCAATGAGTGCTTTGCCTTCGGTATTATCAACTAAAATACTCAAAATCGGCTTGCCCGGCCTCTTGTCAGGTTTGTTGACTATTTGCATAACCTCTTTATTTTCATGATGACAGTGACAGCTGTCCGTGGTGCCAACGTCATCCACAGTAAACATGGCCGACTTCGAAGTGCTGGGATTCGTCGGATTTCTGCCCGAACGACGTCCGTCATGTTGGCAGCGCTGTCGGTCGCCTCCGCCGCTGATTGGCCGACTGGGTCGACTATCGAAGTTCTCCGAAGGCTTCCGATCGTCTTCGCGTTTTGTCGTCGCAGAGCACTTTGTTGAAATATGGCCGAACTCATTACACTTGAAGCACTTGAGACCTTTTTCCTTATGAGGACAGCTTTGAGATGAATGATTGAGTTCTCCACAATTATAGCACCGTAATTCATTGCTTGAATTATTCTTCTTTGGATTGCGATTATTGACGTTACCGCCTTGATTACGTTGCGTGTCACGTCGCGCCTGCATTTTTTCTTTCACGGCTTCATAAATTTTCAGCTTCTCCTTCAGTTCACTGTAGCTCGTAACACCGTACAATAATATCTTATTAGTTTCTAGATCTTGGATACCGTCTACAATGTACTTGATCGCAACGTAATCGGGAATCTTACCCCGTTTTCCGAGTTCTTTCATTATAAGTACATAATCCATGCAGCTTTCATCACGTTTTTTCTTACGTGCACTCATCATTTCGTGAATAGTTTTCTGATCTATCGTGTCGGGAAACTCCTTGCCGATGGCCTGCTTCAGCTCGGCCCACGATTTGAAAGGCCTTTCGCTTCTCAGCCATAGCGCCGCCGTTCCCGTCAGTGATCTACGCGCGATCACGAGCTGTTGGAGCGGCGTCCATTCGAATATCTCCGTGTTATCTTCAATATCTTGAACCCAACGGCTTACTGGGTAGGTGTGGTCTTGACCCGAAAAATTATTTATGAAGTCTTCAGCATACTGTACACCTCTCGGTGACACATTTTCCGTATTATTTGGCATCTTTACGTCTTCTTCAGTCTTCGTCGTAGCTCGTAAAAATCGTAAAATATACGTTTTTTCCGTAGCCGGCGTCTCGTTCCCGCGCACCCAACCACGTGCAGCGTGAAAAATTTAGCCTCGTCGTCGATCGTCGTCTTAACTTCTTCTGTCCTGTATCCCGGACGAGCCCCCAAAATTGTGGGATACAGGGTTCTTCCAGGCAATAAAATAATGCAGTCTTGAATTTTGATATTTTTATTTCTCTTCGCACAGTTCACAACGTCTTTTTCTTCTAAGTCCTGTCATCCAATATGGCGTCCTACCAATCCCTTCTCTCTTTCCTCGTCTATCGCTCTCTCCCTCACACATAGCACTCTCTCCCTTACTTTCACTTACGTTCCATTTCCCTTACTTCCACTTGCGTTCCATTTCCCACATGTATATTGATTTTTAATTCTGTATAGAGAAAATTCGAAAGTGTCGCCAGTGACTGAAAATTTGTGAGGTAATCTGTTGTCGTAGTAATTATGTGCATGTACGTCGACCAAGCTATTTAAATTACATTTTGACATGGAAATTACATTGTAAAAGCTAAATCAAATAGCTTGGTCGACCGTACTGCGGAAGGACGAGGAACATTTTGTGGGGAAGGTTGTGAGTAAGAATGTGGATATAAGTACAAAAGCAGACCAAAGAAACGATGAATGAATTGTGTGAACTATGATATGGCAAGAAAGGAGATGACTGCTGAGATGATGAGTCATAGAGAAGTGTGGAAGAAGATATGCTGTGCTGACCTTAAATAAATAGGGATACGCACAATGACGTATTATATATAGACACGTCATGAACCAAGATCGCGGCGCTTAAAAACGGCGAAAATACTAGAACTACTTATAAGCGTGAAGAAAGAGAAAGAAAATATGACACCGAACGGCGGGATGCCTGTTGCGAGAGGAAGATAAATATACTTCTTCAGTCACGTCACAGGATACACACACGATTTATTAAATTATAAACAAACGTAGCGTCGCGCGACAGGTTGGTGCGTAACTAAGCGCGATGTGGCCAATTGGCTTCATTTCATGTTGTCATTTTAGAGTGCGGACAACGTATCTATAGTTTAAATATCATTGGATACGCAGCATTAAAATGTTGGTGATTTCTTGAATTCTTCTTCATTGACACTCTCAACATGAATGATGTAACCAAGATTTTGTAACAATATTTTGATTAAAAAGAGTGTCCATGGAGTTTCTTGTCCATTCTTCTCCATAGAGATCTACGCTAGGGAATGTGCAACTACAGTACTTTCTCTAGTGCTTTCTCTATTATGCGTTGTGACTGTGACTGTAGCTTCGCTTGTTTTTTTAACATTCAAAAGTTCCTTAATGGTCTAATTGAAATAAATGCTCTGAGTTTGAGTTTGACTATAAGTTGTTTTGAAAGTTACGTACCTCAAAAGGTAAAAAAGGAAACCTTATAAGATCACTTTCTTGTCCGTCTGTCCGTCCGTCTCTCACCACCGATTTTCTCAGGAACGGGTGGACCTAGCAAAATAAAGTTTATACCAGATACTAAAGTTTATAGTCCCTATTAGGTGTATAAAAATGAAGGTCCTGAGTCAACATGATAAAAAGATATGGGCAATTTTAAATTTCCGCGAAAACTTGTAAGTACAAAAATTTACCTTAATTTTCAACTTTTTTTATTTTTGGGACCTTTCCCTTTACTTGCGCTGTAAGACCATGCTTTTAACCAAAATTTACAGTTCTAGGTCAATCGGAAGTACAGGTTTTGGGTTGAAAACCTAAATAGTAGTTCCCGTTGACCTAGAATCACAAAATTTGGCAAGAATCAATGTCTTACAACAAATGTAAAGGGAAAAATCTGAAAACCGTAAATATGTAGTTTAATCACAAAAAAAAGCGATTTTACTATTACAAACTTATTATTTACGGTTGGTGCAATAGCCGTTTCATGGGATCGAACAGCAAAGTTAAGTTTGTTCTTTAAAAAGTTTGTACGGAAACCTCAGTTCGCGAGTCCGACTCACCCTTGGCCAGTTTTTTTTTTAAACAAACTACTATTTAACAGCGTTTTATATCTTTAATGCAATTTATGACGTTATTACATTGATTCATTAACGTTATCTTCAAAGGAAAGCAAACTGTAACAGCACAATAGTGTAGTGGGTAAGAAGTGCCAGCAGACGTAATGGATGACAAGCATCTATGTAGAACAGGCCACATGCAGTCATCTTGCTGAATGATACACGATGCAGACGCTGGATATTTTTGCACAACTTCTTTTGATCATCTGTAAACAAATAAATTCAAATAACTGCAGTACTATTGAATTAACCACAAGCCGCTTTAAGCCGTTGGTTGTAATCCGTGACCCGAAAGTCTAATAACCAGTCTTACCAAGGAGTTACCCAGTACTAACTGGGTTGTGGAGGTCAGATAGGCAGGCGCTCCATGTAAAATATTGGTATTCAGCTTCATCCGTTTAGACTGGAAGCCGAACCCAACATAGTTGAGAAAAGGCTCGGCAGATGATTTTGAATTAGCCAAAAAGCTTTAAAGTACATAAATAATTCCAAAAGTTGTCCACCTGTACAGTCTGATGCTGAAATAAATTCACATGAATCTTGGGCACACTTAGTAGTTTCATAGAACGCCTGGAGCTGCAAACCGAGTGAGATTTGTATGGCATAATTCTTTACTAAGCAGAAACAAATTAGAATCGATAAGAGAGGATTTTCATGCTGGAAAAAATAAAAAAAACAATAATATTAAAAATAATGTATTCATCTGCCGCTTTATCAAAATTATTATTTCAAAAACGGTTCTCTTACTATCTTAGTTTTATACTCAATCTTGCTGTATTCAATCACGATTTGAATATCGATTAAACTTTGCAAGATAGCTGATGTAGTATGGTATAGGATCTGAAAATAATAATAAATAGTATTAGGTACATTATAACATATCCCAAAACCATACGAACAAATGCAGATGACAAACACACAAATAAAAGGTGTAACCAGACCGCCGAGAAGCCGAAAGGCTCCCACGTCATTTATTTTTTATTTTTTATAATAATAAAACAATACATTTTGGGGGTTCCCCATACTTAGAACTGAAACTCAATTTTTTTTTTCAATTAAACCCATACGTGTGGGGTATCTATGGATAGGTCTTCAAAAATGATATTGAGGTTTTTAATATCATTTTTTTTTAAACTGAATAGTTTGCGCGAGTGACACTTCCAAAGTGGTAAAATGTGTGTAACTTTTAAAATAAGAGAATGATAAAACTAAAAAAAAATATATGATGTACATTAACCATGTAAACTTCCCCCGAAAATTGGTTAAAACGAGATCTAGTAAGTCGTTTTTTGTTAATACGTCAAAATCGTAAACCGCAATAATTATTAAAACATCGATCAAAGTTACAACGAACTACAAGAACTTTTATATTACGTTACTTGCTGCTACGGAACCCTTCATGGGCGAGTCCGACTCGCACTTGGCCGTTTTTTTTAAATACATGTTTTTTACATAAGATTTTTCTACCACCGTACTATTATATCCATCTATCAGCACAAAGTTTTGAGTGCGTTAAATTGAGTCCTACCGCAAACGTGATTTAAAAAATAAGGCGTTTCCCAGCAATATTTTTGCGTAAAATTACTTAGTTTGATAATTATACATAATGATTTGTTGACGGTTTCGTGAAAGGTCCGTTTACACAATAAAAAAAACATGAATATCATTAAGAGTAAACGAGTCAGCGGCACGAACTAGTTGGTGGGCGGGGTTAAAATGCATGCTATTTCATCCGACATCACGAGCGAAAGGGATAGACGCTGTGAAGAGCAGTAAGAAGCTACTGCGCGTACACATACACACTCCTAACGCTGAGTGATGCATACATGCGCGATTTCATTGAATAGTGAACGACAGCGGCGCCGGCGGATTCATGTTTGAAGGACAACATAAACTCAAACAAATAGGTGTAATGTAGGTAGATATTGTTATTACAATGAACAAATAATTTCATTGATTTGACTTTTTTTTTCTATGCTTACCTACCTTTGTTTTTGTATTTTGTGCAACTTTAGGTGTAGTATGTACTATTAATATTATATTTATGTATATACCTATACTATTTTGTTACTATTTATGATAAATAGGTATTTACTTTGGGAGCAATGGTGGCCCAGTGGTGGCGGCCCCGACTTATGAACAGTAAGTCGTGGGTTCGAACCCAGACAGGCGTATTACTTTGTGTAATTTATTTCATCACCACTGCTCTCAAAACGGTGAAGGAAAACATCGTGAGGAAACCGGCATGTCCTAGAACCAAAAAATTCGAAGACATGTGACATCTACCAATTCGCACTGGGCCCGCGTGGTGGATTATAGCCCATTCCCTCTCATAGAGAAGAGGCCTGTGTCCCAGCAGTGGGAACATTTAATAGGCTGATGATGATGATGACTATTTTATGATAAATAGGTATTTACTTACCCTAGCTAGTTAACACACAGGCGACTCCTCATTAGTACAGCTAGAATCAGGATAATTGGTTTTTCGACAGCGTGCAGCGTGACTTTGATGTGACTGTGAGTCTGTGAGGCTTGTTGTTAGTTCATCAAATAAAAAATATGTTGTTTTGTAAAATGTTTATTGGCTGTTTATCTATACATATAATAAAACAGTAACGAAATAAAAACTGTACATTGAGAATTTTCGAGAAAAAATAAGTGGCTTTTGTTAGATAAACGTAACTGATGACAAAAAGTGACTTTAGAATTTTGTCTGTTTGTCTGTGTGTATGCTACGGCTTCACGCCAAAACTACTGGATAGCTTAGCTAAACTACTACTAGCTGGCTTTAGGCTACATATTAACACGCCGTATGTTATGGGAGGTAAGCAAAATTGATTTTAAAAGGTTTTTGTTCGTAATTGAATGCACAAAATGACATGTTCTAATTCTAAGCTATATTATGTGACGCAGACGAAGTTGCGCGGGTCAGCTAGTTTACAATAGTGGTCTGTAATATTGTCTTATACAGTTATCAACAATAGGCATTGTGCCGCTCCTGACCGACAGTAGGTAAATACGACGCACGTAGTAAACTAGCGTAATGGATGTTGTAAAAATATGGAGCCAGTGTTTATTTTGTGGGTCAAGTTAAGATTTTTAAATATACCTAGGTACTCAGTAAAAAAATGTGGAGGTGGAGCTCGTGGCTAAATAATAACAGCCGCTCGGGTCGATCGTTAGGTGAAGCCGTGCTTGCCTAGGTTGGTCTGTGGATGGGTGACCACCCATTACATACCGAGTTTCCTCCGTGCCTCGGAAAGTACGTTAAGCCGTTGGTCCCGGCTGTCATTTGTAGTTCTTTGACAGTCGTTAGGTAGTCAGAGGCCCAAAAAGTCTGACAACCAGTCTTACCAAGGGGTATCGTATTACCCGGTACTAACTGGGTTGTGGAGGTCAGATAGGCAGTCGCTCCATGTAAAATACTGGTATTCAGCTGCATCCGGTAAAACTGGAAGCCGACCCCAACATAGTTGGGAAAAGGCTAGGCAGATGATGACTCAGTAAAAAAAATATTTCGTTGCTATGGCTTCGTTATAGCCGTTGGATGATTCTCTGAAAATATTTCATTTATGAATAGGTCTAGACCTTCTATCCAGACAAAAAGTAAACTTACAGTAGGTAGGTAACATTTTTATCTTTGAAAATGTATTTAAAAATATGACGTAGGTAGGTACCTACCTTATTTGCAGTAAGTATTAATCCTTATCCAAATAAGTATGTTCATTATCTTGACAATTGAATTTAGATTAAAATTGTCTTTTACAGCTTAACATTTGAATGAATAGTTTAGAAGTTATCACAGAATTAAAAAAAAAAGAAAAACATAAAAGTAAGTGAAAATAACTTTAGCTTCAGAAGCCGGTGAAAAAAACACCAAATCAATCAAAGTGTTTTTTTTTTATGTTTGTGTTTTTTTAAGTCGGTTTATTTTTTTGCAAAAAGCTGTTTATTTCTTTTTCCATTTTTAGTCGTTCCCGAACAAGTCGCCTTAAATTTATTATACATTATTAACGATACGTCATCATCATCATCATCCTATAATGTTCCCACTGCTGGGACACGGCCTCCTCTCAATGAGAGGAATGGGCT
The DNA here is from genome assembly GCA_905147715.2 of Xestia xanthographa. Classification (NCBI taxonomy): domain Eukaryota; kingdom Metazoa; phylum Arthropoda; class Insecta; order Lepidoptera; family Noctuidae; genus Xestia; species Xestia xanthographa. Next base: position 6,757,424 of record LR990644.1, read on the forward strand.
ATAATCCACCACGCGGGCCCAGTGCGGATTGGTAGATGTCACATGTCTTTGAATGTTTTGGTTCTAGGACATGCCGGTTTCCTCACGATGTTTTTCTTCACCGTTTTGGGAGCAGTGGTGATGAAATAAATTACACAAAGTAATGCGCTTGTCTGGGTTCGAATCCACGACTTACTGTTCGTAAGTCGAGGCCGCCACCACTGGGCCACCGCTGCTCTTATCATTAACAATACATGTCATGGTAATAGGCTTATCCCCAAAAATTAAACTTAACATTTATTTATTTAATTACAACGGTTGTATTTAAACCAATTACTGTAACTAAAACTAGAACTAAAAGAGTGAGAGATAACATAAAATTAAAATATACAAAATAAAGTAAAGGTTTACACATTCATAAATTCCTCTCACAATACTTCTGACATGCCAACAAAATCTCTGTCCATCCATCCGCAAACATAGGTACCTACCTAACTTTCGAAATCTGGGTGTATTGTACACATCTGCGTACCCCCTCAAAGCATACAGGCTTGATGTTACCTCATAAACAATAAACATCCAAGCTATTGCAACAATGACTACAGATTTCCGTCTATTTTTGAAGAGTTCAATTGTATGTTTCCGAAGATCTGCATCAGATCTTGACCAAATTAAATGGGACAAAAAAAAAATAAAGAAAGAATTTTGAGAATCGGTCCACAAATGGGGAGAAATCGGCTAACATACATAATCAAAAAAAAAAAAAAACAAATTCAAACGCCGCCCGTAAATCACTATCAAATCGAATCCAAAGTTCAATGCCAGGGCCAGTAAAATTTGACACAAATTCAAAATAATAAACACAAACTATCAATAAAGAAATATCGGAATTCAAAATTCAATCCAGAGTTCAATGTTAAAAAATAACGAGCTTTAAATAGGTAGTATTACTCGTACAATAGCATGCGCCCGGGCGGCAGCTAACCAAATGAGCATGTGTGCACCCACACACACTGCGCACACAGACGCGCTGCGCGCGGCCCCTCTTCCCCACTGACCGGGGTGGTAACTTGTAGCGAAATGCAATATGATTTACAACAAAAACGGCTGCGCGATATTTTTTATGCAGACCTTTGGGAGTACGGATATCATGAAAAATCTATTGGATGTATCTGTTCAAAATAAAATTATTTCAATATTTGAATAAATTATCTACTCTTGTATGGTTTCAGTTTTTCCATTTTCATACTACTTAAGTCATTTATTTACGCCCAAAGATGAGTTAAAATTAGTGTTGAAATATGAAAGTTTCGACGCTCATAAATTCCAAACCAATTTTTTTTTCCAATTCTGCTTCCATACAGGGCTAGATAATGACAAGACCAGTTGATAAAATTTTTAATTTTGAACCTACACCGTCAAACAGACGAGTAATCACCAGACTACGTTTGTATGGAAGAATGACTGACTTGTTTGACCTTAAACTGTAATATTTTGTGCTTACTGGTAGTTGATAAACGTTTCTGACAATCTTGTAACACTTTAATATTAGTTCATAAGTTTGATACATTTTTGCTGTCTGTAGTTTACTGAAGCCATTCTTCTGTACCAGTAGTAACTGAATATTCCACAGCTTAAATTGATCATTCAATAACTTAGTTAGCCTTATTCCGTAAATTATATTTGAATCAAGAGTCGCCATTATCAATTTATATAAGACGATATTCCACGGAGGTTTGTAGAAGAATACGTTATCATAGATTACGACCAACATGAAAAACATGACGATTGAAGCCACGCTCATCCAATTTCTTATGACGAGACGTTTCACATCAGAGGCATTACTCAGAAATCTACGCACTTCTTGAAAGTACAAAATAAATAAAACACTCTTCTTAGAATAAATGAAGTGAATAGTCGAGTTCATAATGAAACCCAAACACTTAAAGGTACATTCGAAAATAGACGCAAATTTCAAGAAATCAACTGGACAGTATCTTCTGAAATTATCATCAAGTATTACTTCCAAGAGACGATGAATATACGTTGTCAAAAAAATTATAGCACCACTTATTGATAAAAACTTATTAAATTGTTCTTGATGTGATATTTGGGATTAAGTAGTAGAATTTGCATCAAATTCAGTGGATAAAAAATTCGTTGAATTTCTTTGTCAACTTTGTTACTTAAATTAGGTTTAACACTTATTCCGATTTCAGTATCACTATTTCTGTTCAGAGTCTCCATTTTGTGTAACATTCACTGAGGAAAATGCAGGATAGTGTATTTTAAAGGATACAATAACAATTATTCATGCTGACAGTTTAAATGTTTGTTTAAAACTTCATAACCTTCATAGATTTCTGAATGTTTAATTAAGGATATATAGGAAGCGTCGTAAATGAAAGACGTACTCGTAATTAAATTACGTTCATAAGGCCTGGACTCCACCAAAGCGGAGATGTGTGAAGCGGAGAGGAGAGGAGACGAGATGCGTAAAAGCTAGGATGTATCCACCTGCCGGGACTGTGTGACTGTTAGAAAGAGATACCGTGGCCCGGGAACACAAAGGGCGATGAAGGAATGGATGGGTGGCCATGGCAGTTAAAGTCTGACACTCCCTCAGTCATTTGATGATTTCCCATCCGAAAAAACCCGTTAAACCATGTAAAAAATCAACACACCCCCCCTGGTACACTAGTGCTTTAATAAAAATACTAAAAGAAAAACACAAATACCATAACAAATACAAAAATTACGGCAACTTATCCGATTACCACTCTTTTTCTCTCTTGCGAAACCGAGCTAAGGAATTAGAGGCGGTTTGTTTTGATGCTTATATGGAAAAAATAGAATCCTCAATCGCCAAAAATCCTAAATGTTTCTGGTCGTATATCAAAAGCAAAAGAAGTGGTAAAACATTACCTAACGTATTACACTACATGGACTCGTCCGCAGACACCGGGGAGGGTATCACTGAGCTTTTTTCCACTTACTTTCAGTCTACCTTCCAAGAACCTGGCTCAGATTCTGACGATCTGGATGTTAATAATGACATTCATCCTGCCAGCTCGGTGAACCTGAGTACGGTCAGCCTGTCCGGAGACGGTATACAAGCTACTTGTAGGTTTGGACCCATCTAAATCTGGTGGGCCAGATTTGATACCCCCCATATTCATACTTAATTGTGCAAAGAGCCTGGTGGCGCCAGTCTGTGTGCTGTTTGAGCGGTCGTTGAGGAAGGGTATTGTCCCGAAGATGTGGAAATCGGCCTTTATTACACCGATTTTTAAAAAGGGGGATAAGTCTTAAATAGAAAACTACCGCCCCATATCTAAATTATGTCTTTTCTCTAAAGTTCTTGAACGAGTAGTACACACGGAAGTTTACTCAGCTATGCAATGCCATTTCGGCGACGAACAACATGGTTTCCTCAGAAAACGGTCAACCGCCTCCAACCTGATACTATCCAACGAAATTATAACCACTGGGATGGAATAACGATGCCAGGTCGACGCGATATACACGGATTACAGCAAATGTTTTGACCGTATAGATCATCGAGTGCTTCTTCAGAAGCTATTTTCCGCAGGAATTCATGGTGATCTATATCGGTGGTTTTCATCGTACATAGATAATCGAACGCAGGCTGTGGTTTTACGTGGATACACGTCTGGATGGAAATCTGTCCCATCGGGAGTGCCCCAAGGCTCAATTTTAGGACCGTTATTGTTTACAATATTTATTTCGGATATAAAAAAATGCTTTACATAATATCCTACACTGTTTTAAGCTTTCACGGTTTAAAACTAACCTTATATTGTCACTTACGGGATATCTTCCGTGATTAGAAATTGTTTTGAGCTCCCGATATTTCGACGCTGTTGGAAGCGCCATGATCGCGGGTTGACTGGAGAATGCGGGTGGATGGAAAATATTGTTAAGAGCAGACAAATCTGTCTACCCTCTTTCTTTGTCTTTTGCTACGCGCACTATTGGAACTCGCCACTAAGTCACGACAAAACACACTCACAGTATCACCAGGTTTTGTGGAGTCCTTATCATGATGCCGGCTGCTACTTTTGAGCATACTCAAAACTGGATTCCACGTACTCGACAATTTGAAGCCATCCTCTCGATTGAAATTTTTATGTTTTCTTATTTCAATTGCCTCTCTTGTCAGCCTAGGTAAGTAATGTTTATCCTTAGACAAAATCCGTGGCTTATGAAATTCGATCCAGTGATTGGTCCCTGACTGCAGTAGATGCTCAGCTATGGCAGATTTTTGCTCATCCTTATTTTTCACAGCTTTTATGTGTTCCTTGATGCGGCATGAGATGGTTCGCTTCGTTTGACCGATGTATGAACTGCCGCAACTGCAATCAATCTTATACACCCCAGGATGTTCAAACGGGATCTTATCCTTCGGGGAACGCAGACTTTGCGCAATTTTCTCATGAGGAGTAAACACGGTCTTTATCGAGTATTTGCTCAGTAAACGACCTATCTTGTCCGTTACTCCTCTTAGATATGGCAAGAAAGTTGGCTGACGCTCCACTGTAGATCTGGCGGCTCGCATCTTATTTGGTCTTACTGCTCCAGTATTGGTTTTGTAACCATTCCTATGTAAAACCTTTTGCACGTAGGATAATTCACCAGTAAGGTGTTCGGTATCACACAGATCGAAAGCGCGATTAGTCAGTGAAGTGACTACGGAATTGAGGTGACGAGGGTGATGATGTGAAGTGGCGTGCAAGTAGCGGTCCGTGTGAGTCGGCTTCCTATACACTGAGTGACCAAGGGTCCCATCACTCCTTACAACGACTTTGACGTCAAGGAATGCTAACGTCCGACTCTTCTCTACTTCCGCTGTGAAGCGCATGGCCGTGTGGAAATTGTTCAGATGGTTCAAACATCTCTCGACTTCTGGTATTCCACCTCTGAGGATGCAGAATACGTTGTCCACATACCGCTTCCAAACCTTGATAGGAACAGGGCATGTCGAAATAGCCAGGTTTTCAAAATGTTCCATCCACAAGTTAGCAACCACAGGTGCCACTGGACTACCCATGGCTACATCATCAATTTGTTGATAAAACTGGCCTTTGTATAGGAAGAAATTGGTGGACAAACAGTGCTCCAGCAATTTAGCATAATCCATCGGGATATCGTTTTCTGGAAGCTTTCTTCTTATGACTTCTATACACTCCAGTATCGGCACATTGGTGAAGAGGGATTCGACATCAAAACTGACCATAATCTCATCCTCTTCAACCCTGGTCTGTTTCAAAAAACTCACAAAATGTCGGGAGTCCTTGACGAACGATGTAGTGTGGCCCACCAGTTTCTGTAGCGTGTCTGACACGTGTCTCGCTAAACAACTAGAAGGGGAATCAATCTGACTCACTATTGGGCGCAATGGGACATCCTTCTTATGAATTTTAGGTAATCCATAAATCTTTGGTGGCTGCGGTACCTTGGGCCTAAGGAGCTTGTTTAAAACTTCATCAGAGAAAACATCCTGGCACTCCTTAATAACCTGGATAGTACGTCGTGAGACTCTCGCCGTTGGGTTGTAATTTACCGGTTTGTATGTTTTGTTGTCACTAAGCAGAGATCCCATCTTCTCGTCATACTCAGAAACATTCAACACAACCGTCGCATTACCTTTGTCCGCCTTTAGAACGAGGATGTCCAAATCTCCACGGAGTTCACGTAATGCGGAGCGTTCTTCAGGCGTGATGTTGCTGCTAGGAGGTTTAGCATGCCGTAACACTCCGGCAACATCTTGTCTTAGGGCGTCTGCCTCATATGGTGGTAATTTATTTTTACTAATGGTTTCCTCTATCCTGCCTATGACATCTTCGAAAAGTAGTATATTATTGGGCATTCTGTCCCACCTGTCGCGCAGTCGAACAAGTTCGCCTACGCTCTGTTGGGACAGAATGCCCAATAATATACGATCGACTCGACTGTCTTGTATACATTTAAACCTTTTGAACCAAAAAGTGTTTAGTTTGTTGTGTGTTGTGTTGTGTGTATTTTGTCATCGTTTACGGATTAATTGATTGCTAAGACAGATTTTTAACGCTCACCTCATTTCATTTAATAAAACACAAGTAAGGTCTTTTAATTATTTTATTTATTTATCTTTATAAAATCTTGGAGGTTCTTCAAACGATTTGTCAACCGAACGTACGAAATCTTGCAATTTACGCCACTGCGATGTATCCGTATCGGTTTGGAACTTAATACGAACAAGTGCCTTCTTCCATAACATCATGGAATCAGTGTCACGCGCATCACTTGTTTTGTAAACTTTACAATCGACATAGTATTCGCCGTCGGTGTTTGCAGTTCGTTGCTCGCTGCCATTAGCCACCCGGTTTACGAAGAACGATGATAAAACCGATTGGTTGCTCGATGACCCACCGTTGAGCTCTGTATCAGTTTCATTGTTCCGACTGACTCCGAATACATCGATAGGACTTGTCTTTGTTTTCTTACTGAAACAACATAGAAAACAAAATGGTTAATTACATTATTTCTTACTTAAATCAAATGTCTCTGAAAATAATTTATTTAGGGTCAAACCAGTCTTGCTACTTTTAACATCAGTGATCAATAGTAGCTTATCGGAAGCTCCAACGCCTCAATCAGCACACAAACAAAATCTAGTCACGGCAGTCATGTCGCCATTTGAATGCTTGAAGTAGCAACTGAACGCAGTTAGCTAACGCGATGCAGCATCGAAGCGATCGAACGCAACAAGTCATTAAACACTATAAACCTAGTAACAATGTCAGTCATAAAATCATCAATCGCCGATGATAAATATATCATGTGTGCTCGAAGCTAAATTTTAAAATTATTTGAACGCTCGCACTTCTTATCTGAATATCTAGGCGAAAACTCAACATTGTTTTACAACAAATTTTGATGAGGTACCTACCTTGGTTGTAATAAATTCGTTGATGATCCTGACCTGCGCTTGCTGTTGTTGTTGGCGGCAGGCTGCTTGCGTGTGTGTGTAGTTTTCTTTTCAATGACCGCAGTTGGGTGATAGACCTCGCACTCAGATTCGGACCTGAAATATAAACGTAATAACATTTAATAAAAAATCACGGTCACGGTCTCATCGTGGTCTAGGAGATTGACCTTATGAAGGACAACACAACAATTTAGACAAGTAAAGAGAAAGATAGTACACAGTAAAACTTATTACACTTACATTACTTATAATACTTACATTTTTTCAATCAACAGTCGTTTTCTTGAGAAGATAGCTTGATGAGTTGGTGACGGCAGGCGGAGTGGAAGATGTCAACGGGCGGCAGCAGGTCAGCAATCAACACCGAAAGTAACAACAACCGATAGTTGTATACTAATGAAATAGTACTTCGAGTACGGTATCCACACTTGAATACTTAAATTCGACTGTATCTAAGTCTTCGAAAACATGATGTTTAAAAACGAAATCGTGTGATAATCCTACTGTGTTACAAAGTTGTTGCAAACCACTAGTTATAGTGAAATAAATCGACTATTTTTCTTGTACGTAGTGTATCAACGTAAAAATGAAGAGTAAGGAATTAGATCACAAACAGTTTCGACACAAACAGTATCGATTGTTGATGCAGCGAAAAAACATAGGGCTGACAAACTAAACTATATTATTAATAAGCAAACAACGATATTTACATCAATAAGGCAAATGTGTATGCATGCCATCCTTACCTAATATCGCTGATTTATGCGAATAGACTTTGTTGACCAGAAAAATATGAAGGTTGACTAAAGTCCAATAAAACTGTTGAATAAGTATTGCTTGTAATATTCAAATACTTTATTGGAAAAAGGTTGTATGATTATTGTTAATAACAGGTTCATATGACTTATTAAGTACCTACCTATTAAACTATCGACAAAATTGTTTCGTTTAAAAGCCAAATATTCTAAAATATAGGCTTTCATTATCATAAAGCAACGGTGCGGTGCTGGTTGACTGATTTATTAACGCGAAATAAATAACGTTCCTTATTAATTTAGGAAAATAAAGGTAAATATTAACATTTTATCACGTGTGTTAAGCGTATTACATTTAAAGTATCTACTTAATTAAATTATATGTATTTTTTCTTTCAGGAAGCGTTATTTACATCGAATTGTGTTTTGAAGTTTGGTCTGCATTGCCGCTAGTTAAATACAAAGCGAAATCATTATCAATTATTTGAGGAAAATAAAAGGTATACCTACTTACATTTTTAATGAGTGATAAACAGGTAATATTATAATATAACGTTATATAGTACTTATCGATTTTAAATAATTTTCAGAATTCGATTTTGAAAAACTTTGGAATCCCACGAAGCTGTTTCCAAACAATTCAAGATATTACACTGCATTACGTTGAGAAGTCTGGTTGAGAAGTTTGGAAATGAACGTAAATAATTAGGAAAATAAAAGGTAAATATGATACTTAACGTTAAAGGAATGAGCAGGAGATAAATAGTATGAGGTACAAACTTAATTAAATAATTTTTATGTTATTTTCAGGAAGCATCTGATTGACTGTCGGTTATTTTTTTCTACTGAGATCACACCAGAATATTTGCATTTCCTATTTGCAAAGCTGACAATACGGAACAAGGAGCTATGCTGGAAATTGAATACAAATACAAGATGCATGTAGTACATTAATTATTGGTATTTAAGGTACCTATTTTATTGCTCTGAACCAATTGAAAGGTTGAAAATCTAAAGGGTTCAAGTATCATTTTGTACCCTTTGTTGTAATTTGAATATTATATTGTTAGATTTGGCACACAGATCGTGTTTTCGTTCAAGATATTAACAATTAAAATATATCCTTTAGATTTTTAACCTTTCAATTATTCTCATAACGAATTATTTATCAGTTAACTTACTTACTTAGTACTTTTATGTTAATACATTTATAATTTTATCAAAATGCCTCATTGCTCGGTTTGCGATGTTTATGTAGATAGTCGTTGCTGGACCAGTCACTTACGAACCAATAAACACGAAAATAATAGTACTATACCTATTCTTGAAAACGTTGAAATCTTACGATCATCGTTTAAAGGACGTATTATTAGTTACAGAGTTATTGCATCCAAAGATGAAGCAAATAATTTTCCTGAATTCTTTTTTAGTAATATTCGCGAACAGGTTAAATCTTTAATCGATGATTCACTTAAAAAACATAACGCAGTAAAAATTAATTATCAACTTTTTTCTTTATTTCTATTGTACAAAAATGATTTACAAGAAATTAAATCTTTTGCCACCAAAAATTTTATCATACATTTTAATTATGATTTTAATACTATTTATGAAACGGTTGTCACGTTGTTATTGAAAAAAATTGAGGAATTTGAGGAGAGAGACAGTGGATGGTCATTCTTAAGTAACTTACATTTAGAAGTCAATGTCAATAAGTATCAGCCGCTCGGTGGATCTTATTTTATAGATTTACCTAAGTTTATAAAAAACAAAAAGGCGTGTTTAAATATTCACAATAATGATAATTATTGTTTTTTGTGGTGCGTTGTGGCTGCCTTGTACCCAACAAATCGACATCCAGAGCGGGTAACATCTTATCCTCACTTTCGCGATGTTTTGATTGTTAAGGATATTTCTTTTCCCATGACTTTTTCAGACATAGTTATTTTTGAAAGAAATAACCCATCTATAAATATATACGTATACGGTTTAAAAAACAATAAGCTGATAACAGGTCCTCTGTACAGACCTGAATCGTGTAAGAATAAATCAAAGAGTATTCATCTATTGTTCTTAGAAAATGATAGTTCATCCCATTATTGTCTCATCAAAGATTTGCCTCGTCTTGTTAAAACCCAAATCACGAAACATCATAGTAAATTATATTTTTGCGAAAGTTGCTTATTGTTCTTTCCTACTCCTAAACAAATCGATGATCATCTATGTGGAGGAATCGTAACTATTTTACCTGAAAAAGGGTCCGTATTACAGTTTAAAAATTATGATAGGAAACAAAATATTCCATTCGCCATATACGCTGATTTCGAAACATTGCTGGAACCAACATCCGTTAGTGAACCCGATACTGCTAATACATCATTTTTACAACGACACGTGCCTGTAGCATTCGCCTATAACATTGTTTCTTCGTTAAATTACACTTTTAATAATGAGGTATTTAAAAGTTATCGCGGTTTTGACTGTGTTTCAAAATTTATAGAATTTCTTTATGCTTATGTTAAAAAAATTTACCAAATATTAACCGAAACCCAGGTCATGACATTTACAGAAGACGACGCGCAAGATTTTCAACAAGCTTATAAATGTTACATATGTGAAAACCTACTTTGGACTAATAAAGTTAGAGATCATTGTCATATAACAGGACGATACCGTGGCGCCGCTCATAGACATTGTAATCTACAGTATAAAATACCTAAATTCATACCGATATTTTTCCATAACTTATCAGGATACGATTGTCATTTATTTATACGGAAATTAGGTGAAATGCCAGGAAAGTTAACAATTATTCCAAAGACTAAAGAAAAATATATTTCGTTTTCCAAATTCATTCAGATTGCCGATAATGAATACGTTCAATTACGATTTCTAGATTCCTTCAATTTTTTAGGAGCTAGCTTAGACAAACTTGCGAAAACTATGCATAATGATGATTTCATCACTCTACGTTCTCATTTTCCTAACAATGATCAATTTAATTTGCTTACAAGGAAGGGGGTGTATCCTTATGATTATATGACTAACTGGAAATGTTACGAAGAAACCAAGTTACCATCGAGGCGACATTTTTTCAGCGTTCTAACTAACCAAGCTATTTCAGATGAAGATTATAAACATGCTTGTTTGGTTTGGAATGAATTCAATATAAAAGATTTAGGTGAATATACTGATTTATATTTGAAAACAGATGTTCTATTACTAACTGATATATTCCAGAATTTTCGAAAAACTTGTAAACAGCATTATAAACTGGACCCTGCGTTTTACATAACCGCACCTAGTTTATCATTTGACGCAATGCTACTGAAAACAGGTGTTCAACTTGAACTCGTTTCTGACTTAGCTATTGTACGAATGATTCAAAACGGTATTAGAGGTGGTTTGTGTATGTGCTCCCATCGCTATGCAAAAGCTAATAATAAGTATTTATCAAAATGCGATGCTTCAAAACCACAATGTTTTATAGTTTATTTGGACTGCAATAACCTTTACGGTTACAGTATGTGTCAATATTTACCCTATTCAGATTTTAGATTTTTAAATCAAAATGAAATAAACCAATTACATGTTGAATGTATTGATGATTTAGAGACTAGACTTTGAGAATCAGAAGGTATATAATAATAACTCCGTAGAATGTGTAAAACTGAATGATTTATTTGGCAAAAGGCGCGTCTTTTATACAATTCTAAACTTACTTGCTAACTTAAAACTAACCAATAAAAACGCGTAAATTATCAAAAATCACAATACAAAAACCAATAAGAAATGAGATATTTCTACCAATCTAAATTAACTTATGCTAACCAATGAAAACATGTACATTATAAAAAATCAACATTAGCAAAAAGAATAAACCAATAAAATTATAAGAATTTTAACCAATCGCGTCACAGCACTATTGTAGCAATAATTCCGCGGAGGGCGCTAGTGTGCTGCGGCACCGCTAGCGGCTTTGCGGCGCCCGGACCGCGCCAGCAGAGTCCGACTTCGCGAGTTTATAAATATGAGCGACCTCGACGCGCGCGCTCACTGTCGGGAGGGCCGCCGCCGCGTGAAGACGTCTTGTAGAATGAGTTGCCGGGAAACTGAAGACACGTAAATGAAGATTGAAGACACGCGAAGAGAAGATTGAAGTCACACGAAGTGGACTTGAAGAGTGGCCTCATCAGCTCCCGACACTCTTATTTCTTTATTCAGGATTCGTCAAACGTATGAACAACAGCTCTTGTCAGAGCTATTGAAAACAGGAGCGTCAAAACGTGCGTCCTTATCAGGGCGGTTTGCTTCACTGTTTCTTTATCAGAGTGCGTCAAAACGTGGTATCTTGCTGTGATTGGTGGTGGCTACAATGATAATGCGAAATGGGGTTTCATACTAGAAGTCGATCTGCTTTACCCTGAATCCTTACACGGCGAACATAATGACTTACCTTTTTGTCCTGAAAAATGTATACCACCTGGAGGTAAAACTAAAAAACTGGTTTCAAATCTATATAATAAATATAACTATGTGATTCATTATGTGCATTTAAAAAAATGTTTGGAGCACGGTTTGATACTATGCAAAATTCATAGAGTCATCACATTTAGACAAAGTCCCTATTTAAAGCAATACATTGAATTAAATACACAACTACGACAAAAGGCAACCAGTACATTTGAACAAGATTTCTTCAAGTTGTTAAATAATAGCGTTTTCGGAAAAACCTTGGAAAACACAGAAAACAGAGTGTCTGTTCATTTGGTTAATCAGTGGAACGATACGAATAACAAAACCAAAAAGTCTTCCTACGCTGAGAGACTCGTGAACAACCCCTATTTTCATAGCGCATCAATTCTTTCCGAGAACTTAGTAACGATACAAATGAATCCAGATCAGATAATTTTAGACAAGCCTATATATATTGGTTTCACCGTTTTAGATTTGTCTAAATCACACATGTACCACTTTCACTATAATATAATTAAACCTATGTATAAGGGAAGAGTGAAATTATGTTATACAGACACAGATTCTTTTGTTTACGAAATAATCACTAATGATTTTTATCACGATATAAAACATCAGTTACTGCAATACTTCGACACCAGTAATTATAATGTAGAAAATCAATTTCTGTTACCTCAAATGAATAAAAAAATTCCGGGTCTTTTCAAAGATGAAATGGGAGGAAAAGTTATAACAGATTTCGTTGGTTTAAGATCTAAACTTTATTCAATAAAAACAGAGGACAAAATAATTAAAAAAAGCAAAAGGAGTTAAATCTTGTGTTATTCGTGATCTAAGTATCACAGATTACGAAAACGTTTTATTTACTAGTGAAGTCATTCGTAGGCAAAACATTGTGTTTAAATCCATTAAACACGAAATATTTACGCAAAGTGTAAACAAAATTGCTCTATCTAACAATGATGATAAACGCGCGATATCTAATTGTAAAATCGCAACCCAAGCTTGGGGTCATTGCTCATTTTTAAAATAAAAATGTACCTATGTGTATGTTAGAACAGCATTGGTTAATTAAAAATGTGTATGTAATTCTTCGTTTTAATTATACGTACGAGAATTTTAGTGCATAGTAACTAGAATAAATAGCAATAAAAACATTCTCAACAATTATATTTGTTAATGATAACCTAGTATAACATAATTATGTATAATAACTATTCTGTATCTATAGCTTATAAGTACATAAGTGTAATTATTGTTATTAAATAAAGTAAATTATTAATTTACATTGTTTTATTTGTCAATACACTGTTTAAATATTGCTAACTAATAAAATTATAAGCGAATTAGGTTCATATCAATAATTCGCAGGTAACGTCACAGGGCGATACTAGTTTACAATAACGAAATATGATATACTGCATGTCAATGACACTAAAAATGCAAGCCTGCTATTTGTTCATTGATCAAGTTCATACACGCTTTAAATCAACAATTGAAAGGCTTTGTTATCAATGGTATTTCGCTTTTATTCTTATGTAGATAAGATTTATTTTCAATAAAATGTATTACGAGCATAACATGCTTTGTCATTATAATGAAAACCATCGCCGTATAACAATTAGGTCTATGTGAACAGACCTTAACTTATAATGTCGCAATACTCGTTTCCTGTCAGGGTATTAACTATATATTTACCTAATTAGCTACCTTTAAGCTGTTTATGAAATATTATCTGTCTCGAGTACTTGTACAGTAAAATAAGAGATATTTGATCTATCAGTGTGCATCATTATCATGTCATCGGTGAGTAAAATAATTATTTAATATTTATTTATTTGGTTTTTCTTTTTTTTTAGTAGATGCTAATAATTTTCTTATATTTTTTTTCAGATTACTGATTCTGAAATTGTATTCAGCCAGTACGCTCAGGATCCTTACGAAGGACTATCTGAGATGATTTACAATGAACCCGCGCACTGCAGTCAACTTACGAAGGGAAAAAAATCCAAACGACAACGTCGAGAAAAGCCTTCTCTTAAGAAACAACCTACAAAATCTTTCGTGATGAGTAAACTGCATCGACGTGGGATAAAACTGATAAAAATATCAGTTATCGATCTCTGCAATAACAATACCAGTGACTGTGATAGTGATAGTGAGAACGTGATAATAAATGCACAATACATCGTTAAAGACGCTATTGATAGTGTTATGGACGATACGGAATCGTTAGTTAAAAAAATATCAAAATCTTTGATTGATAGTGATTTTTAATATTTTTCAGGGTTTTGTGTTTATTAATATTATTTGTAATTAATGTTGTAACTGTGGTTAGGTAATTAAAGTTATTTTTGGTTTATTCTTTTAATTTAATTATTTTTATTGTAGCAGGTAAACTATTTAAATAAACACATTTTTAAGATTTCATGATTTTTTATTTACTTAAAACTGAAAAACACTTTTCTTTACAAATTCAAATGTTTTTTAATACACAACACATTTTTTAAGGCACACATCTTTAAGTGTTTAGTACAATTTAAATTATTTTTTTCATCACAGTACTTGTTATACAACACAGGGCAGTTTTTTTCACTGAGGTCAGACACATTACAATTCTCACAAAGTTCCTTAATCCATTTTACTTTCTCCAAACCGTTTACAACGATTTCCTTATTTTCTAGATATGGAACGATTATACGTTGGAATTCTCTGTAGTCGATATAACCTTCATTCCAATAAATACCTCTGTTCCTTTCCAACCATTTAACTTGTCTTTTTTCATCACTTGTTAAGTATTTAAACATATATGGTGGTTTTATTAAAAATGACTGCGTATAATCGCGACTAGCAAAAGCTAATTCCTTTATTATAAAATTATTACATAGATCTTTAAACCCTTGAACATCTACTATGAGAGTATTCGGATTCATGATATTTTTCTCACAGTATTACTGAGCGGCTTATACTCGATTATACAATCATTCAATATAAGACAGTATGCAGAAGTTTGATCAGGTATCTCCAAATCAGTTTCAATTTCCACTCTTACATCCACAACCGGACCTGCCTTCAAGTTATCTGCTTGCCTGGAGCAGTCAATAACAAAGAGGGGTGCCAAGTCTTTAAATTGTTTTTCGCTTAATAAAGGTTCCGCGCGACGACCGTAATATGACTGCTGGAATCTAGTGTATTGTTCGTATAATAAAGCAATTCGGTTATTAGCAAAATTCACATTTAGATTTTCATATGGGAAGTAGTTTGAATTGAGGTATACTCTAACGTCACGAATATGACAGTGATCGAACAGAGACATATCAGAACTTGCATTGTTTTTTCTATTTGTCTGTAAACCAATAATAACATATCTCGGTTTCTCTATTTGTGATGATGTTTTAATAGACCAAGTATGTTTAGTTGTTTTAGGTAAAGTAGGATATTCGTACAGATCCCAATTTCTAAAAATCATCTGGAGCGGTCGGTCTTTCTCTAACAGTTTTAGCAAGCTTATTTTCTCTTTGTCGGACACTTTAACGTGCGGTACACGCCAAACAATTTTATTTATCTGAACATCATCTACAACTTCACCAGTATTCAGTTTTACCGCGTTCAGGTTAGTATTGCTTCGTAACAATATCAATTCATGTCTACTATTTATCACTACTTTCTTAAAATCTTCTGCAAACCCGAGAATATTACAAAGTGGTATAGAAGCAGAAAAACTACCTCCATTAATATTTTTTGTGCCATCGATATTCCAACCCCATGCATAAGATATCTTTGACTCACTCTCATTCATTGACACAAATGATTTCATCGTAGTAGTCACACCAGCGTTTTTTATTTTATCAATTTCGACTCCATTTAGTTCGTATCGAATATCTTGAAACAAGTAGAGTAGAAAATTATTTGTTAAAGAAACGCTACTCGCTTTTTCTTTTGGATCTTTTTTGCTAACGATTATAGTTCCTTCCAAATACAAAGTGCTCGCTGAAGGTAGTATATACAGATCCTGTTGATTAATAGGTATGCGGATTTCATCGTTCCTGTTGAAGCTTGTTATGTAGGGTTTGTAAGAATGAAATTCGATTCCCTCAACAGTGTTGTCGTAAGTTGGAGCAGATAAAACATCTAAGATATTCATTATAGCAAACCGATCGTTTTAAGAAATTCCTTATTGGCTCGCGTTAATTTTATTTTTTTCTTTGACCGAGGTCTTATTTGCTTGATTGTTTTAGTAGAACTGGCATTTCCCAATAGTTGAGGCACATATTTATTGTAGTCAATCATTTTTTCTAAGATGTAAATATAGCTGCACTTCCTCACCACGTAAGTTTATTAAGCGATTGTTTATATCTAATAGCCTGATATGTATACTGCTTATGCTGTTTTGGTTGATTGGAAAGTATATGGCGTTTTTCGGAATTTCTATAATTCTGTATCCCGGGGGCACGTTGAGGGCGAATTCGTGTACAATGTGACTAGGATTACCATTTATATACGAACCACTTACAATATCACATTCTATCCTGATCACGGTCGTAGGTAAAATGTTGACTGGTAACTCGGACACATGCCATTTATTTGCTTTCAATATCTGCTTCTTAAACCCTAATAATCTCCTAAAAGTCCCTTCTTTAGTAAAATCGATATCTATAGTACAGAATATCAAAGTTTTTAGAGTATTGTTATTACATCGTATATTTATTGAACAATCTTTTATTTCCGATTTTAAATAATCGCTAATATCTTGTAGTTAATAAGTACCTTCAGGTAATTCAAGGACTTCATTAGAGCCATAATATAATTTATTATTCATTTTTTCAATGTTTGGAATTGAATTAAATGTTGAGAAATGCAATAAGGCACACTCATAATGTCCGTGAAGTTGCAATGTATTAGGATAATATGTACATAAATCGGACGAGTTTCCCGTTATCGATAAGGTGAGTGACATGATGAAAATGATTGAAATAAAAGAAATACATAAAATTTATAGGTATTTATTCCAAAATTTCCATAGATATTCTAGACATAAGTGTCCACAGTTTACTGTATTAAATTGTTGAAATCTAGTATAGTTATAAAAAACATCACAATTTTTAAAGTACTGCATTATTTCCATTGGAGGTTTCAAATCTCCAAAGCTATCAAAGTATTCACAACAATTGTTTATTTTAACATAAGCTACCCAATGCGTACCTTCGTTCTTATAATCGTCTAAGTTAACGATACCACATTCAATCCGTTTTGGCGTCCTTGGTAACTGATCCTTCATGTAGACTCCTCGAAAGTGTGGTATGTCACGTGCGTGCCTTAGGATGTCAACATTACTTAGAGCACGATTAGGTAGCTTATTTTTTAGTTTTTTGAAGATTGTATGAATAAACCTTTACCATTTTTATGTGACTTTATGTATAAACCTTGGCCTAACTTTAAAGACTCCATAGCCTTATTATGTCGTTGTGTTTCTCGCAAATTTTGCTGACCTGCTTTGTAATCGTTAACAGTTTTTGCTATTCCAGCTGCTCCGCCAGCGAGAGTTCCTAATGCTGATAACCCTGCAAAAATTGGGATTAAAGGCAGAATTCCACCTGTTTTAGGTAAAGGTATCACTCGCGGTACTCGAATTTTCTGAATCTTTGGAAATATTTTTTTTGCTGCCAAGTAAGCAGCGTTAATTAAAGTTTTACTGTCCTTTGGTTTCAGTTTTTTTTATTTTCGCTCTTATTTTTGACACGAAACTTTTAAACGTTTTAACACCGGAACCACATTTTAGTTTGGTTTTCATAACTTTGCTCACTAACCATGAACTAAGTTTTTCGCCTTTCCCTGCATCTTTTGATTTAAGTCTTTGTTTAGCCATATTTAGTAGTTGTAAATCGGCTTTGTGACGATTGGGTAAGTCTGTGTGGTTTGCATATGCAATGTCGTGATGCATACAGGCTTCGTCTAGTTTATTCACACCTCTATCGCCTCGCAGCAATCGCTTCTCGAGTTTCGATCCCGGTCCGCAATAGTTATAACCGGGCAAATGAAGTTCGAATGGCAGATTGTTAATTACACTATTAACTAGTCCATCCATTCTCTTGCATAGTAGAAAGTGTAATGAATGAAATATTTCTTACAAACATGGTTATATATCCATAATCCTAACCTACAATTTCATCTTTATTAATCCAACTATTTTCGTCGTTACTTAAGCCCAACCATTTCACGTAAAGTTTCTTTCCTTTCCTTTTAAGAACCTTTTCTATCAAATAAACGCCAGGATAGCTAGTTTTTTGAAGTTCTTGTTCATAAAAAGATCCCCGAATGGGTTGCTTTCGATGATCTTCTATATGATATGTTACTGGTATGGTATTATTAATCCTTTTTATAGTAAATATTTCTGTCGACCAATTAGGAGTGTAACCTTTATCAAAAACATGTTTGTATTTACTGATCCGAACATTTTCACCCACTTTGAATTTAGGTCGACATCGGTCTGATGTTTGATTTTGAGTTTTTTGAATATTCTCTCTTATCTTTGACTCGTTCAACTTATTTACCTCGACTGGTTTAAATTTGATGGTATGATGTTTTGTATTATTATATGTTTTTAGAATAACTTCTAATGGTGGACCTACCCATTTATAATTCCCAATGAGACTAAAGTATTTATACATTTTATTTTTAATTGTTTTAATCACCTTTTCTACAATCGAAGCTTTCTTGCTAGAAAACGAAGAGTAGTGGTTAATATTGTAGCTCTTCATAAGCTTTTGGAATGTTACGTTGTAGAATTCTGTCCCAGAATCAGTTTGTAAATGATCAGGTTTTCGATTGTTAGTAGTTAGTATTCGTTCAAATGCATGAGTAACATCAAGTTTACTCTTGGATTTTATTGGTTCTGTCCAGGTATACTTTGAAAAACAATCAATCACCACTAAAATGTAATTATAACCTTTATTAAACTTCTTTAGATTTTGCATATCTATCAAATCAGCTTGCCATAAATCATATATGCCTTTTAAAATAACTGAACGTCTAACAAAGTTTCTTCGGGCTGCTTTGTGTAGCTCATTAACAATTTGTTGTTTTGCCATCACGGAGTTTTTTCAAATAATTTTTGTACTTGTGCTTTGTTATAAAACTTATCTTCCAACTGGACTAAAACTTCAGGTATCTTCGCTTTAAAAGCGTTTTGGACTGTTATTTGTGCATCTTTTATGATTTGAGCACGCAACAACCCAATCACTTTATTCAGTTCATTTATTGTATGTTCACGCAATCGATCGACGTAATCCTTATTCACAGCATCGTCTGTTTCTACAGGAGATCTTATTCCTCTCAATCTAGATTTTTTCATGTCAAAATCCCCACTTTCGGATTTTAGCAGTGCATTTTCATTGAACTCTAATAATTCAGAGAAACACATTCTCTTATGAATATGGTGTCCAAATTTGTCTACATTCATATTTAAGGTGTATTATATTTAAAGGCTTATAATAAAATGAGCAATTAACATTTACCATTTATTTATTATACCATTTATTTATTACTTAATCAATTTAATTTCACGCAGTTCTTCAATAATTGATATAATTTCGTTGTCTAATCCAGTGTTACCAGCGTCTCGAGATGCAATTAATAATTTTAACCTATCTACAAGTTCATTAGGGTCATCCCAATATACAAAATCAACATTTTTTTTCCACATTTTTGTCAAGGGTAATCCTTTCCCCTTTGATTGACAGCTTTGAATAGTACTTGGCTGTTTGAAAAGAGGTTTTATAACTTGCAAATATTTTTGACCTTTATTACTTTTTATTGGTTTGTTTGAGTCAAAGTCTCGACGATGTGCGTTTGTGGCAATCAACATCATCTTATAATACTGCATATCAGACTCTGTAACTATGCTTAAATCTACATCCTTTTTCAGTAACAATTGTTTTAGTCCGGGAGTGCTTCGATATTTCTGTCCAGCAACGGTAATATAATCATCGTTGATTGTTACGAAAGCAGAACCTAACATCAATTGCCCTCGCTCCGCTCGAACACCAAATGGAATATCTGTCAATGCTTCTGAAGATATTGACCAGGATGATGTATCACGCTCTTGATTGTTCTCTCCTAATGATTGGTACGACTCGTCACTGTCGGTATCACATTCATTTTCTTCCGCGCCACTGTCTCCTTCGTCGTTACTAGAACTTTCTTTCTGTAAAATATTGTTTCTCAACGGAACTTTTGTTTCGTCTACTTCTTTAGATCGCAAGAGGTCAGTTTGTTTAGTGGTATTAGCTATGCAGTTGAGAGACTCTGTTACAGGTCTAAAAACTGATTCCAATGCTTGCTTATTTTCACTCTCAAAATCTCGCATCCTTCGTACTTTTTTCTTTACAGCTTCTGCAGCATCAACGATTTGTCTTTTCAGTGATTTTTCCATTACGATAGAATAAGTTAGTTATCGATTAAGAGTCAGTCAAGGAATAATGAAATCATGTAAGTACCATAGTCTTAAATATTTGTATTTCTAATCAAAGACTACAAAAGTATCAAATTTATTTCTATAACATCCATTATTTTTCTGGCAATCTTTATTAATTACAACATAATTAAAGGGCTCACTCCATATTTTTGAACACATTTCACGAAATTCAGTCCATGTCATATCAGTGTTAACATGTTCTTCATAAACATGTCTCAAGTTGATATCATCTTGTTTGAATAGTATAATTAAGTTAGCATTATCTCTTACTAATTGTTTAGGGATTTTGCTATATGTTTGATTTAGATAAAAACAGTCGATGTGTTTGTGCCTTCCCATTGCAAAATAATCACGCATGTTAGTTTGATTCTCGCAAGCAACGTCGTCAAATATAATCACAGAGTTGGGTTTCGCATCCTGAACGCTTATGACTTCCTCATTCCCTTGATATTTCTGGAGTGAGATAGTTGGTACCCGTTGTAAAACTCTTTCTAAAAAAATGTACTTAGGTTGGTGTAAGGTTTTTGAATAGACATAAACATTGCGAAACCTTAAACCGTTTTCATGTATAAGAAGTCCAATAAGTAAATTTGTTTTTCCACAATTCGATGGTCCACAAATGATACATCGTACTGAATTAGGTAACAATTCTCCATGACGCGAACTACTTTTACAAAAATCATCGCAAATTGTGTTTACATGCAGCGATTGTTGTTGTTTAACAAACTTCATGATTACTGTTGTTAACAAACTGAGTAACAATAAGTAAAACTGTTTATTACAAGAATATTTATAGACTTTAACACTACCTAGTATCTACTGTCTATTTCGCGTTCGTTTATCCGAAGCGAGAAGAACTTGCTCGATCGTCGATTGAAATAGATGAGACATTCAAAAATACTAATACTAACGACGGTAATGACACCATAGCAAGATCTAACTCGACGTCAAATGCCATCTATCTAGCGCATAGGTAAACTCTGGACTCTGTAGGTAATAAAATTCAAGCGCATTCGCGTGGGCTGATTCCTCGGTGAGTATACACTACAAAAATACTACAACACCATCTATGACATATCGGATGAACTAAAATCATCAAATCCTAAATCGCGCAAGCAAAGTTTTCCGCGTCTTTAAGACTACAAAAGAACCGTCTGGTCGTTATAAAAAAGAGCATTGAAAAGATCCTGAAGGCTAGGTAGACGGTAATGGTTGTTGTTGTTGCTTACGATTTATGATTAACTATTAGATTTCAATTTGTCAATTTTTTTGCCCACTAAGAACAGTGATGATGAAATAAATTACTTAAAGTAAAGCGCTAGCCTGGGTTCGAACCATGACCTACAACTTGTAAGTCGCAACCGTTACCACTGAACCACCACTGCTCTCCACTGTTACTTTCAAATATGTTTATCTAATGTTATTTTATGCAAACCTATGCAAACGGAGTGAGCCGAAGTGACTTCCATCATTTCAGTTCTAAACTTTACCTATACTATTGTAGTAAGAAGGTTGCATTTCGTATCACTAAACTAAATAAATATAACTAAGTTAACTACAATGCATGACTCAGAGAAATCTGATATAAAGGACATTTGTAAACTTATTATGAGGAATTCTAGCGGTGAGATTATATTTATTCAAGATTTGCAAACTGGTCAAAACAATACAGATATTGGTTCAACAAAACATCAGGACTGGCATACAGCTCAAACAGAAGATTTGTTCTTCCAACAAATGCTTGATTGGCTAAAATCAAACAATCGCTATCTTATATTGAAGAACAGCCGTGGTGAGGCTGGTACATTCGTTCGAGCTAGCGATATAAATGAAATTCTAAATACTGGTTCAGCGCCTATTTCACCCAATGGAGTATGAATTTCTACATTATGCAGTAAAATACTGGTTCAGCAGCTATGCACAAAACTAAGGCAAAAACGATGACAAAATACACACAACACAACACACAACAAACTAAACACTTTTTGGTTTAAAAGGTTTAAATGTATACAAGACAGTCGAGTCGATCGTATATTATTGGGCATTCTGTCCCAACAGAGCGTAGGCGAACTTGTTCGACTGCGCGACAGGTGGGACAGAATGCCCAATAATATACTACTTCGAAAGGCACACGCAACGGAGTGGGCGCAAAGTTCAACCCTTTCTTCAGTGCGCTTAGTGCAGTCTCACTAAGTTCTTTACTCGATCTGTTAATCACCGTTTGTACCTCAGAATGATTACTATCGAAACTCTTCGAGTTTTTGTTCCTTAGTAGGGCCTCAAATTTCTTTTGTTGTTTTAAGGTACTCAGTTCACGAGATCGTTGTGCTTGCAAGTATGTAATCCGGTCACATCGATCGAAATCATCTTTTTCTAGCACGGAACTGCACCATAGATGTAATTGATACAACTCACACTGATATTTGTCCAAATGATACCGGTTTGTGCGGATCAGTTTACGTAGCAGCTTCTCACTCGCTTTCCGTAGAACATACGCGGAACCGGGAATGTCTGGGCGAGGTTCTATTCGCACACATACGGGTTATAAGTCATTATCGCGACATTTAACTAAAAATACCACCGATTCCCGTAAACACTCACACTTCTTCCGCAAATGTTCAAGATGATGAACTTTTTTGCATATTTCCGGCCCGTACCGGTTTTTCAAACACTGTTTTAAGCTTTCACGGTTTAAAACTAAACTTATATTGTCACTTACGGGATATCTTCCGTGATTATAAATTGTTTTGAGCTCCCGATATTTCGACGCTGTTGCAAGCGCCATGATCGCGGGTTTAACTGGAGAATGCGGGTGGATGGAAAATATTGTTAAGAGCAGACAAATCTGTCTACCCTCTTTCTTTGTCTTTTGCTACGCGCACTATTGGAACTCGCCACTAAGTCACGACAAAACATACTCACAGTATCACCAGGTTTTGTGGAGTCCTTATCATGATGCCGGCTGCTACTTTTGAGCATACTCAAAACTGGATTCCACGCACTCGACAATTTGAAGCCATCCTCTCGATTGAAATTTTTATGTTTTCTCATTTCAATTGCCTCTCTTGTCAGCCTAGGTAAGTAATGTTTATCCTTAGACAAAATCCGTGGCTTATGAAATTCGATCCAGTGATTGGGAATCTAGGAATCCAGTTTTGAGTATGCTCAAAAGTAGCAGCCGGCATCATGATAAGGACTCCACAAAACCTGGTGATACTGTGAGTGTGTTTTGTCGTGACTTAGTGGCGAGTTCCAATAGTGCGCGTAGCAAAAGACAAAGAAAGAGGGTAGACAGATTTGTCTGCTCTTAACAATTTATTTTCCATCCACCCGCATTCTCCAGTCAACCCGCGATCATGGCGCTTGCAACAGCGTCGAAATATCGGGAGCTCAAAACAATTTCTAATCACGGAAGATATCCCGTAAGTGACAATATAAGTTCACATATCCTATTATATGCAGATGATATGAAGGTTCTAAAGACCATACGCACATTATCTGATACTGAGCTACTTCAGTCCGACCTTGACATATTCGTACAATATTGCAAAACCAACAAATTACAACTAAATGTATCCAAATGTTTTCACGTAGTATTCACTCGCCAGAAATCTATTATTGGCCCAGGGTATTCACTAGATGGTACTTACATAAGTAAGGAAACAAGTATCAGGGATCTTGGTGTGGTACACGACAGCAAGCTGCTTTTTGATGATCATATAGAAACAGTTGTCAACAAGGCGTTCAAAGCCTTGGGCTTCATTATTAGAGCTTGTTCTAGTTTTCGTTCCCTAAAACCATTAAAAGTTCTTTATTGTTCTTTAGTGTGTACCTTGAGTACGTTTCGCAAGTATGGAACCCTCAATATGAGATTTACAAATCTCGTATTGAGTCTGTTCAGAGAAAATTTTTGGGGTACTTAGACTTTAAGGCTGGGCAATTCTCAGTCGACTATGAACACCGTTGTAAGCGATATCATTTCTAACCGTTGGAAGTAAGGCGTAATATCAGTGATGTCTGTTTATTAGTGAACATCGCAAATGGCTCGGTTGATTGTCCCGAACTACTCAGCAAAATACTTCTTCGCACTAATCTGAACAACCTAAGAAAACGGCCTCTACTCCAAGTACCATTCACATCGACAAAGTACAGGCGCAACGCCTTCTGCATACGTAGTGTTATAGCTCTCAATAGTTTACCATCACACCTGGAAATCGATTTATTCTGCACCAGCGCACACAAAATTAGAAAGATACTTAACAAGGAGTATTTTGGTGACAATCATAAATAGCTTTTAATTGTGATCTTGACACTGCACGACTTGACATACTTAGTATACTATCGCAACATATATGTTTACATTGTAATTACTTTACTTACTTAAATCGCTGTAACTGGTTAACGCAAGTAACTCATACCTAATTAGATATAATACATGTGGAAGCTTGTAATTAGCAAATGTCACTACTTATGCATGATATTTAAAATTGTTATTAGTCTGTAAGCTTTCTTTCAAATTAAATAAAAAAATAAAAAAAAGGGTGTATCCACCGAAGCTGTGTGGAGAGGAGAGGAGATCTGCAAAGTGGAGACGAGAAGTGTAAATAACGAAATTCTATTGGTGGTTTAAAACACATCTCCCCTCTCGTCTCGTCTCCGCTTTGGTGAAGCCCGGCCCTTATTCTCACAATATCTCGACGGAAGCTGTCTGCATTCGTCGAGAGTCAGTGCTTTCTACTTGGTTTATTCTGGATAGGTTAAAGAACAAATACTATAATGCAATTAATTTACTTAAAAAAAAACTTTTTTCCAAAAAAATAAAACCGACTTCAAAAACAAAACACAAAAAAGTGAAAAATAACTTTAGCTTCAGAAGTCGGTGACAACAAAATACTTAATGAATCAAACAAAGGTCACTGACTTCTGAAGCTAAAGTTATTTTTCACTTTTTTGTGTTTTGTTTTTGAAGTCGGTTTTATTTTTTTGCAAAAAAGTTTTTTTAATTTTCAATTTTTAGTTGTAATATCGTATACAAAAATTTGCTATTTATTTTACATTGTTAAAAATACATGTCATGGTAATAGGCTTATCCCCAATAAATGGAACTTAACATACCTAAACTGTCGAAATTTGGGTGTATTGTACACATCTGCGTACCCCTCAGAGCATACAGGCGTGATGTTACGTCATGATGTTGTGTAAACAATAAACATCCAAGTGATTGCAGCAATCACGACCGATTTACCATCGAGTTTTGAAGAGTTCCATTGTATATCTCCGAAGATCAGCATCAGATCTTCACCTAATTTAAATGCGACCATTTCAGGAGTATATTCTTTCAATTAAAAAAAGAATTTTTAGAATCGCTCTACAAATCGAGGAGAAATCGGTGAACATACATGAAATTATACCACACAACTGACGTAAAAATGTTTATTAAATGAAAACTACTAAGCCAAACCATGTTAAATTTTTATGGGACCAAATGGCAACTATTTTGCATCAAATTTAAAAATAATCACGTAAATCGGATCATAAATGGCAGCGTAAGCGGTGTACATACATAAAAAAAAAAAAAAAAACAAAAAAAAAAAAGAATACCAATCGAATTGAGAACCTCCTCCTTTTGGAAGTCGGTTAAAAATACATAGACTTTAATGAAAAGCGTGAAAGTCTGGCATCCCAGTCATCCTAAGGAGTATTGCATTACCCAATTACTGGATTGACTGGATTTGGAGGTCAGATAGACACTCCGTAATATATACTGGTACTCAACTGCACTTGGTTAGACTGGAAGCCGACCCCGACATAGTTGGGACAAGGCTTGGCAGATGATGATGAAGCTTTAAAGAAAAGCGAACTGTAACAGCACAATAGTATAGTGAGTAAGAATTAATAGCAGTCTTAATGAATAACCAACACCTAAGTAGAATAGGCCACATGCAGTCATCTTGCTGAATGATACACGATGCAGACGCTAGATATTTTTGCATAACTTTTTTTGATCATCTGTAAAAAGTAAATTGAGTTATCTGTAGTACTATTGAATTAGCCACAAGGTTATAAATGCAATGTGCATAAATTAATCGAAAAGTTGTTAACCTGTACAGTCTGATGCTAACATAAGTTCACATGAATCTTGTGCACCCTTGACAGTTTCATAAAATTCCTCGAGCTCCAGACCGAGCAAGATTTGTAAGACAACGTTCTTCAGTAAGCAGAAAAAAAGTAAAATCGATATGAAAGGATTTCTATGCTGGAAAAAATAAAAAAACAACATCATTATTTTCTTAGTGGTTGTATGGAAATTCTCTCATAAGTAATTAACATACCGTCTTAGTTGCAAATTCAATTTTGCAGAATTCAATAACAATTTCAATATTAATTAAACTTTGACAGAATACTCCAATAGAATGGTACAGGATCTGTGAATGGAAATAATTATGGTAATGTGTTCATAACATGTGGCAAACATCAGTATTATCATTTTCCTATTTCGTCGGTTCTTGCGTATATGGACAGAGAGTTCTGTCTTACTATTCCACTACAACCTCCTTTCTTTCTTCCATTTCGACTGCAACTATCTGAAGGCCGCTTTCAGAATTTAAGTTTGGAACTTCGAGACGAATGTAAACAAACATTCAAGCGGCCTGACAGAAGAAAGAAAAAAAAATCACAGATCTCGTGCTCTAAACGAAGATAGGCTTTCTATGCGAAGCGCATCTAAGGAGCGCGCACCACGAAATTACGCCACACAAAGGGCACCTTCCTGCCTAGATTATTAGTGATACAGTGATCCGGTTTTTATTATACGTAGCCCAACTCAATACCCCGCAACAACCATAAGTTTATTTTACACCCATCTTCAGCCGTAAAAGGAATGGTATATATATGCAATCTTGAAATCATTAAAAAATACAAATAATAATTTGTGCTTACTTGTAGTTGATAAATGTTTTTGATAAACTTGTAGCACTTTAATATTCGATCATAAGCTTGAAACATTCTTGCTGTCTGTAGTTTACTGCAGTCATTTTTCTGTATCAGTAATAACTGAGTATTCCACAGTTCAGCTATATAAGCCAATAACTTAATAAGTCTTATTGCGAAAACTGTATTGCAATCCATAATCATCATTGTTAATTTATACAAGACGACATTCCACGGAGGCTTGTAGAAGAATACATTATCATAGATTACAATCCAGATAGAAAACGTGAAGATTGCAGTCACAAACATCCAAGACCTTATTATGAAACGATTAAGACCAGCGGCATTACTCATAAATCTATGCACTTCTTGAAAGTACAAAACAAATAAAACACACTTCTTAGAGTGAATCCAGTTAGTAAAAATCATGATGAATCTCAAACTCTTGAAAGTGACATCGAAAATAGATGCGAATATCAGGAAATTAATCGGAGTGTATTGTCTGACATTGTCATCTAGCATTACATCCAGGATATGATGGATATTTGTGTTGTCAAAAAAATTACCGCACCACTAATTAATATGCACTTATTGAAACCATTATTTAGATTTATGAAATTTTTCTTGATGTGATATTTGGTATTAAGCAGTAGAATTTGCATCAATTTCATAGGGAAGAAAATTCGTTGAACATCTTTGTCGACTTGGTTGTTAAATTCTGGTTTAACACCTTTTCCGATTTCAGAATCAATATTCCTGTTCAGAGTCTCCATTTTGTCTAACATTCACTGCGGCAAATGTGGGATTGTGTATGCTCAAGGACATAATAACATATTCTTGACGAAAAAGCTGTCAGCTTATATGTTTTTATAAGAAACTTCCAAACGTTATTAATTTCGTTTGAAAGTGTAAAGAAGGCACATTAACGAAATTAACTTTGTAATAATTACTTGAGAGTCTAGGTAATCGATAATCGCTTGCAAAACTATTATTTTTTCTTTAACTTCTTTCAAAAAGATTGATAAAGTACTGTCAACTAACTGTAAACTAACAGTTTTTACAAAAACACGTGCTGGAGCATCCGCCAGAACTGTGCGAGCTCGACACTGGTCTTTCCACCAATCTTCGCTGCATCCCCTCTAGCGACAATCGTGTCCAAGCAGTAGGACCCGCTTGCTATTCCGATCACGTGATTAGTCGTTTATGAAACAAATTGTTAAATGGCGTTGTCTGTTGTACATCAATCATGAATGTTCGCGACAAGTGTCTAAAACAGTATTTTCAATAGCATAAAAGATAGAACATTCGAGAAAGCACGTTAATACCGTGTTTTTTTGTTTTCGATTTTGAGTGCTTTCTGTTATAATTAGTTTGATGGGTGTAGGTACCTACTTTAAACCGCTCTAAATTCTATAGTTTACACGAAATTGCCTTTATTTCAAAACGATTCCGTTTTATCCTGAACTCATAAAGGCCGCTCCTGTTTTCCCAAGAAACAAAGTCCATCCAAAAACTGTATTGTATATCTCCTAGTAGGCTCATGTCTTGTGTAACAGATATTTCGAGGTTGGAATTAGTTGCCCTTTTTTCAAGAGTGACATTATTTTCTTCGGTGGGTGGCTTCGTAGGTTGTGATTCGAAATGCACACGTATAGGGGTATTTATATTCCCAGTCTTTGGGACTTTACAATTGCATGCTTGACAATTCCATGACTTCTTTTGCGCTAGAGTCATTTTTTTTAAATGTGTGTCTGTAATATTTGCACATTGTAAGTCGTATGTTTTTTTACATAATTTACAAGTGAGCTTTTCTTTATTAGGTGGTTCTTGAAGACATCCTGCGCCCAGTGACTCCATCTAGTAGCTTTTGATGTAATTTTCATTGAAAGCGCCCTCTAATGGCGTACGTCTTAAGTAACTCGGAACGAAATAACTTGTACTCACTTGACTTGTTCAATTCGGTTTATTGATTTTGTAAGTGTTTTAGCGTAGCGAACACAGATGGCGTTGAGTTAAGTTTACACCAACTGTCAATTCACTTCAGAATGAATAGTAAGGTTATTAATTGCATTGGAATGTACAAATCACTTAATAATAAATGGTGAGTTCCTACCTTTTATCACTTCGAGCGTCTTATTTTTGTCTAGAGCATTGGAAGTCAGTTTATTGTGGTTGGTCCAGTTTCTTATCCGTTTGCTCGAATTCAAATTTGTGTTCGTTACAATCCACTGTTATTGTTTTTCTTACGGAATCTTGATGGAAACTTATGCACTTTATCTTAAATCACTATTAGTCTTAACACAGTATAGTTATATTTAGTTTTCTTCACTGAATGTTGACTTTATCCATTTTTAGAGAATTAAAAATACGCAGCTGATGTTTACTTGCGCACAGCAGCGCCCTCTCTCCCCACGTACAAGTAAAGTAAACACTATAAGTATACACTATATAAACAAGTAAATACTATGTGACCTTAGTTATGTATTAAATAATTGGGTGGTAAAATTTAAGCTGTAAACAACTGATTTAATTTAGGCAAAATATATAAAACAAACATAACAATAGTACATGTAGTGACAACACTCAGTTAGTTGTACCTATTTTATTTAAGTATATTTGGCTAAATAATAACAGTCGCTCCGTCGCGCGTCGATCTTTAGGTTAAGCCGTGCTTGCCTAGGTTGGTCCGTGCCTCGGAAAGCACGTTAAGCTGTTGGTCCCGGCTGTCATTTGTAGATCTTTAATAGTCGTTACAGGTAATCAGTGGCCAAAAAGGTCTGACAACCAGCCTTAACAGGTGGAGTCGTGTTGCCCAGTACAAGCTGAGTGGTGGAGGTCGGATGGGCGTTAGCTCCATGTGAAGAGCTGGTGGAAGAGGAAACCGTCCTAGAACCAATACTTCGAAAGACATGTAACACTTACCACACACTGTTTTCGCGTGGTAGGCTACGGGCATCCATTAAATTGGAAGCAATGGGCATCCATTAAATTGGAAGCATTGGGCATCCATTAAATTGGAAGCATTGGTCATTCATTAAATTGGACGAATTGGGCATCCATTCAATTGGACGTATTGGGCAACCATTGAATTGGAAGCATTGGGTATCCATTAAATTGGAAGCATTGGTCATCCATTAAATTGGACAAATTGGGCATCCATTTAATTGGACGAATTGGGCATCCATTCAATTGGACGTATTGGGCAACCATTGAATTGAAAGCATTGGGTATCCATTAGTGATTTAGTAAACTTAATAGTGTCATACATTTTAGTGCGGTACTTAATGCAATAACCATAATGATTGTCAGGTAGTACGAACCTACATGAAATTGTAAATCGTACGTGATCGTGTGTGTTCGCAATGGAGCTGGAACGCTCAAAGGCTAAAAGTCGTCGATGCATCGCGGACGGAACGCGACGGGCAGCCTGCGCCGGCGGCGGCCATCTTAAGAACTAACTTACTTCCTATTCTCTCTACGAACGACAAGACGCAGCGCAAATTTATTACTCTAAAACTTTAAATATCTAATTAATTACCTATCTGATAACTGTAACAACATGTCAAAGTAAACGATGGAAATTGAGAACCCCTTTCATTGAAGTTGATCACCCCAACATATGGAGACCACGACGTGATCAACTGAAGAACAATTGAAGATGCGACCGCGTGGTGCCAGAAACGAGCAGAGCCCTATGACGAGTTGACGACCCACTGACCAAGATGACTGCGTGTGCGTGCTGATGACCCATCTATCCCTGTTCCTGTAGTGAGTGATTTGGTTTGTTCACAGGGAAGTACGCCCAATTTTAGTACCATGCTTATCCTACAGGTCCGACATTCATAACAGCCTATTTCTGTGCATCTTCTACTGTCTCGAGTTACAAATAATTTTTGGAGTCAGATCAAATTACTACTACTATCTTTTCTTTCTCTGTTTCGAGTTACTGATAATTTCAGATTAAATGACAATTATTTGCTAATTATGGAGGTACTTGCCCATCCCATCCATCCATCATATATTGGATATGCATATTTACCTGCCATAATAGCAACTACCTTTTCTTTCTTTTGCTTAAGGGACCGCCCTGGCATTTTCCAGATGCTGTGCTGCCTGCTTCTTGGGTCCCGTTGAAATGCGCTGCTATACTTGCCTACTCATCACTATGCTGCTTGCATCCTGCGCTGTGTAACCTGCTTTGCTTGTGTGTGTGTCGCTGACTGCACGAGCTGTTGTCGTAGCCATTGCGCGACATTTACGGTTTGGCTATAATTTCTTAATTTTACATGCGGTATTCAATACCAGCATAGCTAATTTCTTGACGGTTTGTTCAGTTCTTATAAGAGTTCACTATGTCGGCTGAATTGAAATCTCTTATTCAACTACGTGGTACGATAAAGGCTAGAATAACTATATTTTCTAAATACTTAAGTACTGTAAAACTCATAGAAGCTGACAACATTCCTAAACAAATACTCGTTGAAACCGAATTAAAACTATCAAGATTCAAAGAATTGTTGGTACAGTTTGATGATTTAAAAACTAAAATTGAAGGTTTGGATCCTGGTCAGTTGGAAGAAAATGACACAATTGAAAGTGATTTCTGCTCTAACATAGCTGCGGCTCAACTGTTAATTGAAAGTTTTGCCCCTAATAACATAATACCTGAAAACAGGAACTGTAATTCAATATCTACTTGTCAGAATATTAACCAAGATAGCCGTAGCTATAACATTAAGTTGCCTACGATTCAGCTGCCTTCTTTTAATGGAAACTATTTAAATTGGATGGAATTTCGAGATACTTTCGATTCTTTAATCAATAGCAATGATACTATTCCAGAAATCAATAAGTTTCATTACCTCCGCTCTTCATTAAAAGAAGGAGCATCTGATATAATCAAGTCAATTGAGTTTACTGCTGCCAATTATAAATTAGCTTGGAATTTACTTACTGAACGCTTTGATAACAACCGGATACTTACTAATAATCATTTAAAAGCTATCTTGAATTTTGATACAATATCTAAAGAAAATTACAAGTCACTTCGTACTATGATAGATTACTATTCTAAAAATGTTCGAGCCCTATCTTCTTTAAATGATCCTGAATCCCGCTGGGATACTTTACTCGTATATATTATGGTGTCCAAACTAGATGGCGCCACAAGTCGCATATGGGAGGAACACAGGAGTACTTTTGCTGCTTCGCCGACAATCGAAGAGTTCTATAATTTCTTGAGAAATCGTGCTGACGTTTTAGAGACCTTACAATACAGCAATAATGATGTTGCTACTAAAACTGAAAAACGTACTCACTCTAAAGACAATAAACAAACTAAATCATTTGTTTCTTCTTCAAACACTAATGAAAAGGGCTGTGTTGTATGTTCACAAGATCATTTACTATATAAGTGTGATAAATTTAAAGACATGTCGTTGGATGCTCGATTTATGGAAGTTAATAAGCATAAGCTCTGTCACAACTGTTTGCGTCCTGGTCATTACTCTGCTCACTGCAAACATCATTATTGTAAAATCTGCAACAAAAGACACAATTTATTGCTACATAAACCACAGTCCAATAAAGATAAAACAAACTCACCTGTTAATAATTCTTCTGCGACATCAGTTCCTCAAGAAGCAAGTTCCTCTCAGACATCTACTATTGCCATGTTTAATCCTGTGTCACTCCCCGTGGCAATGCCTAGGCAGATCCTTTTATGCACTGCTCAAGTGGAATTAATTGATAGCCGATCTTCTGAAACACATGTTGTGAGAGCATTACTAGATAATGGAAGCCAGTCTTCGTTTATTACTGAAAGACTGCAAAGAAAAATGAATTTACCCTGTTCTAATACTAATATATCAATTGCTGGTATAAATAATAAGTTAACTAATACTACTAAAAGGTGTAACATAAAACTTAAATCGCGGATTAATCTATTCCATGCGAATGTTTCATGTCTTTTAGTGCCTGACATTACTGGCATGTTGCCCAGCTCAAGGATTAACACTTCTGAATGGAATCTTCCCAAATCTATAGAACTAGCAGATCCTACCTACTATATGCCCTCTGAAATTGACTTGCTGCTAGGAGCTGATATTTATTGGGAAATTGTCGATTCTAAGCAAATTAAGTTGGGGAAAAATAAACCTACACTAATAAAATCTAAACTGGGTTGGCTCATGTCAGGCCCTACTGGTGTGAGCCCTACTACTAATCATACTAATTCGAACTTTTCTCAGGAAATTAGGGACTCTTTGGCTAGATTCTGGGAAGTTGAGGATATTCCTGCTCTGCCAAATACAAAGATTAGGTTTTCCAATGAGGAACAATATTGTGAAAACCATTTTATTGAAAACACTGCCCGCCTGAGTGATGGGAGATTTTGTGTAAAACTTCCATTGCGTGAAGTTCCCAGTAAGGCTTTAGGGGACTCTTATTTTATTGCTAAAAGGCTCTTCTTTAACTTAGAAAAGAAACTAAATAAATCTAAAATAAAAAATGAATATACTGATTTTATTAACGAATATCAAAGATTAGGGCATTTATCTGAAGTAAGCCGTCCTAGCTTTGGATATTACATTCCTCACCATGCAGTAATTCGCGATAGCAGTGAAACCACTCGCTTAAGAGTAGTCTTTGATGCCTCTTGTAAAACTTCTACTAATAAGTCGCTAAATGACATCCAATTTGTTGGACCAGTTGTTCAGGATGATTTAATGGCAATTCTGCTCAGGTTCCGTCAGTATACCTATGTGGTGACAGGTGACATTGAAAAAATGTATAGGCAGGTTATGGTGCATGAATCACAGCGTCATTTACAGCTAATTCTTTGGAGGGAAAACGAAAGCCAACCGCTCAAAACCTTGCAACTCAATACTGTCACTTATGGGACAGCTTCAGCTCCCTATCTGAGTACTAGGTGTCTTGTCCAACTTGCAGCGGAGTGTAGTGATGAAGCTGTTGCCAATACTATAAGACATGACTTCTATGTTGATGACCTGAATACTGGTTCAGACTCAAAATCTATTTTAAAGGCTAAAATTTCAGGAGTGATTGCCAAACTTGCTGAAGGCTGTTTCCCTTTGCGTAAATTTAGAACAAATTCTCCGGATATTCTTGATAGCATACTTACTACTGATCAATCTCAAGACTTTAGTAAACAATCTTCTGTCTTAGGATTAAAATGGTCACCTATTTCTGATACTTTACACTACTCAGTCGAAAATAATTCTATTCCTAAGGTTACGAAACGCTCTATATTGTCGAACTCTTGTCGAATATTTGATCCCTTAGGTCTCTTATCTGCCTGCACTATTTTTCATAAAATTTTACTGCAAAGGCTCTGGTTACTTAAAATAGATTGGGATGATGAAATTCCAAAAGAAATTCAAAACTCGTGGATAGAATTCTATAATGAAACCCAACATTTCGCTGACATTCAGATACCTAGGTACATTTTCTGTAATTCTTCTATTTACATAGAGGCTCACTGCTTCACTGATGCCTCGCAAAATGCCTATGCTGCATGTGTTTATCTCAAATCGACTAATAGTTCAGGCGAATTTAATTGTAACTTATTATGTGCTAAAGCTAAAGTTTCTCCTTTGAAATCGGAAACAATTCCCCGTCTGGAACTGTTAGGCGCTTTACTTGGTGCAAAACTATACTCTAAAGTATGTTACTCTTTACAAATTAAGATTGCACGCTCAGTATTTTGGACGGACTCAACCATAGTCCTAGGGTGGTTACACACTCCACCTAAGACTCTTAAAACTTATGTAAGCAATCGGATTGAACAAATTCGAGAATTAACTGACATAACTACATGGCGTCATGTACCTTCTGAACACAATCCCGCTGACATGGCTTCCAGGGGCATTCAACCACGTCTTCTTCATGATAATACTCTTTGGTGGCATGGTCCTTTCTTTCTGACCAAGTCTGAACATGAATGGCCCCAATCTAAATTTACTACTGCTACTTTACCTGAAATAAAAATAAGTTTAAATGTTGAAACTATATCTAATGACATCATACCCTTTGAAAAATATTCTAAACTATATAAACTACAAAGAATATTTGCTTACATACTGAGATTTATAAACAACATTAAAAAATCAAATACTAAACTAAATGGTGAACTTACCTGTTCTGAGTTAAATAACTCACTGGTACTCCTAGCTAAAGCGTCACAAAGAGAATGTTTTTCAATGGAAATTCACTCACTTGAAACGTTGGACAAATTAAATTCTAAGTCGCGAGTTCTGTCTTTAAACCCCTTTTTGGATCGCCACGGTGTCTTGCGTGTCGGTGGAAGGATCGACAATGCATCTCACTGTCCCTATGAAAAACGACATCCCGTATTGCTAGACCCCAAACACACTTTCACAAAACTTTTATTTGAGCAAGAACATCTTCGTCTCCTACACTGTGGCCCTCAGCAACTGTTAAATACTATTCGTGAACAATTTTGGCCTACAGGTGGGAAAGTATTAGCTGCCACTACTGTCAGAAAGTGTGTTCGTTGTCAGAGATTTAGAGCTAAGCCTTTAGAACCCATAATGGGTAATCTACCGGAATCTCGTGTAACTCCTGCTCCACCATTTGCGATTTGTGGCACTGATTTTGCAGGACCCTTTTTAATTTTAAATAGAAAGGGTCGCGGTGCCAAGACTTCCAAGTGCTATTTATGCATATTTGTATGTTTCAGCACGAAGGCTGTACACTTGGAGGTCGTGAGTGACCTAAGTAGCGATGCCTTTATTTTATGCTTGCGTAGATTTATTTCACGAAGAGGTAAACCTCACACTATATACTGTGACAATGGAAAAAACTTTGTAGGAGCTTGTAACGAACTGAACAGACTGCTCAGGGAAAATGAACGTTCAGTTAGCGACTTCACAGGCAAGGAGGGTATAACTTTTAATTTCTCTCCCGCGTATGCACCGCATTTCGGCGGTATCTGGGAAGCGGGAGTCAAGACAGCAAAATATCATTTAAAACGGATAGCGGGTAACTCTAGTTTAACCTTTGAAGAATTATACACTCTATTTGCACAGATTGAGGCCATTATGAATTCACGGCCTATTACTTCTATGTCTGCTGATCCTTCCGATCTGTCAGCACTTACACCGGGACACTTCCTTGTGGGTCGACCTCTGACCTCACTACCTTCACCTGTTGTCCAAAAAGCAAGCATCAACCGTTACCAGCTGGTCGAGCGATTGAGACACCACTTCTGGTCCCGATGGTCAAAGGACTATTTATGCACCCTGCAGCAACGCGTCAAGTGGCAGCGTGCAAAAGACCATGTTCGTGCTGGTGACCTGGTCCTCATCCAAGAAGAACAGCTGCCACCTTTGAAGTGGCTCATGGGCCGCATCACCAAGCTGTACCCGGGAGCTGACGGCGTGTGCAGAGTAGTAGACGTCAAGACTGAGAACGGCGTCATTCATAGGCCCGTCTCAAAGCTATCTCTGTTAGATTCCCAAGAGCTCCTTGGGGAACATGTCCCCAAGGGGGGGGGAGGATGTTCGCAACGGAGCTGGAACGCTCAAAGGCTAAAAGTCGTCGATGCATCGCGGACGGAACGCGACGGGCAGCCTGCGCCGGCGGCGGCCATCTTAAGAACTAACTTACTTCCTATTCTCTCTACGAACGACAAGACGCAGCGCAAATTTATTACTCTAAAACTTTAAATATCTAATTAATTACCTATCTGATAACTGTAACAACATGTCAAAGTAAACGATGGAAATTGAGAACCCCTTTCATTGAAGTTGATCACCCCAACATGTGTGTTAGGTAGTACGAACCTATATGCAAATATAAATCGTACGTGATTGTGTATAAGGCAGCAAATGCCTTCTGATATTAGCTGACGTATGTAGATATTGAGACGAATTAGTACCTACTCCGAAAATGGCTAACTTATTGCCAGCTCCTGAAAAGCTTGATCTCGAAGGAGACAACGCTTCAGTTGCTTTATGATGGGAGCAGTGAAAAAGGTCCTTTAAAACCTACTTGGACAAGTATTTTATTGTAGAACGTATATACCTAAACAATAAGTACAGATGTCTAAATTAATAAAATGAATGCTAAGTCTTGCCGACAACGACGTACAACATATACTTAGCAAGACATGCAAAATTAATAAATAAAACGTAAAAATATTTAAAAAAATAACCTAGTGGTGATTCCAGTCAGAGATTGGTACTTTCATACAAGCTAGTTTTTCGGCTTTACGGTGTTCGTATAGATAGAAAACATCAAATTTTGTACGACGATATAGCCAGATAGAGAAAGAAGAAGCTTTGCTCTTGTCGGGGCTATGAATCATTTAAACATCTTTCTTTCGAGAAGCAATTTGATTCGTTTACCGGCCACAAAATATCTGAGATATAATATAAAATCGCTAAAACACAAAGATGCAAGAGACATTCTCTCAGTATATCTCATACTAGCGGACTTCACGCAGTTTCACCCGCGTGATTCCCGTTCCCGTGGGGGTACGGGGGTAAAATATAGCCTATGTTACTCGGGGTGAATGTAGCTTTCTAATGGTGAAAGAATTTTTTAAATCGGCGCAGGAGTTTTTGAGTTTATTCATTACAAAAAGACACACGAAAGTACAAATCTTTCCTCTTTATGATATTTAGATTGTATAAATTTAATCCCACCTTTGGTTACGGGGCAGAACCATCGGGACTTTTCTTTGAGTAATTATGAAAGGAAACAGTAATGTTGTAGTAAAAAAAAAAAAGGAAAGGAATATGGGAATAGGAAGACGAGATCATAGTGACCCAGAGGTTACAGTAGACGATAAAGTTTATAGAAAAGAGATGAAAAGGTCTAATAAACTATTAAGCTACTCCACACTTAGTAGATGCTATCGGAGGTAATGTTCAAATGGGGTAACTGGGTAAACCCTAAGAACACCTAAGAACCCTGTCCGTGTGGTCCCGGGTTAAGAATGTGGCCACCCCATCTCATCCCGTGGGTGTCGTAAGAGGCGACTAAGGGAGCATAAGACCCAGTGCATACCATAAAGCACCTTGGGTTCCCGAATGGTGAAAGGGTAAATCACCAACAACAGCATTCCCAAAGAGGGTTAGTGTCAGGCAGGCGGCCGACTGTAAAACTAAAGCCACATCCATTTGCAACATGACTAGTGAAAATAGAATGCGCGATAGGACTAGGGCGTACCCCACAGGCGACGCGCAGGGGCAGCACCCGGCTCCTGCGGGAAGTGGACAAGGGTTGTTGCACCACCCCGGGCGGGTGCAACGTAAGAAGCGAGCTCCGGAAGTGAGATTGAGGTATGGTAGTTGGAATGTTGGGACCATGACTGGAAGAGCCAGAGAATTAGCGGATGTACTCAAAAGAAGACGAATAAATGTGGCGTGTTTGCAAGAAACGAAATGGAAGGGAACAAAAGCGAGGGAAATTGGTGAGGGATACAAGTTTTTCTACTGTGGAAGTGACGGCAAAAGGAATGGCGTGGGAATAGTGTTAGATAGTAAATTGAAAGAAAGCGTGATGGATGTAAAAAGAATTAATGATCGATTGATAGTTGTAAAAGTTATGATAGAAAATGTAATGCTGAATGTAATTAGTGTGTATGCACCGCAAGTTGGATGTGATGTTAGTGTAAAAGAAAAGTTTTGGGAGGATTTTGACAGCGTTCTGATGAACATCCCGGTACATGATGAGTTAATTGTTGGAGGTGATTTTAATGGACATGTGGGGAGAATGAGAGGGAATTATGAAAGAGTGCATGGAGGATGGGGATTTGGGAGTCAAAATAACGAGGGAGAAACCTTACTACAATCTGCTACCGCATTTGACCTAGCAGTAGCCAACACTTGGTTCCAGAAGAACGACGGACACCTAGTTACATACAAGAGTGGTAATCACAAAACCCAAATAGACTATTTTTTAATCCGACGAAGTAAGTTAAAATGCATCAAAGACTGCAAAGTTCTACCAGGAGAAGACTTGGTCTCACAGCACAGACTCCTGGTTCTGGAATTAGACGTACAAATTAAACCCAAAAACATCAAAGAGAGACCCCCCCCAAAAATAAAATGGCATATGTTAGAGAAGGATGATTGTGCGAAAGAATTTAAAGAGCGAGTGGTGGATAAAATGATAGAGATGGGAGACATGAACAAGCGAAGTGTAAATGAATGCTGGAATGAGATGGCTGGTTATATTAGGAGTGTAGCAAAGCATATTTTAGGAGAGACGAAAGGAAGGGGTACGATAGATAGGGATACATGGTGGTGGTCATCAGAAATTCAGAATGTGTTGAAGGAAAAGAAGAGGAAATTCAAGGAATGGCAGAGTGTTGAAGTTGCAAGTGTTAGTCTGAAAGCTGAAAGGAAGAGTGAGTATGATGCTATTAAGAAAAAAGCGAAGAAAACTGTGGCCATAGCGAGAGCAAAAGCCCAGGATAAGCTTTATGACGCACTTGATAGTCCAGCAGGCCAAAAAGACCTATATCGGCTTGCGAGAGCTAGAGAAAGAAAGTCGAGGGATGTATGTCAGATAAAATGCGTAAAAGATGAAGGTGGAATGGTTCTGTCGGATGATGAGAAAATAAAGGATAGGTGGAAGGGGTACTTCGAAAGACTGATGAATGAAGAAAATGACTGGAATGGTGTGCTGGACAATAAACCAGTGAATGAGGGGCTAGTGAGAATGGTTAGTATGGATGAAGTGAGAGTAGCAGTAAATGGAATGAAGAATAGTAAAGCATTAGGACCTGACGGTATACCAGTTGAAGTTTGGAAGTTATTACGGGTGGATGGATGGACGTGGTTAGCTTTATTTTTCAATAAGTTGTTGCTGGAAGAAGCCATACCTGACGAATGGTGCAACAGTTTGCTGGTGCCCATCTTTAAAAACAAAGGTGATGTGCTGGAGTGCAATAACTATAGAGGAATAAAGCTAATGGCACATAGTATGAAAGTTTGGGAGAAAGTTATTGAAAGACGACTGAGAGAAGAGAGCGAAATTTCACAAAATCAATTCGGTTTTATGCCTG
This sequence comes from Xestia xanthographa, assembly GCA_905147715.2. Taxonomy (NCBI): domain Eukaryota; kingdom Metazoa; phylum Arthropoda; class Insecta; order Lepidoptera; family Noctuidae; genus Xestia; species Xestia xanthographa. The sequence goes on from LR990644.1 coordinate 6,798,085, forward strand.
GTCGAGGAACGACGGACGCCATTTTTGCCATCCGCCAGCTGTGCGAGAAATACAGAAGTGCACACAAAAACTTGCACATGGTGTTCATCGACCTCGAAAAGGCATACGACCGGGTACCTCGTGAGGTTTTGTGGTGGGCCCTGAAAGAGAAAGGTATGCCTGGGAAGTATGTGCAGTTGATCCGAGCGATGTACAGTCGATGTAGTACCCAAGTCCGGTCTACAGCGGGCACTACCGGCAGCTTCAATGTGGCTGTCGGCTTGCACCAAGGGTCGGCTCTAAGCCCCTACCTCTTCCTGCTGATAATGGACGCACTTACGTCGGACATTCAGGAAGAGGCTCCCTGGTGTATGCTGTTTGCCGACGACATTGTGTTGGTTGCCGAGAGTGGCCTAGAGGTCCAGAACAGATTGGAGGTGTGGTGGCAAAGATTGGAGAATGTTGGCCTGAAATTAAGTAGGTCCAAAACAGAATACCTATTCTGTGATTTCGGCGGTCTCTCCAGTCCTATGCCCATAACTCTTGCCGGAACACCCATACCGATCTGTTCCGATTTCCGGTACCTCGGGTCGCTTGTCCAAGGCGATGGTGAAGTAGACCGTGACGTAACGCACCGGATCAACTCAGGATGGATGAAATGGCGACAGGTCACTGGAACAACTTGTGACCCACGGATGCCTCTCAAGTTAAAGGGGAAAATATACAAGTCCGTGATTAGACCTGTCGTACTGTATGGATCGGAATGTTGGGCTGTGAAGAAGATGGATGAAAAAAGATTGCATGTAGCGGAGATGAGAATGTTGAGGTGGATGTGTGGTGTGACAAGAATGGATAAAATAAGGAATGAGTATATTAGAGGAAGTTTGAAAGTTGCGCCAGTTACAGAAAAGTTAAAAGGGAATCGACTGTCTTGGTATGGGCATGTGATGAGAAGGGAAGAATCGCATGTGACTAAAAGAGTGATGAATATAAATGTGGATGGATGGAGAGCGAGAGGAAGGCCAAGGAAAAGATGGATGGATTGTGTGAGGAATGATATGAAGGAAAAAGGTGTAAATGATTGCGTGACGGTTGACAGAGGAGAATGGAAGAAAAAAACGTGTTGCGCCGACCCCAAGTAACATGGGATAAGGGCAGGAAGATGATGATGGGTAAACCCTAAGAAAGTATAGCATTTTCATTAAAACAATAATTTGACTGAATAATTAAATTATTAAAAGTAATTCAGTATGATTATTTAACATCACTGATTACGTTTACAATAAATACAATTTGATAAAAAGGAAGGGATGTAGTGTTTGTATCTATTCAATAGATATAATACATTGTCTCATGTACACGAGGGAGGGGATCGCTGTCAATCGGTTAGTCTAACGACAGACGCCGTGAGAGTAGGACGTACGCTTGAGCCCTTGCCTGCGTGTAGTAATGAGCCAGTGATAGTGATTAAGTAGTGACAGTGAACACTACAGTCGCGATTGTCTCAATTGTAATTATGTTAACTTAGAGGTTTAGTGCTTAGTATTGAAAGTTGAAACACTTAGCAGTGTTCATTGTTTTGTCTTAATTCATAATTAATCTTAGTAGTAAAGTTAGTTTACAATATACAATGGTGCCATTGTAAATCAGGTTAAATTAAAGTAAGTTTTGTTCAATTTCCTAACTTGAGAGTCAAGTTGAGATCTTCAGTCAACAGCATTGATGTCTTATTAGTTTGTTATAAACCAATTTGTTGAATAAGTACATGTTTATTTTGTATAAGATTTGTTGGTTACATGTTTATTTTGTTTATGACAATTGGTTACTTGAAGCAATTGTTTTGTTTATTTTATGTTAATTACTGAATTTAGAATTTGTATGTGGAGTACTTTCATCAGTACATATCGAAATGGATGTCAAAGTAGCTAGACAAAATTTCAAGGTACGAGCTAAGATGCTATAGATTTCTATAGCTCAGTTGAAGCTACAACCTCATCAATTGCTGTGAGGGTGATTAAACGGCAATTCGATAAATCTATCTAAATATATAAAAGAAGAAACTGACTGACTCATCTATCAACGCACAGCCCAAACCGCTGGGTCTACATATTCCAAATTTGGCAAGTAGGTTCCTTATGTGGTCTAAGGGTGCACTAAGAAAGGATTTTTCAAAATTCACCCCCTAAGGGGGTTAAACGGGACTCCAAAGTTTGTATGGGGAAACAAGATTAGTTTATAGTTATTTATGCAACTGTTGTATAATGGAGGGTATTAAAACACGAATGTGGGTTTATCACACGAGGCGAAGCCGAGTGTGATAATAGTATCACATGAGTGTTTTAATACCTAATTATGAACAGTTGCATACAAGACTTTATCTACATCCATGATATGAATCCTCCATAAAAGGTTCTGAAACCATAGGGTGTTGCAGTGTTGTAAAAAGTCCATGTAAATTCATGGAAAGTTTAATTGCTGAGTATTTCATGCAAACAAACCATGATGGTAATAATATAATTATTTACATTTTGGATTGTACAATTATTAAAATGCACAAAGCTTGTATCACTCATTTTTGTAAACAACAAAGTACATAATGCAATACTAATATCCAAATATCGAACAAAAATGGCGGGATACGACGTGAATTCTAATTACACTATAAGTTTTTTTTTTTATTACGTCGCTGTGGTAGTGAATCGCACGTGCTAGACAATGTTCTTTTTTTAAAACGAGTTGCATAATGAAATTCAGTACAACATTATAACACCCGTTTGGATGTTATAATGGTTATTATGACACTGGCTGTTGTAATGTTGGCCATAAGCTAACTGTTTCAGATACTTTTATAGAGGATTTATAGCATGGGTGTAGATAAACTATTTTATTCGATACTTTACCCCTTACATGCATGAGTTTTTGTTTTGTAAAATGAATAATATTTTCGTGTAGATGTTTGAAGATATGTAATAGGAAAAATAGTAAAAAAAATCCCAAGTAAAAAATAAGGAGTTTATTAGGAAAAAACTTTATGTTGCCAAATGTCTACAATATGCGTTTGCTGTATAGAAAATGCTACGAATTTACATGGTTGTGGGCCGGCTTGACGTTATTTTTTGCTTTTGCTTTTTAGCATAGCACGCAGGCTGCGCGATGGAGATATCGTAGGTATGCTCATGGCTTTGGAAAATGGAAATATCTCAGAAGATGAAGAAGACATAGGTGACCGAAATGATATAGAACTATATCATTTCGGTCACCTATGTCTTCTTCGTCTACTTTATTATCCAAGTACTTATACAAGATGTTTTGAATGATTTGGATAGTGAATCTCCTGAAGGTGAGAAAGTCGACGAGGACCCTCCACTTGTATCCGAAGAGCCCCTATCTCGTGAGACCTCGTCCGTGGAACCTGCTTCAGGGCCTTTGCCAACTCCATCAGTTCTGGGTATTCCTGGTGTTGCAGCTTTGAGATCACCTAACAGAGATCTATGGAAAAAGCGTAATTTGGTATGAAATGAAGATCGCATAGTCTTCTTCGTCCACCAATGGTCTTATTTTATGGAGACGATCATGCTGTGGATGATTTACAGGCTCCGAGTTGTCGTTGAAATGAACTACAGATCGTATTTTTTCAAATCTTTTTACCGTCATGGTTTTCATGATTTGAGCAAAGCCATATTTTGATCGGACGCTAGGATAGTGAAACACCGACATAAATATGATAATTCCTAAAAAAATCGTACTTCTGTAGCAGTTACGGGCGCACTGGTAACACTCTTGGATAATATATAAATTGGTCTGTGCGACAATTTTTGTAATTACTGCGTCATTTATGAATTAAAAAAAAATGGAATGGAGTTTCCAGGACCGCGACGTCTGAGGGTAGCTCTGAGCTTCCTTAGAAGGCTATGCGATCTTCGTTCCATACTAAATTACGCTTTATCCATGTTAGGTCCCTGCTACGTGATCTCCAAGCTGCAGCGCCAGGAATGCCCGGAACTGATGGAATTGGCGGAGGCCCTGAAGCAGGTTCCGCGGACGAGGTCTCGCGGGATAGGGGCTCTTCTTCGGATACAAGTGGAGGGTCTTCGTCGACTTCTTCATTTTCGGGAGATTCATTATCCAAATCATTCAAAATATCTTGTGTAGGTACTTGGATAGTAATCTATTTCATTTTGGTCACCTATGTCTTCCTCGTCTTCTGAGATATTTCCGTTTTCTGAAGCCATGAGCATGCCTTCGATATCTCTATCGCGCAGCCTGCGTGCTATGCTAAAAAGCAAAAGCAAAAAATAACGTCAAGCCGGCCCACAACCATAACCATGTAAATTCGTAGCATTTTCTATACAGCAAACGCATATTGTAGACATTTGGCAACATATTAAAAACTAACTTGACATAAAATCACAAAGAAATCAGAGGCAAAATGTCTGAAATATCAAAAACTTGCCTTATTTTCTACTAGATTACTATTTTTCAAACTTTGAAGAATAGATTCTTTGATGTGAAATCGTTAATCAAATCACTCGTAATCGCCAATACACAAACTTTTACACTTACTCGTTTATAATGACGTAGGACAGAAAGACTACCTGCAAATTTCGATTATTTTTTTATTTTTCTGTTAGTCTATAATCTATGTTCGCATATTACGTTGCGTTCAGAAAGGTACAGCTGTCAAATGGTTTTTTTTTTTGGCAAAAAATAAATTGTTGCCATTTGTCAACTGTATGCATTTAAGGGATACAGCAGTGCTCCTATTGATAAATGAGTAGTAACGGGTTTCAGGATTTTTCAGAATTCAACCCCTAAGAGGGGGAAAAGGGGTGACAAAGTCTAAAAATCAATGCACAGCCCAAACCGCTGAGTCTAGAGATTCCAAATTTGGCACATTGGTTCCTTATGTGGTCTAGAGGTGCACTAAGAAAGGATTTTGCAAAATTCAACCCTAAGGGGGTTAAACGGGGCTCCAAAGTTTGGATGGGGAAACAAGAGAAGTTTAACAATTTTATTCTAAACTTCACAGGAGTGCTCCTATTGATAAATGAGTAGAAACGGGTTTCAGGATTTTTCAGAATTCAACCCCTAAGAGGGGGAAAAGGGGTGACAAAGTCTAAAAATCAATGCACAGCCCAAACCGCTGAGTCTAGAGATTCCAAATTTGCCACATTGGTTCCTTATGTGGTCTAGAGGTGCACTAAGAAAGGATTTTGCAAAATTCAACCCCTAAGGGGGTTAAACGGGGCTCCAAAATTTGTATGGGGAAACAAGATTAGTTTAACAATTTTATTCTAAACTTCACAGGAGTGCTCCTATTGATAAATGAGTAGAAACGGGTTTCAGGTTTTTTCAGAATTCAACCCCTAAGAGGGGAAAATGGGGTGGCAAAGTATAAAAATCAATGCACAGCCCAAACTACTGAGTCTGGAGATTCCAAATTTGGCACATAGGTTCTTTATGGGGTTTAGGGGTGCATTAAGAATAAATTTTTCAAAATTAACCCCCTAAGCGGTTGAAAAGGGGGTCCAAAGATTACATGGGGAAATAAGATTAGTTAGACTACTTTATTCGAAACTTAACAGGAGTACTCCTATCGATAAATGAGTTAACATTTGTGTTTCAGGTTTTTTCAGAATTCAACCCCTAAAGGGGGAAATGGGGTAACAAAGCCTGAAATTCAACATAGGTATTGGTTGTACGGTGAATTGGGTCGCGTGTATTACAAAAACAACGTAATGTGGCGGACCTGAATTACCATCATTCCCTGTTGGGGGGCGATGTGGTTGAAATGTCTAAAAATCAATATGGGTGTCGAAACCGAGATTATCAGGGGTGCTGATGTCGAAAATGGCATTAGGAAAATGGCAATGCCATTTATTTTGAGATCCAGAAGATATTTTATATTTTCCCGTATCGACTACTAAATCGCTAAACTCGTCACCTGCTGCTGCCGAGTCTTTACTAAGGGAAAACGTTTCAGTCTGTGATTCCGAATTTAATTTTGAATATTTCACCTGTAAAGATATAATTAAAACTTTTCACACCTTTAATGTTAAAAAGACCGCCGATCTATGGGGTCATTCTGTGGAAGTTGCTAAATCCATTATAAACATTGTAGCTCCTTCATTAGCTGTAATATTTAACGATTGTATTGACCGTGGTGAGTTTCCTGATCTAATGAAATATAGTAAAATAATACCATTGTTTAAATCGGGTAGTACATCAGACCCCACTAATTATAGACCCATTTCAGTACTACCCACCTTTAGTAAAATTTTTGAAAAATTAATTTTGGCACAAATGCAAAGTTTTTTCAATAAATATAAGTTATTACATAAAAAAACAGTTTGGTTTTACAAGGGGTCGTTCAACTACTGATGCTTGAACTTTTAGGACACATTTATAATGCCTGGGAGGACAAATGCGATGCTTTGGGCATTTTTTGCGATTTATCTAAAGCTTTCGATTGTGTTCTTCATGAAACATTAATCAGGAAACTACACCACTACGGAATCCGTAACGCCTCCCTGGCTCTTCTTATTTCATATTTGAGTGACAGGATTCAGAGAGTTGATGTTAAAGGGAAAAGATCTCCCGGATCCGTAGTAAGAATGGGGGTACCCCAGGGCTCAATTCTTGGTCCATTTTTGTTTCTTATTTATATAAATGACTTGCCTTACCTCATAAAGGATAATCATGGCATAGTATTGTTTGCAGACGACACTTCTCTTTTATTTAAACTCAAACGTCAGCAGTTAGTTGCGGATGATGTTAATAGCGCCCTGGCGAAAGTCGTTAATTGGTTAAATGTTAATAATCTACTCCTAAATGAGAAAAAAACTAAGTGTATTAAGTTTACGATACCCCATGTAAGACAAGTGGAAACTACTGTACTAATTAAGGATGAAGAGCTAAAAGCGGAAGATAGCACAGTCTTCTTAGGCATAACTTTGGATGCCAAGCTTCAGTGGGGCCCGCATATAGACAAACTGTCGAAGAAACTTAGCTCTGCAGCATTCGCCGTTAGAAGAATTCGTGATTTAACTGACTTAGAGACAGCCCGTTTAGTTTACTTTAGTTATTTCCATAGCGTGATGTCGTACGGTATTCTTTTGTGGGGCAATGCCGCCGATATTCAGACAATATTTGTTTTGCAAAAAAGGGCAATTCGTTCAATTTATAAATTAAGAGAAAAATCAGAGAAAAATTTAAAGAGACTAATATTCTTACTGTGCCCTCTCAGTTTATTTATGAAAACCTTTTGTACGCCCACAAAAATATTAATTTATTTAAAAAATACAGTGATATCCACAACATAAACACGAGGAACAAACACAAATTTGTTGTTCCTGCAACGAGGCTCAAAAAAATAGGAGGTACGTTCAGATGCCAATGTATACGCTTTTACAATAAACTTCCGAGCCAAATTCAAGCACTAAGCCTAAATAAATTCAAATCGTTTATAAAACGGAAGCTGTGCCTGAAAGCCTACTATCATGTTAATCACTATCTTGAAGATAAATTAAAAAAATTAAAAAACCCGACTGTGTAAAAAAAAACTATTTACTATAAATAAAAATTTAAAAAAAAAACTGAAAAGAATAAAACAAGCTCAGGAAACAGGACATATTGACTGCAACAGTCGGGACCCATATTGAATGTAATGATTTTAGTCTAGATTATTTAATGGGTCCCGACAGTTGCAGTCAATATGTCCTGTTTCCTGAGCTTGTTTTATTCTTTTCAGTTTTTTTTTAATTTTTATTTATAGTAAATAGTTTTTTTTTACACAGTCGGGTTTTTTTTTTTTTTTTTTACACTTTTTAGTTACTTAGATAATAAAACCTTTTAAAATCTTCATGATGAGCCCTTTATTGGGGTGTGTAATATTATGGTATAATAACAAATAGTACATTATCACTTGAAATAACCTTCATATGATATAATTTTCATATGCTATTAAACAAATAACCAAATTTTATGACATCTAATGTAACATTTCATATAAACTTCATTTGCTCTAATTACATTTAGTATAACATTCATTTCATATAACTTTCAATTTGTATAATGCCCTTTTTATTATATAACATTTAGTTGACCTATTTTCATTTGATATAGTTTTCAAATTTACTCATTGTCAGCCTAAATGTTGTAATTAATCAGTAAATATCAGGAAACTTCATACGGTAATAACTTCATCTAACCCAAATGATTCACCAAGAATGGAGGGGATCGGGGGGAAGCACGAAAATCTCAGGCGTCTATAATCGAGTCAGTTTTTGCATAAGTATATGTCGCAGCCAACTAGTTTAATTAGCCGTTCAACTAACTCGGGGTGCCCTAACCTCAAAACACTTTATATTGGCCAAAAAGTGTGGTCAACGGAGCTCCGGTATGCGGGGCTCCTATTTCTGTCTTGCAGGGTTTAAAGGAACCTAACTAACCTAACATCGGGGTGCCCCAAGTCCCGAACCACTTTCTATTCGCTTAAAAGGGTAGACAACGGAGCCCCGCTGTGCGGAGCTCCTATTTCTGTCTTGCAGGGTTTGAAGGAACCTAACTAACCTAACATCGGGGTGCCCTAAGACCCGAACTTAAAGCTGTTTAGACGAGATTTAAGAGTTGATTGAACGGCTAATTAAACTAGTTAGCTGCGACATATAAATAAATAACAAAGTATACGTTTCAAAATTATATTAAAGGATACTATAGATTTTTTATATTATACCAACTAAATATTAGGGTGGTCGTTAGAACTTTTGTTATTATATCAAATGGTACGCACCCCGTTTATTGAGCCGTTCAGGCTGCAGAGCGTGCCAAACATTTGAATTTGGCGCTAAAAATCCACCATTTTGTTTTTTATTATTTTTCTGTACCCAGAGTCACTCTCACAGTAAATACGAATCTAATGACACCTCTCAAGCTAAAATCCATTTAGCCGTTCAGGCTGCAGAACGTGCCAAAACTTAGAATTTTATTTACTTTTATACTATTTGTCATTTCGAATTACATTCAAACATATAAGTTGCATATATTTTTGTAACCACCTTTAAAAACCCTTCATTTTGATACCCCACTCGATGGTATAAGAAGAAAAAAAAAATTCGACCTCCACAATCTGGCTCCCCAAATCCGCGATTTTCTTTGTTTATTGATTTTAATGTAGCCAGTGACACTTGCGCTATCAAGACAAATCTAACGACATATAAACTATCCAAATCCCTCCATCCGTTGAGGAGATACGAGGGAACAAAGAAACGGACATACATACAAACATACATACAGGGCAAACACATAACCCTCCTTTTGGGCTTCGCCGCAGTCGGGTAATAACCCTCCTTTTGGGCTTCGCCGCAGTCGGGTAAAAAGCTTGGGATTAAGCTGCTCCAATGAAATTTGCTCTGTGAATGTCGAAATTTCGGACTTCGCTTGTTTATTATTGATTCCTTTCTTTTATACACTCTGACATTGAATTTTTTTTGACATGTATTTTATTATTTTACTTTTATTTTTTTATTTTTTATTGTTTTATGTGACATTTACTGATTTTACATGAATACTTATTTTTTTAAGTATTTTACTTTTTTATTTTATTATCATTGCGACATTTAATGATTTTTGTGTTTTTTTTTTTTACTTACATTCATTTGAAAAGAATTTGTTATTAATTTTATTTGATTATTGTGAATGTGGGGACCATGTGGGTCACATTTTTATTTTTTGTTTGTTTTTTTCCCACAACTGTCTGGCAGTTTGAGTACTCTAAGCGACCTTCCCAAATGTCCTTTCTTTGGTATTGTTCGTCGTTTCGTTGAGCTCCTTGAGTTATAAGTCGAGCTACACGTTAACTGACAAATGCTTGCACTGACTGGACAGGTCCACTCAAATCTGTATGGTTCTTTCTTCAAAAGACCATCTCAGACACTAATCTGCATAGTCCTCATGTGAATTGAGCAAGATTGTCTGGACTTTAAAAGAGACTATGACCTCTAAGTTTGTTTCGGCTGTTTCTTCTCAGAGTAGTCAGGTACGAAACACCGGCCCCATCTAGTTTTAACACTTCAATACCCGCAATTACAGACACAATTAAAATAACAATGCACTGTGCCTCTGGAGGCACGGCCGGGAGCATACGGGTTAAAAAATGACGTGAAAAAGTGTTTGTAAAAACCTACTTGCAAAATAAACATCATTTATCATTAATAGCGGATTCAACTTCTATACAGGGTTATTGTTGATTTATTGTGATGATTGTGATAACGATGATAATGATTGTTATAATGATAATGTTGATTGTGATGATGATGATTATGATTAAGATGATAATGATTGTGATTACGATGATAATGATTGTGATAACGACAATGGTGATTGTGATAGTGATTTGATTGTGACTGTGATGGTGATTGTGGTTGTGATAGTGACGGTGATTGTGATGGTGATAGCCATGGTGATCGTGATTGTGACAGTGATAGTAATGGTGATTGTAATAGTGATGGCTATTGTAATAGTGATAGTAATGGTGTTTGTGATAATGATTGTGGTTGTGATAATGATGGCGATTGTGATCATGATGATTATGATTAAGATGATAATGATTGAGATTACGATGATAATGATTGTGATGACGAGGATGGAGACTGTGATGATGATGATTGTGATTACGATGATAGTGGTTGTGATTACAATGATAATGATTGTTAAAATGATGATAGTGATTGTGATGATGCTTGTGATGGTGATTGTGATGGTGATTGTGATAGTGATTGTGATGGTGATTGTGATTGTGATGGAGATTGTGATTGTAATAACGATGATAATGATTGTGATTACGATGATAATGATTGTGATGGTGATTGTAATGGTGATGTGACCGTGATTGTGATGGTGATTGTGATAGTGATAGCGATTGTGATAGTGACAGTGATGGTGATTGTGATAATGATTGTGGTTGTGATAGTGATGGCGATTGTGATCATGATGATTGTGATTTAGATGAATATGATTGAGATTACGATGATAACAATTGTGATGACGAGGATGGGGATTGTGATGATGATGATTGTGATTACGATGATAATGATTGTTAAAATGATGATAGTGATTGTGATAGTGATTGTGATCGAGATTGTGATGGTGATTTTGATGGTGATTGTGATGGTGATTGTGATGGTGATTGTGATGGTGATGGTGATGGTGATGGTGATGGTGATTGTGATAGTGATTGTGATTACGATGATAATGATTGTGATAAAGATGATGGTGATTGTGATAGTGATTTTTATGGTTATTGTGATAGTGATTGTGATAGTGATGGTGATTGTGATAATGATAGCGATGGTGATGGGGATTGTGATGGTGATTGTGATGGTGATTGTGATTGTGATGATTATTGTGATGGTGATTGCGATGATGATTGTGATAATGATTGTGATAATGATGGTGGTTGTGATAGTGATGGTGATTATGATGGTGATTGTGATAATGATGGTGACTGTGATAGTGATGGTGATTGGGATAATGATGGTGGTTGTGATAGTGATGGTGATTGTGATGGTGATTGTGATGGTGATTGTGATAGTGATTGTGATTACGATGATAATGATTGTGATAAAGATGATGGTGATTGTGATAGTGATTTTTATGGTTATTGTGATGGTGATTGTGATAGTGACGGTGATTGTGATGGTGATAGCGATGGTGATGGGGATTGTGATGGTGATTGCGATGATGATTGTGATAATGATTGTGATAATGATGGTGGTTGTGATAGTGATGGTGATTATGATGGTGATTGTGATAATGATGGTGACTGTGATAGTGATGGTGATTGTGATAATGATTGGGATAATGATGGTGGTTGTGATAGTGATGGTGATTGTGATAATGATTGTGATAATGATTGTGGTTGTGATAGTGATGGTGATTGTGATGATAATAATAAATTGTGATGATTATGGAATTTGGCACATATATAGTTTATAACCTAAATTAACATGTAGAACACTATTTATCCCTTTAGTATAATTCAGTGGGGCAGTTACCGAACTGCACGCGGGCGAAGCCGCGGGCAACAGCTAGTATTATATAGAGTTCTTACAGGCGTATGAAGAGCTGGTAGCCAGCGGAGTCGATGATATTGAGGACTTGGGGCATGAGTTCTCTGCGATTAATAGCTTGCTAGTTTCAGTGGAAACTATGGCGGAGGAAAGCGAAGTCGGATCCACACCACTGCTTAAGTCTGTGATTCCTGCAAGTGCCCCGCAAGATGGATGTAGCTTAGCGGCTAAGCTGCCCTTCATTCATCTGGGACGGTTCAATGGTAACCCAATGGACTGGGTAAGTTTTTATGATTTATTTGTCACTGGTCCACGACCGACCAAACCTTCCGGAGACGGAAAAACATTACTATCTTCGTAGCTGTTTATCAGGGGAGCCATTGACGTTGGTCAAGCACCTCCCTGTTGATGCCAAAAATTATGAGGTAGCTCTTGGCCTGTTGAGGGACAGGTATCAAAATACCCGATTGTTAGCGGATACATACCTTGAGCGGATTGTGTCATTACCTAAAATCTCTTTGACAATGGAGGGACTGAGGCAGTCCTTCTACAATCCTTTGCTGGAGTCAACGCAGGCTCTTCAAAAGTTAGGGCTGCCTATAGTAGAGTGGTCCTATTTTTTACTCTTTATTCTCTTACAGAAGTAACCCTCCCGCTTAAGAAATCAGTTCGAGGAGCGGAGCGGAATGGCTCCAGGGTAACTACCATCCTTCTCGGCATTGTTGACCCTCCTCGACGAAGTGTGCAGGAGGCAACTCATCGCTCCATCGAACATTGACCGGGAGAGAGGTAACTCGTCACGGCCACGGCGGCCGCCCACAAATGCGCCGCGCAAGGGCACCACATCGGCGGGTGGACGCCACTCGCCACCATCGAACAGGATACATGGTCAAGTAGCCACTGCGGCAATGGAGGTAAGGTATATTTATTGTACTCACACCGGCCACAGTATAATGTCTCGCTGATGGTGGCGCGTGTGTCCGATCATTTGGTTCCCTACAAAATGGTTGAGTTAAATGGTGCTGATCCATGCGTCATGTTCGTGAACGGGCGCTGTCAGTTGTGACTGGTCATCTCTTAGTTGCCGTGGCTTATTTTAATGTTATTTTTTAATTGTATTTTTTGTTTTTACTATGGACACTTTGAACGTGCACATCTTGCTACATTGTTCTCACATAATATACCATCTCAACACGAATGATGTAACCAAGATTTTGTAACAATTTTATGGTTTAAAAGAGTGTCCATGGAGTTTCTTGCCCGTTCTTCTCCATAGAGATCTACGCTAGGGAACGGGCAACTACAGTACTTTCACAGTTTTTATGTCTTGTGACTGGGACTGTAGCTACATTTAATTTTCATCTTTGTTTCGACAATTCAAAAGTGCCTGCAACTGGCCTACTTGAAATAAATGATTTGATTTTGATTTTGATTTTGAGTATAGCGAAGTGCTACGAATTCAAGCGTCTGGATCGTACCACCCGCAAGGCATGGACACGAAATAACAGAGCATGCTTCGTGTGCCTGGGGCAACATTGTGCAGAGGGGACTGGGTGCGAAGTGTGTGGATCTGAATATCATCATAGTCTTTTGTATGCTGCAGCTGGAGAATCTACTGGGCGCGTGGCACAGCAGGCACCCGGACCAGCGTCACGTCCTTGGGCGGCACTGGAGGCATGGACGCCGCTGCCGCAGCGTGCGAAGACGCCTCCGCGCCGCTCCAACTCGGTGGAACCTAATCGGCTACTACCGTCGCAGCGACGTGCTCCGGAGCAGGAGCAACCGCAGTCGTACTCCCTGGAGCAGGAGAGGCGACCGGCTGGTACCAGGTACCAACAAGCTCAAACCCAGGACGAGGTATGGCCAACTGTCTTTATTCCGAAGCGGGAACAAAACGAAGACGAATATTGACGCGAGGCTCCTGTCAGTGTCACTGACTCCATAGGTTGCGGTTTTAGAAACTGCCTAAATCCTAATCCTACAGTGTCATTAGGTATAAGGAATCACAAAGGTGAATATGAAGAGGCTCGTGCCTTATTAGATACTGGGCCTAGTATGACTGCCATTAAAGAGGCTTTAGTGGAACGACTACGACTACACCGATAGAAGAGCTCAGTGCAAGTAGTTGGCATTGGAAACACCATGGTGAGAACATCAGCTAAACAAGTTGAAATAGTTATATAAACATATGTTGTTTGAGATAGTTTGTGGTTTCTTTGCCTTTCAATACCAACCCACCTTGCATCTGGGCTTTTGTTCTTTTACCACTAGAGGGACAAAATCTCTAATGTAACAGTATCGTGAAGAGTCTGCTTACACTCTGTCTGCCTAGCCTTTTCCCAACTGTGTTGGGGTCGGCTTCCAGTTTTACCGGATGCGGCTGAATACCAGTATTTTACATGGAGCGATTGCCTATCTGACCTCCACAACCCAGTTAGTACCGGGTAATACGATACCCCTTGGTAAGACTGGTTGTCAGACTTTTCGGGACTCTGACTACCTAATGACTGTCAAAGATCTACAAATGACAGCCGGGACCAACGGCTTAACGTGCTTTCCGAGGCACGGAGGAAACTCGGTATGTAATGGGCGGTCACCCATCCACAGACCAACCTAGGCAAGCACGGCTTAACCTAACGATCGACCCGAGCGGCTGTTATTATTTAGCCACGAGCTCCTCCTCGTCTGCTTACACTCTGTATAGTCTTCAATGGTCACTTCAACTCTCTGTCTCAATTCAGGTATCAGTGAACGTGGCAGGGTAGGATTTGGAATCATGGTGTACTCCGGGGAAAAAACTTCCTTAAGAACGGAGATTCTAACTAGGCCTAAATAGAAGAGTATGACGCGCAAATGACCAAATAATGATTTAATTTCATCGGTTTCTGGCTATTAATAATAACAAATTACAGTAAAACATAACAATTTGTGATGTCGTCAAATACTTCTTACAATCTATACCAAGTTTAGACTTAGGGGGTAAGAAAAAACAATTTTTATTACAAAAATAAAAACTGTAATAGCACAATAGTGTAAGTAATAATGAAGCTTGATAACTGTGGAGGTAGCTCAGCATCTATGATGAACAAGCCGCAAAGAGTTATCTTTTTAAATGATGCCTTCTGCACACGTTGGATGTTCTTGCAAACCTTACGGTCCATATCTAAAACAAATAAGAAGCACGTTGTTCAATGCTAGGTGGTTATTCATACAAAATTTAACTGGTTCTTACAGACAGACTTGCTAGAAACAAGTTCAAGTTAGAATATTACTACTAGTATTACTTTAATTATAACTTGTGGATCAACCAATTGTTTGTCTCTTCATTGCCATATTTATAATAGAGAATATGAGAAAATAAAGGAAATTAATTGCTGTTAGAAGAACTGTTTAAAATGGCCTTTTTAATCTCCCTGAAGGACATCATAATATTAAAAGCTCAGATAAACTATTAACCAGAACAATGTCTTGACTTCATGAGCAGAACACAGGTACTCTGAACATCTCTCATTGCTGCATAGAATCTCTCACAGTCCATGCTCAAACATATAATTATGATGATATACTTCACACTGTAAATTTGAGTTGCAAGTAGAACTAATATAACCTGCAATGGAACAGAAATATATTTTATTACGTTTAGATTACGGATCTAAACCAAAAAGCTAAGCTACTATTTACCCTGCGGCCTGGATGACGTGATTAGTTCTAAAATAGAGTTCATCATCATCATTTCAGCCAAAAGACGTCCACTACTGGACATAGGCCTCCCCCAAGTGTCACCACTTCGACCGGTCCCGTGCGACTCGCATCCAGCGAATTCCCGCAACCTTCACCAGGTCATCGGTCCACCTAGTGGAAGGCCTTCCAATGCAATGTCTTCCGGTTCGTGGTTGCCACTCCAGAACTTTTCGGCCCCATCGGCCATACGTTCTGCGAGCAATGTGCCCTGCCCACTGCCACTTAAGTTTGGAAATTCTTCGGGCTACGTCGTCGTCTGGTTCTCTTGCGGATGTCTTCATTTCTGATTCGATCGCGCAAGGAAACTCCGAGCAAATAGAGTTAAGTTTAACACAACATGATGAGTGAAGCATTGTCAGGTGAAACAGATCCATTATTTAAAGCTTGGCAATATATTTAAATGAGGTATTGAATGGCCGTTAATAGGACCGCTGGTAAAACTTGAATGAGACTTGCACAGTCAAAGCATCGTGACTTGAACAGCAGGCAGCCATAAACATTAGTGGGTTGGAACAAAGTCGCCGGGGATGACGATAGTTCATTAGGTTTTCTTAACCCGTATGCTCCCGGCCGTGCCTCCAGAGGCACGGTGCATTGTTATTTTAATTGAGTCTGTAATTGCGGGTATTGACGTGTTAAGCCGGGTTCAGACGTTTGTAACGCATAATGTAATGTATCGTGAAATGTAACGCGAATTCTGAGTGAGGACGGCACTACGAGAATTACATGTAACGCTTGCGCCGGCGCTCGCCGTGATCCATCGGCTGACGGTTTTTAGCGCGAACTCAAAGGCACCCGCAGTGCTTGTTTGGATGGCGTGCGTGACGATTGTGTCGTGTGTATGAGTGTGTATGTTTATATAGTGGAGTGACGAACAATCGCTTGAACTTATGAGTTTGTATCAAGAAAAGCCTGTTATTTAGAAACCAAAAAATCCGGATTACTTTTTAAAAAATCCGAAACAGATCCTTGGAGTGATATTGCTTTTTCATTGGGAAGATATGTAGAAGATCTTCTCTTAGACAACTCAGTTTCCACCATCGACGCGCCCAACGTTTCTTCCGGTCTTCAGTTAATAAATACATACAAATAAAAGCAGCACCAGCTTTATCACGACCTTCCTATTCGGCATTTTTGTAGCAACTGAGTCGAAACAGCTCTTGAAAAAGTGTAACGTTGTAGAAACTCAGAATAGCTTCTACCGTTACGTTGTAAACATAACCTATTCAACACTCGAATTAACTTAAATGTCGAAACAAACGCCACAGAGTATACATACTTATCAGGCTGTTCAGCTACTAAGCGACTAAAATTAGCTGTTTTACCAGTGTCGTGTGCGCGTTACGTGTACCCGATCGAGTGAGTGAAGACTTGTCTATGCGTATACACGCCAGTATAAATGTCACGGATTCCCGATGACGAATCTTTTTTGGAAATATTCTGTTCCCAAAGTTTAGACGCGTTTTTTCGTCAGAAATTAAATCTCGAGAACGTATTCGTGTTCTAGAATATTCGGGCTTAAAGCAGGCAGCTTTAAATTTTAATAGTAACCAAACTCTTTTCGTAAATTCTGTGTCGTCTTAACCCCATTCTGGGTAAGTGTTGAACAGCAATCCGCGTTTTCATATTTAGCTACGTGGTCTCAAGATGTGAGCCACTTTCTATCACCCTTTTTGCTATGCACATTAAAATGCTTAAATCTTGTAGCCTTCAGCCGAGTGTATTTGACATTGTTGCAATAACCTTCATGACACTCAAAATGTGCAAATCATGTCGGGCTTACCACCACCATCATGTAAACTCCGTACTGATTGTGACTACCACACATCACCTTCATTGGCGCATGGGTATTTCTCGCTTTGCTTATGCCTTGGTGTTACAATCAGCGGAGATGACTGCTAGCCATCCCGTGACACGCTGGACGTTATTTTCCAGGGTCCAAGATACCGGCTGTCGTCCAAGATACCGGTTGTCGTCCAAGATACCGGCTGACATCCGAAGCACCGGCTGACATCCAAGTTCCGGCTGTCATCACAGGTTCCGAATGACAACCATATTTCCGGCATCCAGGTAACCGCGGGCTCCGCAGCGGGTACCTTTTTAGCTGCGTGGCTGCGACGTGATTCTACGGGTCGGCGCGATCCTCTGCCGGCCGTCACTCTACCTGGCGTCTGCAGCTCGGCACACCGCTACGGTCATCGTCACGCCGGGCTGAGCCAGGAGAGTACCGTGCATACCCCGGGCGGGCTTGGAGAAACTTGTGACCATAGACCTACCCACACCCGTTTATTTTATTAATAAACGAACCAAAGTTAAAATTAATAAAAGAAACCACGAACCCAAGTCAACATAAAATATTTTTTATGTTGACTTGGGTTCGTGGTTTCTTTTATGAATTCCCACGGACGCCCTTTCCGTCACAAAAGATTCGCTTACACGATTCGCCGACCACATTGTTGACGCTAAATGACACGTAATCTTACATTACGCGTTACACACGTCTGGACCCGACCCGTCTTTAGATTTTTGATAAGATGTATAGTAATTCGACTACTTACGTTCATATCACCTTTTGCAATAAAACTCCTACACAAAACTAATACCACTGCTAGGTTCTTCAAACAAAAAAAAGTTGAAGATATGACATAAAATATAATCTGGAAATATAATAAAATATTTAAATACTTTTAATTATAAATTTGATTTCTACAATCTTCTTTATTTTAATAAAAAATAGACGTACCATGTATCGCAAAGTCATCTCTATAAGCTTATAGGTCTCCATTATATTCCGGTACACATCAAACATGTTGTTCCAATATGCTTCTCTCTCTGACTCTACGGTGTCTCGTGAATTTTGTACTTTTTCAATCCAAACGCGAAGCAATTTCTCAGTTAGTTTAAAAAATGGGAAAGCATATATAACACTAATATCGAAAATTATTAAGAAGTAAAGTGAGGTCATATCGAATATGTCCAAGTCAAAAACTAAACGGCAAAACATTGTAAATCCAATGTAAAAAATATTTAAAATTAACACCCAAATCCAGTTGCAGATACGAAGTCCTCGGAGTTCATTGCTATTTATTTGTAAGACTCGTAGAAGATGTTGAATTTTCAAGACCAATATGATATTGTTGTAACTATGCTTGATGTTTAAGATGAAGTTAGTGACGTCCCCGATTAAGAAGACAATATGGTCTATGGTGACATTCAAATTAAAAAATAAACTGTGATAACTGTGTGTATTATTATCAATAACATCGATAATGAAACCGATCCAATTATACACAAGGACACTCTGATATATTAACATGCAAAATACTCGAATAAAATTGTAAAAGTAAGTATTAGCAGTGATAATGTTATCACGAATAGAATACTTCGCGCAGATGAAAAGTCTGTACATGAAATTCAACGGCCGTAGTACTGATTGTAAATCTTTTTCAATCACGTTATTGCGTAATATTTGACTAGATGAGACTGTTGGTATGTTTTCGATTATAACAGTGTCTTTGTTTGATTTTAAATAGCTTTTGAAATACGAAAACATGTTGGCTTCGTGACAGTCTCAATTTATTTAATGTTAGAACGTCAATCGATGGGCAAGTAATTAACAAGTACGTAATAAATTATTGTTTTAATATTCATTGGTATCGATTCTGTTGTGCACAAACTAAACTTAATTTAGGCCATTGCTATCTTTTACTAAAGGGCAGTGCGAAAAAACGACGGCTATACCTATGAACTAAGTTACGAGATGTCAAACTAGTTTATGCTTTGCGCTTCACGGTATTTTTAGTCGACATGTTTTTACTTGCACCCTTAAATTTGACAGCTCTAAATAACGTCCGTCTCTTTCCCGTTTTATTAGAGAGAAAAAGATAGCAATAGCCTCAATTAAATTTAGTTTGTGCGCAACAGAATCGACATGATTGTCTAGTTAGTAGAAACTTTAATCAGTTGCCGTTAGAAGAGATAACCAATCTTTCTTCTAACGGCAACTGATTAGTGTCTAGTTTTGTTTCAAAAACTGTTGCCACGAACATTTAAACTCACACACACAATCGACCAGACCTAGAACAACTACGTGTAAGCCATACGAATATTTGTTCCGTGCATTGATCGAAACTAGCCGTGCATATTTGGTTCTCGGATACGCAGGACGCGTTTTTAAGAGTTAGTGACGTGGTTGTATAGTTGACGAAATAAATTGCAGTACCTAAGTAACCCGCCAGTCTGGGTTTAAACCTACGACCTACAACTGGTTGGTGGGTATCACTGGGGCGCACTGATAACTTTGAAACTAACATATTTTCTAGTTTTTTAGAGTAAAACGTTTGCCCAATGAAACAAAAAACTTGAAATTTGTTTGTTAAGTCAATAGAAAACTTTACTAAAAAAACCGGCAAAGAGCGTGTCGGGCCACGCTCAGTGTAGGGTTCCGTAGTTTTCCGTCCGTCACAATAAGTGTTCCCACTTATGAGTTTAAAGGTGGGTATCCATTATGTAAAAATGCTTGCATATACGAATATACTACAAACTTAGTCCTGAAATTATTTTGTACAACTTTTTGTCTTTTTTGTACAAAAACTGTTGTTTCCATCAAGTTCAAAATTATTTTCCTAGAAAGTCCTTATAAAGTTCTACTTTTCAGATTTTTTTCATATTTTCTAAACTTATGGTTCAAAAGTTAGAGGGGGGGACACATTGTTTTTTACGTTTGGAGCGATTATTTCAGAAATTATTGACATTATCAAAAAATTATTTTAGAAAACCCCTATTCATTTTTAAATACCTTTCCAACAATATATCACACGTTAGGGTTGAAATTAAAAAAAAAATCACTTCCCACTTAACATATAGGGGGGCTACCCTAATAAAACATTTCAGCTTTCAAGTGCTAACAGTCACAGAGATTAAGCGAGGACGGACAGACGGACGGACGGACAGACATGGCGAAACTATAAGGGAGGAACCCTTATAGTTTCTTGACTACGGAACCCTAAAAAGGAATCCACTTTGAAATATTATCATGGACTTTTGACGGCACGGTTGGCGCAGTGGCAGCGCTGCGTGTCGCGGCTTCGATCTATGCACGGAACAAATATTTGTATACAAATTACCAGACCTGGAATAACTAAGTGTAGGCCACAATTAGTTGTTCCGGGTCTGGTCGTTTGTGTCTGTGAGTTTGAATATATCAGCTTTTGATGATGATGATGATTGAGCACCACACCCAGCCAGGAGCAAGCCTGACCCGGACAAGCCGGATAGGACCAGGGGGCACTATTTTGTAAGGAAAGACATGCTCTGAGATGGGAGAGGAAACCCGACCAACCGCCGCCAGTCGGGCACAATCAGTCGACTATGCAGCCTAGAGCCAATATAGGAATAGAGGTAAAGACATGTACAATTCATAGGGATGATTCATAGGGGTGATGATGGGATGATGATGGGTGTTTTGACCTTCGTTTGATTGGTCTCTTCTATTATTGCAGAATCATGTTCGTTTCAGGTGGTTGCGACTCCATTCGTTTTTGACACGTCTTACTCAAACATTATTTTCGTGTACATGTGTCATCGTCAGTAGTATTTGTTTCACTGTGAGTTTCGCTGAGGTGATATATTTCCTGGGTGGCCGACTTGAATTTTTCTCTATCTGCTGCTAGCTGAATCCATTCTTCTTTACTTTTATTGAAATATTCCATGTCTTGTTGGAGTGACTCATTCCATGTATATAATAATAATAATATGTCGCGCACGCCTACCGCCTCCGGACTCGTCGCTCAGCTCCGCCTCGCCGCCGCCGGAACCCAGCCCCATCGTGAGCGCTGTGACACCGGCCGTGGCAGTTGCGTCGAGCTCGAGCGACGAGTATTTCTCTCCGCCCACGACTCCACCACCTGCTCGTCGACGGGGAGGACACCGGCCACCGGACGGCTTAGGACCTCGAGGCCCACCGGCCTCTGATAGGGTCCCAGCTCCCGGCGGAAGTATGCAGCGCATGCGATGGACGCAATCCATCAATGAAAATGTCATGCGCGCATACTATGGGGCTACAGAGGGGGGAAACAACCTGACTGCGTACCGTGTTAGGATGCTCTCTCTGTTTCAGGTGCTTGAGCCAGCTGTCAACGTGTCGGCACAACGACTATCGGATCAGGTGCGGGTCATCCAGCGTAATCGTATGTTGGATGATACCGTACTTGTGGTTCCACCACAGTCAAGCATAATACCATGCGATAACGACGTGAGTAATGACATGGTTACTAATGTAAGTACCCAGTGCAATGTAGAAATGAGGAGTGCTTTGGAGGGTGCGATTCGGGAATATCGGTTCATGCAACCAGACCTGAGACCACGCATACCTCGTTTGCCCATGCATAACAGAAATAGGGCGCTGGTGGCTGTTCTGGATTCGCAGTTATCAAACTATTTTGATAACTGCGAAGACCTCACCGATGTTCACTCAATCCTGTATTGTGCGGCTGTAGCGGCATGTCGTGTAGCTCATGTCAAATTTCCTTCTGACAGAGCTACACGACCAAAACCAGCCATACCAGCATGGCAGTACAGGATTGAGCGACGTATTGGTGGGGCCAGAGCACTCATTGGCAAACTGGTCTGCTTCAGGGAGGGCAATACTCGCCCTAGAGTGATGCGTTTTGTGAGGCAGGCGTTCTCGGGGACTGATATCAGTCCTCGAGACTACATGTCCCGTGTCACAGAACGCATCGACTTCCTGAAGCAGAAAGTGTATGCATGGGCAAACCGTATTCGTAGGTATAAGCGGCGGGTGGACCGATACACTCAGAATCGCACATTCCAAAAAGATGAAAGGTGGGTTTATAGGGCTTGGGAGCGACCGGACCAAGGTGTGGCTGACACGCACCTGCCGGATGATGATGCAATGTGTTCGTTCTGGCGCAGCATCTGGTCGGTGCCTGTCAGCCATGCCGAGGGTGAATGGACTCGGGTGATTGAGCGAGCATGCGATCCAATATCAGAAATGGGGGCAATTAATATCAGCCCCCAAGACGTAGCTCGTGCAGTCCGTCCGTTGCCTAACTGGAAATCTCCAGGGCCGGATGGGCTGCACAACTTCTGGATAAAATGGTTCACAAGGTCGCACGCTCGCTTGGCGACCCTGTTCCAGTCAGCCTTAGAGTCTGGGTCGCTGCCAGAGTTCCTGACAACAGGTATAACCCACCTGCTCCATAAATCGGGTAGTACTGCGGAACCCAAAAATTATAGACCGATCACCTGTCTCCCGACAGTCTATAAAGTTCTTACATCCATTTTGAGAACTAAAATTAGCAAACACATAGATGACAATTCTGTCATGTCCGCTTCTCAGAATGGATGTAGGAACGGGTCCCGTGGTACTAAGGAGCTACTCCTCATTGATATGGCCATTAGTCACCAGGTTCGCCGTTCCCGAAAGGATCTGTCGACATGTTGGATAGACTATAAGAAGGCCTATGACTCGGTGCCACATACATGGCTCATGAGGGTGCTCGAGTTGTATAAAGTTGATGCAACTCTGCGCACCTTCCTGATGTCATGTATGGGGCAATGGAGGACAGTCCTTCGCTATCCAGGATGTCGGCAGATTCACAGGAATAGCGAGCCGATAAGGATAGAGCGAGGTATATTTCAGGGCGATAGTTTGAGTCCACTTTGGTTCTGCTTAGCCTTGAATCCTCTAAGCACACTGCTGGAGGATTCAGGTTTAGGCTATCGGTTGCGGAAAGATGGTCAGGTTATATCTCACCTCCTTTACATGGATGACCTAAAACTGTTTGCCCCCAACGATTTGCGACTGATGGAGTTACTGAAGGTAACTGAAACTTTCAGTAACGCCATCAGGATGGAATTTGGTGTGGACAAATGTGCGGTCATGCATGTAAAACGAGGGGAGATTGTGGAATCTGTGGGAACCCAGCTCTCAGATTTCATAACTCTTCGATCCCTCTCAGCAACCGAAACCTATAAGTATTTGGGTATGTCGGAAGCGCTGGGCGTCAATGTTGCTGACATGAAGCAATCGTTGAAGGAGCGTTTCTTTGGCCGCCTAAAAAAAGTACTTAATAGTCTTTTATCAGGTGGCAATAAGGTGCGTGCCTTCAACGGTTGGGTCATGCCGATTTTGATGTACTCTTTCGGCATACTCAAATGGACTCAAACAGAACTAGACGCCTTGGATACGAAGGTCCGTAAATTGTTGACGGCGTATCGAATGCATCGCCCACGTTCTTCGGTTATGAGACTGTATATCCCGCGGAAGTGTGGGGGTCGAGGCTTTTTAAATGCTAAGACTCTCCACAATCGCGAGATATGCAGCCTCAGGGAATATTTCCTAGGAACCGATGTGGGAATGCATCGAGATGTCGTCACGATGGACAAGGGCTTCACCCCGCTCTCCTTGGCTAAAGAGAACTGGCGCAAACCTCCAGTGCTTGACACTAACGATCGCAGGGAGGTATGGCAGAGTAAGGAGCTTCACGGACGCTTTTTCCGGGCCCTCCATGGGCCCGATGTAGACCTATCAGCGTCCGTAGCCTGGCTACGTTCCGGGGACCTATTCGGAGAAACTGAAGGTTTTGTCTGTGCAATAATGGATGAAGTTATGATGACGAATAACTACCGGAGATTTATTGTGAAGGATGGCACGGTTGACATATGTCGGGCATGCCACCGTCCAGGCGAATCAATCCGTCACATTATCTCCGGGTGTTCTCGTCTAGCTAACGGAGAGTACCTGCATAGACACAACCTTGTAGCCAGGATTATCCATCAGCAACTTGCTCTAAAATACAACCTTGTGGAATCGGAAGTGCCTTACTATAGGTATGTGCCCGACCCAGTTCTCTATAATGGCTGTATCACGTTGTACTGGGATCAATCCATCATCACTGACAGGACTATTGTAGCCAATAAGCCTGATATAGTGGTGGTGGATCGATCAGAGCGGCGCGCAATGATTGTTGACATAACGGTCCCACATGATGAGAACCTCGTGAAAGCCGAGAAAGATAAACAAATCAAGTATCTTGACTTGGCTCGCGAGGTTGTTGACATGTGGGAAGTGGACTCAGCAATCATTGTGCCGATAGTCGTATCAGCCAATGGCTTAATTGCCAAGAGCCTCGATCAATACCTGAGGAGGCTCTCGTTAGGCAGCTGGATCAAGGGCTTGATTCAGAAAGCGGTACTCCTGGACACGGCTCGTATTGTTAGGAGGTTCCTCTCTCTGGAGCCCTGACCGCCGGTAGCTTGGACCCTGTCCCGATACCGGTGGGCTACAATTTTTTATATTTTTAAATGTTTTTTATATATTTTTTAATTAATATTTAAAAATTTAACAAATTTGTTCATAAATGAATAAAGGAAATAATAATAATAATAAAATTGTTTATTGTCACAAAGAAACATACATTAGTATACACTGATTAACAAGATGCTAACTATGCTGCAGAAGTCTGTATACAGATATTGTGAGCCCTGCCTCTCAAACTAGGATAACCTGTATCTTAAGAGACAGTGTTCAGCTGTGAGGTTACTTAAAAATATGGATTAAACAACTGCGGACTGTGCCAACTTATTGTTTGTGCTAACAATCAATTTAATTTAAACATTATAAATATTTAAAAAAATAGGAAAGGAAAAGGAAAAGTATAAAATAACAAGTTACCTATGTGCGTGAGTGGGTGAATGTGTGTGTGAATGGGTGAATGTGTGTGGGGATGTGTTTATGATGTATGTATGTGTGGTGAGTTTTTGTGTGAGAGTAGTGAAAGTGAGGTGTTATGTGTAGGCGCTATAAGCAAAAAAAGGCAATATTAGACCATGTATTTTAGTAGTGATTCACTGTGTGTATAGGTCCTGTTGAAGAAGCCATTCCATCACCTTAGCTTTTAATTTAAATTTATTGCAATCTAGAATATTTAGTTCTTTATGAATTTTCTTATAGATTAGTGAACTTAAGGTGAAGTATTGGTGATTGGCAAAAGCGGTTTTGTGTTGTGTACCTGGAGGAATATTAGTTCGTTTGTTGGGATCAGACGGTGGGACACTGGAGTGTCTTCTCAGAACGGATTGCAACACGAAGAGCTGACGAACTGTTAGTACCTTACAATCTGAGTAGAGTTGAGTTGTCCGATAGCGATAAGGTTTTCGTAGCATCACTTTCAGTATTGCTCTCTGAGCTCTCTCCACTCTAAGAAAAGTTGTTTTAGCTGCACCGCCCCATACACTGATGCAGTACCCAAGAACGGACTGACACAGAGCATAGAACACCATTTTGAGGGTATCAAGGTTTGCAGAAGCTCTAAGGGACTTGAAGATATGTATCAGTCTCAGCGTTCTCGAGGTTAGGGCATCAATGTGTTTATTCCAGCGTAACCCAGCATCTATTTGAACACCAAGGTATTTGACGTGATCTGTACGCATGAGTGTTGGACATTGGCATGAGGATGACAGTTGTGAGCAAGTGTGCGCTAGTATCGAAAAGGTGTGGTCCGGTGCGGTACTCTGACGGATGGCGAATGGAATATATGATGTTTTGTTACAGTTGAGGGTAAGCAGGTTTAAGTTAAGCCATTTTATTATTTCACGTAGTGCCAATTCCGCGTTACTTTTAACACTATCCCATGTTGACCCAATAACCACGGTGTCATCGGCATATACAAAGATCGTCGAGTTGGGGATGGACATTCTGTATAAAACATTTACATAAATTTGAAACAGAATAGGACCCAAAATGCTACCTTGGTATATGTTGGTCTAGTTTGGATATAATTATGAGCCAGCTTTTGAAACAAAATTAAAGCCGTGTTGACACGGTCAAAGTATGCTCGGACATTATTGGTATTGTGGCAACCCATTTTCCGAGCGCACTCGCATGGGCTGGTATGGGTTGCTAAAATACGAGTTGCGTCCGAGTAGGTATCCGAGTCCACTCGGTCCGAGCATACTCTGATCGTGTCAACGCGGCTTTAAGAAACTTTGATTAGATCAGATATGATATAATTTGATGTAACATCTTGCATGCCATGTGTGTGTATACTCATGTTTTGGACATGTCACATCTTATCTTATCATATTATTACGTCGCGTTGAAGTGTCCTGTTTTGACTCGACACCTCGCCCTTTGTTCGATTTACACATTATTTTAATGTGACCTTTCTGGCCACATATATCGCACGAATAATTTTTAAGCCGACACACTTCCGGACGATGGTTTCTGCCACATCTCCAACAAGCACGCGTTGAACGCGATGTTGCCGCGCTACCCTCAGTAGACGAGTTGCCGCTGCCCAGGCGGCCGGCCTGCCCAGTTTGCCGTCGCGCCCGTCGCCACTTGATGCACTGCCTCAAACGTCCCAACCGCCGACGCCTTCGCTGCGCCCGCAGTATTTGCACCACTCGCTGGTCTGTGAGTATCGCTCGGCCGCTTCCAACGCCAACGCCAATTCGACGGCTTTTGTGTATGTAATCGATGGTTCCGTAGAGATGCGTGATCTCATTTTATCAATAGCCAAACCCGACACAAATTGATCGCGTAGATTTTCCTCCAGTGTATTATTGAAATTACATGTACTGGCCAGGTGTTTTAGTGTTTGTAGATATTCACTGAGAGATTCACCCGTGTTCTCACATTTTTGTCTAAAAACATGGCGTTCAGCAATTTCGGAACTTTTTGGTTCAAGATGGGCACCCATAATTTTAACTAATTCACAAAATATTTTATTTTCTGGATGATTAGGTGCACATAAATCACACATTAAGTCATAAGTTGCGGATCCCACCAACGTCACCAACGTTGCAACTTGTAACTCTGGTTTTATTTCATTTAAGGTTATGAATTGTTCCACGCGTCTAATGTACGCCAACCACTTTTTGCTTGTTAGAAAATAAATTATACCACACAACTGACGTAAAAATGTTCATTATTCATTCATTTTGGACTTTAAAAGAGAATAGGACCTCTGAGTTTGTTTCGGCTGTTTCTTCTCAGAGTAGTCAGGTACGAAACACCGGCCCCATCTAGTTTAAAAAAATTACGTGTAAAAGTGTTTGTAAAAATCTACTTGCAGAATAAACATCATTTATCATTTATTAAATGAAAATTACTGGGCCAAACCATGTTAAATTTTTATGGGACCAAATGGCAACTATTCCACATCAAACTAAAAAAGAATCACGTAAATCGGATCATAAATGGCAGCGTAATCGGTGTACGTACATAAACGAAAAAAAAAAAATTCCAATCGAATTGAGAACCTCCTCCTTTTGGAAGTCGGTTAAAAACATCCAACGCGTGCAGAAGGCATCATTCAACAAGATGAGCGCGTGCGGCTTGTTCACCATAGACGCCGAACTACCTCTTCAATTGTCAAACTTTATTACTTGTTATGCTATTGTCTTGCTTGAGTTTGTGTATCTTTAAGCATATCTTTCTGCAATTGTTTTAAAGCACCTATGTCAAACATACAGGGTGTAAACAGACCCTTCACGAAGCCGTCAACCAAGCATTATGTACATGAAATTAAGTAACTTACAAAAAATATTGCTGGGAAACGACTTTTTTTTGGGGTGAAAAATCACGATAAACGGTAAAACTCAATGTTACTTACTCAAAACAACATTACAGAAAATAGTGGATTTTCTTTAAAAAAAAAAGGTTGCTTATTTCAATGGTTTTAGGTTCTACTAATAAAACCAAACCACTGGTTTCAAGGATAACGGTGTTCACAATAACACCCTAATTTTAGGTTTAAAAAAAAAGGTATTATATTTTTGTTTTTTACGGGTTCCTTTATCGATATTGAACTCACCCCTAAGCTATGGCACGCAACTACTTTAACACCTTGTATATACGGGGTTAGCCGCCCCCCGTACTGCCGCGCTTGTGGCACAGATTTTGTTCGCGCTGTCCTTTCGATACGCAGTAGTAAACAGAAAGTAGTAGCTCAATGAAACTAGCTGACCCGCTGACGTTGTCCTGTCTTTAACTATTAATATTGAAATGTATTTTTTTATCAACTACCTCCTTATACTTTTTACTACTCTACACTACCTACCCTCCAATCGACTGGAGGTATTTAAAGTAAAGTTATGACCTTAAAAACTAGTATTTTAAAAATAACTTGTCAAAGAGTTGGAACTTTGACCTCCAATATCTCCGTAACTAGTAGGTTCCCAGGTATGGTCCAGAACAAAACAATGATCGCAATGACAAGTGCCTTTCGGCTTCGTTAAGGGTCTATTTACACCCTATAAACTTCATCGTTTATATAAAATATACTTTATGCGTAAAGATAAGTAATGATGTATTAATATTGACAGAAAATAAATAGCGGAAGAGGAATTTTATTTACTAAAGTGTTTGTAAATTACTTGTTTATTGACTGACTTCCATTCTGTAGCTATAAATCAGCTTCTAGTTGACCAGGCAGTCACCGCCTTGTAGCGGGCATGTTTTCGTATTTCAAAAACTATTTTATGTTCTTTAGGAGCACCAATGTGATAATAGAATATTTACCAACAGTCTCAACTAACGAAATATTACTTAATAATGCAGTTGAAAAGGATTTACAATCAGTACTAAGACCGTTGAATCTGATGCAAGGAATTTTCTTGTGCGCCAAGTATTCTATTCGTGACAATGTTATCTCTCCTACTTCTTGTGTTTACAACTTTATAAGAGTACTTGCCATGCTTGCGTTTCGATGTGTCTGTTTGCATCAATTGATTATGCTCATCATCCAAAATCATTATAAATGGGGGTCTTACAGCATATTCTACTACTTCAGCGTACTTTTTGACTTCACCTTGTACTTCATCGGAGAATTAATGAGCATTGTATTAAGCATGATACACGGCCACTACAATATCTTGCTGGTCTTAAAAATCCAACACGTGATCAGAATTTTACAAATTAAAGATAAAGAATTCGAAGGTTTTGTTGTCCGTAACTGGACTTGTGTTTTCATCTTAATTTTTTTTATTATTACATTCATAATTGGTTATTCTTCGATGTTTAACTTAAATATAATGCAGTGTATTACGATCTATACATGCGTAGCTTTCGACTTTAACGTAGTGCATGCTGTGTTAGTATTGAAATTAATGGAGAAATTGCTTCGTGTATGGATTGAAGAAGTTGGCATACCAAGAAACACTGAAGATTCAGAAATTTTCAAGAACTGGAGGATAATGTTTAATGTATTCCAAAGTATACAAGAGAGTTGCGTGATTATCGAGAAAACATTTCAACACATGGTTTGTTAATTAATTTTTATTAAGTTATATAATTTTGTTATTATAATTTTAATTAAATATTTTTTACACCAAAATTACTAATTGCACATCAAATTTGTCAGAGCGTACAAACGTATAACAAAATATTTTTGGAACATGTTTTCATCGTAAAAAAGGCATTGCGGCAAGGATAACATACGCTGCAAGAGCGAGCAAAGCGAGCTCGGGACTTGTGGCACCCCGATTCGAACAGGTTAGGTTCGAAGGGGATGGCGGGGTCTAGTGAGCAAGTAACACCCCGTCATCCACTTCGTATTGGGTTACTTTTATGGGACCCGCATACTAGGGGTGCAAGCGCCTCATGAAACGGGAGCCCCGTGCAGCGGAGCTACGTCGACTTGGTTTCACTTAAATAAATTGCCACATGGGTTAAAAAATAAAAGCGTAGAAGATATGCGTTCATAAAAAAGCTCCGCTTTTCAATTAATAGTGACGCATCACGAACTCAAATTTTTGCTAAAATAATAATACTTTGAGGTAACTATTTTGCTGTGCAATCAGTATTTTTGATTGGCAATTGAGATTTTTTAATATAAAAAAGGTCGATTGTTTTTATTTACAGTTAAATACCAATGTTTTATTTTTACAGATTGCATTTTATATGATATTGACAGCTTACCTTAGTTTACGAAACTTAGCAATGGTATTAACTTTAAGGGATAAAAAAGTAAGTAGCTTGATGACATAATATTTTAACGAGCTGACTTAATAAACTGTGACTACACACTTTTCAGTATGTGAGTCGACTACTTCTGACTCAAATCTGGATCATGAAGAACATCATCATACTTATATGCTTGAGCGTGCAATGTGAGAGATTCTATGCAGCAATGAGAGATGTCCAGAGTTCCTGCGTCGTGTTCACGAAGTCAAGACATTGTTCTGGTGTGTACTATTTTAGTGATGCTGTATTTCGTGATTGTATGCAAACTTAATACCGGGTTAATGCGTCAAAACCGTATTGTATGAATATTCGATCAGCAAATTCCACTTTTCTTATGAAATATAGTCTTATCCCTACCAACATCATAGGCAGCCATAATCCCACTACTGAGTAAAGGCCTGCTCCTTTATGAGGTATGCTTCCCTGGTCTACTCGAGTCTCATCCATTCTTACCCGCGATCTTAAGTATTCTCAGATTTACGCAGCAACTGTCAAAGAAGCACCAAATGATGGGTTGTTAAGGTTTTTTTTTTAATTTGTTTATTTTAGATCAGGAAATGAGGGTTTGTAAGAACATCCAACGTATACAGAGAGCATCTTTCAAGAAGATGAGCGCGTGCGGTTTGTTCATCATAGACGCCGAGCTACCTCTTCAATTGGCAAGCTTTATAACTTCTTATTCTATTGTTTTATTGCAGTTTGTGTACCTGTAACCAGAATCTGTAGTACATATATGGTTTATGCATTTTTTGATCTCTATTAATTATGACGTTTTTATTACTACCTACTTCCAAAACAGTAAACGAAAACAAGTACTTACTTTTCCAACCAGCCCGCTTAGCATAAACGCCGTAGACACGAAAGAGAAACGACAAATCTTTTGTTCATCTGTCATTGAATCGACAAAGTGACAGATGAACAAAAGATTTGTCGATTCTCTTTCGTGTCTACGGCGTTCATGCTAAGCGGGCAGGTGGTGAGCATTTTCAGCGAGTACCAGAAACTTTTGCCATCAGTAATTTCGACAAACTTATTTAGCTATGCCATATATTTGGGTCAAGTGGGTTCAGCGTGTATATGGGTCAGCTGATTATTTTTTCCCAAGAATGAAGTTGTTCAGTTTAAGGGTCTGTACTACACCTTTAAGGGCCAAGTTCACCGAAAAGATAACAGTCTGATTATCTAAAAACAGCTGTTTAAAACCCGTTTTCATTTTCACCAAAGCAAATCAACCGATTAAACACGATAATCAACTGTTTTCTCTAACCCACCTTGGAGAGGTTGTTTAGAGTCCCGGTTAGTAGTTAATCGGTGTATTTTGACGTTTGTAAACTGCAAATATAACAAATTTTAAGGTTACATCCAGATATTATTGTGAGAATTTAACATGCAGTCTGCTTTGAATTATATTTTGGAAGAGGATGACGTTTTGGATGAATTTGAAATCGTTGAAAGACTTTTGCGAACTCCTCGTTTGTATTCCACCAGACGACACTTCACTTCACACTAAACTAATGACAATTCCTTTTTGTCATGCGTAAAATTAGGAATGCGCTTCTTATCCATTGTATTTAATTAAAAACTATTTCAAACGAAAAAAAAAAACTTCAAAGAACAGATAATTTGATGGTTATAGAACTGTCATCTCAGATATAATGCCTCCTCTACACGTCTGCAGATGCGTCCGAAAACCTTTGATCTGTGCCAAAAAAAACGACAACATTCGGATTCGAGGCGGACGCGTCTGCGGACGTTAAATACCTACAACAGATGCACACATTACCCCTTCTACGTCGGTGGACGCATCCGAAAACGATGTCTGCAGATGCATCTGCAGACGTGTAGAGGAGGCTTTATTATAATATAGTGTATTATCTATGGGTATAATGCAACCATTTTAAGATGTTTCGCATTTGTACGGTTTATACGTGTTAAGTTACCCACCTTATTTGACTCTATTATAATCATTCGGTCATTCCTAAAACGCACGTTTACATAACCGAGCTAGAATAAGTTGTGGTGAACACCAAAATTTCCACGTCATGTTTAAACAACTGCTTACGTTTAGCGGGCCGATTACGAAACAGTCGGTTGTTTTAGTGTTGGTGAACTTGGCCCTTAATGTGACCGCATTTTTCTGATACATACTTATAATTGACGTATGTAACGAATGATCGTGCGTAACCTAAACTAACACGAAATATATTACAGATATGTATCTGAAATAAGAATATTAAACTATCAAGTATTACTAAATTACTAGCTTATCGATGTTCTTTAGTTTTCTAGACCAATTCAACTTAAAGCCCTAAACATTATATTGTCTGGTTTCAGACATGCTTTCGTATTTCAAGAAATGTTCAAAATTAAACAGAAACGTTAAAATCGAGGATGTACCAACAGTCTCCTCTAAGGATACATTACTTAATAAAATGATTTGTAAAGATTTACAATCAGTACTCAGACCGTTAAATTTGATGCCTAAGTTGTTCATCTGTACGAAGTATTGTATCCGCGACAATATTATAGTTGCTCATAATAATGTTTATAATTTCCTAAAAATATTTATTACGTTCATATTTCGTTTTGCCTATTTGTATAATTCGATTCTTAATATTGACAAGTCTCAAAAGAGGAGCAATAACAGTTTCTTCTTATTTTTCGCCATTGATTTTTTCGTATTTCTGACCGGTGATTTGATGAACAGCGTCTCAAACATCATGCACAACTACTACAATGTCTTGTTGGTTTTGAAAATCCAACACGTGTATAAAGTCCTTCAATTGCAAGGCCTAGAATTAAGAGATTTAGTCGTCTGCAACTGGATTTGGGTTATAATTCTAAATATCATGTTTATTTGTTTTAACCTCAGTTTTTTTGTGTTTTACAACTTAGCTGTTTTCGATCATATTACGATTTACGCCTGCATTGTATACGATATGAATGTTGTATATGCTTTTTCACTATTAAAATTATTAGAGAAATTGATTCGTGCGTGGATTGTAAAAGTTCAAAATTCAAGCAACAGCGAATATTCCGAAGGAGAAGAATATTGGAATATAATGTTTGATGTCTACCTGATTATACAAGATATTTACGAGATTATAGAGAAGACGTTTCGACAAATGGTTAGTCAGTTGTCAAATATAAGGGTACCTATATGAGTAGAGGAAGATCAAAGAAACAATGGAAGAACTGTGTTAAGAATGATATGACAAGAAAATAAGTGTCTGATGAGATGACGAAAAATAGAGAAGTATAGAAGAAAAAGACATGCTGCGCCGACCCAAAATGAATTGGGATAAGGAGAACGATGAGTTATCAAATAAACATTTACAGAAATACATAAAAGTAGAAAAGAGAATAGCACAAGTAGACAATAGTAAACATTATTTACTAATGTGTTATGGCATGGATCAATGACATTTCTGATACAGAAGTGTACATGCCATCGCTTAAAACAAACATTAACCCATGATTATATTTCGTGCTTTCTTTACTATCTTGTCTTTAATTTAAGACAAAAATCTGTGCATACACTCAGGTGTGTGTGTACAGTGTGTACAGTTTACATGAATATAATGCGATTTGTACACATTTTTTTTTACAAAAATTCTTAATTTTCAGATTGTTTATTATGCGATACTAACTGTTTACCTTAGTTTGCGTAATGAAGCAATGGTATTAACTTTACGAAGTGAAACAGTGCTAGTAAGTATTGGGGTTATTCTTTTATTATATACTATTTTATACATACTATTGTTCTAATATTCTTATGCTTAATATTACTCTGGGCCAGAACAAAACGTCTTTTCTATTATTTGCTCTTCTCCACTTTCGTTTGTCAGCCTTCTTCTTTTACAGGTTCTTATTTTACAGTTTTCTTTTTTTTTAAGTTTTCTACCCCTAATCATTAGGAAAAGTTGTCCATTTTGATTGTCTGAATCACCACCTAAGAAGTATGGCGCATATTCTGTTACAAACTGTGTATATTTGAAAGTTACGTAGCTACTTTAACTGCTTTTCGTATTCAATTCTGGCATTGCGATACGATAAACTCTCATGAAAATATTATGGTACATTTTGTTAAACCTATATAGTACAAAGTTCAACGTTGCACCTGATATTATTTTGGTTTTTGTTTATGCTATTGAGTAAATATATGCCCTTTACTATTTCAGCACAGCATTCGAATATTTGTAACTGAATCATGGAACTTGAAGTTTATTATTCTACTTATATGCTTGAGCGTGGAATGCGAGAGACTCTATGCAGCAATGAGAGATGTTCAGAGTACTTGTGTCATGCTTATGAAGTCAAGAAATTGTTCAGGTTGTACAATATTATTGTGCAAAGCACATTCTGTGAATCATCATCATCATCATCATTTCAGCTGAAAGACGTCCACTGCTGGATTTTGGCCTCCCCTACGTGTCGCCACATTGACCGATTCCGTGCAACTCGCATCCAGCGGATCTCCGCAACCTACATTAGGGCATCGGTCTACCTAGAGACAGGCAGGCCTATGAATAAAATGAGTGTCTTAATTGTTAGACTTTCGTGTGGTCTTAGCTTAATGTTCGTCATTTTTGTAAACGTTTTTGGATTAAGTACGCCTTATTATATTAAACTACCATCTCATAATATTTTAGATCCAGAAATAATGGTTTACCAGAACATCCAACGTGTACAGAAAGCATCATTCAAGAAGATGAGCGCGTGTGGCTTGTTTATCATAGACGCCGAGCTACCTCTACAGTTGGCAAGCTTCATTACTTCTTACAGTATTGTTTTATTACAGTTTCTGTACTTGTAATATAATTGTCAGTATTATCCTTATTTGTTTATTTCCTTCCAATGTTAGACAATCATCCCATAATGTATTTGTACATAAAACAAAGGTTTGAAATAAAATATTTCATCAACTTTCTTTGAAATTATTTGCACGATCCCGTAGTAGTTAAACACAGTACCTTACACTTGCAGTTTAAGTAAGAAGTGGCAAGTAAGTAAGTACTTGGAGTTAGGTGAGTTGACGTAAACACACACAGATTTGGTAACACTAAAAGTTTATTAGAATACCGATCACAACAAAGTAAAAGTGGGTTGGATGCTAATCCGCGGTGTTCGCGTAAGTATGTAATTTGTCAACTAAACTAAAATTACATTAAACATGGTTTTAAATACTAAAGAGAAAAGTAGGTTGCTGCATTTGCAGCCTGACGTTATGTACGTTAACTGTACATGCTCCCGAGGGCAAAAGGCGGGATGAGCATCCAGTACATAAAACGTTTAAAAGTAAAAATCTCAAAAAATAAGTAATAAAAAGAACAGACAGTATAAAAATAAACATTAGGTAAGTAAAAATTAAAGATGTAAACATCAAAATTATAAGTTTTACTGCTCCTCAAAGTGAAATAGTTGTTTCGGCCGCGCGTCGCTGTATAGTGGCTGCGGCGGTGTCGAATGACGTATTTCTTGCATCTTGATTTCGACTTTGTTGTCACTTCCTGTAGGTTGTCTTGTAGGTGGCCTTTTAGTCTTATGCCATAGTCTCCTTATCCAAATGTAGACAGCAAACGAAGCTGCTCCTTCCAACAGCAATGAAGTCACAGAGTAGAGATATATGTTGTGACTCGATATCTCTGTCCCTTGTGGTAGTATTTCCTGCTCTTTCTGCTGAGTTATTTGCTTTTCTATGTTTCTAATACTTATTGCAGATGTATCCAGTTCCGTCATATTCAGCTGTGCGTTTTTCCAACTTAGATCAAATAAATTGTTGATAGTGGTGTTAAGTATAAGTACTTCAATATCTGACTCCATGTAAAATTTGCTTCCTATTCCTGCTATTCTCCACTCACGGTAAAACGTAGCGACACCCGCTGCGGTGCCCGCGGCGTCGCTACGTAACTAAACACCACCATGATCGAATAATAAAAAAATACACATAAATCAAAGGTTTGAATAATTTTCATTACTGTGGTAATCCCCATGGATGGAGTAGCCATCTGTAAAATAATGTGTTATTGATGCCAAAAGTGTTTTTATTTGAGGATGACAAAATATTAATATTCTCTCTCCATCACAATCATAAAGCTATCCCACGTCTGGCCCTGAGATCTACCCTGCCTTACTTTAAAGCTGACTTAGTGGACTCCGAGATCTGCACGACGCCCCACCAGCAGTGGTTTCCTGAAGCTGATCCTCGAGGTTGCTCTGGTATTGACCTGCTACCCTGAAGCCTGTTCCCGTTCCTACAGTGCTGAGCTGAATCCTATCCATCTAAGTGCGTGAACTATAAAACTATAGAGAGTGCGTGCTGGGTAGGTGTTTTATATAACTAGGTAGCTGTATTTTATATCTTTCCCCTAATTAAATTTTAAATTGAACAAGTCTGCTTATCCTTTTATTCAATAGGAGCAAGTAGATTTGTTACAATTTACAAACAATATTAGACACCTATTATACCTATTTAGTTTTTAACTGTTAAAAGAAATTCTGTCTGATCATAAGCCAAAGTTAATAACCAATTGTTCAACTTATGCTTTACCTCAAGTTTGGTTAAATGATATATTTCCAGTATTTTATTGACCTCATTATACAATCTTGAGCTAGCGACCTCATATTGACGGCTTGCAAAAGCTGTTCTGCAGCTAACGATATACAACTGCACCGGAGCGCTTTTTATTTGTTATTTCGTTTAGAGGTAACCGGAAGTGTCTTCGGAGAATTATTTTTTGTATGAATAGCTGTCTCACGGTCAGTACAATCGAGGCCTATGATGAATCACCTTCAAGACTGCTCGCTGCGATCTTTCCAGCATAAGAAATAAGGTTTTATAGGTACCACCCCATATAAGTATGCAGTAGGTTAGCACAGATTGCCAGAGGGCAGTATATACCATGTAGATTGTGGATTTATCTGCAGTAGATCTGATCTTAAAAATATATATAAGCCTTCGAATACGGTTAGTGAGAGCAATCACCTGTGGACGCCAATCAAGTCGCTCGTCTACCTAGTGGTAGACGAGTGAATACGCGAGTGACCAGCATCGATTCTCGGCATGTTCTTTGGCAGAATTCCAGGTAGCTCCATGTGTTAGTAAAACGGCATCATCTGCATAAGTAGTTATATCATAAGTTGATATTTTGAGACTACACAAGTCATTCATGTATATTAAAAACAACGTTGGACCCAGTATACTCCTCTGTGGAACACTAGCATCACTATGAATTTGTTCTTCATCGCTCATTACAGTGCCAATCCTAACAGATTGCTTACGATTTGTCAGATTGTCTTGAAAGTGTTTAAGACTTGATCACGTATACCGATACGTTCCATTTTAGTTATAAGTGTAGGAATAGAGACCGTGTCGAAAGCCTTAGACAAATCTAAAAAGATGCCAAAGCATTTCTCCTTCTTATCCAGCCTGCTAATCACATTGTTACACAAGTTTGCTACAGCGCTCACCATTGATAGACCTTAATTAGTAATTATTATTATTATTGTCGCTGTATGAGCGCATTGGTTTATTAAACTCATACAAAAATGATAAATTGCGACCCCACAATATTGTTCTGACTGCTTACAATGACTATTAAAAAACCCTCTGAGTATCAAATATTTAAAAAAAATAGAGTCTGACGTGATATTTTACGTTATTTTTCCGCGCTTTAAAACTTCTGGCAAAAATTTCCGTCAACGGGCGGTGTCAGGCAGTGTTGGTTATTAGTTTTTAACGATATTCTCTGTAACATATATAAAATCAGCACTCGGGCTTTAAGAAAAAAACAATATTTTTACGCATTTTTAGCAAAATAATATCCAAAAATTTGCCGTGGTGGCACAGGTTAGCAGGTAAGCATACTTTCAGTACAGACTAACACTACTTGATGCCACACATTTTGTTCATGAGAAAATAAGTAAGGTCTGGTGGCCCTAGGATCTTGGACTATTATAATAACTATTAGTCATGAAGAGTTTATGACATGACCGACCAATAAGTATAATTATGTCGTATGTAATCGTTGAACAAAAAATAATTATACATTTTTCGGCTATCCGTACAGTCCTATCAGTAGAACTGCGTATCAGCGACTGCCTATCTGACCTCCACAACCCAGTTAGCACTGCTATTACGATATCCCTTGGTAAGACTGGTTGTCAGACTTTCGGGCCACTGTACTCACTTGTAAAATATATATTTAACAGTCGTTACAGGTACTCCTGTAACGACTGACAGCCGGGACCAACGGCTTAACGTACTTTCCGAGGCACTGAGGAATTTCGGTATGGGTCGGGCGGTCACCACGGACCAACCTAGGCAAGCACAGCTTAACCTTAAAATCGATCCGAGCGGCTGTTATTTAACCACGAGCTCCCCTCCTCTTTGTAAGTAGAACTTATTATGGTTATATTAAACTAAGCAATCGCAACACTATTAGTACGAAGCGTGTAGTTTCATTTTCATAAACGATCTACGCTACTTAGCTGCCAACTATTTGTTTCATTTCTCAAGAACTACAGAAATATTCTAATCATGATTAATGAAGTGCTTGTGGGTACAAACAATCCAAAAAATGTTTGCTTTTAAGAAAATTAAGGAAGTTTCCGTACTACGAGGTCAATTGAGTCAAATATACTAATCGCTTGGTGAAGAGTCGACTATCATTTATAACACACTAAGAGTTGGCTCATCAGCTGGAGACGTAGTTGTCACATACTTTAGTCAAAAATCTTCTAATTCTTACCCAATCAAAATGTTGCTCAATAATCGTCTACAAAAAGAAGTCCAAAAGTTGTTTTATCCATTCAACATACTCCTAACTCTGTGTTTCTCTTCAAAATACCGCATATGCGATAATTATATTACTACAAGCGAAAAAAAGTTTCTCGTACCACGTTTTGCTTGTGTTTGCTTGATAATTGCAGCCACAGTCTATCGAGTATATCGTCAAGATATCCACCGTTTTATCCATGACGGTAACAATCTTCTTATGATGTTTCTTTCATTTTTCTTTCCCACATCTCGCTCTCTTACTTTCGTAATAACCTTTGTTCTCAATATCGTTTATGACTACAATAATGTCTTGCTCATTGTGTTGATCCAGATTATACATAGGACCATCGATATTAGTAAGAGTGTCCGTAGTTTCATTTTGTGGAATTGGATCTTGGTATCAACTGTTTTTAGCATTTGTATTATCTTATTTATTATTTTTGGCGCAACTTCTCATTACTTTGATGTTGTGAACTGTCTTGTTGAAATAATATTTGTTAGCTTTGAGATTGATTACATTTACTCTGTTCGAGTTCTAATACTGTTGATTAAGTATCTTGAAGGATGGATTATTAATGTCCACATGATGAATGTTAGGCAGGAAGATGATGAATCATATTGCATTAAGTTGTTTTGTACGTATCAAAATATATTGAAGGCTTTTGATGAATACAAAACGGTATCTCGAGTATTGGTAAGTTTTTCAAAGAAGTGTATCAAAATTATCGCATTAGCAAATACGTCTGAAAGAAGAAATGTCAGAAATAAATAGATTAAAATAATTCAGTTTTTTTTTTCAGGTACTTAATCGTATAATTGATGCGTTCTGTCGGAATTTATGCCTTTTTGAGCTTATGCTGCAAACGATCAAAATGCAAGTCCGGTCAAATGGTGACGTAAGAATTACTTTACTTTATGAATAAGACTGTATCGCTTAAAACACTTTTGTACATAGTTCATTGGCAACAATGTATTATCGAAGTTATTAGGGTTCCTTACCCAAAGGGTATTACTAACGCTCCACCGCGCCGCGCTGTTAGTCCATTACATGGTTGTATCTTTTGAATTGTAAAAGATAGTCTTGAAATTTTCAAAGAGTATGTTTCACTCTATAGCCACTTTAACGATAAATACAAAAGTAAGATCAGGTAAAAAAAACCGGCCAAGTGCGAGTCGGACTCGCGCACGAAGGGTTCCGTACCATTATCTATACATTAGACAAAACGGCAAAAAAATCACGTTTGTTGTATGGGAGCCCCCCTTAAATATTTATTTTATTCTGTTTTTAGTATTTGTTGTTATAGCGGCAACAGAAATACATCATCTGTGAAAATTTCAACTGTCTAGCTGTCACGGTTCATGAGATACAGCCTGGTGACAGACAGACGGACAGACAGCGAAGTCTTAGTAATAGGGTTCCGTTTTTACCCTTTGGGTACGGAACCCTAAAAAAAGAACTACAAACCTGTAGTGTTAAATATTGTCCTATGATACGGAACCATTCGTGTACGACTCCGACGCGCATTTTCCGGTTTTTGTGGTACCTCGTTTAGGCAAGACTTACGTATCACGTGCTTAACGTATCTATAGTCAAGTTAAAGTACTTGGGTTAAGTCATTCCTTTTGCAAAAAAAATTATGCAATAGACAAAAATGTAAACGAAATAAGAACCGTCAAAGAAATCAATGCTAAGAACCAACTTCAAATTTTTGACAGTTCAAACTTCAAGCAATTACTAAACTACAGAATAAAAATCGTATCTTAAATAATGATTTACTCAAGTAATCACTTTGACTTGTTTAATACACTGGCCTGCAAAAATAAGTATCTTTTTTAATTTTATATTTTTTATTAGACTATATTGTCCCACTGCTGGGCAAAGGCCTCCCCCATAGCCTTCCACTCCTAAGATAAGTATCACACTTTTAAAGTTGCAATAACTTTTTAAGTACACGAGATATACTTTCGAAATGGGTCTCCCTTGTTTGACCGAAAGGAATTTGACAAATTTTCACTTCCCAAAAAATGATTCGCATAATTTCATTTGCCAAATTATTACTTAGCAAAAAATCTATTCACAAAAAATTGTAACGCAAACCTAATGTTTGGGAAATGATCGTTTAAACTATAACTTTTTTACCAACTAGTACTTTTAAAATTTTTATATAGTCAAATATTTCAGTTCGAATAACAGTTTTTACGCAAAATCAAATTAGCTAAATATTTAGTATCGTCAGTTTTGAAATTTTAACCTACAACCTAACCTAACCATTTTTATTAGGGTTTCGTACCCAAAGGGTAAAAACGGAACCCTATTACTAAGACTTCGCTGTCTGTCCGTCTGTCTGTCCGTCTGTCCGTCTGTCCGTCTGTCCGTCTGTCCGTCTGTCCGTCTGTCTGTCACCAGGCTATATCTCATGAACCGTGACAGCTAGACAGTTGAAATTTTCACAGATGATGTATTTCTGTTGCCGCTATAACAACAAATACTAAAAACATAATTAAATCAATATTTAAGGGGGGCTCCTATACAACAAACGTGATTTTTTTTGCAGTTTTGTCTAATGTTATTAAATAATGGTACGGAACCCTTCGTGCGCGAGTCCAACTCGCACTTGGCCGGTTTTTAAATAAGTAATTATCCTAATCTAAATAGTTGAGTTCCGGGTAACCTACTAAAAACAATTTCTTTTTCTATTAATGCAAGTCGTTTCTGCCACTCACCGGCCGCTGCCGCGGCACCGCTCGCTTCGCTCGCTCGGCTCGTGCGTAGGTCACAGTTTTACCCTAACCTAAACTACCCATTTTGTTTAAAGAAGAAATTAACCTAATCTAAATAGTTGAGTTCCGGGTAACCTACTAAAAACAATATATACGAAAAATCTTATCTTTGCCTTAATATTTTTTGTTTTGACAAATCATTTCACCAAACGTTTATTGTCTGAAGATTGTTTGCTGTAATAAATCATTTGATTAAAGACCAAATGCCATAATGATATTATACTTGGTAATATTTTGCTAAGTAAAAATTTGACCAAATAAAAATATGCGTACTAAAATCATTCGAAATATTGCAATGGTATAAAAAAAGATTGCTAAAATTTGTTTGGGTAATGTAATTTTGTCAAAATCTTTTCGGCAAAACGGCAGGATCCCTTTCGAAATAAAAAGGACTCGAAAAAGAGTTTAATTTTGTACATAAAAACTAATAAAGCTGATGAAAATAGCTTTAAAACGTTTTTTTATTTTAAATCTCTAACTTATAAAGAGTTTAGAAAAAAAATAAATTTTAGAAATTGTAGTACTTAGTTTTGCCGGTCAGTGTAGTAAGGCCATGCACTTGTACTATCGTGGTCTTTTCCACCTGACCAGTT
Source organism: Xestia xanthographa (assembly GCA_905147715.2). Taxonomy (NCBI): domain Eukaryota; kingdom Metazoa; phylum Arthropoda; class Insecta; order Lepidoptera; family Noctuidae; genus Xestia; species Xestia xanthographa. The sequence continues at coordinate 6,841,018 of LR990644.1, forward strand.
TAATTTTTTTTCGTTTAAATCATGTCCGCATGAGGGGCGTGGCTCGGTGCCTCCGGGCACCGAGCCACGCCCCCTTAAAGTTTGGGCCTATTAGGAAAGCGTCAACTTTGGCACGCAAAATAACAATAACTCTCGTTTGGCGTGCGTCGTCAGTGCGCTCGGCCGATTGATATATTTTCATTCATTATTTCTATACAAAGTCAACGGGGCGGGGCTAGAGAGCGTTTCTATGTTGCGAGTGCAAGCAAAAATTAGCTTAGTGGTGGTCAGGCGGGAATGTCATCGATAGTACACAAGTCTGAAATCAATTAACTAACTAGTAACTAAATGGTTTTACTATTTTTAAGGTATCCGTCACGAGTGTAGCCATTAGTATTTTCTCAATGTCAGGAGTGGTGAAAGAACTACTGCATGTAATAATACATTGTGTATACTGCGAGATTTTCTATATTGCCGTTGAAGAAGCTGAGATAGCTTGCATACAGCGTCTGAAGAATAGAAACTATACAAGTAAGCTAGAAATACCAACGGCTTAACGCTTTCCGAGGCTTGGGGTGTCATACCGCCGGGACAAGGGAGTTGTCTCCGTTAAATATAAATATTCGTGTCTGTCGTTTTTAGTCCTGCTGGATATTCCCGAAGAAACCTGTTTGTATGTTTGCTTTGCTGCTTTTTTGTGTAGTATCCAACTTACAATCTTTGCAAGTTTGCATACAAAACAGAAGTAATATAAGCATCACGTTTCCGAGATATAAGCTATCGAAGTTAGAATACATTCACTTGTAGCACCATGTGTACAACATTTATTTTATTAGCCACGCATGAAACCTGTATTGATCAATCATCAAATCAAAGTTTAACACAAGTTCTATACGTGGCTGATTGCTGGCTGATGGCTATTTTGAAAATAAAATAATATGGTGGAAACTAGGCAGGCAAGGCAAGTTGATATAATTTGCGTCTGCATGCCATGGTCCACCAGGATGCATGCTGCATGGCTAAACCAGGGAACTGTTACCTGCTGGACATGATTTGCAGTGGCCTGTGTGAAAAGCACTCGATCGATTGCGCGCCCAAGTTGGCCGCTGCTAACACACTTGGGCAAAATGGATGATTATAGATCCTACCGACACTCAGTGTGACTGCAGAGACCAGACCAGACCATGGCACACTTGTTGTAATGTCCTGTGTCCGGACACCTGCACATTATTATGACTTAACATGCTACAGAAGCCGGGATTAACGTGGCCACCACTGGACCCATAAAATTTAATGAGTCTTACCATCGATACAAAAGAAGAAGATGCCATAGTTTTGTTGCGTTCTAAGTCCTTATTTAATTTTAAGTGGAATTGACTTTCTTATAAAACAGTTCATAGTTCAATTCTCGTTTTAATTAAAAAAAAAAAAAAAATTGTTGCAGGTGGTGAAAAAAAACTTTTCAACAACGTTTTAAGAGAAAATCGAAGGTTCACAAAGATGACCGCATGTGGCCTGTTCTATATAGACGCTACACTATCGATGACTTTGATGGGACTTCTTACCAATTACGCTGTAGTACTATTACAGTTTGCTTTTCTATAAAATATATTAAGTGTATTTAGGGTGATTAGTGAAATTCTTGTTGCTGTTGCTGATGTGTTCGTTATATCTATTGAAAAATAAAAGATCGATCAATAAGGTTTTACGTTCTTTCATCAAAGATTCAGCTAGTCGTCGTTTAATTGATGTGTTAAGTGACATGAACATGAACAAAAGCCTAGGTCAAGCTTTACGACGCACTTGACAGTCCAGCAAGCCAAAAACATCTTTACCGGCTTGTTGGAGCTAGAGAAAGTCGATGGATGAATGCCGAATAAAATGCTTAAAAGATTAAGGTGAAAGGTAATTTGGATGATGAGAAAATTAAGGATAGGTGGAAGGGGTTCTTTGAAAGACTGATCAACGAGGAGAATGACTGAAACTATGTGCTAGACAATAAACCAGTGAATGGTAATGTGGGTGATAAAATTGACTTTTGAAGGCACTGTGTCAATGGATTTATGAAATGTCTGGCCTTTACGAGGTTTATTGGCAACTAAACAAATATAGGCCATGTATCTCTTAATAATTATTAAATTGACGTTAAAAGTTATCATGAATGAGGAATGTTAAAACGTTAGGACTTGACGGTATACCAGTTAAAGTTTGGAAGTTATTATGGGTGGATGAACGTGTTTAGCTTTATTCTTAAATGAGTTGTTGCTGGAAAAAGCCATAACTGACGAATGGTGCAACAGTTTGCTGGTGTCCATCTTAAAAAAACAGTGGTGATGTGGTGGAGTGCAATAATTATAGAGGAATAATGCTAATGGCACATAGTATGAAACTTTGAAACTAGAAAGTTATTGAAAGACGACTGAGAGAAGATAGTGGAATTTCACGAAATCAATTCGGTTTTATAGTCGGGAAGCGACGGCAGCTGCTGTAGAGTACCCGAGTCTGGCCTACAGCGGGCACTACCGGCAGGCTCAACATGGCAATCGGTTTGCACCAAGGGTCGGCTCTAAGCCCTTACCCCTTTTGATTGATAATAGACGCACTTACTAAGAAATGGAGCTTCTTAGTAAGTGTATGTTGAGAGTCGACGAAATAGTGTTTGTTGCCGAGATTGTCCTAGAGGTCCAGAGCAGATTGGAGGTGTGATAGCAAAGACTGGAGATTATTGGTGAAATTAAGTAGAACCAAAACAGAAAACTCCACTCCGCTTGCCTGTGCCTCCCTTGCCGAAATGCCCATACCGATCTGTTCCGATTTCCGGCACCTCGGGTCGCTTGGGATGGCAAAGTAGACCGAGACGTAACGCACTGGATCAACACATGATAGATAAAATGGCGACAGGTAGCTGGAACAACTTACGGCCCACGGAAAGTTAAAGGGGAAAATATAGAAATCCGTGATTAGACCTGTTGAACTGTATGGATCGGAATGCGGGACCGTATAGAAGATGGATAAAAAAATGCATGTAGTGGAGATGAGAATGTTGAGGTGGATGTGTGGTGTGACGAGAATGGATAAATTAAGGACAGTTACAGAAAAGTTAAAAGGTATTTGGCTGTCTTGGTATGGGCATTTGATAAGGACGGACGAATCGCGAAAAAGAATGATGGATACAAATATTGATGGACGACCAAAGTAACGATAGATGGATTGTGTGTGGAATGATATGAAAGAAAAAGGAGTAAATGATAGCGTGACGGTTCACAGAAGAGAATGGAAGAAAAAAGCGTGTTGCGCCGACCCCAAGTAACATGGGACAATAGCAGGAAGATGATGATAAAGTGACATTAACAGCTTTATCTACACCCATGCTATAAATCCTCTATAAAGGTATCTGAAACAGTTAGCTTATGGCCAACATTAAAACAGCCAGTGACATAATAACCATTATAACACCCAAACGGGTGTTATAATGTTGTACTGAATTTCATTATGCAACTCGTTTTAAAAAAAGAACATTGTCTAGCACGTGCGGTACACTACCACAGCGCCGTAATTAAAATAAAAACTTATAGGCTAATTCGAATTCACGTCGTATCCCGCCATTTTTGTTCGACATTTGGATATTAGTATTGCATTATGTACTTTGTTGTTTACAAAAATGAGTGATACAAGCTTTGTGAATTTTGATAATTGAACAATCCAAAATGTAAATAATTATATTACTTCTTATACACGGTTTGTTTGTATTAAATACAAGCAATTAAACTTTCCATGAATTTACATAGCACCCTATGGTTTCAGAACCTTTTATGGAGGATTCATATCGTGGATGTAGATAAAGTCTTGTATGCAACTGTACATAATTAGGTATTAAAACACTCATGTGATACTATTATCACACTCGGCTTCGCCTCGTGTGATAAACCCACATTCGTGTTTTAATACCCCTCATTATACAACAGTTGCATAAATAACTATTACCGCCTGTGAGTCACCCTAAAAGTTTGCGTTCTTAGTGTGACTCAGCACTTATTAATTAATTAATTTAGCCGTGATCATAAAAATGTATATTGCTAACCTTTTTACATAATTAGACATGTGTGCTTATTTCACGATCAATACATTACCTATACGCGACTGAAAAACATAAAGTCTCCTACCATAGGACGGAGCGAGTTGGGTGATTTTTTTTGTGTCCGTAATAAAAATAGTCAAGTCATGGCTCTTAAACCAACAGATGTATTGCTCAATAATCGTCTAGAAACAGACGTGCAAAGAATGTTTTATCCTTTTGACATTCTACTGACTTTACTATTCTCTGCAAAATACCGTATAAAAGATAACTATATTAGAACAACCGCATACAAGTTCTGTATGCTAAAGATTCTAAGCATTTGTTTTGTGGTCGGTGGTACTATTGATCGAGTATATCGTTTTAATCAGGATAACGATTCTGTTACCATGTTATTTCTTGGGTTTATTATACCTGTTACCCGTTGTCTTTGTTATTTAAGTATCTTCATACTCAATGTCGTGTACAGATACAAAAATATTTATCTCATAGTGTTGATTCAGATTATAAATGAAAACATCGATTTCAGTAGGAGTGTCCGCAGTTTTATAATATGGAATTGGATCTTAATTTCAACAATGTTTGCTATAAATTTGTTTGGATTTATTATTTTTGGTGCATCATATCATTACTTCAACTTGCTCAAATGTGTTATTGAGATAATATTTATCAGTATTGATATTGATTTTATTTATGCTATTCGGATTCTTATGTTGCTCAGTATGTATCTCAAACGATGGATTCAAAATGTTCGTCTGATGAATAATGGACAGGAAAATGATAAAATTTATTATAGAAAACTATTTGAGACATATCAGAATATTTTAAAAGCTTACAATGTGTACAAGACCGTGTTTCAAGTTACGGTAAGTTTACCAATGAACTGAGTAAATATTATATCTTTCTATGAATCCTTTATTATCGCAAACTGTTAATTATAAATGACCTAATGACTCCGCCTTCGGTCTGCACGGGCGTTTGTGGCAACATCTCAATGCATCGATAAGTTTGTGCAATAATATTAAAAGACAAAGAAAGGAGGTTGGAAGATTTTTGTATGAAGCGTGATCTGTCTACTTTCATTTTCTCTCTTAACGATTCCTCCAGTTTTTTAGGATCATCAGAAACATATTTACCTATGTCTTCGTTTCTTCTGACATAACCAGTGCATGTAATTTATATAGTAAAGTAGTCTTTTCCAATTTAGTTTTAATCTTTATTATGGTCATCAACCTGTTCAGTAGTTGGAATGAGACCTGTTATACGATTATCTAAAAACTTTATCACAGCTTTAGTATTAATATTGCAAATATAAGTGAGAATGGTTCCCTAATAGAATGGCACCACCATTCCATACTCCTTGTTTAAATATAAACAATTCAAATACCTAGATCTGGCTCGCGAGGTTGACGACATGTGGGACGTGAGTACAGCAGTCATAGTGCCGATAGTCATTTCAGGCAATGCCTTAATAGCCAATAGCCTCGATCAACATCTTGGCTCAGGCTTGGCATCTGGCTTGATTCAGAAACCAGTACTTCCTGACACGGCACGTGTTGTTAGGAGGTTCCTCTCTCAAGAGCCCTGACAACCGGCAGCTCGGACCCTGTTCCCAGCGCTGGTGGGCTACTATTTTTAGGGTTCCGTACCCAAAGGGTAAAAACGGAACCCTATTACTAAGACTTCGCTGTCTGTCCGTCTGTCCATCTGTCTGTCACCAGGCTGTGTCTCATGAACCGTGACAGCTAGATAGTTGAAATTTTAACAGATAATGTATTTTTGTTGCCGCTATAACACCAAATACTAAAAACAGAATAACATTAATATTTAAGGGGGGCTCCCATACAACAAACGTGATTTTTTTGCCGTTTTGTCTAATGTATACATAATGGTACGGAACCCTTCGTGCGCGAGTCCGACTCGCACTTGGCCGGTTTTTATTTATTTTTAAATGTTTTTATATTGTTTTATGTTGAAATATTTAAAAATGTAACTAATATGTGTTAAATCGCATATTTCTTTTGCAGATACTACATCGCACGTTCAATGCGTTTTGTCGCAATTTATGTCAAATTGAGCTGATATTAGTAACGCTAACTTATAAGGGACCGTCACCTGATGATGTAAGTACAATAGGATATTTTCTTTATAAACGTCTCATATATATTCATGACAGCAGACGGCAGGGGCGTTTACAGTGTCGTGACGCGAACGTTTAGCTGTCTTGAAGTGGAGTCTTTATATTGCGGTTTGCGATAGCGAGATATCCGATGCGGTGCGTGATCAGTAAGATTCCAGCGCGGTGCGGTGTGGTGAACGTACGGTACGGCGCGGTGAAGCCGCACAGACGGAAGCCTTATACGAACTTGACTCTCGCCTCGATGAATTCGGCAGGCGAGCGCAAAAAAGGAGGGAAAGAGATGAGCATATATCGTCGCCTGTTCCTATAATCTACGTCATTTCTGTGGAAAGGATCAATTGATGGGTAGAAAAGTTACAAGCAGGGTTACGAGATAGCGTCACCATAATATATACCATTTTACAACCAACACGTTTCGTATACCATTTATTTCGTAAATAGCTTATTCCACAAATGTTTTATTTTAAAAACACTCGTTTTACAAACATTTATTTGGCAAACACTTCTTTTATCATATGCATCAGATGATATTTAATCATTGAAACATTTTTTATTTATAATTTAGAAACATTTGGATAAGTCACGTTTCTACAAAAAAAAATTACCGGCTAGCATTTTTTTATTACTCTTTTTTGTAAGAAAAAGTTTAGGAAATGCATAGTTTTGCACAACACTAGCTGATGCCCGCGGCTTCGCCCGCTTGACAAATTATATATACAAAAACCTTCCTCTTGAATCACTATCATTTAGTAGTTACTAGCAGCAAGCAAGCAGCAAGCATACAGAGAGCACGCAACAAACGTTCTGCGCTGACTTTCAACACGTTGATCACCATGTAGTGCAACATGTCGTGCGCCAAATGTTGCGTAGTGGATACGAGGCTTAAAGGAGATTGCCAATTATGGGCCTAGCCGTTACACGAATCAGCTAAGTACCAAAATAAATAATCTACTATTTTGCTTAATTAACCTATTTAAATCTTGGCCACAATTACAATGGCCAAGTGGAAATAGGAACGGGGACATAACCAGTTTTAAACTTAGGACCGGGGGACTCAGATGATCAATTGTTAACAGTAACACTTCTGCAAATTCTTAAAACAACTTTAGGTACTCTACTGGATAAAACTAGAAGTCCGTCAACCCTCGAAGTCAATAAAAAACACAATGAAATAAAAATTCTTAGAATATAATGTTTAAAAATCTAATTCCTTTTGTGGTTTTAAATATAAACCTACTTTTGCGCACCAATTTCGTTAGAATATCTTTATTAATTAAAAATGTCATTTTCAAACTAAGTAATTATAAAAACACTGTTTTAAGCTACCATGGTTTAAAATTAAACTTATATTGTCACTTATGGGATATCTTCCGTGATTGTTCATTGTTTTGAGCTCCCGATATTCAAAAAAATTAGAAGAAAAAAATCTTTTTAAAAACAAGCTTTGTTACTAAACTACTACTACTACTAGCTTTTATTATTATAAAAAAATAAAAGCGTGTTACATTTTTTAGCTTAGACACCTTCATTATTTTTCTTCTGCAATCAAAATGTAACACACAGTAACACTTTTATTTTTTTAATAAGGTTTAAATAATTTTAAACTTTTTAGTTCTTTTTCTTTTTATTAATAAGTAATAAAAGCTTGTTTTTAAAAAGAATTTGTTTCTTTTAATTTTATTTTTAACTTTTTAGTATTATTTTGTTCATGTTGTTTCCACGAGTATAGGACACGATCCATCTCCCCAGAAGTCCATTGTAGGGGGATAAGAGCTTCAGTACAACAGGGTTCACCCTGATACCCTGAGGCCCAAGCGCAACATTAGCGATATGACATATTTATACACCCTCATACCATTCAATCCTGCAAGTTTCCTACCTTGGCAATGAGTCATCCATCAAATTAAAAACAGAATCCACATTCTCATTAATTAACTTATTTTCCTGAAGATGGTATCGCATATTTACGTCCACCAAACCACCAACACTCACACTCACCACCCATTAAAAACGATCCACCCATCAAGACGAATCAAACTCGACAAGGTAGTGACGCATAATTACTGAGTTCCTTTGGCCACCTCTTCTGCTCCACCATCAGACCCTGTTACCATCTAGCACCAAAGTACTCATCAGGATGAATCAAACGAGCCCAAACTAGATGTGGTAACGTAGTTTTATTACGGAGATCCTATGTCCACCTTCCAGCTTCATCATCAAACTCTGGTTACCATTTAGAACCAAAGTACTCTTCAAAATGAATCAAACGAACCCAGATGGGTTTATGTCATTTTTTATCGGAGTTTCAATGGCCACATTCCAGCTCCATCATCAGACCCTAGATACCATCTAAAAACAAAGTACTCATCAAGACCAATCAAACGAGTCCAAATTCAATGGGGTTATGTCGTTTTTTATCGGAGTTCCTATGGCCTCCTTCCAGCTCCATTATCAGACCCTGGATACCATCTAAAGTCAAAATATTCATCAAGACAAATCAAACGAGCCCAAACTCGATGTGGTAACGTAGTTTTATTACGGAGATCCTATGTCCACCTTCCAGCTTCATCGTCAAACTCTGGTTACCATTTAGATCCAAAGTACACTTCAAAATGAATCAAACGAACCCAAAATCGACGGGGTTATGTCGTTTTCTATCGGAGTTCATATGGCCTCCTTTCAGCTCCATTATCAGACCCTGGATACCACCTAAAGGGAAAGTACTCTTCAAAACGAATTAAACGAGCCCAAAATCGATAGGGTTATGTCGTTTATCGGAGTTCCTATGGCCTCCTTCCAGCTCCATTATCAGACCTTGGATGCCATATAGAGACTAAGTACTCGTCAAGACGAATCATACGAGGCCCAACTCGATGGGGTTATGTCGTTTTATATCGGAGTTCCTATGGCCACCTTCCAGCTCCACCATCAGACCCTGGATACCATCTAAAAACAAAAAAACCCATCAAGACGAATCAAACGAGCCCCAACTCGATGAGGTTATGTCGTTTTATAACAGAATTCCTATGGCCACCTTCCAGCTCCATCATCACACCCTGGATACCATCTAAAGACAAAGTACTCATCAAGACGATTCTAACGAGTCCAAATTCGATAAGGTTGCGTCATTTCATTACAGAGTTCCTATGCCCACCTTCCAGCTCCATCATCAGATCAACTCCATGTTCTCATAATATTGCATTACCCCGCAATATACATATGCGTGCAAAATTTCAGCTCAATTGGTAACCGGGAAGTGGGTCAAATTTAACTTGCAAGATTTGATTACAGACAAACACCGGGACAGGTGAAACTAAAAATAAAAGCTTGTAAAAACCAAAGCAATCACGGAAGATATCCCGTAAGTGACAATATAAGTTTACGTAATTATAATTATGAGATCAATTTTCTAAGTCAATTAGCTATAAGTAAATCTTTTAATAGCTAATTAGAAACTATATCACAATAACTGAAATAGTAAAATAACCTAAAATGTAAACATTGTCTGATTTTACCAATTTGGCCATTGCTGGGAGATGTAAAAATTGGGCTCGTGAAACCTTTTTATTTTTCGAATGGATAATCATCAAATGACTCTTCCCGCTCTGGGCGAAGCAGGAGAGAGTGTCAGACTTTTACTGACTAAAATCCATCCATGTTCCTTCATCACCCTTTTTGTTCCGGGGCCACGGTATCTCTTTCGAACAGTCCCACAGAAAAAAAAGGGTTCAGTGCTATGACGTGATTAAAATATGTTGAACACACGGAAAATTCCATTAATGAAGTCCTAGCTCCCGTATTCACAAACGCTGGTTCCGTAATTTCGATCAGGAAAGTCAGGTAGAAGAAGTAGCGGAACAAACTCCCCAGCACCACATCATCTGTTAGGTTCGATTGACTTTCTTTTTTTTTGGCATCATCTTTTCGACCCGGAATCACCCACTGTTGGGTATAGGCCTCCCCTTTCTTCTGCCAGTCTTCTATGTTTTATACGTCCCTTATCCATCCGTTTCCTGCGATCTTGACAATATCGTCAACCCAACGCGCTTTTGGACAGGGCCGTCCGTCAGTGTTTCTTAGGCCCAACCTTGGCCACCATTCAGTCAGAACCTTACTCCATCGCCGATCTCTGCGTCTAGCTAGATATCCTGTCCAACTCTAGTTTAGGCGTATCTCTCTGGCCGTGGTATATGGTCTGGCAGCGAGCAACTTTCGGAATCGAAATGTCGGACCGTGAGGTTGTAAATTATGGGGTCTTGTCAAGAATCATGGACTTAATTCATGGTAAAATTTTGAGTCCCGATATCCCCTAGACTTTACCGTGTATTTTAGTGTTTAGAGAAACGAATGTCTTTTTTAAAATCTGTTTTCAGTTTCCAGTCCATCACGTAGCAATGAGCATGCTTTCAATACTTGGTATAGTTAAAGATTTAATTCAAGTGATTCTTCATTGTGTTTACTGTCAGAAGTTTTACACAACTGTCGAGAAAGCTGAGATAGCATGCATCAAGCGTATGAAGAATAGAAACTACACAAGTAAGCATTAAAGACTTATCTTCTTCTAATAATTATCCTCCTACCGTCACTTAGCATAAGAAGAGCGGTAGTATCGGCACCGACTTTATGTCGTAGATTCGCACTTAGACAGGCAGATTTTACTAAGCGTAACATAACATCACTGCCTTAAACGAGGAAAATAGTCAGAAAACCGGCATTACTTAGAACCACAAATTCTAAGTCATGTGACGCTGACGTCCATCTGCATTCAACTTGACTGAAAAGAATTCTGCAGTCATCACATTATTTATGTTCTGCTAAATTAAATCCAAAAAGATTATTTCATGATTGTTCAAAAATCTAATTATCAAAACTTTTTTACAGACTTAGAAGAGAAACTTTACAAGAACGTTTTGAAGGAAAACCGGTTATTTACCAAGATGACTGCTTGTGGCATGTTCTGTATAGACGCTGCCCTACCAATATCTTTAATGGGACTTCTTACCAATTACGCTGTAGTACTGTTGCAGTTTGCCTTTCTTTAAAATATACCGCTACTTGTGATCGGGCGTTTGATTCGTACGGGTGCAATCCAGTGCTACGAGTATATGGTTCTTTTAGCGCTAGAATAGCAGCTGTCAGGACGGTGTTATCCTAACTTCGTAATCCTAATCCTAACTAATATTATAAATGTGAAAGTAAGTTTGTTTGTTTGTTTGTTCGTTACATTTTCACGCTTATACCACTGAACCGATCATCCTGAAATTGTGCATTATCAACTGTACTGAAACGGACATAGGGTACCTTTAAAAAAATACTGTTCCCGAGGAAAACAACAATAACGTTGTTATCATAATAGATGGAACCACGTGTCTTTCGAGCCATGATTGAATTATATTATTACACAAGCAGAGTACAACCCGAATTGCGCGGATAAGTAGCTATTGACCAATAAACACGAGTCGTGTCATTGAATAGCTCTTTTTGTGATTATCATTTTGCTATTATAGGGGCCCGTCTTAATTCGCTGTGGGAAAAAGTGTAATTGCCTCGTTGGTCTAGTGCTCGCAATTGCGGCTGCTGAGCATGAGGTCCTGGATTCGATTCTCGGGTCGGGAAAATTGTTATCGGGTTTTTCCATCAGGAATTTCTCAGTGTCCGTATTTGTGACAATAGCCTCGCCCCTCATTTACATAGGACTTAAACTCATAATAACAAATGACAGTCACAAAAAGAGCTTTCCAATGATCAACAACAGCCCATAACGTCCACGACTGGACATAAGCCTCTCCTATGATGGGAGGAATTTGCAGTAATCTCCACGCTTGGCAGGCGAATTGGAGATCGCAGTGATGAAAGATCAACAGAAAACGCTGCTGCCCATTCTCAGGTCTACGGAGGTGCAAGGTGTTCTGCCTCAGACATTAGTCGCCTTATACGACACCCATGAGTGTAATGGGTTGGTTCTATTTTACTCTGCCGGATACCACACGGCAGATTCCAATGATCATCAGGTCGCTATTGGTCGGTGGGTTCATTGCGCCTGTCCTCCAATTCAGTAGTTTCTAGGGTAAAGCATAAAAAATGTAAACATTAATACTACGTACTCCGGAAAAACATATGTTTGTTCTATTTTTTTTTTCTGATATCATATCACGCAAAAAGAGAGTGTTCAAATATTACTAATTACAAAGGTTTTCTGTAAGTATCCCAGAAGTACCCGACCTGACGTATAGATGTCAGTTGTTGTTTGAAGTACCAATACATACGCATTTGCTAGTAATGAATATTAATATGCTTATTTCAATACATTATCGGGCATAGTGAGTTCTACCCCAAAAAAACATAACTGTTATTACAACCAAAAATATTAATGACATTGAACAGGATACTAAATATAAACGTTACGGAAGTATAAGATATCTACTCGACTATAGGTAAATATTCCTTTTCAACATCAAATAACATTAGATTTGTCAGTGTTTCGGACATGTTTTCTTATATTAATAATTGTTCAAAATCCACCATAAGTTCTGTTGTTGTAGTGGAACATGTTACAATGGATTCAAGTAACAAAAACCTACGTCATAACGCGATTGAAAAAGGTTTACAATCAGTACTAAGACCGTTGAATCTGATGCAGTCTTTTCATCTGCGCGAAGTATTCTATTCGTGATAACATTATCACCCCTAACACTGACATTTATAACTTTTTAAGAGTATTTTGCACCGTCGTATATCGATGTGTTTGTTTGTATCATTTGATAGGTATGATCAACTATTTGCACAATGAATGGTGGGGCGTTTACAATTTTTTGTTCTGCTTGAGCTGCTCTGTTGACTTCATCTTCTATTTGGTCGGGGATTTTATCAATTGCTTTTCAAATATCATGCAGAGTAACCACAATATCTTGTTAGTCTTAAAAATTCAACACGTACTCAGAAGCTTCAGAGCCCTACAAATAAATAAAAAAGGCAAAGACCTCAGAAGTTTCATTGTCTGCAACTGGACCTACGTTATCATCCTTAATATTCTTAGCATCAGTTTTGTCATTTGTTACTGTGTAACTGTACACGTAAAAAATGTTCTAACCTTTTGCGAAATTACTACGTCGTATGCCAGCATTGCTTTCGATATCAACGTGGTGTACGCCTTGACCCTGTTGAAATTGTTGAAGAAAATGCTTCGTGTGTGGATTGAAAAAGTTCAAACGTCAACAATCACAGCAGAATTAGAAACAGAGGGGTACTGGGATACAGTGTTGGATGTGTACCTAAATATGCAGGACATTTACATGATCATTGAGAAAACGTTTCGACACAAATGGTGAGTTTATTAAATAAAATTAATAGAGCTTAAAGATAGATAGATAGATAGGAGCTCGTGGCTTATATATAACAGCCGCTTGGGTTTAGCCGTGCTTGCCTAGGTTGGTCTGCGGATGGGTGACCACCCATTACATACCGAGTTCCCTCCGTGCCTCGGAAAGCACATTAAGCCATTAGCCCCGGCTGTCATTTGTAGATCTTTGACAGTCGTTACAGATAGTCAGTGGCCCAAAAAGTCTGACAACCAGTATTACCAAGCCTGGGGTTTGGGGTGCAAGTTTCAAAACGAGAAACGATATGTTTTTTATGTGAAAATGATTTTAGCCTATCTGATATACAGGGATGAAAGGAATACTTTTTTTCTGTTTTCCTTTGCAGATTCTTTTTTATACGATATTTAGTGCGTACCTTAGTTTGCGGAGCGTGACTATGGTGTTAATTTTTAAAAACTTACCAAAACATGCCATTGATGCTCGTGTAAGTATCAACATTATTCTGTATCTAATACTAAAACTACTGCTAATGACAATCCCTGTTTTCGAAAACATTTTAAAATAATATTTAATCAATTGTCACTAAACCGTATAATTATGTCGTTATTATGAATGGTGAGGCTATATTAAATAGCATTTCAATTTTCAGACACTGCTTCTGGCTATAGTGTGTTATGTATGGAATTTCAAGAATATCTTCGTTCTTACTTACCTAAGCGTGGAATGTGAGAGTTTATATACAGCAATGAAAGATGTTGAGACTACCTGCGTAATGATCATGCAATCAAGAAATAGTTCCGGTAACGTTCTAACATAACGTTACAATGCTAAGGCGCGGGACAAATACAAGAGGCGTTGGACGGAGGTGTGGCGCGGGCGCGGAGCGGGTGAGGTGCGGGCTTGGCGCCGGTGCAGCGCAGAACATTCGCGCTAACGGTGTCGGAAAACGAAGCGCGGGCGAACACAGGGATGCATTTGGAGAATTCTAGTATTTAAAATTCTATATCGTCAAGCATTTTCGCCGTCTAGTTCACCCCTGTATACACTGTCGGCATTCCACTGCTAACTGCAGGTACGCGAAGGGCGAGGACGTGGTGCCCGCGCCGCGCCCGTGCCTCGCCCTCTCAGTATGTCTCGCGCCTCAACACTTCTACACACTTTGTATGAAATTTCAGAGAAGTGACGCCGCACCCGCGCCTCGCCTACGCCCGACGCCTCTTGTATTTGTCTCGCGCCTTACACACACACATGCACAGAACGCCACCTGCTACGATCCTTACATACTCCTTTGCCTCTTCAACGTTCATACATCTGGTCATACACACACGCCGGTTGCGAGTACTATAATATAATAATAATAGTTTATTTCAAAATGGGATTGCAAAGTTTACAAATGTTGGATTTATACAATTTTTAGGTTCAATTATACTTTTAGGAACCAGAAGTGAAAAACAAATAAAAAAAAACAATCTTTAATAACCTAAAACTAATTTATTTACAAATAGACTTAGATCGAACAATAATTTTAATAAATCATCAGAATTCAAGCAATCACGAGAAAACAGCCGTTAATATTCAAAAATAATAACCACGATAGAACACAAATGTAGACACAAAATATAGCACAAAATAATCACAAAATAATAAATCACTGAAGTAAAAATGTGGAACGAACTTACTGTAAAGTAGCGTAGGTACCACCTTACCGGTTGACGACTCAGCAACAAATGTACTGCGCTCTGTCGAGCGCCCGTTTTTATAAAGATCGGTGGAGGTACCCCTACTACCAACAATAAGTTCGCTTATACGGCCTATCCTGATCGTGCGCCGTCCTCGGCTGCACCAGGAACTTCTTCAGCAGCACTGGCAGGTCCGACGATAGCTTGATTGCCGCCTTCGTCTGAATTGGCATCGTTTGGACTCAGAGCACCAGAAGGACCAGCAGGAACACCAGCGGGACCCACAGGACCTGGAGGCTCACCAGCATCGTCAGGGTTGTCGTCATTGCAATCTGTATGAGAAACAAGTGGTTAATTATACGTGACGACATACACCTTTGCCTATTCTGTCATCCATCACGCATTCAAGGCCCTCATACAAAAATACGCTCAACCCAAATTAAAACACTTCGCTTTCAAATGTATGCATACATCTTCACACATCATGTCTCACTCATACTCATACTTGAACTTGTACAAGTTCACACGTTAAAAACGTGTCAACCAGGACTGTGCCTGCCAGGACAACGCCTGATGCGTGTTCGTGGAACACGACTTCCGCACGTTAAAAAACGGCAACCAGGACTGCGCCTGCCAGGACAGCGCCTGATGCGCGTTCATAGAACACGACTTCCGGGACACCACCCGATGCGGATACATAGTACGCGACTTTCGGGACAACGCCCGATGCGCATACATAGTACGCGACTTCCAGAAACCAGGCACTCTAGTCTCGGGAGCACACTGCCTGCATCTGGGCTGCACCAGCCACCCGTCTCAACCAGCAAGGTCAAGCACATGCCTCGCACTCATACGCACGCGTACACATCACACGTGCTATCAGAACATAAAGAAAAACATTAAAAGGTTCAGTTGAAACTTACTTTCAAAAAATGCAGCACAACTCTCAGGACACCACTCGCCTTTCCAGGGTACCATGTACTGAGCTGCGGCCTGAGTTGTCTTGCCTCTGGCTCCACTTAACAGTTTCAGCTCGTAACGATCACTTCGTAACACTTTAGTTACGCGGTACGGACCCCTCATGCCAGGGTCGAGCTTCCCAGCCGACTGAGAATACTTTATCACGAACACGTGATCGTTAACCTGAAAAACTCTTGGCGGGTGCCTTAGACGATTTACCCGACTATCTTGACCACTTTGATTCTTGTCAAGAGATGCTTTAGCGGAGCTCCTGCTGAGTTCCCTCATGGCTTCTCGATTCGGACTTGAATTTTCAACAGCAACGTCGCGGATCAGCGCACGTATCACAGGAGTGGTCGCGTTAGTACCAATTAACAAATACAAAGCTGAGTACTGCGTGGTTTTTTGTTTAGTAATATTTAAAACTAATTGAATTTTACATAAACTATCAGACCAAGTGGAATTTTTATTAGCACTCTCGATACGAATCATATTCAGGAGGGTCCTCACATAACGCTCGACTTGCCCATTGGAATGATGCATTTCGGGCGTTATGTAATGGATTTCGCATCCCATTTCAATTACCCAACTGGTAAAAATCGACGCCTCAAACATGCGACCACGGTCACAAACTATTAGTTTGGGTGTCCCAAATAATGATATAGCGCTATTGAAAACTCGTTTCAACTCGCTAGCATCTTGTCTATATATGGGATAGAGTAAACAAAATTTGGTAAAAGAATCGACCAAAACAAGTACAAACTTATATCCGTTGGACTCTGGTAAAGGACCTAATGCATCAACATGAACCGTGTTGAAGGGAATGTCTGATTTTTCCCATGACGTGATGGGCTGACGAGGATCTCTTGGAACACGTTTCTTGCTAATGCAAACTAGGCAATGGGAAGTATACTTTTTAACAAATTGTTTCAGGCCGGGGAACCAAAAATGTTTTAAAATAAGGTCGTAAGTTTTATCAGCCCCGATGTGCTCGTGCTCATCGTGAAAAACGCGTAGTAAACTGAGCCGGTGTCCTTTAGGGATAAAACATAGTAAACGCGACTCCTCACCAACAGGTGAATAGCGATAGTAGAGCACATCGCCCTGATAAATGTACCGACTAGAGTCCAAAAGACCATCCCTCAGTTTTTCAATGAGATCGACAGTCTCGGAATCAGCTGACTGGGCAATTTGTGCCCAATTTGATGGTCTATCGATGGCATTGACTTGCAACGCTGGCGGGTTTCTGCTTAGATAATCGGCGTGACCCATCATCACACCCTTTCGATATTCAATCTCAAAATTGAAATCTTGCAGATAAATCCACCAGCGTGCAACCCGGGGAAGTAAGTCTTTCTTACGTTCGGTAGCCTTCAAAGCATTGCAATCGGTTATGATTTTGAAAGTTATCCCAATCAAATAATGACGAAAGTGTTGCAGTGCCTTGACGACCGCCAACGTCTCCAATTCGTACGAATGGTATTTTGGCTCCGCGCCCTGTGTACGGTCAGCAACCGCACATTGTACTTTAGTTAACCTAGTTAAAATACTGCAAATTTTGTTATTTTATAAAAATGTAGTATCGTCACGTACGCAAGTACGTCAGTCCTCGGTTTAATATCGAGCTCGCGCAACATCTAACATTTTGTGACTTTTTGTAACATTTTCTATTATTTTCTTATTACATTATTTTAGTGCAATTTCCCATTAAATACCTTTGAACATTAACATTTATTTTATTAACATTTTTAACATTAAGTGTAAAGGCTCATGCCCTTACATTTTGGTCCTTCGAGCCGTTAAGAGTAAAATCAGTGCCGTGGTACGTTTTCACTCGCGGGAACAGTTGAACATTAAACTCGAACATTCAACAGAACATTAAACAGAACATTCAACAGAACATTAAAAACAGTGTGAACAGTGATATTAAGTGAGAATTACACAGATCGAGGTGGAGCGTAAGCAGCTAATCCGGTGAGCACGTTCCATTTTACCTAATTTTCGGGAATTTTGGATTTATAGTCTGCACTAAGCACCGGATAACAACAATGACTTCTTACGATGCTTTACTTAACTCTCAATCTACAAATCTTGAGGCTATCAAACGAATAAATTAAAAGTTTAAAAAAGATAGTTCTACACGTAAAAACACTCTTGAGTATCATGATGACAGACTTGTAAAGCTGGAGGAGTATTGGAGTGAGTTTAAACAGAACGACATCCAATTATCCATGTTTGAAGGCAAGAAGTCTGGACCTTACTATGAGAATCGCATTTACGAACGCTTGGAACAAATATACGAGGAAACGAAGTGTATGATAAGTAAGTCGAAACAAAGATTACTGGCTGAAATCGAGGACGATAACTTTACTTCGTTTAGTCAGTTGCAAAAACAGGAAGAAAGGCCGTGTGTTCAAGAGAATATTCGAGAAGAACAGGAGAGCGATGAGATCGCGGATGATGTGAAGAACACTTCAAATGAAGAGTTAGTCGTGGACCAACGGACTAAAGATATGATGAATGAGCAGCGGTCGAACATCAAGGCTTTTGAGAGAACAGTACGGAACATGGACATTGAAAATTTAAAAGAAAAGTGGCAACTTGAAGATAAGTTGAGGACAGTTACGCAACGTTGGGAAAAGGTCGATAGCACTTATTGGAAGCTCGATAACATGTTGGTCAACACGCAAGCATTTGAAAGCGATTATAATAGATTAGAAAGGCTGTATGAATTCAGCAAGGAACAAATTAACAAGAGGATTTGGGATAACAAACATCAGGAAAAATCTACGCCAAAAATTGAACTTCCAATTTTCAGTGGTAGCTATGCACAGTGGACAACATTTAAGGACTTGTTCGTGGAAATCGTGCATCGTAACACTTTTATCTCTAATGCTCAAAAAATGCAACATTTGAAGGCGAAATTAAAGGGAGAGCCCGAGCGATTGATACAGCACATGAACATTAGCGCTGATAACTACGAAGCTAGTTGGCAGATACTTCAACAGAGGTACGATAATAAGAGACTATTATTTACCTACCAAGCAAACATTTTACTGAGTCTACCCAACATACAAACTCCAACGGCATCTCTCCTAAAAAGGATGCATGATACGACCATTGAGTGCCTTCAGGCTATTAAGAATCTGCAATACGATATTGCTAGCTGGGACCCCTTAGTGGTACACATTTTAATGCAAAAGTTGGACGCAGACACACGCCAGGCTTTCAAAGAATCCATGGAAAATCCAAGGGAAATGCCACCTCTAAACGAGTTCCTGAAATTCATTGAAACCAAGTTCATGTCAATGGAATCGGGTACAAACCCGAACCGCCCACGGAACTTTTACAGTCAACAGCAAAACATTCAGCCGAAAACAGTTCATAATGCAACGTACAGCAAGCCCAAGGTGCAGCAACAGACCGTTCAAGGTGGAACTAAGAACATGCCGAGAACATTCCATAACAAGCAAACATTTTATAATTCCATAATAACTTGTCCTAAATGTAATAACCAACATGGGCTCTATAATTGCAGAGAATTCTTAAGTATGTCACTTGAAGAAAGGTTAAAGACCGCTAACAACCTACATGTATGTCTAAATTGCCTGTTCAGTCATAACGGCGAAAAATGTACGTCGGAAAAAAAGTGCAAGCACTGCGATGAGCCGCATAGCAGCATTTTGCATGAGGCGATTGGAGTTGCAAAATCGCGAACCGGCAGGGCTAATGTAGGCCAACAAGTAAACACGCATTTAGCACATGACAACTCAAATGAGGTACTGCTAGCCACGGCCCAGATCAAAACAATAGCCAATGATGGAACTACGATCGTTTTACGCGCTTTATTAGACCAGGGATCTCAGGTTAGCCTAATTACAGAAAATGCTACACAAAAATTGCAGTTAAAACGAAACAAGCTGAGCGCGGTGGTGTCAGGCGTTGGTGCTTCAGCCACCACCAAGTGTAAAGGAGTGCTCCATCTTAAATGCCAAGCAATACACAGTGACTTCAACATTAACATTAATGCACTTATTATGAAGAAAATAACAAACAAACTGCCAAGTAAAACAGTAAATAAAGATAGCTTTGAACATATACAACATTTACAACTCGCTGACCCTGAATTTAACATATCTCAGGATATAGACTTACTATTGGGAGCCGATATATATTCCGAAATATTGTTAGAGGGGTTAATAAAAACAAACACGTCATCCATCATAGCACAACAAACTCATTTAGGCTGGGTAGTATGTGGTAATTACAAAACATTCAATTGCCATGTAATTATCAACAACATTCAGGATCTAACCCAATTCTGGGAACAGGACTCTTTGCAAGACAACAAAGAAGATGTGGACCCTGACAACAGGTGCGAACAGCTGTACAAAGAGACAACAACACGACTTTCTGATGGGCGATATCAAGTTCGTATCCCACTCAAGGATAATTTTATTGAACACTTAGGAACATCGAAACCACAGGCCATCGCTCAATTTCAACAACTTGAGCGAAAGATGGCTAAAAAGCATGCGTTTGCAAAAGATTATAAAGCTTTTATGGAGGAATATGAAGAAATGGGTCACATGGAGCAAGTCGAATACAACACTAGGAACAAAAACATTGAATATTTTCTCCCGCACCACGGGGTAGTGCGACCAGGTGCTATCACAACGAAACTTAGAGTTGTGTTCAACGCATCGGCAAAAACTAGTTCAAAACACAGTCTTAATGACTTAATGGAGGCGGGACCGAATCTACAAAAGGATATCCTTAGCATCTTGCTGAAATGGAGACAATACAAATATGTCTTATCATCAGACATTGAGAAAATGTACCGGTTTATAATGGTACATCCAGAACATCAACCCTTACAGAAAATAGTGTGGAGGAATTGTCCACGGCAACTGCTAAGAGAATATCAACTATGTACAGTCACCTAT
Source organism: Xestia xanthographa (assembly GCA_905147715.2). Classification (NCBI taxonomy): domain Eukaryota; kingdom Metazoa; phylum Arthropoda; class Insecta; order Lepidoptera; family Noctuidae; genus Xestia; species Xestia xanthographa. Next base: position 6,862,116 of record LR990644.1, read on the forward strand.
GGTACTAAGGCCGCTCCATTCTTAGCACTGCGAACACTTCAACAGCTAGCGATGGACGAAGGTGACAAGTACCCGGAAGCTAAAAACATCTTACTCAACCAATTTTTTGTAGATGATGCGTTATTCGGAAAAGATACTCTGGACGAGGCGCGAGATACAAGAGACCAACTTATACAGCTACTGAAAGAAGGAGGGTTTAACCTCAGAAAGTGGTCGAGTAACGAACAACAACTGCTAGAAGATCTGCCAGAACATATGATTAGCCCAGTCAACTTAAGTTTTACAGAAGCATCAGCTTCCAAAGCATTAGGCTTGGCATGGGATCCGAAACAAGATGAGTTCATATTTTCAACCACAATAAAAAACAAAAACAACATTGGCCTTAACAAAAATTCATCAAAACGGCAAATCTTAAGCGACATTTCTACAATTTTTGATCCTTTGGGATGGCTATCCCCAATAACAATCAAGACAAAAATTTTATTCCAACAGATCTGGAACTTCAAAATCGAATGGGATGACACTGTTCCAGATGGAATAGAAAAGGAATGGAGAATACTAAAATCTGAATTAACAAATATGCAACCTTTCAAAATTAACCGATGGCTTGGGTTAGAAGCAAACAAGGATTTTGAATTACACGCATTCTGTGACGCATCGGAAAAGGCGTTTTCGTGCGTGGTGTACAGTAAAGTCACAGAGGGAAAACAGCAACAAATTGCATTGGTTGCGGCCAAAACAAAGGTCGCTCCAATCCAAAAACAACAAACACTTCCCAGACTTGAGTTATGCGGTGCTCAGCTGTTAGCTCAACTGGTCAAGAAAATAAAACATTGTCTCGATAAACCCAACATTAAAGTAACAGCTTGGACGGATTCAATGATCGTGCTTGGCTGGCTAAAGGGCGATGTCTCGCGATGGAAGGCCTATGTCGGACACAGAGTTCAGGAGATAACATCTTTAGTGCCCGCCGGGTGTTGGAAGCACGTAAGATCGGAGCAAAACCCGGCCGACTGCGCGTCACGTGGTCTACTACCTTCCCAATTACACAACTTTCCTCTGTGGTTTGACGGACCCGAATGGCTTAGCAGAGAAAACATCCCGGAAACATATGACACGGTTAAGATACCAGAAATAGAAGTTAAAAAGGTGCATGCAGTTACGTCACGAATTACCGAAAACAAAAACATGAACATTGTAAATGAACTCCTTAACAAGAACAGCTGTATTACAAGTATGATACGCATCGTAGCTTGGGTGTCGCGTTTCATAACAAACACGTCACAAAATAATCGTCACAGGGAAGACGCAGCTATGAATCATAAAAACATGAATGGGCCGCCTGCGTCAAAACAATGTAATTTAACACTCGCTGATATTCGACGCGCTACAAACATAATTATAAAACATGTACAAAATGAACATTACGGACAAGAAATCCAAGATTTAAAAACAAAAGGAAGGATAAACAACAATAGAGGACTTCAGAAACTTTACCCTTACCTAGATGAAAATAACATACTACGCGTCGGAGGGAGATTACAGAATTCAAACTTACCTGATGAAACAAAACACCCTGTTATCATCCCGAAAAACAGCAAGCTGGCATATCTTCTCATTGCCCGTGCGCATGTTACAACACTACACGGTGGAGCGAGGCTAACTATGGCTACATTAAGACAAAAATATTGGATAACAGGAGGAAATAGCACAGTTAAAAAGTACCTACAAGACTGTGTAAAATGTTGTCGCTTCAAACCATCGAAACAATACCAATTAATGGCAGACCTACCGAGTGAAAGGATAACGCAATCACCGCCATTCTATCACACAGGGGTAGACTTCACAGGGTTTGTTAGTGTTAAACTAAACAAGGGTCGAGGCACCAGAACGAGTAAAGGTTATGTCGTTGTCTTCGTATGCATGGCAACAAAAGCAGTGCATTTAGAACTTGCATCAGATTTATCGTCACAAACATTTATACTGGCTCTCAACCGCATGATTGGGCGACGAGGTTGTCCGAAACATATTTACTCCGACAACGGAACAAACTTTGTTGGAGCCGAAAGGGAGTTAGCCAAACAACTGCATATCTCACAAACATTCAACAACGACACCTTATCGAGAAGGAACACCGAGATGGGGATAGAGTGGCACTTCAACGCCCCAAGCTGGCCGACTGCGGGAGGACTTTGGGAAGCTGCAGTTAAGTCAATGAAATATCACCTAAAGCGTGTCCTAGGAGAGCAAAAGTTGACATACGAAGAGTTTTTAACACTGCTTACTCAAATCGAAGCCTGTATGAACTCTAGACCACTTTGCCCTTTAACAGAAGACGTGGACGATATTGATTATCTTACTCCTGCACATTTTTTAATTGGCCGACCAGTAACATTTCTACCAACGGAAAACATCGAAAAGCAAAACATCAACATTAGACATAGGTGGCAGTTATTAAACAAAATGAAACAAGGGTTTTGGACGAAATGGTCGTCAGAATACCTGCAACAACTTCAAGTTCGTAGTAAATGGCTGAACAAAACAAACAATTTATCCATAGGGGATGTTGTCTTAATCAAAGAAGACAACCTTCCTCCTGCGAAATGGGCACTTGGCAGAATACAGGAAGTTCACCCGGGGAGAGACAATCTGGTCAGAGTTGTGACTATGAAAACAAAAACAGGGGTACTAACAAGACCAATAACAAAATTAGTTCAACTTCCAATACCAGAATCTCATATAGAAATACCTGACACCACCACATCCAATAACAACACCTGCACTGAAAAACAAAAATCTACAATAAACAAAACAAACAGAAACCAACGATTTAAATCAAGGAATATAAGTTCCAGCCTGCTATGTATACTCATAACATTAATAACGTTATTTCAGCCCACAAAGCAAAGCAGTGACGCTATAAATATCACACCGTTTGAACCAAATAGAGCAGTGTACTTTGACAAAATCGGCAGTTTTCAAAGCGTACACGATGACTGGAAGATTGTCACTTACTATAATATGACATCCTACTGGCAAGGCATGGAAATTACATAGAGTTGTGAAACACCTGAGAGAAAGGTGTGAGCAATTTGCATACCAAACGATGTGCAAAACTATTATGACCGAATTCGAACAGGAACTTAACGAACTTGATCATAACAATTACATGTTGGAAACACATCATGGGCAGACGAGAGGGCGCGTTCCCCGAGGCTTTTTCAATGGAATAGGTTACCTTGCAAATAGTCTATTCGGCGTGCTAGATGAAAGGTTCGCAATACAATACAAACAGGACATAGAAACATTGCAGAATAACAGAGACCATTTATTGAACCTGATTAAAGGTCAAACATCAATTATAGAAGCACATAATAACATTCTAAAGAGAAATGAAGAGGCGATGAACACTCAGTTCAATCTCTTAAATCAACATCTAAACGCTACAGAGAACTATTTACAGAAATTGGGTAAGGAGGTTGAGCAAGAGGAATCTTTGAACTACTTTAACATCATGGCTCTGACTAGTTCAACAATTCTGTCTAAACTGCGCCACATCCAACAAATGCTTTTAGACACAGCTATTAACATTCACCATGGTCAGGTAGACACCAGACTTTTACCGCAGAACCAGCTCTTTCAGGAGCTCAACATTATCTCTGGGCAATTGCCACAACAATTATCAATACCCGTGGACAATATTCAAAACCAATTAGCTGACATATACAAACTACTAGAGGTAAAATCAAGATTATTTGATAAATATTTTATCATCGAAATCACATTACCATTAACAGGCGACACTCCATTCACCATCTATAAAACAGTGCCTATACCGATGATAAAAAATAACAAACATTTACTTACAATGAAAACAAATTCAGAATATGTTGCAGTCAATATAAGAAAAGAGACATTTATGCAGCTCACAGACAGTGACCTAGAACATTGCATTAAAATGGAACCAAGTACATTTATATGTTCACTAAACAAACCAACACGTAACATGAAAAATCAGCAAATTCCATGCGAAATCGGCGCAATAACAAACATTACATTATCAAAATGTATCTACACATCCGAATCCTGCAACAATAAATGGACACCATTACAAAAACCTAACACCTGGCTCTATGGCTGCTGCACGGATTGCCAACTGCAAATAATCTGTGAAGGTCGTATGACTACAAAGGCAATACATTCAACGGGAATTTTAGAAGCCAAAGAAGGATGTATAATTAGAAACAACGAAGAAACATATTATACACAAGTTTACTACACAAACAATATTTATGTCAGCCCTAAAATACCACTGATAGATCTGGATGACATCAACAATTTAACATCTGTCCAGCCGCTCGATTTATCAACTGGACAACAGAACACCCAATTTGTAAGAAACGATTATGAAAAGCTTCATAACTCATTGAAAGAATTGGAAGATCAAACGAAACAGGCTGAAATGACGCAACACGATGTGCACCAACCAATACATCGTTTCATACTCTACGATGGGACTTCTGATCTTGTCAATAGTCGTCGCGGGAGGAGCCTACGTGTGCTGGAAACGCAGCGGCAAGGTCACCGTCAGTGACACCGGCGCGTCCACCAGATTACCGCCACGGAAGCCACCAAGAGCTGCAGCATCCACTGAAAACATAGAACTTACCTATGCGACACCTCATTCTTTTAACATTTGACCTATAATCATTTTAATTAACATTGTTTTCATTTCATGATTTGTATTTATATTGGTAAAATAGTCTTTAATAGGTTATCTTACTTTTTGATGCCAAGATGTACGGTCAGCAACCGCACATTGTACTTTAGTTAACCTAGTTAAAATACTGCAAATTTTGTTATTTTATAAAAATGTAGTATCGTCACGTACGCAAGTACGTCAGTCCTCGGTTTAATATCGAGCTCGCGCAACATTCAACATTTTGTGACTTTTTGTAACATTTTCTATTATTTTCTTATTACATTATTTTAGTGCAATTTCCCATTAAATAATTTTGAACATTAACATTTATTTTATTAACATTTTAACATTAAGTGTAAAGGCTCATGCCCTTACACCCTGGGTTACTTTACTAAAGTAGGCTATCACCCGTTTACCACCGTCCGCGTGTACTTGGATCAGTACAGCACCGTACCCTGCACTGCTGGCATCGGTGTGCAGCTCTGTAGGAAGGTTCGGGTCAAAAATCGCTAGTATGGGCTCGCTAGTTAGACGCTTTATAAGATCTAGCCGGACTTGATCTTGATCAGTGTGCTAAGTGCGAGTTTTTCACTAAAATTCAAGTAATATGTCGACCGCGTAAATCGAGTTTACGTTACCATTTACGTCGTCGGTAATTACAATAGAATGCCTCTATGAAAATGAGGTCCGTTTGGAGCACATCGCTAACGTTTGCATGCTATCGCGAGTGCAAGTTACAATTTTGACAGTTTTGACAGCTCGAATACGAAACGCGAGCGTGAAAAGTTTTCACTTAAGATTTTGTGGTGAGAGCATCATGAGAGTGGTGAAATAACAAAGTAATTTAATTTAATTTCGTATTGTGAATGAAACTTACCATGGAATCTCGTATTATTTGGTTTGGACAATGTTTGAGACCGCAAAAGCACAAGATAAGCGTAATATAACGCCACAAAAAAATAAACACGGTTACGTAAACAAAGATAGAAACACCACCACAAACCACTCGGGCATTATAAGATCATTTGATTAGATCTCCATGCCTAAAAAGTAACAAACTTAGTTTTACAAACTTCACAGATGGATCAAGGTCACTCACTACACACCAAAAGATATAAATTACACTAACTGCTCCATTTATGTCACCAGCATTTCAATTTGGGACGGGCTAGTCTTTATTTTTAACAATAATATTCAAAACTAACACAAACTTTCGTAAACACAAAGAAAACTAATGACCATTGACCACAGATAAGTAATGTCGTCTAACATCGTTCTATTACCACCACTAATTGAATAGGCAGTCGCATAAATTATGAACACAAAATACGAATGTCAACTTATTTTGGCCGGTTATTAATGTACGCAACACAAGTTACGGTGAATTAACGCGAAAACGAATGAATGTACTCTAGGATCTCACACTCGCAAGTTAACGATTGTCGATGCGGCACTCGCACTACCTAGTTCTGACATATTACGCTAGATGGCGCTACCCCAGCGCCATACAAATTTGCCTAAACGTTAACGCGCTCGAATGTGGTGAACGAAAATAACAAATCTCGCACTAAGCACACAGGTCCCCACACAAATTTTACGTCTTTCTTTGTGAGACGCGAAATACATGCGGTTTTTGTCGCGTAACCTTCAATATAACGCCGAAAGTAACCAGCAAGGCCTAAGAACTGGCGTACTTGTTTGACGTTACTTGGGATAGGCGCGTTAACTAGTGCCTCGATTTTGTGCGGGCTCGGCCTAACCTGACCATGACTAATGACGCGACCTAAGTACTCGACCGTGGTGGTGAGAAAGAAACACTTGCGCACGTTAATTGAGAACCCGGCCTCCGTCAAAGTTGACAAGACTTCGCGTAACAGGGTAATGCCATCATCGACTGTCAGACTCAGAATCAACACATCGTCAATATATACCAGAACACTACCTGCTTCTATAAATTTACGCAAGGTATTATTGATGATACGTTGATACACAGTGGGAGAGTTGCTCAAACCATACGGCATCTTTAAATACTCATAGTGAGCTTCTGGAGTTACAAAGCCTGTCTTACGGATCGAGTTTTCATCAATAGGAATCTGATGGAAACCCGACGCCATATCTAGAGAAGTGAAGAATTTCGAACCCCCGAGCCGATCAATGTGGTCATCAATCAAGGGTAGGGGGTACCTATCCTTGACAGTGATGCGATTCAGTGCGCGAAAGTCTACGCACATTCTGTCTGAGCCATCCTTTTTCTTAACCAAAATGATCGGGCTCGCGTATTCGGAATCTGACTCCCTAATAATCTTTTTGTCCAAAAGATCCTGACATATCTCGCGAACTTTAAGTTTCTCTTGATACGACAAACGATACGGATGGTATGCTACAGGTACATCACTTGTTAGATTAATGTGCATTTTGCCGGTATTAACAGTTGTGGTGGCTGTACCGGATATTAAAAACTGAGAGAATTCGTCAATCACGGCCATTAATGTAACAAGTTCCGCACCTTCGAGAGATGTATTTATTTGATTAGTCTCACTAACACTAAAAGCGTTCACTTTTAGTACCTTCTCCGGCGTATGAGTCAGGTACTGCCCGTGTTTCGTGCGAATAAACGTAACACCATCGCGATTTAATACGTCGGTCCCTATGATAAAGGGAGTATTCATACATGATGCGGGTACCACGACAAAGTCTACTTCAAGCATAATATTACTAAACTCGACAGTTAAAGTGATGTATTCGCGGGCAACTATCTCTTTAATGCTTATTCCTTTCAAAGAACAGTTGATTTCTTTACGCGAACCGGAAAAATAATTTACTACCGCTGACGATATCAGGGACACATTAAGAGCACCACTATCTATGAGGATATCAACTGGTATACCCTGTATCACTGCTGTACTTATGTCGTTATTACTCTTCGCGTTTGAAAGTTCTCTACACAAGTTAACTTTACGTTGATTGCTATTCTTACTTTGAGACTCAGATCGAGCCTTAGCGAAACAGTCACTCTCTTTATGCCCTGCTTTCTTACAGAAAGAACAGACGGGTCTAGCATTACTGCTACTATCGGCTTTATCATCGACATTACGCTTCTTAGGACACTTGTCCTTATAGTGTCCCATTTGTCCGCAATTAAAACATTTGTTTTCAGACCTGCTAGAACCGTTAAAATTACGTCTTTTAGTCGTATTACTGGATGACGCGGATTTGTCGGTGTTACGGCTATCGGGTTTGCGAACAGGCTTTACGTATGTAGCTAAAAATGAAACGAGGTTTTCTGTTGTTAGATCAGCATTAGTAGCTGCTGCTTGTACCTGTACATCACCGATACCGTGAATCACTATTTGGGTCATAAGCTCTTCGCTTAACCCTTTTACTACACGTAACCTTAATAATGAACGCCGCGCATATTCTGCGTATGACGAAAACTTGTCGGACGTGGTGTTTATAACTTCATGAAGAGTTTGGGCATAATTAATCTTTTGCGGACACAACGACTTAAATTCTCTAGTGAAATTGGACCATGAGCGATCATTTGTAGCCCACTCGTTTAACCACGTTTTCGCGTCACCTTTCAAACAGTGAGCCACACGCAAGAAACACTCGAGATCGTCCCAATGATTGACATTCCTAGCCCTGTCCACTTCGTTACACCACACCTCAAAATTATTTATGGTCGGATCAAAATTTGAAACATAATAGTTGCTAGACTTGCTTCTTGTTAACTGTCCTAACGCATCAACAAGTGCTTGGGTCGTAGAAACATTTTTTTCTAGCGGAGGTGTGCTATCACGAATTGACGGCGTAATATGCGAAACGGTGTTTTCCTCAATAGCAGTTAGTCGCGACATGATATTACCCAACGCACCTTGTACGGAAACATCATGAGGGTAGGATCGAGATTTACTACGACGACGACTATTATTTACCGTACGTGACCTAGATTCTTCACGAAAACTATGATTGTCACCATTACGCGAGTGACTGCGACGTGATCGTGAGAGAGTTCTATTACGACGCGAACGCGAACGAGTTCTATTACGGCGCGAACGTGAACGAGTTCTATCACGGCGCGAACGTGTTCTATCGTGAGGCGATCGTGATCCATGCCTATGGTCTTGTCGCGGTTCACTACGAGGGCTACAGCCATCTCGAGAGCGAGGTGGCGTCCTCGCTAGCTTTTTACGTGACCCTGACGAACGTGGCATTATTTGAAATCAACGGCTGTTTGTGTAGGTATCAAGGCTGTAGTTGTGAGCAAATAAGTTCTATCCCACTTCTGATTTTAGGAACCAGAAGTGAAAAACAAATAAAAAAAAACAATCTTTAATAACCTAAAACTAATTTATTTACAAATAGACTTAGATCGAACAATAATTTTAATAAATCATCAGAATTCAAGCAATCACGAGAAAACAGCCGTTAATATTCAAAAATAATAACCACGATAGAACACAAATGTAGACACAAAATATAGCACAAAATAATCACAAAATAATAAATCACTGAAGTAAAAATATGGAACGAACTTACTGTAAAGTAGCGTAGGTACCACCTTACCGGTTCGTCAACCGGTAAGGTGGTACCTACGCTACTTTACACTCGAGTCGAGTCGTCACTCAGCAACAAATGTACTGCGCTCTGTCGAGCGCCCGTTTTTATAAAGATCGGTGGAGGTACCCCTACTACCAACAATAAGTTCGCTTATAATACAATAAAGACGGGTGAAGTACTGTTCTCCTAGATAGGCTAAAATTTAGCCTGTGTTAAGGAGAGACAGTGCCGGTCCCCTGAATTGGCGGGTTATTATATAAAAATTGTGTGTTTAAATTTAAAATTTGAAACAGCATCTAAACAGGATCAGTAGTTACTGTACAAGAGTTATACAAAATAAATAAGTTTCGTTATAACCACATAGGTAAATAACAATTTACAGTAACAATACACAAATGTGATAAAAGACAATAAATTCAACCAATATTAAATTCAAAATTACAAACAAAATCACAATTACAATCAAAATTAAAAACAAAATCAAAATAGAATAAAAAAAAATCAAAATCAAACCAAAACTATAAACAACATTAAAATCAAAATCAATAGGAATATCAAATTAAAATATATTTTATTATTATTGATACAATACATAGACTTATCTAAAGTGTATGGATATGTGTGTGCGTCAGTGTAGGTGCATTGTGCTAAGTGTGATGTGTGTATGTAAGTGTGTGTGTATATTTGTGTGTTAACATGATTACTTTGTGAGGAATAATTCAGTGTCATCATAATTGAGGTCTAAAAGGAGTGTCCGAACAGTTTTTTTACAATTGTAGGATGAGAGTTTAAAAATTGGGCTTTTTGCATTAATTTTATTATAGAGAGATGGAGCAAGATAAACAGAGAATCGTTTGACGAAAGAGGTACGTGGAGGTGGAATAGTGCAGATTCTGTCTTTCCGACGTTTAGAGATATGTCTGTACGGTGTTCTGGAATGTTGGAGTAAAACTATATGTAAAATGTACTGTTGTCGAACATTTAAAACATTCCAGGATTTATAAAGTTCGGTCGTTGGGAATAAGATAGGGCGAAAGGTGGCAACTTTAAGTATGGCTCTGTGAGCGATCTCTATAGGCTTCATCACTGTCTTTGCAGCTCCGCCCCAGCAGGAAATGCAATAGGTGACTAGTGATTGGCAGAGAGCGAAATATACATTCCGGATAACTGAAGCGTGTGCTACATGTCGCAGTGTTTTAAAAATGTAAATAAGTTTCCGTATGCGGCCGGATAGGGTATTAATATGTGATTTGAAATTTAAGTGTTTGTCAATGAAGATACCAAGATATTTTATTTGATCTACTGGAGTAAGTGATGGGCACTGGCAATCCTGCTGCGACATACAACTACACGAGTGCGCTTTTAGGGACATAGAGGGATATGGTTGGGAATTTGAATTTATAGAGAAGGTAATAAAATTTGTTTTAGTCGTATTGAGGGTCAAGGAGTGTGTATAAAGCCATCTTAGTGTGGAGTTAAATCCTTTTTGTGCAATTGACTGTAGTTCCAACCATGAGTTAGCGGTGAAAGTTATTGCAGTGTCATCTGCATAAGAAACTATTTGGGCATTTGGTATATCTAGGTTGCAGAGGTCGTTAATAAAAATAAGGAACAAAGTGGGCCCCAAAATACTTCCCTGCGGCACACCGTATTCGATAGCAACTGTATCGCTATGGTAATTATCCATAGTCACAAATTGCGAACGGTTTGTTAGGTAGCTTTTAAATAAATTCAGTTGTGGGCCCCTTACACCTATACATTCTAGCTTGAGTAAAAGGGTCGGAATGGGCACAGTGTCAAAGGCTTTCGTGAGGTCTAAGAAAATGGTCAATACCTTTTTATTATTGTCTAAATTCTTCACAATGTGATCAATCAATTGGTGTATTGCGTCATTTGTGGATTTGTTTTTACGAAAGCCAAATTGTTGTGGTGACAAAATATTATAATGCTCAAGATAGTGAATGAGTCTTTTATTTATTAAACGTTCGAGTATTTTTGATAAAGTACTAAGTACCGCTATGGGGCGGTAGTTATTTACGACGCACCCATCGCCGCCCTTGAGAATGGGATGAATGGCTGCCTTTTTGAATGAAGTGGGAAAAATGGCTAAGTCAAAGCAAAGGTTGAAAATGTGGCATAGTATAGGTCCGAGGGATGTGGCGTAACGTTTTAAAAACAAGGTGGAGATACCATCCCAGCCGGTAGCCGCATTTGTTCGAAGCATATTTATGGCTGATATAACTTCATCAGGATCTGTCTTTTCCAACACAAATGATTTTTTGAAGTTAGATGTGAGGGGAAGTGAAAAGCGGGTAAGTGACTGTTTGTTTATACTATCTGCAAGATTCTTTCCTACACTTGCAAAAAATTGGTTTACGTCATTGCAAGACTGTATCGGAGATGATGAAGCTGATAACAACTGTGTGTAAGAGTGTTTGGTTTTGGTAGTATTTGTGATATTTTTAATATTTTCCCAGAGTTTTTTAGGGTTATTCATAGCCTTATTTAATTCTATAGAATCGTATTTTCTTTTAGCTTTTTTTAATAATGCTGTACAGAAATTTCTGTATCGTTTATAGGTGGTACTGATTATCATGTTGTCAGGCGATTGCTTGACTTTTTTATGTAGAAAGTCACGGTTACGTATACACCTCAGCAAACCTGGCGTTATCCACGGTTTTAGAGTTTGTTTCTTTGCAGATGCCTTTATTGTTGTAGTGCAGTCTTCTATGGCTGTTTTAGCTAGCCCGATAAAGGCATCTGCAGCATCATTTGGATCCATCATAGACAGAATGGGTGCGGGATCTAAACCTGCCATAACTGTGTCAAGAGCGTCGTAGTTTATTTTATTTATATATTTTGTGGAATTTGATTTAATAGTAATTTTATTAGGGCAAAACAGAGAAGAATAATGATCCGTTACAGTTGAATCATAGACAAGTGTCAAAGGTTTATACTTGGAGCGGATTATAAGATGGTCTAAACAGTTACTTCCTCTGGTAGGCTTCGTATGTGCAGGTAAGAATCCATGATAAGCTAAGGTGTTAAGATACTCGTGAATTCTGTTATCTGAAGAGTCATGTTTAATGTCTATGTTAATGTCACCTGTTATGATTACAGTTTTGTAGTTAGCAAGCGACTGAAGTATTATATTGAGTGCAGAGAGGAATGTCTGAATATTATCGTTTGCGGGTGATCGGTATATGCAAAGAATTGCTACATCTGAGTCTAATTTTATTATTAAACCAGAGGCAGATCCGAAAAAGTCAGGTTCTTCGTAAGCTGATAAAAGAGTGGATTTTACATAGACGACCACTCCGTCGCTCTTATTTAAGTGTTTGGTGGTGTGATAGGTACTATAATTTTGTAGAACGGGAATGTGGTAGTTACTGGAGCATTTTAACCAACATTCAGTTAGTACTAGAAGTTCGCACTGAATATCGATACGGTGTAATAAGGTTTGTAGATCAGCAAAATTGACATTAATAGATCTGATATTTTGTGAAAGGATTTTCAGTTGATATGTGGATTGCTCGATATACTTTTGTGTCTGTTCTGGGGTGCATGTGTATGTATCCGATACAGAAAAGTGGTCAACATTATCGATTAGATCATACGTTTTGTTAGACATTATAAATGTAGGTGTCTGGATATGGGTTGGGAATAAGGCGGTAATTACGAGGTATTAAGGCAGTAAGTGGGAAAATTTGTAGTGTATGTTTAATGAGTGTGTAAAAGTTATGTTTGTGAGCGTTGTATTTGTGTGTTGTGTATAGTGTAAAATATGTCATGTTTACAATGAAAATTAGTTTTACAATGAATTCAATAAACACAGTATAAAAACGTAGAACACATTTAGCATAAGAAGCAATAATTAGGCTAAAATAAGGGTAAAACAGGAATACTAGTCAAGCATTGTCCTTTGAATGCAGTTGGTTGAGCTGTGTTTCACTTTTGATAACTATAGACTGACTTTCTGGGTCCTTCTTCAGCATGACACGTCCGTTAGAAGTCCAACAAAATTGTATTTTGTTCGCCTTAGCATAGTTTCTAGCTAGGTAGAACAGTCGCTTGGAGGTGGTAGTCAGTTGCTCTGCTATAAATACGGGGGTATTCGGTGCCAAGCCTAGGCTAGCGGAGCTCAGTTTGTTATTAGAGTGGTGCTTGTTGTAAGCTTTGACAGCTGACAAAAAATTGCTTTTGACGAGGGTATTTGTAAATTCAACTGTTATTGTAGAATTTGGGATTTCTTTTTTTGAGGGTTGACGTAGCACATCGCGTATTTCGGACCCTTGTATGTTGAGTTCAAGTTGTTTTGATAACTCCAGGAAAGACTTGTATAGCATCTCCTTAGTTTCATTTGGCCTTTTTGGAACGTTACGTAGTTCAACACAAGTTTTTATCATGGAACGGTCGAAAGACTCCAGCTTGACCTCAACCTCAGCCAACTTTGAATTCATTGAGGTTCGTTCTCTTTCGAGACCCGTTATTTTCAACTCAAGTGTAGTTAATTGGTCAGAAATGGATGTCATGGATTTTTCTATTTCGGTATTTGTTCCTTCTATGTTATTGTTTATTTGTTTAACTTCAAGGATGAGGTTTTCTAACTGGTCCATGCGAGTATTTTGTGAGCATATCATACTGTGCAACATATTCTTGATTTCCTTCTTAAAGTCATCCAAGCCATCATTCACCTCAGTCGTTGGAGGACAACGCCGCTTACATCTTTGAGTATTTTTTGTAACGGGATTGATTGGGAGTCCATCGTCGTCGTTTAATTTTAATAAGTCCGATTCGGAACGTGATGGAGATTGTTGCTTATTTGGTGATGTTTTCGTTAATTTAGGCATTATATGAGTTGGGTATTCTCAGTAATATTAGAACAGCTGCTGACAATTCACAAAAAGTGAAACGTCTCAGTGAGATTTGAACTCGCGGCACGTCGTTTATTCGTGTAGCGCCTCAGACCGCTAGGCTAAGAGCCCTGTTGTTAACTTGGCGAAATTGATGTTCTGTTGGTTCTTATAACAAAAACTCAACGAGGTCTATGACCGCTAGTTTGAACGCAAGGTCACGCGTGGAGTATCACTGCCCGATAATCACAACACTTATAACGAACTTTTTAGAGCTTGAAATGTTATTATTGTTTTGTTTTACGCACTTTATTGTATTTTCACTGATAATTTGCGTTTCTTGTGACAATATAATACTGTTTAACATAAAATAGACAGTTAAAACAAGTTTTTTACTTTTAAATTAATTTTTAAACACAGAGCGTACACAAACACGACCGATCGCGAGCACGTCGGGCGGGGGGGGGATTGCTATTATGCACCTGACCTTTCTGAAGAATTTCACCAATAAGGTCAAGTCCTTCTAGGGCCTGTCCTCCCAGCGTTACACCTGCCTTGAAAATACCTTTTGTTGTCGTCTTTCACTCTTCCTCTCCACATAACCAAACCATCTAAGTATACTCTTTTTAATTTTTGTCACTACATTTTTTAAACCGCAACTTTCCCGTATAATCTCATTCCTCAATTTATCATGCATAGTTACACCACACATGCTTCGCAAGGAACGCATTTCCACAGCATTAATTCAACTTTCATGCCTCGTTTGCCACATCCAACATTCACTTCCATACACACATGCATTACCCTTGTATTCATGCATTAAAAACTTATTTGCAGAGTCAGCAAAAAGGGCCTGCAAGAACATCCAGCGGAAACAAAGGGCTTCATTCAAAAAGATGAGCGCGTGTGGCTTATTCTTCATCGACGCCGAGTTACCTCTAAAATTATCGTCCTTTTTGTCTACGTACACTGTCGTTCTTTTACAGTTTGGGTTTTTGTAAGAACTGATAAATCATTTTTCACTTTTCTTCAGGCAAAATCGAGATGCCTTCTATAGCATATTAAAATCAATTCTGCTTTTTAATCAATATTAAAATGATAGAGAGAGAAAAACTGATTTTCAATAATAAACGGATGCGCTCATCTCTAAGCAAATGGATTAAGAATCGAATACTGAGTTCATCTTCAATTAAATAGGCCTCCTTCATTTAACCAGTCAGCTTGTATGTTAGCTAATGTATTAGTGCCATGAGCAATAACTTCAGTATAATTTATCTCCGTCGTCGTGGAAGTATAAAACAACGAGTCAAGGTTAACATTCCGTAGAATCATTAATTTCCAGTGTTTGAAATATACAATACTAGCTGTTGCTTCGCGACTTCATCTGTGTACGTTTTGTATTTCATCATTTTTAAAACTTTCACATCTAGAATAAAAAGTAACATGTGAGTCTCCAGGGTGACCCTCGAATCAAATTACAAAATCTAAACCGATACGCAAGCTACACAGTACACAGTCCACACAGTAAGGACTGTGTGGACTGTGTACTGTGTAGCTTTTTTTTAGCTTTAAATTCAAAATTTTTAGAATCGACCTGGGACAAAAAATTGTGTAGTGAGCGATCGGTTTAGGCTATTTCTGAAGGAATTCTCCAGGGCCCGGCAGTCTCGACATAGATAACGACATTATCGTTAACTTTCGATCGCTAAAATGAAAAAAATCTGTTGCAATAACGATACTTGCGAGAATCGCATCTTAGATGTAGAGACTTGCGTTTCCCGCAAGCATCGTCATTGCAAGCGAATTTTTCGTAAGTAATTAACGATCGAAAGTTTGTGATTATTATCTATGTTGAGACTGGCCGGCCCAGATTTCAGTGGCTTAGACGTGAATAGGTAAAAGGCAGACAGACAAATTAACTTTCGCATTAACAGTAATATAGATTTGAGATTGGACAGAAAACACTAAATTATATTAGTTTCTTACAAATCAAATAAAAACCTTGATGTCTGGAATTCAGTAAGAAGGCAAGACAACTGAACCGATATTCTGTATGAAGTGACAGAGTGTAATGGTAAAGGGGAAAGCGTGAGCGGAATTTAAGCAAATTAGACAACAGTTTTAATCGTTATTTACAGGACTATTAGTCAACTCTATCGTCTTCATATCTCTTATAACGTGATCTTAGTTTCCATGTCTTACTCCAAACCGCATTAACCTGCATCGCGGAACAGACATGTATTCATATTCAGAAAACCGTTTAGAATCTCAAAGAAATGACGTAATTGAGACTATGCCATCAGTGTCATCTAACAAAATGAGGCATGGTAATGTGATTGAAAAAGATTTACAGTCGGTACTAAGGCCGTTGAATTTGATGCAAAGTCTCTTCATCTGCGCGAAGTATTCTGTTCGTAACAACCTCATTACTGCTCATACTTTCCGTTATAACTTAATTGGAATGTTTTACATGCTCATATTGAACTGTGGCTTCTTGCATGATAGCATCATTATGGTAGCGTCATTAAGTAATGAAAGAGGAAGTATTAATTGGTTACTTTACTTAGGAGGATCCATTGACTTCATCTTCTACTTGACTGGGGATTTTATTAACAGTTTTTCAAATATTATGCAGAGCCGCTGTAACATCTTGTTGGTATCCAAAATCCAAAATGTTTTTATTTCACTAAAAGTCCTTCAAACAAATAAGAATGAAATCAGGAATTTTGTTATCTACAACTGGACCTATATTTTTATCTTAAATGTATCGATGTTTAGTTTCATATTTTTTTACATTTTTGTTACCATTAAAATACAATTTTTCGTCATTGTTACGGCATACGCTAGCATCGCTTTCGATGTCAACGTAGTGTATGCTTTGCTGTTAGTGAAACTAATAGAAAAATTGCTACGCGTATGGATTGAAAAAGTTGAAAACTCAACAATAATTGAAAACTCAAGGCAAGAAGAGTACTGGAATATGATGGTCGATGTGTACTTGAACATACAGGATATTTATAAGCTTATTGAGAAAACGTTTCAACAAATGGTTAGTTTATTTTTAATAGAGCTAGAGGAGAATACGTTTCAATTATAAAAATGAAAGAGTTTGTGATGTTGACTTAAACTGAACTGAAACTGAAGTTTGCTACGTTAAGGTGAACGCTCCAGGGTAGCCCCCGAAATTAAATTTTTCTTACGTTTCTTATAATTTGCAGGCTAGTGCTAGGTTGTATGTTGATAAAAATTGATTCGCGGCTGTAAGTAGTAAAGACTGACACCCATTCTTGACAGTTACATGAACTTGGAGGGTTGTATTGATGATTTTGATGATTATAATTATGTAACTACATACGTATTACAGCCACGAATCAAATTTTCATCAACAACCTAGCACTGGCCTGCAAATTGCAAAAAACGTAAGAACATTTGAATTTTGCGGACTACCCTGGAGCATCCATCCACCTTAAGTGAATCAAAGAGAGCGAGTAACCCAGCATGCCCGTGAGCCTAAAAATCAAAGAATGTGATATCTGCCAACCCACACATACGATGAATTGAGGCCCGATTTCTCACACCGACAGGGTCTGTGATTCAACATGGGGAACGTTAAACTTGATCTTGTTTTAAATGATTTGTTTTTGGCTTCTTATGACTCTTTCTGTAGTTGTTAAATCACAACTACCCTCCTTTTTATATGGCCAACATACTAAAAATGACTTAGTTTTTAGAAATGGTTTCATTTTATCCCGTTTTTTTCTTTCAGATAATATTTTATACAGTATTCACAGCGTACCTGACATTGAGGAACGTTTCCATGGTATTAATTTTAAGCAGGGAGGCAACAGATGACGGTGTAAGTGCTCGTATTAATCTATCCAGCTCGCATTATTCCTAGCCGATTCTTGAAGATGAACTCTATTTTGATCTAGCAAGGTCGTGGCTAAGCAATAACTAGACCCTTCATTCCACCATATTCTGTTTGTTCACTACATACCAACTGCTATCGGTGCCTTGGAAAGCACGAAAGTTAAGTGACAGTTACACAAGTTAAGTGACATTCGTAGATTTTTGTCAGTTGTTACCGGTCAGAACTCCAAAAGTCTGACACGCAGTCTAAATGTTTTACCCGGTAATTCGGTTATGGAGGTCAGAAAGGCAGTCGCTCCATATACAGCACTGGCAACCAGCTGCATCCGATCAGACTGCATGCCGACCGCATTATACTTGAGAAAAGGGTTGGCAGATGATCACATCGCAGTGATTGTGGAAGTGTTCAAGAACGACCGAGACTAAGGGTACAGTCGTGGTCTTTTCCGCCTGATCAGTAGAATTTTGTTTCGATTAAATCATGCGGAGGCGCCGAGCCACGCCCCCTTAAAGTTTAGATCTATTGGAAAAGCTTCAACTTTGGTGCACAAAATAAGAATAACTCTCGTTTGGCGTGCGTCGTCAGTGTGCTCGGCCGATCGGTAACTTTTCATTCATTATTTCTATACAACTAAGTCAACGGGGTGGGGCTAGAGAGCGTTTCTACGTTGTAAAGTGCAAGCAAAAATTAGCTTAGTCCTAATCAGGCGGAAGTGTAGTACCTTGCGAGATACCAAATTCACTTAAATAAATCTTATCTGCTTTCTTTTCAGTACATGATTTTAACCTTAGTTTCTCAAATCTGGAATTGGAAAAATATCATCGTACTTATATGTTTAAGCATGGAATGTGAGAGATTCTATGCAGCAATGAGAGATGTTGAGAGTACTTGTGTAATGCTCATGAAGTCGACAAATTGTTCCGGTGCGTATTGTTTTTAATTGTTCGCTCAAAATTAATTATCAGCATAAACCTGCTCTTATCACAATGTGTTTGAGATCGGCGCAGAATGTCGTCTTCTTCCATGAAAAAGTAATTCAATCGAGTTACATGAACTTGGAGGGTTGTATTGATGATTTTCATGATTATAATTCTGCAATTACATACGTCTTATAGTCGCGAACAATATACGTATTTAAATCAACATACAACCTAGCACTGACCTGCAAATTGCAAAAATTTGAATTTGAATTTCGCGGGCTACCCTGGAGCATAAATTCTTTCTTCCTTTCTTCGCTCAAAAGTATTTGCGCATTTTCTTTAAATTCACCCAAGCTTATATTAAGTATTGATTGGTAACTTTGGTGTTTTCCCTTTATCCCCACTGCCATGTCTTTATCAGCGGGGCACAACAGGAAAAATAAAAACAGTAGTCTCGTTGTCGCCACCAGTGGGGACGACGAGACGACTGTTTTGATTTTATTCTTAGAAGTGTCATTTTATTCTTATTCTTGTTAGTTCATTTTTGCTTTTCTCTATTTCTTACTATGGAATCATTAGGTACTGAATTAAGTTTTCTTTTGACAGACCCACAAAGAAGAGTTTGCAAGCACATTCAACGTGTACAAAAGGCGTCATTCAAGAAGATGAGCGTTTGCGGCTTGTTCGTGATAGATGCCAAGCTACCTTTACAGCTGTCAAGCTTCATTACTTCTCATACGATAGTTTTTTTACAATTTGTCTATCTGTAATTAGTATGAATAAATCCCTATTTTGTGCTGTTAGTATTTCCTTTCTTTATTCTTCATACATTTACGTTTTTAAATATTTCTTAGGAAAACATAGAATGAAAGAAAAGAAACGCATGTTACAAGGTCAGAAATTCAAACATTGATGGATGAACACAGCCGAACAAAAAGGAATTGTAATTGTGAATAATTTAACCATCTATTGACATTAATGACATAACAGCCATGAATTTGAATGACAACAAACAATACTAAGAAACGAAAAGCAATCAATCGGCAAGTAATTTACTAAAACGTTCTACTATTAATCATTCTAAACTCAACTGGCCCATCGCTTGTTCTACATTTCTACATCAATTAAAAAGCAACCGCTTAGGAAGGCAAATATTATGTTTTCGTATTTTAAAAACCGATTAAAATCAAACAAAAGCATAATCATAATCCAGAATGTACCAACAGTTTCCACTAACAAAATATTACTTGATAACGTGATTGAAGAAGATTTACAATCAGTACTAAGGCCATTGAATCTGATGCAGAGTCTTTTCTTGTGCGCAAAGTATTCGATTCGTGACAAAATTGTCACTGCTAATAGTAATCTTTACAATTCTTTGCGAGTGTTATTCGTGCTCATATATCAATGTGGCTGTTTGCATAACATGAACAGATTGCTTATGCAATGTCACACATGGGAATATAGTTTGTTGTAATATACGACTGCTGTAACTGACTGCCTAATATATTTACTAGGGGATGTAATAAGCACCTTTACAAACATTAAGCACAGGCACTCAAATATCTTGCTGGTCATGAAAATCCAAAACGTTCTCCGAGTCCTTAAAATTGACAGCATCAAACTCCGTGGTTTTGTTGTCTACAGCTGGGTGTCTGTTATCATCCTAAACTTGTTTTGTGTTCTTTTCATTGTCATACTCCGCTTAATTTTCAACGACATAAATGTTATCCAGTTAATAACGATTTACGCCACTGTCTTTTGCAATACGAACGTCGTTTATGCCGTGCTAGTATTGAAGTTATTAGAGAAAATGCTACGTGTGTGGAGTGAGAAAATTAAACACTACACTGATTGGGAAACAGAAGTAGACTGGAACACAATGTTTAATGTATACTTAATTATTCAGGAGACTTTCATACTTGTAGAGGAAACGTTTGGACAATACGTGAGTTTTTTTCAATGTTATGGATCCTTCAATTTAAATAAGTACAGGCTCATTAATTTAGGTTTATATTTCGCTTCAATATTCCTTGAGAAGTTAAATCTCAGACAATTAAAGTAGATTGAATAGAACAAATTCATGTTTTTTTTTTCAGATTTTATATTCTATAATAATCACAGTTTACATCAGTTTACGGACCTTGGCCTCGATATTAGCTCTTAAAAACCTTATATCATTGAGTTTGCTCAATGTAAGTATTTAAATTGCCAGTATTATATTGTATCGATGAAAACACATTTAAAACAAAGATGATTCAATTTACCTTAACCGGTTGCTATTACAGTTTTGCTTTCTAATAATCGGATTTCAAATTTGGAACATGAAGAATATCATCATATTAATATGTTTGAGTGTGCAATGCGAGAAGTTCTATGCTGCAATGGGAGATGTTCAAATTACCTGTGCGATGGTCATAAAGTCAAGTAAATGTTCTGGTAAGAAGTGTTGTTTTATGTATTTCAAATTAGTTCTCTAGCAATTTCCCATAAGGTAATGCTAACAAAACACGAGGAAATAGACGTGGGAACGTTCCATCACATAGAGTATGGATAAGAGCCTAGGAATTAAAAGTCATTGTTAAAATACGAAACGCTTTGAAAGAGTTTTCCACGTATCTAAGCCTTCTACACAATAATGTATACTACAAGGTTTAAACGAACCCTTCACGAAGCCGGCAACCAAGCATACTGTCACCAAGCAAAGTAACTACGCAAAAAGTTATTATGCTTGTAGTGTCTGTGAGTGAAAGAGGGGGAAGCATAATGTCGTCTCTAGTGCGCGTACGATGGTAGCGCGGCAGTTAGCTTTGAGCTGTGGTTGTGAACGGGCGTGCGCGCGTCTGAGAGCCGATAATATAGAAGGAAATACCACAGTGCTGATGGATGCATTGAATAGTACGGGGGTCATGGAGGTATTCAAAGTAAAGTTATAACATTAAAAAACTTGTGTTAAAAAAAAAAATACTCGCATAAATCTCCCAGGTTCCCATACACACTTGGGAACCAATTTAAAAAAAAATACTTCAATGATGGGGGACCTTTATGCTTCGTTAAGGGTATTTTTACGGGTACGTATCATAATACCTAAGTTTATCCTAACTATTTTCGATATAACTACGGTCCAAAGACCTACTGTTTAAAATACCTAAAGATCGTTTCACAGATTTTTGTAATAACTAAAGAACGAAATCCATAAAGTAAAAATCATCTACGGTTGACTCATAGGTGAGTCAACCGTAGATGATTTTTACTTTATGGATTTCGTTCTTTAGTTATGAACATAATGTGAATCAACCGTAGTTTAATCGTAAATACGTAACCATTTTACACCCATTATACAGTTATGTTATCTTTATTTAGATCAAGGAAGAAAGTTTTGCCAGAACATCCAACGTGTACAGAAGGCATCATTCAAGAAGATGAGTGCGTGCGGTTTGTTCACCATACACGCCGTACTACCTCTGCAGCTATTAAACTTTATTACTTCTTACACTATTGTATTTCTTCAATTTGTATTTCTTTGAAATAATGTCCAGTTTGATCGAATTTGTTTTTTTTTAACAATGTTGCCGTGGCTACCAACAAATTAAAAGCAACACAGTAGTATGTTGTTTTAACATATAATGACCTAGCTTCTGTTCGCAGCTTCGCTCACATTAATTTAGAATTTGACAATCAATTCAGGTTGTACTCTGCTTAGTATAATTCAATCATGCAATAATTTTCAATCATGATCCGATAGACAGGTGGTTCCATCTGTTATCCCGAAAAAAACAACAATAACGTTCTTAACCCAAAAGGTACCCAAAGTCTGTTTATGTACACTTGACAACGTGTATGCAAAATTTCAGAATGATCGGTTCAGTGGTTTAGGCATTAAAAGGTAACAAACAAACTTACTTTCGCATTTATAATACTAAGTTAGGATAGGATGTTACAGAAAGTACCTATACAAAAGTATACGACAACAAGCGATGTAGTAATTTATGAAAAGCCATTTACTTAAATACAGTAAACAATATCCAGATATGTGTACCGTACATCAATTTGACTTCAACACTTAAACAACCGTGAAACTAACATGTTCTCATATTTCGAGAGGCATATCAATCCGAACAAAAACGCTGTTATTATGGAGAATGTGCAAACAGTCTCATCTGCTGAAATAATTATTAGCAATGTTATTGAAGAAGATTTACAATCAGTACTAAAACCGTTAAATCTGATGCAAAGTCTTTTCTTGTGCGCGAAGTATTCAATTCGTAACAATATAATTGCTTCAAATACACATCTCTACAACTGTATAAAAGTGTTTTGCATGCTCGTATTTCAATTTGCCCATCTGCATAATTTAATCATGGGAATGATTTCATATTTTATATTGATCGATTTAATGGGGTTTACATTTTGTTCTACAGTTTATGCGCTGCCTCTGATCATATCTTATTTCTTATCGGAGATATAATGAACAGTGTCTCAAATATCATACACAGCTACTACAATGTCTTGTTGATCTTGAAAATTCAATACGTACTCAGAGTCTTACAAATAAATAAGGTCGAACTCAGAGATTTTATTGTTAGTAATTGGATTTGGGTTTTCTTTCTCAATATTTATGGAATTATTTTCGTCGTTTGTTTTAATTTCATGTATTTCACTATTGTTGATATTATGACGATATACGCCTGCATTGCTTTCGATTTGAACGTTGTGTACGCTTGCTTCATACTGATATTGTTAGAGAAACTGCTTCGTGTGTGGACAGAAAAAGTTGGAAACTCAAGGAACAGCGACGATCCGGACAGAGATGAGTACTGGAAAAAAATGTTTGATGTGTATCTGAAAATACAGGAGTCTTACATGATTGTCGAGATGATATTTCAAATAATGGTAAGTTTGTAAATAAAGGGTATATTTACCATCAAAACTTTCATTTTAGGGTGTTTATTAAAAATAGTGGCCAAAACCTTAGAAGCCCCAAAAGCAATCCGTCTTATCATCATCTGCCTAGCTTTTTCCCAACTATGTTGGGGTCAGCTTCCAATCTAACCGGATGCAGCTAAATACCTGTATTTTACATGGAGCGACTGCCTATCTGACCTCCACAACCCAGTTAGTACTGGGTAATACGATACCTCTTGCTAAGACTGGCTGTCAGACTCAAATACTTCTCATTTAATATCTAGAGTATTATGATGTAAAAATAATAAGTAATTTTTACGTAAAATTTCGAAATTTTTTTAGGCTCTTTTTGCTTGTTTTTCAGGAAAATGTATTTAATATGATAGCCTGGTCGTTTACCAAAAAGCAAAAGGTAATCATTTGCACCACTCTAGGTTTCTTACATTCAAAGATATGAGAATTTCATTGAACATACCCTAGATCAGACGAATAAAAAAACAAAATGGCTGCCATTCGCTGGGGTTAGAAATATTTATAAAAGTATATTTGTCGATAGAAATGAGTATATAATAAAATAATAATATAATATAGTATATAATATTTAAAGTATCGGTAACCGGTAGCCAAACAAATTGTAATGATCAGCTATATTCAGTTGAAAACCAACAGTGACATAGTTTGAAAAACGCTAGGCAGACGATGACGATCTCGAACAAAATGAACGTGTAGATGAAGAGGTGATTTATTTTATTTTATTTCCAGATTACCTTTCATTTAATATTTGCGGCATTTGTTTGGTTGCGGAGCGTGGCTACGACGTTAACATTCATATCTAATGGAGAAATTTCAGTAAGTAAATAAATATTGCGAATTCTGTCGCTGAGCTTACTACTCACATTAAGCTCAGTGACAGAATTCGCAATACCACAATATACTCAAAACCTGGAATCGCTGATGTGGGCCATAAGACTGCTGGGTTGAAGTGGGATTGGTTAGCCCACGTCTGTAGAATGCATCAGGACCGATAGGCCAGAGTCGTCACGCAGTGGGTGCCAAAAGACGGGCATCGACGCCGAGTGAGGCCTAGAAAATGCTGGCGTGACGACTTAGAAGCGTTTGTGAGAGATTGGTCGGAGAAAACCGCAAGGCGAGGAAAGTGGAAGGCTATGGGGGAGACCTTTGCCCAACCGTGGGACAATAGAGGCTAAGGAAACAAACGTTTTGGACTTATAGGAATCAATGAAATCGTGTAATCTAAAAACTAATCGATTGTTGAAGCGGTGTTTACGCCATAATATACAGGGTGTAAACGGACCCTTCACGAATCCGTTAATCAAGCATTCTGTACATCAAACTAAGTAACTTTAAGTAAAAATTATTGCTGGGAAACGACTTCCGGTTTTGGGATGAAAAATCACGTTTTACGATAGGACTCCAATGTTACGCACTCAAAACAATGTGCTGATGGATGCATTCAAAGTACAGGGGTCGTGGAGGTATTTAAAGTGAAGTTTTAACACTAAGAAGTGGTATTAAAAAAAACCACTTGTCACTTTGACCCCCAATATCTCCGTAACTAATAATTCACATGTATAGAACATAAAAGTGATCGCATTGACGGGGACAACATGTGTCTTTCGTTAAGGGCAGCCCTTATAATCAAATGAACTAAAGTGACATTGGTATAAAAATAAGATTTTTGTGTGAGATTCATTATTGCACTTGAAGATCTGGTTTGCTTAAATACCTATCTACATTGTATTGTAGTGAGGCAACTGCAGGCTGCAGGGAGAGAAAAAACTTTCCCTTTATTACACAAAACTGTTAAGTTTTTTTTTATTTTTTTATTTAGGCTTGTCTTTAATTTCAGTATATCACAATATTAATATTTCTAATGTGGAACACGAAGAGTACGATCGTATTTATATGTTTAAGTGTTCGATGTGAGAGATTCTATGCTGCAATGCGAGATGTTCAAAGTATCTGTGTTCTCCTCATGAAGTCGTCGTCGTAGTTAAACTTTTGATGTTATCAAAGCAATATACTAAGAATACTGTTTTAAGCTTTCACAGTTTAAAACTAAATTTATATTGTCACTTACAGGATATCTTCCGTGATAGTCACGGAAGATATCCCGTAAGTGACAATATAAGTTTAATACACTAAGAATATTGAAAACTGTTAGAGGACCCGATTCTCTACCTGTTTTCCTAAGTATAAATTTACCAAATTTGTTATTATTTTTTTCACAAATTGATTACATGATGATGAAGATTGATTGATTGAGTTTTGGTATTTGATAGAATATCTATTAGTTTATTTTATGTGTATCCACGTCCACGGCACGGCAGTCCACGGCACTGAGAAATTAATCAGGAATATCCTGGCTTCCACACTGATTGATTTTGATGTGCCGTGCTTCTCCGAGGCTATCGATGCTTGGAAACTCGCTTGCCCGAACACTGAAGAACCCGACCATCCATTCTCTCAGAGACGGTGGGTCGAGCCGCTCTGCAGAATCGTTCAAAACAATCTGCTGAACTCGTCTTCTACTACTGCTGAGCGTGCGCGCCTACTGGCTGTGGGTGAATGGGAGTCGGGTCTTTGGCTTCACGCACTGCCGTCGTCGACAATTGGCACATTGTTTGACGACACGACCTTTCGCCTCGCTGCTGCCTTACGCCTCGGTGCCGCCTGCTGTTCTCCTCATCGCTGTCACTGTGGTGAAGCTGTCAACAGCCTCGGTCACCACGGCCTGTCGTGCAGCCGAAGTGCGGGGCGTTTTGCACGGCACGCGAACATAAACGACATTATCCGACGAGCTCTTGTCACCGTCGGCGTTCCAGCTGTTTTAGAACCTAATGGCTTGGCACGCGACGATGGCAAGAGACCGGACGGCATGTCTTTGTTTCCTTGGAAGATGGGTAGGCCCTTAGTATGGGACGCGACTTGCGTCGATACTCTTGCGCCTTCTCATCTTCCAAGTTCGTCGTGCTGTGCTGGCGCTGCTGCTGCGGCTGCAGAGAACCTCAAACGGCGTAAATATAGAAACCTTTGTGGTAACTATATTTTCGAGCCGTTTGGGGTTGAAACTCTAGGGCCGTGGGGTCCGAGTGCCCATAGTCTGTTCAAAGAACTTTCAAAACGCCTAGTTGACGCTTCCCGTGACCCAAGAGCTGGCTTTTACCTTGGTCAGAGGCTAAGTGTTGCCATACAACGTGGCAACGCCGCCAGTCTCTTGGGCACATTACCAGCTGACAGCGTTGAGGAGGAGTTTTTGTTGTTTTTTTGTTTGTTTTGTTACTGACCGTTGTTGTTTTGTCCCTTTGATGTGCTAAGTTGGACTACAACAATGAATAATATGTATTAGCATTAAGTTTCCTTATAAAAGTGTATTTAGTAATAATTAGTTTTAAGTTTTTTATTTTATGTAGTCCGAGAGCGAACTACAAGTCAGCATGGCCGTGATAAAGTGGGTAGAATTTAATGATTAAAGTGTTGTGTATTTTTTTCTTGAAATGTTGCCAACTGTCAACGGAAGTCATAGTAATTTTTACTCTTTAAAATAGTTATTCAAATCTTTAAATGTACTGTTTAATCTGTTAATTTAATCTACAAAAATAGTGTTTAATTATCTACTAACATTTTAATATTTTTGGTCTATGCTTTATAGTTTGTTTATTAGTCGATCGGTTGAATTATGGCGAGAGAATGAGGTATAAAAGCCAGACACGGTGACAGTTCGGCCACTTTTTGTTTGGCTGCCGACGGGAACACTTCTATACAAAGTTAAGTACCAATATTATTGCTTTGCTGAAATTATTATGTAATTATAGTTATGTTACTTATTATTGTGATTATGAGAATAATAAACTAACTTGATTTGTGTTTGTCTACATGGTATTTATAATTACAATGCCAACTTTGGTTATATAAATAACTCATATTATATTAAATGATAACTTTGGCTTTATAGTTATTGCTAGGGGTACACGATACCTTTTTGTAAATCTATGTGTGTTATAAGCTTATATGTATATTTTATCTGTTGTAAAAATAAACAGTAAAACGTTCCTTGTAGTTTCCCTTACTATAATCCCAGTAAATCACATTAATTCTCATTAATTTCAGTTAAAGTAGAAAAATAGTATGTTGCTTATCCGTTTACCCTGCCGTCTATAACACACGCATCTTGTTGAATGATGATTTTTGGACACGCAGGATATTTTTACAAACCATTTTTTTCAGAATCTAAAAAGTGAAAAAGAAATGTAGTTAATAATCATTTACACTAAGCCTCGATCAATACCTAAGGAGGCTCTCGTTAGGCAGCTGGATCAAGGGTTTGATTCAGAAAGCGGTACTCCTGGACACGGCTCGTATTGTTAGGAGGTTCCTGTCTCTGGAGCCCTAACCGCCGGTAGCTTGGACTCTATTCCTGATGCCGGTGGGCTACATTTTTTTTTAAGTTTTTTTTTTTTTGTAAACTTATATTGTCACTTACAGGATATCTTCCGTGATAGTCACGGAAGATATCCCGTAAGTGACAATATAAGTTTAATACACTAAGAATATTGAAAACTGTTAGAGGACCCGATTCTCTACCTGTTTTCCTAAGTATAAATTTACCAAATTTGTTATTATTTTTTTCACAAATTGATTACATGATGATGAAGATTGATTGATTGAGTTTTGGTATTTGATAGAATATCTATTAGTTTATTTTATGTGTATATGTGTATTAGTATCAATATAAGTATATACATTCTCGCTAACAAGAAGTTAGTTTTTTAGGCATTATTTTGTACCCTATCACTATGTTTTCCTATTTAACCCAAAGATTGACTGGTAGAGAATGCCTTGTGGCATTAAGTCCACCTATGTACCACTCTTGTACATGAAGTTTAAATAAATAAATTACATTTTTAATATTTACAAAAAAAAAAAAACTTAAAAAAAAATGTAGCCCACCGGCATCAGGAATAGAGTCCAAGCTACCGGCGGTTAGGGCTCCAGAGACAGGAACCTCCTAACAATACGAGCCGTGTCCAGGAGTACCGCTTTCTGAATCAAACCCTTGATCCAGCTGCCTAACGAGAGCCTCCTTAGGTATTGATCGAGGCTTAGTGTAAATGATTATTAACTACATTTCTTTTTCACTTTTTAGATTCTGAAAAAAATGGTTTGTAAAAATATCCTGCGTGTCCAAAAATCATCATTCAACAAGATGCGTGTGTTATAGACGGCAGGGTAAACGGATAAGCAACATACTATTTTTCTACTTTAACTGAAATTAATGAGAATTAATGTGATTTACTGGGATTATAGTAAGGGAAACTACAAGGAACGTTTTACTGTTTATTTTTACAACAGATAAAATATACATATAAGCTTATAACACACATAGATTTACAAAAAGGTATCGTGTACCCCTAGCAATAACTATAAAGCCAAAGTTATCATTTAATATAATATGAGTTATTTATATAACCAAAGTTGGCATTGTAATTATAAATACCATGTAGACAAACACAAATCAAGTTAGTTTATTATTCTCATAATCACAATAATAAGTAACATAACTATAATTACATAATAATTTCAGCAAAGCAATAATATTGGTACTTAACTTTGTATAGAAGTGTTCCCGTCGGCAGCCAAACAAAAAGTGGCCGAACTGTCACCGTGTCTGGCTTTTATACCTCATTCTCTCGCCATAATTCAACCGATCGACTAATAAACAAACTATAAAGCATAGACCAAAAATATTAAAATGTTAGTAGATAATTAAACACTATTTTTGTAGATTAAATTAACAGATTAAACAGTACATTTAAAGATTTGAATAACTATTTTAAAGAGTAAAAATTACTATGACTTCCGTTGACAGTTGGCAACATTTCAAGAAAAAAATACACAACACTTTAATCATTAAATTCTACCCACTTTATCACGGCCATGCTGACTTGTAGTTCGCTCTCGGACTACATAAAATAAAAAACTTAAAACTAATTATTACTAAATACACTTTTATAAGGAAACTTAATGCTAATACATATTATTCATTGTTGTAGTCCAACTTAGCACATCAAAGGGACAAAACAACAACGGTCAGTAACAAAACAAACAAAAAAACAACAAAAACTCCTCCTCAACGCTGTCAGCTGGTAATGTGCCCAAGAGACTGGCGGCGTTGCCACGTTGTATGGCAACACTTAGCCTCTGACCAAGGTAAAAGCCAGCTCTTGGGTCACGGGAAGCGTCAACTAGGCGTTTTGAAAGTTCTTTGAACAGACTATGGGCACTCGGACCCCACGGCCCTAGAGTTTCAACCCCAAACGGCTCGAAAATATAGTTACCACAAAGGTTTCTATATTTACGCCGTTTGAGGTTCTCTGCAGCCGCAGCAGCAGCGCCAGCACAGCACGACGAACTTGGAAGATGAGAAGGCGCAAGAGTATCGACGCAAGTCGCGTCCCATACTAAGGGCCTACCCATCTTCCAAGGAAACAAAGACATGCCGTCCGGTCTCTTGCCATCGTCGCGTGCCAAGCCATTAGGTTCTAAAACAGCTGGAACGCCGACGGTGACAAGAGCTCGTCGGATAATGTCGTTTATGTTCGCGTGCCGTGCAAAACGCCCCGCACTTCGGCTGCACGACAGGCCGTGGTGACCGAGGCTGTTGACAGCTTCACCACAGTGACAGCGATGAGGAGAACAGCAGGCGGCACCGAGGCGTAAGGCAGCAGCGAGGCGAAAGGTCGTGTCGTCAAACAATGTGCCAATTGTCGACGACGGCAGTGCGTGAAGCCAAAGACCCGACTCCCATTCACCCACAGCCAGTAGGCGCGCACGCTCAGCAGTAGTAGAAGACGAGTTCAGCAGATTGTTTTGAACGATTCTGCAGAGCGGCTCGACCCACCGTCTCTGAGAGAATGGATGGTCGGGTTCTTCAGTGTTCGGGCAAGCGAGTTTCCAAGCATCGATAGCCTCGGAGAAGCACGGCACATCAAAATCAATCAGTGTGGAAGCCAGGATATTCCTGATTAATTTCTCAGTGCCGTGGACCGAGGATATGAAAGCCGGTAAACTAATACTGGAAATTTTGCGGATGATTTGAATAACTAACTTCAAACTTCAAATAATATTGATAGGCGAATACATTGAATACGTTAAAGTAAAAATCTTACATTATAAACACGTATGAAAAACACTGGTGAAAAATTTGGAACTCTGACCCCCAATATCTCCGTAACTAGAAGGTTCTAGAGTCTAGCTAGACCATACCTTTAGTACAATCTATATCTATTCTATACATATAATAAATCTGTAGAAAAATCGTTTTTGTACATCGAATATATTTTGAAAAAAAAATTGCCAGGGTGTTAAAAGATAAACAACAGAACCCATTTCCAGCATTTTTGGAATTTTTGTCTGTTTATCTGTTTGTCTGTTTCGATGATCAAGCATCACGTAAAATATACGAAACCAATATAGATAACTTTTATACATACAAATTGAGGTATAATTAAGTCTTTGTTTCATTGTAATCGGTTAATTCTATCAAAAGATATATGAATTTACAAGTGTTCAAGAAGAACTAATCATCAAAATATGTAAGAAAGAAGATGCAACGACATCTATTGCACTAAAATGGTACTAATGACTAAAAATGTGCTCACCAGATAACTTTTAAATCGACTTACGGGCTTCAAAAAAGTTATTATAGCATAAGGTACTCTAGATTAGTCTACATGACGCTGGTTTGAAGATTTACATAGCATTACCGTGCATTACCATTTTAGCAGCTGAATATCTTGGTCGATAAATGGCGTTGTTCATTTCACTCCATTTTCTGAATCGCGGTGTTTAGATTTTCCTTGAAAGAATGACCCCTCACACCTGTCAGTTGGTTCAGATTTTCCTTGAAAGAATGACCCCTCAAACGTGTCAGTTGCCCCAACTCCTCAAGTTTGGTTTTTAAACCGATGAAACAATAGGAGGAAGTTCTCAATTCGACCCGTATATTTTTTATGTACCTATGATCACGAGAGAAATCCCTTAAGCATGATCTTTTTTTTTTTTGAAAAGCGTCGGTAATAGGTATATCTCAAAGTTGGTCCCATTTAAAATTGAAAAATCGTGTTTGGGCTCATTTCCTGCACCTTTGAATGAGAACTTTAAACCTAGCTAAAGTAATGACTGTCATCTAAGGTCTAACGGTGGAGACAGAAGGTAGTTGCAAGAGTTCCGCAACAGTGTACATCACCCTTTACCGTGACCCTGCTTATTTCATGCATCCTTCGGAGAACTTTCGACTTAGCTGCCATCGAGTGTCTAAGGATGAAGACGTAAGGCTGCCGAGGCAAGCCCTTATTTGGAAAAACATAAGTAGATTATTTTAGCAATTAATGCAAATATATCGGAGAAATTAAATAAACGAACGAGAAAGAGAACGAGAGATATAAAACATATAAAGTGTATGAAAGACGGCGCTGGTAAGGTTTTGTCTAAAGATGATGAAATAAAAAGGAGATGGAAGGGTTATTTTGAAAAGTTAATGAATGAAGAGAATGCATGGAGCGGTGTGCTTAAAGAGGTACAAGTAAATATAGGTTTGGTGAGGGAAATTAGTATGGATGAAGTGAGGAAAGCAGTTCAAAGTATGAAAAATGGAAAGGCCATGGGCCCTGATGAAATACCAGTAGAAGTATGGAAGTGTTTAAAAGAAGACGGATGTATGTGGCTGACTTTATTCTTCAATAAGTTGTTGTATGAAGGAGCGATCCCACAAGAATGGTGCAATAGTTCGCTAGTGCCCATCTTCAAAAATAAAGGTGATGTGCAGGACTGCAACAACTATCGGGGGATAAAGCTCATGTCACATAGTATGAAAGTATGGGAGAAATTGATAGAGAAAAGAATAAGAGAAGAGAGTAAGATCACCCAAAATCAGTTTGGGTTTATGCCAGGTCGAGGAACAATGGACGCCACTTTTGCACTCCGCCAATTGTGCGAGAAGTACAGACGTGCACACAAAAACTTGCACATGGTGTTCATTGATCTGGAGAAAGCGTATGATAGGGTACCTCGTGATGTGTTGTGGTGGGCCTTGAAAGAGAAAGGTATACCTGGGAAGTATGTAGAGTTAATTCGTGCTATGTACAGTCAATCTTGTACCTACGTCCGGTCAGCTGCTGGCAACACCGATGAGTTCAGTGTGGCTGTAGGCTTGCATCAAGGGTCGGCTTTAAGTCCTTACCTCTTCTTATTGATCATGGACGCTTTAACGTCGGACATCCAGGAAGAGGCACCCTGGTGCATGCTGTTTGCCGACGACATTGTTCTTGTCGGTGAAGATGGACCTGAGATCCAGAGCAGATTGGAGAAATGGCAACAGAAACTGGAGAATGTTGGCTTGAAAATCAGCAGAAGTAAAACTGAATACATGTTCTGCGATTTCGGTGGTTCTCCAGTTCTGGAGCCATAGCGTTAGATGGCGCGCCTCTTCCTGTCTGCTCCGACTTTCGGTATCTCGGTTCACTCGTGCAAAGCGATGGCGAAATAGATCGTAGTGTAAAGCACAGAATTAACACGGGATGGATGAAATGGCGGCAGGTCACGGGAACAATCTGCGACTCCCGCATTCCCCTTAAGCTCAAGGGGAAGATTTATAAAACAATGGTTAGACCTGCTGTCTTGTATGGATCAGAATGTTGGGCCACAAAAGGGATGAATGAAAGGCATTTGCATGTCGCGGAGATGAGGATGCTAAGGGGGATGTGTGGTGTTACGCGAATGGATAAAGTAAGAAATGAGTATATAAGAGGAAGTCTGAAAGTGGCGCCGGTGACTGAAAAGTTGTGTGGTAATCGGTTGTCGTGGTATGGGCATGTGATGCGGAGGGATGAGGAAAATGTCGTGAGGAAAGTTTTGAGTATGAATGTGGATGGGTATATGAGTAGAGGAAGACCAAAGAAACGATGGATGGACTGTGTAAAGAATGATATGGCAAGAAAAGAAGTGTCTGATGAGACGACGAAAAATAGAGAAGTATGGAAGAAGAAGACATGCTGCGCCGACCCCAAATGAATTAGGATAAGGGCAAGAGAATGATGATGATATCGGAGAAATTAAATTGTTACAGACTTGAATCTATACTAATATAATGAAGCCCAAGAGTTTGTTTGTTTGGATGGATTTATGCGCTAATTTCAGAAACTACTGGTTCGAATTAAAAAAAAAAACTTTTAATGTTGGTTAGTTAATTTATCGAGGAAGGCTATAAGGTTATCTAACATCACGCTACAACTAATAGGAGCGAAGCATCAATGATAACTGTTGCAAAAACGGGGAAAATTTATTTCTTTTGAGAGCTTCCGTTGCGAGCGATGTATAAACGGTTAAAGATACGCAACAATCATGTATGATGGAATTGTACCTCTTATAGAGTTAAAAAAAAAAACCGTGATAGCGTAACCTTGTGTCTGTAATTGCGGGTATTGAAGTATGTCTATCTTTTAAGATTGAGTCATACTCTCTCAAACCCTCTCTCTCATGTGACGCAGACGAAGTTGCACGGGTCAGCTAGTAAATAAATAAAAATATTATCGTGCCACACAATGAAAAAAACTTTGATAATAGGTTATTTCGAGTAAATGATATTATCTTAATGCGATATTTTGGACATAACGAAATAATTTGCATCAAATTCAAAGGAAAGAGCATTGATTGCACATTTTTGTCAACGAGGTTATTTGAAATCATGTACACACGATGATTTTGAAAGAGCATTGATTGAATTTTTAGAGAGGTTGTTCAAAACCACTTCTGCATGATGATTTTTAACTTAGGAACGTTTTTCTGTTTGCTGTCGCCGTGTTATTTAAGGTTCTTGTACACGAATCAAAAAGCAAAGAATTAATACTAAACGAGTCCCAATTTAGCACCATATGACCCCATAGGTTTTCAATGGGGTTCAGGTCAGGATTTTTTGATGGCCATTCAATGACAGTAAAATTTTCTTGAACGTTTAACCAACTTTGCACAAGTCGCGCGCGATGCACTGCGCAGTTATCATGCACGAAGTAAATGTGTTCTTGCGGGTCTGCAACGCGCACACTTGGTAGCATCAGGTCATGTAAAACGTCCTAGTAACCTTCACTGATATTGCGACCCCCTGCACCTATTTCACCAGGACCCATTGATGACATCCATCCCCAATATCCCAAAGTAATGCGGCCATTAGACCTGCATGGAAGAATATTTTTTTTTTATAGCGTTCACCATCTTTTCGCCACAATATTTTGCGACCGTCTCTGTCTGACTTAAAACATTTTTCATCGCTAAACATAACAACATTATTGCACCAATCGAAATCCAAATATTCTTTTGCGAAGCGTACCCGGTTTTGTCTGTGAATATCTGACAGTAATATTTTCTTGGCCGGCCTACGACATTTCACACCAGCTGCACGGAAGTGGTTCCGTACAGTTTGTAATGTCACGTCATGTTTAGTCGCCGTTGAACGAGTAGTGAGGATGGGCTCAGCGATGTGCGTCGCAACTATATCACGGTGCCGCTCATTGGCATCTGCGTATGCTAATCCAGCCTTTGGTCCCGGTCGGCAAGGATCAATGCTTCCCGAATCTGCATAACGATGGACCCACAATTGCACAGTCCTTCTCTGTGAACAATAATAAAATATTGTAACAAATAACAACAATCAATAGGTAACATGTGGATTATATTAAAAACACATTAATCTTCTAAACATATGAATAAAATTTTGTTACTTACCCATATCTTTAAATGCCTCGCAATTTCACTAATTGAAACGTTTTGCTCACGTAAAATAATAATCTCAGCTCTTAAAAGTGTAGTTAGGTGATTCATAATGGTTAACAAATAAAAGCACTGCTCAAAACACGCAGGGTATACTGTCTAAAAACGTAACGAAAGCCCGATAGTCAATAGCATTATGACGATGAACTTAAAACTACTAACTTACACATGATTTGTCATTTTTAGAGGGTAGGTCTATAATAATATATTTTAACTCAAAATAAAGGAAACTTGCCAATAGTTAAGCAATGAATTGAACAAACAAATATGTAAAATGTTTTATTAAACATACAAAAATATTGAAATGTTGGCAGTTGGATTCGAACTTACGGCGCTACGCGCTGGTGGCGTAAGATATCGTTAACCGCACGTCCGACCATTGCGCCACGGAGACGATTGTTAAAATGGCTAAATTTATGCTTCATATTTGTGTGAGACTGCACCAGCAGACTCACGATGTCTGCGATTACGCGGAGCCCTAATCAAAATAATACTTGTCCAATCGACAAGGGGAAAACAATTATTAGGTACACTTACCCATCACGTCGGAACTGATGTGTGGCGTAGTCCCAGGTCACGTCGTATCTGGGTGGGGTGTAAGTGTAAATGTGTTTTGTGTTGTGCATGTGAAGTTAGGTCAGATTCGACGGTATTCCATAGGACGCCTACAGCGCGTACCGTCGACTGCCTGGTCAAACCTTCCAAGATCACACACGTGGCACTTTCCAGTCAATGTCCAACTAAATCTTATCCCGGTTAGCTAACCCAAGTGGGGATTTACAATAGTTCAGCACAAGTTCAGGAAGTTACCGGCGTCCAAACGATACAAAAGCCGGCTACTTAACCAACAAATTATTCGCGGTCACGACTCAAGATGGCGAAATGTCTTAATTATCACTCAATTATCAACAAAATATCAAAAACCGACCAAGATTGTATCGGATTAACATTAACTCAAAGTTTTTAATCAATAATTGCCCGACAACAGCGTGCATCAAAAAACAAAACGGAAGCGACTATTTTTCCAACCAAAGATCGCACTGACAACTGAAACGTCATCTGTCAAACGTCAAAAAACTGCGTTCGGAAACTTGCGGGATGAAACATCTACCCCCCCCGGACGGGCCGTCCCGTCCGCTAATCAATTGGCAGTCTTGACAAGGTTGCGACCGCTCTCTTCATAACCGATCCATCCACCAAAACCTCAGCAAAACGAGGTACCCCGTCGGTGCCAGCCACCAAATTGAGAATGCGCCCCCTGCGCCAATACAGAGGCTTAAGGTTGGCATCCTTAATAAGGACGAGGTCTCCTATCTTGGGCGGATGAGTTTTATCAGTCCACTTGACGCGCTGCTGGAGGATGTGCAGATACTCTAAGCTCCAACGCTTCCAAAAGCTCTGAGTGAGCTGTTGCACCAACTGAAACCGCGATAGCCGATTTTGGCTCACGTCAACAAAAGGGTACTCAGGCAGAGCGACAAGTGGCTGTCCAATCAAGAAATGGCCCGGGGTTAGAGCCTCCAAATCGTTCGGGTCCGAAGAGAGCGGGCACAATGGACGCGAATTTAGTAGCGCTTCAATGCGACACAATACCGTAGCTAATTCCTCAAAGGTGAGGACGGTGTCTCCCAACAATCTCCGCCAGAGTCCCTTTGCTGCTTTCACCGCGGCCTCAAAAATACCCCCCAATGGGGGCAGGCTGGCGGGTCAAACAACCAAGTGACCCCTTGACGGGCCAATTTGTTACCAATGTCAACCTGGCTCTCATTAAGAAAGTCATACACTTCTTTCAAATAGTTACTTGTACCCTTGTAGTTGGTACCGCAATCAGACCTGATCAGAGAAGGTAACCCACGGCGAGACGTAAATCTATCCAAAGTTGCCACAAAGGCCTCCGTCGAGAGGGAGGATACCAGCTCCAAGTGCACTGCCTTAGTTGACAGGCAGACAAATACGCACAAATAAGCCTTGACAATTTTACTATTGCGAAGGGTAGACGTCTTCATCGAAAAGGGACCAGCAAAGTCCGTTCCTACGCCTGCAAAGGGCCTCGCCTCATTGACACGATCAGCAGGCAAGTCTCCCATCTGGGGCTGCATCGTTGGGGCCTTAGTCCGATAGCACGGTATGCAACGGAAGACGATGCTACGAATGGTACGACGAGCTGACAAAATCCAAAACTCTCGCTGCAGAATGGCCAACAGCGCATTGCAACCGGCGTGCGAGTTCTTAATGTGACGATCAGTCACCAACAATTTAATCAAATGGCCCGCCTTGGGCAACAAAAGGGGGTGACGGACCCCATAAGGAAGGCTAGAGTGCCTCAACCGTGGAGGACGGTTGAGGCACTCTAGCCTTCCTTATGGGGTCCGTCAAACACGCAAAAGACCCGTTTCATCCAAAAAGGGGTTCAACTTACTAACGGCTCCCGACAACTTAACTCTACCGGACTTCAAGGTCTCGATCTCCTTCTCAAAGTGTACGGCCTGCACAGAGCGAACCCACAGGAGGAGTGACTCCTGTCGCTCTTGAGGAGAGAGAACCGGTGACAGGCGCTTGTCCCCTGGATTCCTAGCATTGTGACCAAAACGCCTGATCCACGAGGTAACGTTCAACAATTTGTCGAGGGAGCTGTATCGATTCAACAAAATATCAGGATCAAACGGAGGGTCCTTCGTCCCAACAGCGAGCACCTTAAGCCCGGGCAAAGGATCCGACATCAAAACTGGCGTTCGAGGCCAATCATCCTCGGGGCGAGTCAGCCAATCCGGTCCCCACCAAAGGGGGTGCACTATCAGGCGGGGGGCCATGCACCCACGTGAGGCTACGTCGCCGGGGTTCAAGTCTCCAGGCACGTGCCTCCAAATCAAAGGCGTTTCGGAATTTTGTATCTGTGACACTCGGTTCGCAACAAAGACCTCCAAGGAGTGGACGGACGTCTTCAACCAACACAAAACAATTTGACTGTCCGTCCAGGCGTAAGAATTCCGAATGTTCACAGATCCACCTAAAGTTTGAGCAACGTGATTCAAGAGACGCACAAGAAGCGCCGCCCCTGACAACTCTAGCTTAGGGATGGTCAATGCCGTCCGGAGGGGGACCACCTTGCT
The DNA here is from genome assembly GCA_905147715.2 of Xestia xanthographa. Lineage (NCBI taxonomy): Eukaryota > Metazoa > Arthropoda > Insecta > Lepidoptera > Noctuidae > Xestia > Xestia xanthographa. Next base: position 6,900,881 of record LR990644.1, read on the forward strand.
CTTGGCCATGATCAGTGACAACTTCACCTGGCCTGTCGCGCTGACGGTGCGCAGATAAACAACAGCTGCATAACCGTGCGAAGATGCGTCACAAAACACATGAAGGGTAGCAGTATAGTTCCCAGGGGGGAGGATAGCGCGTGGTAACGTGACCTCGTTGACCGCAGGAAGTGCGGATACAAATTGGAGCCAATCTTCCAAAAGGGTTTCCCGAAGTGGCTCATCCCAACCAAGTTCCGCGGTCCAAAGGCGCTGGAGAAAACATTTCGCCCTAAACAATACCGGGCATATCCAACCATTCGGGTCAAAGGTTCTCGCGACAGTAGACAATACCAGTCGTTTAGTCCAAGTGTGTGGTGACTCCAAATCGACATCATACGTAAAGGTCTCTTGGACTGGTCGGTACTGAACGCCGAGAACGGCCAACATAGCAGGGTTGTCAGCATTTTCAAACAAATGAGGATCCTGCTTATGATCCTCTTCCACATCTTCCAACAGTGCTGGCGAGTTGGACACCCACTTACGCAACTCATAGCCAGCGGAATCCAAAATTTGAACCAACTCGTCACGCAACAGGATAGCTTCCTCAACCGTGGAAGCCCCAGTGCAGACGTCATCAACATACAAGTCCGTTTTCAAGATGGCGGACGCTCGAGGGAACTTCAAGCGTTCTCAGTCAGCGAGCTCCCAAAGCGAACGAATAGCAACAAAAGGGCTCGATCGAAGGCCGTACGTATTCGTGTTGAGCTCATAAACAACCATGGGGTCCCGGGGATTCTCTCGCCACAGGATCAACTGATAACGTCTGTCATCCCGGTGAATAACCGTTTGCCGGAACATCATTTTGATGTCAGCCACAGACTACTTGATGACGACGAAAAGACGTGATGACATCACAAAGGTCCCTCAACAATTTGGGGCCGGAGTGCAAGCAATCATTCAAAGAAACACCAGAGGAAGTCCGCGCAGACCCATCAAACACTGTGCGCAGCTTACCGGTGGATGCCTTGAGGACCGCGTGATGCGGCAGAAAGTAATGCTCAACTGAGCGCCAATCCAAATTTGACACCGACATGTGTCCCAAGTCTGCGTACTCTCGCATGAAATCTAAATATTTCTGCCGCAGCACCGGATCCCTGGCCATACGGCGCTCCATCGCCAACAATCTCTTCTCGGCCTTAGGTCTGGACTCGCCGAGAGGTGGTCGAACTGCAACAAAAGGCAACCGTGTTACGAGCCGACCGGAACGGAGTCGACCTGTGTTGTTCTGATAGAACAACTCGCACTCCTCATGTTCCGGGTTCAAGCGGGCCACTTGCGGTGGCTCCTCAACCTCCCAAAACCTCTGAACAGCGTCAGAGAGAGCGGAGCCACACGCCAACGCAAAATCAGGCTCAGGTGGAGGGGCAGCCTTCAACACTGGGCCCATCACCGCAAAGCCAAAGATGGTCGAGACAGCCACCAAACCGTTCGGCTGCAAGACTTTCATATTACCCAACAATATTCTCCCTAGTACATCGGAACCCAATATCAAATGAGTTGTATTAGGGGAATCAAACCGGCGGTCAGCCAAATCCAGGCCTGACGTCAACCGGACAATATCAGGCGACAGCTGACGTTGGGGATGACAGCCCAAAATACTCGTCAGAACAATAGCCGAAGGAAAAAACTTAGGGTTCAAACAACTCACAGGAGTGAGCCCAAATAAGGTTTGTCTCTCAACAGTCGGGATAGGTGTTTCGCCTATTCCATTAATCGTGCCTGAAAAGGCACGGACATCCAGGCTCACCCGACCCGCTAACCAAGACGACAAAAGGCAACCCTGGGCTCCCGTGTCCAAAATGGCATGGACCACAACAGAGTCCCCCGTGGGTCCCCAGACCCTGACCGATGCCGTTGGCCACAAAACCGTGTCGATCTGGGGAGGTACGTTAGTGGGACAGGCGCCAATTTCCTAGCAATGCCTGGGCGGTGACCGATCGCCGCATCCAGGCTGGGGTCTATCCCGATGAGGATAGTAATCAAACTCCTCGTCCGCGCGATGTCCCGAGCCGCGCGCCATCGCTGGAGGGGCATATCCCACTTGACGCCTGAGTGGCGGGGGGCGCGTCTCCAAACGGGGACGTTCCGCCAACGGAGGGGAGGGAAGGCGGTGCTGGTCTGGCCAATGTCGCCTACCAGCAGCTGCATAATCGCCTTCACGAGGGGAGGTCAATCGGCGGTCGCGCGGCTCCCGATCAACTGGCGCGGGGGGTGGAGTACGGTGGTCAAAGTTGCAGGCCCCTCCTCGATTCTGAACCGGCGAGCGAGGAGCCCGGTGCTCATCTCCATTATACCCCCCCCTGCGCGAACCCCCATCAGAGGCTGGTCTGTCAGAGCGGTTCGCGTTGGCGCACAAAACTTCAAGATGTTAACCCCTACAAATTGAACAAGGGCGGGGGTTGGGGCAATCCCGATGAAAATGATTCCCCAAACAAGAAAAGCACAGACGGCGTGCATTGGCAAATCGGCGGCGGGCACTCACGTGCAACTCCAAGAAGGCCGCGCAAGTGACTACGCCATGTCCCGTGGCCTTACAATAGCCGCAAGCAGGATTACTCTGGGTGCCACCAAAACGGGGGGCAGGGCGGCTATCACCAGGCCCGACAGTCCTAGTCCATCCCTGGGCCCTCGGCCGAGAGGGCGGTTGGCTTGACCCCGTGGCACCACGAGCGTTGTCGAGGAAACGACACTCATCCTCCAAAAATTTGACGAGGTCTTCAAAAGGGGGAAGATGGGTGGCACTATCCCCACCATACTTCTGCTCAAAACGGGACCTCAAATCTGACGGAAGCCGCTGCAACACTATGTGCACCAAAAGATAGGACCAATAGTCCACCGGCAACTCCAATCGTTTTAAGGCGTTGGTTGCTGCCAGCAATGGATTCAACGGGTCAGCACGCAACGCTGACATTCTGGTGATGGCCGGCAACCCCAAGATCTGGTCAATATGGACATCAGCCAGGCAACGTTTGTTCTGGTATCGTCGGGATAGAAGTTCCAGAGCGGTGGGATAGGCCGAGTCGGTCACCGGCAAGTGCTGCACCAAGGCTCGAGCCTCACCTCCTAGGGCTGACAACAAATAAGCCAACTTCTGGGCCGGTCGGAGGTCAGAGCGCGAATCAACCAAACTTTCAAACAGGTTCCTGAAGCCCCTTTATATAACCGTGGGACAGTACTGGAACATACCAAATTTTTCCATATAAAATCTAAAGCAAAATATTTTTTCCGTAATAGAACAGAGTTCTCGTTCGGGAACATAGCGCGCTTCAATATTTAGTATAATTTATAGCCAACAGATGGCGCTTTTTCAAGAAAAACGAATTTGAATCGAACAGTTTTGTGTTTCGTAGAATACGTTTGTTTAAAAAGTTTTGATATTAGACGAAAAATATTCTAACTGTGAAAACTGTTTGTTTGTGTTGTGAATTTACTAGGTAAGTATGTGTTCTTTGCTATTTATTGTAGACATTGAATAATTTTCCGTATTTTGTTGAAAATAATTGTCGTTTTATGTTTGTGCCAGTTCTGGTACATTGTGTTAAAATGTACATTTAGTGTTGTACGTATTGAGCACTTTTTATATTTTGCGACAGGATGGCATCCAGAGGTTTAGGAGACGAACAAACAGAGGAGTTTCTCTTTGATTATGCAGAGAGTGAAGATGGATTCGACGGTGATGACGACAGCATCGCAGATCCTGATTTTGTTCCGGATTTGGAGGTGCCATTAGAAGTGGATGATTTTGAAGAGGTTGATGGAGTAAATATGACACAATCATTGAAAATATTGAGAATTCAAGTAGTGTTTCCCAACCGCCAACTTTGTCTGAAACCGTTCCTCAACCAGGACCATCATCCAGACCTGGATTATCAGGAGGCAGTCAAACCAAGCGGAAATTGAATTTACGTTGGAAAAAAAAGAACCTTCAGCTAAATGAGCAGCAACTCTGCTTTACAGGTGACGAAGACATGTCAGCAGAGTTTCTAGAACTTGATAGTCCGATACAGTTCTTTTACAAAATATTTCCCAAGGAACTTTTTATAGAAATTGCCAACCAAACTAACCTTTATATCGTACAGAAAGACACTAACATGCCATTCCGGGTCACAGAGACAGATATCCAGCAATTTATTGGTCTGGTTTTCATTATGTCGTTAGTGCATCTACCAAGAGTAACGAAACATTGGAGTGGTAGTTTAGGAACACCTCTTGTAAAAGACACAATGCCGGTTAACAAATTTGAAAAAATCAGAAGATTTATTCACTTCAACGACAACTCGAACATGGTTCCTCGCGATCACGCAGACCATGACCGGCTCTACAAAATCAGGCCAATTGTGTCGAAAATAAATGAAACTTGTCTCAATGTCCCATTTGAGAAGTATCTCTGCGTAAATGAACAGATTTGTTCCACGAAAGCGAGACACAACCTCAAGAGATATAATCCTAAGAAACCCCATAAATGGGGCTACAAAATCTATGTCCTGAGTGGTGTGAGCGGGTTTGCGTACAAGTTGGAGCCAGAAACTGGAGCTGAAAATGTAGTTGGCCCCAATGAGCCGAACCTGGGTGCTGCTGCAAATGTCGTCGTCAGGCTAGCTCGTGAAATACCACGCAATCAAAATTACCGCCTATATTTTGACAACTACTTCACATCTCTGCTGCTACTTGAATATTTTGCAAAACAAGGAATATTGAGCTTAGGAACCATTCGACGTAACCGAATACCTGATTGTAAATTACCCCCAGAAAAAGAAATCTCAAAAAAAGAACGTGGCTATTCAGTTGAGTACGTTGCCTGTGTTGAAGGAACAGACATTTCTACAGTGGCCTGGAAAGACAATAAAATAGTCACACTTGCCTCCAGTTTTGTGGGTGAACTACCCAAGTCACAAGTATCTAGATACGACAAGCCCCACAAGAGGTATGTGACCATTGATAGACCAAACGTGGTAGGAGAATACAACCGCCACATGGGCGGTGTCGACCTCATTGACAGTATAATGGGTAGATATAAAATAAAACTACGAAGCAAGAGATGGCAGGTTCGAATGTTTTATCATTTTCTGGACCTTGCCATGTCCATGCCTGGTTACTGTACAAAAGGGTTTATAAGACTAAGAGTACGAATGAACCACTGCTGTCATCTGCTGATTTTCGTGAAGAGATTGGTACGGTGCTCTGTAAGATGGGGATAAAAGCACACGTACAACGCCGAAGCATTGAACCAGACATCCAGGCGAAAAAACGCAAGGGTCCAGCTCAATTTGTGCCTCCAGCAGCTGTGCGCCAAGACCAAGTAGGTCACTGGCCATTATGGGTCGAAAAACGTATCCGCTGCAAGTTCCCTAAATGCTCCGGTAAATCACAGACCATTTGTGAAAAGTGCGGAGTTGCATTATGCAACAACAAACAAAACAATTGTTTTAAATCATTCCATACTTCCTAGTGGAACACATTGCAGCAATGTACCCGTAATGGCACACTCCCTTTTTTTTTCATTTTGTGAAGTAAATATAAAAATTATTGAAAATAAAAAAAATACGTGTTTTTTTATTTACGAAATCCTATCCTAACTGCTACATTTTATTAAATAATATTTTATTGAGTTATAAAGGGTTAACCAATGGTCCAAGTGACCGTCAAAATGTGGCAGCTCCAGGGTAGGCAGTCTACCCAAAAGTCCAGGGCCTGCAACAACAGAGGTCTCTGTTTTGACCTGGGCAGGGTCCCGACTCTTCAAAATTTCCCGGGCGCGCATACTTATTATGTCACCCAGGTTCAACATCTGGTCATAATCCGCAACAACCTTATCACGGGCTGCTTGAACCAATGCTTCCAGGTCCAAGTCCAAAATCAATTCATTGAAGCGAGCAAAGAAAGTGTCAACCGCACTCAATCTCGCATTCAACTGCTCATACCGGGCAAGCGTGGCCTCTTCCAGGTCTAGACGCTCAGCGGTTGCAGCAGCAGAGGCAAACCATTTTAGCTGTAAGGTCAATCCACCAATGGCTTGGTTTACAGCTTTCAATGAAGCCATTGGGACAAATATCAAATAAAACAAATTAAATTCAATTAAATAATCACCAGGAATAATTTTCCCGGACCCAAGCTACAATTTAAACTAAATAATAAAACTTAGTTTGAATTATTACAAGTTCAAATCCGACCCTGTACAAGCAATACCTTGTTTATACAACAACAAATTAAAGTACAAGCCACAAGGGACACTACATATCATAACATATTATGTCAAACAATCAATGTTAACTATGTTTAATTTGAGTCAGGCTGACAGGCAACAAATCAGACTTCTCAATACTTTAACTCGACGATAAGTGGAGAATTTAACAATTAAACCACGCTCTGCTACCAGTTGTGTGAGACTGCACCAGCAGACTCACGATGTCCGCGATTACGCGGAGCCCTAATCAAAATAATACTTGTCCAATCGACAAGGGGAAAACAATTATTAGGTACACTTACCCATCACGTTGGAACTGATGTGTGGCGTAGTCCCAGGTCACGTCGTATCTGGGTGGGGTGTAAGTGTAAATGTGTTTTGTGTTGTGCATGTGAAGTTAGGTCAGATTCGACGGTATTCCATAGGACGCCCACAGCGCGTACCGTTGACTGCCTGGTCAAACCTTCCAAGATCACACACGTGGCACTTTCCAGTCAATGTCCAACTAAATCTTATCCCGGTTAGCTAACCCAAGTGGGGATTTACAATAGTTCAGCACAAGTTCAGGAAGTTACCGGCGTCCAAACGACACAAAAGCCGGCTACTTAACCAACAAATTATTCGCGGTCACGACTCAAGATGGCGAAATGTCTTAATTTTCACTCAATTATCAACAAAATATCAAAAACCGACCAAGATTGTATCGGATTAACATTAACTCAAAGTTTTTAATCAATAATTGCCCGACAACAGCGTGCATCAAAAAACAATACGGAAGCGACTATTTTTCCAATCAAAGATCGCACTGACAACTGAAACGTCATCTGTCAAACGTCAAAAAACTGCGTTCGGAAACTTGTGGGATGAAACAATATTCATGCAACATCAAGTGACAAAATATTGCAAGTGTGTGGGTGGACAACGGGTTATTGTGAAGCGCAAACACTAATAATAAATAGGCGAAGCCAGACCACTTTGATTTTACGCACACCAATAACTATGTTGTGTGTGTATTGTGAACATCTCAAAGTTGGTCCCATTTATAATTGAAAAATCGTGTTTGGGTTAATTTCTTGCACCTTTGATGAGAACTTTCGACCTAGCTGGAGTATGACTGTCATCGAGTGTCTAAGGATGAAGACGTAAGGCTGTCGAGGCAAACCCTTTTTTATAAAACCTTATGTAGATTATTTTAGCGAAATGCAAATAACTAAATAATTTGTTAAGTTGATCAGAATGGTCGCAGTCCAACTACAGGAAGTTCCCGACTTGTTGGTACTACTATAAATTCGGTAAACAGGCGAAGAAATGCGTCCGCCCGTGCGGCTATAAGTCGCGAAACGCTGCGGGCAGTCAATAATGGCGGCTGAAGATTGCCCATCCACCATTGGTCGCCTGTACGTGACAGATCGCAGGTCGAAAGTCCAATTTTTAGTGAACACGGGAAGCGACTTATGCGTCTACCCACGATCTGCGCTCCCGCAGCAACGACGGGAGAAGACCGAACACCAGCTGTGTGCAGCCAACGAGTCCACAATCGACACCTACGGTTACCTTCAGGTTGTGTTAAATTTAGACCTACGTAGGGATTTTCCTAGGCGCTTTATTGTAGCAGACGTCACTAAAGCCATCATAGGCGTCGATTTTCTTTCATATTTTAATTGAATTGTAGATATTCGCAACAAACGCCTCATCGATGGCATTACTAATGTGTCAGCTATTGCTTCTATAGCACATCCAGATAGCCTAATTTCAAGTGGTCGTGGTAAAGGTTAAGGTAAAGGTCGTGACTGGCGACTGCAAGTACCGTAATCTATTATCCGAATTTCAGGAAATAACCCGACCGGCAGGCGCACCATTCACACCAAAACACAACACAGTACACCAAATTCGCACCACATCAGGCCCCCCAGTATCTTGTTCCCCACGCAGACTAGCCCCGGACAAAATGAAAATCGCCAAGTTCGAATTTGAGGCAATGTTGACAAACGGCACAGCTCGACCATCGGAGAGCCCTTGGGCGTCACCTCTTCACCTCGCCCCGAAGAAAACAAAAGAAACGGCTAGCGTCCTTGCGGTGATTACAGGCTGCTCAACGCAAGGACGATACCTGATAAGTACCCAATCAGGCACATCCGTGACTTCGCCCACAGTCTATCTGGTTGTAAGATCTTTTCCACAATAGATCTTGTTAAAGCTTACAACCAGATACCAGTATCTGAGCGGGACATCCCAAAAACAGCCATCACAACACCTTTCGGACTGTACGAGTTTCCGTTTATGATGTTCGGTCTGAGGAGCGCCGGGCAGACTTTCCAAAGGTGTGTTGATGAGATGACTCGTTGCCTAGACTTCTGTTTCCCATATCTGGATGACTTTCTGGTGTACTCTAGGAATGAAGCCGAGCATGAAGACCACCTTCGCCAACTGTTCTCGAGGATGAAGGAATATGGCATGCTCATTAACACTACCAAATGCACATTTGGTGCACCAGAGGTCACATTCCTAGGCTACCACATCTCGCAACACGGAACGAAGCCTTTGGAAAGCAAGGCACAGGCAATCAGGGAGTTCCCAGTGCCTAAAACCGCTAGGCAACTAAGAAGGTTTCTGGGCATGATTAATTTTTACTGGAGGTTTCTACCTTGGGCTGCCCAGAACTTCGGCTGGATGTCTTCCTGGTGCGTGGGCGGGAGCAATCATTCCTCTCAGTAGTCAGTGCGTCGACCTTTCTCGTGAGTTCCATGATGAGCTTCATCATGTCCGCCTGTGGGTCGGCTCGTGACGAGGTTGCTGCTGCGACTTGCGGTGTCGTGGACGCTATCCGCGAGATCTGCGCGCTCGCTGAGGGGCAAGGTCTGGCGTGACGCAATGACCGTCTGCAGGTTACCAGGCAAGTGGCTCGTCCAGATCGTGCGGAGAAAATCCTCTGGGATCGTTGGTCCCGCCAAGTGTTGTAGATGCCGCAAGAACTGGGACGGCTTTCGGTCACCTAGTTCCTCCGATTGTAGCAGCTGCTTGGCCTTCTTCTCTTTGGAGACGGACAGGCGCTTAATAAGCTCAGTCTTCAGTTTATTGTAAGCTCCAGTAGCGGGTGGATCGGTGATGATATCTTCCACCTCGATGGAGTACTGCCGGTTCAGGTGCCAAGGACGTAGTGAAATTTCGTGTAGTCGTCCGTAATTCTAGCGAGTTTGAATTGGCCTTCTATCTGGCAGAACCATATATTGGGTTTCTCTGGCCAAAATGGTGGTATGCGAACGCCTACTCGAAAAAGTTCCGGTGTCAATTGTTCCGGATCGGGGTCAGTGGAAACGCGCGCGCATTTACTCGGCCGGCGATGCGGCGTGGGGCGCTGCGATGTTTCGGTGTCACTACCGTCGCTGCTCGTGCTTGCTTATTTTAATAGTCTCTGCACTCACTGTTTGTCAAAATGTTCAAAACGGGGTCACCAGTTTGGTGGTTGGTGTTGGTGTGAGGATAAACTTACGGCCTGGAGAAATCAAAGTCCTTTTTTAATGTCACACTTTAATGTCCACACATACACTTTATGAGAATGTTTGGAAGGCACAGTAAAACAGTTAGCCGAAGAAAGTAAGCTTAAGCAAGAGAGTTCCAAATCACGAAGCAATACAGCGGATTATGGTTATGGTTATCTTGGAAATTACACACGCGAGCGTGCGTCCAGCGATAGAAGTAGGTCGGGACTGGCGAGCGGCAGGCTGTGAGACCGCGCGCATACGTCACAGTGATCGTATGATGCGCTACGTCACCCGCCTTAGTAAACAAAGGACTCGGCAGTCGACGCGCATGTCCAGTGTATTTGTGTAATTGACGGACGGGCCGTACCGTATGGTACGTGTTTGTTTGAATGTGTAAAGAATATCCTAATTATATTTTGTATTTGTATGTATGTTGAGTGTTTGTATCTTGTGTGTATGTTGTATGCATGTATGTAGTGAATCACCTACAGATGTATTGGATAGTACGGGGGAGGTGGAGGTGTTTACATTAAAGTTCATACAGTAAAAACATGTTTTTTTTTTATACTTGTGATAAAGTTAGAACGTTGACCCCCAAAATCTGCGTAACTAGAAGGTTCCCAGGTATGAAAGTTCATACTTTGACATTAAACAATTTTTGTATCCCACATACTCTCTCTACTAACATCTCCTCCTGTCGAAACATATATGTTTTTGTTAAGTGCAATATTAAATCAATTAATTTGTACTTAAGGCTTCTTCATCTTTCTGGAGCAGAAGGGTAAATTAAAAAGTTCGTATTATGTAGTCGCATCATTCTAATGCCAGGTAATAAATCATGAAGTTAATTCCATTAGGGTACCCCCTTCACTCTTGAAAATGAAAGCGATAACGTAATGAAGTTATAGCCTACAGTAATTTTTAATGAAAATAGATAGTATTCCTTGGCAGTTCTCAGGTTACAGTAAACTATATACATACCTAATGGAGTGTCTCAAGAGGAATGTTGTGAATATAATCGAAATAAATGATAAAACCGTTAGAAGTAACAAAATTGATAAAGAAATTCAACGAATTTTTTGGCCTGTGAATCTGATGCAAATTCTAACTTTAAATCCTAAATACCACATCAAAAACAATTGCATAAATCCAAATAATATTTTCAATAAGCTCATATTAATAAGTGGTGTTGTAACGTTCCTAACAACGTATACCCATCGTATCACTGAAATAATGTTAGATGACAATTTAAAAAGATATTTGCATTACAGTACTAACAATTTCCAGATATTTGCATCAATTTTCGACTTCTTTTTGAGATTCTTTGGTTTCATCATGACCTTTATCATTAACCTACTTCAAACTAACAACAGCGTTTTGTTTATTTTGGAGTTTCAAGAAGTTCACAGATTTCTTAACAATAATGCTATTCTCAGACGTTTCATTATAAGGAGTTGGATGTGCGTCACTGCAATCTTTAGTTTTCATATCATCGAATTAACCTATGTTTATGTCATGTTCAGCAAACCTCCATTGAATGTCATGATTTATCTATTGTGTGTAGTGGCTCTTGATACAAATTTAGTTTACACAATCAGATCAATTAAGTTATTGACCGATAAAGTTGAACTATGGAATATTCAATTACTACTTCTGTGGAAAAACGGATGCACTAAAGAAGAGAGTACGTTGATGTTTATAGCTTTTGATCAAATATTGAAGTGCTATAAAATTATTAAGAATATTTATCAACAACCGGTAAGTAAACTCTTACTTTTGAAACTGTATAGTTCAATCTTCTCATATTTCTTATAAGATATTTCTCAAAAATCTCGTGTCACAGTGTTTGTTATCGAGCTCCTCCGAAACAGTTTGACCAATTTTATGCTTTTTTTGTAAATATTTGATAGGTCGTAGGCTATTTTTTAGTCTCCCACATACATATCAAAATTTCCACGCGAACGAAGTCACGGTCAACAGCTAGTTACAATATAATCTCAGGCTCAGACCTAAAGTGCGTATGCCGCGTCTCCTCACAGGCAATGGCCCACCTTCCATCTAGCACCGTATGCCCTATTGCACGCTCTATCGCCTGAGTACCTGATGACCTACTCACTGCATTAGTGAGCAGGGTTCGCGTGGCTGAGTTTTTGGGCTAAACAAAGGAAAATGTCGAAATTGCATGTAATTCGGGACCCAGTGATATGGTAGCGTACATTGTGGAAACTTATGAATAGTTGAAGAACGACCTAAGACTAAGAAAAAAGCAAATGGAAAGTAGGTTATAGAAGTTGAGAGAAAAAAGATATGAAAGGTAGAAGATTATAACACTTATTGGTTATTATTTAGTAGTAGAATGGCATGAAATAGCATTTATCCCTATCCCACGTAGCCGTTGAACACAAACAAACAATGGAATGATCCACAGAATATGTCCACAGATAAATTTGACACTGACATTCCATTTCTCAGTTGGAAGAAGGTAAATGAAATGATGAAATGATGATGAAATGAATCAAACGTTGCGTTCGGAAACTGCACGATGACTTATTTTTATATAAATTAAAATCATTCGTAACTTTTAATTCCCATCATCTAGTAACTCAATATTTTTATTATAGAACTCTGATAAACTCTTTACTATAATTAATAAAAACTGGACCGTGAACAGCACCCCGTTGATTTTTAAATAACGTGGGTCCAACCTCGCCATTCTCCTTTCTTTTTTTTATTTTTCAACTTTTTGCTATCGATACGCTAAGAAAGAAAACATAATTAAGTTAACTTTACTGCCGGCTTCCAAACTCTGGACTGCTACTGAGAAGTTCGACACAGTTAAAAGATAAGCAGTAGTGTGACTCGGACGTGTCTTTGAATTCAATGCCTACTGTCGATCAGGGCTAGGGTTACTACTATCGGGTATACTGTGTGGTTTATCGTTAAGAAAACGACGCGGAGCGCGGGACTCTCAGTCTGTCCGTACCTTGAAGTATCCTTACAGGCGGGGGAAGGAGCTTATGTTAGCGTTTTGGTCGTTTCTTTGAAGCCTAACTACTGCTTATCTTTTTACTGTGCCCCCGTGCCTCAAAAAGCACGTTAAGCTACTGGTCCTGCACCTGGTCTCTCTGGTTGTTTGGAATTGTCGTCCCATCGTTCTATAAGGCAGAGGGACGAGAGAGTGCAACTGTGCCAGCGCACACACCAATCTTACTTCTTAATTAACATAAATGTGGAAATTTATGGATGGATAGATGGAGGATTGATAGATGGATTAATGGATGGATAAATGGATGGATTGATGGCTTAGTTGATGGATGGATGAATTGATGAATGGACACATGGATGGATTGATGAATGGATTTATGGATGGTTTGATGGATAGATTGATAAATGGATGGATGAAGGGATGGAATATCCACCTGGTCGATGGCTAATATCCGCCGAGATTGGTCGTCGTGACCGAAAACGGCAAGGAGGATTATTATAATTATTATACTTCATTCATCACTTTCAGATCCTGTATCAAACGATAGTGGCAATGTTTCAAGGTTTAGTTGATGTTCAACTTGTGATAGAATTCTTCAAATATAAGTTGAACCTTGAAGGGGTAAGATTACCTTTTTCAGAAAGAAATCTACACTAATATTATAGAGGTAGTTTCGGTGTAAAGGCTAATTTCCAAAAATACGCATCCAAAACTGATGATTCCCAATGTCTATCGCCTGTTTGTCCACCAGACGTGGACAGCAATACTATTATTAAAAAAATGTTATCTCTCTCACCAGGGTGGACACTGTCAGAATATTTTAGAATGATTCCCCTGACAGCGACGCTGGTTCCGTGTTGACCGCCGTCACAGACGGTCGTGTTGAGAGATGCGCTTGCACATCTGGTACGAAAAAAAAAAATGTATTGTTCTGGGCTCCGGCCGACGCCGGCCAAGCCAGCTAGAGTTCGTTCGGTGTGCCATTACTTAAAGATTTTATGTAGATACTGTATTGCTAGTATTATACATACCTACTATTAATTCTACTCGTTTTAAAAGTTAAAGTCGTGTGTGTTGTAAATAGTGTGATCTCTGAACCATATCGTGAGAGTTTGGGTACTGTGTACCACCCTATAAAGTTGCTGTTAGCACGGCGCTCAAGGTACCATCGAGAGCGGGGCGCGGCGATCAGCAGCCTGCGCTTGGAGCGGAAACTCGGTGAACTCGTTTTATTTATTGATCTTGATTGAGCGCAGATTGTTTTTCGGCCAACCAGCGGTCACTTGTGTGTACAAGCCTGGGGTTTCCCAGTCTACCTAGCTAGGAATACTATATATTTAAACGATTAATACTCGCATAACAATAATACATTATTGTGCATGATGAATGCCTCTATGTGGAAAGCCAGAACACCACATAATTGATACGCCTACCTACTACTAAGGGCGCGTGCTAATTATTTCTATGTTTAGAATCATAATTTTAATCCATTGTGGAAAATACACTAGCTAGATCATTTTAAAATGTAATTGTGTTAAGTGGCCTGGCTTTGACATTAGGTACTGGAACTGTAGCCAAAATGCAACATCTGGCGTAATAAGACTCCCAAAAAAACAAAAATTGAGCCGAACTCGTAAAATCAATACGAGTAGGACAACAAAGGGCCAAAAAAAAAAAAGCAAGCAAAAGTAAAGGTCAGAAGGATTTTTTTATCGGCGTCACTCCGGGTCCCAACGAACACAGATGGTATAAATAAATCTCTGGACTTGAAAACGTTGGGAAAAAACAAACCTAACAATAGTGACCGGCCTGTCAATAAACCCATACATAGTAACAAAAGCTGCTTTCTCACATTACCTATGGAACAAAAAAAAATTGCTAACAAAGCCTCGTTATGTCCCCAGCCGTGCCCGGTCGGGCACGGTGCGTTGTTATCTTAATTGTGTCTGTAATTGCGGGTATCTAAGTGCTACACTACCGTTATTAAAGAGGTCTAAAACAGCGCGAGATGATAGTCCTAGTAAAATATCATTAGTTGATATCTTTAGCCCTGCGGGTCTAAAATGGCCGCTATAGCAGAATCTACGCAGAATCTTAGCACGAGTCACGTTAGAGAATTTAAATTCTTAAAATGGACCATATGTCAATGGTCATAAAGTCCATTTTAAGAATTTTGAATTTTTAACGTGATTCACGAAACGATTCTGCTAAAGCGGCCATTTTAGACCCCCAGGAGCACTAATACATTTTTATTTAGGAACAGTAATGAACTTTTCCCGCAGGCTTAAACTACAAGGATGGCAATGTAGGCATACATTATAAAGAGCCGTAAAAAAAAGCAACACATAACGAATTCTTGCGAGGCCACATCAATGAAAGCGGAGGCGGAGCAACCGGAGGATCCATTATCATTAAATTCAAACATGGAAATAGTCCATATGATCGGAGATGGAAACTCTTGTTTATGGCCATCGCGCACCAAGTAAACGCCATATTTTTCCTGACGTTCGACCAACATGATAAGAAGATACCTGGATAAATATGTTGAGGGAAACCAGAAACGCTGGAAACCTGCCGACTACCACAAACCAAGGAAACGCAGATGGACAAAGGAAAAAATATATCGAACAACAATACAAAGCTGGCGTCTGGGGTAGTGAAAATACCATCATTGCAGCAGCCGAGTAACGTGACAGTTTACAGGACACAGTACTGGAGAAAAAAATATCAGACTGTAAAATATTGCTGCGGATATTATTATTCTGAACCACAAGAGGGAGAAAAAAAAAAAAAAAAAAGTTCGACACTGTATAATAAATATGCTGAAAT
Source organism: Xestia xanthographa (assembly GCA_905147715.2). NCBI lineage: Eukaryota > Metazoa > Arthropoda > Insecta > Lepidoptera > Noctuidae > Xestia > Xestia xanthographa. The sequence continues at coordinate 6,916,404 of LR990644.1, forward strand.
TCAACGAGAAATCAATGCACAAATCTGAGCTTGAATTCAACCACAGGAATTACGAATATAGCATAGAATCGTCCTCGCAAAACTGCAAAAAGCCAAGTTTATCAGAAACTGCTACCCTAGCCATTTGCAATCAACAACACAATCTGCAAAAAATATAAGAAATAAAGTAGAGGAGAAAAAATGCGAAATATTTTTTAGAAACCTATGCAGAACTCATCCATCACAACGAGTGAGAACTACATACGATTTATACAGGAGACATAAAATGAACATGAAGCGCAACAACAAACAACGTTTTATACCCATGTCAAGGTAGGAGGAAGAGATTTAATATAAAAAGAAGTCGGCAGGACATAGAACTCCTACGCAATGAGAACCCATCAGACGTAAAAGAAGAACTATCAGAAGAGGAAATAAGTGATATCATTAAAAGCATGAGCAACGGCAAAGCACCAGGTACTGACAAGGTGGTGTCCAAGCTGTTCAAAGCCTTGCCAACAGAAATGCTAACGGAAATTATAAAACACAGGCAGGCAGTATGGGTAAGCAATTATATACCGATGTTTTGAAACAAAACGATCCAAATTCCAGTGCCTAAAATAGCAAAGCCATACGGAATTAGTGACTACAGAAAGTTATCTATGTGTAACGTGGGATATAGGATATATGTGAGCTTTCTTCTAAGCAAACTGGATGCTTCAATAAAAGAACTAGGAAACTACTAATCAGCCTTTCTTCGCAATAGATCGACCGGCGACCATATGTACTACACACTTAGGAGAATTCTTGAGAAGGAACGGAGAGCAGGCTCAAAAACAAATGTGTTGGCGTTAGACATCGAAAAAGCTTGGACTCAAACTCTCACAGAGACATTTTAGTTACGAGTACTAGAACTAACAAATAGAATTATTAAGGCATGCATGAATGAATTCACCTAAATGGTTTGGACAGCAAACGGAATCGACGCACAAAGACAAGGGAGTCAAACAGTGATATCCGCTATCCCCACGACTATTCACCAAAGTAATGAACAACATTCTCAGAACATTAGAAGAAAAATTAGAATGCCTTCATCTAGACCAGGACTATGAGATTCAACTCCCTATTATACTGTCTTTTGCAGATGACTTGATAATAGTAAAAAATAATCTCAGTGAACCGGATGAAATAGTCACCAAAATCAAACCGTCACTGGAAACAGTCGGACTCCACGTTAATGAAACGAAAACAAAACTAGTAATCAGAAACCCACACAGCACCGAATCCCGAAGTCTTATTATAATTGAAGGAACCAGTATTCAACCGGTAGACGAAATTAAGTAGCTAGGCACGTATATATCATCGACACTTAATAGAAACAACACAGTTAACGCCAGATGTAAACAAGCGATGCGTAACTCTAAGGCCTTAATATACTTCATTAAAAACACGAAAATGGAGTGGATGATCGCGCATCTTATCTATTAATGGTTAAAGAACCTGCAATGACATACGATCTTAAAGCAGCGGCACTCATAAAAGCAAACCGATCGAAACTCAGAAGACACGAAAGACCCATTCTTAAAGATATGATAAAGAGTATGCGAAACCCCCCGAACAAAAAACGCGAAATTCTTATTGGAAAAACAATTAGGTACCAAAATAATTAAATGCCTACGGTTATGCTACTACGGGCACATCCTCCGACGACCAGAGCCTCATTTTCTACACGCAGTTATTAGATACAAGGGGAAACGGTTAAAAGTAGGGAGACCAATATATACATACATGGAACGAGTCACTCCAACAAGACATGGAATATTTTTATTCCAATAAAAGCAAAGAAGAATGGATTCAGTTAGCAGCAGATAGAAAAAAAAATCAACTACCCAGGAAATATATCTTAGCGAAACATTTACTGACAGTGAAAGAAATACTACTGACGATGAAACATATACGCGAACAATAATATTTTCAAATATAAGCCGTGTCAAATCGAATGGAATCGCAACCACCAGAAACGAACATGACTCTCCAATGATAGAAGAGACCAATCAAACGAAGGTCAAAACACCAATGCTCATTCCTATGGATTATACCTGTCTTTACCACTATTCCTATATTGGCTCTAGGCTGCATAGTCGGCTGATTGTGCCCAACTGGCTGCGGTTGGTCGGGCTTCCTTTCCCATCCCAGAGCATGTCTTTCCTTACAAAATAGTGCCCCCTGGTGTATCCGGCTTGTCCGGGTCAGGCTTGCTCCTGGCTGGGTGTGGTGCTCAATCATCAATCATCATCATCAATCATGATTCCCCTGACAGCGACACAATTTAAAACTTGAGTGTTCTCTTTGTCCACCAGTGGCGGACAGTGACAAAAATTAATATTCCAAGTAACCACTGATTTATTTATTGCTGCTATTTTAAAAATTATTGTTGAATTAGCATTAAAATCATTAATAATGTTAGCATTATTACTTTGCTGACTTTTTTTGTTTTAGCATGGAAGTCCTACTGTGTCGATATACCTCTCTTTTTGGGTGATAAAGAACTTGATCATACAATTCTGTCTAAGTCTACAGATCGAAACATTTTATGACACTGTGAAGTATTCACGAAATGCATGTGAATTCATTTTGGCATCAAACTGTACAGGTAAATAAGTTTCGAAATCATCTATGTTTGAATACCAATATAATACCGGAAGGTCGAAGCAATGGTGGACGGTGGTGGGTACCCCTTTCTTTTTGCTGACTCTCTTTGAGGCGCGCGTGGATCACTCCTGCTTGTCGACACGGCCTGTCGTCATGAGACGGACGGATGGCCAGCTAGCCCATAGCCCACCGTCCACAGGCCCGCGAAATATAAACCCCTAAAATTGACAATGCCTTATTGATTAGAGGATTACCAGATAATTCAGAAAGTTTTTTTTTAAATTTAGAATTAATTGATAGGAATCTAGACATACTCTTTCTTAAAATTTTAATTTAAAAAATTATTTAGATCGGCTCAGGTTTTGAGGAGACAAAAGGGAAATACAATTTTTTTAGCTGCAGCTGTAGAGTGCGATATATATCGCAGAAACAGAAACTATTGCCGTCACGCTGCGTCTAGCGTGCCCCCGTAGGGTGCGATATACCGGATGACTTTTTTATCACTTTTCAAAAAAAATGGGTGAACGGAGTAGAAGCTTATAGCATACCTAGCTTTTTTTTCTTTTTTCCACAGCCTAGAAAAAAAATATCCATCATTAAAAAACGACCATTCTCAGAAGATCCATTGGCCAGATCCATGATGGATCTACGCTACAAATTTCAAGTTAACTTTTCCTAGAGAACAAAATATAGTAATAATAAATCATTTTTTTCGAGCAAAACGACTCATATTGTTAGTAACAATACACTTACAACCTATGTTAGTAATACACTTACAAACAAAACAAAACAGAAAACAGATTGTGACATCATTTGCTGCAAGGTGACAGGCCCAGCTGAAACCTTGCAGCAGTGGTTCACAAACGCACAATCATGCCTACTCGCAATCATAGGATTGCTGTTGCACAGGATGCTGTTGGCGCTGCCCCGCACCCTACGGACCAGGGATGCGCACCGTTTCCGCATCACCGTGTAGAAACAGTCTACGTGAGCTTCAGCAAACATCCCTGATGCGCTGCAGTATCGAGGCAACCCCATCAGCACCCTGAATGCGTTATTGTATTGGATGCGAAGGACGCTGTATGATTTTTGAGTATAATGAACCCACGGACTGCAAGTGTAAAACGACGTCCAGTAAGCACTAAATATAGTGCGCTTGACCACTTTAGAGGCACGCCTGAATCTGCAGGCAATCATGTTTGATCTCAGCGCCCTCCGCTCGCTATCAATATCCTCATCGTCTTTGAGGCCAGTGGTCAACAAGTGACCCAGATATTTAATTAAATTTGTAACTAAATAAAAAAATACAATTCATGCATATTCCCTATTGAGTCCACGGCCAGGTGTGAAAACTTTTTAGTGATTTTTTAAAGTCAGTTTTTTCTTTTTGCATTCCTCACACAATCCATACATCTTTAGTTTGGTCTAGTACTGCAGCTATATTAAACATACAAATGTATTTCCATTGTTGCAAGATGACAATCAAAAGAAGTTATGCAAGAATACGTTGCGGTTGCATCGTGCGTCTTTCACCAAGATGAGTGTCTTAGGCCTGTTCTGCATAGATGTTTGTCAACCACTACGTCTGCTGGCACTTCTAACTCACTACACTATTGTGCTATTGCAATTTGCTTTCCTCTAATCTTAATTTAATAAACGTTATGAATTGAAACCTTGTTTCTTTATTTCACTTTTGTTTTTTTCCTAGCCATTTTTAACATATTCATTTTATAATATCTTGATTGATTGGTCAGAGAAAGGAAAACACCGAGAGAGTTGGAAAATAATGGGGAAGGCCTTTACCTAACAGTGGGAAAGTATAGGGTAATCAAATTTTATAGTCTACCATTGTTGGAATTAACAATAATACCAGGTTAAGCAAAATAACCACATGAAAAAAAGAAGTGTTGGGTTATCATTTTATTTCTATATAGGATAACCAAACACCTGTATTACTTTTTTTTTCATGGAAGTGTACTAATTTCCAAAATACAGGTTCTTTACCTAGTTTAGATGTCAGACGTCCATTTCATCATTTTCATCATCATTTCAGCCGAAAGACGTCCACTGCTGGACATGGGCCTCCCCCAAAGGGGAGTTTTTGCCATAATCGCCACGCTTGGCAGGCGGGTTGGCGATCGCAGTACGGTTGTTACAAAAGCACAGAGAACGCTGCTGCCCATTCTCTGGTCGTCGATTTACCCTGGTTCAATCCATGGTCCGGAGCGAGACGGAATGGGAAGCCGTCACCTCTTTCTGCGAAGCTGTCATGCTAGCGAAGGAGGTGGTAGAACGTGAGAAGGAGAGAACCTCACGTCCCAGCTACCGCGGAAGACGCACCGGGCGTCAGGGGCCATGTGCTGGCAGCCGGCCACCGTAGGCGCGGGCCTGTGGACGGTGAGCTATGGGCTAGCTTGCCGTCCACCCGTCTTATGACGACAGGCCGTGTCGACGGCGCGTTCGTGTTCCAAGCGCGCCTCAAAGAGATGTCAGCAAGGGCCGATGCCTGCCAGAGCTGCGGGACTGTTCGAAAGATATACTGCGGCCCTGGAATACAAAAGGCAATGAAGGAACATGGATAGGTTTTAGTTAGTAAAAGTCTGAAACTCCCTTCGACTCCGTCTTGAGCGGGAGGGGTCATTGGATGATTTCCCATACGAAAAAATAAAAGGCGTCCATTTACTTTTTTGCAGTATTTTTTTATAGACCTAATTTATGAAATTGTATTAGGCTATAGCTTACTGAATCCAAGAAAAGATTATTTATTTATTTAAATCCAAGAAACATTTGACTAAATAATATATCACTGTAAAATTGTAAATCCTGTTAGATTGTAATCTATCGAGCGAGATTGTAAACTCTCATAAGATTATCAACCCTTCATACTGCTTACAATTATATAACGCATTAGTTTTCGGAAGATTATAATCTATCGAAGTGAAAACGTAAAATTACTTTGAAATGCGTGCGACGGAACTCAAATCAAAGTGTTTTAAGGTTAAGTTACAGCGCCTCTACCGGCAATCAATGTAACTACTTTACGATAATTATGATCAAACAATCTTTACCATTTCATAAAGAAGCCGCGCGTTTAGTTGCCCATATAAATAAACGATTTCTTATCATTGTTCTGCCCAAACCACATCAGGATGTGGCCAATAGACAGTGAAACATTTCATGAAATGCGACCATTTCATGAAGTTAACAAATCTACGATATTATACCTATTTTCTTTTAACCTTACCTGGTAAGAGATTGTGTAACAAAAAAAGTTAACAAAAGACCAAAAGGCAATCTAAAGGGTATAAAAATACCCTAGTGAAACCGAACAGCACTTGTTCTCCCAGTCATTGCAATATTTTTATTGTACTGGATCTAACCTTCTAGTTACGGAGATATTACGAGAGGTCAAAGTTCCAAATTTTGCCAAGTTGTTTTTTTAATATTAGATAATTACCTCCATGACCCATTTACTATTCAAAGCATCAAGCAGCACAATGTTTTGGGCGTACTACATTGAGTTTACGCGTAAAACGTGATTTTCACCCCAAAAAAGTCGTTTTCCAGCAATAAGTTAAGTTATTTGTACTTGGTAGTAATTAAGTTATGTTAGTACTTATGACTTTGCAATGCTTGTAAAAGGCTGCTAAGTCATAAGTACTAACATAACTTAACACCACATTGTACACTTGGTTCGCAATAAATGTTTTGACTTTGACTTAATAATTTTTGCGTTGGGTTACTTAGTTTGATGTACAGAATGCTTGGTTGATGGCTTCGTGATGGGACCATTTACACTTTGTATTTAATGATGGCAAAAAGAACAGTGAGTCATTAATAATGTCGTTATTAATAGAACCAGACAAAAGAAGGACACGTTTGATGGGCAATCATACACAAAAAGCATCACAGAAGAATAATCTATTATTTATACATAAATAAAAATTGATGGCCTTGCCTATGATAAATTGCCGTCTATTTAGTTATAACAGCATCACGCTTGGTAATCTTCGAAGGGTTAGGCATAGCTGTATCTAATAGTACGCCCACATTTAAGTCCCATGTAACAGGGGGCGAGCTTATTGCCATCAACCGAGCACAAATCCAGACTACGTGGCTGCTACTGAGAAATTCCAGATGGAAAAAACCCAAAGACAATTTGCCCGACACGGACCTCATGCTCGCGATTGGACCAGCGAGGCAGTCTAGTTGGTTTTCGTTTAGAGAATAGAATTTTGGTGCACAATAAAATTCTTGTCCTTAACTTAATTATTTTCTAGTATAAAAATATGTACTAACTCGCAGATATATTTGTACCAATTTTTTTATTTTTATTAAATTACACACAATCTACACACATCAAAAGTATCTAGGGATCAACATATATTTTTGCAATAACTTTTCTCCTGATTGATATTAATTAAAATTTTCTTTAAGGATTCATCAAATAAAGTGTTTTCGTTTGTCACAGTAACGATAAACCAAGTCACCTTTGCATTAATAAAGAAATTTGCCATTTTTCCTAATAAAGGGATTTTTGACATTTGAACCACTAACATTAAAGTTCGAAAAAATGACTGAAAACACAGTTTTCTTTAAAATTTTATTGGGTAACTTAAACAATTAATAATCCGTGTTTCTACCGCGAACACTAACAACACAAGAACATCGGTTTGGTATACTCAAAATGAGTTCATCCAAATCACGCTGTGGAATGGCCGCCCATGTTCGTTGCAACAACAAAAAAAGGTCTTCTTGCGACTGGATACCCTCCATATTTGGCAGAGCTCTTCTCTGTAGCATATCCCATGCATGCTCAATCGGGTTCAAGTTTGGCGACTGAGCAGGCCAGGGCAGGACATTGATGTTAGCTGCGGCGAGAGTCTGTCTTACAACTCTTGCGGTGTGCGGTCGTGCATTATCATGCATTAACTGAAATAAGGGACCGATTTGCACTTGTAGAGGAACGATGACGTCTGATACAATCGTCTCAGCATAAATTTGAGCGTTGAGGTTGCCTCTGATCCAAATCAACTCAGTTCTTCCGCCGATCCAAATACCCGCCCATACCATGATGGTTCCACCACTATAAGGATGGACTTCCTGGCAGGATTTTAATCGCTGTTGGCGTCCAGGGGTTCTCCAGTGTCGTATACGTCTTGTATCCGGTCTCATACCAAAACGAGACTCATCAGAAAAGCACACGAAACGCCATTGTTCTTCTGCCCAATTTCTGTGTTCAAGAGCCCATTGATATCGAATCCTACGATTGTGCATTGCTATAGGTGGTACCCGTAGCGGTCTTCGGGAATGAAGGTTCACTTCATGCAAGCGGTTTCTGACTGTTTGGTCGCTAATTAAGTTCCCTGAAGAGTGATGAAGCCTCACGGCTAACATCATGGCGGTTATTGTTAGAGCTCTTCGAGTTAAGATTTGAATGTATCGGTCTTGTCTCCGTGTGGTGCAGCGATACCGTCCTCCATGGCGCTCAGCCACGGTACCAGTGCTTCGGTAACTTGTCCAAAGTCGACTGATAACACTCTGACTTGTATTCAGAGCTAAAGCTACAGTACGTTGCCGGGAACCAGCTTCTATCATTCCCACGGCTCTGAGCATTTCTTCCCTGCTTAAATGACGTCGCCGCTCCATAATAACGTTGGTTTTAATCAGTAGTAGGGAAACAGTAGCACTAATAATGTCTTCAATGCGTTGTATGTTTTTATAGGGAAAATATTGACAGCTTATTTTCATCTTTACTCGAATTTGATTGAGAGTTCCTGATTCAAATTATGAAATGCACCAAAAAGGATCCATATAAATTTATAAAATCATAAATTTATTACAAAGCCACATCTCAATCTCAAGAAATCCGCATAAAAATGCTTGATCCCTAGACACTTTTGATGTGTGGATCAACAAAAATTATACAAAAACATTTTGAAATGGTACTAAAAAGAAAATTGTAGCCTGCTAGAACAGGATCGAGGTACCAATATTGTTATTTTGTTTTGCTTTTTACACGACTGCCCAAAAACAGGAGTGTTATGTTTTCAGGGTTCATGTATGTATGTATGTTTGTGAGTTTTTGGTGTTGACAAAACTTGGGTTTAAAGGGGCATTGTAGAGTCATCAAATTCAAAGCATTTATTTCAAATATACCATTACAGCACTTTTGAATGTCAAAAATACAAAAAAAAACAAAACTACAGTCCCAGTCCAAGACATAATAACTTGAGAAAGTACTGTAGTTGCCCAAGCGTAGATTTCTATGGAGAAATACGGGCAAGAAAGTCCATGGACACTCTTTTAAATAAAAATATTGTTACAAAATCTTGGTTACATAATTCATGTTGTGATTATACATATGTGAGAACGATGTAGAAAGACGTGCACTTTAAGAGCGTCCTGAGTAAAAGACTCTCCGCAGCTATCTGGGTCATTTGCGTTATGGCTGCATTACACTTGATAGCTATCTAGTACATTTGTATGGCGCGCACCCGCCTCAAAAAAAACTGCATTAAAAACCGTCTAAAACTGTCTCCTCTAGAGCTTATACCTCTGTGTTCAATTCGTTACTAAATTCCTCAATAATAAAATCGAACATCGCAACACTACTCCATAGACAACTTGCCGAAAAAAAAAAAAACTTTCATTTGACAGACGGTGAACACTCGAATTTACCTGCGCAGCAAATGTCGTGATAACTCTGGTATTTTTAATGGTAGCTGATACTATTATATATCAAAATTATCCTTGTGAACCGTGCTTCATTATTTTGTCAACGTAAATTCGTTTTGGAATCTCGAAGTTGCAATATTTCGCCCGTGAAAAAGTAGTTATTATATGTACCTATAGTGATTGTGTTGTGTGAAGAAATACGTGATTTAGTGACTAAAACGTGTGTGAAATGGGAAAAACAGTGCTTAATTAGTGAGGTGATTAGATTGTTCAACTATCGACACCAAAAAACATGTGGGTTTGTGTGTTTTTTCATCCAACACCGGCTGGCAAAAATTAGTTTCCAGATGTAAACAAACAGTGAGTATCTAGTTTCATAAGTATATTTAGATATGATGCTATTGAGCTATAAATGAGATTGTGGTCTTGTTGGAAAGGAAATATAGTCTAGTTTATTTCTTTAATGTTAAAATGGATAAAAAACTAAGAGAAAACTGATATTTCTAGCGAAATATCAGTTTTTGTAACTATTTTTTGCTATACATTATGACTTGGAGTATATAATTAAAGTATTTCATTTTGATTTCTAGATAAGTAGATTCCTTATCTAATCAGCTTGACAACAGTATTTTTGAAATTGCTCTAGGACTTGTAGTTTTTGAGCTACAGGTGTTTTTATCGGATCGGGCAGAAAATGTTTTGAAAACTTGCAAAAATTTTTGCATGTGAGCGGTTACGGTATTTGCAAATCCGCGCGCTTAGCTGCGAAGTGGATAGATCAACAATTTAAAAATAAAATAATTAAAATGAACCGTGGCAGCTAAGAGATGACCAGTCCCAGCTGACAGCACCCCTACACGAACATGACGCATGTATCGGCGCCATTCAACGCAACCATATTAAAGGGAACTAAATGACCTGACACACCCGCCACCATCAGCGAGATATTTGAATGAGCATGACATTCTCTCAGACACCAAGGCATATCAATGAAAAACTTTTTTGCAAAAAATAAAACCGACTTCAAAAAACACAAAAAACGTGAAAAATAACTTTAGCTTCAGAAGTCGGTGTCTCATGTTTAATTGATTTCGTTTTTTTGTCACCGACTTCTGAAGCTAAAGTTATTTTTCACGTTTTTTGTGTTTTTTGAAGTCGGTTTTATTTTTTGCAAAAAAGTTTTTTATTTTTCCATTTTTAGTTGTTCCCAAATATTTGCCATGAATTTATTTGGCATTGTTAACAATACATGTGATGGTAATAGGCGTATCCCCAATATATGGAACTTAACATACCTTTTTTTTTCGGATGGGAAATCATCAAATTATCGCTCTGGGCGGAGCGTAAGGGAGTGTCAGACTTTTACTGACTAAAACCCATCCATGTTCTTTCTTAGCCCTTTGTGTTCCAGGGCCGCAGTATCTCTTTAGAACAGTCCCTTTTGCTGACATCTCTTTGAGGCGTGCACGGAACACGAACGAACTGTCGAAATCTGGGTGTATTGTACACATCTGCGTACCCCCTCAGACCATACAGGCGTGATGTTAAGTTATTTGAGTCGCGCGCTGAACACGATCGCGCCAACTTAGCATACCTAACTGTCGAAATCTCGGTGTATTGTATACATCTGCATACCCCCTCAGAGCATACAGGCGTGATGTTACGTCATGATTTTGTATAAACAATAAACATCCAAGCGATTGCAACATTCACGGCTCATTTGCCGTCTATTTTTGAAGAGTTCCATTGTATATCTCCGAAGATCAGCATCAGATGTTCACAAAATTTAAATGGGACCACACGGGAAGCACCAGCTTTCAAATAAAAAAAGAATTGTCAAAATCGGTTCACCCAGTCGAAAGTTCTGAGGTAACAAACACAAAAAAAAAAAAAAAAAAAAAAAAAATACAGTCGAATTGAGAACCTCCTTTTTTTGGAAGTCGGTTGAAAATAACTAAATTCAAATGGTTTACAGTATATGGTACTCACACATGTGCTATGCAATTATACAATACTAATATGATGATGATCAATGATGATGATAGATGGAGTATATACAAAGCCAGGATATTTTTACAATCTTCTGCAGCTACTACAATAATTTGCACAATTAGTTTTCCCCTATGGTTGTGGAGCAGGACCAGCATTGAGCCACGCATTTTTATCATTAATATAATCCCAGTGCGTTTTAAACAAGATTTAAGTTTCATCTCATTGAGTTGTAGAATGTTGGGAGGTATTTTATTGTAACAGTTTAAACAGTACCCCAAGAAAGATGAATCTACTTTAGCAAGCCTGAAACCTGGCTGAACTAGTTACTCCCTATTACTAGTATTATTATAGTAGCTCTTTTACTGATAAATGCTGATTTTTTCCAATTTACATGATATTTTCATAGATGTTTTATAATTGACAAGGTCATCAAAGTCAAATCAAAATCAAAATCAAAGCATTTATTTCAAGTAAGCCAGTTACAGGCACTTTTGAATTGTCGAAACAAAGATGAAAATTAAATGTAGCTACAGTCCCAGTCACAAGACATAAAAACTGTGAAAGTACTGTAGTTGCCCATTCCCTAGCGTAGATCTCTATGGAGAAGAATGGGCAAGAAACTCCATGGACACTCTTTTAAATCAGAATATGGTTACAAAATCTTGGTTACATCATTCACGTTGAGATGGTATATTATGTGAGAACAATGTAGCAAGATGTGCACGGTAAAAGTGTCCACAGCAAAAACACACAAACAAAAAAAAAAATACAATTCAAAATAATTCATTCAAATAAGCCATGGCAACCAAGAGATGACCAGTCACAACTGACAGCGCCCGTTCACGGACATGACGCATGGATCAGCACCATTCAACTCAACCATTTTGAAGGGAACAAAATGATCCGACACATGCGCCACCATCAGCGAGACAATTGAGTGAGCATGACATACTCCAAACCGCCAGGGCACATTCAAGTCAAGAAAAGACGTAGGTTTCCAGTGATTGATAGCTTTCTAGTACATAGTACTCACACAATATGGGCTATGCATTTATATAATACTAAAGAGATCGATTCTATACAATGCAAAGATAGTTGTACAATCTTCAGCAGCTCCAACAATACAATTTAATGTTATCAATTTATGCGCCCCTGTCCATGCGGAGCAGGACCAGCATTGATCCAAGCATTTTTATCAGCGATATAATCACTCAACTTGTAATATGCTTGCTTACATAGTGTGCGTTTAATGCATGTTTTAACACTTCAATACCCGCAATTACAGACACAATTAAAATAACAATGCACCGTGCCTCTGGAGGCACGGCCGGGAGTATACGGGTTAAATTTTGTCTCATTCAGTTCAAGAATACTTTGTGGAATTTTATTATAGCATCTCAAACAGTACCCCATGAAAGATGAGTCTACTTTAGCGAGTCTGAAACCTGACTAGTTGGTCCCTATTTCTAGTACTGTAATTATGTCTGTCACCCCTTTTACTAAAAAGATGCAGATTTTTTCTGACGTACATTATGTTTTCGTAGATGTATTGACAATGTACCGTCATGATGCCAATATCCTTAAACAGTTCTCTTAGAGAATCGCGCCTACGAAGATTATATACGGCTCTAATGGCTCTTTTCTGCAGAAAAAATATAGACTCAATATCTGCAGCCCGTCCCCACAGCAAAATCCCATAAGACATTATACTATGAAAGTAACTAAAATAAACCAGTCTATCGGTATCTACATCAGTATACTGACGGATTTTTCCAATGGCATAGGCTGCTGAACTTAGCCGCCCCGCAAGAGATGTCAAATGAGAACCCCATTGTAGCCTTGAATCAAGCGTAATCCCCAGGAAAACCGTTTTATCTACGAATTCAAGTTTCTCTTTATTTAATATTATATCACAATCACTACTTTTAACATTCGGTAAAGCAAATCTTATGCATTTGGATTTTTTTTCATTTAATACCAAATTGTTTGCTGTGAACCAATTTTGGACCTGAAGTAGGGCATTATTCACGTCATCTAGATTTTGGGCCCGCCTATTTATCTTAAAAATTAGGGAAGTGTCATCAGCAAATAACACCATATTTTGAGGTTGGTTTTTCAGTAAATAGGGTAGATCATTTATATATACTAGAAAGAGGAAAGGACCCAATATTGAGCCTTCTGGAACCCCCATTTTTACTTTTAACCCCTGTGAATTAACACCATTTATTTGAACATGTTGTTGTCTATCATTCAAATAAGATTTTACCAAACTAAGTGCAAGTTTACCCAGTCCGTAATGCTCAAGTTTCAAAAGTAATGTGTCGTGATTTACGCAATCAAACGCTTTGGAGAGGTCACAAAAAATTCCTATGGCGTCTTGAGACTCTTCCCACGCAGTAAATATGTGCTTTAATAAGGTAACACCGGCGTCAGTTGTACAACGTCCCTTGGTGAAGCCATACTGTTGATCATGTAACATTCTGTTGGTGTTACAATGATAGAGCATTTGATTAAGCATTACCTTTTCAAAAACCTTGCTAAAAACTGGTAACACGGATACAGGTCTATAATTATTAGTATCTTTACTGTCCCCGGATTTGAAAAGAGGTATGACTTTACTGTATTTCATTAAATCAGGGAAAACTCCTTGGTCTACACATAAATTAAAAATTAAAGCTAAGTAAGGGGCTATAGTCTCAAGTATGGATGTACAAACTTTGACAGTCATTCCCCATAGATCTTCGGTTAGTTTGATTTTTATTTGCCGGAAAGTTTTAATAACAATCATAGGGTTAATGTGTTTAAATTTAAATTCAACCAGGCAGCCAGACACATTCGCCTTTAATAAACCAATTGAGAGTTCAGGTGAGGAAATAAGAGCCTCCGTTGTTTTTTGTGGTATATCGGTAAAGAACTTTACAAATTCTTGAGCTACTTCCTGATTAGAGCTTTTAGGACCACATGCTGTATCTAATGTGTAGCTAGTGTTACGTATTTTCTTCCTGTTAGTCTCGTTATTTATAACTTTCCAAACTGTCTTTATTTTATTTTCTGCTGTTTTGATCTTGTTGCTAATGTGTAGTGCTTTAGCAACCTTGCATGTATTTCTAAAAATGTTTGAATACTTTGCAACATACTTGTTAAAAGTTTCAGTGTTTATAAAAGGCTTAAGGCCATAAAGCTCAAATAGTCTTTCCCTACTTTTTCTGATACCTCTAGTTGCCCAATCACTAAATATGAATTTAGGGCAAATACTTTTTGTCTTCTTTTCAAAAGTTTTATTGAATTCCGAGTGAACTATTGAAAAGAAACGATCATACAATTGATCTATATTAATATCATCAAGGCCCATAACGCTTAACTTGTTCTGTAGCAAAATATTATACCTATTTAATCTGCTAGAAGTCTCAAAAATCAAAAAATCTAAATCTAAATCTCAATAATCTAAGTCTAAATTTAATTTGAACTTTTTGCGATGGGGGTGTATTACACCTGAAGGTTACAGTTTGTCCGCTATGGTCAGAGGGTAGACAATTTACTATTGCTTTATCTAAGTAATCACAATCGCAGAAAAAAATAACCAAACAAGTAGCAGAAGATGGAGTGACTCTAGTAGGTTCTGTAAAAGTGTTGGTCAAGTCAAAGGACCTAAAAAGATTTAATAAGCGACTGCTATTTGCACATTCTTCTAAAATATTGATATTAAAATCACCACAAATAATTGTAGATTTATTACTGACTGCAAGTTTTGCCATCACATCTTCCATGATTGATTCAAATAAAGAAAAGTTTTGATAGTTTGGGGGTCTGTACACACACACAATTACATGCTTATCTAGCTCAACACAGGACAGTTCAACGCAATGTTCAACCGAGAGACCTACTATGTCATTACGTTGCTTATATTTAAAACAATTTCTTATTAATATGAGGGAACCTCCACGAAACATAGTTTTACGGTTAAAGCAGCTACCCACCATATAGTTCTCATAATTGATAAGCATTTGGTAATCCTTAAGCCAATGTTCAGTAAAACAAATAATGTCAAACTTACTATTTTCTAAAAACAATTCAATTTCTAATCATTTGGAAGAAATGCCTTGGATATTTTGGTGGAATAATTTCAAAGTGTTCTGCTGAGGCCCTTTTTTACTAGCTAATTGAGTGCAAGAAGATACGTTGGTAGGATTAACAATATTGTTAATCGTACCTCCTGTTGTCTCATTTCCTAGTTTAAATTAATTTTTGGAGTGAGGCTGGAGACACCTGTACCATCCTCAGACAACAAGACCCTATCACTAATACTAATATACCCTAATTGAGAATTCTCCACGGTGACACATGGATCCTCCTCAGTACAATGTTTGTAAACATTTATAGCACTAGTGCTATATTCACTTAAAGTCACCTGTATATTAGTATTACTACTAATAGTCGCAGTGTTAATAATAGAACTAAACTTAGACATACTATTTATGTCTGTGTGAATATTATAAGCTAATAGCCGAGCTATTTTGTGTCTACATCGAATAGGTAGATACACCTTACCCCGTGTCGACTTCAGTTTACCAACAGTAGTGTTGATATCCAGATATATAAGTCTGTCACTATAGTGACCTACTAAAAAATGTACATGGTTATTTAACATATGTATATGTCGCCGCAAGAGGCTCTATCTGCTAAGATTTAATCTAATTATTAACACTCATAATTCTATTCCATGAACCTGCCATCTCTGCTTCGTGGTACAGTTATTACATCACTTGACAAATGAGTTAAGCGCCATCTATTGGCGTAACTAGCACTTAGATAGTTCGTGGTTTCAAATAGTAATTTATTAAACAAAAGTCTAGCTAAAGACTCGGTAAGTCTTTAGCTAAATCTATAGTTAAAATTATGATAAGTAAGTATTTTATGACATTGGATTTGTAATTATTATTGTTCATTTTGACACAAGATTTTTATGAGGCAACACTACAGGCCGAATACGATTTGATCAATAAATCAATTAATAATTTGAAACTACAATTAAATCAGATTATCTAACTAAATTACAAACTAAAAAGTAACAAGATTATTTTACAGAACAATTTATTAGTGAAAGACTTCGTAGGTGTTCTTTGTACTAAATACTTTGATTTGCCGGAAATGGTTTTAAAAGATTGAATATTGTTGTAAAAAGTATTGAAGCAACTAATTAGCTTTAACTTGATAAAACCTTTGCATTTGTGAATATTGGTATTGTTTAATTATTAAAATGATTAATTATGAATTACTCTAGTATTGTTTGTAAGTTTTAATGAACTTATTATGTAATGAGTTACCTGTACTGTGTGGAGGACTTCCGCCCCCACAGAAGAATGGACGCTTGAGCAACGGGCAGTCACGTTATCCTAAGATTAGCAAAACAATTGAAATGCTAAGTAATTATAAGTGTTTACTGTTTAGTGAAGTGAATGATTATTGTGAAAATGAGAGTGTACCTAAATGGTTTAATAGAAATAAACGTTTGGAGTTCGAGTCAAATGCTGTGTGTGATTTCAACTACCCAGTACCCACCTACCTATCTACCAACAATGAAGAATCGTATCGCAAGTCGATGTGATAGATGACTGAAAGACAATATGGTGGCGGATGGCGCCAATATTGGGACAGTGTTCCTCTAGGCTTTCCCTGCCGTGATATCAGAAGAGGTGATAGCTCTTGCGCGCTGCTCACAGTGCCGGACATCCAGAACAATTACAAGCAACTACCGAACTAGAACTCCTGCTTTCGTGACCATGGCCGAAGGCGTGGCAAAGAATTTTTCACCGAAGTGGTCACCACGAAGCTTTTCAATAGAGAGCGACTTATTATGCTGCCACAGTCAATATACAGTGTTAAGTGGCAATGAACTGATAGACAAGAAGATACTTAGGAAGACTAAGATAGCCAAAGAGTTGGCTGCATTTTCATCCAAGTGGCTGACAGATACCAACATGATAATTTATTGCAACACTTGACTCAAAACAAATCATAAGAACACATACTGAAAATGCAATTTACATTGGTAAACAAACAATGAAGTTGTATGTGATGGAAAACTTCATTTATTGCACTCAAAATTGCCAACATGTACAGCACAGAATGACCGAAGCAGAATAAACAAAGATTGGACTCCGGGAAAGCATAATTATCAATAAATAAACCTGCTAATGGATCATCAATCCTGGGAAGTATTTTGTTTTATTTATTTTAGTATTTTGTTACTGTAGAGAATTTTTACAGTTAACATTATTTTAACTTAACACATCCCATGCTGGTTATGGTAACACCTGGTATGGTTGACACCTGTGGAAGTGAAATAAAAACACTCCATTTAATTCACTCAATAAGCAATCAATGGTTTTTGAAACATAACCAGTAATGATGTGTCAGAAACTAAAATCATGAATTAACTCTTTTAATTACTACTAAGTAATTAGATAAATGAGTAGTAACAAATTTAAGACGTTGTTATTGACTTTTCATTCACACTTATAAGTTTATACCTCACAATCAGATATTGTTTGCGTTAAGTGCAACGTTGAGGGCTTTTCAAATAATTATGCAAATTTCAAAACATTTGTATTGGACAACATGTTGCAAGATTCATACAAAAACACTTTATTAAGAAACTGATTTATAAAACAAGACAACTTATGAAATGTCAAACAAATTTCAGTTCAACAAGTTATGACAATGAAATCTTAGCGTGTTGTATCAACGAAGCAAAGCTTTTGATGTGTTAAAAAAATGTGAATGTTTTGTCAGTTCAACTACACAACGAATAGTGTTTTTAAAGTAGTTCTGATCAGTTTAACTTTCCCATCTTAGTTTAATTAACTTAATTTAAGTAAACAACTATTTCAAAACAACTTATTACCGACTATAAAACTTATCACTCCAACTAATTTAAAAAAAAATAGTAGGACTGCTTTGTTGGTCCAGTGGTCATGAGCCCTGTTATTAAAGCATGAGGACCTGGATTCGATTCCCAGGCCTGGCAGTGTTATTGGGTTTTTCCATCAGGAATTTCTCAGTAGCAAGCCAGACAATCATATGAATGGCAAATAGCCATATCGCTAAACTAGAGGCTTAGGCAAAGTGTGGATTTATTATTTTCACTTCTGCCTAACCCCTCAGGGATTGCAGGTGTGATGTTATGTACCTACACACTTCACTATTAGTGTAGACATTACACTATTATTAATATTTACCTGCACTGACTGCCTTGTTGGTCTAGTGGCTGCAAGCGTGACTGTTGAGCATAAGGCCCTGGGTTCGATTCCCAGGTCAGGCAAAGTGTTGTTGGGTTTTTCCATTAGGAATTTCTCTGTAGCAGGCACAGAGTCCAGATTTGTGCCTGGTTGATGGCAATAAGGCTTGCCCCCTATTACATGGGACTTCAAAATAAATGTTGGCATACTATTAGGTATACCTCTGCCTAACCTTTCAGGAACAATAGGCGTGATGTTATGTTATTTACCTGCATGACTTTTCACATTTCAGGTTCCAGGCAATTGTCTTATCATAGAAGAAATGATATGTTTTATCAAAGAAATTGAGAGCAACTCTATGCACCCAGTCACTCCAAGATAGTGATGACATCAATTAACCGCTACCCCAGCAAATGATAATGGAGCAAGGTCACTTAAAAATGTGATTCAATGAACAATTTCAAAAACTAACAACTTCAAGGACTACAGCCTGGTGAACAGATGACCGTGTCGCCAGCTATGGAGCTATAAAATGGGGAACAGCATGAGAACAGCCAACCAGGGATGACTGTTACAGTGTCCTCACATCATAAACTAACATAAAAGGTGAGGAGTTTTCAAACTACTTCTTACACTTCCCCACTGATACCTACAGTGTTACAACAAAAGACTTAATACAATAGCCCAATCAACTTACCTACATGATGCTCATGTGTATTGAGTAACATGTTTCCACATTGATTATTTTAGTTTTTATAATCCTGCCAGTTGTAAGCAACTATTTACAAAAATAATAACAAAATATTAGTACTCCTAACAGTAACTAATAAAATAAAAATAAAAAACTCACAAGCTATTGGTATCCGTGGAGGAAACAACAAGCTCAATGAGTAATACAAACACTCACAACAAATCAAACAAATACTGTCAGTGCCGTGGAGGTACTTGATAATGAACACAACAAATTACAAACAATCCTATCAGCAACCGTGGAGGCCACTGATAATGAACACTACTAATGATCCTATCAGCAGCCGTGGAGGCAACTGATAAACAATACTCTCATGTTATCCTGCTGGGTCCACGGCGTACTAACGCCCAGAGCCTGGTTCCTTATATCCTGTCAAATCAAAGACTTCGTGCCTGTCACGGAGCAATGGTCCTAAACTCCTTACCCTTTAATCCTGTCAAATCAAAGACTTTGTGTCTATCACAGAGCGGTGTTCCTGATCCTATCCTTTTATCCTGTCAAATCCAAGACTTTGTGTCTATCACAGAGCATTACCTTCCCGTGAGAATGAACAAATAAAAACATGCTACTTACACTACACTTAACAAATACAAATTACAGACTATCTAAAGCAATCAATAATTTTATTTAAGACAAATCTAGTAGACCTATTACAAGGTTCTGAAGATAACTAAAAACCCAAACTCATACCAAGCTGTTATTTTTAACAAATAGCTTTTAGCATCAACAAACTCAAATACAAGTTGCAAAACTGCTTGCAAACTAACTGATACTAAACAACAATTCAACGAATATTGTTGGACAATTGAAGCAACAATATTTTATTCAGCTGTTAGCTGATTAAACAAAATCAATAACCTCAATTCAATTAATGTTATTTGATAATTCAGGCTACAACATTTTATTCAGTTAGCAGCTCATACCAGCTTCAATCTAAACACTACTAAAAGATTAAATAAAAATTTCAAGCAGATTAACTCTGTGACTGTGTGTATGTCTAGGTGATACATAAACACATTTAATTTTGAATACAATGAAAACTGAATAGATGCCTGATCTATAACTAGCTTTCTATGTTGACTGACACTTTCTATTACCAAATCCTACAATTCAATGAACATTGTAGGATAATAATAAAAGCAACAATAATCTGCCGACAAAATTTATCTCCACTATTTCAGATAACAACCACGAAACTCCACATACTGACGGCGACGGCAGGTGCAGAGCGCGCACCGCCGATCAGAATGGCCGTGTCGCCGCAAGAGGCTCTATCTGCTAAGATTTAATCTAATTATTAACACTCATAATTCTATTCCATGAACCTGCCATCTCTGCTTCGTGGTACAGTTATTACATCACTTGACAAATGAGTTAAGCGCCATCTATTGGCGTAACTAGCACTTAGATAGTTCGTGGTTTCAAATAGTAATTTATTAAACAAAAGTCTAGCTAAAGACTCGGTAAGTCTTTAGCTAAATCTATAGTTAAAATTATGATAAGTAAGTATTTTATGACATTGGATTTGTAATTATTATTGTTCATTTTGACACAAGATTTTTATGAGGCAACACTACAGGCCGAATACGATTTGATCAATAAATCAATTAATAATTTGAAACTACAATTAAATCAGATTATCTAACTAAATTACAAACTAAAAAGTAACAAGATTATTTTACAGAACAATTTATTAGTGAAAGACTTCGTAGGTGTTCTTTGTACTAAATACTTTGATTTGCCGGAAATGGTTTTAAAAGATTGAATATTGTTGTAAAAAGTATTGAAGCAACTAATTAGCTTTAACTTGATAAAACCTTTGCATTTGTGAATATTGGTATTGTTTAATTATTAAAATGATTAATTATGAATTACTCTAGTATTGTTTGTAAGTTTTAATGAACTTATTATGTAATGAGTTACCTGTACTGTGTGGAGGACTTCCGCCCCCACAGAAGAATGGACGCTTGAGCAACGGGCAGTCACGTTATCCTAAGATTAGCAAAACAATTGAAATGCTAAGTAATTATAAGTGTTTACTGTTTAGTGAAGTGAATGATTATTGTGAAAATGAGAGTGTACCTAAATGGTTTAATAGAAATAAACGTTTGGAGTTCGAGTCAAATGCTGTGTGTGATTTCAACTACCCAGTACCCACCTACCTATCTACCAACAATGAAGAATCGTATCGCAAGTCGATGTGATAGATGACTGAAAGACAATATGGTGGCGGATGGCGCCAATATTGGGACAGTGTTCCTCTAGGCTTTCCCTGCCGTGATATATATAATTGTTTTTTCTATTACCCAAATTTTCAAAAAATGGAAAACCACACAATATTATTTTGTTACAATTTAACTTCAGCAACTCTGAAACACAGTCCGTGATGTCTTCCTTTTTAATCTTAGAACTATTACCAACACATATAGTAATGGTGGTACTAGGATCACAAACAGTCTTTGTTACTGATGCCATAATCTGTTTGTAGGTTGATCCTGGCATGCAATAATTTTGGGTACAATAACTCAGGTTATTACTGATTAATTTCCCTAACCCTCTACCTATACTATCAGAGAACATAACTGAAAGATTAGAACCAAGACTATTAGGTGAGACCAAATTACCTAGGTCAGGTATTGTATCTTGGGTGGAAATACAGTCCTGAGTACTCACAGCTAGGGACGGGTCCTCCGTTGCCTCAAGCTGGAGGGCATCATTGCTGAATTCCCTCTGACAAGTACACTGAGTGTTGCCGAGAGTCAGCGAGTCCACTTTGTCTACCAATGCATTTGTAGCAAGAATATGCTTTTTAATTTGATTTTCCGAGCATTCATATTTATTACATAAAGATTTCAGTGACTTATTAAGAGCCTGTATTTCTGATTAATAAAATAAAATAAAATATGTTTTATTGACACAAGAAAAAATTATACATTTCCATTTGAAACCCTGACTCCTGTGCTAGGTGAGACCTGTGTTACAGGAGTCAGTGTCTTAACCCGTTTTTGGTACAGTGTTTACAACATTTTATGCATCAAAAATTTAATAGAATAATAAAGCAATTAAAAATTATGCATGCGTGCTCTTGTGTGAAGTTGTGTGGTGTGTATGCGTGTGTTTATGCGTAGGTGTGAATGTGTGAGTGTTGTGTGTAAGTGTGTGTGATTGGTGTGTGGTGTTGACCATAATCTCTCATGGTTGGTGGCTGGACTTGGGTTATATATTATGATGAGACTTGGTTTGCCTAACTAACTATTAATCATCTCAGTATTGGTCTTTAATTAAATTTTCCGTCTGTTGGTAGTCCAATGTTTGAAGCCATGAATTTAGTTTTATCTTAGTTTTATTTTTTGTTAGTGGGTTGAAGTTGAGGATGTTGTTTATTTTATTATATAAATAAGTCGATAGGTATAGACGTTGCCGTCGAGCGGACGCTGTCTTACATTTGACTGTGCTACATACATTACTGATAGTTCTCTTATGATTGGTTGCGTGATTTACCGGTGTCCTTTCCTGTTGTTTTAGTATAAGATTGAGCAGGTATAGTTGTCTCACTGTAAGTACTTGGCAACTTTCATACAGGGTTCTTGTGGGGAACCGGTACGACTTGAAGGTCATGACTTTTAGCAAAGATCGTTGAGCTCTCTCGAGGCGTATCATGTAGGTTTTACAAGCACCTCCCCAAGCAGTAATGCAGTAACCTACAATTGACTGTGCTAGTGCCAGATAAACCGTACGAAGAAGCTTAAACTCGGCTACTTGTTGTAGTTTTTTAAACGCCCATATAAGTTTCCTAACACGGGAGGAGGTCTGTTCAATGTGGGGGCGCCAGCTAAGTCCGTCGTCCAGAATCACTCCCAGGTACCTCATTGTTTTTTGCTGTGTAATTGGAAGACATCTGCATGGAGTACTACAGCTGTTAGTGACGTCACAGGAGTGTGCTTTGAGACTTAATACTTTAGGTTTGGTTTTGGCGAAAGTGAATTGCAAAAAAGAGGTTTTCGAGATGTTCAGGGTTAGCAAGTTATCTTCCAGCCAGTGGATTATTTTACGTAAGCCTGTCTCGGCAGCTTCCCTTGCCGCGTCCCAACACTCACCATGGAATATTAGTACCGTGTCGTCTGCATAGCTAAAGATTTTACCGTTACTAAGAGACTGCTGGCATAGGTCATTCACATAGATAAGGAAAAGGCTAGGGGATAGGCAGCTACCCTGAGGCACCCCGTATTCAACCCTGGCTTCGTTGCTAATAACCTCACCAATCTTTACTTTTTGTGTTCGGTCGTTAAGGAAGTCCGTAAAAATGCCCAGAGCCTTTCCCCGGATTCCAACATGCTCTAACTTGGTCACAAGGGTTGGAATACAGACGGTGTCAAATGCCTTGGCTAGGTCCAGGAAAACACCTAGACACTTTTGCTTTGCGTCGAGTTTCCCAGTCACGTAATCAACGAGTTGATTAACTGCGTCTGCGGTGCTTTTCCTGGGCCTAAAACCAAATTGAGTGTCCGATATTATTTTGTAGTGCTCAAGGTATTTCATTAGTCTACGGTTTAACAATTTTTCTAATATTTTTGACAGTGCTGACAGAACTGATATAGGTCTATAATTCTTTACCTCGTCTTGGTTTCCACCCTTATGAACAGGTGTTATTAAGGATTTCTTAAACATACGAGGAAAAACACCTTGTTCAAAGCAGGCTCCAATAAGTTTTGTAATTGTAAGCGCTGAGTGTCAATTTCATAAATATTTATACTATCTTCCAATTTAATCTGATAGTTATTTAATTTATTAACTAGAGAAACACGTTCTTTCCTTAATTGAATATTTTTGGAAAGGTGTTTTTGTTGTTTCTTGTATTTATTACATTTTTTAATTATTCTATTTAATCGTGCATATTTCTTAATTTTATTTTTACTAATTTTGTGGCTGTAGTTTTGCTTTAGTAAGGAGTCCTCTGTAAGGTCTATTGTTATAATGGAATGAGGGTTGCAATTTGTATTAACTAATTCATTATACAAATATTCAGTTTCCATAGCCTGAGTATGATCCTTTTCCTTTTTCAAATTTAAAAGTTTGACATTTGCATGGACTAATTCATCCTCTAGGTCTCTAATTTTACATAAAGCCTCCTCATACAAGTTGCTACAAGAGTTGAACCCATCCGTGACCGCCCTTAGTTGATCCCGTTCATTGACAACATTCAAGAATTCCTGATGAAGGTCTACTAGCTCCCGTTTTAAGCTCGAGTTTTTGCTATTTACGTTAATGACCTCCTCTTCACTGTCCTCTCTCTCTTGCAACAGCTGCTGGCATTGGAGTTTAGAGTCCTTAAGTTCTTGGAGGGCCGTTCTCAATTTTAGCTCCATATCTTGAGCAGTAGCCTTACGGGTCATCACAGGCATGGTTTCCGGATTGGTTACTGAAAATTGTAAAAAGAAACGGTGAGAACTAATAGGATAGACCAATGAAGAGAATTTAGAGATAAAAAAGGGGAAAAACAGGGAAAAAGTTTGTGTTACTCAAAGAAATGAGGTAGACTGCTATATTAGCTTGACAATAATTATATTAGCTTACTGAATAATTAATTTTATTGCTTCAATGAGAATTTTACTTTCTTAAGATTTTACTTTTTCATGTGGGTAGATTGCCTGGACTAAAAACTTATGATTATTACAATATTACTTCAAGACGTTAATGAAATAACTATCACGAATTTAATATTCAACTAACATTGAAAAGATTGATAGCAAGTTTATATCGTTAAAGTTTTAGTTTTTACGAAATGACAATTGTCAACAATGCAATCTAGAACCATAGAAGGAAATTAGCAAAAAAAAACAAAAACTATACTAGAATTTTATTGGCGTGGACGTGTTGTAAAGTTACGATTATGGGACGATTGTGTGCTATTCTAAATATAAAAGTAAACAAATACTCCCCGTATAAATCCGTAGTCCAAACAACAGCTGTTGGTTTTAGGTTACCGGTAACGTCGTTTCGTCGCCGTACAACCGAATCCTTTATTAATTAACAGGAAAATATGTTTCCTGGGTATTTACACATTTAAAATACGATATTACATATGATTACACCTTAATTTAACTTAATTACTATTTAATTTTATCTTTAAAATACGGAACAAAATTTTGACATCGTCGGTCGGACAGGGTCATGATATTAATTTCCTTAAACAGTTCTCTTAGAGAATCGCATCTATGTAATTCATAATTATATGGCTCTGATGGCTCTAACCTTATGCAGCTGAATACTAGTATTTTAAAAAGAGCGATTGCCTATCTGACCTCCACAATCCAGTACTGGGTTATAAGATATTCTTTGGTAAGACTTGTTGTCAGACTTTTTGGGCCACTGCCTACCTCTCACTACTGTCAAAGATCTACAAATGACAGCTGGGACAAACGGTTTAACGTGCTTTCCGAAACTCGGTATGTAACGGATGGTCACCCATCCACAGATCAACCTGGGCAAGCACGGCTTAACCTAAAGATCGACCCAAACGGCTGTTATTATTTAGCAACGAGCTCCTCATGAAATAAGATCCATTATGAAATAGGCATTAGGTATTAATCGATTGTTCAATACCTGATTACTAGCCTTCTACTACTACTATTACTATTTCAGCCGAAAGACGTCCACTGCTGGACATGGGCCTCCCCCGAAGGGGGGTTTTTGCCAAAATCGCCACGCTTGGCAGGCGGGTTGGCGATCGCAGTACGGCTGTTACAAAAGCACAGAGAACGCTGCTGCCCATTCTCTGGTAAGGCCCTTAGTCGCCTCTTACAACACCCACGGGAAGATATAGGATGGTGCTATTCTTTACGTCCGACACCATACAGAACAACAAAACTTCAACGTATACGTGTACTAGCCTTCTAAGTAGTAATGAAATGTATGATGAAAGATAGATCTTGATACTGCTGAAAACTCCTATGATGGATTATTATTCGAAGAAAAAGCAATAATTTACGATGATGTTTGGGAGTTAATATATTATGATAAAATTCCCTTTCATCGCATTAAGTATTTATTCCTTTAATGTTATTTCTTGTACTATAATTATTGTTAAACAGTTCTTTCTACAAGTTATCTCCTTGTAATTCACACGTAATAATAATGGGTCTAAAAGAATTTTACAATAATTTTCTCTTATTGTTCAAGAAGGGGACATATATTAACGATAGAGTAATAATTCTATTATATCATGAAGTTGATAAAGATGTGCAGTCTATGCTTTTTCCTTTAAATCTAATGCAAAATATAGTTTTTCTTCCCAAATATTTGATAAAAAATGACTTTATAACCCCAAACAAACCCAAAACCATTTTTTTATCATTATTTTGGACGATAATATGCGTCATACCATATTCAACTCGTACAATACTAAGAATGGCATTTTGGAAGCCTGATATTTTCATACATTGCCTCGCTTTCTTGGGCATCTTCTTCTATTCTATTACTTTTGTTATAATTTTTATTCTCAATATTGTCCACGCGAAAATCAATATAGCAACCATCCTTGCTATTCAAGTATTTCATAGGCTACTACATGATGCGGACATCATCAAGAGCGTTGCCAAATGGAATTGGGTCTCAGTGATTTTAATATTGACCTTTTATTTATTATTTTCAATTTATAATCTTAGTTTTGGGTCACCCTGGTTTATGGTTCTTTGTAGTCTCTTTTTATTGTCATTTGACGCAAATATGATATATGCAATAAGACTTCTAAGCTGCCTGGAAAGTTTTGTTGTTTCATGTCATAATCAAGTTTTCGATCCACATAATAACGTAAATGAACACATTTGCAAGTTTGACGCATATAATAAAATATTGGAATGTTATAATCTTTTTAAAATTGCTTATGAGAGTTACGTAAGTACTTTTTTAATGTTTTTGATCAAGTCCTAGGCTAAGATACCTAAATAAAAGGTGCAGCTTTGCATCCTAGTCAAAATTCAGGAGCTTGTCATAAAAGACATAAAAAATCAATTTAAATTACGATACATGGTCAATAATTAATAAAGCTGCCATTTTAAATTGTTTAATTTTGACATTATTTCAGAATAAACGAAAGTAATCAACAGAATCATCCATCACGCAACTAATTGCTCTGTACATTTATTTGTGTGTGTGAAGGCGCGTTTAAGGGCCTATACTACCTCAAATGGCATGATCCTCCATTACGCCTAAAATACTGCAGCATTAATTTTGAAATAGACGATTTTGATTTTTAATTTTGAGAGGAGCTCGTGGCTAAATAATATCAGCCGCTCGGATCGATCGTTAGGTTAAGCCGTGCTTGCCTAGGTTGGTCTGTGGATGGGTGAGCACCCATTACATACCGAGTTTCCTCCGTGCCTCGGAAAGCACGTTAAGCTGTTGGTCCCGGCTGTCATTTGTAGATCTTTGACAGTCGTTAGGTAGTCAGAGACCCAAAAAGTCTGACAACCAGTCTTACCAAGGGGTATCGTATTACCCGGTACTAACTGGGTTGTGGAGGTCAGATAGGCAGTCGCTCCATGTAAAATACTGGTATTCAGCTGCATCCGGTTAGACTGGAAGCCGACCCCAACATAGTTGGGAAAAGGCTAGGCAGATGATGATTAATTTTGAAATAAATATATGGTAAAGTTGAAGATTAATGTTAGGTCTAATGTTTAGCGAAAACACGATTTCATAAAATTTTCTCGATAGAAAAAAATCCCAAAGTTACCTCCAAATCGAACAATAAACCGCTGGTATTCAAAAAGTACTTCAAATTAGATCATGAAACTTTGCATACTAATTGAACTAACTATAAAGTAGGTCTTATTTTTTTTATTTTTTCCAAAAGACGAAAATTTGATTATATAAAGAATAAAAACCACTCATTTCGCACTATTCGGCCGCAGTGACTGGCGTAACAACCGCTTTGTAGTGCAAGCTGATTAGAACGTTATTGTAACAGTATTACGAACGAAGTTTGAACCACCACAAATAGAGTTGCTAATCTGAGGTAGTATAGGCTCTTAAAGGGCTAGTAACAGACGGGCTGCATTATACTACGGGTGGTTTACACTTATCGATTGCCCTAAAAAAAAACCTTCCTATTTTATTATTGATTCAGGTCGAGAATCATTGGCATATCATATATCATATCATTCCTTGAAGTTGACCAGGATGCAAAGCGACACCTTATAGATTTTAAATTGTTTTAAAATCTCTTTTGCCGTTTAATTTTTGTTTGTGACTGAAGTTTTTGCCAATAAAAGGTTTTAAAGAATCGTGGTTGTAAAGGTAACGGAAACAAATAATCTAAATTAAAATCTACGGGACAGGAATCGACGTCATGATGATTTAAATAATTACAAAACTGTTTTTTTTTTTTTGGTTAGTGTTATTTGCTCGGCTTTCAAGGAGGCAGTTAAATACAGGGTGTGCGAAAAGAAACTATACAATTTCTCATTCACTATGAGGATTTATCGGTTTGCATTTTTTTGTTCAAAATTTGTCAAAATCCTTTTACATAGATGGGAGCGCGTATTTCATTCTATAGTGATTTAATTTATTAGAAGTCCGTATCAACTTTCAGGTGCTGATTCACACCCTTGAGACATGCATTCACACACTCATTGATGTTCAATTTATCATCACGATAGCGAGTAACGAAGGTGTAAGTATTTTATTTTACAACAATATTTGAGTCTATTTTACAGGCTTTAATATATTACTGGTATGATCATCATCTGTTAGCCTTTTCTTAAATGTATTGGGGTCTTTCCGATTACCAGTATTTTAAATGGCGAGACTTTGTATCTGACCTTCACAACCCACTTACTGGGTAAAACGATACGACTTGGTAAGAGTGGTTGTCAGATTTTCGGCCTGCTGATTATATTTTAACTGATCTGGTATTTGTTCTTATTTGGGCGTCGTCCAGGCAGATAGTACGGTGATATTAACGCGGGATTGTCAAATTGGTGAAGGAGCTCGTGGCTAAATAATAACAGCCGCTCGAGTCGATCTTTAGATTAAACCGTGCTTACCTAGGTTGGTCTGTGGACGGGTGACCACCCATTACATACCGAGTTCCCTCCGTGCCTCAGAAAGCACGTTAAGCCGTTGGTCCTGGCTGTCATTTGTAGATCTTTTACAATCGTTATGTAGTCAGTGGCCCAATAAGTCTGACTACCAGTCAAAACCAGTCAAGGGGTACTAACTGGGTTGTGGAGGTCTGATAGGCAGATTGGTGATTGTCAAATTGGTGTCACAACCACGCTTGTACTGGCACCGATTACAGGCGCACTTTTTTTTTAATAAACCTTTTGTAGCATGTGTCTTTAGACTAGTTACTGCTGATAGAATGGCACTTTCTCTAGACCCATAGATGACCACGTTCATCTAGTAGTTGTAGTGGGCAACAGAGGCTAGTCAAGGTACTAGACTGGGTTAAAACTATAGACGATCCCACGCTTGTTCGAAGGCTACTATACATAATATCGATAGCAACTGAATAACAACCTTATTGCTACAGGCATTAAGATCAAAAGTTAGCTAGTAGTAGTACTATAACGTAGTATCTGCAGGTCGCTTGATACATCTTCGATATAATGACTAAATAATTGTCCTGTGTGTGTTCCTAGCTTCACATCACTCCATAAAATGACACCTCGGCCTTGCGTCCCAGTGGGCGTCAATGGTGTAAGTGACCCCAAGGGCATTGCTGATCTCTTTCGAGAAGATTTTCATGTGAAATCCCTTATATAATATAGTTAAAAATCTACTAAAGAATATACATATTTTTTTTGTAGTTGTAGTAGCTTGATGTGCTGGCGTCTGTATGTACTGTTGAAGTCGAAAAATAATACCTCCTTCCATTTTCTAATTATTATTACTTATAACTAGTAATGGAGCAGACTTATTACTACTAAAAGAACGACGTTTAGTTGTAACTATAAAGTTTTTAATAATTTCTATATCACCTCGTATCTTATTAATATCTTCAATTATCTTGTTCAACGCATTATCCGGACCCTCTGGCTTAGGTGGTCCAGTGCCATCTGTGTTAACAATAACTTTACACATTTCATGCAATTTCATTTGGTAAAGCATCGTGCCTTGCTGGTATTCAGATTGTGTCTTCTGTAATTGAGCCTTTTCAAAAATGGCTTCTCTTAAACGAGCAGGCAAGCGGTTGCAGTTGTTGCATGTAGCTTCACGTGGCCGTAAAACGATGACGTTCTCCCATTTTATATTCTTCAACCATTTCTTGTATAGACTCTTTGGTAATATCTTTTTGATGAATTTGTTACAAACAATATCTTCAAGGGACGTTATAAATTCCACCTGTTTCTCTAATCTCTTTATGTTACCTATAATTTCTAAATTATTAATGTCATTTACGGCAACACCGACTAAAAGATTCATGAGAACAATTGAAACTAGAATGAGAAACGACAAAAATATCAAACGTAATGTAATGATTGATGCCGATACATTCACAGCGCTCAATGTTTGATTATAATCAAACTCTGACGTCATCATGACTAACGTCGTAATAAAAGCGGACCAAGGACCTTCAAATGGTGGTTTGGCTCAAAATTGTATCATGAAGCTTACGGAGAAACCAAATATGAGAAATACGAATGAAACAAGAATCTGAAACAAACAAATCAGCTAATACTACTACAACTATAATAGAACACAATAATAATGTCATGTGAAAAATCAAATACGAAATTTGAATTATAAAAGTATTTCATTTAGCAACGAAAATTTTAATGGTCTCACCTTAAATACTTTGTTTGCAACTTTTCCAAACATCAGAACATAATATC
This sequence comes from Xestia xanthographa, assembly GCA_905147715.2. Taxonomy (NCBI): domain Eukaryota; kingdom Metazoa; phylum Arthropoda; class Insecta; order Lepidoptera; family Noctuidae; genus Xestia; species Xestia xanthographa. The sequence goes on from LR990644.1 coordinate 6,947,531, forward strand.
CCCAGTTAGGGAATCTGGAGAGTAAGTGACTGAAAGAAGAAGACATGCTCCATTGACATTTGTAATGGCAGGAGTATTATGATGAATTATTATTGTTTTGGACCTGTAAAGTCACCATCACTATACCTTGCTCTCAGGCTTCTAATAGTAAGGCCTGAATTCCTGCCACGGTGACGTCGTCAACGTCGTGAGAAAAACAATAGCAACATACGCGCTGATGACGTCAGCATTGCAGTATGGTACAATTTAGAACACAATCAAATATCAAGATAAAGTTTCGTTACGATAGTTTTTCCTTGTTTGTCACCTCCTACTTCGTTACTAGTTCCGTTGGATTCACGTTAAATTTCATTCTGGATATCGTGCATAAGGACAACTATGTCTTACTTATTTTGACGTTGCAAACTATACATACGAACATAGACTTCAGAAAGAGAATAAGGAGTTTTATCATTTGGGACTGGATCTCGATCACCATAATTATCACTGTCATGATTACCCTTATTGCAATGTATTTTGCATGTTTTGAAAATTACACAATCGGTCATTTCATAGACACTATTTGTGACTTAATGTATACTGCATTTGATGTTCATTTTGTAATAATCATCCGAATTATAATATTGTTAAAGATGTATCTAGATGAATGGATTAAGGAAATTAAGTTACTGAATAGTGAACGTTGTGTAAAATTGCTTGAGATATACCAAAATATTTTAAAAGTTTATTATCTGCACAATAAAATCTTTCAGGTATCGGTAAGTATTTAAGTTTCTTAGATCAATTCTTATTTGCCCTGTAATGTTGCTGTGTATAAAGGATGTTAAATTATCCTCAACGAAACCGAAAAGGACGTGTTCTCCCTGTCATTGCGATATCTTTTTGTTCTAGACTGACTACCTGGGAACCTTCTAGTTACGGAGACATTGGGGGTGAAAGTTCCAACTTTTTCACAAGATGATTTTTTAATAGAAGTTTTTAGTGTTGTAAAATTACTTTATATACCTTCACGACATCCATCAGCACGATGTATTGAGTGCGTTACATTACAGTATTACCGTAACAAGAGATTTCTCACCCCCAAAAAAAAATGGTTTCCGAGCAACTTCTTTTCGTAAAGTTATTTAGTTTGATCTAGAGAACGCTTGGTTGACGGCTTACGTTAGTTTACACCCTGACACTGTAATGATATAGTTTATTTTGCTGTGCACATTGTTCATAGGGTGGACAGACAATAATCAGCGCATTGTACACCTTTTCTTACGTTTGCAGACTTTATATCAAACATATAGCGCCTTTCATCGCGCTCTGTGTTATGTTAACTTTATTATACGCCCGCCTGTACCAGGAGAACTGGAACACGATGTAAGTGAATAATTAATCGTATTCGATGATAAGTTCACGAGATTTTAAAATAGTTTTAGTCTGTGTAACTTGATTAATCCCAGTTTTTTCTTCGATTCTCAGGAACGGTTTAAAAAGATCACGTTAATTTTGTGGATCGTAAAGGATTTAACACTAATAGTTATACATGGAGTTTACTGTGAAAAATTCTACATAACTGTTGAGGAAGCTAAAACAGCGTGTATACAGCTTTTGAAAAACAAGACTTACCCAAGTAAGATCTTCTTCTTAGCGTGTCGATGGCAAATATTTATTAAATGTGTTTGGCCCAAAATTCAGCAATGCGAACTCCACTCGCTGATGCAGTCATAAGGTCGTCAAGTGTGCAGGTGTCAGGGCATGCGGCGCAAGATGGAAGATGGGCCATTGTCTGTGGAGACATGCGGCCATTCACATTTGAGGTCTGAGCCGTCTATAAACCCCCATTTGAGGAGATTGTCTTTGCTACGGCCGACCTGGGTTCGAAGTCTATTCAGTGATTTCCAAGTCGGCCACGGCAAAGCATTCCCAGGTGGAAGGCTTTCAGACGGCTCGATGAAGCCGTCAGGGGGCTTAAGCACCTCCCGCCAGAGATCACATCTCGCTGTGGAGGCATTACTATTAGCTGGACTAGCTGGGCCAACGCACCCAAAAAAGCTTTTACGGCTTTTCAGCCTCTGGGGCACGGGAACGTAACTGTGCATTGGGTGGCGTGGGTCAACTTGTAGCTTCGTCCTCTCGTTGCGGCTGGCTATGGTCCTACGAACTTTTGGAGGCGCAATCCCAGTTAGTGGATACAGCATTCGTACCGGGGTCGGGTTAAGGCAACCGCTAATAATCCGGCACGTCTCATTTAGAGCTCTATCCACTAGGTTGGCGTGAGCAGAACGGTCCCATACTGGGCATGCATATTCGCCAGCGGAGAAGCAAAGCGCCATTCCAGTTGTTCGCAGAACTTGAGGAGACGCCCCCCATTTGGTAGATGTAAGACGGCGCAACAAGTTATTTCTAGCATGCACCTTCATTTTTATTGTTTGACAATTCTTTTTATAAGTAAGCGATCGGTCTAAAGTTATACCCAGGTATTTCGGGTGATCACTATGGGCGATTGGTAGCCCCTGCCAGGAAATGTTTAGGTTACGGCCCGCTTGTCTGTTTCGGAGGTGGAAAACGCACGTTTGCGTTTTTAAGGGGTTTGGCTTTAAAGCGTTTTCACCATAATAGTGGCTTAGGTCACTAAGAGCTGTGGAGAGTACGGCTTCAATATCCTCAAAGTTGGTATCTTGACAAGTGAGTGCAAGATCGTCAGCGTACAGAAAGCGGGTTGTGTTTGGGCTAACTGGTTGGTCGTTAGTGTATATGTTGAATAGTAGTGGGGCTAGTACGCTACCCTGAGGTAGTCCATTTTTTTGGGCTCGCCATCTGCTTCTATCTTCAAGAAGATTAACCTGAAATCTGCGGTTGCTGAGCAGTTCACGGAGGATTCGTGTGAACTTTAGATCCTCAGTCAGGTCAGTCACCTTCCACAACAGCCGTTTTATATTCACGGTGTCGTATGCTGCCGATAAGTCAACAAATACTGCACCCGTCACTTTCCTTGTTTCAAACCCATCCTCAATGTGTTGAGTAAGGTTAAGAACCTGGCTGCAGCAGGATTTACCAGGTCTGAATCCAGCTTGTTCTGGGATTAGTTTTGGATCAATGAGGTTTGTGAGGCGAGATAACAGTAATCTTTCGAACAGTTTGTAAGTGTGGCAGAGTAGGGATATAGGACGAAAGTTTTTAGGGTCGTCATGTGGTTTTCCAGGTTTTGGAATAGCAATTATTTTTGATCTCCTTCAAAGGCGAGGGATGTTTGCTGACTCCAAACAATGGTTAAAAAGTCGCAGCAGCCACGACACAGATACGGGACCGAGGTGTTTGATTTGTTCGACTGATATGTCGTCCACTCCGGAGGCCTTACCGGGACTCAGTCGTTGAATGGCCAAGACGACGTCCGTTAGTTGGAATGGGGCGCATAGTACAGATTCACTGGCAGAAGAGGTGTTGCTTATTTCGACGCCAAGAAATATGGATGGATACGGTGACAAATATTGACATGACTCACAATAGCAAAAAGGCGTGGACCACTATCTGCAAACTCACCAGCGATCCACCTCCACCACACACGCCTAGCACAGTGACAGCTAATCAAGTTGCTCACCAACTCATCCTGAATGGCAAACCTCCAAAACGACTTGGCAGAATTCCCAAAATAAGCAACACCCAAGTAAGATGACATACATACATATTAACCTCACACCTTTTTCCCATGGGGGTAAGCAGAAACCACATAACGCCACCTGCTGCGATCCTTGCTTACTTCTTGCGACTCATCCACGAACTAGCCATCGCGGTGTGCGTCCAGGTAATCTCGCCACCTCTCTCTGGGCCAGTCACCCATGGCGTCCATAGTCCGGAGAAAGAGGGAATGGAAAGCCGTCACCTACTTCTGCAAAGCAGTCGTGCTAGCGAAGGAGGTGGCAGAACGTGAGAGGGAGAGAATCTCACGTCCCAGCCGCCGCAGGAGAAGGCCTGGGCGTCGAGGGGCCACGTGGTGGCACCCGGCCACCGTAGGCGCAGGCCTGTGGATGGTGAGTCGGCTAGCTCGCCATCCGTCCGTCTTATGACGGCAGGTCGTGTCGACGGCTCGTTCGTGTTCCACACGCGCGTCTAAGAGATGTCAGCACACAGAAAGGGGTCTGCAAGGGCCGATGTCTGCTGGGGCTGCGGGACTGTTCGAAAGAGATACCGCGGCACTGGAACACAAAAGGTAAAGAAAGAACATGGATGGGTAGTCAGTCAAAGTGGTTGTGGGTGGTTTAGTCAGTACAAGTCTGACACTCCCTTCTGCCCCGCCCAGAGCGGGAGGAGTCATTTGATGACATACCATCCAAAAAAAAGGGAAGTCATCCATGGTGTGGAGACTTTCGCCCAGCAGTTGTTATGCATGCTGCTTACATGACCTGCCCAATTCCATTTGAGCCTAGCAGCTGATTTTCCTACGTCAATATATTCTGTTTTGGAGCGCAGCGTTATGGTTTGTATGTTGTCTTATCTTCTTTCCACGTTCATACTTCTAAATATATCATAACATCACGCCTGTATTCACCGAAGGGTTCGGCAGAGATACACTCATATATCGCCAGTTATGTTCAAGTCCCTTGTAAAAGGGTGCGAGCCTATTGCCATCAACCGGGCACAAATTCAGACTCAGTGGCTACTGCAGCACTTTGCTCGACTCGAAATCGATCCCAGGAGCCCGAAAGTCAGACAACTAAGGGGTATAACCTGAGTTCACTATAAATCTTATACTATCGGGATTGTGGTGGTCAGGCAGGCAATCACTTTATGTAAAATTCCGCGGCATCCGCTTAGACTGGAAGCCTACCCCGTCGTAGTTGGGGAAGGCAAGGCTAGGCAGATAAAAATTAATCGCCCAAATCATTGCAATTCCTTCGGAATTCGGATTCCACAAATTCGAATTTCACACTTCAGAAAGTTTATTTATTTATTTAAACTTCATGTACAAGGGTGGTACATAGGCGGACTTAATGCCACAAGGCATTCTCTACCAGTCAACCTTTGGGTCAAATAGGATAGTACTGTGATAGAGTACAATAAAAATAAATAAGAAAAATACCATTTTGTAAGCATCAATTAAAAACACATAAATGGGTACCTACATACTAATACATATAATATTTATGCTAAAATAAACTAATATATATTTAAATACATACAAATAGTCAAAAATACAAGAAATCTTATAATAATAGCTACGACATTATTAATGACTAGAAAGTAATTTAGTCTGACTTTAAATAGAACTTCCGAACTGCTCTTTTGAAAGCCAATTTGCTTTCAGCTTTTTTAATGCCAAGGGGTAGCGCGTTCCAGAGTTTTATAGAGGAGATAGCATAAGAAGAGGACATAAAACCAGTACGGTGAGAGGGAATTTGAAGGATTAGGTTTTTGGAAGCTCGAAGGTTGCGACTGTGAGAACTGCCCAACACCTTGAAAAAAGGTTTTAGGTACTCGGGAGCACATGGATCATTCATAATGGTGAAAAGCATGCAGAGAGATCTGAGGGACCTCCTGAGTCTGATAGGCAGCCATTTAAGCTGAGAACGATACGAAGAGATGTGATCGTATTTACGAAGGCCAAAAATGAAACGAATGCAATTGTTCAGAAGACGATCCAATTTGTTAAGAAGTTCTTGGGTTAGATCAGAGTAACAAACATCAGCATAGTCGATAATGGGGAGCACAAGCGACTGAACTAAAGTTGTTTTAGTGCTAGATGGGAGAAAATGTTTAAATCTATAGAGAGACCGCAGTGAGTAAGTGACTTTCTGGCTAACCTGAGCTACCTGCTTATTCCAACTGAAAGTGTCGTCAATGTACAGGCCCAAGTCCTTTACGTGTGGTGAGAGAGGTATAACAGAGTTGTCGAACATAAGCGGCGCTAGTCGGCTAGTGTCCTAATTTCTCAGGTAGTACGAACTACCAATGAGTATGGCTTGGCATTTCCCGACGTTGACAGCAACCCCAAATTTGCCAGACCATTCTCCGATAGCTCGGAGATCAGCGTTAAGTGACGAGATGCAATTATCAAGGTTGGCAATGTCCGATTGAGCGTAAAGTTGCAGGTCATCAGCATACAGATAAAAAGTAAAGAGTAGAGTAGAGTATAAAGTTGTTTTTTTTTAATAAATGAAATAGGCAAGCAACATCCATTTTGATGTTGATTGGCTTCACGATGTGGTGACCCTCTTGAAAGCACCTACGTTCAAACCCACGTTACTGCAATTGATGCAGTCCACTATACATTTGACAGAACAATGCATATAAGCATAACATTACAATGCAATTTTTTTTCTTCGCAGAGAGTCAAGAACAACTTTTCAAAAAAGTGCTACAAACTAATCGTACATTCAGTAAGATGACCGCGTGTGGCCTGTTCTATGTTGACGCTACGCTACCGATGTACTTGGTTGGAGTTGTTGGCCATTACGCTATTGTACAGCTGCAGTTCTATTTTCTGTAAAATAAAATGCATGTGTGAATCGGATTTATTAATAGCGTTCTCACTATCACATCCTTGCGGCGTGACCGTCGGACCACAGTATTATTATAATACAGTACTCCAACTTCATACAAACGGACGAAACGCGAGCTATACCTACGCGCCTCGATCGCGGGGTGCGCTTGGGGCGCAGACAGTCACGGCTGTACCGCAGTGTCGAACGGACGGTGTGTTGTTTTTTTTAACAATAACCGCTCGATTTTTTCTCTAAAAACCAGACATAAGTTTTTTTTAAATTATCTGGGAACTCTGAAAGGTAAGACTAAAAAATAATTTTACTTACTAGTAGGTAGGTACATGTAATGTGTGTCTTTTTAATGGATAAGTATTTCCTTTTATCTCACAAAAAAAAGGTGTTTGGATTAGTATTAATCCAATATTATATTTATATGTATATATAGCGAATAGAGTAACGGAAAGTAATTGAAACGAGTGAAATAGGTAGTTATATGCGGTTCTGAATGAATCATGATACGGTAGGTACCTACCTACTTACGCTTGTGTTAAAACTTCGGTGCATGTGTTTTGTTAGTTTGCATAATTCAAAGTAAAGACGTGGTATATCAAAAAACAACACGCATTTTTAGTGAACACTTCCTATTCAATATACAAAGTATTTCATTTATTTATATAAAAAGGATATTTACAATCACAAAACTAAATAGAAACAGAAAGTAGGCAAATGTAATTAAAATGCTGGAGACGGGCAGCCCTAACGCATTTTTACGTACCGCGCGGCTGTAGGCATTTATTTCTATCATGCGGCCGAGTTACACTACTGTATTATAATATTAGCGTGGTCGGACTGCCAAGACAGGTCTCAAGTTTCAACCCAAGGTACGCACTTCTGATTTTTCGGATTCATGTGCGTATTGTATATTTATCACTTGCTTCGGTGAAGGGAAACAGTTTGGAAACCTGCATGCCTGAGAGATATTTCTTGACGGCATAAAAACTCTGACACCAGATTAGGCACTAACCACACGATAAAAAAGAAGACTATCACATCAGCAAATACTGTTTTTTTAAACTAGCCTCTACTTTCCCACTACAGAATCGCTCCTACTTATTCCTTTCCAGCTCTCCATATGCTTTGTTTTCTCCAGCCAGTCAGTCAAGAACGAGTCCAAATCACCGGAGTTTCTTCGGTCACCTACTGTGAGACGTTTCTGTCCCGTTTGTCTTAAGGATGATTTCCACCAAACGGCACGCATCGCATCGGATCGGACAGGATACGAACGGATGCGGTGGCAGTCAATCGCGTCCAGCAGGGTGTCGACGCATACAACTGGCTCTGTACCGTCGCTTGCAATCGTATCCGTTTCTGCGCCCAGTCAAATAGGTTCATTCCTACCGTGTTAACAGCTCAAAGGGAGTCAATCGGATTCGACGACATGCGAACGGAGTTGATCGCGCGTCGCAGCATAATTTCGGCTACAATCGCGTGATGCGAAAGACGCCCGCCGTTAAATTTTTGAGCGACTTGGTAAATTATAGACTTTAAATACTGTGTACACGATTTGATATCGTTTAGAGATTGTAAAATCCGTTCCAATCCAATGCGGTACGAGCCGTTTGGTGGAAATCATCCTTTAATAAATAATTCATCCTGTTGTTCATGTAAATGTAAAAGCTTAGTAGTTAGTCCTTTAATAATAGTTGATGAGATGAAGAGTCAAAGCAACAAGGATTAGGCAGAGGTGTACCCTAATAGTACATCTACATTTCACCAGTTATGTTTTAAGTAAATAATGTAATATGAGGCGAGCCTATTGCCATCAACTGTAATACCCAATAACAAAACATAAAGTGAGTCACGATAGCGGGACTCACTTCATACAATATGTGAAATGTGTTTAAATGTCTTCTTCTGAAATGTTTTAATTTTTTTAATGTATTCCAACCTCAACCATTTATAATACTAAATGGTCTGTCATCGAATCGATCAGGTTAAAAAACTGTATTTGATTACTCCGATTAATTACCAATATATGAGTGGATTATAACAAACCTACTTGATATAGCGAGTCTGATCATCATGTCTCTATCTATATTACCGGTCAAAAACGAATCACAAAGGGGCGATCATAGAGCACCTCGTCTAAATCAGTTGGGTTCTGCGAGGACTTCCTTTCGCAGAAGGAAGCGGCGGAGCGCGTCAGGGAGGAGGACTCCCTCGCTGACGCGATTCGTCGCAGGAGGACAGGGGAGCAGAGGAAGCGCCGTCGACCTGATGCTGCTCTAGGAGGTACTAGCGGGCGATAGATTGGGGAGTCTATCGTCATCGCATTGTACGGCCCTGGGGCCTACTCTATAACGCGCGGACGCCTGCAGATGAGTGCTAGTGCGAGAGACGGATAGATCCGAATATACGGATGAAACGTTAGGGAGTAGGGCCTCTATGAGTCGTGGCGATGTCTCGGCTGAGCCAAGAGATCGCCAAAGGAGTTTGGTGCCCGGAGGTGGGCTGCGCTGGATGGGTCGCGAACGTCATGCGTAGCAGTTCTCGCTGATCATCCACCAAGGCAACAGTAAGCTCGCGGCGGTGTCTTTTAGTGGGTGCAAGCCGCACATAACCAAGCCGGTGCGGTGCAAACTGTGAAAAATGCCTACACAAAAAAAGAGTGTTCGCGTTTTCTTAAATGGAAGCACTATGTTTAATTAGGCGCAATATTGTAATTGAGGTTTTCAATATGTCAATACTTTAAATAATCGATTAATATTGAGTACGTCATTGACTTCTATCGTTTGTATTAATCTAAGTATAATGTTTGAAAAATTACGAAAACACCATTAATATTCCTCCTACTAATTGTCTCATTGTGGTCGCAGAGAGTTTTTCATTACGTTTTGTAAAGTAGTGGTAAGAAGTCATTACTAACCAAAATGTCTCGATCACGAAGAAATATTCCAGATGTCTTATTACACTTTAACAGACTGGAAGAAGATATAAAAAGAGTAGCGAACTCCTTGAACTATCCGTTTAATTTTTTTCTGACATCAAAATATGAAGTGAAAAATAGTCGTATTTACGCAAGTGGACAAAAATATCGCGTATTCGCCTTTTGTTTAATGCTGTCCTTAAATGCGTTGTGTTCCTTTAGGATTTTCTTTGTAGAAGAAACGAATGTCAACAAGACACAATTTAAATACGATGTATTCTCAATTTCTACTGTCATACACTTTGTCATCTACGTAATTGGGTTCAATATGATGTTTCTATTAGATTTTGTGCATAAGAACAACAATGTTTTACTTATATTGATGATCCAAACTATACATAGGAGCATAGACTTTAGTAAGAGCATCAGAAGTTTCATTATTTGGAACTGGGTGTCAACTACGAGCACCATCTTTATTCATATTTTTTTAAATGTCATGTATTATAACCCTACATATTTTTTTGGCACCGGTTTCATTATTGCTGATATTTGTGACGTAATGTGTGTTCCATTTGATCTAAGTATTGTAATAGCTATCCGAATTATAATAATACTGAGAAAATATCTAGATCAGTGGATCAAAGATCTCGCGACAATAAGTAACGTAAACGCTGATAATTATGAATGTCTCATACTGTTTGGGATATACGAGAATATATTGAAAGCTTATAGCTTATACAAAGAAATTTTCCAAGTTTTGGTAAGTTCGATACATTATAGCATTTATGAAATCAATAAAACTAAAATTCCTGGAACTTAATAATGTTGCAATGGCGCACAGAGTAGTTTGACATCAGGCAAATACAATCTAGTTGGTGCCAGTTAAGATCGCAATAGCGGTTATTGCCCTTTCCCTAATATCTCTTCCTACGAAACAAAACAAATGAACCATGTATCGTTTTTCATTAGAAAAAATGTCGAAGATCACGATAGATGACGATTCAAGACTTGAACAGGCTTATTTTTCAAAGTTAAGACCGCTTTTGCGATCTTAACTGGCACCAAGTATAGTATTATTTGACTTTAAAATTTTAGTTAGACTGGAAGCCAAATCTAACATAGTAGGGGAAAGCCAGGCAGACGATGAGGTGACTCCAAAAGTTATTGATCATATTTCAAAAAGTGCTTAAGCTAAAATATCTTTTAGGACCGGTGGTCTGGAGCTACTTTTAATCAGTCAGAAAAGGTAGGCCGAAGTATTATAGGCCTCTCCCAAAGTGTGAACATTCAGCTCTCTAGCTTCAACACACTGGTGGTTTATCTAGTTTCATGCCTGTAATAAAATAATTACATAAAAATCTCGTGTCACAGTGTTTGTTTTCGAATTCCTCCGAAAAAGCTTGACCAATAGTTATATTTTTTTTTGTATTTATTTGGTTGGTCTGGGAATAGGTCGTAGACTCTTTTTTAATCTCACACATACACATCAAAATTTCCATGCGAACGAAGTCGCGGGTGCTAGTGTTATATAATGTGTCGCTTAGAGACTTAAGTGGTGGTTTATTTTTATAATGGGTGTAATAGTACCCTTCACAAAGCTGAAAGGCACTCGTATTTCCCCAGGAAATACGAGTGCCTTTCGGCTATCATTTTTTTTTTCTAGACCATACCTGGGAAACTTCCACAGAGATACCTATTGGGAGTGAAAGTTCCAACCAGATTTTAGAAGTTTTGAATTTTTTAACGTTTCATTAGATCATTCAATCTAATCTATCCAATGCAATTATCAGCGCAATGTTTTGAGTTTGTTACATTGACACCGTTAAATGTGATTAATTTTCACTCCAAAAAAGACAGTCATTTCCCAGCAATATTTTTTGCGTAGAGTTACTTAGTTTGATGTACAGAATGTTTGGTTAACGGCTATGTGAAGGGTTCGCTTACACCTTGTGTGACCACTCTGAAAATTTTCATGTTATCTCGAAAGAAGAAATACATTATTAGTATTTTCAGGTGTTATATCGTACATTTGTCGCATTTCAACGCGCTTTATGCTATGTCAACCGTATGGTCTACGAAATGAACAAATTTACTGATATGGGAAATAATGTAAGCCAAAAATGTTTAATGTCCTTTGATTGACCTTTGCTTGGTTATGTGCGAAGTTATACTGGTTTTGCCTTATTATTTTATTTTCCAGGTTTTGATTCGGAGTCTTGGTCTTATTTTATATTTCACGAAGGATCTAGTATTAGTAATTACACATTGTATTTACTGCGATAAGTTCTATGCAACTGTTGAAGAAGCTGAGACGGCGTGTATACAATTAACAAAGAACAAAAACTATAGAAGTGAGAATTTCAAAACCACTATTTGTTGTTCCACCTCCGGTATCTCGGTTCACTCGTACAAAGTGATGGCGAAACAGATCGCACAGAATTAACACGGGATGGATGAAATGGCGGAAGGTTACGGGAACAATCTGCGACTCCTGCATTCCCCTTAAAGTTTAGGGGTAAATTTATAAAACAATGGATAGAACTGCTGTCTTGTATGGATCATAATTTTGTGCCACGAAAGGGATGAATGAAAAGCATTAACATGTAGCTGAGATTAGAAAGCTAATACAACACATACCCCTTGATAAGAGGAATTCTAAAAGTGGCGCCGGTGACTGAAAAGTTATGTGGTAATCGGTTGTCGTGGTATGGGCATGTGATGCGGAATTGAGGAAAGTTCTGAGTATGAATGTGGATGGGCATCAGAGTAGAGGAAGACCAAAGAAACGATGGATGGACTGTGTAAAGGATGAAATGGCAAGAAAGTGTCTGATGAGATGACGAGTAATAGAAAAGTATGGAAAAAAAAGACATGCTGCGCCGACCCCAAATAAATTGGGATAAAGGCAAGAGAATGATGATATTAAATTTGTTAATTTAAAAGAATAGTTAGATTAAAATTATTATAATTAATTTTATCTTTTAGAATGTCATGGTCGTCTCTGGAAGAACGTGCTACAGGCAAATCGAACGTTCAGAAAGATGACCGCGTGTGGCCTGTTCTATGTCGATGCGACGCTACCATTGAATCTGATGCAAGTTATCGCTCATTACGTCATTATGCACTTACAGTTCTATTTTCTTTGAAATAAATGGTTTGGTGTACACATGACTTTTTCTTATTATTGTATCACCGGCTTGGTCGTCATCATCATCATCATCATTGTCAGCCTTGTTCCACCTAATGCTCTGTATGATGACAGCATGTCTAATGTATTAAAAAAATGTTAGGCATTTAAGTATGCTGATGATACTTGCTTAGTTTATAGCCTTAATAATATTGATTTAATACAGCGAGATATGCAAAACGATTTTGACAGAATAGTTCAGTGGGCACATGATAATGGCATTATAATTAATATCAGTAAAACTAAGTGCATGCTTATTCACTCGCCGTACCATAAAAATAAAAATAACTTGTTGACAGTGGGAGTGAAAGGTCATTCGTACGAATGTCTGCATAACAACAAACTGGATTGTCATTGTTCATATTTAGAAACAGTTAAATCATACAAGTACCTAGGATTAGTCATAGATAACACATTCACTTGGAATCTGCATGTCAACAACGTTTGCAATAAGCTACGAGCCATTTTGGGTAAATTAAAAACTCTTAAACATGCTGTCAACAGGAAAGTATTGTATACTTTATACTATGCACTGGCTGACTCAGTTATTGAGTATGGGTTGGGTGGATATGGCCTTATGTTCCCTACACATTTAAATAAAATCAAAATCTTGCAGACACGGTTACTTAAATTATTTGTAGATAAAAAAAAAACGAAAAAAAGCTTAAATAAAAACTATGAAAAACTGTTTAAACTTTATAAAATACTTCCTGTCCATCCTCCTGTCACCATCAAAAGTAAACTTAATATCTTGACTGAACAATTTAATAATGAATATCACAAGGAGGAACGTAAGCATATGTACCCAACTCGTTTATCTAAAAAGAAGACACTTAATTGCTGTTCCTAAAGTCACAAACTACTTTGGTAAGCGCACAAGAAAATATGTGGTACCGTCGTTAGTGAATGAGCTACCCTCACACCTGATATCGCATGTTAAATCTAAAAACCAGCTTAAAAATATTCTTAAAAAACATTACCTCTCATTGTGTCATAGCTAATTTTGTAATAAGGACAATAGCATTATTTTTCATAGGTGTAAAATGTGTTTCCTTCTGTAAACTCACTTTCTTTTTTTATTAGGGTTCCGTACCCAAAGGGTAAAAACGGAACCCTATTACTAAGACTTCGCTGTCTGTCCGTCTGTCCGTCTGTCTGTCACCAGGCTGTATCTCATGAACCGTGACAGCTAGACAGTTGAAATTTTCACAGATGATGTATTTCTGTTGCCGTTATAACAACAAATACTAAAAACAGAATAAAATTAATATTTAAGGGGGGCTCCCATACAACAAACGTAATTTTTTTATAATAATTGGTACGGAACCCTTAGTGCGCGAGTCCGACTCGCACTTGGCCGGTTTTATTATGTTTCTTTCTAATTAAAATCGTAATTTGTTATAATGATATTGTGAAACGAGAACATCTGCCGACAAACTGTCTTGCAGTTTGGCAGACTTTTTATATGTTATTGTTATACAGATTTTGAATAAATAAATAAATAAAAATAAATAGGTATATGATTTCTTCCTTCTATTCTTCTTCTGATACTTTCCGAGCACAGAGAGATCTCAATGTATAAAGGATGGTCTTTCATCCACAAACCGACCGCGCCAAAAGTTGCTTGATCTTGAAGATCTATACGAGCAGCTGTTATAATTTATTCATAAGCCCCCACCCATTAATAATTATGAATTCAAACCTATCAATTTAATTTATTACTTTTTTGATAATCGAAGTTTAACCTAGACACAAATTATATTGATTGCTTTTTCTGTAGTCACACGATATCTAAGAATTAAATGACTGGAGTTTTCAACATGTTTTCATCGTTCAAAAACATACTGCTAAATAGAAATTCGGTCGTCACTTTATCCAATGAAGTATTTTTGAACAACGTAATTGAAAAAGATTTACAATCAGTACTATGGCCGTTGAATTTAATGCAAGCTCCTTTTTTGTGCGCAAAATATTCAATCCGTAATAACCGTATCTTTCCCAATAGTTGCCTGTACAACTTGTTAGGAGTCATTTGCATGCTAACGTGGAGAATAATCAATTTGCACATATTAATAAAAAAAACTTTGTCTTTTGTCTGGTCCGATTTGACAGCTTTTCTTTATATGAGTATGTTTTGTGACAGCTTCTTCTACTCCGCTAGCTACATCCTAAACCACTGTATTAATATTATCAGGAGTGATCACAACATTTTGCTGATCTTAAAAATTCAGCACGTTCTGAAAGTCCTCAGTGTTAATAATACAAACCTAAGAAACTTGATCATTTGGAACTGGTTTTCCGTCATCTCTTTATACAGTTTCTTTGTATGTTACATTACCTATGTGTGTATTGAGTTTACTGTCGTCAATACTTTCGGAGTGATATCAACATTTGCTACTATATCTTTCGATATGAATATTATTTATGCCTTGCAACTTATGAGGTTACTGATAAAGACGCTTCAGATGTGGATTACGGAAGTCCAAGTACGAAGAAATGTAGGAACATATCTGGACAATGAATCCTTTTGGGATGTTATGTTCGAGTTGTACCAGAATATTTTGGAGGCCTATAAGATTATAGAGAAGTTATTCAAATTAATGGTGAGTATCAAAGAGACGAGTCGTTCTTGAATCCTGACTAATTGACCGGAGAAAACAAAACAAAGAGAAAATTAATTGTAGTCTATATCTATATCTATACTAATATTATAAAGAGAAAACCTTTGTATTTTTGTATTTTTGTATGTTTGTATTGAATAGGCTCAAAAACTACTAGACCGATTTCAAAATTTCTTTTACCATTACTTAGAGGGATTCTTCCGAATCCGTATAGGCTATATTTTATCACCGTACTCCCACGGGAACGGGAACTACGCGGGTGAAACCGCGTGACGTCCGCTAGTTTGTAAATAAAAAGGGAAAAAAGTAAAAATATAAATGTGTAAGACTTTTTGATAAAAGTCTCCGGGCTTTCCCCAACGCAGAAAAAATTGACAGCAGTGGGACAGAAAAGCCAAATTTCTAAAAAAAAAAACAAAGAAACGCGAAAGAATACATATTACCTAACATCAAGCCGGTGTACGTAATAGTACAACTTCATTTCGCCAGTTATGTTAAAGTCCCACGAAATAAGGGGGCGAGCTTATTATTGCCATCAATCGGGCACAGAACCAGACTCCATGGTTGCTACTGAGAGATTCCTGATGAGAAATCCAATAACTCTTTGCCGACCCGGGAAACGAACTCAGGATCTCTTGCTCAGCAGTCACGCTTGCAACCACTAGACGAACGAGACAGCCACAACAAGTATTCTCACCCGGTAGCGTATTGCCAAACTGTATGCTGACCCAGACCGGGGTGGCTCTGAGTTCGATCGCAGTTTGCCTTTATAGTTGAAGCGCAAACTCTACGTATACCTATTCAGAGAGTGTCTGAATCAAAATACATTTTGTTTTAAAATCATACGATTCCAGCGTCTGGTGTAGTATATAATATGACATCGTTATGGGTGGCATGGGCACCGGGCCGTAGGTTGACGAAGGAGGCGCGGGTTCACGAAACCTTATCTTGCTTTACATAAAAGCGAGCAAAATGCATACCTTCTCAGATTGCTCTGAGCTTCTATGTACTTAGCTCCAATTTGTTTGTGATTTCAATAGGCACGATGTAGTTTAGTACAGACTATGGGTGTCTGGGTCAGCATACAGTTTGGCAATAAGCGACCCGGTATTGTGTATAAGTAGGGCCAGTTACACGACTCTGCTCCCACCTGACAAAAAGAACTTAATTCAAAAATGTGGGCTATAAGTTTTTCTCTTTAGATATACTTTATATTGGCATCGCCGGCGGTAAGCCCGCTGACAGTGAGCTGTCTGCTAATTTATGTTGCCAATGTAAAATGTATCTAAGGAGCAATATATAAAGCCCGTATTTGAATTATATTCTTTTAGCCGGGTGGGAGTGGAGTCGTGTATGTGTGCTAAGACCTTTACGTCTAAAGCAAACTTTTCCATCTATTTACAGATTGTGTTCTACGTGTCATCAATGTGGCTTTTCATAGTTTATTAAACATAAAAGGAATATTGACAATCCAGCATATAGTAGCAAAAGGTGGAACAAGAGTAAGTGGTCATATTATTATCTCCTTTATTCATTTTTACATTTTACTTTATACATTGTTAAATATTTCTTAAAAAAATACACATAAAATTATAAAAAAGTGTTCCGCCGGTGTCGGGAGCAGGGTCCAAGCTACCGGTGGTTAGGGCTCCAGCGACAGAAACCTCCTCACAATGGGAACCGTATCCAGGAGTACTGCCTTCTGAATCAGGCCCTTGGTCCAACCGCCTGAGGAGAGCTTCGAAAGACGGTCGTCGAGGCTCTTGGCCATAAGGCCATTTGCCGTCACGACAATCGGCACAATGATAGCCGAGTTCATATTCCACATGACGCGAACCTCATGTTCCAAGTCGAGATATTTTATTTGTTTCTCTTTCTTAGCTTTAACGAGGTTCTCGCCATTCGGGATTGTAACATCGATTATCATTGCGCGGTGCGCTGATCGGTCGATCACCACTATTTCAGGCTTAATTGGCGACAATAGTGCTATTAGTAATGATAGACTGACCCAGTACAACGTGATATGGTTATTATTTCCTTTATTCATTAACTTACATATTTTTAACATTTTAAAATATTTCCATATAAAACACTACAAAAAAACATTTAAAAATATAAAAAATATAGCCCACCAGCGCTGGGAACAGGGTCCAAGCTGCCGATGGTCAGGACTCTTGAGAGAGGAACCTCCTAACAATACGTGCCGTGTCCAGAAGTACTTTTTTCTGAATTAAGCCCTTCATCCATCTGCCAAGTGAGAGCTAAGCTAAGCTAGCTCCTAAGATGTATCTCTTGGCTATTAAACCATTGGCCGACACAATGACTGCTGTACTTACGTCCCACATGTCAACATCCTCGCAAGCCAGATCTAGATATTTGAATTGTTTATCTTTCTCTGCTTTTGCAAGGTTCTCGTCATGCGTCAACAATCATTGTGCGACGCTCCAATAGATCTATCACCACAATGCCAGGTCTATTGGCAACAACAGTCTTATCAGTGGTGATAGGTCGATCCTAATACATGGTTATTATTATTATTACTATCAGCCATTTGTGGCAAAGGCCTCCCTTCCCTTCTTCTACTCTATCCAGTGCTGTTATACGCCAATCCTCGCGGAAGGAGTCGAGTTCACACAACCACCGGTAGCGGGGACCCGGCTCGGGGTCTGTTGACCCCTAAGTCCCAAGCTCTTCGGTGGCCGGCCTCTTCCCGCACGACGTACAGGTGGTGGCGACGTCGGCGGGGAGAAATATTCGTCGCTCGAGCTCGACGCAACTGCCGCAACCGGTGACACTGGTGATCCGGGGTCCGGCGGCGGCGAGGCGGAGCTGAACGACGAGTCCGGGGTTGGTAGGTGTGCACGTCGTGCTGCTGCTCTCGTAATCATTTGTTAAAAAATCATCTCATTCTCATGTTTTTTCAAAGGTTTTTCTTCTTCGTTTTTTCCGTTTTGACAGATGTCATTGGTGATGATCGTGAAATATTCTCGTTTTCCGTTTTGGATTTCGTGCTGTTTTTTTTTTATTAACTTATATTTGTCTGGGTTAAAAAGACTATGAAAATAACTATTGTATATTATGTTTGTATCAAATCCAATATAAATAAATTAAATTATGAAGAATGATTTTCAACCGATGTTTGACGTTACGGTGTTGCCAGCTTATTATTATTACTATTATATTATTATTTATTTATAAACAAATTTCTTACATTTTTAAATATTAATTAAAAAATATATAAAAAACATTTAAAAATATAAAAAATTGTAGCCCACCGGTATCGGGAACAGGGTCCAAGCTACCGGCGGTCAGGGCTCCAGAGAGAGGAACCTCCTAACAATACGAGCCGTGTCCAGGAGTACCGCTTTCTGAATCAAGCCCTTGATCCAGCTGCCTAACGAGAGCCTCCTCAGGTATTGATCGAGGCTCTTGGCAATTAAGCCATGGGCTGATACGACTATCGGCACAATGATTGCTGAGTCCACTTCCCACATGTCAACAACCTCGCGAGCCAAGTCAAGATACTTGATTTGTTTATCTTTCTCGGCTTTCACGAGGTTCTCATCATGTGGGACCGTTATGTCAACAATCATTGCGCGCCGCTCTGATCGATCCACCACCACTATATCAGGCTTATTGGCTACAATAGTCCTGTCAGTGATGATGGATTGATCCCAGTACAACGTGATACAGCCATTATCGAGAACTGGGTCGGGCACATACCTATAGTAAGGCACTTCCGATTCCACAAGGTTGTATTTTAGAGCAAGTTGCTGATGGATAATCCTGGCTACAAGGTTGTGTCTATGCAGGTACTCTCCATTAGCTAGACGAGAACACCCGGAGATAATGTGACGGATTGATTCGCCTGGACGGTGGCATGCCCGACATATGTCAACCGTGCCATCCTTCACAATAAATCTCCGGTAGTTATTCGTCATCATAACTTCATCCATTATTGCACAGACAAAACCTTCAGTTTCTCCGAATAGGTCCCCGGAACGTAGCCATGCTACGGACGCTGATAGGTCTACATCGGGCCCATGGAGGGCCCGGAAAAAGCGTCCGTGAAGCTCCTTACTCTGCCATACCTCCCTGCGATCGTTAGTGTCAAGCACTGGAGGTTTGCGCCAGTTCTCTTTAGCCAAGGAGAGCGGGGTGAGGCCCTTGTCCATCGTGACGACATCTCGATGCATTCCCACATCGGTTCCTAGGAAATATTCCCTGAGGCTGCATATCTCGCGATTGTGGAGAGTCTTAGCATTTAAAAAGCCTCGACCCCCACACTTCCGCGGGATATACAGTCTCATAACCGAAGAACGTGGGTGATGCATCCGATACGCCGTCAACAATTTACGGACCTTCGTATCCAAGGCGTCTAGTTCTGTTTGAGTCCATTTGAGTATGCCGAAAGAGTACATCAAAACCGGCATGACCCAACCGTTGAAGGCACGCACCTTATTGCCACCTGATAAAAGACTATTAAGTACTTTTTTCAGGCGGCCAAAGAAACGCTCCTTCAACGATTGCTTCATGTCAGCAACATTGACGCCCAGCGCTTCCGACATACCCAAATACTTATAGGTTTCGGTTGCTGAGAGGGATCGAAGAGTTATGGAATCTGAGAGCTGGGTTCCCACAGATTCCACAATCTCCCCTCGTTTTACATGCATGACCGCACATTTGTCCACACCAAATTCCATTCTGATGGCGTTACTGAAAGTTTCAGTTACCTTCAGTAACTCCATCAGTCGCAAATCGTTGGGGGCAAACAGTTTTAGGTCATCCATGTAAAGGAGGTGAGATATAACCTGACCATCTTTCCGCAACCGATAGCCTAAACCTGAATCCTCCAGCAGTGTGCTTAGAGGATTCAAGGCTAAGCAGAACCAAAGTGGACTCAAACTATCGCCCTGAAATATACCTCGCTCTATCCTTATCGGCTCGCTATTCCTCTGAATCTGCTGACATCCTGGATAGCGAAGGACTGTCCTCCATTGCCCCATACATGACATCAGGAAGGTGCGCAGAGTTGCATCAACTTTATACAACTCGAGCACCCTCATGAGCCATGTATGTGGCACCGAGTCATAGGCCTTCTTATAGTCTATCCAACATGTCGACAGATCCTTTCGGGAACGGCGAACCTGGTGACTAATGGCCATATCAATGAGGAGTAGCTCCTTAGTACCACGGGACCCGTTCCTACATCCATTCTGAGAAGCGGACATGACAGAATTGTCATCTATGTGTTTGCTAATTTTAGTTCTCAAAATGGATGTAAGAACTTTATAGACTGTACTGGTTCCGCAGTACTACCCGATTTATGGAGCAGGTGGGTTATACCTGTTGTCAGGAACTCTGGCAGCGACCCAGACTCTAAGGCTGACTGGAACAGGGTCGCCAAGCGAGCGTGCGACCTTGTGAACCATTTTATCCAGAAGTTGTGCAGCCCATCCGGCCCTGGAGATTTCCAGTTAGGCAACGGACGGACTGCACGAGCTACGTCTTGGGGGCTGATAGTAATTGCCCCCATTTCTGATATTGGATCGCATGCTCGCTCAATCACCCGAGTCCATTCACCCTCGGCATGGCTGACAGGCACCGACCAGATGCTGCGCCAGAACGAACACATTGCATCATCATCCGGCAGGTGCGTGTCAGCCACACCTTGGTCCGGTCGCTCCCAAGCCCTATAAACCCACCTTTCATCTTTTTGGAATGTGCGATTCTGAGTGTATCGGTCCACCCACCGCTTATAGAAATAAGGAAATTTGACATGAGCTACACGACATGCCGCTACAGCCGCACAATACAGGATTGAGTGAACATCGGTGAGGTCTTCGCAGTTATCAAAATAGTTTGATAACTGCGAATCCAGAACAGCCACCAGCGCCCTATTTTTGTATATTATTATTATTATTACTATTATTATTCCTTTATTCACTTACAATCAAATTTGTTACATTTTTAAATATGAATTAAAAAAATATATAAAAAACATTTAAAAATATAAAAAATTGTAGCCCACCGGTATCGGGAACAGGGTCCAAGCTACCGGCGGTCAGGGCTCCAGAGAGAGGAACCTCCTAACAATACGAGCCGTGTCCAGGAGTACCGCTTTCTGAATCAAGCCCTTGATCCAGCTGCCTAACGAGAGCCTCCTCAGGTATTGATCGAGGCTCTTGGCAATTAAGCCATGGGCTGATACGACTATCGGCACAATGATTGCTGAGTCCACTTCCCACATGTCAACAACCTCGCGAGCCAAGTCAAGATACTTGATTTGTTTATCTTTCTCGGCTTTAACGAGGTTCTCATCATGTGGGACCGTTATGTCAACAATCATTGCGCGCCGCTCTGATCGATCCACCACCACTATATCAGGCTTATTGGCTACAATAGTCCTGTCAGTGATGATGGATTGATCCCAGTACAACGTGATACAGCCATTATCGAGAACTGGGTCGGGCACATACCTATAGTAAGGCACTTCCGATTCCACAAGGTTGTATTTTAGAGCAAGTTGCTGATGGATAATCCTGGCTACAAGGTTGTGTCTATGCAGGTACTCTCCGTTAGCTAGACGAGAACACCCGGAAATAATGTGACGGATTGATTCGCCTGGACGGTGGCATGCCCGACATATGTCAACCGTGCCATCCTTCACAATAAATCTCCGGTAGTTATTCGTCATCATAACTTCATCCATTATTGCACAGACAAAACCTTCAGTTTCTCCGAATAGGTCCCCGGAACGTAGCCAGGCTACGGACGCTGATAGGTCTACATCGGGCCCATGGAGGGCTCGGAAAAAGCGTCCGTGAAGCTCCTTACTCTGCCATACCTCCCTGCGATCGTTAGTGTCAAGCACTGGAGGTTTGCGCCAGTTCTCTTTAGCCAAGGAGAGCGGGGTGAGGCCTTTGTCCATCGTGACGACATCTCGATGCATTCCCACATCGGTTCCTAGGAAATATTCCCTGAGGCTGCATATCTCGCGATTGTGGAGAGTCTTAGCATTTAAAAAGCCTCGACCCCCACACTTCCGCGGGATATACAGTCTCATAACCGAAGAACGTGGGTGATGCATCCGATACGCCGTCAACAATTTACGGACCTTCGTATCCAAGGCGTCTAGTTCTGTTTGAGTCCATTTGAGTATGCCGAAAGAGTACATCAAAACCGGCATGACCCAACCGTTGAAGGCACGCACCTTATTGCCACCTGATAAAAGACTATTAAGTACTTTTTTCAGGCGGCCAAAGAAACGCTCCTTCAACGATTGCTTCATGTCAGCAACATTGACGCCCAGCGCTTCCGACATACCCAAATACTTATAGGTTTCGGTTGCTGAGAGGGATCGAAGAGTTATGGAATCTGAGAGCTGGGTTCCCACAGATTCCACAATCTCCCCTCGTTTTACATGCATGACCGCACATTTGTCCACACCAAATTCCATCCTGATGGCGTTACTGAAAGTTTCAGTTACCTTCAGTAACTCCATCAGTCGCAAATCGTTGGGGGCAAACAGTTTTAGGTCATCCATGTAAAGGAGGTGAGATATAACCTGACCATCTTTCCGCAACCGATAGCCTAAACCTGAATCCTCCAGCAGTGTGCTTAGAGGATTCAAGGCTAAGCAGAACCAAAGCGGACTCAAACTATCGCCCTGAAATATACCTCGCTCTATCCTTATCGGCTCGCTATTCCTCTGAATCTGCCGACATCCTGGATAGTGAAGGACTGTCCTCCATTGCCCCATACATGACATCAGGAAGGTGCGCAGAGTTGCATCAACTTTATACAACTGGAGCACCCTCATGAGCCATGTATGTGGCACCGAGTCATAGGCCTTCTTATAGTCTATCCAACATGTCGACAGATCCTTTCGGGAACGGCGAACCTGGTGACTAATGGCCATATCAATGAGGAGTAGCTCCTTAGTACCACGGGACCCGTTCCTACATCCATTCTGAGAAGCGGACATGACAGAATTGTCATCTATGTGTTTGCTAATTTTAGTTCTCAAAATGGATGTAAGAACTTTATAGACTGTAGGGAGACAGGTGATCGGTCTATAATTTTTGGGTTCCGCAGTACTACCCGATTTATGGAGCAGGTGGGTTATACCTGTTGTCAGGAACTCTGGCAGCGACCCAGACTCTAAGGCTGACTGGAACAGGGTCGCCAAGCGAGCGTGCGATCTTGTGAACCATTTTATCCAGAAGTTGTGCAGCCCATCCGGCCCTGGAGATTTCCAGTTAGGCAACGGACGGACTGCACGAGCTACGTCTTGGGGGCTGATAGTAATTGCCCCCATTTCTGATATTGGATCGCATGCTCGCTCAATCACCCGAGTCCATTCACCCTCGGCATGGCTGACAGGCACCGACCAAATGCTGCGCCAGAACGAACACATTGCATCATCATCCGGCAGGTGCGTGTCAGCCACACCTTGGTCCGGTCGCTCCCAAGCCCTATAAACCCACCTTTCATCTTTTTGGAATGTGCGATTCTGAGTGTATCGGTCCACCCGCCGCTTATACCTACGAATACGGTTTGCCCATGCATACACTTTCTGCTTCAGGAAGTCGATGCGTTCTGTGACACGGGACATGTAGTCTCGAGGGCTGATATCAGTCCCCGAGAACGCCTGCCTCACAAAACGCATCACTCTAGGGCGAGTATTGCCCTCCCTGAAGCAGACCAGTTTGCCGATGAGTGCTCTGGCCCCACCAATACGTCGCTCAATCCTGTACTGCCATGCCGGTACGGCTGGTTTTGGACGTGTAGCTCTGTCAGAAGGAAATTTGACATGAGCTACACGACATGTCGCTACAGCCGCACAATACAGGATTGAGTGAACATCGGTGAGGTCTTCGCAGTTATCAAAATAGTTTGATAACTGCGAATCCAGAACAGCCACCAGCGCCCTATTTTTGTTATGCATGGGCAAACGAGGTATGCGTGGTCTCAGGTCTGGTTGCATGAACCGATATTCCCGAATCGCACCCTCCAAAGCACTCCTCATTTCTACATTGCACTGGGTACTTACATTAGTAACCATGTCATTACTCACGTCGTTATCGCAATTTGGTATTATGCTTGACTGTGGTGGAACCACAGCCTGCGACGGCGTGGCAATGACATGGTTACTCTGTATTTCAGTCCGCAAGCGATCAAGTACGGTATCATCCAACATACGATTACGCTGGATGACCCGCACCTGATCCGATAGTCGTTGTGCCGACACGTTGACAGCTGGCTCAAGCACCTGAAACAGAGAGAGCATCCTAACACGGTACGCAGTCAGGTTGTTTCCCCCCTCTGTAGCCCCATAGTATGCGCGCATGACATTTGCATTGATGGATTGCGTCCATCGCATGCGCTGCACACTTCCGCCGGGAGCTGGGACCCTATCAGAGGCCGGTGGGCCTCGAGGTCCTAAGCCGTCCGGTGGCCGGCGTCCTCCCCGTCGACGAGCAGGTGGTGGAGTCGTGGGCGGAGAGAAATACTCGTCGCTCGAGCTCGACGCAACTGCCACGGCCGGTGTCACAGCGCTCACGATGGGGCTGGGTTCCGGCGGCGGCGAGGCGGAGCTGAGCGACGAGTCCGGAGGTGGTAGGCGTGCGCGACGAGCAGCAGCTGATCTTGTCAACATTTTCGTTGTTTCATTTCGTTACTTATTTTGTTGGATGGTTTGATGGTTTGATTCTTTCATTTTTACATAATATGACATATGTCAACGGTCACAGATTTTCTTTATTTATGTTTCTTGTTATAAAAAGCAGATCTCACGTTGTAATTTTTATGGGTATTGAAGACTATTATAATTATAAAAAGAGAACTGGTATCTGATTGCTTAAAATAATATCTGTAGTAAATAAATTGCAAAAAATTTGTTGAATGAAATTTCGACGACTTGTTGACTCACTATTATTATTATTATTATAACCATCACCTCTGTAATCCCTGAAGACTTAGGCTGAGGTGTACCTAATAGTACACCCACATTTCACCAGTTATATTTCAGTCCCGTGTAATGGGGCGAGCGTATTGCTATCAACCGGGCACAAATCCAGGCTCCGCGGCTGCTACTGAGAAATTCCTGATGAAAAAACCCAACAATAACTTGCCCGATCCGGGAAACCAGGACCTCAAGCTCAGCAGTCGCGATTGCGACCACCTAGACCCACGAGGCAGTATCAGTATCCTTACTAATATACGTATTATAAATGCGAAAGTAATTCTTTGTTACCTTTTCACCCGTTTTCAACCTAAACCACTGAACCGATCAACCTGAAATACAGAAACGGACATAGGGTACCTTTAAAGTACTGTTACTGAGGAAAATAACAATAACGTTCTAACGATAAAATTGATGGCACCATCTATTTTATCTTTAGAACGTGTCGTGTCTTTCGAATCATGATTGAATTATATTATTACAAGTCACAAGTTTAGAATTTGACAATCAATTTGGGGTGTACTCTGGTACAACCCGAATTGATTGTCAAATTCTAAACTAACGCCAGAGCAAAACCGCCGGCAAAAGCTAGATAATTATAGCTAAGATATATTTATACGTAGCTTTTTCGAAAAAAAAAATAATAATTATGATATATGATTTTTAGGGTTCCGTACCCATAGGGTAAAAACGGAACCCTATTACTAAGACTTCACTGTCTGTCCGTCTGTCCGTCTGTCCGTCTGTCTGTCACCAGGCTGTATCTCATGAACCGTGACAGCTAGACAGTTGAAATTTTCACAGATGATGTATTTCTGTTGCCGCTATAACAACAAATACTAAAAACAGAATAAAATTAATATTTAAGGGGGGCTCCCATACAACAAACGTGTTTTTTTTATAATAATTGGTACGGAACCCTTCGTGCGCGAGTCCGACTCGCACTTGGCCGGTTTTTCAGATGATCGTGCAATCAGTGATGTCTCAATCTTGGATAATAAAGAACATATTGTTACTTCTATGTTTGAGCATTCAATGTGAAAGATTTGATACAGCATTATTAGATGTTTATGATACTTGTTTTCTGCTCCTGAAGTCGGAAAACTGTCCAGGTAATAATATTACCTATATTTCCGAACACAACCCAAAGGGCTTAGACAAATTTAGTGGTTTCAGAAATGTATTCACTATTACAAAATAATTAAGTAACTAATGGGTGTATCCCGTTACATAAGTTGACATGTTTTTATCCGAGACATAGGTTACATTTATGGATGATATTATGTTGATTAAATCACATCATGAAAGACATAGCTGTAGCCAGGATCGTCTCCTCACGAGAGAACTCCTCAACGATGAATAGCACGGACACGAAACTTTGTATACACGTTCGATGTTAATATTTCTTCTTTTAATTAAAAAAAAAAAACTTGTCATTTTTTTTATTTTATTGTAACTATTTTTGCCTTTTACAGGTGCTCAAAGAAGGGTATGTAAGAATATCTTGCGTTTACAAGAAACATCGTTTAGGAAGATGTCTGGTTGTGGCTTGTTTCTCATAGATGCGAAGCTTCCTCTAGAGTTATCTGGTTTTATCATTACGTACACCATTGTACTATTGCAGTTTGCATTTTTGTGATTGTGTTTTAAAAATCCGTTTTTATTAAAGTTACTGTTTGGTTTTATATTCAGTATTTTATAACCTAATCTACGTTCTCTGTACCCTCGATAAAATTATTTTGAGTATTTGTCATATTTTTTCCCCGTGACTGACGTTGATGTTGAAACGCTGGTGACTAAAACAGTTATGGACATGAATGTTGATTAATGAAGAGGGCGAAGATGGGCAAATAAAACATAGATGGAATGTGTGAGGAATGATATGAAAGGGAAAGGAGTAAATGATAGCGTGACGGTTGACAGAGGAGAATGGAAGAAGAAAACGTATTACGACGACCTCAAGTAATATGGGAAGTAAGACGTAGGCAGGAAGATGAGTAAATTTTTAGTCTTAATTATGCAAATTCATAATTTGATATATCTTTTTCTTTTTGTAAAATTACTTTGAAATGTTTTCTTAAGATAATAAGAATCAAAATTGTTGGTACATTACGTAACTTTAAACTTTGGAGGAGCGAAGTATCCTAACACAGGTAATTTTTGTCTAAAAGGTCACTTCAACCGCCAGATGTAGTACATAACTTGTGAAAGAAAATAAATTATTTGTATTTGGATGTTTGTATAATTTGAATTTATGATGACTAACAAGCACAATATAATTATTGAATTTATTATATTTTTTTTAATTAATAATTATTTCGAGCCTCACAAGTGATGTCTCCCCATATCACTATCGAGCCTCTAGGATAATGAGTCGTATCATCGATACAAAATACGAAGAAGACGGTAGCTCCTTATTCTTTCAATCATTTCTCACACAGTCCATCCATTTTTTCTTGGCACTTCTTTCTTATTTCTTAATAGACCTGATTTATTATATAGAAACGATACGGATGTCTTACATGTCAGCGAAAGTCTAACTGTTCTCTCGAAATGGATCGCAGCTAACAATCTTTTACTGAATGCGAATAAAACAAAATGTCGAAAGTTCTCTTTACCAAAATGTACAGCAACGGGATCTAAATTAAAATCTTGACGGCAAAAAACTTGACGATATAACGGGAACTGTATTCTTAGGGATTGCTATCGATTCTAAATGATTCTGAACGATTCTAAACAAACGTCCGTCCATCCACACTATTACATTCGTACTACTATTATAAATATGAGTTTATGAGAACAAACTCATATTTATAATAGTAGTATGATAGTTTGGAACGCTCATTCAAAAGTCCAAACTCAAGGTTTGCCAACATGCTATGAAGCGCAGTATCTTAGGTGTCAAATTAACAGATCGTATTCGTAACACTACACTGCACTCCAAAACGCAAATCGTTGACGTGGCTCAAAAGGCTGCCCAACTTAAATGGGACTGGGCAGGACATATCTGTCGCATGCCGAACGAACTGTGGGCTCGTAAGGCTCAGAAATGGTGCCCTGAAATAGAGACACGGGGTCGCGGCAGACCACGAAGGAGATGGCGGGACGAACTGGATGTTTTCCTTGAGAATTGGAAAGAAATAGCACAGAATCATGACCGTTGGAAGGAATGGAGGGAGGCCTTTGCCAAGCAGTGGGACAATACAGGATAGATATAATTGTTTGGAACGCTAAATGTGTCCTTGCATTGTCCTGCCTATTGACCTGTCTAGTTTATAAATTTAACGATTACATTACTGTAATTAGCTACTTGACTACTAGATATTATTACTTAGAAAGTGGTTGACAGTAATGACAGTTGACATTGTCTTAAGCAACATAATGCCTTCAGCACGAATAGTTATTCCAGAAGTTCACAATAATCGTCTGGAAAAAGATATTCAAGCATTGGTGAATTCTTTTAAATTTCCACTCAATATATTCTTGACTTGGAAGTATACTGTACGAAATGGTTATATTTATATAAATGGAAGAAAATATTGCGTGATGGCATTCTGTCGTACGTTACTTCTAAATGCGTTGTGCTTTTACGTAATGCTGACCGTAGACGTTACAAATGTCAACATGTCACCTTTAGAGCGTCATTTGTTGACTCTCTTCAATGTGCTTAACTATATCACCTTTATGATCGACTTTACAATGATGTTCATTCTGGATATCGTGTACACGTCTTGCTTATCTTAAAGATTCAAAATTTGCACTAGAGCATCGGTCTCAGTAGAAGTATCCAGAATTAAATTTTAAGGAACTGGATCACATTTGCAACAATTATCATTCCCTGTTTAAGTTTTTTTTTGTATTCTTTCAAGTGTCATCTGATATTCCTTTCAATATCAGTTTTTTCACGGACAATATTTGTGAACATAATGTGTATTACGTGGAATATCAATATTGTTATTGCGATCCGTATAATAATATTGCATAAGAAGTATCTGGAAGAGTGGATTAAAGAAATATTGATGATGAATGATTTACTCGAAAATGAACTAGAAAGTTATAAACATTATATCAAATTGCTTTCAAAATACCCCGGTATATTCCATACCGGGATATTTTGAAAACTTTCAATCTGTATAAGCAAATTTTTCAAAAATATTAACATAACATACATTAGTATAACATTTATTTATTAATTATTTACCATACATTACAGGTTAGAATCGTCCAATACAATGCTATAAAACAGAAAATTGAACAACATAAAATAAGTAAAATTACACCCAGTAAAAATATTAATACTTAGATTATTTTAATATAGCAAACACATGAGATAAGACAAGGTCAGGAAGAAGACTGTATTAAAAAGAACAAAATAAATTAATTTTTCATTACAAATATGCAAACTGTAGCAACACAACAATATAGTTAGTAAGAAGACTCATCAGACTTAACTGTAACGCAGTGTCTAAGTAGAACAGGCTACACACACGTATCTTGCTGAATGATGCTCGATGGAAGCGAATCACGTTCTTGCATAGTTTTTTCTGATCATCTGTAAAATAAATAAATAAATATCGCTGCACATTAACACACAGCGCCATCTAGCGCTACACTAAGCAACGAGGCTTGTGTCGTAGACACCAGGTAGTTGATATACTACATAGATTACTTTTTGTTTGTAAATACATACTACATATATGTCGGATCCGGTCATGAGTACGGACGGGCGAATGTATCGAAAGCGTGCCAGTGGTGACATTACGCGACCTACTTACTAGTCTACCCCACCATGGCGGCTTCTACAGAGTCCTGATGTTAACAACACGCGGAGAGGTGGACATTCTACGTCTGATCGCAGTGGAGTTAAGACGTCTTAAAACTGTACCCGATTCATTGTGCCCAGTGTTTATGTGTCAAAGTCACGAAACCCGTCTTCTGCCCACAAAATGCTCGACCCTAGCGAAATAAATTCCTGACAACCCGACATACATATAAACATCCATGACTTGGAAACAAAATTAAATGTCCATGCTCATCACACAAACATTTGCTCCAACCGGGATTGGAACCCGGGACCCTAAGAACGTAAAGCAGCCTCACCACCGCTGCGCCGTTCGGGTCGTCAAAAATGATTATTGCATTCACTGTTTTAAGTTATCACGGTTCGTAACTAAACTTAAATTTTCACTTACGGGATATCTTCCGTCTTGCAACAGCGTCGAAATATCAGGAGCTCAAAATAAATAATAATCACGGAAGATATTCCGCAATATTGCATTGTTACACAAAATGTCGAGGAAACTATCGTGAGGAAAGTTCTGAGTATGAAAGTGGATGGGTATAAGAGTAGAGGAAGACCAAAGAAACGATGGATGGACTGTATGAATAATGATATGGCACCAAAAGGAGGTGTCTGGTGAGATGCCGAGTAATGGAGAAATATGGAAGAAGAAGACTTGCTGCACCGATCTCAAATGAAACGAGATAAGAGCAGGACAATAATGATGATGTTACACGGAATTTACCAAAGTATTTCAAATACGTTTAAAAGTATCATAAAATGATGTTGTTTTAAGAAGGAACATCGATAGGTTTTAGTCAGTAAAAGTCTGACACTCCCTTCCACTCCGCCCAGAGAGAGAGGGGTCATGGTCGATGATTTCCCATCCGAAAAAAAAGGCCCACAAAGTGACATTTTCTATGCGATGATGATAAAATGGTCGTAAAACCAAGAATAATTTAGACACTGGACAGGACCTGAACAATCAGACATTAAAATCAATGCGCATGAATCTTGGTTTCTTTCAACAGATATGTAGAATTTCTCACATTGCCGGGTCAGTGTTGTTAGGTACATCAAATCCTTTGTAATCCAAAGCACTACTATCATAGCTCCGTAGAATGAGATATCCTGTAACAAAAGAATTGGTGTTGTCTAAGTTACCGGCCAAACCCGAATTCAGGACAAACTAGTTTTGCCTAGGCTAAACTATACCGACTTGGGGCACCCCGACACGGATAGATTAGGTTAGAAGGGTATGGCACAGGCAAATGAGCGAGCGAAGCGAGCAAATAGTTCCCGCCATACCCTTAATGGTTATTTTATTATAAACCATTCAGAAGTAGGAGCCCCGCCAGGCGGGGCTCCGTTGACCTTCGTTCAGTTTAGCCTAGGAAAAACATAGATACATATATAGTTTTGTGGATTATTTCTTTGAAGAAACCCGTTTTAACAGTGGTCATGCTACGTGGGCTGGAGTACATAATATATGTTTTTACCTATAATGTCCCACAGCTGTGCAAAGGCTTCCCCCATAATTTTGGCATTCAATTTGGTCATCGCCTATTTTTTTTAAAATACTGAATGGGCTAGTTCTTGGCCGCAACAGCTCGCCTGATGTGAAATTAACCTTTTCATCCAATACGCTAGTAGACAGACGCCAGATAGATCTAGATCATTACGCCAGCATTTCTTATGCGCATGACAACCTTCGTGTTCAGGC
Source organism: Xestia xanthographa (assembly GCA_905147715.2). NCBI lineage: Eukaryota > Metazoa > Arthropoda > Insecta > Lepidoptera > Noctuidae > Xestia > Xestia xanthographa. The sequence continues at coordinate 6,979,202 of LR990644.1, forward strand.
ATATAATGCGTGACTACACTGGTCTTTCTATACTGATTTCGGTCCTTATTATATAGTCCTGTAAGTTTGACCCACCCATTCGCATTTCAACCGCGACAGTTAAGCGCAACATACTTAAAGAGCTGGTGCGGATCGGTTCGGGAGTGCGACCGACATCTGATCGGTGATGCCACAAGCATAAGACTGTGTTGGATGTTTCATCAGCAAACCTGGCCTTTTTAGTCTCGAACAAAGATCAAGTTTAATCGCCATGGGTTAGGACATATATTTGAATGTTTTTAAGGACAGTCACGAAGATTTCATCGAACTAACACTTCTAGTTATACTGGAGGTCGACTAATTGGAAAAATGCACCTAATTACTGTTGTACAAAGGGCTAATATATTCGTAGTTTATTAATTTTATATTGAAATTGAAACTTACTATTTCGTTACTAATAAATCCGATTTTTAACGATTCAATTGAAACTTGGCAGTACATTAGAGCGTGACTGAATAATTCTATGATGTAGTAAAGTATCTGAAAAGTAACAATATTTTAAATTATTAGCCTAATTATAAAAATATGATGTAGCTCTTGTCTGGCAAGCCTTTTTGGGTGAAAACAAATTTATTAAAAATAAGTCCCTTTCACCTGCCTGTCTGTCCGTTTGTCGCCACCAATTTTCTCAGGAACGGGTGGGCCGTTATTGAAATTTATACCAGATACTGATGTCTATAGTCCCTATTAGATGTATAAAAATCAAGGTGCTGAGTCAACACGATAAAAAGGGGATCGGTTCTTTTTGCTTATTGTTATGTTTCCTAATATACTTTGGGATAACTGTTTTGGCATAATTTGTTTTGCCTTAATAATACTTTGCCAATTTTTTTTTGGCATACTGTCTATGTTGGCATAATCTTCTTAAAGGCTAATTGGTTTTGGCATAAATTGAATTCTGCACAATGTTACTAGGCATAATTACTATTAGCATAATAGTATTCAGGCATATAATTAATATAAATACCGGAATCAAATTTTAGTTATTTTGATGTATTTATTATGAATTAAAATTTTACTAAATTGTGCTACAAAAGTTAGTGATAGAAATGAGGGGCAAGGCGGCCCGCAAGCTGAGGAGCAGGTGGTTTTAACGTTTGCCGCCGCAGCTGTGGCTGGTCGGAGAAGCCGGCCAGCAAGCCGAAGCTGCGGTGGTTAGCGTAAAACACATCTGCGACGATAAGCTCGCGTAGGACCGCCGGAGCCTCGCAGCGCTGAAGCAGTGACAAAAACCATGCCTGTTGCAGGTTGCATACTGCATGCTTGCTTGCTGCATGTTTGTTAGCATGCTGCATGCTTGCTGGACGCATACTTGCTGCATGTATGGTGTATGCTTGTTTGCATACTGCATGCTAGGAAGCATGGGAAAAAACTCATATATGTTCACAATCAACTATGTTCAAAACAAATATGTACTTAATATTGTAATATATACTTAGTATGTACTTTTACTATTACAAACTCATTTTTTGCAGTTGGTGCAATAGCCGTTTCATGGGAATGAAGAGCAAAGTTAAGTTTGTCCTTTATTAAGTTTGTACGGAACCCTCGGTACGCGAGTCCAACTTGTTTTGGCTGGTCTTGTACGTTTGTAACGAATAAACTCAAAAACTACTGGACTGATTTATTTCAAAAATTCTTTCATCAATTAAATACTACATTTTTCCTGAGTAACATAGGCTATGTTAAAAAAAAATATCCACTGGTGCGAAGCCGGGACGGGCCGGGTAATATTGTTTAATATGAAATAGAAGGTACTTACAAATTGCTGGAAACAATCTTTATGGATCACATAACACTTTAATAAATCAACGTAGACCTGAAACGCTTTTATGCTATCACTTTCAATGCGCGTATCTTCTGTTACTTGAGAATTTAAAGCGCGAGTACTCCAGAGAACAACTTTATTTTCTAACAATTTCATTATTCGAATGGCATAAATAATATTTACATCAAAAACAATTATTATGTAACAAACAAATATCGATAATGAAGGTATACCAGTTAGCTTGCAAAAAACAGTTAAAACGAGGATATGACCACCCAGACCTAAGATAACAATGATCCAATTGCAAATGATGAAACGGTTGAAACTGGCTTCACAGTTAAGAAATCTGTGAACTTTTTGAAAAGTAAGGACAAAATTAATAGATTTTTTAGCTTGAACAACTCCAGTTACAAAATTCATAGTGAATCCCAAGAAATAGAATAGAATGTCATACAAGCAGCTTAAATACATGAAAGTAGTAGGACCCAAAAAAATCTTCAATATAATACGCTACAATGGTGCTGTACACTAACAAACCTATTAAAACTGGTATTGCAATAATTGAAACTAAATTGGAGATGAAACTGTTATGAGCTATAACACCCTGTTTAATGCGATATTTGGGAAAACATACAATATTTTGCATCAAATTCAAAGGTAAAAGCATTGACTGCTCATCCTTATCGACGGTGTTGTTCAAAATAATCGATACGGAACATTTATGTTTTTTATTTCTTATCGTGTTCATTATGAATGTTCACGTTGATAGCTTCCGTGTTCAAAACTGACGGAACAATGAATACTAAACATTTTAACTGCGCCCATCAATCTGATTATGATAATACTGGCATACTGTTCGCGGCTTCGTTCGCGTTTATTTAGAAGTTGACAATCAATTCGGGTTGTACTCTGTTGTAATAATATAATTCAATCATGATTCAAAAGACACGTGGCGCCATCTATTTATCATAATAATGTTGTTTACCTCAGGAACAGTACTTTTTTTCGGAATGAAAAGTACTCTATGTCCGTTTTTGTCACACACCTGACAACGTGTATGCAAAATTTCAGGATGATCGGTTCAGTGGTTTAGGGGCCGCCTCCACGAGCGAGAGATTTGACGTATTTCTATACGAAAATATCACCGCGATTCTCTCGCTCGTGGAGACGGCTCAAAAGAGAGTGTATAGAAAAATGTGACAAAGACGATAATATCGAAGCGATTCTCTCGCTCGTGGAGGCGGTCCCTTAGGCATGAAAGGTAACAAACAAACTTACGTTATTTTTTTTAATTAAAAAGTTACGATGGTTAACATCAATATTAATTACTTAACTAAATTCTAATGTTATGGACTGTTACTTAATTAATACTCATACTATAAATGAGAAAATAATGCTGTCTGTTTGTCAAATACCTTTTTTAACTTTAACGCATTTGGATATACCATGATCTGGCCACGATTTAGGATAGATTTTAATCCCGGTAATACATTCAAGTTGGAGAGCAGCCGTGGCCCAGTGGTGGCGGCCCCGACTTACAAACAGTAATTCGGGGGTTCGAATTTCATCACCACTGCTCTCAAAACGGTGAAGGAAAACATTATGAGGAAACCGGCATGTCCTAGAACCAAAAATTCGAAGACATGTGAAATCTACCAATCCGCACTAGGCCAGCGTGGTGGATTATAGTCCATAGGAGTTGCGAACACCAGCCCGTTATACAATACAATATACATTCCAATAGGTTTATTTTCGATCCATAAGCTTGAGAAACCACTAGGATGTTTGTAACTCAATCACGCTAGAACGGCTGAACAAATCTGGATTAAATTTGGCACAGAGAGAGATTATATTTGGGAATAGCAGGTTTTTTTTTTTTTCTCAAACATATGCATCCAAATTTCCATGCAAACGAAGCCACGGGTAGCTGCTAGTATTTCATGAAGTTATATTTATAAATGCACATCTGTATAATTTTTCAGCACATTAGGTAACTCCACTAATTAACTGAATGCATACTAGAAAAATAAAAGCTGTGAAAAAAAAACAACATGTCCTACAAAAATAAATAAAAAATCACACAAAACGAGATGACCTTTTCATCGAATTCACACCAAAAAAATGTGATTCTGCAAATAAGAATAAGAAGAATAAGAATAATTTATTTAAAAATAAAAGTATTACAAAAATGTACGATTAGGTGCAGTAGTGTTATTTCTAAAACAATGGTATAATTAGTGCATAATAGTAAACTATAACCAAAAATATATTTAACAGTCGCAAGAAACGATAATGTGGAATTCACAAATGTTAGCTAGCGACCCGCCCGATCTAGGTTTATTTAAACCTGTGTTTCAGGCCATCACTTTACATAGCACAAATTAACTAGGACAGTAAATATTATAAAATATGTATTATAAAATCTATAAACAACTAAGAATAATCAAATTGGTACAAAAAACATTAAACATTAAAACTAAATTAAGTAAAATACATAATTATGTACAATTAGATACTAGGGAATATCATACTCAAACCAGGACTTCTAGCAGTTTTTCTGTGTCCGTGTAATTAAGTATCGCTAAATAATCCGATATTACAAAACTACATTTCCTATAACTAAGACTGTAGAAGTTTAGATTCTTGTTGAGTCTTTTATACAGAAAAAGGTCCTAAAAACACATTAAATCGACTAGCAAAAGCATGTCTAGTTTGAGGCTTTGTGCAAACCAGGTCCTTCCTTCTCCTACCGTCAGGGACTGGGTCATAGAGAAGTGTAGAGTGCTGCTGTAGTATAATGTGAAGAATAAATAATTGCCGCACTGAGAGCACATTGCATGCTCTATAGAGCAGGTGTGTAGGAAATCTAAACGGACGAAATGTAGCAACCTTTAGAATATTGCTCTTTGAGAACGTTCTAGAGGGAGAAGAATCGAATTTCCCGCCCCCCCCCCCCCAGGACGTTATGCAATAGGTTAGAATAGACTGACACAACGCTAAATAAACCTATTTTATTAATTTATAGTCGGCTACATTACGTAAATACTTAAAAACAAATATTAGTTTGCGCACTCTAGCACATAGTAACTCGATATGTTTACGGAAATTTAGATTCGAGTCAATAGTGACACCAAGATATTTCAAATGGTCAGTTCTTTCTAAAGTAGGGCAAGAACATGCAGTGTTAGCGTACGTGCTACAGGTATGCGCGTGAATGATTAGGTTAGTAAGCGGTGTGTTAGTATTTCTCATTGTAAATGAAATGTATTTTGTTTTATCAGCATTCAGTGTTAGAAGATTATTCTGGAGCCAATTAGATACAATGTTAAAACCATTTTGAGCATATTCATAGGCCTCAGCTCTTGATTTAGCTGAAAACAACAGGGCAGTATCATCCGCATAGGACATTACAACACCATTTTCGAGTGGCAGGCTGCAAAGGTCATTAATATAGATTAAAAATAATGTAGGACCTAATATGCTGCCTTGTGGTATTCCAAAACGAGTATTAGAAAGATCAGAACTTGTATTCGGACCAATTTTAACACATTGCTGTCGATCGCTAAGATAATCAGATAATAGTTGAAGCTGCGCTCCTCTTATCCCAAGTGATTCAAGCTTCTGCAAAAGAGTGCAAGAAATAGTATCAAAGGCCTTGGCAAGCCCAATACTATTAAACTGTATAATATTTAATTTGATTTATTTAGTGTGGGTGCAAGTCAGTATTTTTGGTTTAACTTTGAAATATTTGTTCGAAAAACACGGAATATACAGATATAACTTTAAATACATGCCTTTCATAAACGGAATTTGTTCGAAGGTTTTTTTGACCCACACTAGGATTTCTTCTGTATCGTGATTATTTACCGCATCATTTTGCCAGTCACGAAGATTGATCGATTATGTTTCTACATACTCAAAAACATATCGTAGGGTCACACATGTTGCACATCGTTTCTAATTCTGTTTCATTTGAATTTAGTCAGAATTAAACTAATATTTTTGAGAAGTAAGTTGTTTCGTACCACACTCGTTTCCGAACGCAGTTTGTGACGTCTTGGGCAGCTGTCACTGTCATGTCAGTTTTAATGTCATTGTCGTTGTTGCTTGATATTGGCACGGAACGTTGAATTGGATTTTCTTTGAGAAAAATTGTAAATCCGTTTTAATCCGAGTTGTTTTCGGAATTATTGTTGGAAATTCGAACTTATTTAGCCTAATTTGAGCGTATTAACCCGGGTAAGTTAGTGAACGGAACTGAACGTACCACCGTCCTTTGGGAACATCGTCGGATCTGACATAAACTCCTCACTTATTACACAATCAAAGACACCTGTACCCTTAACAAAAAGTAGTCAAGCTAAGTCTGCGGGTACGAAACTTGCGACGGGCGGAGCGACGGCGGGGCGGGGCGGTGCGGCGCGGGGCGATGAGATAGCGGTGTCTTGCGTGTGTACGAAACAAACTTCCGCGCAGTCACGCTCACGTAGTGTTGTGATAAACATGAATTCATGTCGAAGAGAACTATTGGAGCCCAGTCTCCTAATGAGAGAATTTTTATTACCTAGAGATGGTGTTCGTCCATTAAATCAATAATAAATCGATAAAATAAATCGTTTTTACTGTTCCATATAGCCGGTTTTGATAAAATAAAAGATATAAGCTCTTCATTGTCAATTTCCATAATTGTGATAAGAATGCAACACTATGTACCCGCGCAAGCGGTGAAATCAAACTAGTTTGTTCTCGTCGCTCCGCGCCGCCACCGCTCTACCGCCGCCCGTGCATTGCTCGATCGCGCCGCTCCGCCGTCGCCCGTTTCGTACACAGCGCTTAATGTTTTTAATGCATTTGATTACATCGCTGTCGCGCCGCCCCGCCGTCGCTCCGGCCGTCGCAAGTTTCGTACCTGCAGACTGAGTTGTCCTTTCATCACGATGACTCACACTTATACCTAAAGAAGGAGAAACTATGGCCCAAGAAATCAATATAAGAAGATAGTAATAATTACACGAAAAACATTTATTTTATGAAACCTGGATTACAAAAATGCGAACTGCAGCAACACAACAGTGTAGTTAGTAAGAAGACTTATCAGACTTAATTGTAACGCAGCGTCTAAGTAGAACAGGCCACACACACGTATCTTGCTGAATGATGCTCGATGTAGGCGCAGTACGTTCTTGCACATTTCTTTCTCTTCATCTGTAAATCAGTATGTTTAATTTTTAAAGTGTACATAACATAACGCCTGTAATCCCAGGAGAGTAAGGCAGAGGTGTGCCTAATAGTACAGCCACAATTCGCCAGTTATGTTTAAGTCCCAAGTAAAAGGGGGCGTGCCTAGTGCCATTAAACGGGCACAAAAACAGGCTCCGCGGCTGCTTCTGAGAAATTCCTGATGGAATAACCCAATAACACTTTGCCCGACCCGGGCATCAAACCCAAGAACATATGCTCAGCAGTCACTCTCGACCAATGAGGTCTAATATTTGGTGTACTAGTTGTTTTTAACCGACTTCCAAAAAGGAGGAGGTTCTTAATTCGATGGGTATTTTTTTTTTTTTATGTATGTACACCGATTACGCTGAGATTTATGATCCGATTTACGTAATTCTTTTTTAGTTTGATGCGGAATAGTTGCCATTTGGTCCCATAAAAATTTAACATAGTTTGGCCCAGAAGTTTTCATTTTATGAAAATGTTTGCTTCAGTCGTGTGGTATAATTTCATGTATGTTCACCGATTTCTCCTCCATTTGTGGAGCGATTCTCAAAATATTTTTTTTATTTGAAAGAATATACTTCTGAGATGGTCGCCCTTAAATTTGGTGAAGATCTGATGCTGATCTTCGGAGATATATACGTACAATGGAACTCTTCAAAACTAGACGGTAAATTGCAAAAAAAAACACAAAAAATCACTTTTTTGTGTTTTGTGTTTTTTGAAGTCGGTTTTATTTTATTGTTAAAAAGTTTTTAACTTTCACACTTACGATATTACCTGAACAACGTGTCTTCAAAATGATTGCGCAAGAATCTTGAACACGCTCAAGAGCTGAGTAAAATTTCTCGCATTGCCGGTTAAGTACGGTCTGACACGTCACATCTTTTATTACCCACATTAGTAAGGGCATTAAAGCAATGGCTGCGTCATCCTAGAAAAAAGCTTAACTTTTGAATTATGAAATAAGCCAAGAATATGATTAACTCAAAACTAAACTAAACTAAAAAGTATTTTTTCTTAACCAATATGCTGTGTTTATTAAATGTCTGGGATGAATATTTATACATAATACACACTACGATATAGAAAAAAAATACTTTAGCCCTAGTGACAAAAACAACTTATTTATACCTTATTACTTTTGTCCAAAACTGCTGAACAATACGCACCTTTTTTATTTTTTATAGATTTTTTTTACTATTAAATCACATAGATTTTATATCTGTATATTCTGGGGAACAGTCTTAATTTTTTTTTGTCTATGTCCTTTCTCCAAATGATTTTCAACCATAAAATATTGACTTTAAGTTCAAAATCGAGTGAATTTTGAAATGTTGTGGTAAATTGGTGCCAGCGCACCATGATAGTACAGTCACGGACTATAAATGATGAGCCACTTGCCACCATTGTATGTAATTTGCCACCATTGTAATGTATTTTAGCCGTGTAATGCAAATCGGGTTTAGTCGTTTATATTCGTACTTAGTACAGAGTGACTACCTAAAGTCGACGAATTGCAGGTGTAGCAACCGTAACCTAGCGACAATATTGTTTTAGCGTAGCCATAGTAACGTGGTGGCGTACGGAGAAATTTTATCTTTTCTAACATCGACATTTCAACTGTCACTCTGGCTTCGGATAGGTTTTCAGAAATAAAGAGTATTTAATAAAGACTATTTCTTCAAAGGAGGTCAGTATCAAATAGATTGGGATACACGTCAGCACCATTGTATGGTTTTATCATTGACAACTTATAAGTCATTTTTCAACCTCTATGGATAAGACTATTTGCGATTATTAGTAATGTGTCATTTTGTTTCCGAGCATTCGGTTTGAGTTCGTGTTTAGTCGTGTAATCTCGTGAATGTATACAACTGCAAAATTGGAAATCTTGAAAGTGGCTTATCAATTATAGTCCGTGACTGTACATGAAAGTATGTTTCTTTTAAATAAACAATATCTGAAGCATTCACACTGTGAGACCAGGGATTGCAATCTGGTCTCATTTGATGAATCCGATAAAAACATAGAGAAGTATGTACAAACGTGTTTTTGTGCAAATTAGGATTACCTAGATAACAGAGAAATTCCTTAAGGAAATACCCAATAACGTTTTGCCCAACCCGGGAAACGAATCCAGAATCTCATGCTCAGCAGTTGCGGTTGCGGCTACTAGACCAACGAGGCAGTAAAATATTCTGTAGGTATTCTAAATTTTACTTTTCTCGCAAAACCCACATTATTTACAATAAGATCGTAAGTAGCGCAGCTCGTAGGTAGAGACGTATTTAATAATAGACCCACATTTCGCTAGTTATGATTAAGTCCCATGTAATAGGGGGCGAGCCTATTGTCATCAACCGGGCACAAATCCAGACTAAAAAAATCAAAACCCTACTTCTTACCATATTTCCAAAATGTCCATCTTTCCATTGTCCGATTGCCATCTGGATATAACCTAAAGAGTGTAATAGAGCAGCTACTATGTGGTAAAATATCTGAAAGGGACAATGGAAAGAAAGAAATAAATATATTTATTTGGGACAAGCAGAGGAAATACAATACCTGATCAGAAGAAAATGATGATGAGCATTCTAGTGATAAAGAAAGTACTTGTGTGAGACTGCACGAACAGACTCACGATGTCCGCGATTACGCGGAGCCCTAATCAAAATAATATTTGTTCAATCGACAAAGTGAAAACACCTATTAGATACACTTACCCACCACGTTGGTACCGGTGATGTGACGCAGTCCTGGTCACGTCTTATCTGAGTGGGGTGTAAGTATAACTGTGGTTTGTGTGGTGTATGTGTAGTTATGTGAGATTACGACGGTTCCATGGACGCCCACAGCGCGCACCGTCGACCCCAGGATCAAACCTTCAGATCCCACACGTGGCACCTTTCACCAATGTCCAACTGAATTTTATCCCGGTTTGCTCACCCAATCGGGGATATACGACAATCCAGCACTGAATTTAGGAAATTACCGGCGTTCAAATACAAACACAAAGGCCGGCTACATAACCAACAAATCACTCGCGGTCATGACCCCAAATGGCGAGATTTCTCAATTTTCACTCAATTATCAACAAAATATCAAACACCGATCAAGATGGTATCGGATTAACGTTAACTCAAAGTTTCAATCAATAATTACACGACAGCCGCGTGCATCCAAAATTACAAGCACGGAGCGACCATCTTTCAACCAAAATTGCACTGACAAGCAAAACGTCATCGCACAGATTCGCACAGACAACGAAACGTAATCTGTCAAACGTCAAAAGGTGCGTTCAGAACTTGGTGGATGAAACAGTACTCATGGTTGAAATCATGAACAACTTAGTACTCGTTGCCTTGAAATTATTGTCCGAACCACCAATAGCTTTCCCTGTGTTTCCTACGAAGCGGTTCCTCGATCTGTGTCTCTTTTTCTGAACCAAGGTCCATTCCTCATTAGACATTTGAGTTTTTGACAGTGGTTTCGACACTCCATCCTTCACAGTAACAGAGAAACTCTTTCTATCTTGGACACATGACTGGCGGTCAGAATTTTGCGCACAGTTTACGGCAGAGGTCAGTAACGCTGTGTGACTCACCGTCGCATTAGACAAAGCGAGATCCACCGTTAACTTCTCACTCGCAGGTGTCAGCGTCGTTGGGACGCCGCCGGAACGTGAGAGGGACAGAACCTCATATTGTACCGACCGGCGACCGCCGCGGGAGACGCCCTGGGCGTCGGGGGCCACCACGTGGCCCCCGGCCACCGTAGGCGCGGGCCTGCGGACGGTGGACTATGGGTTAGCTCTCCGTTCATCCGTCTCATGACAACAGGCCATGTCATGCCATTTCGACGGTGCGTTCATGTTCCACGCACGCCTCAAAGAGGGTCAGCAAAAAGGAAGGGATCCGCAAGGACCGATGCCTGCCGGGGTTGCGGGACTGTTCGAAAGAGATACCGTGGCCTGAAAACACAAAGGGCGATGAAGGAATATGGATGGGTTTTAGTCAGTAAAAGTCTGACACTCCCTCCTGCTTCGCCCAGAGCAGGAGGAGTTATTTGATGATTACACATCCGAAAAAAGAAAAAAAGGGTCGGCGTCGCTCCGTTCACAACTACGCGCGGGTATAAGGGCCGGAGAACATATATAAACTCAGGAGAATGATGATCATGATGATGAATCGTAGTATAAAAATTGTAGAGGAAAGGCCAACATATAAAAGTGTTGGAACATAAAATTGCAAAACCCAAGTTGTAGTCGAGCCTTTTTTTACATCGCACATATATTAAGATTGCGAAGCAAATAAAAGTTAATTTTTATACAAAAGCATCAATGTACTTTAAGGTCCTATTTGGTTATTGATAGTACTAGTCGAACAGTATGTATCAAGAATGGATAAAGTAAGGAATGAGTATATTATTAGAAGAAGTTTAAAAGTGGTACCTGTTACAGAAAAAAAAATAAAGGAAGGCGTGTGTCTTGGTATGGATAAACTTATGTTATGAGGAGGGATGAAACGCACGTGACTAAACGAGTGATGGACATGAATGTTGATGGATGGAGAGGGAGAGGAAGGCCAAAGAAAATATGGATGGATTGTGTGAAGACTAATATGAAAGAGATAGGAGTAATGATGCCGCGTGACGTTTCACAAGGAAGAATGGAAGAAGAAAACGTGTAGTGACGATCCCAAGTAGAAGACAAGGGGAAGATAATGAGGGTTATAGATAGTACTCACAAGTGACTGAAAACAATCTCTAATGATGTTATAGCAATCCATTATAGTAACGAAAGCTTGAAATACTTTTTCGCAATAACTTGGTCTGAACGTTTCTTCGATATTTTGAGAATTCAAAGCTTGATTATTCCATAAAGCTAGTTTTTCTTCTAGTAATTTTATAACACGAGTGGCGTATATTACATTATAGTTCATAAAAATAATAAGATACATGCAATATAATAAAATTATAGGTAAATGTAGTCTTATAAAGAAATAAGTGTAAACAAAGATATAGAGCGATGGAAACAGTATTATTATAATCCAATTCCAAATGATAAGACGTTTGGTTGAACATTCATTGTTGAGAAATATATGGACTTGTTGAAATGTAAGGACAAAATTGATATATTTTTTTGAGTTTATCATCTCTAACACGAAATTCGAGGTGAAGCCAACACAGTAAAATATAGTGTCAAATAAATATAACATGATAGCTTTGAAAGTTAGTAATACTGAACTATCTGCATCAGAATTGATAAGAAATAGTATACAAGTGAAGTATGCGTATATAATTATGAATAGAAGTATTCCAATCAGTGAAAGGAAATTGGAAATTAAAGTATTTGGAGTTATTAAATTATTGTGAATGCGATATTTAGGACAAAACATAAAACACTGCATCAGATTTAAAGGGAAAAGTATTGACTGAACATCTTTTTCCACAAAATTGTTTAAAACAAAATTCTCAGGATCGTTTTGTCTGTTATCACGGAATCTCTTCATTTTTAAAACCATCACTTATAGAAGCTTCCAAGGAACAGAAGTTAAACTAATATGATATGGAATATTTTAATAACTGTATTAATTTCATTAGGATATGATGGAGGAAGTACATCAATATTAATTACTTTAATTCATTTTACGATAACAGTAGATCTAGCCCAGTTACACGACTCCACTCCCATCCGGCAAAAATAATATAACTCAAATATGGGCTTTAGGTATTTCTCTTTAGATATACATTACAATGGCATTGACGGCGGTTAGCCCGCTGACAGCGAGCTCTCTGTTAATTTATGTTGCCAATGTAAACTATATCTAAACAGCAATACATAATGCCCATATTAGAATTACACTATTTTTGCCGGGTGGGAGCGGAGTCGTATATGTGGGCTTTAACCTCCTACTAAGTTGCTAAAAGCCCCGAAGAATTTTTTTTATTTTTATTTCTAGCCTGCTCTGTCCCACTCCTGGGCAAAGGCCTCCCTCCATTCTTTCCACTTCTCGCGAACCCGCGCTTCCTCCTTCCAGTTCGGACGGAACCTGTCTAGTTCGTCCCGCCATCTCCTTCTTGGCCTGCCGCGACCCCGCCTCACTGTGTCAGGGCACAAGTTTCCTGCAATTTTGGCCCACAGTTTGTCCGGCATGCGGCAGACATGAAGAAATAATAATGAGAAGATATACTAATCATACTGGTCCACCTCGTAAATATTTTTTCTAATCAATCAATTCGTAGACTGCCTCGTTGGTCTAATGGTTGCAAGGGCGACCGCTGATCATGAGGTCCTGGGTTCGATTCTCAGGTCGGGTAAATAGGTTTTTCCATTAGGAATTTCTCAGTAGCAGCCACGGAGTCTGGATTTGTGCCCGGTTGATGACAGTAGGCTCGCACCCTATCTCACACCATTATAGAACTTAAACATAACTGACAAAATATGGGGGTGTACTTAATTATAGCTACAAAAACCCTTTCAATTTGATTAACAATATTGACATGGACAAAGTAACTACAAAATTATTTGATTCAAACGTAGACTTCTATCCCATTGTACGACACAGTGATATTGTATTAAATATAAAATGACGAAAGAATCCCACAAAAAAAACATCAGTGATAGTTCCTTGGACAGGAGGTTCCGAAACATGATCCTCCCATTTATGTGTTTGAAGCACTTATTTTTCAAATCAAGCTTTGCTGTAACACACAATTGTATCAGTCGCCATGGTGTGTCCTATTATATCGCGTCTCTCATCGGCACTCTTGTATTCATCATTTTCCATTCGTTGAATTACCTAAATGTAAAATATTTTAGATTCTACAGTCCGTTTCTTGTATATTTTAGTCATTTGAACCGTATATTGTTGGTTATCTCGTTTTTTGTCTTCTACTGTATTAATATTCTCCAACGAGAAAACAACGTGCTACTAATTTTGAAGATTCAAGAAGCTTTCAGAATCATCCATTACAAGAATTATGAGATGTATACTATTTGGAATTGGATCTGCATATTGTTGGAATTCATCGTAGTCTTCATCTTGGCGGCAATCTCGACTAATGTGCGCAACGCATTTTTTTTTTATTCATTGATTTATTTTGACGTGGACGTCACTTACGGCATACGTGTAATCTCCTTGATAAGAGAAGGAATGATTGCATGGACCGCTGAGGTGGAGTGTTACAGTAAATTGAGCTTGGAGCTAGAGGACGGCCAACAAGATGATAATTTGAAAGAACTGTTTCAAGCATATGCTGTTCTATTAGAAGCGTTTAACATTTTCAAGAGAATATTTCAGTATTCGGTGAGATTTACATTTTTTGTTTTGGTTTATTTTTGTAGGTAGAACGTTTTGGTATGGACATGTGATGCGGAGGGATGACGAAAATTTTGAGTATGAATTTAGATGGCTATAAGAGTAGAGGGTGACCCAAAAAACGATGGATGGACTGTGTGAAAGGAGGTGGCTGCTGATATGATTAGTAATAGAGAATTAGGGAAGAAGACATGCTGCGCCGACCACAAACGAATTGGTATAAGGGCAGGAGAATGATGACGATGAGTAAGCTTTGTAGAAACATCCACAACCCGTTTTTAGGTTTCCTTACTCACGGCGAAGGGCGGCGGTGACCTATTGCGTCCGGCCCTGGTTCAATCCATGGTCCGGGGCGAGACGGAATGGGACGCCGTTTCCTCCTTCTGTAAAGCAGTAATGCTAGAGAAGGAGATGGCGGAACGTGAGAGGGAGAGAACCCCACGTCCCGGCCGCCGCGGTGGACGCCCGGGGTGTCTCCCGGTGATCGGGGGCCACCGTAGGCGCGGGCCTGTGGACGGAGAGTTATGGGCTATCTCGCCGTCCGTCTCATGACGACAGGCCGTGTCGACGGCGCGTTCGTGTTTCACGCGCGCTTCAAAGGGAGTCGGCAAAAGGAAGGGGTCCGCAAGGGCCGATGCCTGCCGGGGCTCCGGGACTGTTCGAAAGAGCATGGTTGGGTTTTAGTCAGTAAAAGTCTGACACTCCCTCCGGCTCCACCCAAAGTGGGAGGAGTCATTTGATGATTTCCCATCCGAAAAAAAGGGTTCCGTACCCAAAGATTAAAAACCCCTATTAAAAAGACCCTATTACTAAGACTCCACTGTTCGTCTGTCTATCACCAGGCTGCATCTCATGAACCGTGATAGCTAGACAGTTGAATTTTTTACACATAATGTATTTCTATTGCTGTTATACCAACAAATACTAAAAACCGAATAAAATACATATTTAACGGGGGCTCCCATACTGCGAGACTGTTCGAAAGAGATACCATGGCCCCGGAACACAAAGAGCGATGAAGGAACATGGATGGGTTTTAGTCAGTAAAGTCTGACACTCTATTCTGCTCCGCTCAGAGCGGGAGGAGTCATTTGATGATTCCCCATCCGAAAAAAAAGGGGGGGCTCCCATACAACAAACTTGATTTTTTTGCCGTTTTTTGACTCGATATTAATAACGGCAACAGGTAGACGCTTGAATCTTCACAGAATATTTAGTTATATATTCACTTTAAAAATAAATAATTGAATTAAAATAAAATAAATATTTAAGGCGGCTCCTTGTAATGTTGTATAGATAAAGGTACGGAACCCTTTGTGCGCGAGTCCGACTCGCACTTTTTAAGGAATTTTTACCGAGTTATCCGAACATTTTATGATAGGAGTTACTAACTTTATACATACTGTGTATAATTTCAATAATTAAGTTTAATTTCTTTTCAGATATTGTTCCAAGCAGTCGTCACATTTTTGCATTCTCTACAATTCTTAGAACTGACAATAGAATTTGAAAACTATTTGGCTATGAATCATTTGTCGGTAAGATTTATAATTAAATTATGATAAGAAAATCTACTAGCCTGTGTTGTATTCTTTTGCCGAGCTTAAAATTTCTCCTTTCAAAATTCTCTATAGTTTTTGGCCATTTTTTGCCCCTTAAACACGATCAAAAGAAAAAAAAAAAAAAAAAAACAAAGTACATGACGTGTGTGAACGCTAACATTACATAAATTAGTAGTAGAGAATTAAGATACCATCTTAATGTTCATTGGAATGCCCTTTTGTGATTATTACGAAGCGCTCCAACATACAGGTTCACTTCAATGACATACGACATTTTATCGTTATCACTAAAAATGCGGTATTTAATTATGTTTACCATAATACCATAACCATTTATGTAACCCACCCGCAATAAGTACAGCTTATCCGTGATCATCTACAATGTTCACACATTCACAAATAGGGGGCGACCCTATTGCCATCAGCCGAGAAAACTCAACACATACCTAGGCATACCTGATGAAAAAACCCAATAACACTTTAATTGCTTGGTTTTTCATCTGTGTAGTAAATACTGTTTTTTTTTTGTTTAAGCTAGGCATAATACCTCTCCAAATTGTCACCATCGCATGGATACTAAGGAATATGATTTTAACAAGTACGTTCAGCGTCAATTGTGAGAAGTTCTACATGGCTGTTTGTGATGCAGACGCTACCTGCAGTTGGTTGTTAAAGAACACTCAAAAGACTGGTGAGACCAAATCACTTTTTACTTTTCGAGACACTGGTCATGTGTTTTCCATTAAAAAAAAAAGAGACATATCCCTAGGATTTCTCCTGTATCATGGATGCGTTTACAAATATTTAAACTCACATACACAAACAGCGGTAAGTGGCAGTGGGAAGGGCTCATTGCTCACAGAACGGATGGCCGATGGGGCCGAAAAGTTCTGGAGTAGCGACCGCGAACCGGAAGACTTTGCGTTGGAAGGCCGCCCACTAGGTGGACCGATGGCCTGGTGAAGGTTGCGGAAATCCGCTGGATGTGAGTCGCACGGGACCGGTCAATGTGGCGACACATGGGGGAGGCCTATGTCCAGCAGTGGACGTCTTTCGGCTAAAATGATGATGATGACACAAACAGCCAGACCCGGAACAACTACATATAGGTAGGTCATACAAATATTTGTTACGCGCGGGGATCTGATTTTGATTGAATCCGCGATACGCAGCGTAGCAGCCTATCTCTCAGCCACTGCGTCCTCTCACGGCGTTTCCAGTCCCATCTGCTTTGTTACTCGCCTTGCATTAATAATCCTCCCGCTTCGTTCGTGTATTGGATAGAAATAATCACACAAGACGTTTTGAATAGAGCCTATGACACTCAAAAATAATGTAGCTTCCCATTACTGAAACAATTTTTTGAAATCGGATCTGTACTTCCGAAGATTACCTTTACATCCAAACTTACAAATTTTACCTCTTCATAATATTAGAGTAGATTTTAAGAGAGAACAGGGGCTGAAATTCTTCATAAAAATGCATATAAATAAAAATGAAATAAATAAATACCGCTGAACATTACACACAGTGCCATCTAGCGCCACACTAAGCAAGGAGGCTTGTGTAGTGGACACCAGATAGATGATATACTACTTAGATACATTTTGTTAGTAAATGCATACTTATCATACACTTTAAACATCCATGACTCGGAAACAACTGTGCATGCACATCACACAAACATTTGCACCTACCGGGATTCAAACCTGGGACTCGTTTGCCATTTTCTTTCTGAATAATGTCTCAAGAACAAATTTTTTTTTTTTTCATAAAGTCAATGTCTACAGCAGTAGACATATCCCTCTCTTGTATCTTTTTTTCAACAACTAATAAGTAAAGAAACCCTATGTTATGACCCTGATGGCCGTGATTAGAGGACAACCTTGCAAATTATAGAATTACCTGCGTTTTCGAGGAAAAACAATATGAATACGAAACGTCAATGTCGTCAAAATGTTTGTGATTTAATCGAACTGAGCTGCAGCTGTCTCTATCGTACTTTACGGAGGCAGACTTGATGCAGCTCGACAGCAAAAGTTACTTCAAATACTAATGTTTCGAATTCCTCGAAGACCCTGTTCGCTCTTAAGAGCTTTTTTCTCTGTAACAGTGGTATCCAAGCGGTTATGCAAGAACGTGCTGCGACTGAACCTCGCAACCTTCCACAAGATGACAGCTTGTCGGATGATCACGGTCGATGGACGTCTGCCACAGGAGTTTAGTTACCTAGTGTTGGAGTACCTAGTGATGTTACTACAGTTTGCCTTGTTGGTTTGGGCTAGACAAAATAAAGTTTAAAGTAGAGTAGCCTTTAAAATGTACACCATGAAATGATTGTAGAACTATGAAGAAAGAAAATGATAGATATGTTATAAAATTACGCCTGTAATCCGCGTAAGGTTGGGCAGAGGTTTACCTAATAGAACGCCTTCATTTCGCCAGTCATGTTGAAGTCCCTTGTAATAGGGGACCAATGCAAATAATTTCGGGGCCCCCGAAATTATTTTCTGGTTTCGGCCTTGGACCAATGTGACTTTTTTTAATTCATATCTTTCTAAGTTTATATTGGACATCTCAGACATCGGTAAATGATAAATGATGTTTATTTTGCAAGTAGGTTTTTACAAACACTTTTACACGTCATTTTTTTAAACTAGATGGGGCCGGTGTTTCGTACCTGACTACTCTGAGAAGAAACAGCCGAAACAAACTCAGAGGTCATAGTCTCTTTTAAAGTCCAGACAATTTTGCTCAATTCACATGAGGACTATGCAGATTAGTGTCTGAGATGGTCTTTTGAAGAAAGAACCATACCGATTTGAGTGGACCTGTCCAGTCAGTGCAAGCATTTGTCAGTTAACGTGTAGCTCGACTTATAACTCAAGGAGCTCAACGAAACGACGAACAATACCAAAGAAAGGACATTTGGGTAGGTCGCTTAGAGTACTCAAACTGCCAGACAGTTGTGGGAAAAAATAAACAAAAAATATAAATGTGACCCACATGGTCCCCACATTCACAATAATCATATAAAATTCATAACAAGTTCTATTCAAAAAGAATGTAAATAAAAATCACAAAAATCATTAAAAGTCACAATGATGATAAAAAAAGTAAAATACTTAACAAAATAAGTATTCATGTCAAATCAGTAATAGTCAAATAAAAAAATAATAAAGTAAAAAATAATAAAATACATGTCAAAACATTATAATTATGTCAGAGTGTATAAAAAATAATAAAATACATGTCAAAACATTAAATGTCAGAGTGTATAAAAAAGGAAAAGAAAAGATAAAAAAATACAAAAAGGAAAAGAAAGGAATAAATAATAAACAAGCGAAGTCCGAGGCTTCGACATTCACAGAGCAAATTTCATTGGAGCAGCTTAATCCCAAGCCTTTTTATCTTCGAGATAGTGATTAACATGATAGTAGGCTTTCAGGCACAGCTGCCGTTTTATAAACGATTTGAATTTATTTAGGCTTAGTGCTTGAATTTGGCTCGGAAGTTTATTGTAAAAACGTATAGGTACATTGCCAATCTGAACGTCCTATTTTTTTGAGCCTCGTTGCAGGAACAACAAATTTGTGTTTGTTCCTCGTATTTATGTTGTGGATATCACTGTATTTTTTAAACAAATTAATATTTTGAAGGAAAACATCTTGAGGAAACCTTTAGTTTTTTTTTTGGATGGGAAATCATCAAATGACTCCTCCCGCTCTGGGCGGAGCAGGAGGGAGTGTCAGACTTTGAATGACTAAAACCCATCCATGTTCCTTCATCGCCCTTTGTGTTCCGGGGCCACGGTATCTCAACAAAATCAAAATCAAATCATTTATTTCAATTAAGCCAGTTGCAGGCACTTTTGAATTGTCGAAACAAAGATGAAAATTAAATGTAGCTACAGTCCCAGTCACAAGACATAAAAACTGTGAAAGTACTGTAGTTGCCCGTTCCCTAGCGTAGATCTCTATGGAGAAGAACGGGACAGAAACTCCATGGACACTCTTTTAAATCATAAAATTGTTACAAAATCTTGGTTACATCATTCGTGTTGAGATGGTATATTATGTGAGAACAATGTAGCAAGATGTGCACGTTAAAAGTGTCCATAGTAAAAACAAAAAATACAATTAAAAAATAACATTAAAATAAGCCACGGCAACTAAGAGATGACCAGTCACAACTGACAGCGCCCGTTCACGAACATGACGCATGGATCAGCACCATTTAACTCAACCATTTTGTAGGGAACCAAATGATCGGACACACGCGCCACCATCAGCGAGACATTAGAGTGAGCATGACATACTCTCAACTGCCTGGGCACATTCAAGTCAAGAAAAGACGTAGGATTCCAGTGAATGATAGCTTTACATAGTACTCACACAATATGGGCTATGCGATTATATAATACTAGAGATTGAATCTATACAATGCAAAGATAGTTGTACAATCTTCAGCAGCTCCAACAATTATATGTAATGCTATCTAATTTATGCGCCCCTGTCCATGTGGAGCAGGACCAGCATTGAGCCACGCATTTTTATCAGCGATATAATCGCCCAACTTGTAATAAGCTTGCTTACATAGTGTGCGTTTGATGCATGTTTTAAATTTCGTCTCATTCAGTTCAAGAATACTTTGTGGAATTTTATTATAGCATCTCAAACAGTACCCCATGAAAGATGAGTCTACTTTAGCGAGTCTGAAGCCTGGCTGAACTAGTTGGTCCCTATTTCTAGTACTGTAATTATGTCTGTCACCTCTTTTATCAAAAAGATGCAGATTTTTTCTGACGTACATTATGTTTTGTAGATATATTGACAATGTACCGTCATGATGCCAATATCTTTAAACAGTTCCCTTAGAGAATCGCGCCTACGAAGATTATATATGGCTCTGATGGCTCTTTTTTGCAGAATAAATATAGACTCAATATCTGCAGCCCGTCCCCATAGCAAAATGCCATAAGACATTATACTATGAAAGTAACTAAAAAAGACCAGTCTAGCGGTATCTACATCAGTAAATTGACGAATTTTTCTAATAGCGTATGCTGCTGAACTTAGCCGCCCCGCAAGGGATGTTAAATGTGAACCCCATTGTAGCCTTGAATCAAGCGTAATCCCCAGGAAAACCGTTTTATCTACGAATTCAAGTTTCTCTTTATTCAATATTATTTCACAATCACTACTCTTAACATTGGGTAAAGCAAATCTTATGCATTTAGTTTTTTTTTCATTTAATACCAAATTGTTTGCTGTGAACCAATTTTGGACCTGAAGTAGGGCATTATTCAGGTCATCTAGATTTTGGGCCCGTCTATTTATCTTAAAAATTAGGGAAGTGTCATCAGCAAACAACACCATATTTTGAGGTTGGTTTTTCAATAAATAGGGTAGATCATTTATATACACGAGAAAGAGGAAAGGACCCAATATTGAGCCTTGCGGAACCCCCATTTTTACTTTTAAACCCTTTGAATTAACACCATTTATTTGAACAAGTTGTTGTCTATCACTCAAATATGATTTCACCAAACTAAGTGCAAGTTGACCTAGTCCGTAATGCTCAAGTTTCAAAAGTAATGTGTCGTGATTTACGCAATCAAATGCTTTGAAAAGGTCACAAAATATTCCTATGGCGTCTTGAGACTCTTCCCACGCAGTAAATATGTGCTTTAATAAGGTAACACCGGCGTCAGTCGTACAACGTCCCTTGGTGAAACCATACTGTTGATCGTGTAAAATTTTGTTGGTGTTAAAATGATTGAGCATTTGATTAAGCATTACTTTTTCAAACACCTTGCTAAAAACTGGCAACACGGATACAGGTCTATAATTATTAGTATCTTTCGAACAGTCCCGCAACCCCCAGGCATCGGCTTTTGCCCTTAGTATTGCTGACTCTCTTTAAGGCGCGCGTGGAACACGAACGCGCCGTCGACACGGCCTGTCATCATGAGATGGACGGACGGCGAGCTAGCCCATAGCCCACCGTCCACAGGCCCGCACCCCACTGGCTGGCGTGGCCCCCGACGCCCGGGGCGTCTCCCGCAGCGGCAGGACGCTGTGAGGTTCTCTGCCTCTCACGTTCCGCCACCTCTTTCTCTAGCATTACTGCTTCGCAGAAGGAGTTGACGGCTTTCCATTCCGTCTTGCTCCGGACCATGGCTTGAACCAGGGCCAGACGCGAGAGGTCGCCGCCGCCCATCGCCGCTTTGAGGAATCGTGTGAAAACCTGGACTTAAATTAATATAAGTCTGAAATCGCCAACCCGTCTTGAGCAAGCGTGGTTATCAATGCTCGTGCCTTCTCTCTTGAGAACAGGCCTTTGCCCAGCAGTGGGACAGTAATAGGCTGGTATTATTATTATTATAATAGGGGACGAGACAATTGCCAACAACAGGGCACGAGGCCAGGCTCCGTTGCTGTTACTAAGAAATTCCTGAAGGGAATTTTCAATAGCACTTTGCTCGAACCGGGAATTGAACCCAAGACCTCATGCTCAGCAGTCGCGCTTGCACCCACACGACCAACGAGGCGGTCGAATAAAAAAATATTGAATGAAGGAAATTATGCTGAATCTTAAAGAATACTAAAAATACTATTTCATCACGAATGAGTAACCTGCGTCAAGTGGAAGTAGGAATTTGTTAATGAATAAATCATTCAGTTCATCCTCAAATGTATAAATAGTATTTTTTATTATTTTACAAACCAAAATCACAAGTTTATGTGTTGCATTATTTATTAATCTACACTGGTCTGCAAAACTAAGTACTACACTTTTCAAATTTCATTTTTATCTAAACCTTATACTACTATAAGGTTTAGATAAAAATGAAATTTTAGAGATTTAAAATAAAAAAATGTTTTATAGCAATTTTTATCAGCTTTATTCGTTTCTAAGTAGAAAATTAAACTCTTTTTCGAGTCTTTTTTGTTTCGAAAGTATATCTTGTGTACTTAAAAAGTTATTGCAATTTTAACAGTTGGTGTGATACTTATTTTTGCAGGCCAGTGTATTTACAAGTTTGATCACATCTCACACAGTTTGATGTCGGAATCGCTTTCACCCTGTATAATAAAAAACAACTTAGTAATCTAAGTTGTTTTTTATATATATCACGGCAGGGAAAGCCTAGAGGAACACTCTGCCCATATATTGGCGACATCCGCCACCAATCCGCCTTTGTCTTTCAGTCTCTACTTCTCTAGCCATCACATCGCCGTGCGACACCTACAATTCTTCATTGTTGGTAGAGGTAGGTGGGTATTTGAAGTCACACACAGCACTTGGCTCAAATTCCAAACGTTTATTTCTATGAAACCATTTAGGTACAGAAACTGATTAATTTATAACGTTCACTTCATTAAACACTTATAATTACATAGTATTTCAATTGTTTTTGCTAATCGTAGGATAACGTGACTGCCCGTTGCTCAAGCGTCCATTCTTCCGTGTGGGCGGAAGTCCTCCACACAGTACAGGTAACTCATTACATAATAAGTTCATTAAAACTTACAAACAATACTAGAGTAATTCATAATTAATCATTTTAATAATTAAACAATACCAATATTCACAAATGCAAAGGTTTTATCAAGTTAAAGCTAATTAGTCGCTTCAATACTTTTTACAACAATATTCAATCTTTTAAAACCATTTCCGGCAAATCAAAGTATTTAGTACAAAGAACACCTACGAAGTCTTTCACTAATAAATTGTTCTGTAAAATAATCTTGTTACTTTTTAGTTTGTAATTTAGTTAGATAATCTGATTTAATTGTAGTTTCAAATTATTAATTGATTTATTGATCAAATCGTATTCGGCCTGTAGTGTTGCCTCATAAAAATCTTGTGTCAAAATGAACAATAATAATTACAAATCCAATGACATAAAATACTTGCTTATCATAATTTTAACTATAGATTTAGCTAAAGACTTACTGAGTCTTTAGCTAGACTTTTGTTTAATTACTATTTGAAACCACGAACTATCTAAGTGCTAGTTACGCCAATAGATGGCGCTTAACTCATTTGTCAAGTGATGTAATAACTGTACCACGAAGCAGAGATGGCAGGTTCATGGAATAGAATTATGAGTGTTAATAATTAGATTAAATCTTAGCAGATAGAGCCTCTTGCGGCGACACGGCCATTCTGATCGGCGGTGCGCGCTCTGCACCTGCCGTCGCCGTCAGTATGTAGAGTTTCGTGGTTGTTATCTGAAATAGTGGAGATAAATTTTGTCGGCAGATTATTGTTGCTTTTATTATTATCCTACAATGTTCATTGAATTGTAGGATTTGGTAATAGAAAGTGTCAGTCAACATAGAAAGCTAGTTATAGATCAGGCATCTATTCAGTTTTCATTGTATTCAAAATTAAATGCGTTTATGTATCACCTAGACATACACACAGTCACAGAGTTAATCTGCTTGAAATTTTTATTTAATCTTTTAGTAGTGTTTAGATTGAAGCTGGTATGAGCTGCTAACTGAATAAAATGTTGTAGCCTGAATTATCAAATAACATTAATTGAATTGAGGTTATTGATTTTGTTTAATCAGCTAACAGCTGAATAAAATATTGTTGCTTCAATTGTCCAACAATATTCGTTGAATTGTTGTTTAGTATCAGTTAGTTTGCAAGCAGTTTTGCAACTTGTATTTGAGTTTGTTGATGCTAAAAGCTATTTGTTAAAAATAACAGCTTGGTATGAGTTTGGGTTTTTAGTTATCTTCAGAACCTTGTAATAGATCTACTGTCTACTAGATTTGTCTTAAATAAAATTATTGATTGCTTTAGCTAATCTGTAATTTGTATTTGTTAAGTGTAGTGTAAGTAGCATGTTTTTATTTGTTCATTCTCACGGGAAGGTAATGCTCTGTGATAGACACAAAGTCTTGGATTTGACAGGATAAAAGGATAGGATCAGGAACACCGCTCTGTGATAAACACAAAGTCTTTGATTTGACAGGATTAAAGGGTAAGGAGTTTAGGACCATTGCTCCGTGACAGGCACAAAGTCTTTGATTTGACAGGATATAAGGAACCAGGCTCTGGGCGTTAGTACGCCGTGGACCCAGCAGGATAACATGAGAGTATTGTTTATCAGTTGCCTCCACGGCTGCTGATAGGATCATTAGTAGTGTTCATTATCAGTGGCCTCCACGGCTGCTGATAGGATTGTTTGTAATTTGTTGTGTTCATTATCAAGTACCTCCACGGCACTGACAGTATTTGTTTGATTTGTTGTGAGTGTTTGTATTACTCATTGCGCTTGTTGTTTCCTCCACGGATACCAATAGCTTGTGAGTTTTTTATTTTTATTTTATTAGTTACTGTTAGGAGTACTAATATTTTGTTATTATTTTTGTAAATAGTTGCTTACAACTGGCAGGATTATAAAAACTAAAATAATCAATGTGGAAACATGTTACTCAATACACATGAGCATCATGTAGGTAAGTTGATTGGGCTATTGTATTAAGTCTTTTGTTGTAACACTGTAGGTATCAGTGGGGAAGTGTAAGAAGTAGTTTGAAAACTCCTCACCTTTTATGTTAGTTTATGATGTGAGGACACTGTAACAGTCATCCCTGGTTGGCTGTTCTCATGCTGTTCCCCATTTTATAGCTCCATAGCTGGCGACACGGTCATCTGTTCACCAGGCTGTAGTCCTTGAAGTTGTTAGTTTTTGAAATTGTTCATTGAGTCACATTTTTAAGTGACCTTGCTCCATTATCATTTGCTGGGGTAGCGGTTAATTGATGTCATCACTATCTTGGAGTGACTGGGTGCATAGAGTTGCTCTCAATTTCTTTGATAAAACATATCATTTCTTCTATGATAAGACAATTGCCTGGAACCTGAAATGTGAAAAGTCATGCAGGTAAATAACATAACATCACGCCTATTGTTCCTGAAAGGTTAGGCAGAGGTATACCTAATAGTATGCCAACATTTATTTTGAAGTCCCATGTAATAGGGGGCAAGCCTTATTGCCATCAACCAGGCACAAATCTGGACTCTGTGCCTGCTACAGAGAAATTCCTAATGGAAAAACCCAACAACACTTTGCCTGACCTGGGAATCGAACCCAGGGCCTTATGCTCAACAGTCACGCTTGCAGCCACTAGACCAACAAGGCAGTCAGTGCAGGTAAATATAAATAATAGTGTAATGTCTACACTAATAGTGAAGTGTGTAGGTACATAACATCACACCTGCAATCCCTGAGGGGTTAGGCAGAAGTGAAAATAATAAATCCACACTTTGCCTAAGCCTCTAGTTTAGCGATATGGCTATTTGCCATTCATATGATTGTCTGGCTTGCTACTGAGAAATTCCTGATGGAAAAACCCAATAACACTGCCAGGCCTGGGAATCGAATCCAGGTCCTCATGCTTTAATAACAGGGCTCATGTCCACTGGACCAACAAAGCAGTCCTACTATTTTTTTTTAAATTAGTTGGAGTGATAAGTTTTATAGTCGGTAATAAGTTGTTTCGAAATAGTTGTTTACTTAGATTAAGTTAATTAAACTAAGATGGGAAAGTTAAACTGATCAGAACTACTTTAAAAACACTGTTGGTTGTGTAGTTGCACTGACAAAACATTCACATTTTATTAACACATCGAAAGCTTTGCTTCGTTGATATCACACGCTAAGATTTCATTGTCATAACTTGTTGAACTGAAATTTGTTTGACAATTCATAAGTCGTCTTGTTTTATAAATCAGTTTCATAACAAAGTGTTTTTGTATGAATCTTGCAACATGTTGTCCATTACAAATGTTTTCAAATTTGCATAATTATTTGAAAAGCCCTCAACTTTGCACTTAACGCAAACAATATCTGATTGTGAGGTTTAAACCTATAGTGTGAATGAAAAGTCAATAACAACAAGTTTTAAATTTGTTACTACTCAGTTATTTAATTAGTAGTAATTAAAAAGTTAAATCTAATTCATGAGTTTAGTTTCTGACACATCATTACTGGTTATATTTCAAAATAACATTGAACGCATAGTGATTGAATTAAATGGAGTGTTTTTATTTCACTTATTCAGGTGTCAAGTTACCCTAACCAGCATGGGATGTGTTAAGATAAAATAATGTTAACTGTAAATATTCTCTACAGTAACAAAATACTAAAATAAATAAAACAAAATACTTCCCGGGATTGATGATCCATTAGCAGGTTTATTTATTGATAATTTTGCTTTCCCGGAGTCCAATCTTTGTTTATTCTGCTTCGGTCATTCTGTGCTGTACATGTTGGTAATTTTGAGTGCAATAAATGATGTTTTCCATCACATACAACTTCATTGTTTGTTTACCAATGTAAATTGCATTTTCATTATGTGTTCTGATTTGTTTTGGGTCAAATGTTGCAATAAATTATCATGTTGGTATTTGTCAGCCACTTGGATGAAAATGCAGCCAACTCTTAGGCTATCTTAGACTTCTTAGGTATCTTCTTGTCTATCAGTTCATTGCCACATAACACTGTATATTGGCTGTGGCAGCATAATAAGTCGCTCTCTCTTGAAAAGCTTCGTGGTGACCACTTCGGTGAAAAATTCTTTGCCACGCCTTCGGCCATGGTCACGAAAGCAAGAGTTCTAGTTCGGTAGTTCCTTGTAATTGTTCTGGATGTCCGGCACTGTGAGCAGCGCGCAAGAGCTATCACCTCTTCTGATATCACGGCAGGGAAAGCCTAGAGGAACACTCTGCCCATATATTGGCGACATCCGCCACCAATCCGCCTTTGTCTTTCAGTCTCTACTTCTCTAGCCATCACATCGCCGTGCGACACCTACAATTCTTCATTGTTGGTAGAGGTAGGTGGGTATTTGAAGTCACACACAGCACTTGGCTCAAATTCCAAACGTTTATTTCTATGAAACCATTTAGGTACAGAAACTGATTAATTTATAACGTTCACTTCATTAAACACTTATAATTACATAGTATTTCAATTGTTTTTGCTAATCGTAGGATAACGTGACTGCCCGTTGCTCAAGCGTCCATTCTTCCGTGTGGGCGGAAGTCCTCCACACAGTACAGGTAACTCATTACATAATAAGTTCATTAAAACTTACAAACAATACTAGAGTAATTCATAATTAATCATTTTAATAATTAAACAATACCAATATTCACAAATGCAAAGGTTTTATCAAGTTAAAGCTAATTAGTCGCTTCAATACTTTTTACAACAATATTCAATCTTTTAAAACCATTTCCGGCAAATCAAAGTATTTAGTACAAAGAACACCTACGAAGTCTTTCACTAATAAATTGTTCTGTAAAATAATCTTGTTACTTTTTAGTTTGTAATTTAGTTAGATAATCTGATTTAATTGTAGTTTCAAATTATTAATTGATTTATTGATCAAATCGTATTCGGCCTGTAGTGTTGCCTCATAAAAATCTTGTGTCAAAATGAACAATAATAATTACAAATCCAATGACATAAAATACTTGCTTATCATAATTTTAACTATAGATTTAGCTAAAGACTTACTGAGTCTTTAGCTAGACTTTTGTTTAATTACTATTTGAAACCACGAACTATCTAAGTGCTAGTTACGCCAATAGATGGCGCTTAACTCATTTGTCAAGTGATGTAATAACTGTACCACGAAGCAGAGATGGCAGGTTCATGGAATAGAATTATGAGTGTTAATAATTAGATTAAATCTTAGCAGATAGAGCCTCTTGCGGCGACATATATAACTTTAATTTTAAAGATTTAGTTGAGGGTATTGCGTTCATAGATGTCCGTAAGGATTGAGGAGCCATTTTTTGTAGCTTAATGAAATTAATATACTTATTTAGTAGTAAGTTTAAAAAAATTGTAGGATTGATCCTCGATTTTGTAGTATAATACTTCAAAAGTTATATAATCATAAAGGTGGCACCTCAATCTAAATGTTTGGATTGAGGAGCCACGTCAGAACTTCGAACATCATGGATTAATATTTACCATAATTTAGTATGATATTGTAGCATTTGAGAGAAGTTAGTGGAAAAAATCTGAACACGGTTGTATTAAAAGTAAAAAAGTTACCATACATTATGTATGTGGCTCCTCAGACCGTAATACGACTCATCATTTTTCAAAGAAGCAGTTGTTCAATTAATGCGCAATTTCTTTGTTATTTAGTAGTAAGTATATTAGATTTGTAGGACAAATTCGTTAATTAAAAATGAGTGAATTGGGAGCTATAGCACGTTTTAACTGGCTCCTCAATCCTGACGTTACTATACACGAGAGATCGCAACGTTACTCTGTAGCTACCTGAGATCACAACGGAATCTAAAATCAGATACACTAACATTTAGTAGTAAATGTCTTCTAAATACATTTGTACAGAACAATAATGTATATATTCGGTACCTGTAAAACAAATTACTTTTCGCTACGCCTTAAGAATTCCCTGTTAAGGGTGACCATGGTATATGAATGAAACCAGGATAACTAGTTTTTTAAATTTTATTTAGTAACAAATCGACAATGTCTAAATAGATAAAATAATAAATAAATAAAAATCTTATATTTCAGATTCATCCCTAGATTATACCCATATTTATTTGTTATTAAAATTGCGAGATTACAAACTAGTGTTATAAAAAAAATATTTATAGTATAAAATAATAAATAAATATAAATATTGCTGGACATTACACACAGCGCCATCTAGTGCCACACTAAGGAACGAGGCTTGTGTTGTGGACACCAGATAGATGCTATACTACATAGATACTTTTTGTTTGTAAATACATACTTATTATACATATAAACATCCATGACTCAGAAACAAATGTCCATGCTTATCACACAAACATTTGCTCCGACCGGGATTCGAACCCAGGACCCTAAGAACGTAAGGCAGCCTCACTACCGCTGCGCCAATCGGGTCGTCAGAATAATGGACTTGAAACATGAAAACTACTTGGAAACCTATAATAAAAATAAAGAAAAAGTGGCAGGTCCGGGTGGACTTCCCGATGATGGCGGCAAATCACTAAACGACTGCGTGCAGCCGTATCCAGCGCGCCATCGCCGCGCCAGTATCGTAGAGACCCACCGGTCCGCCAGTGCGCGCAGGATGGTGTTGGGATTGTCGCGCGTGCGGTGCATGATAGATGCGCACCGTTTGCGCATGATGGACGTAAAGCCGTCCGCGAACATCGCGGATACGCTGCAGTGGCGCAGCGGCCCCATCAGCACCCGGAACGCGTTATAGTATTGAACGCGCAGATCGCTGTATGTCCGCTGTGTATAGTTAACTCACAGGCTGCAGGTGTAAAAGGACTGACAGTACTGGTTGGTTATCGGCGTGCTTTATTTTGATACAAGAGAAAGCCACTGTGAGTTTGCTTGTAATGTGTCCTTCATTTTTTAACATATTGCTTTGAAGTATTGTTTTAGTGCAGTTTTCAGTAAAAAAGTGTACTAATCATTCATGCCAATTTATCCTGATATCTCGGCAGATTGCATTTTTGCCTCTAAACCTGAATATAATTTATTTTTTTCGGAATGCATTTTTCGGAACACATTTTTTTTTTTTTTTTTTGAAAAAAATGTTTGTACTTCTTGTAACCACCAAACAGTGTATAAATATACTCTATCGAGCACAGTTTCATTTGAACTAATGTTTGTACGAAGTTTCGAGTAAACGAGGTACCAGAATCTATAATGATTACAAGTAGATCATATACTTACGTTAATAGGCGTTATATAATTTATCCCTGCAATTAGCGACGCTGACATGGGTCATTATAAATGTCACTACTCAACGAAGGATGAGATGTTTTGTTACGACGACTATGATTCTCACTGTAAAATTCGTAAAAGCACCGACCAACCGATATTAATTCATTCTTTGACTTATGTCGAAATAGACTACTAAATACGAATACATATTATTAAGAAGGAGCGAAGAAGAAGGATGGAGAGCAGCGGTGGCCCAGTGGTGGCGGTCCCGACTTACGAACAGTAAGTCGTGGGTTCGAACCCAGATAGGCACATTACTTTGTGTAATTTATTTCATCACCGCTGCTCTCAAAACGGTGAAGGAAAACATCGTGAGGAAACCGGCGTGTCCTAGAACCAAAAAATTCGAAGACATGTGACATCTACCAATCCGCACTGGGCCCGCGTGGTGGATTATAGCCCACTCCCTCTCATAGGGAGGAGGCCTGTGTCCCAGCAGTGGGAACATTAATAGGCTGATGATGATGATGATGATGATGATTATTAAGAATCTCTGTACATATTTAGACATTGTCGATTTGTTACTAAATAAAATTTCAAAAACTAGTTATCCTGGTTTCATTCATATACCATGGTCACCTTTAACAGCGAATTCTTAAGGCATAACGAAAAGTAATTTGTTTTATAGGTACCGAATATATACATTATTGTTCTGTACAAATGTGTAGGGACACCATAACTTAAATATTGTGTGCGTAGGTATATAATTATTACGGATTGTCTATGTGTGTTTAGCATAAGGATAGCGGCGGCTGCGCCCGCCACGTAAGTTCAGTCGCAATAAAACTCCGTTTAAGTGAACACATACTTTTATTATTTCTGGACCTCAGTGTTGGTGACCTTGCATCAGTAACTATTATATTCCCTAAAGTGGTGACCCCTTTTGAACATTACAGTGAACATTTGAGTGCGCGTTTATAGTAAATTTTGAACATTAGTGTACAAAATAACCAACAATGAACCCACAAAATACACAGCCACAAGGTGCGCATCCGCAGGCGAAGCCAGAGTGTAAGACCGACGCACGTGCGAGTGACGACACTTTGGCAAGCATCACAGTTTCGTCGAGGATACCAGAATTTTGGGCGGACCAGCCGCGACTGTGGTTCGTCCAATTTGAGGCCGCAGTAACGGGACAAAAGTTGAGCGATGGTGCTAAGCAAAACTTAGTTGTCACCAAGCTCAACAAGACCGCCATACAGCAGGTTAGTGACCTCTTATTGTCACCACCAGAAAGCCGAAAATATGATTCGCTCAAGGACCGGTTACTACAGGTTTTTGAAGAGTCAGAGACGAGACAGTTCCAGAAGCTCTTAGGGGAAATGGAATTGGGGAGCCAAAAACCTTCCCAATTGTTACGGCGGATGAGAGACCTCGCTCGAGGAAAGATTCCAGATTCCACTCTCCAAATCATGTGGAATAGCCATCTCCCATCACCAGTGCAGGCTGTTTTAGCGGTGACTGAGGTAAAAGACCTTGAGAACTTAGCAATCGTGGCAGACAAAGTTATGGAGGCATCGAGACCGCAGGAAGTAGCAGTAATTACTGCACCCGCGACCACCAGTACAGATTCCAGCACTCAGGAACTGAGGGAAATGATCCAGAAGCTGAGCGTCGACGTTGCCGAATTACGCCACTCACGACGACCGCAGACAGGTAGAGACAGGGGAAGGCGATTCAATAGGTCAAGGTCAAGGACTAGGGACTCCAGCAGGACCAGCAAGCACCCGGAATGGTTATGTTTTTACCATCACCGGTATGGAGAAAAAGCCACAAAATGTGTCGAGCCATGCAACTGGAAAGGAGCGAAACCTGCACCGCAAGCGGGAAACTAGTGGCGATACGATCTAAAGCGGTGGATTGTGTCGGTGTACCTATTAATTACCGCTTATGTGTTTTAGACCGAAATACTAAAACAAAATTTTTGATCGACACGGGTGCAAACGTGTCGGTGATTCCCGTTTCAAAAGTGAACGCAAATAAACTCGCGAGTGATGATTATAAACTTTACGCGGCAAACGGCACCGTAATAGAAACTTATGGCGTGCGTACTTTAACTTTAGATCTTAGTTTAAGGAGAGCTTTTAAATGGACCTTCATAGTGGCGGCTGTAAAACAACCTATTATAGGGGCAGATTTTTTATCCCATTATAGGTTGTTAGTTGATTTAAGCGCGCGGAGATTAGTAGATCAAGTTACATGTTTAAAGGTTATCGCATCAGTCGTGTGCCATGGCGAGTATGATTCATCGGTTAAAACAGTAATTAATAGTGACATATGGCATGATATATTATGTAAATATCCTGACGTAACTAGGCCAGTATCGTATAAAGATATTCCTAAACATTCGGTGTGCCATCATATCGAAACCTCGGGGCCACCGGTACATGCTAAGGCGAGACCGCTCCCGCCAGATAGATACAAAAAAGTAAAGGCGGAATTCCAAAATATGTTAGATTTAGGGATATGTCGGCCATCAAAAAGCCCGTGGGCAAGCCCACTACACGTGGTTCCCAAAAAAAATGGGGAAATTCGTCCGTGTGGGGATTACAGACGGCTAAACGCAATAACTAAGCCGGATCGTTATCCCATCCCTCGCATAAATGATTTTAAGTACTTAATTGCAGGAAAAAAGAGTATATTTAGTAAGTTAGATTTAAATAGGGCGTATCATTTCATACCCGTTGCACCTGACGACATCGAAAAGACAGCTATCATTACGCCTTTTGGGCTTTTCGAATTTCCACGAATGACGTTCGGGTTGCGCAACGCAGCGCAATCGTTCCAGAGATTTATGGATACGGCAGTTCTACGTGGATTCGATTTTGTATATAATTATATCGATGACGTGTGTATTGCGAGTGAATCAGAAGAAGCGCATAAAGTGCATCTGAAAGCAGTTTTCGAGAGGTTCAACGAATTCGGTATTACAATTAATATATCAAAATGTGTATTCGGAGTATCGAAATTATTTTTTTTAGGATTCGAGGTGTCAGCAGATGGTGTTCGTCCGCTAGACGAAAAAGTTGAAGCAATCGTAAATTTTCCGAGACCCGAAAATGTCGAGCAATTGCGTCGCTTTCTCGGCATGGTTAATTTCTATCGGTCACACATTCCGAAGGCCGTCGATTGTCAGGCAGAGTTAAATAGTTATTTGCATAATACCAAAAAACGCGATAAAACATTAATTAAATGGACTAATAAGGCTATTGAAGCATTCGAGGAATGTAAGGCAAGCTTAAAAAGCGCCGTTACGTTATCTCACCCATTACCCGATGCTAAGTTATCTTTAATGTCTGACGCGTCAAATACTAGCATAGGTGCGGTTCTTCAACAGCAAGTCGATAACAGTTGGAAACCGCTAGGATATTTCTCTAGAAAACTAACACAAACAGAGATGAATTACTCTACATACGACCGCGAATTGCTTGCAATTTATATGGCTATCAGACACTTTAAAAATTTAGTAGAAGGTCGACAAATAATAATATTCACAGATCATAAACCACTTATATACGCATTTAGTAAATCGAATAGTGATAAAGAAAGTCCTAGACGTATTCGTCAACTTTCATATATAAGCGAGTTTAGTACAGACATAAGATATATAAGTGGCCAACAAAATGTTGTGGCAGACGCCTTATCTCGCATAGAGACAATACACTGTCCCACGATATTAGATTATGCGGCATTGGCGCAACAACAAGCTAGCGACGAGTACTTAGCGCAGGTGTTACGAGTGTCAGATAGCAACTTGCAATTCAAGCAATTTTGCTTGCCGGACTGTGAGAAACAAGTTTATTGTGAGGTCTCATCAAATAGAATTAGACCGTATTTAACAGAAGATTTTAGGTTATTAGCTTTTCATTCAGTACATGACCTTAGCCATCCTGGCATTAAATGTAGTAAGCAGATGGTTAAACAAAAGTTCTTTTGGCCGAATATGGATAGAGATGTTGCCAAGTGGGCCAGAGCTTGTCCGCAGTGTCAAAAAGTAAAAATTACGAGACACACTATTTCTGACGTAGGCAGGTTTGAACGGGCTGATCGTTTAAATCATTTGCACATAGACATCATTGGGCCACTCCCCGTCTCACAGGAGGGACAAAGATATTGCGTGACTCTCATCGATCGCGCCACGGGTTGGCCAGAACTAGTGGCTGTCCAAAACATCACAGCAGAGACGGTGGCTAGAGCAGTTTTCGAGTCCTGGATCTCTCGATTTGGTTGCCCTACAAAGCTTACAAGCGACCAGGGTAGGCAATTCGAGAGTGATCTATTTAGGAATCTCATGAAGTACCTAGGCATACACAAAATACGCACAACCCCGTATCACCCTCAGAGCAATGGCATTTTGGAGCGCTGGCATCGCGCACTAAAAGTGGCTCTGATGGCACGTTTACAAGACAACAAGTCTTGGGTGGACGACCTTCCGATAGTTTTATTAGGACTGCGTGCCGCTACTAGAAGTGATAGCGGAGTGAGCGCAGCGGAATTGACCTACGGTAAAGCGATTCGATTACCGGGCGATTTTTACGATGAATCCAAAGTATGTATGTCGGACTCGGAATATTTACAGTTGCTTAGGGACGCGATAAACAAATTTAAACCGCGACCAACATATCATGGTAATTCACGATCATTGTTTGTATCGAATGACCTTACGACGTGTAAAAGTGTATTCGTTAGGAATGAAATGATTAGAAAATCACTACAACCACCATATGACGGTCCATATAACGTAATTAAAAGACAAGAAAAGACATTTATCATTAAGATAGGAGATAAGGAATCCTGTATTTCTATAGACAGGCTCAAACCTGCGTACATGATAGATAACAATAGTTATAGTGATAATGTTAGACCTAACTTAGACGTAGAAAATTACAGTTATAATAATAGCGATAATAATGAGGGCACTTCTAGCAAAGTTTTACATCATAAAACAACGCGAAGTGGCCGAGTTATCAAAACACCGCTACGTTTTGCTAATTAGGCAATGTCAGCGTAGTCACGTAATGTATTTATTTAGTAAGTAAAATCAATTGTAACGTACTATGGTATCATGTTAGATTAACACTCTTATATCGTTTGCATAAGATACAAAATCATGTATTGGTCAAATTTTAATTATTATCTTACTTAAATTAGCTAAATACACTACACACTTGCAATTTAGTCACCTAGAAAAACCAGCATTTATTGCTAAAATAAGAATACATTTATTCCTATATAGTTAAACTTATTTGTAATATTTGTTCATTTGAAAAAAAGGCAGCATTGTAGAAGTATATTTATTATTAACAATGGGTTCTACTCAAACGAAAGAGGAACACAATTCCAACAGTGGAATTATCGCACAAAAAATTACGAATAATTTCAACGAGAAATTGGACAACATTGTGTGGATTGTCATCGCTATGGTGATAATATTATCCGTGACGGTTGGATGTGTGGCGTGGCGTCGCTGCAAGGGTACGGCAAGATCATGGGTTCGCAAGCAAACAGCCAGCAACCCAAATATGGTCACCGTGCAGGCGGTGCCGCAGCAGCAGGCAGCGGCAGGCAATGCTTATATGTGAGCCGCAAAAAGGGTGTGTGTAGGTACAGTGCAGTACAGTGATTACCTAGTTAAGAAAATTTATATAATGTTGTGTTGACATATTACTATGTTAAAATATTTTTGAGTAAACTATAGTTATTATTATTTTGTTTTCGTTTTAAAGGGGGGAATGGTGTAGGGACACCATAACTTAAATATTGTGTGCGTAGGTATATAATTATTACGGATTGTCTATGTGTGTTTAGCATAAGGATAGCGGCGGCTGCGCCCGCCACGTAAGTTCAGTCGCAATAAAACTCCGTTTAAGTGAACACATACTTTTATTATTTCTGGACCTCAGTGTTGGTGACCTTGCATCAGTAACTATTATATTCCCTAAAAAATGTATTTAGAAGATATTTACTACTAAATGTTAGTGTAACTGGTTTTAGATTCCGTTGTGATCTCAGGTAGCTACAGAGTAACGTTGCGATCTCTCGTGTATAGTAACGTCAGGATTGAGGAGCCAGTTAAAACGTGCTATAGCTCCCAATTCACTCATTTTTAATTAACGAATCTTGTCCTACAAATCTAATATACTTACTACTAAATAACAAAGAAATTGCGCATTAATTGAACAACTGCTTCTTTGAAAAATGATGAGTCGTATTATGGTCTGAAGAGCCACATACATAATGTATGGTAACTTTTTAATTTTAAAACAACCGTTTTCAGATTTTGTCTACTAACTACTCTCAAATGGTACAAAATCATACTAAGTTATAGTAAATATTAACCCATGATGTTCGAAGTTCTGACGTGGCTCCTCAATCCAAACATTTAGATTGAGGTGCCACCTTTATGATGATATAACTTTTGAAGTATTATACTACAAAATCGAAGATCGATCCTACAATTTTTTTAAACTTACTACTAAATAAGTATATTAATTTCATTAAGCTACAAAAAATGGCTCCTCAATCCTTACGGACATAGCATTATGTCCGTGTAGTATAATACTTCAAAAGTTATAAAATCATAAAGGTGGCACCTCAATCTAAATGTTTGGATTGAGGAGCCACGTCAGAACTTCGAACATCATGGATTAATATTTATCATAATTTAGTATGATGTTGTATCATTTGAGAGTAATTTAATTTATTAAGTTATTTCATTTGAGCTTCTCGGAGGCCAGTGACCGATCCGCAACGAGAGGCTTTCCGACAGAATACCCTAGTACAATGTACTTCAGATTACTGAAAACTGACCAGCCCTCAGTTCTCCAAAGTATATCCCTACAGTGGGCAAGGGGACCGCGTGATTCAAATGCTCGAAGGACCAAAATGTACGTCCACCCTTAACAAACGTCACGTAAGGCCGCAATACTGTCAAGGGTGTGACGGTACATGAAAATATATGATAAGTTAAAGGAACCTACGAAGACCTACAAGCCTAACAGTCCCTACGACCCTAAGCCCTATAAGCCCTACAGCCCTAACCTACCATATACCTAGTGTGTGATAAATAAATATATAAATGAGACAAGAATATAAAATTCAAATCTGATTTATTTACAAAATGTTCTGCTTATATACACACATCAACACGGTCTAGGGATATTTTTAAAAAAGCGAATTACTATCAATGTGTTAATTATTTATATGACATGTATATATTTAAAAGATACGTTATTTAATATTCTACCATTTTTTAATAATGGTTAAGGTATAGATTAAAATTTCAGGATTTTATGGAAAAAAAATGAAGCATAGACGGAAACCGTATATGAATGAACTTTTAATTTGTGAGTAAAAACTGAAAAAAAATAGAAAAATCATTTAATTTGTTTATAAACTTGAAGTTAGTAGTCTGAGAAAGCGCCCATGATGTTCATAACACATCGGCAACGATTCGGCATGCTCAGAACAAGGTTGTCAATGTCTTGCTGCGGAATATTGTCCCATGTCCTTCTGAGGTGCGCAAAAAGTTGATCTTCTGTAGCCAGATTTTCAGGAACTTCCTTTAGAGCTCTTCTTTGCAGCATATCCCACGCATGCTCAATGGGATTTAGATCTGGCGATTGAGCAGGCCAGTCTAAGGCCCTAACATTATGTGTATGTAACCAAGCTGCTACCGTTCTCGCCTTGTGTGCCCGGGCATTGTCGTGCATGAGCAGGAAATCTTGCCCAATTTGTGTTCTGTGGGGCAAGATTACGGGCCCCAGCACCTGTTGGACGTATCGTTCTGCCGTCATATTGCCCCGCACCCAAACGAGATCCGTCCGTCCTCCAAGACGAATTCCTGCCCAAACCATAATTGTTCCTCCTTGGTATGGGTGAACTTCCTGAGGGTTCTGGAGACGGCTCCATCGTCCAGGAACTCGCCAAACACGCGTCCTTCGTGAATCTGGATGGAAGCCGAACCTGGATTCATCCGTGAACAGCACATTGGACCATTGGTCACGGCCACAGTCCACGTGGTTCCGAACCCATTCTAATCGTCGTCCACGATTGCCTCTCCGTAAAGGTGGGACCCGGAGTGGTCTACGAGAGCGTAGATTGCTTTCATGCAGTCGCCTTCTTACAGTTTGGTCACTCACAAGCACTTGGTGTTCCACTCGCAGCCTTTGGACCAATTGAGTCGCCGTTGCATTTGGTTGTGCTCGCGCAGTAATTTACAAAAATCGGTCTTGTCTGGGGGTAGTGATGCGACTTGGCCCCTGGTGCCTCTCCGCTACTTCACCTGTGGCACGATAGCGTGTCCACAATCTTGAAATTACATTTTGATGGGTCCCTATGGCCTCAGCAACATTACGCTGAACAGATCCAGCTTCCAGCATTCCCACAGCTTGTAACATCTCCGCCCTCGTCAAATGTCGGCGTTGCATGGCTACAATACCTCAATTTTAACTTAATCTTTCGTTTAAAAATGAAAAAAAACGAACTAAACGTAATTCGTATTGTTTTCTAAATTTCGCACAAATGAAAATTCCCTCTCCTATACATCAAGACATTTTTATGCCACCGAAACAAAAGAATTTTCAAAAATTTGAATTTGGAATTAGTCTGAGATAAATTACAAACAAATCGGTGTATAAAAGATTCCAATGCGGCCAGTACTTTTCGAGTTATTTAATTGAGTATGAAATATCCCTAGACCGTGTTGATGTGTGTACTACTTATTTCTTAACACACACTATTATACAAAGTCTATGTGTCCTATGCGTGTAAGATGCAACCAAATCATTCTTTTAACTGGGCCGCGCGTCAGCCAGGCCGAATGCTGAGTCAATGTCCAAAGGTAACATTGAACAGTTTGTAAACTCGCAATTTTACTAACAAACATGGATATAATCTAGGGATGAATCTGAAATATAAGATTTTTATTTATTTATTATTTTATTTATTTAGACATAAGTAGTCGATTTGTTACCAAATAAAATTTCAAAAACTAGTTATCCTGTTTTTATTCATATACCATGGTCACCCTTAACAGCGAATTCTTAAGGCATAAAGAAAAGTAATTTGTTTTATAGGTACCGAATATATACAATATTGTTCTGTACAAATGTATTTAGAAGACATTTACTACTAAATGTTAGTGTATCTGGTTTTAGACTTCGTTGTGATCTCAGGTAGCTACAGAGTAACGTTGTGATCTCTCATGTATATAGTAACGTCAGGATTGAGGAGCCAGTTAAAATGTGCTATTTCTCCCAATTCACCCATTTTTAATTAACGAATCTTGTCCTACAAATCTGATATACTTACTACTAAATGACGAAGAAATTGCGCATTAATTGAACAACTGCTTCTTTGAAAAATGACGAGTCATATTATGGTCTGAGGAGCCACATACATAATGTATGGTAACTTTTTTAATTTTAAAACAACCGTTTTCAGATTTTGTCTACTAACTACTCTCAAATGCTACAAAATCATACTAAATAATGATAAATATTAATCCATGATGTTCGAAGTTCTGACGTGGCTCCTCAATCCAAACATTTAGATTGAGGTGCCACCTTTATGATTAAAGAACTTTTAAAGTAATATACTACAAAATCGAGGATCGATCCTACAATTTTTTTAAACTTACTACTAAATAAGTATATTAATTTCATTAAGCTACAAAAAATGGCTCCTCAATCCTTACGGACATGTTCATAGAGCCTGCTCCGGTGGGCGACGATAAGTAATAAGGAAGTATTGGAGAAGACATACAATTGCAATAAGCGCAGAAAATGATAATGATGATGAGATTACAAAAAAGCAAACTGCAACAGAACAATGACGTAATTAGTGATAAGTCCCATCAGATACATTGGTAGCGTAGCGTCTACATAGAACAGGCCACACGCGGTCATCTTACTGAACGTTCTACTTGTACGCAGTACTTTCATGCAGAAATGCTTCTGAGTCTCTGTTAAAGAATCATGCAATTTAAATTATTATATATTATAAAACAAAGTCCTCCGCCACTTCTGTCTGTCTGTGTTCACGATAAACTCAAAAACTCCTGCATCGATTTTCATGCTGTTTTCTTCAATGAATAGAGTGGCTTTCGAGAAAGGTTTTAGTATATATTTTTTGTCAAGCTTTTCTATCATCATCATCATCATCCACAGCCCGAACTCACCCACTGCTGGGTATAGGCCTCTCTTTTCTTGTGCCAATCTCCAGGTTCCTGTGCCAGCCTCATCCAGTTTTTTCCCACAACGGCAGCTATGTCGTCTGCCCATCTCGCCGCCGGACGACCCACGTTCCTTTTACCAGCTTTTCTATACATTTGCTAAAATATAATGATATTTGTTGGAGGTGTCTGAAAAAAATAAGCCGTCTGGAAGCTTTACTATTGGTCGCGATAACCGACATCCACGGCGGATGAAGCCGCAGGCATCAGCTAGTGAATTATTATATTAAAAAAAATTGTTCGCGTGTGTGTATGTTGTGTGTGTGTGTGTGAATTGTGTGTTTGTATGTTGTGTGTGTGTTGTGATTCTGTGTGTTGTGTTTTTTTTATTTTTATTATTATTTTATTTGTTTTATTTGTTTGTGACTATAATTATAGTCCTCATCATCTGCTTAGCCTTTCCCCAACTTTATTGTGGGGGTGTTTGGTCAGCTTCCAGTCTAGCTAAATGCGGCTGGATACCAGTATCTAACATGGAGCGACTGCCACAAACCAGTTAGTACTGGGTAATACGATACTCCTTGGTAATACGGGTTATCAGACATTCGGATATTTGATACAAGTAGAGATTTTTTTTTGTTTCTCTGAAATAAATTCATGTAATTGTTGATCACAATATTATTTCAGCTTACTGTACTCTAACTTTTGTTTTCTTGTGGTCCCAAAATACCACTCAAAAATATTTAAGGGGAATCCGGGACCGCGGTCCTGGTCCCGAAAGCCCCCCGACCCATCTGACGGACTACCTGTAACGACTGTCAAA
The DNA here is from genome assembly GCA_905147715.2 of Xestia xanthographa. Lineage (NCBI taxonomy): Eukaryota > Metazoa > Arthropoda > Insecta > Lepidoptera > Noctuidae > Xestia > Xestia xanthographa. The sequence continues at coordinate 7,020,919 of LR990644.1, forward strand.
GATCTACAAATGACAGCCAGCAGTGGCCCAAAAACCCAGTACTAGCTGGGGTCAGATATACAGTCACTCCATGTAAAATACTGGTATTCAGCTGCATCCGGTTAAACTGAAAACCCCAATATAGTTGTGAAAAGGCTAGTCAGATGATGATAAAAATTTTGAAATCCCTGAAGCTAGATTCATGATTTTTAGGGTTCCGTACCCAAAGGGTAAAAACGGAACCCTATTACTAAGACTTCGCTGTCTGTCCGTCTGTCTGTCCGTCTGTCCGTCTGTCCGTCTGTCTGTCACCAGGCTGTATCTCATGAACCGTGACAGCTAGACAGTTGAAATTTTCACAGATGATGTATTTATGTTGCTGCTATAACAACAAATACTAAAAACAGAATAAAATTAATATTTAAGGGGGGCTCCCATACAAAAAACGTGATTCCTTTATAATAATTGGTACGGAACCCTTCGTGCGCGAGTCCGACTCGCACTTGGCCGGTTTTTTAACTCACTTGGACAGTTCCGTTTTGTCATCAGCAGTATACACGCAATCTTTGCTTTCTCTACCGCTACATAGAATTTTGCACATTGGATACAATGTACTATCAAGAGCGTCATATTTTTGAACAGCGTTACAAGTGTCAGAATACTGAGACCAAACTGAAAAGAAAACAACATGGAATAAAATACATGATGTACTGAACATTGCGGTAATCGTTTGTGCATCCCTTACATAACATCGTGAAAAGTGATCGACTCGACTCGACACGATCAGGGAACTCTTAGCACGTCAGAAAACAGTTGCATCTATTTATTAAAAAAGGTAACAGAGAGAAGTATAATACTGGAAATAGGGACCAATTAGTTCAGACAGAATTGATTCAAATTCATTTATTGTTTATCACAGGTGAAATATTTGTTCTTATTATTATTATAAAAGATCGCTGTAACATACCTATAGGGTGTACATTTGATGATTGATGGAGTGCATAAGCTAAAGTAGACTCATCTTTCTTGGAGTACTGTTAAAAATCCTACCGCAAAACAAGCGATGTGAGTCAAACAAATTAACAATTCAATATTTACCCCAGTCCATTCGAGCACTGCCAAAGCTTTGAACAAATCCAAAATCAACTCACAATAAAATATGGAGCGGAGAAACGTGTCGACCATGAAATACAAAATCTGGAAAAAAAAAACACTATACATTCATCACTACATAATAAAAAAACAAACCCCCCCGCCGCGTCTGTCCATATGTATGCTTAGAACTACGCAGTGGATTTTGATGCGGGTATGATTAATAGATAGAGCGATACAATCATTTGTGGAGACATCAATATTGACATCGTTCCGTTTGATCGATGCTTACGATGCAGACATGTGGACGCTTACCTTAAGTAGTATTCCGGTAACTATAATTATGTGTACCGTACCGACGTTCTTAAAAAGCTTGACCAAAATAACAACAGATTTTTTTTGCATCTTGGGAGAGGCCTTTGTCCAGCAGACTTGGATAACTCTTACTAGGATTAATATTTTGGCGCTCAAATAAACTCAATTTAAACTCACCAGTACTTGAAAAACCGTTGTGTACAATTTGTAAGCTTTCAAAATATTTTTGAACGTTCCCAATAATTTCACACAATATTCATTGCATTCCTGCTCATCATTCAGCTTTGAAATTCTTTTGATCCATTTGTTAAGATATTTTGCTAACAATATTAAAACACTAATACCATAAACTATATTTAAATCAAATGTCATGAACATGATGTCACTAATAACATCAAACCATTTGAAGCTATCAAAGATATTAAAGATGACTATAATTACGATATTAACACACAAAACGGATATAACAGAGATCCAATTACAAATAATAAAACTACGAATACGTTTACTGAAGTCGATGCTCCTGTGTATCTTTTGAATCATGAGAATAAGCAAGATATTATCATACTTATGTACGAAATTAAGAAAAAAAATCATTACTATCCCCCAATAGTAAAAAATGGCAAACAGCGTGGTAGTCAGAAAAGACATAAAATGATGTGTGATGTGCCAAGAATCTATATCATTGGTAATAAACACACGCAATATGAATATCACTATAATTAAACACACACCCGAAACCGAAAAAAGCGTTGATTTCCTTCCATTTGGAGCAATTGTGTTATTTTTTATGTCATATTTTGAGGAACAGAGTAGACGTAGAAAGAAATTTAGAGGATAAATTATTTGTTGGATATCGTTTTGCAGATAGTTGTTCAGAAATATTTCTTGTCTGTTCGACGCCATCGTGTTACCACAGCAGCTTAAGATACTGTTAAAAATCGACACAGCATGTTCTATGAAACTTTATATTAGGAATTTTTAACTTTTACTGATCCGAAAAGTAATAAAATGAAGTTCAACAACAGTTATCATATCTAATATTCTGATCGTATCACCGTTCAAGTTGACATTGTCAAATAACAAACTTAGTTGTATTAACTTGTGTATGACCGAGGCTTCGTCCGCATAGAGTCCGGTGATTGTCCCACGAGATCGTACTATACAAAATATCGTTAAAGTTCCATGAATGAAAAAGGTAGGCTTCGAGTCTAACCGGATGCAGCTGAATACCAGTATTTTACATGGAGCGACTGCCTATCTGACCTCCACAACCCAGTAAGTGCTGGGTAATACGATACCCCTTGGTAAGACTGGTTGTCAGACTTTTTTTTTGGGCCACTGTTTACCTGTAACGACTGTCAAAGATCTACAAATGACAGCCGGGACTAACAGCTTAACGTGCTTTCCGAGGCACGGAGGAAACTCGGTATGTTCTTTCACATTTACTCCAACAGAAAACACACACACACACATTTACCGCCATTCTGTGGAATTCACAGCTGGCTTCTCTATTTCGTGATCATTATAATCTAGATCTCTTCAAAGTTCGAGCGAATCGGTTTCTTCTAGGCAAGCGTGCTGCACACTAGGCCGCGTCATAGCTTTACATTAGGCGAGTTGCTGTCAACGAAAGCCAATTTGCAATAAAAAAGTATCAGTGTTAACCCAAGTTTCAAACTATCTGTGTGCCAAATATCATCCAAAAGAGAGAAAAAAGAGCATTTATTAGCCCGCACAGGACAATACACATAAAATAAAAAAAATGATGAAATTATCAGTACAATAATAACAAAAAAACAGAAAAAAAAACATAAAACTAAAAGAATAAACGAAATTAGTCCTGTACGAGGCCAAAAGGCCCCTATATCAGCCAACAACGAAAAAAACGTTAAAAACGAAAAGTTACATTATCCAAAAACGTTCTTACAAACATTCATCTATCCTTACAAACTTTCGCATTTATAATAGTAATGATATTTTCAACATGATATAAGTAAGAAGGTAAGACATAATAATAGTAAGTTATGATTAGAAGTAAGATAACAAGCTTTTAATGTAAGTACATTTGTTAGAGCGTCTATTTAAATTATAAAAGGAGATCAGATAATCAAACGGGCATTCTATTACTTTATTATTGAAGATCGTGTTAGCCATCAATTAAATGGTAGACATTTGCATGAGACTGAGATAAGAATGCTAAGGGGGATTTGTGGTGTTACGCCAATGGATAAAATAAGAAATATTTAACATTGTGGGGCTGAACTAATTCACACAAAGTAATATGCCTGCCGTGATTCGAAACTGCTACAACTTAAATGATAAATGAAACAGCCGAAACAAACCCAGAGGTCATAGTCTCTTTTGAAGTCCAGACTTAATCTTGCTCAACTCACATCAGGACTATGCAGACTATTGTCTGAGATGATCTTTTGAAGAAAGTACCACACAGATTTTAGTGGACCTGTCCAGTCAGTGCAAGCATTTGTCAGGTATCATGTAGCTCCACTTATAAGTTAAGGAGCTCAACGAAACGACGAACAATACCAAAGAAAGGACATTTGGGTAGGTCGCTTTTGGAAATTTGGAAGAATTATAAAATAAAACTTCAACAGCAAGGGAACTCTTTAATAGTACCAGGATTACAGAAATGCAAACTGTAATAACACAACAGTGTAGTGAGTAGAAGGGCCATTAGAAGTAATAGTATATCAATATCGACATAGAGTTGTTAATAGATTTCTTTTATTTTGTAACATTTCCTGTCCTACTTAATTTTGTGCTATGTAAAGTAATGGCCTGAAACATAGGATTAAATAAACCTAGATCGGGCAGGTCGCTAACAAACAATAATTGTGAATCCCACATTATCGTTTCTTGCAACTATTAAATATATTTTTAGTTATAGTTTACTATTATGCACTAATTATATCATTGTTTTAGAAATAACACTACTGCACATAAATGTACATTTTTGAAATACTTTTATAAATAAATTATTCTTATTCATGTCCATCAATCTATTGGGTCACATGCGTTTTATCTCTCCTCATTACATGTTCACACCAAGACAAATTACTAAGAACGATCGTTTACAAGTCGTATAAAAATATAATAATTAATAGATATAGTTCGGTGGCGGCTCGGAAGGGATAATATAATTTCGTCTAAAAAAGCAGCTGGTCTATGTTGTCTGCGCAGCTTTACATTAAGTTTATAGCATTATTCCTGCGCAAACCTTCACTCGCAGCTAATTTCGGAGCCGCCATTAAGTTTGAACCGAACTACAGCATAATTTGATTGAACGTGTTCTAACTTTGTCTGACACATGGATCACATCAGGGGGCCTGCCACCATTTCTTATAACATTATTGCTTTATGACCCAAAGTAGAGTAGGATATTCCTGTAGGAGGGACCAGATCCTCTCTTTCTAAATATAACGCAACTTCACACTTGTAATCCACGAAGGGTTAGTAAGAGAGTACCTAATAGAACACCCACATTTCTCCAGTTTTGTTTAAGTCCCATGTAACAATGGTTCCCTTATTACATGTTGCACAGTTCCAAGCTTCGTGGTTTGTACTGAGATATTTCTGATGGAAAAACCCAATAACACTTTGTCCGACCGGGGAATCGTACCCAAGACCTCATGCGCGCTTGCGGCCATTAGACCGATGAGGCAGTCTTTCTTAATATTTATAATGTAAACACAATATTGTATATCCACTCGAAATTGATCATTAACATAATTGTATATTTGAGTTGACTATTACTCATACTGTGTCGAACTGTTAAAGTTGACATTAAACATGTCCCAATCACCAAGAATCTTATCACCTAAAGTCCTCTATAATCGTTTGGAAAAAGATTTCCAAAAAATCGTGCATGCGTTCATTTATCCACTCTACTTCTTTTTGACTCCAAAATATAGACTGCAAAATAACCATATTTATCGAAATGGCAAAATATATCAAGTGTTTGCGTTTTTTCTTCTCTTAATCATAAACGCGTTGTGTATACTGAAGATGTTCACCATGGACTTTGTTAAGGATATCAAGATAAAGTTTCGATACGATAGTTTTTCCTTGTTTGTGACCTCCTACTTCGTTACTAGTTCCGTTGGATTCACGTTAAATTTCATTCTGGATATCGTGCATAAGGACAACTACGTCTTACTTATTTTGACGTTGCAAACTATACATACGAACATAGACTTCAGAAAGAGTATAAGGAGTTTTATCATTTGGAACTGGATCCCGATCACCATAATTATCACTGTCATGATTACCCTTATTGCAATGTATTTTGCATGTTTTGAAAATTACACAATCGGTCATTTCATACACTATTTGTGACTTAATGTATACTGCATTTGATGTTCATTTTGTAATAATCATCCGAATTATAATATTGTTAAAGATGTATCTAGATGAATGGATTAAGGAAATTAAGTTACTGAATAGTGAACGTTGTGTAAAATTGCTTGAGATATACCAAAATATTTTAAAAGTTTATTATCTGCACAATAAAATCTTTCAGGTATCGGTAAGTATTTAAGTTTCTTAGATCAATTCTTATTTGCCCTGTAATGTTGCTGTGTATAAAGGATGTTAAATTATCCTCAACGAAACCGAAAAGGACGTGTTATCCCTGTCATTGCGATATCTTTTTGTTCTAGACTGACTACCTGGGAACCTTCTAGTTACGGAGACATTGGGGGTGAAAGTTCCAACTTTTTCACAAGATGATTTTTTAATAGAAGTTTTTAGTGTTGTAAAATTACTTTATATACCTTCACGACATCCATCAGCACGATGTATTGAGTGCGTTACATTACAGTATTACCGTAACAAGAGATTTTTCACCCCCAAAAAAAAATGGTTTCCGAGCAACTTCTTTTCGTAAAGTTATTTAGTTTGATCTAGAGAACGCTTGGTTGACGGCTTACGTTAGTTTACACCCTGACACTGTAATGATATAGTTTATTTTGCTGTGCACATTGTTCATAGGGTGGACAGACAATAATCAGCGCATTGTACACCTTTTCTTACGTTTGCAGACTTTATATCAAACATATAGCGCCTTTCATCGCGCTCTGTGTTATGTTAACTTTATTATACGCCCGCCTGTACCAGGAGAACTGGAACACGATGTAAGTGAATAATTAATCGTATTCGATGATAAGTTCACGAGATTTTAAAATAGTTTTAGTCTGTGTAACTTGATTAATCCCAGTTTTTTCTTCGATTCTCAGGAACGGTTTAAAAAGATCACGTTAATTTTGTGGATCGTAAAGGATTTAACACTAATAGTTATACACGGAGTTTACTGTGAAAAATTCTACATAACTGTTGAGGAAGCTAAAACAGCGTGTATACAGCTTTTGAAAAACAAGACTTACCCAAGTAAGATGACATACATACATATTAACCTCACACCTTTTTCCCATGGGGGTAAGCAGAAACCACATAACGCCACCTGCTGCGATCCTTGCTTACTTCTTGCGACTCATCCACGAACTAGCCATCGCGGTGTGCGTCCAGGTAATCTCGCCACCTCTCTCTGGGCCAGTCACCCATGGCGTCCATAGTCCGGAGAAAGAGGGAATGGGAAGCCGTCACCCACTTCTGCAAAGCAGTCGTGCTAGCGAAGGAGGTGGCAGAACGTGAGAGGGAGAGAATCTCACGTCCCAGCCGCCACAGGAGAAGGCCTGGGCGTCGAGAGGCCACGTGCCACCGTAGGCGCAGGCCTGTGGATGGTGAGTCGGCTAGCTCGCCATCCGTCCGTCTTATGACGGCAGGTCGTGTTGACGGCTCGTTCGTGTTCCACACGCGCGTCTAAGAGATGTCAGCACACAGAAAGGGGTCTGCAAGGGCCGATGTCTGCTGGGGCTGCGGGACTGTTCGAATGAGATACCGCGGCACTGGAACACAAAAGGTGAAGAAAGAACATGGGTGGGTAGTCAGTCAAAGTGGTTGTGGGTGGTTTAGTCAGTACAAGTCTGACACTCCCTTCTGCCACGCCCAGAGCGGGAGGAGTCATTTGATGACATACCATCCAAAAAAAAGGCAAGTCATCCATGGTGTGGAGACTTTCGCCCAGCAGTTGTTATGCATGCTGCTTACATGACCTGCCCAATTCCATTTGAGCCTAGCAGCTGATTACTTATTCCTTTCCAGCTCTCCATATGCTTTGTTTTCTCCAGCCAGTCAGTCAAGAACGAGTCCAAATCACCGGAGTTTCTTCGGTCACCTACTGTGAGACGTTTCTGTCCCGTTTGTCTTAAGGATGATTTCCACCAAACGGTACGCATCGCATCGGATCGGACCAGGATACGAACGGATGCGGTGGCAGTCAATCGCGTCTGGCAGGGTGTCGACGCATACAACTGGCTCTGTACCGTCGCTTGCGCTCGTATCCGTTTCTGCGCCTAGTCAAATAGGTTCATTCCTACCGTGTTGACAGCTCAAAGGGAGTCAATCGGATTCGACGACATGCGAACGGAGTTGATCGCGCGTCGCAGCATACTTTCGGCTACGATCGCGTGATGCGAAAGACGCCCGCCGTTAAATTGTTGAGCGACTTGGTAAATTATAGACTTTAAATACTGTGTACACGATTTGATATCGTTTAGAGATTGTAAAATCCGTTCCAATCCGATGCGGTACGAGCCGTTTGGTGGAAATCATCCTTTAATAAATAATTCATCCTGTTGTTCATGTAAATGTAAAAGCTTAGTAGTTAGTCCTTTAATAATAGTTGTTGAGATGAAGAGTCAAAGCAACAAGGATTAGGCAGAGGTGTACCCTAATAGTACATCTACATTTCACCAGTTATGTTTTAAGTAAATAATGTAATATGAGGCGAGCCTATTGCCATCAACTGTAATACCCAATAACAAAACATAAAGTGAGTCACGATAGCGGGACTCACTTTATACAATATGTGAAATGTGTTTAAATGTCTTCTGAAATGTTTTGAATTTTTTAATGTATTCCAACCTCAACCATTTATAATACTAAATGGCCTGTCATCGAATCGATCAGGTTAAAAAACTGTATTTGATTACTCCGATTAATTATCAATATATGAGTAGATTATAACAAACCTACTTGATATAGCGAGTCTGATCATCATGTCTGTATCTATATTACCGGTCAAAAACGAATCACAAAGGGGCGATCATAGAGCACCTCGTCTAAATGAGTTGGGTTCTGCGAGGACTTCCTTTCGCAGAAGGAAGCGGCGGAGCGCGTCAGGGAGGAGGACTCCCTCGCTGACGCGATTCGTCGCAGGAGGACAGGGGAGCAGAGGAAGCGCCGTCGACCTGATGCTGCTCTAGGAGGTACTAGCGGGCGATAGATCGGGAAGTCTATCGTCATCGCATTGTACGGCCCTGGGGCCTACTCTATAACGCGCGGACGCCTGCAGATGAGTGCTAGTGCGAGAGACGGATAGATCCGAATATACGGATGAAACGTTAGGAAGTAGGGCCTCTGATGAGTCGTGGCGATGTCTCGGCTGAGCCAAGAGATCGCCAAAGGAGTTTGGTGCCCGGAGGTGGGCTGCGCTGGATGGGTCGCGAACGTCATGCGTAGCAGTTCTCGCTGATCATCCACCAAGGCAACAGTAAACTCGCGGCGGTGTCTTTTAGTGGGTGCAAGCCGCACATAACCAAGCCGGTGCGGTGCAAACTGTGAAAAATGCCTACACAAAAAAAGAGTGTTCGCGTTTTCTTAAATGGAAGCACTATGTTTAATTAGGCGCAATATTGTAATTGAGGTTTTCAATATGTCAATACTTTAAATAATCGATTAATATTGAGTACGTCAGTGACTTCTATCGTTTGTATTCATCTATGTATAATGTTTGGAAAAATTACGAAAACACCATTAATATTCCTCCTACTAATTGTCTCATTGTGGTCGCAGAGAGTTTTTTCATTACGTTTTGTAAAGTAGTGGTAAGAAGTCATTACTGACCAAAATGTCTCGATCACGAAGAAATATTCCAGATGTCTTATTACACTTTAACAGACTGGAAGAAGATATAAAAAGAGTAGCGAACTCCTTGAACTATCCGTTTAATTTTTTTCTGACATCAAAATATGAAGTGAAAAATAGTCGTATTTACGCAAGTGGACAAAAATATCGCGTATTCGCCTTTTGTTTAATGCTGTCCTTAAATGCGTTGTGTTCCTTTAGGATTTTCTTTGTAGAAGAAACGAATGTCAACAAGACACAATTTAAATACGATGTATTCTCAATTTCTACTGTCATACACTTTGTCATCTACGTAATTGGGTTCAATATGATGTTTCTATTAGATTTTGTGCATAAGAACAACAATGTTTTACTTATATTGATGATCCAAACTATACATAGGAGCATAGACTTTAGTAAGAGCATCAGAAGTTTCATTATTTGGAACTGGGTGTCAACTACGAGCACCATCTTTATTCATATTTTTTTAAATGTCATGTATTATAACCCTACATATTTTTTTGACACCGGTTTCATTATTGCTGATATTTGTGACGTAATGTGTGTTCCATTTGATCTAAGTATTGTAATAGCTATCCGAATTATAATAATACTGAGAAAATATCTAGATCAGTGGATCAAAGATCTCGCGACAATAAGTAACGTAAACGCTGATAATTATGAATGTCTCATACTGTTTGGGATATACGAGAATATATTGAAAGCTTATAGCTTATACAAAGAAATTTTCCAAGTTTTGGTAAGTTCGATACATTATATCATTTATGAAATCAATAAAACTAAAATTCCTGGAACTTAATAATGTTGCAATGGCGCACAGAGTAGTTTGACATCAGACAAATACAATCTAGTTGGTGCCAGTTAAGATCGCAATAGCGGTTATTGCCCTTTCCCTAATATCTCTTCCTGCGAAACAAAACAAATGAACCATGTATCGTTTTTCATTAGAAAAAATGTCGAAGATCACGATAGATGACGATTCAAGACTTGAACAGGCTTATTTTTGGATTTCAAAGTTAAGACCGCTTTTGCGATCTTAACTGGCACCAAGTATAGTATTATTTGACTTTAAAATTTTAGTTAGACTGGAAGCTAAATCTAACATAGTAGGGTAAAGCCAGGCAGACGATGAGGTGACTCCAAAAGTTATTGATCAAATTTCAAAAAGTGCTTAAGCTAAAATATCTTTTAGGACCGGTGGTCTGGAGCTACTTTTAATCAGTCAGAAAAGGTAGGCCGAAGTATTATAGGCCTCTCCCAAAGTGTGAACATTCAGCTCTCTAGCTTCAACACACTGGTGGTTTATCTAGTTTCATGCCTGTAATAAAATAATTACATAAAAATCTCGTGTCACAGTGTTTGTTATCGAATTCCTCCGAAAAGGCTTGACCACCGGTTTCATTAAATCATTCAATCTAATCTATCCAATGCAATTATCAGCGCAATGTTTTGAGTTTGTTACATTGACACCGTTAAATGTGATTAATTTTCACCCCAAAAAAGACAGTCATTTCCCAGCAATATTTTTTGCGTAGAGTTACTTAGTTTGATGTACAGAATGTTTGGTTAACGGCTATGTGAAGGGTTCGCTTACACCTTGTGTGACCACTCTGAAAATTTTCATGTTATCTCGAAAGAAGAAATACATTATTAGTATTTTCAGGTGTTATATCGTACATTTGTCGCATTTCAACGCGCTTTATGCTATGTCAACCGTATGTTCTACGAAATGAACAAATTTACTGATATGGGAAATAATGTAAGCCAAAAATGTTTAATGTCCTTTGATTGACCTTTGCTTGGTTATGTGCGAAGTTATACTGGTTTTGCCTTATTATTTTATTTTCCAGGTTTTGATTCGGAGTCTTGGTCTTATTTTATATTTCACGAAGGATCTAGTATTAGTAATTACACATTGTATTTACTGCGATAAGTTCTATGCAACTGTTGAAGAAGCTGAGACGGCGTGTATACAATTAACAAAGAACAAAAACTATAGAAGTGAGAATTTCAAAACCACTATTTGTTGTTCCACCTCCGGTATCTCGGTTCACTCGTACAAAGTGATGGCGAAACAGATCGCACAGAATTAACACGGGATGGATGAAATGGCGGAAGGTTACGGGAACAATCTGCGACTCCTGCATTCCCCTTAAAGTTTAGGGGTAAATTTATAAAACAATGGATAGAACTGCTGTCTTGTATGGATCATAATTTTGTGCCACGAAAGGGATGAATGAAAAGCATTAACATGTAGCTGAGATTAGAAAGCTAATACAACACATACCCCTTGATAAGAGGAATTCTAAAAGTGGCGCCGGTGACTGAAAAGTTATGTGGTAATCGGTTGTCGTGGTATGGGCATGTGATGCGGAATTGAGGAAAGTTCTGAGTATGAATGTGGATGGGCATCAGAGTAGAGGAAGACCAAAGAAACGATGGATGGACTGTGTAAAGGATGAAATGGCAAGAAAGTGTCTGATGAGATGACGAGTAATAGAAAAGTATGGAAAAAAAAGACATGCTGCGCCGACCCCAAATAAATTGGGATAAAGGCAAGAGAATGATGATAAATAAAAAATAAATTAAATTTGTATTAAATTTGTTAATTTAAAAGAATAGTAAGATTAAAATTATTATAATTAATTTTATCTTTTAGAATGTCATGGTCGTCTCTGGAAGAACGTGCTACAGGCAAATCGAACGTTCAGAAAGATGACCGCGTGTGGCCTGTTCTATGTCGATGCGACGCTACCATTGAATCTGATGCAAGTTATCGCTCATTACGTCATTATGCACTTACAGTTCTATTTTCTTTGAAATAAATGGTTTGGTGTACACATGACTTTTTCTTATTATTGTATCAACGGCTTGGTCGTCATCATCATCATCATCATCATTGTCAGCCTTGTTCCACCTAATGTTTTGTATGATGACAGCATGTCTAATGTATTAAAAAAATGTAAGGCATTTATGTATGCAGATGATACTTGCTTAGTTTATAGCCATAATAATATTGATTTAATACAGCGAGATATGCAAAACGATTTTGACAGAATAGTTCAGTGGGCACATGATAATGGCATTATAATTAATATCAGTAAAACTAAGTGCATGCTTATTATGTTATACTAAAAATAAAAATAACTCGTTGACAGTGGGAGTGAAAGGTCATTCGTACGAATGTCTGCATAACAACAAACTGTATTGTCATTGTTCATATTTAGAAACAGTTAAATCATACAAATACCTAGGATTAGTCATAGATAACACATTCACTTGGAATCTGCATGTCAACAACGTTTGCAATAAGCTACGAGCCATTTTGGGTAAATTAAAGACTCTTAAACATGCTGTCAACAGGAAGTATTGTATACTTTATAGGTACTATGCACTGGCTGACTCAGTTATTGAGTATGGGTTGGGTGGATATGGCTTTACGTTCCCTACACATTTAAATAAAATCAAAATCTTGCAGACACGGTTACTTAAATTACTTGTAGATAAAAAAAAAAACGAAAAAAGGCTTAAATAAAAACTATGAAAAACTGTTTAAACTTTATAAAATACTTCCTGTCCATCCTCCTGTCACCATCAAAAGTAAACTTAATATCTTGACTGAACAATTTAATAATGAATATCACAAGGAGGAACGTAAGCATATGTATCCAACTCGTTTATCTAAAAAGAAGACACTTAATTGCTGTTCCTAAAGTCACAAACTACTTTGGTAAGCGCACAAGAAAATATGTGGTACCGTCGTTAGTGAATGAGCTACCCTCACACCTGATATCCTGACACCCTGATTCCATTCCGATACCGACTTATCATCTGGTGCGGGAATGAGCGGCGAATATGGGGACGAACCAAACGTGGCAGGACGCAAGCGTAAACAACCGGATTCGGATTGGACGCAGGCCATTAATAAACTAACCACGGAGTTCAAGAATTCTTTAGATGAGTTACGACGTGACATGGAGACCAGCTTAGATAAGATATCAGAGAATGTGGTATCGATGAAGAATGAACTTGTTTCACTAACTCAAGTAACGTCAGAAATTAGAAATGATGTCAACTCTCTTCGATCAGAACAAGTGATTTTACGACAACGAATCTCGGAGTTGGATGTGAAGTATAAAGGAATGACGGAATGTGTCGAAACTCTCCAAACCTCAGTCCAGTTTGTTAGTGACGAGCACGCCGATCTTAGCAAGAAGGTCGGTAGCCTTGGCAAACATATTCAAGAGACCGTTGATTTGAAGCCTGTAGTTGCTGAGCTTGTGTCAAAGATTGACAATTTAGAGCATAATGCACGGAGTTGTAACATCGAGATATGTAATATCCCGGAAAGGCGTAACGAAAACCTTCTCTCTTTGGTGAAAACGATTGGGTCCGCAATAAAGTGCAACATTGCACAAAATGACATAATATCCGTTCACCGTGTCCCCCATGCACACCAACAGAGCAACAGGCCCAAAAATGTAATACTGAAATTGGCTTCACGTATATTGCGCGACAACGTCCTCAGTGCCCATCGATTGTGTAAGGGACTTGTAACTGAGCAACTTGGCATTTCAGGTACATCACTGCAAATATACATGCATGAGCATCTTACCTTAAAGAATAAGCGATTATTTCGTGAGTGTCAAGATGCTGCCAAGAAGCACAGTTATAAGTTCCTTTGGGTTAAGCACGGAACCATACTTGTTCGTGAAAAAGAAGGGGCAAGGGCCTTTGCTATTCGATCGCCGCACGACATCGCTAAAATCAAGCCTGGTTATGCGGTGCCGATTAGCAACCAGGGTGCCCCACGTGCCGTTCAATAGCTTATTTGATGTCTTTGAACCCCTAGTGCTATTAAAATTTGCATGTAGCTTTGTTATTGGTTCCCTATTCATTGTATATGCTAATACATTTAATTCCTTTCAAAAGGCAGAATTTACTGTTTTGAAATACTGTTTTGCCTGTGGCATTATTGGCTATGTTAACAATTATGTGGAAACAATTGCTATGAGTTTTTTGCCAGGCACTTACGTGAGTATGATATGCGTATTTATAGTTTTATTCAAACTTTGTAGGTGCTGGCTGTTATGTTGCTTGTTATGGTTGTTCCATTTGATTTATTATTTTAATGATTTTTTGTTTCTTGTTGCCTTGTTAGTCAATAGTTTATCTTTTATGCTGATAGTTACGATTACGTCTATAACGGATTATGCTTTTATTACTATTTCTTGTAGAATTTCACACTGTAGTGACTGATAACCTCATAATCTACTACCAAAATTGCAGGGGAATCCGTACCAAATTACATATTCTATATATGAATATCTTAGCTAATTGTTACGACATCATAATTCTGACTGAGACCTGGTTAACGCCCGAGATATTCAACAATGAGTTCATTGACGAACGTTATGAAGTATATCGATGTGACCGTGATCGCGAAGGTACTAATAAGAAAGATGGAGGTGGTGTTTTCGTGGCAATACTGAAGGGACTACGTTCAGTTAGAGTGATTCCGCGCCCTTCTATGGACACAAACATCGAGCAGATCCTTTTGCATTTGCCGAGCTCAGCCGGAGGTAAGTGCCAAATGATCGCGGCAGTTTATATACCACCTAAGACACCCGACTGTGTTTATGTTGAATATTTTGACTCATTACAAAGAGTTCTTGATGACACTGATATCGAAAAATTTTACTTGTTTGGAGACTATAATTTGCCAGGTGTTGACTGGGTTGCTAGTACAGACAGTAATTCAACTGCTGCGCAAATCTGTACCGGCAATTCTCCCATATGTAGTCATTTGAGTATATTTATGTCCTTTTTAAATGCTTACCAATTTAATTCGATAAAAAATTTGAACGGGAAGATATTGGACTTGGTCATTAGTAATGATGATTGCTCAATTTTTACACCTACAAATAACTTACTACAACTTGACAACCACCATCCCCCGTTCTGTGTATTCATCTCACTACGTTTACCTCACAGCTCAATGGTACGCAAAACAATAAAAAAATATAATTATTACAAGGCCAGTTATGACGAAATTAATGATGAACTAAAGAAAATAAATTGGAAAGACGCCTTAAGCAGCCAATCAGTTGACGAATGCGTCAACATGTTTTATAATATTATATTTGGTATTATTAAAAAATATGTACCATTGACTATCTGCAGATCCTCTAAGTTTCCCGTGTGGTTCTCAAAACCTCTAATACATATTTATAAAAATAAGGCCAAAGCGTGGGTTAAATGGAAAATGTACCACAACGTTTCGGATTACGAGCAGTTTGCACTTTACCGATCTAGATTCCAAGATGAATGCGCGAACTGTTATAATAAGTATATCAACAGTGTTGAGGATGGTATTCGGAACAATGTCAAGCATTTCTGGACTTTCATTTCCAATAGAAAAAAATGTGTAGCTGGCATTCCATCCACGATGAATTATAACAACCAGGTAACTAGCGACCCAGAAGACATATGTAATCTTTTTTCAGACTTTTTTAAATCCGTTTATGAACCTTCCACCGCTTCTAATATTCCATCCACGTATAACGACTGTTCCGAAAGTTGCACACTGCTGAGTGATATTCAGTTTACTACTGATGAAGTACTTAGTGCGCTCAAAGCATTGGATCCTGCTAAAGGGCCTGGGTCGGACGGTCTACCAGTAATTTTTGTAAAGCATACAGCTGCCAACTTATGTGTACCCCTGCAAATTATATTTAATCTCTCTGTCTCTCAAGGATGCTTTCCTCAAGCATGGAAACTTGCAAATATAACACCTGTTTATAAGTCAGGACCCAAGGATGATGTGCAGAATTACCGTCCTATATCAATACTGGCCGGCCTTGTCAAAGGTTTTCGAGAGATTAGTTCATGATAAAATATACCCTCTGTTGCACAATATAATCATTCAACAACAGCATGGATTCGTCCAAAGAAGGTCAACTACAACCAACCTGGTGACTTTCGTGGACTATTTGTTCAACAACATGGACTCCCGTATTCAAGTTGACACTATATACACCGATTTCCGCAAAGCTTTTGACAAGGTTGACCATCAGCTGCTAATGAGTAAGATTGCATTCAATGGTATACGTGGGGACTTTCTGAGATGGTTCTCTTCTTACGTGTCTAATAGGACTCAGAGGGTTGTCATAAATGGTTTCATTTCCAGCACTCTGAGTGTTACTTTTGGAGTGCCTCAAGGCTCCATTTTGGGACCTCTTTTGTTTATTATATTTATTAATGATATTATCAAATGTTTTCGAAATTCAAAATTGTTACTGTATGCAGACGATCTCAAAATTTTTAAGCCTGTTAGGAATTTGCAAGATTGCCTGCTCTTACAGGAAGACCTGGACAGATTCTCTGCATACTGTTCAAATAATAAACTACAACTGAGCTTAAATAAATGTTGCTGTATAAGTTTTACAAAAAACAAAAATATTATCATGCATCCGTACTCCTTAGATAATGTTACATTAACAAGAGAAACGTTAGTGCGTGATCTTGGAGTTCTATTAGACGACAAATTACACCTTGACGCTCATATTAGTAAAATAGTAAATAATGCTTTCCGAATGTACGGATTCGTTATGAGATCAGCCATTGAATTTGTTCGCCCATATACATATTTATACCTTTACAAATCGTTAATCAGGTCCCAGTTAGAGTATGCAGTTGCGGTATGGAGTCCCTTCTATAGGAAATACTCAGATGCGATCGAAAAAGTTCAAAGCAAGTTTCTGAAATCCATGCATTTGTTGTTTTCGTACGTATGCTTCCTATAGTGATCTTTTGAATAAGTATAAACTACATAATCTTA
The DNA here is from genome assembly GCA_905147715.2 of Xestia xanthographa. Taxonomy (NCBI): domain Eukaryota; kingdom Metazoa; phylum Arthropoda; class Insecta; order Lepidoptera; family Noctuidae; genus Xestia; species Xestia xanthographa. The sequence goes on from LR990644.1 coordinate 7,038,149, forward strand.
AAGCTAGACGTATTATTTTGGAGACAATGTTTTTATATAATTTATGTAATAATGTGTGTGATTGTATGGACATCACTAATAAGATTAGTTACGTAGTACCTAGAACAACTATAAGCCGTGGGGTGCGTGCAAGACCCCTGTTTGCCGTATCTTCTAGTCGTACGAACGCGGGCTTACGAGCACCCCTACGTCGCCTAACTAGCCAGTACAACAATCTGTTTGAAAGTGTTGACATCTTTGCTGTACCAATAGGTAAATTTAAAAGCCTTGTTCGTCAAACCATTTTGGATTGAGTGATATTTTTATTTCAATTCTTTAAATAGATTACTATCATTTCATGTATTTTTTATTTATTTTTTCATTTTAATTTGTATGCCTGCGGTATTTAACATTAACACATTATGTAATTTTTTGTTCTCATTTAATTGTAAGCGCAAGTCGCATTGTTTTTATAACTAACTGTGTTTATAATATGTGGAAAATGTCGTTGGTTGTACATTTACTCACACTTTAGATATCATTCTGTTTATGTAATACTGTAATGTGTAACCGTTTGTTTTCCCAAATAAATAAAATAAAATAAAATATCGCATGTTAAATCTAAAAACCAGCTTAAAAATATTCTTAAAAAACATTACCTCCATTGTGTCCATAGCTAATTTTGTAATAAGGACAATAGCATTATTTTTCATAGGTGTAAAATGTGTTTCCTTCTGTAAACTCACTTTCTTTTTTTATTAGGGTTCCGTACCTAAAGGGTAAAAACGGAACCCTATTACTAAGACTTCGCTGTCTGTCCGTCTGTCCGTCTGTCCGTCTGTCTGTCACCAGGCTGTATCTCATGAACCGTGACAGCTAGACAGTTGAAATTTTCACAGATGATGTATTTCTGTTGCCGCTTGTACGGTTCACGTACAGGCAAGTAATTTACTGACGCCGCGACCTACTTTCCGTAATTAATTTTATATTTATTTCTTATACTAAACGTTAGTTGACCATTAGCTACCTTAGCGATAATACCACGGATTAGCATCCAACATAACTTGTGTGTAACTTTACAATAAACTTGGGATCGTGAAGTCTGTGGTTTTTGTCAACTCACCTCACTGCAACTTGACCACTCTGAGCCGTACATAAAAAGTGGTCCTTCGAGCCGGATTTAAAGTGTGTAGTGTCTCTATTACTATAACGTTAGCGAATCGGTCTAGTTGGTCTCCCACAAGCGGGTCGCCCCAGCTGGATTGAGAAGGCGCACATAGCGTTAGTAGAGTGCGAACACACTTATCCACAACTATCTGCGAACTAGTGCCATTGGTGACACAACTCTGTTCTACCAACGGTCGAAGCTATAACTAGTAACAATGGTTCAGAGTCCTGCAGAACTGATCAGCCGTCAAGGAACTATCTTCAACAACTTGAAGCTTATATGTACAAACTATAAGAAGGACAGCCCCACCAGGAAGAACTTGGCGTACCTGGAGGAGCGTCTCTCTCAGCTGAACAACAACTGGGAGAAGTTCGTTCACAATCATCAACTACTGGAAGAGTCTGGAGCAACAGACCATCAATACTTCAACGACGACGTTTTCAACAATACCAAAAATATGTATGAAGATGTCCTACAAGACATGTTGAAACGAAAGTCGGAACTGCCGTCTGCATCTACTAGTAAGACGGAAGCACCACCCGCGTCGCCCCCGCAGGGTAAGGGTAAAACAACATTTTCCTTCGAGGAAATCAAATTCCACGTGTCACCTCGTGAAACGAACGAGACGACGGAAAAGCAACAAGATCTTTTGCGTCAGCAATACTGCAACTTTAGAGCATTCGAACGCACGGTGGAAAAGATAAACTTCGCACTGGCGGAGTCGATGGAAAAATGGGAATTAGACCACAGTCTAAACACCCTGACAACTAAATGGGAGCATGTAGAAAAGGCAAACTGGGAACTTGACTACATTCTACAAGATGAAGACTCGGTTTACAGACAAAAATATAATTCTGCGGAGATCATTTATGATGACTTAAGAAAGAAACTACAAAACAAGATCTGGAACAACGCACACTATGAGAAATCGACACCAAAAATATCAATACCTGAATTCCATGGCAACTACAACCAATGGCTGACTTTTAGAGACCTCTTCCTCGAAAGTGTGCATAATAATCCAGTCCTTTCGAAAGCTCAAAAAATGCAGCACCTGAAAACAAAACTAAAGGGTGAAGCTGAGAAACTGGTTCAGCATCTTGGCATCAGTGCTGAAAACTATACATCCACCTGGGATATTCTAACTCATCGCTATGATAATAAACGGTTGTTATTCACTTCTTACATGAACACGCTTCTGAATCAACCCAATATTCAAGAAGCAAACGCAGCAAACATACGGAAGCTACATGACGTCATGATGGAGTGCCTGAACGGACTCAAGAACATCGGTCTCGACACTACGAATTGGGATCCAATCATAGTCCACCTTTTGATGCAAAAACTAGATAGTATCACGTACAACGAATACATAAAGGACATCAAACATCCTAGAGAATTTCCTGATTTAGAGGAATTCACCGAGTTCTTAGAATCAAAGTTCATGGCGTTGGAAGCTCTACAGGGGAACAATCAACAGGCATCTTCATCAAACAAATCTTGGAAGTCCGAAAAACAGTCAAACAATGGATCGAATATCCGAAACAATTACAAAAATAATAAACCGAGGTCATCGCACTTTAACAAGTCACAAAACTCGTCAAACGCCTTCTTCACGACAGCTAAAACATTCCCAATCTGCAAAACGAAGCACGTGTTGATGAATTGTGAAAAGTTCTTGGCTATGAACGCAAGCCAACGCGGTGACGCAACTCGCAATTTGCAAATTTGCAGAAATTGTCTTTACTGCCACGGGGAAAAACAATGCACTTCAAAGAAGACATGCAAATTGTGCACCATACACTTATGCACGAAGCTGAAGCTGAACCAGCCAACACCACGAGGACGACCAACTCACAGTCAACCCCTTCGTCTTCATATGGGGTTAACAACATAACAAACGAAGCGAAAGAAGTTCTGCTGACAACTGTACTCCTAAAGGTCAAAACAATAGATGGAAACTACATCAACTTGAGAGGCCTGCTTGACCAAGGTTCGCAAATAAGTCTCGTCACGGAGAACGCCGCACAGCGCCTCCGATTACAGAGACGGAAAATGAGCGCCGTTGTATCGGGTGTCGGATCGCTAAACGGAAATTGCAAAGGAGCGATGATCTTAGAATGCCAGTCAATTCACTCAGACTACAAGTTCCATCTAGAAGCATTAAATGATGAAAAAACTCATAAACAACCTACCTACTGCATCCTTTGCAATTAACAACTGGGACTATTTAGAAAACTTACAACTAGCAGATCCCCAGTTCAATGTCTCCGGCCCGATCGATCTACTCTTAGGAGCTGACATCTATTCAGAGCTCATACTAAACGGTATTATGAGGAGTGACAACAGATACCCTGTAGCACAACAAACTAAAGTTGGCTGGATTTTATGCGGAAATGTGAAAACATTCAATTGCTTCGTGACACTTAACGATTTCGAGAACATGGCAAGGTTCTGGGAAACTGAGGAAGTTACTAACTCTCCAACATTGACTAGTGAGGATCAGTACTGCGAAGAATACTACAATGCGACCACAATGAGATTGGCGAACGGACAATATGTGGTACAAATGCCCATGAAGCCGAGTCTCGACTGTAGCATAAAAAATACACGAAATCAAGCACTAGCTCAGTTCCTTCAACTAGAAAGGAAAATGCTGACAAACAAGGATCTCAACAACGAGTACAAGCGCTTCATGAATGAATATATCACTATGGGACACATGAAACCTGTAACTGGAAACAAAACGGATTCAGTTTACTTACCTCATCATGGAGTGCTGAGAGCTGAGTCCACGACAACAAAACTAAGAGTAGTTTTTAACGCTTCGTACAAGACAAAAGAAAACAGCAGTCTCAACGATCGCATGTACTGCGGACGTAACTTACAAAAAGATATGCTGACACTACTCATCAATTGGAGGACATACAGATATGACATGTCTTTACAGCAGATGTTGAGAAACTTTATCGATTCATCTGGCTGAACATGGAACAGCAACATCTGCAGAGAATAATTTGGAGATCTTCTCCGAACGAGCCTCTGCAAGAGTGGCAGCTGTGCACTGTAACTTACGGAATGAAAAGTGCACCCTATCTGGCAATGCGCACTCTACATCAACTTGCAGAAGACGAAAAGGAAAGTTATCCGGAAGCTGCAACCATCTTAAAAAACTACTTCTACATGGATGATTTGGTTTACGGGCAAGATACTGTCGACTCATCCAAAAAACTGGTTAAACAGTTAATTGAGTTACTGAAGAAAGGAGGGTTCAACTTAAGAAAATGGAAAGCTAACGAACCGATTATCTTGGAAGACTTACGAGATGATCAAAAGAGCAGCAATACAAACATTGACTTCAGCCCGGAACAAACAACCGACACAAAAATGTTGGGCATGAGATGGAACCAAGCAAGCGATAGCTTTACTTACCACTGGGAACTACCTGCAAGAAACACCCTCACGAAACGCAAAGTATTGAGTGAGATAAGCAAACTATACGACCCTGTAGGGTTTTTATCGCCATTCATAATCAAAACTAAACTTCTATTCCAAAAGATTTGGATTAGTAAAATCGACTGGGATGAACGTTTACCAGACGATTTAACCGCTGAGTGGGAAACACTGAGACAAAGTATCCCCCCCCCCAAAGTGTCCCCTTGTTGAACAAACTTTCCATACCACGATGGTTGCAAAGTCAGCAAATAAATCTAGAAATTCACGGGTTCTGTGACGCAAGCGAAAAAGCCTACGCGTGCGTTATCTACAGCAGAGTGAAAAATCAAGTCGGTGATTACGTGACTGCACTAATTACTGCAAAAACAAAAGTGACACCGCTCAGCAAAAAGATAACATTACCTAGGATGGAACTCTGTGGGGCCTTATTACTCGCCAAACTCATAGAAAAGGTCGAGCAAACTCTCAGCAGCAAGAATCTACAAATAAGATGTTGGAGCGACTCTAAGGTCGTCTTAGCCTGGATACAAGGAGATATTAACCGATGGGAGAGATATGTTGCAAACAGGGTGCGACAAATAAACAATATCATCTCTACAAACTGTTGGAGTTATGTGAAGTCGGAAGATAATCCCGCTGACTGCGCAACTCGAGGACTCTCACCCGCTCAACTTCTCAATTTCAAACTTTGGTGGGAAGGTCCTGGCTGGTTAAAATCTGACATGGCTAATAATAGTCTAGAACATTGTTTAACCTACACTACAAACAATGGACTTCAACCAACGAAATGCTGCGTAGCCACATACAGAAAATGTGAAATCATCGAAATACTATTAAATAAATACAGTAATTACAAACGTGTTATCCGAGTGCTTGGGTGGATTTTACGAATAAGCAACATTTCTAAGCACAAACGGGCAATAACCTGTATTAAGAACATAACCGACTGCGATGACAGAAAGGAAGTTCTGTGTTTGACACCACAAGATATGATGAGGGCTACAGAGTTAGTCATCAAAAACGTTCAAAACGAATACTTTGGCGAGGACATTGAATGTTTGAAGAAGAATCAACTCTGCAGCCCTCATCATATCTTGTGGTGTCAAACACAGAACTTCCTTTCTGTCATCGCAGTCGGTTATGTTCTTAATACAGGTTATTGCCCTTAAACCAAATCATCCAAAAACGTTCAAAACGAATACTTTGGCGAGGACATTGAATGTTTGAAGAAGAATCAACAGATACCAACAAGAAGCAAGCTGTTGAAATTAACTCCATTTCTTGACGACACTGGTTTGCTGCGTGTGACGGGGCGACTGGTCCACTCAACTCTATCCCCTGAAGCTAAACACCCTATTATACTTCCCGCTACCGGAAGATTAACGGAGCTTATTATCCAAGAGGCTCATCAGGAGACACTTCACGGAGGCGCTAGGCTCACTTTGGCCCATTTACGTCTGAAATTCTGGATAATTGGAGGTAGCAGAACGGTGAAAAAGGAACTACGGCAATGCATCCGATGTCATCGTTTCAAAACAAATAAGAACGTTCAACTAATGGCGGACTTGCCGAAGAAGCGTGTAACTCCAGCAAGACCGTTTACGAATACGGGTGTCGACTACACTGGACATGTTGATGTGAAAATCAACAAAGGGAGAGGAGTAAAAACTTGTAAAGCTTACATAGCAATCTTCATTTGCATGGTTACAAAAGCTGTGCACTTGCAATTGGTATCAAACCTGACCACACAAACGTTTCTTGCCGCTTTCAAAAGGATGTGCGCACGCAGGGGTACGCCCAAACATGTATTTTCGGACAACGGGACGAATTTTGTGGGCGCTGCAAAATTGCTGCAAAAGGATTTTAAACATCACGAATCTTTTATGAATTCTGAATTCTTCAACGAGATGACAAACTTACAGATTGAATGGCATTTTAATGCTCCTCTTTGGCCAACAGCAGGAGGCCTATGGGAAGCTGCCGTCAAATCAATGAAATATCATCTACATCGTGTGTTGGGCGAACAGAAGCTCACTTTTGAACAATTCACTACTTTACTGACTCAAATAGAAGCATGTCTGAACTCTCGTCCGTTATGCCCACTAACCGAAGATGTAGAAGACCTGGAATATCTGACACCGGTCTACAATTTGCACGATAAAAGTCTTCAATCAACAAGCGACATTATCATGTATCCCCAATGACGTAGTATGCAAAGAAATCTGGACTAAATTACATAAACCAAACATGTGGTTATTCACACTTTGCGGAAAACAGCTGATGCGCGTCATATGTAGGTAACGATCAAGTTACGGCAGCGGTCATTGACGGGACTGGAGTGATTTCTTTGAAACCGAAATGCTTACATCAGAAAAAGGATGCCACAATATTTACATACAATCAACTGGGAAGTAATTTAAACAAGAATGCGGATATTGAGTACCAACAATAAACTCTACGATTAACAACAATGTCGACCGGCAGCTGGAAGTTCTGAACAGGACTGGCATCTCAAATCACGACATATACCTTTATTCGGTTACTTCTTTGTTGTTAGGAGGATTGATGCACTTGCCTTCTACCTTTCCCTAAACGATGGTGCAAGAGAAGCGACACTACCAAAAGTGGACCTTAATCAAAAGGAAGGGACAACGTTGGACGAGACATCGAGTTGCAAGAAATACGAAACTCAACACGGAACCAACGAAAATATTCCACTTTTATTTGAGGATATGAACTGATGGTGTTTATTATTTACTTTCAATTACTACATTTACTTACTTTAGATTTACTGTCTTTTACACATTTACTATTGTTTACTATTTAACTTTAACTATTTACTTTACATGAATTGTTTACTTTCACATTTACTTTTTAACTACTGTTTGTAATGGATGCTCATCCCACTTTTCCCTCGGGAGCATGTACGGTTCACGTACAGGCAAGTAATTTGCTGACGCCGCGACCTACTTTCCGTAATTAATTTTATATTTATTTCTTATACTAAACGTTAGTTGACCATTAGCTACCTTAGCGATCATACCACGGATTAGCATCCAACATAACTTGTGTGTAACTTTACAATAAACTTGGGATCGTGAAGTCTGTGGTTTTCGTCAACTCACCTCACTGCAACTTGACCACTCTGAGCCGTACACCGCTATAACAACAAATACTAAAAACAGAATAAAATTAACATTTAAGGGGGGCTCCCATACAACAAACGTGATTTTTTTATAATAATTGGTACGGAACCCTTAGTGCGCGAGTCCGACTCGCACTTGGCCGGTTTTATTATGTTTCTTTCTAATTAAAATCGTAATTTGTTATAATGATATTGTGAAACGAGAACACCTGCCGACAAACTGTCTTGCAGTTTGGCAGACTTTTTATATGTTATTGTTATACAGATTTTGAATAAATAAATAAATAAAATAAATAGGTATAAGATTTCTTCCTTCTATTCTTCTTCTGATACTTTCCGAGCACAGAGAGATCTCAATGTATAAAGGATGGTCTTTCATCCACAAACCGACAGCGCCAAAAGTTGCTTGATCTTGAAGATCTATACGAGCAGCTGTTATAATTTATTCATAAGCCCCCACACATTAATAATTATGAATTCAAACCTATCAATTTAATTTATTACTTTTTTGATAATCGAAGTTTAACCTAGACACAAATTATATTGATTGCTTTTTCTGTAGTCACACGATATCTAAGAATTAAATGACTGGAGTTTTCAACATGTTTTCATCGTTCAAAAACATACTGTTAAATAGAAATTCGGTCGTCACTTTATCCAATGAAGTATTTTTGAACAACGTAATTGAAAAAGATTTACAATCAGTACTATGGCCGTTGAATTTAATGCAAGCTCCTTTTTTGTGCGCAAAATATTCAATCCGTAATAACCGTATCTTTCCCAATAGTTGCCTTTACAACTTGTTAGGAGTCGTTTGCATGCTAACGTGGAGAATAATCAATTTGCACATATTAATAAAAAAATCTTTGTCTTTTGTCTGGTCCGATTTGACAGCTTTTCTTTATATGAGTATGTTTTGTGACAGCTTCTTCTACTCCACTAGCTACATCCTAAACCACTGTATTAATATTATTAGGAGTGATCACAACATTTTGTTGATCTTAAAAATTCAGCACGTTCTGAAAGTCCTCAGTGTCAATAATACAAACCTAAGAAACTTGATCATTTGGAACTGGTTTTCAGTCATATCTTTATACAGTTTCTTTGTATGTTACATTACCTATGTGTGTATTGAGTTTACTGTCGTCAATACTTTCGGAGTGATATCAACATTTGCTACTGTATCTTTCGATATGAATATTATTTTTGCCTTGCAACTTATGAGGTTACTGATAAAGACGCTTCAGATGTGGATTACGGAAGTCCAAGTACGAAGAAATGTAGGAACATATCTCGACAATGAATCCTTTTGGGATGTTATGTTCGAGTTGTACCAGAATATTTTGGAGGCCTATAAGATTATAGAGAAGTTATTCAAATTAATGGTGAGTATCAAAGAGACGAGTCGTTCTTGAATCCTGACTAATTGACCGGAGAAAACAAAACAAAGAGAAAATTAATTGTAGTTTGTAAATAAAAAGGGAAAAAAGGAAAAATATATGTGTAAGACTATTTGATAAAAGTCTCCGGGCTTTCCCCAACGCAGAAAAAATTGACAGCAGTGGGACAAAAAAGCCAAATTTCTAAAAAAAAAACAAAGGAACGCGAAAGAATACATATTACCTAACATCAAGCCGGTGTACGTAATAGTACAACTTCATTTCGCCAGTTATGTTAAAGTCCCACGAAATAAGGGGGCGAGCTTATTATTGCCATCAATCGGGCACAGAACCAGACTCCATGGTTGCTACTGAGAGATTCCTGATGAGAAATCCAATAACTCTTTGCCCGACCCGGGAAACGACCTGAGGATCTCTTGCTCAGCAGTCACGCTTGCAACCACTAGACGAACGAGACAGCCACAACAAGTATTCTCACCCGGTAGCGTATTGCCAAACTGTATGCTGGCCCAGACCGGGGTGGCTCTGAGTTCGATCGCAGTTTGCCTTTATAGTTGAAGCGCAAAATAAATTTTGTTTTAAAATCATACGATTCCAGCGTCTGGTGTAGTATATAATATGACATCGTTATGGGCGGCATGGGCACCAGGCCGTAGGTTGACGAAGGAGGCGCGTGTTCACGAAACCTTATCTTGCCTTACATAAAAGCGAGCAATGCATACCTTCTCAGATTGCTCTGAGCTCGTATGTACTTAGCTCCAATTTGTTTGTAATTTCAATGAGCACGATGTAGTTTAGTACAGACTATGGGAGTCTGGGTCAGCATACAGTTTGGCAATAAGCCACCCGGTATTGTGTATAAGTAGGGCCAGTTACACGACTCTGCTCCCACCTGACAAAAAGAACTTATTCAAAAATGTGGGCTATAAGTTTTTCTCTTTAGATATACTTTATATTGGCATCGCCGGCGGTAAGCCCGCTGACAGTGAGCTGTCTGCTAATTTATATTGCCAATGTAAAATGTATCTAAGGAGCAATATATAAAGCTCGTATTTGAATTATATTCTTTTGGCCGGGTGGGAGTGGAGTCTTGTATGTGTGCTAAGACCTTTACGTCTAAAGAAAACTTCTCCATCTATTTACAGATTGTGTTCTACGTGATCAACGTGGCTTTTCATAGTTTATTAAACATAAAAGGAATATTGACAATCCAGCATATAGTAGCAAAAGGTGGAACAAGAGTAAGTGGTCATATTATTATCTCCTTTATTCATTTTTACATTTTACTTTATACATTTTTAAATATTTCTTAAAAAATACACATAAAATTATAAAAAAGTGTTCCGCCGGTGCCGGGAGTAAGGTCCAAGCTACCGGTGGTTAGGACTCCAGAGACAGGAACTTCCTCACAATGGGAACCGTATCCAGCAGTACTGCCTTCTGAATCAGGCCCTTGGTCCAACCGCCTGAGGAGAGCTTCGAAAGACGGTCGACGAGGCTCTTGGCCATAAGGCCATTGGCCGTCATGACAATCGGCACAATGATAGCCGAGTTCATATTCCACATGTCGCGAACCTCATGTTCCAAGTCGAGATATTTTATTTGTTTCTCTTTCTTAGCTTTAACGAGGTTCTCGTCATTCGGGATTGTAACATCGATTATCATTACGCGGTGCGCTGATCGGTCGATCACCACTATTTCAGGCTTAATTGGCGACAATAGTGCTATCAGTAATGATAGACTGACCCAGTACAACGTGATATGGTTATTATTTCCTTTATTCATTAACTTACATATTTTTAACATTTTAAAATATTTCCATATAAAAAACTACAAAAAAACATTTAAAAATATAAAAAATATAGCCCACCAGCGCTGGGAACAGGGTCCAAGCTGCCGATGGTCAGGACTCTTGAGAGAGGAACCTCCTAACAATACGTGCCGTGTCCAGAAGTACTTTTTTCTGAATTAAGCCCTTGATCCATCTGCCAAGTGAGAGCCTCCTAAGATGTATCTCTTGGCTATTAAACCATTGACCGACACAATGACTGCTGTACTTACGTCCCACATGTCGACAACCTCGCGAGCCACTAGATATTTGAATTGTTTATCTTTCTCTGCTTTTGCAAGGTTCTCGTCATGCGTCAACAATCATTGTGCAACGCTCCAATAGATCTATCACCACAATGCCAGGTCTATTGGCAACAATTAAAGTCCTATCAGTGGTGATAGGTAAATCCTAATACATGGTTATTATTATTATTTTCTTTTATTCATTTTTAAACAAATTTGTTACATTTTTAAATATTAATTAAAAAATATATAAAAAACATTTAAAAATATAAAAAAATTGTAGCCCACCGGTATCGGGAACAGGGTCCAAGCTACCGGCGGTCAGGGCTCCAGAGAGAGGAACCTCCTAACAATACGAGCCGTGTCCAGGAGTACCGCTTTCTGAATCAAGCCCTTGATCCAGCTGCCTAACGAGAGCCTCCTCAGGTATTGATCGAGGCTCTTGGCAATTAAGCCATGGGCTGATACGACTATCGGCACAATGATTGCTTAGTCCACTTCCCACATGTCAACAACCTCGCGAGCCAAGTCAAGATACTTGATTTGTTTATCTTTCTCTGCTTTCACGAGGTTCTCATCATGCGGGACCGTTATGTCAACAATCATTGCGCGCCGCTCTGATCGATCCACCACCACTATATCAGGCTTATTGGCTACAATAGTCCTGTCAGTGATGATGGATTGATCCCAGTACAATGTGATACAGCCATTATCGAGAACTGGGTCGGGCACATACCTATAGTAAGGCACTTCCGACTCCACAAGGTTGTATTTAAGAGCAAGTTGCTGATGGATAATCCTGGCTACAAGGTTGTGTCTATGCAGGTACTCTCCGTTAGCTAGACGAGAACACCCGGAGATAATGTGACGGATTGTTTCGCCTGGACGGTGGCATGCCCGACATATGTCAACCGTGCCATCCTTCACAATAAATCTACGGTAGTTATTCGTCATCATAACTTCATCCATTATTGCACAGACAAAACCTTCGGTTTCTCCAAATAGGTCCCCGGAACGTAGCCAGGCTACGGACGCTGGTAGGTCTACATCGGGCCCATGGAGAGCGCGGAAAAAGCGTCCGTGAAGCTCCTTACTCTGCCATACCTCCCTGCGATCGTTAGTGTCAAGCACTGGAGGTTTGCGCCAGTTCTCTTTAGCCAAGGAGAGCGGGGTGAGGCCCTTGTCCACCGTGACGACATCTCGATGCATTCCCACATCGGTTCCTAGGAAATATTCCCTGAGGCTGCATATCTCGCGATTGTGGAGAGTCTTAGCATTTAAAAAGCCTCGACCCCCACACTTCCGCGGGATATACAGTCTCATAACCGAAGAACGTGGGTGATGCATCCGATACGCCGTCAACAATTTACGGACCTTCGTATCCAAGGCGTCTAGTTCTGTTTGAGTCCATTTAAGTATGCCGAAAGAGTACATAAAAACCGGCATGACCCAACCGTTGAAGGCACGCACCTTATTGCCACCTGATAAAAGACTATTAAATACTTTTTTCAGGCGGCCAAAGAAGCGCTCCTTCAACGATTGCTTCATGTCAGCAACATTGACGCCCAGCGCTTCCGACATACCCAAATACTTATAGGTTTCGGTTGCTGAGAGGGATCGAAGAGTTATGGAATCTGAGAGCTGGGTTCCCACAGATTCCACAATCTCCCCTCGTTTTACATGCATGACCGCACATTTGTCCACACCAAATTCCATCCTGATGGCGCTACTGAAAGTGTCAGTTACCTTCAGTAACTCCATCAGTTGCAAATCGTTGGGGGCAAACAGTTTTAGGTCATCCATCTAAAGGAGGTGAGATATAACCTGACCATCTTTCCGCAACCGATAGCCTAAACCTGAATCCTCCAGCAGTGTGCTAAGAGGATTCAAGGCTAAGCAGAACCAAAGCGGACTCAAACTATCGCCCTGAAATATACCTCGCTCTATCCTTATCGGCTCGCTATTCCTCTGAATCTGCTGACATCCTGGATAGCGAAGGACTGTCCTCCATTGCCCCATACACGACATCAGGAAGGTGCGCAGAGTTGCATCAACTTTATACAACTCTAGCACCCTCATGAGCCATGTATGTGGCACCGAGTCATAGGCCTTCTTATAGTCTATCCAGCATGTCGACAGATCCTTTCGGGAACGGCGAACCTGGTGACTAATGGCCATATCAATGAGGAGTAGCTCCTTAGTACCACGGGACCCGTTCCTACATCCATTCTGAGAAGCGGACATGACAGAATTGTCATCTATGTGTTTGCTAATTTTAGTTCTCAAAATGGATGTAAGAACTTTATAGACTGTCGGGAGACAGGTGATCGGTCTATAATTTTTGGGTTCCGCAGTACTACCCGATTTATGGAGCAGGTGGGTTATGCCTGTTGTCAGGAACTCTGGCAGCGACCCAGACTCTAAGGCTGACTGGAACAGGGTCGCCAAGCGAGCGTGCGACCTTGTGAACCATTTTATCCAGAAGTTGTGCAGCCCATCCGGCCCTGGAGATTTCCAGTTAGGCAACGGACGGACTGCACGAGCTACGTCTTGGGGACTGATAGTAATTGCCCCCATTTCTGATACTGGATCGCACGCTCGCTCAATCACCCGAGTCCATTCACCTTCGGCATGGCTGACAGGCACCGACCAGATGCTGCGCCAGAACGAACACATTGCATCATCATCCGGCAGGTGCGTGTCAGCCACACCTTGGTCCGGTCGCTCCCAAGCCCTATAAACCTACCTTTCATCTTTTTGGAATGTGCGATTCTGAGTGTATCGGTCCACCCGCCGCTTATACCTACGAATACGGTTTGCCCATGCATACACTTTCTGCTTCAGGAAGTCGATGCGTTCTGTGACACGGGACATGTAGTCTCGAGGACTGATATCAGTCCCCGAGAACGCCTGCCTCACAAAACGCATCACTCTAGGGCGAGTATTGCCCTCCCTGAAGCAGACCAGTTTGCCGATGAGTGCTCTGGCCCCACCAATACGTCGCTCAATCCTGTACTGCCATGCTGGAACGGCTGGTTTTGGTCGTGTAGCTCTGTCAGAAGGAAATTTGACATGAGCTACACGACATGCCGCTACAGCCGCACAATACAGGATTGAGTGAACATCGGTGAGGTCTTCGCAGTTATCAAAATAGTTTGATAACTGCGAATCCAGAACAGCCACCAGCGCCCTATTTTTGTTATGCATGGGCAAACGAGGTATGCGTGGTCTCAGATCTGGTTGCATGAACCGATATTCCCGAATCGCACCCTCCAAAGCACTCCTCATTTCTACATTGCACTGGGTACTTACATTAGTAAACATGTCATTACCCACGTCGTTATCGCAATTTGGTATGATGCTTGACTGTGGTGGAACCACAGCCTGCGACGGCGTGGCAATGACATGGCTACTCTGTATTTCAGTCCGCAAGCGATCAAGTACGGTATCATCCAACATACGATTACGCTGGATGACCCGCACCTGATCCGACAGTCGTTGTGCCGACACCGTTGACAGCTGGCTCAAGCACCTGAAACAGAGAGAGCATCCTAACACGGTACGCAGTCAGGTTGTTTCCCCCCTCTGTAGCCCCATAGTATGCGCGCATGACATCCTCATTGATGGATTGCGTCCATCGCATGCGCTGCACACTTCCGCCGGGAGCTGGGACCCTATCAGAGGCCGGTGGGCCTCGAGGTCCTAAGCCGTCCGGCGGCCGGCGTCCTCCCCGTCGACGGGCAGGTGGTGGAGTCGTGGGCGGAGAGAAATACTCGTCGCTCGAGCTCGACGCAACTGCCACGGCCGGTGTCACAGCGCTCACGATGGGGCTGGGTTCCGGCGGCGGCGAGGCGGAGCTGAGCGACGAGTCCGGAGGTGGTAGGCGTGCGCGACGAGCAGCAGCTGATCTTGTTAACATTGCCGTTGTTTCATTTTGTTATTGATTTTGCTGGATGGTTTGTTGGTTTGACGTTTTCATTTTTACATAATATGACATATGTCATAGGTCACAGATTTTCTTTGTGTTTCTTGATATAAAAAGCAGATCTCACGTTATAATTTTAATGTTTATTGAAGACTATTATATATTTATAAAAAGGGAACAGGTATCTGGTTGTTTAAAATTATATCTGTAGTATTAAATTGTAAAAGAATTTTTTAATGAAATTTCAACGACTTGTTGACTCTTGTGTTGCCAGCTATTATTATTATTATTATTATCAAACGTCTCAACAGCAGAGGCTACTACACGGTGGGCTATGCCGATGATCTGAACATAATAATAAACGGCACACACGAAAACACACTATGCAACCTTATGCGCCAAGCCCTAAGGATAGTAGAAGACTGGTGCAAGGAATACAGACTAGCAGTGAACCCTACCAAAACCGAACTCGTCTTCTTCACAAAGAAAAGGAAGCTTGCAACGTTACAATTACCAAGCTTCTGTGGGACAACCCTAAGCCTATCGACTAAAACCAAATACCTGGGTATCTTTTTGGTCAAGCAGCTTAACTGGGCAAAACACACCGAATACACCATCACAAAAGCCAGTATAGCTTTATGGCAATGTAAGAGACTCCTCGGGAGAAATTGGGGCATAAGCCCCAAAATCACCTACTGGCTATACACCACAGTTATCCAACCAATCATTACATACGGCTCTTTAGTTTGGTGGCCCAGGACCAACCTAAGTACGACCCAAAAGGATCTCGAGAAACTACAAAGGTTTGCCTGCGTAGCAATCACCGGCAGCATGAGAACTTCCCCCACTGCTGCCTTACAGGCGATGCTGGGGCTACCACTTCTACACCTTTCGTAAGAGAGGAGGCGGCCATAGCGACTTTCAGACTCGAAGTATCTGGCACCCTAAGTAACGATTCCAGAATTAAACACACACGCATCAGAGAAGATGCTATCAAACGACAGCCCATGATGGCATCACCCAGCGACAGAATCCTGAAGAGTGGCTCTTCAGGATTCTGTCGCTGTTGCTTCCAAAAACTCTACAACATAGAGCTCACAGCGGAGTTGTATGACTACTCAGGTATAACCGAGCTAAGAATCTACACTGATGGATCAAACACCGACGACGGGACAGATTTCGGGGTGTTCTCCGACGACCTAAACATTAAAATAGCCAAACCCCTTGAAATACTCAACTCTGTTTACCAAGCAGAGTGTGTGGGTATCATCCAAGCGGCACACGCTATAGAGGCCAGGGAGGTTACGGATACCAATATTCTAATAATATCCGATAGTGCCTCAGTTCTTCAATCCTTAAAGAGTAATCAGATAACGTCGAGACTGATACTAGAATGCCATAATGCCCTACAACAAATCACGGTACTAAACCATAACACGGTAACACTACAATGGATCAAAGGTCACAGTGGATCACTTGGGAACGATGCAGCTGATGAGCTTGCCAGAAGAGGATCCAGCACAAAACCCTGCGGACCCGAGCCCATTGTGCCTATTTCCTTCAAGCAACTAAGAAGCTGGTTAAAGGAACACACTCAAATACAAGCGGAGAAATGGTGGACCACGGCACCAGGGTGTAGGCAATCCAAGGAAGCCATGCCATCCCTTGACACAAAGCTGACCAGGCGCCTTCTGCGCCTGGACAGAGATAGCCTACGACTGGTGGCGGGGACCATCACTGGACACTGTTCACTAAATAAACACTTCCACACCCTAGGAATCACTGACAGTCCCCTATGCAGAGCATGCATGGAGGCGGAGGAAACGGTGGCGCATGTGCTCCTTGAGTGCACTGGCGTTACCAAGATTCGCGAGGAGACCCTGGGAACACCAAGATCCCTTGCGGACGCCCTGAGAAGACCGGGAAGTTTGATCTGCTTCTGCAAGGAGGTGGGCTGGTTGGAGTAAACGGCCACCACGGCTCACGCACAATGGTCCACTTTAAGGACTAAGTGCGGAAACCAAAACCCCATGATAGATGATAGATATTATTATTATCAGCCATTTGTGTCCCATTGCAGGGCAAATGCCTCCCTTCCCTTCTTCCACTTATCTCTGTCCAGTGCTGTTATACGCCAATGCTCGTGGAAGGAGTCAGTTCGTCCAGCCATCTCCTGGGCCTGCAGCGTTGCCGTTTGCTGCTGTTTGGGACCAATTTTGTGTATCTTAAGAATCAGAAACAGTTGCTATTTTTAAAACCCACAATTAAGTATAAAAATATTTTGGAAATACATAAACATCACTCCTGTAATCCCTGAAGATTTAGGTCGAGGTGTACCTAATAGTACACCCATATTTCACCAGTTTTATGTCAGTCCCGTGTATTAGCGGCGAGCCTTTTGCTATCAACTGGGCACACATCCAGACTCCGTGGCTGCTACTGAGAAATTCCTGATGGAAAAACACAACAATAATTTGTCCGATCCAGGAATCGAAACCAGGACCTCATGCTCAGCAGTCGTGATTGCGACCACCTAGACCCACGAGGCAGTCAATACACCATAATATCCTATCCTAACTTCCTAATCCTAACTATCCTAACTAATATTATAAATGCGAAAGTAATTTGTTTGTTACCTTTTCACGCCTAAACCACTGAACCAATCAACCTGAAATACAGAAACGGACATAGGGTACCTTTAAACTACTGTTCCTGAGGAAAATAACAATAACGTTCTAACGATAAAATAGATGGTGCCACGTGTCTTTCGAATCATGATTGAATTATATTATTTAACAAGTCACAAATTTAGAATTTGACAATCAATTCGGGTTGAACTCTGGTACAAATCAAACTAACGAGAGAGCGAAACCGCCGGCAAAAGCTAGATAATTTGACGACCTGATTGGCGCAGCGGTAGTGAGGCTGCCTTACGTTCTTAGGGTCCAGGGTTCGAATCCTGGTCGGAGCAAATGTTTGTGTGATGAGCATGGACGTTTGTTTCCGAGTCATGGATGTTTATATGTATAATAAGTATGTATTTACAAACAAAAAGTATCTATGTAGTATATCAACTATCTGGTGTCCACGACACAAGCCTTGTTGCTTAGTGTGGCACTAGATAGCGCTGTGTGTAACGTCCAGCAATATTTATTTAAAAAAAATATTTGTTATTATTTAAAAAAAAATATAGCTAAGATATTTATACGTAGCTTTTCCGAAACAATTTTAAATATGATATTATCTACTTTTTCAGATGATCGTGCAATCAGTAATGTCTCAATCTTGGATAATAAAGAACATATTTTTACTTCTATGTTTGAGCGTTCAATGTGAAAGATTTGATACAGCATTATTAGATGTTTACGATACTTGTTTTCTACTCCTGAAGTCGAATAACTGTGCAGGTAATAGATACATTTCTGAACACAACCCAAAAGGCTTAGACAAATGTATAACTAATTTCGCCTTTTACAGGTGCTCAAAGAAGGGTATGTAAGAATATCTTGCGTTTACAAGAAACATCGTTTACGAAGATGTCTGGTTGTGGCTTCTTTCTCATAGATGCGAAGCTTCCTCTAGAGTTATCTGGTTTTATCATTACGTATGCCATTGTACTATTGCAGTTTGCATTTTTGTGATTGTGTTTTAAAAATCCGTTTTTATTAAAATTCCTGTTTGGTTTCATATTCAGTATTTTATAACCTAATCTACGTTCTCTGTAGTATTTTATAACCTAATCTACGTTCTCTGTACCTTCGATAAAATTATTTTGAGTATTTGTCATATTTTTTCCCTGTGACTGACGTTGATATTGAAACGCTGGTGACTAAAACAGTGATGGACATGAATGTTGATTATTGAAGAGGGTGAAGATGGGCATATAAAACATAGATGGATTGTGTGAGGAATGATATTAAAGGGAAAGGAGTAAATGATAGCGTGACGGTTGACAGAGGAGAATGGAAGAAGAAAACGTGTTACGACGACCTCAAGTAACATGGGAAGTAAGACGTAGGCAGGAAGATGAGCAAATTTTTATTCTTAATTATGCAAATTCATAATTTGAAATATCTTTTTCTTTTGTAAAATTACTTTGAAATGTTTTCTTAAGATAATAAGAATCAAAATTGTTGGTACATTACGTAACTTTAAACTTTGGAGGAGCGAAGTACCCTAACACAGGTAATTTTTGTCTAAAAGGTCACTTCAACCGCCAGATGTAGTACATAACTTGTGAAAGAAAATAAATTATTTGTATTTGGATGTTTGTATTATTTTAATTTATGATGACTAACAAGAACAATATAATTATTGAATTTATTATATATTTATTTAATTAATAATTATTTCGAGCCTCACAAGTGATGTCTCCCCATATCACTATCGAGCCTCTAGGATAATGAGTCATATCATCGATACAAAATACGAAGAAGACGGTAGCTTCTTATTCTTTCAATCATTTCTCACACAGTCCATTTTTTCTTGGCACTTCTTTCTTATTTCTTAATAGACCTGATTTATTATATAGAAACGATACGGATGTCTTACATGTCAACGAAAGTCTAACTGTTCTCTCGAAATGGATCGCAGCTAACAATCTTTTACTGAATGCGAATAAAACAAAATGTCGAAAGTTCTCTTTACCAAAATGTACAGCAACGGGATCTAAATTAAAATCTTGACGGCAAAAAACTTGACGATATAACGGGAACTGTATTCTTAGGGATTGCTATCGATTCTAAATGATTCTGAACGATTCTAAACAAACGTCCGTCCATCCACACTACTACATTCGTACTACTATTATAAATATGAGTTTGTGAGTACAAACTCATATTTATAATAGTAGTATGATAGTTTGGAACGCTCATTCAAAAGTCCAAACCAAAAGTCCAAACTCAAGGTTTGCCAACGTGCTATGAAGCGCAGCATCTTAGGTGTCAAATCAACAGATCGTATTCGTAACACTACACTGCGCTCCAAAACGCAAATCGTTGACGTGGCTCAAAAGGCTGCCTAACTTAAATGGGACTGGACAGGACATATCTGTCGCATGCCGAACGAACTGTGGGCTCGTAACGCTCAGGAATGGTGCCCTGAAATAGAGACACAAGGTCGCGGCAGACCACGAAGGAGATGGCGGGACGAACTGGATGTCTTCCTTGAGAATTGGAAAAAAATAGCATAGAATCGTGACCGTTGGAAGGAATGGAGGGAGGCCTTTGCCAAGCAATGGGACAATACAGGATAGATATAATAGTTTGGAACGCTAAATGTGTCCTTGCATTGTCCTGCCTATTGACCTGTCTAGTTTATAAATTTAACGATTACATTACTGTAATTAGCTACTTGACTACTAGATATTATTACTTAGAAAGTGGTTGACAGTAATGACAGTTGACATTGTCTTATGCAACATAATGCCTTCAGCACGAATAGTTATTCCAGAAGTTCACAATAATCGTCTGGAAAAAGATATTCAAGCATTGGTGAATTCTTTTAAATTTCCTCTCAATATATTCTTGACTTAGAAGTATACTGTACGGAATGGTTATATTTATATAAATGAAAGAAAATATTGCGTGATGGCATTCTGTTGTACGTTACTTCTAATTGCGTTTTGCTTTTACGTAATGCTGACCGTAGACGTTACAAATGTCAACATGTCACCTTTAGAGCGTCATTTGTTGACTCTCTTCAATGTGTTTAACTATATCACCTTTATGATCGACTTTACAATGATGTTCATTCTGGATACAATGTGTACATGGACAACAACGTCTTGCTTATCTTAAAGATTCAAAATTTGCATTAAAGCATCGGTCTCAGTAGAAGTATCCAGAATTAAATTTTAAGGAACTGAATCACATTTGCAACAATTATCATTCCCTGTTTAAGTTTTTTTTGTATTCTATCAAGTGTCATCTGATATTCCTTTCAACATCAGTTTTTTCATGGACAATATTTGTGACATAATGTGTATCACGTGGAATATCAATATTGTTATTGCGATCCGTATAATAATAATGCATGAAGTATCTGGAAGAGTGGATTAAAGAAATATTGATGATGAATGATTTACTCGAAAATGAACTAGAAAGTTATGAGCATTATCTCAAATGGCTTGGAATATACCGGGATATTTTGAAAACTTTCAATCTGTATATGCAAATTTTTGAAATATTAACCTAACATACATTAGTATAACATTTATTTATTAATTATTTACCATACATTACAGGTTAGAATCGTCCAATACAATGCTATAAAACAGAAAATTGAACAACATAAAATAAGTAAAATTACACCCAGTAAAAATATTAATACTTAGATTATTTTAATGTAGCAAACACATGAGATAAGACAAGGTCAGGAAGAAGACTGTATTAAAAAGAACAAAATAAATTAAATTTTCATTACAAATATGCAAACTGTAGCAACACAACAATATAGTTAGTAAGAAGACTCATCAGACTTAACTGTAACGCAGTGTCTAAGTAGAACAGGCCACACACACGTATCTTGCTGAATGATGCTCGATGGAAGCGAATCACGTTCTTGCATAGTTTTTTCTGATCATCTGTAAAATATATAAATAAATATCGCTGGACATTAACACACAGAGCCATCTAGCGCTACACTAAGCAACGAGGCTTGTGTCGTAGACACCAGGTAGTAGATATACTACAAAGATTACTTTTTGTTTGTAAATACATACTTATTATGTCGGATCCGGTCATGAGTACGGACGGGCGAATGTATCGAAAGCGCGCCAGAGTGGTGACATTACGCGACCTACTTACTAGTCTACCCCACCATGGCGGCTTCTACAGAGTCCTGATGTTAACAACACGCGGAGAGGCGGACATTCTATGTCTGATCGCAGTGGAGTTAAGACGTCTTAAAACTGTACCCGATTCATTGTGCCCAGTATTAATGTGTCAAAGTCACGAAACCCGTCTTCTGCCCACAAAATGCTCGACCCTAGCGATATAAATTCCTGACAACCCGACATACATATAAACATCCATGACTTGGAAACAAATGTCCATGATCATCACACAAACATTTGCTCCAACCGGACGTGCCGCTTTGGAAGGTGCGTTTCGGGAGTATCGTTCCACACCGCCAGAACTTAGGCCACGTTTGCCTCGTTTGCCTATGCACAATAAAAACAAGGCGCTGATGTGTGCTCTAGATTCGCAGCTGTCAAATTGCTTTGACAGCAGCAAAGACCTCACCGATACCCACTCAATATTGTACTGTGGAGCTGTAGCGGCATGTCGTGTAGCTCACGTCAAATTCCCCAACAACGACGGAGCTACACGACCCAAATTAGCTGTTCCAGCTTGGCAGTGCAGGATTGAGCGGCGTATCGGTGAGGCTAGGGCACTCATCGGCAAGTTAATCTGCTTCAGGGAGGGCAATACTCGCCCTAGAGTGATGCGCTTTGTGAGGCGGGCGTTCTCGGGAACTGATATAAGTTTCCGAGATTACTTGGCCCGCGTCACAGAGCGTATCGACTCCCTGAAGCAGAAGATCTGTGCATGGGCAAGCCGTATTCGTCGGTACAAGCGGCGAGTGGAACGGTACACTCAGAATCGCACATTCCAAAGCGATGAAAGGTGGGTATATAGGGCTTGGGAGCGACCGGACCAAGGTGTGACTGACACGCGGCTGCCGGATGATAGCGCCATGTATTCATTCTGGCGCAACATCTGGTCGGTGCCTGTCAGTCACACTGAGGGCGATTGGACCCGGGAGGTTGAACAAGCGTGTGATCCTATACCAGAAATGGGGGCAATCATCATCAGCCCCGAAGACGTAGCTCGTGCAGTCCGTCCGTTGCCTAACTGGAAATCTCCAGGGCCGGACGGACTGCACAACTTTTGGATCAAGTGGTTCCAAAGATCACACGCTCGTTTGGCGTCCCAGTTTCAATCAGCCTTAGAATCAGGGTCGCTGCCCCAGTTCCTGACGACAGGAATTACCCACCTGCTCCATAAATCAGGTAGTGCTGCGGAGCCCAAAAATTATAGACCAATCACTTGTTTACCAACGGTCTATAAAGTTCTTACATCCATTTTGAGAGCTAAAATCAACCAACATATTGATAGTAATTCTATTATGTCTGCCTCTCAGAATGGATGTAGGAACGGGTCCCGCGGCACTAAGGAGCTGCTCCTCATTGATATGGCCATTAGCCAACAGGTTCGCCGTTCCCGAAAGAATCTGTCTACATGTTGGATAGATTATAAGAAGGCCTATGACTCGGTGCCTCATACATGGCTCATGAGGGTGCTGGAGTTGTATAAAATAGATGCAACTCTACGTACCTTCCTGATGTCATGTATGGGACACTGGAGAACGGCTCTTCGCTATCCAGGATGTCGACAGATCCAGGGGAACAGCGAACCAATAAGGATCGAGCGTGGTATTTTCCAGGGTGATAGTCTGAGTCCAATGTGGTTTTGTCTAGCCTTGAACCCTCTCAGCACACTGCTGGAGCGTTCAGGTCTAGGCTATCTGTTGAGGAGAGATGGTCAGGTCATATCTCACCTTCTTTACATGGATGATCTGAAACTCTTTGCCCCCAACAATTTGCAACTGATGAAGCTACTGAAGGTAACAGAAACTTTCAGTAGCGCCATCAGGATGGAATTTGGTGTGGACAAATGTGCAGTCATGCATGTGAAGCGAGGGGAGATTATGGAATCCGAGGGAACTCAACTCTCGGATTCCATACACCTTAGATCCCTCTCCTGAACAGAAACTTACAAGTATTTGGGTATGTCGGAGGCATTAGGTATCAATACTGCTGACATGAAACAATCGTTGAGGGAGCGCTTCTTTGGTCGCCTGAATAAGGTACTAGGCAGTCTTTTGTCAGGCGGAAATAAGGTGCGCGCCTTCAACGGTTGGGTCATGCCGGTTTTGATGTATTCCTTCGGCATACTCAAATGGACTCAGACGGAACTTGATGCCCTGGATAGGAGGGTCCGCACACTGCTGACCGCAAATCGAATGCATCACCCACGGTCGTCGGTGATGAGATTGTATATCCCACGGAAGTGCGGGGGTCGTGGCTTCTTAAGTGCTAAGACCCTACACAACCGTGAGGTGTACAGTCTCAGGGAATACTTCCTAGAAGCCGAAGGGGAGATGCACCGAGATGTGGTCTCAGTGGACAAGGGCCTCACCCCGCTCTCCCTGGCTAACGAGAACTGGCGCAAACCTAAAGTATTAGACACTAATGACCGCAAGGTGGAATGGCAGGGCAAGGAGCTTCACGGACGCTTTTACCGGGTCCTACATGGCCCCGATGTAGACTTCTTAGCGTCCGTATCCTGGCTGCGCTTTGGTGACCTGTTCGGGGAAACAGAAGGTTTTATCTGTGCAATAATGGACGAAGTTATGATGACGAATAACTACCGGAAATACATTGTGAAAGATGGCACGGTTGACATATGTCGGGCATGCCACCGTCCAGGAGAATCGATCCGACACATTATTTCTGGGTGTTCTAGTCTGGCTAACGGAGAGTATTTGCATAGACACAACCTTGTTGCCAGGATTATCCACCAGCAACTTGCTTTGAAATACAACCTTGTGGAATCAGAAGTGCCATACTATAAGTATGCGCCCGACCCAGTTCTCGACAATGGTCATGTCACGTTGTATTGGGATCGACCTATCACCACTGATAGGACTGTTGTTGCCAATAGGCCTGACATTGTGGTGATAGATCGATTGGAGCGTCGCACAATGATTGTTGATATAACGATCCCGCATGACGAGAACCTCGTGAAAGCAGAGAAAGATAAACAATTCAAATATCTAGATCTGGCTCGCGAGGTTGTCGACATGTGGGACGTGGGTACAGCAGTCATTGTGCCGATAGTCGTGTCGACCAATGGCTTAATAGCCAAGAGCCACGACCAACATCTTAGGAGGCTCTCGCTTGGCAGCTGGATCAAGGGCTTGATTCAGAAAGCAGTACTTCTGGACACGGCACGTATCGTTAGGAGGTTCCTCTCTCAAGAGCCCTGACCGCCGGCAGCTCGGATCCTGTTCCCAGCGCTGGTGGGCTACTGTTTTTTATATTTTTAAATGTTTTTTTATGTTGTTTTATTAAGAAATATTTAAAAATGTTAAAAATATGTATAAAGATGAATAAATGGAATATAATAATAATAATTTATTTTATTTCGGACACAAAAAGATCCATAGAGTGTTAGTAACATAATATTAAATAACTTATTATCTAGTGTTAGTACCAATTACCCTCTGCACAAGAAAAATTACAATTGGAGAGCTGTAGCTCTCCGCTACAGTTCTCAGGATGCTGTTGCGACTATCTCTCACTCTCCTGAGTAGCGAGGCACTTTTTTTACGGACCATCGCGTGAAACCCGTCGGTACGAGCTTGCGCGAACATCCCCGACGCACTGCAGAAGCGAGGTAGTCTCAACAACATCCTGAAGGCATTATTAAACTGGACTCGCAGGGCATCTAGCGACCTTTTGGTGTAATTGATCCATAGATTACCCGTGTACAGACTCTGACAGTAAGCCTTGAAAAGGGTGATTTTAACTAGGTCCGTACACCGAGCAAATCTACGGATCAACATATTGCACCGGACGGCAAGTGCCCTGCGCTCCCTTTCTATATCTACATCGTCTTTAAGGTCGTCGGACAGAAAATGACCCAAGTATTTAAAAGAAGATACTTTACGAATTACTGACCCATTTATAAGCAGCTCGGGTCCCTCTTCCCGGCATTTGCCGCCGACCTTAAAGACCATGTACTCACATTTTTTCACATTATAAGTTAAACCATGCGCGGCAGCGTAGGCTTCACAAGTCTTAAGTAATTTCCCTACCGCCCCCGCAGACGGACCCAACAGCACCATATCGTCCGCATAGCTGATGTTGTTAATGCTAACACCACCAACACTGCATCCGACACGCATGCTGCTGAGTCCCTCTATGAGGTCATCTACGTAGAGGTTAAAAAGCCTGGGGGACGTCAGACCTCCTTGTCTCACCCCACACTCCAACCTATAAGGCTCAGAGAGCGTACCATCCCATCTCACGTGATTGGTCTGATTGCCATACCAATACTGGAATAGCCCACATATTTCCGTGGGTATACCCCTGCTTGCCATTTTCCCCCAGAGCACATCATACGAGACAAGATCGAAGGCTCTGGAGAGATCAAGGAAGCAGGCGTACACCGGCGTCCCGCGATCTACATAGTATTGAACTGTGTGCTTGAGACTCAAAATAGCGCTTTCAGTTGAAAGTTCGGGACGAAACCCGAACTGAGCATCATGAAGATGTATATAGTCATTAAGGCAAGTATCAAGCACACCGTCCAACACCTTTGCTATTATAGTCGCAAGAGAAATGGGACGATAGTTACCCTGATCAGAAATATCTCCAGTCCTATTTTTCACAATGGGAGTCACGATGGTCTTCATTAGATCAGCAGGTAAGTACGCGTGACTAATACACATTGTGAAAAACATAGACAGGACTCGCGGCAGATGTACACCCGCGTGCTTCAAGTGCTCAATACTGAGCCCATCATGACCTGGAGATTTGCCTCGGCTCATACCAGTTATGATTGCACTCACTTGCTTACTTGAGAATCGCATTAAAGGTTTAACTCCACAACTGTTGGGCTCAGTATCTACTTTCACGGTTGAGGGACCGAGAGGGGGTCCAACAGGCCCCGAGTGGTCCGCGTTGGGCGCTGAAGCAGCTGGACCGGGAGCTCCTCCTGGAAGCCTCGATCGTGCAGGCCTGGGTGACATCACCGGACAGGCCTGCCGACGTTAATAATGAGGCAGGGTGGTTCCAGGAGGCCATGTCGGACATCTGCGACGTGGCAATGCCCCGTGTTCGGCCAAGAAGCGCCCGGCGTCAGGTGTACTGGTGGTCGCGAGAGCTAACGTCTCTGCGCAAAGCGTGCGTCGCTGCACGGCACCTGTACGCCAGGCATCGCAGGCTCCGCATCCGCCCACCGGATGCGACAGCCATTGAGGCGGAGCTATATGAGGGGTACAGAGCGGCGAAGACCGCTCTCCGCGAGGCTGTCCTGCGGGCCAGGGATCTGGCCCGCGAGGAGATGCTGGGGACTCTCGACAGAGATCCGTGGGGGCGCCCTTACAAGTTAGTGCGGGACAAACTCCGCCCCTGGGCCCCCCCACTGACGCAGAGTCTCCGGCCTGAGCTCGTGGAGGACGTGGTGAGCACTCTGTTTCCTTCGCGAGGGGAACACCCACCCCCGCCTATGGCTCCGCCGCCTGCGGTGCTGGAAGCGGATCATCAGGACGACGACGACGACACTCCGGAGGTGACTGGGGTAGACCTGAGAGTGGCGGTACGCAGGCTCAGTGCCAAAAATACCGCCCCGGGACCCGATGGCTTACCTGGCAAAGCCTGGGTCCTGGCCTCAGAGGCTCTCGGGCCCCGACTGGAGGGGCTCCTAAGCGCATGCTTGGAGAGAGGCCAGTTCCCGCTTCGTTGGAAGACGGGGAAGCTGGTCCTCATCCGGAAGCCGGGGCGCCCTGCGGACTCTCCGTCCGCATACCGGCCCGTGGTGCTGCTCGACGAGGTGGGCAAGCTCTTTGAAAGAGTAATTGCAAACCGCCTCGCCGAGCACCTTGCGGGGACTGGGCCGGACCTTGCGGAACACCAGTTTGGTTTTCGCAAGGGGCGCTCTACGGTGGACGCCATCATGCGCGTGAGAGCCCTCACGACGGGGGATGCGGTGTCCAGGGGTGGGGTTGTCTTGGCGGTGTCTCTCGACATCGCCAACGCCTTCAACTCCATGCCCTGGAGCTGCATTAGGGAGGCACTCCGGTATCATCGGGTGCCGACCTACCTCCGTCGAGTGGTCGGGGACTATCTGACGGACAGAGCCGTCATCTACCCCGGTCGCAGCGGAGAATGGAACCGGCGAGAGATGTCGTGCGGTGTTCCGCAGGGATCGGTTCTGGGGCCGTCCTTGTGGAACATCGGTTACGACTGGGTGCTGCGCGCCGACCTCCCTAGCGGTGTCAGCGTGGTTTGCTACGCAGACGACACGCTGGTGCTGGCACAGGGGGGGTCGCACGAGGCGGCGGCCGAAGCGATGACACGCGGGGTTGCGATAGTCGTTGAGAGGATCCGGCAACTGGGTCTCGAGGTGGCACTGCACAAGTCCGAGGCCATGTGCTTTCATGGGCCTCGGAATGCGCCACCTCCGGGATCCACACTGACGGTAGGACGGGTATCCATCGGCGTCGAGTCGACGTTAAAGTACCTGGGACTTGTCCTTGACAGCCGGTGGAACTTCGTGGAACATTTCCGACGTTTGGCCCCCAAACTGGAGCGGACTGGGGCTGCCTTCAGGCGGCTCCTGCCCAATCTAGGGGGGCCAAACGCCTCCTGCCGGAGGCTCTACGCGGGAGTCGTGCGGTCAATGGCCCTTTACGGGGCCCCGGTGTGGGCGCGTTCATTGAGGCGGCGAGCCGCCCACTACCTGAACGCGCCCCAAAAGGTGGTAGCCGTAAGGCTGGCCCGGGGCTACCGCACGATCTCCCGCGAGGCGGCGAGCCTCCTTGCCGGATTGCCGCCATGGGATCTGGAGGCAATAGTCCTCGCGCGCCTACATGAATGGCGCGCGGAGGCGCTACGCCGGGGGGAAACTCCGCTGCCGCGGCAAATTGTCGCTCAGCGGACAGACTTCCGGCGGGATCTCATGGCGACATGGAGAGAGCGACTGTCGCAACCTCGTGCAGGGCACGCCACGATAGTGGCGATAAGTCCCCTCTTTGAGGAGTGGCTTGAGCGACGCCACGGCGTCCTCACCTTCCGCCTGACGCAGGTCCTCACCGGACACGGGGTGTTCGGGAGGTTCCTGCACCGAATCGGGCGGGAGGAAACGTCCGGGTGCTTCCACTGTGAGGATCGACCGGAGGACACGGTGCAGCACACGGTGGAGGTGTGCCCCGCGTGGGCGGAGCACCGCCGTGTCCTCGAAGCGGCGATCGGCGGCGGCGACCTCTCGCGTCCGGCCCTGGTGCAAGCCATGGTCCGGAGCGAGACGGAATGGGACGCCGTCACCTCCTTCTGCGAAGCAGTAATGCTAGAGAAGGAGGTGGCGGAACGTGAGAGGGAGAGAACCTCTCAACGTCCCGGCCGCCGCGGGAGACGCCCCGGGCGTCGGGGGCCACCACCACGTGGCCCCCGGCCACCGTAGGCGCGGGCCTGTGGACGGTGAGCTATGGGCTAGCTCGCCGTCCGTCCGTCTCATGACGACAGGCCGTGTCGACGGCGCGTTCGTGTTCCACGCGCGCCTCAAAGAGAGTCAGCAAAAAGGAAGGGGTCCGTAAGGACCGATGCCTGCCGGGGTTGCGGGACTATTCGAAAGAGATACCGTGGCCCCGGAACACAAAGGGCGATGAAGGAACATGGATGGGTTTTAGTCAGTAAAAGTCTGACACTCCCTCCTGCTCCGCCCAGAGCGGGAGGGGTTATTTGATGATTTCCCATCCGAAAAAAAAAAAAAAAAAAGGGACCGAGAGGGGACTGAACTCGAAAGTGCTCTTTGAACATATTAGAGATCCCACTAGGTTCATTTATACCACCCACACTGGTAAGGAGTCCCGGTTTCCCGTCCAACTTACCAGTGGATTTCCAGAAATCGCTGAATTTTTTATTAGTGCGTTGTTCGGCCAATCTATCCATAATAATCTGCTCAGCATGGTTTTGACAGTATTTCAGTCGGCTTTTAAAACATTTTCGCTTCTCATGCATATTATCATAGATAGGTCCCGAAGAGGGGCGTTTGTTATTTATCCAGGCATGAAAACTATTCCTGGCCTCGTGATGAGCATCCCTTACATGCTCATTCCATCCACACACACGCTTGCCCCGTCTCGGCCCCCCGTTGTGTGTTACTTTAGACTGCCTAGCCGCCGCACAAAGTATTTCTACAATCTGCCTATACAAATTGTCCAGCACAGACTTATGTTCAGCCAAACTACACGGTCCACTACCGCAACTCTGAAAATCATGGGGGAAATCAACATCTCGCAACTTACTATTACAAATATTATGGTAGTTTAGCGTTTCAGACTTAGTTCTTTCACCCCACACCACAGAATCACGGCAGA
Source organism: Xestia xanthographa (assembly GCA_905147715.2). Taxonomy (NCBI): domain Eukaryota; kingdom Metazoa; phylum Arthropoda; class Insecta; order Lepidoptera; family Noctuidae; genus Xestia; species Xestia xanthographa. Next base: position 7,068,463 of record LR990644.1, read on the forward strand.
TGGTCTGCGGCATCATTTTAGGCCGCATCACTTCCAAATCACATTCCATGCAAATGGGAAGATGATCCGACATGTAAATATCCTCGGATACGTCAACACTGACAATTGTATGCCACGCTGATACAGATACCAAGCAGTGATCCAACCACCTCCTACACCCATACACATCACTTATAAAAGTGTATGTGTCGCTGTCCAACCCCCGTTTCTTTACATCAGCACAAATCCAAGATTGGTCAGAACAGAAGTTAATTAATTCTTTATAGAACAGCTCATGAGGGTGGGCATTGAAATCGCCTAACATAAAAACATTTTCTATATCACAGCTCGCTATCGTAGCACTAATTTCACTCAACACATCTGTAAAAATAGGTAAGTTGTCTGAACAATTTGTAGGCATATACACAGAAAAAACAAGAATATTACGGCCCTTCGACGATGCTGTGATGGCCACCAAGCGAGGACTACTACAGTAACAGTCAACAACAGACACGGAATCAAAGATGCCTTTCCTCCAGAGAATGGCTACCCCACCATGAGGCCTTCCTTTCAATAGGCTCTCAGAGGTATCCACAGCCGACTTACCGGTATAATCAAAGTCAGGACTTATTGTTCCTAAGATTGGAATGTCATGGGAAAGTAACCAGGTCTCTTGTAGGGCCACCACATCAGACCACACACATAAATCCTTAATATTATCTATCGATCTCTTAACCGACTTACCGTTAAAACTAACATATCTAAGGTAATTGTTAATTCTTTGTGTACCCATTAGAATTAATATAATTAATTAACTTTAACTATAGACTCCTGGGGCTTCGTTCTGTACATAAAATGCACATAACGCCTAAAAACAATGCCATCTGGCCATAGCTCATTATTTAGGAAAAAGTCAAGTTTACATTTGGAAACATACAGTTTAAACGCATTGTACTTCCTAAATGACTTCATGTTGATCTTTTTAAGAGATACTATTTCACTTGTTTTGTCTTTTATATAATTAATAATGTCATCTTCACTGGCTTCAGTACTGACATTGGAAATTAGCAACGGCACTTTTATATCCGCGGCCCGAAATTTACCCTCTGGCACAGTAAAAGCCTTTCCCTTCTGACTAGAAATCCTATTTTGTTTGTGTCGTTTATTCTGCACTAACTTCCATTCATTGTCACCTACCACTTGATCACTACTCACTTGTTTATTACGCAAACTCGCACACTGAACCTCCCGCTCCTCCGGCGGCGATGACGCGGGCGAAGGCAACGCTTTTGCCTCACTCGCTATCGAGTCACACGACGCCTTTTTTTTTTTTTTTTTTTTTTTTTTTTCGTATGGGAAATCGTCAAATAACCCCTCCCGCTCTGGGCGGAGCAGGAGGGAGTGTCAGACTTTTACTGACTAAAACCCATCCATGTTCCTTCATCGCCCTTTGTGTTCCGGGGCCACGGTATCTCTTTCGAATAGTCCCGCAACCCCGGCAGGCATCGGTCCTTACGGACCTCTTCCTTTTTGCTGACTCTCTTTGAGGCGCGCGTGGAACACGAACGCGCCGTCGACACGGCCTGTCGTCATGAGACGGACGGACGGCGAGCTAGCCCATAGCCCACCGTCCACAGGCCCACGCCTACGGTGGCCGGGGGCCACGTGGTGGTGGCCCCCGACGCCCGGGGCGTCTCCCGCGGCGGCCGGGACGTTGAGAGGTTCTCTCCCTCTCACGTTCCGCCACCTCCTTCTCTAGCATTACTGCTTCGCAGAAGGAGGTGACGGCGTCCCATTCCGTCTCGCTCCGGACCATGGCTTGCACCAGGGCCGGACGCGAGAGGTCGCCGCCGCCGATCGCCGCTTCGAGGACACGGCGGTGCTCCGCCCACGCGGGGCACACCTCCACCGTGTGTTCCACCGTGTCCTCCGGTCGATCCTCACAATGAAAGCACCCGGGCGTTTCCTCCCGCCCGATTCGGTGCAGGAACCTCCCGAACACTCCGTGTCCGGTGAGGACCTGCGTCAGGCGGAAGGTGAGGACGCCGTGGCGTCGCTCAAGCCACTCCTCAAAGAGGGGACTTATCGCCACTATCGTGGCGTGCCCTGCGCGGGGTGTCACACGACGCCTTGAGAACACTCACTCGCTGGCCACTGGTAGGGGACATCTTCGCACAGGTAGCCGGCGGCGACGAAACCTGTTCCTTATCGCCCAACGTCGTAATTTTGCTCGTCATGCACTCGGTCTCACTCACACTCAGCGCAGCTGCCGACCCGTCTCGCTCACCACCGACGTGCCTTGTGTGCCTACTATTCTCCGTCCCACTTTGTTGTGTTTGTAAAACAGAGACGCAGCTATAATCGCACTGATCAGCTGTTGTTGACGTGCTTTTTGCCGTTCGGCCGTTTGTGTTTGAATCAGCTGTTATTTGAGAATATTTTATGGGCACATATTCTAAGCCTATAGGGCCACTGTCCAGAGTAATACTGTTTTGTAAACATGCTCCTCTCCTTTTGTTAATGTTTCTGTTGATCGTGTAAGTGTCAGTTAACGATGCATGTTTCATGTTTTCTACTTCTAACTTAAAGCGATCAAATTGTTCTGTTGTGACAACTTTTTCTTCTAAAACACTAACCTTGTTCTGCAGTTTCGCTACGTCCTTTAGGAGTCGGGTGACATCCACATGGTCGAAGGAGACTGGAGGAAGCCTATCTAGCTCCCTAGCTACAAATATCGGGAAAAGATCGGGATTAGATCCTTTTAACAGACAAATCATGTCATCAAGGTCTCGTGACATTTTCTTCTTGCCATCCTTTCTTCGAAGAGGCATCTTCTTCCCAGTAGGCACCGACTCAAACAACAAAGTCTTGGCCTTTACTATTTCTTCCGCAGAGAAAGACGAGGTACACAACTGGTGCACACTCTCTTCATCCATAACGTCCAACACGTTTCGCAGAAACGCCAACAACTCGTTAATAACAACATTGCAACTATTACACTTCACAGTAATGAGTGACATAGCTCACAACAGATTTGCATTGGTTTTGCACAACACAACACAGTCCAGTATCAGGACGACAACTTCGCGAAAATTCGAAAACTTAGAAATCGCGACATCGCGTGCACACCGTGTGACGGCCAGATACGGACTAAGAACGTAAGGCAGCCTCACCACCGCTGCGCCGTTCGGGTCGTCAGAAATTATTATTGCATTCACTGTTTTAAGTTATCACGGTTCGTAACTAAACTTAAAATTTCACTTACGAGATATCTTCCGTCTTGCAACAGCGTCGAAATATTAGAAGCTCAAAATAAATAATAATCACGGAAGATATTCCGCAATATTGCATTGTTACACAGAATGTCGAGGAAACTGTCGTGTGGAAAGTTCTGAGTAGGTATTCAAGTGGATGGGTATAAGAGTAGAGGAAGACCAAAGAAACGATGGATGTTCTGTATAAATAATGATATGGCAACAAAAGGAGGTGTTTGATGAGATGACAAGTAATGGAGAAATATGGAAGAAGAAGACTTGCTGCGCCGATCTCAAATGAATCGAGACAAGAGCAGGACAATAATGATGATGTTACACGGAATTTTCCAAAGTATTTCAAACACGTTTAAAAGTATCATAAAAGTATGTTGTTTTAAGAAGGAACATCGATGGGTTTTAGTCAGTAAAAGTCTGACACTCCCTTCCACTCCGCCCAGAGAGAGAGGGGTCATGGTCGATGATTTCCCATCCGAAAAAAAAGGCCCACAAAGTGACATTTTCTATGCGATGATGATAAAATGATCGTAAAACCAAGAATAATTTAGACACTGGACAGGACCTGAACAATCAGACATTAAAATCAATGCGCATGAATCTTGGTTTCTTTCAACAGATATGTAGAATTTCTCGCATTGCCGGGTCAGTGTTGTTAGGTACATCAAATCCTTTGTAATCCAAAGCACTACTATCATAGCTCCGTAGAATGAGATATCCTGTAACAAAAAAAATGGTGTTGTATATGTTACCGGCCAAACCCGAATTCAGGACAAACTAGTTTTGCCTAGGCTAAACTATACCAACTTGGGGCACCCCGACACGGAAAGATTAGGTTAGAAGGGTATGGCGCAGGCAAATGAGCGAGCGAAGCGAGCAAATAGTCCCCACCATACCCTTGATGGTTATTTTTTATAAACCATTCAGAAGTAGGAGCCCCGCCAGGCGGGCTCCGTTGACCTTCGTTCAGTTTAGCCTAGGCAAAACATAGATACATATATAGTTTTGTCGATTATTTCTTTGAAGAAACCCGTTTTAACAGTGGTCATGCTACGTGGGCTGGAGTACATAATATATGTTTTAACCTATAACGTCCCACAGCTGTTTTTAATACTAAATAGGCTAGTTCTTGGCCGCAACCGCTCGCCTGATGTGAAATTAGCCTTTTCATCCAATACGCTAGTAGACAGTCTAGATCATCACAACCTTCATGTTCAGGCATATAATGCGAGACTACACTGGTCTTTCTATACTGATTTCGGTCCTTATTATATAGTCCTGTAAGTTTGACCCACCCATTCGCACTTCAACCGCGACAGTTAAGCGCAACACACTTAAAGAGCTGGTGCGGATCGGTTCGGGAGTACGACCGACATCGGTGATGCCACACGCGTAAGACTGTGTTGGATGTTTCATCAGCAAACCTGGCCTTCTTAGTCTCAAACAAAGATCAAGTTTAATCGCCATGGATTAGGAGATATATTTGAATGTCTTTAGGGACAGTCATGAAGATTTCATCGAACTAACACTTCTAGTTATACTGAAGGTCGACTAATTGAAAAAAAAGTGCACCTAGTTACTGTTGTACAAAGGGCTAATATAGTTTATTAATTTTATATTGAAATTCAAACTTACTATTTCGTTACTAATAAACCCGATTTTTAACGATTCAATTGAAACTTGGCAGTACATTATAGCGTGACTGAATATTTCTATGATGTAGTAAAGTATCTGAAAAGTAACGATATTTTAAATTATTAGCTAAACTATAAAAATGTGATGTAGCTCCTGTCTGGCAAGCCTTTTTGGGTGCAAACAAATTTATTAAAAATAAGTCCCTGTCACCTGCCTGTCTGTCCGTTTGTCGCCACCGATTTTCTCAGGAACGGGTGTACCTAGTAAGTTGAAATTTATACCAGATACTGATGTCTATAGTCCCTATTAGGTGTATAAAAATCAAGGTGCTGAGTCAACAGGATAAAAAGGGGATCGGTTCTTTTTGCTTATCGTTATTTTTCCTAATATACTTTGGGATAACTGTTATGGCATAATTTGTTTTGCCTTAATAATATTTTGCCATTTTTTTTTTGGTATTCTGTCTAAGTTGGCATAATCTTTTTAAAGGCTAATTTGTTTTGAGATAAATTGAATTTTGCACAATGTTACTAGGCATAATTACTATTAGTATTCAGGCATACAATTAATATAAATACCGGAATCAAATTTTAGTTATTTTGATGTATTTATTATGAATTAAAAATTTACTAAATTGTGCTACTGCAAAAGTTAGTGATAGAAACGAGGGGCGAGGTGGTCCGCATGCTGAGGAGCAGGTGGTTTTAACGGTCTCCGTCGCAGCTGTGGCTGGTCGGAGAAGCCGGCCAGCAAGCCGAAGCTGCGGTGGTTAGCGTAAAACACATCTGCGACGATAAGCTCGCGTAGGACCGCCGGAGCCTCGCAGCGCTGGAGCAGTGACAGAAACCATGCCTGCTGCATGTTGCATACTGCATGCTTGCTTGCTGCATGTTTGTTAGCATGCTGCATGCTTGCTGGACGCATACTTGCTGCATGCATGGTGTATGCTTGTTTGCATACTGCATGCTTCCTACAGGGAAAAAACTCATATATGTTCACAATCAACTATGTTCAAAACAAATATGTACTAAATATTGTAATACATACTTAATATGTACAAACTACCACCGTGTGGTATCCGGCAGAGTAGAATAGAACCAACCCATTACACTCACGGGTATCGTATAAGGCGACTAATGTCTGAGGCAGAACACCTTGCGCCTCCGTAGACCAGAGAATGGGCAGCAGCGTTTTCTGTTAGTCTTTCATCACTGCGATCTCCAATCCGCCTGCCAAGCGTGGAGATTACGGCAAATTCCTCCCATCATGGGAGGGGCTTATGTCCAGCAGTGGACGTTATGGGCTGTTGTAGTATGTACAAACTCATTATTTGCAGTTGGTGCAATAGCCGTTTCATGGGAATGAAGAGCAAAGTTAAGTTTGTCCTTTATTAAGTTTGTACGGAACCCTCGGTACGCGAGTCCAACTCGTTTTGGCTGGTTTTGTACGTATGTAACGAATAAACTCAAAAACTACTGGACTGATTTATTTCAAAAATTCTTTCATCAATAAAATGCTACATTTTTCCTGAGTAACATAGGCTATGTTAAAAAAAATATCCACCTGTGCGAAGCCGGGACGGGCCGGGTAATATTTTTTAATATGAAATAGAAGGTACTTACAAATTGCTGGAAACAATCTTTATGGATCACATAACACTTTAATAAATCAACGTAGACCTGAAACGCTTTTATGCGCGTATCTTCTGTTACTTGAGAATTTAAAGCACGAGTACTCCAGAGAACAACTTTATTTTCTAACAATTTCATTATTCGAATGGCATAAATAATATTTACATCAAAAACAATTATTATGTAACAAACAAATATCGATAATGAAGGTATACCAGTTAGCTTGCAAAAAACAGTTAAAACGAGGATATGACCACCCAGACCTAAGATAACAATGATCCAATTGCAAATGATGAAACGGTTGAAACTGGCTTCACAGTTAAGAAATCTGTGAACTTTTTGAAAAGTAAGGACAAAATTAATAGATTTTTTAGCTTGAACAACCCCAGTTACAAAATTCATAGTGAATCCCAAGAAATAGAATAGAATGTCATACAAGCAGCTTAAATACATGAAAGTAGTAGCTCCCAAAAAATCTTCAATATAATACGCTACAATGGTGCTGTACACTAACAAACCTATTAAAACTGGTATTGTAATAATTGAAACTAAATTGGAGATGAAACTGTTATGAGCTATAACACCCTGTTTAATGCGATATTTGGGAAACATACAATATTTTGCATCAAATTCAAAGGTAAAAGCATCGACTGCACATCCTTATCGACGGTGTTGTTCAAAATAATCGATACGGAACATTTATGTTTTTTATTTCTTAGCGTGTTCATTATGAATGTTCACGTTGATAGCTTCCGTGTTCAAAACTGACGGAACAATGAATACTAAACATTTTAACTGCGCCCATCAATCTGATTATGATAATACTGGCTATTGTTCGCGGCTTCGTTCGCGTTTATTTAGAAGTTGACAATCAATTCGGGTTGTACTCTGTTGTAATAATATAATTCAATCATGATTCAAAAGACACGTGGCGCCATCTATTTATCATAATAATGTTGTTTACCTCAGGAACAGTACTTTTTTTCGGAATGAAAAGTACTCTATGTCCGTTTTTGTCACACACCTGACAACGTGTATGCAAAATTTCAGGATGATCGGTTCAGTGGTTTAGGGGCCGCCTCCACGAACGAGAGATTTGACGTATTTCTATACGAAAATATCACCGCGATTCTCTCGCTCGTGGAGACGGCTCAAAAGAGAGTGTATAGAAAAATGTGGCAAAGACGATAATATCGAAGCGATTCTCTCGCTCGTGGAGGCGGTCCCTTAGGCATGAAAGGTAACAAACAAACTTACGTTAATTTTTTTAATTAAAAAGTTACGATGGTTAACATCAATATTAATTACTTTACTAAATTCTAATGTTATGGGCTGTTACTTAATTAATACTCATACTATAAATGAGAAAATAATGCTGTCTGCTTGTCAAATACCTTTTTTAACTTTAACGCATTTGGATATACCATGATCTGGCCACGATTTAGGATAGATTTTAATCCCGGTAATACATCCAAGTTGGAGAGCAGCCGTGGCCCAGTGGTGGCGGCCCCGACTTACAAACAGTAATTCGGGGGTTCGAATTTCATCACCACTGCTCTCAAAACGGTGAAGGAAAACATTATGAGGAAACCGGCATGTCCTAGAACCAAAAATTCGAAGACATGTGAAATCTACCAATCCGCACTGGGCCAGCGTGGTGGATTATAGCCCATAGGAGTTGCGAACACCAGCCCGTTATACAATACAATATACATTCCAATAGGTTTATTTTCGATCCTTGAGAAACCACTAGGATGTTTGTAACTCAATCACGCTAGAACGGCTGAACAAATCTGGATTAAATTTGGCACAGAGATAGATTATATTTGGGAATAGCAGGTTTTTTTTTTTCACACATATGCATCCAAATTTCCATGCAAACGGAGCCACGGGTAGCTGCTAGTATTTCATGAAGTTATATTTATAAATGCACATCTGTATAATTTTTCAGCACATTAGGTAACTCCACTAATTAACTGAATGCATACTAGAAAAATAAATGCTGTGCAAAAAAAACAACATGTCCTACAAAAATAAATAAAAAATCACACAAAACGAGATGACCTTTTCATCGAATTCACACCAAAAAAATGTGATTCTGCAAATACTATTAAACTGTATAATATTTAATTTGATTTATTTAGTGTGGGTGCAAGTCAGTATTTTTGGTTTAACTTTGAAATATTTGTTCGAAAAACACGGAATATACAGATATAACTTTAAATACATGCCTTTCATAAACGGAATTTGTTCGAAGGTTTTTTTGACCCACACTAGGATTTCTCCTGTATCGTGATTATTCACCGAATCATTTTGCCAGTCACATAGATTGATCGATTATGTTTCTACATACTCAAAAACACATCGTAGGGTCACACATATTGCACATCGTTTCTAATTCTGTTTCATTTGAATTTAGTCAGTATTAAACTAATATTTTTGAGAAGTAAGTTGTTTCGTACCACACTCGTTTCCGAACGCAGTTTGTGACGTCTTGGGCAGCTGTCACTGTCATGTCAGTTTTAATGTCATTGTCGTTGTTGCTTGATATTGGCACGGAACGTTGAATTGGATTTTCTTTGAGAAAAATTGTAAATCCCTTTTAATCCGAGTTGTTTTCGGAATTATTGTTGGAAATTCGAACTTATTTAGCCTAATTTGAGCGTATTAACCCGGGTAAGTTAGTGAACGGAACTGAACGTACCACCGTCCTTTGGGAACATCGTCGGATCTGACATAAACTCCTCACTTATTACACAATCAAAGACACCTGTACCCTTAACAAAAAGTAGTCAAGCTAAGTCTGCGGGTACGAAACTTGCGACGGGCGGAGCGACGGCGGGGCGGGGCGGTGCGGCGCGGGGCGATGAGATAGCGGTGTCTTGCGTGTGTACGAAACAAACTTCCGCGCAGTCACGCTCACGTAGTGTTGTGATAAACATGAATTCATGTCGAAGAGAACTATTGGAGCCCAGTCTCCTAATGAGAGAATTTTTATTACCTAGAGATGGTGTTCCATTAAATCAATAATAAATCGATAAAATAAATCGTTTTTACTGTCCCATATAGCCGGTTTTGATAAAATAAAAGATATAAGCTCTTCATTGTCAATTTCCATAATTGTGATAAAAATGCAACACTATGTACCCGCGCAAGCGGTGAAATCAAACTAGTTTGTTCTCGTCGCTCCGCGCCGCCACCGCTCTACCACCGCCCGTGCATTGCTCGATCGCGCCGCTCCGCCGTCGCCCGTTTCGTACACAGCGCTTAATGTTTTTAATGTATTTGATTACATCGCTGTCGCGCCGCCCCGCCGCGGCCGTCGCTCCGGCCGTCGCAAGTTTCGTACCCGCAGACTGAGTTGTCTTTTCATCACGATGACTCACACTTATACCTAAAGAAGGAGAAACTATGGCCCAAGAAATCAATATAAGAAGATAGTAATAATTACACGAAAAACATTTATTTTATGAAACCAAGATTACAAAAATGCGAACTGCAGCAACACAACAGTGTAGTTAGTAAGAAGACTTATCAGACTTAATTGTAACGCAGCGTCTAAGTAGAACAGGCCACACACACGTATCTTGCTGAATGATGCTCGATGTAGGCGCAGTACGTTCTTGCACATTTCTTTCTCTTCATCTGTAAATCAGTATGTTTAATTTTTAAAGTGTACATAACATAACGCCTGTAATCCCAGGAGAGTAAGGCAGAGGTGTGCCTAATAGTACAGCCACAATTCGCCAGTTATGTTTAAGTCCCAAGTAAAAGGGGGCGTGCCTAGTGCCATTAAACGGGCACAAAAACAGGCTCCGCGGCTGCTTCTGAGAAATTCCTGATGGAATAACCCAATAACACTTTTGCTCGACCCGGGCATCGAACCCAAGAACATATGCTCAGCAGTCACTCTCGACCAATGAGGTCTAATATTTGGTGTACTAGTTGTTTTTAACCGACTTCCAAAAAGGAGGAGGTTCTTAATTCGATGGGTATTTTTTTTTTATGTATGTACACCGATTACGCTGAGATTTATGATCCGATTTACGTTTTCTTTTTTAGTTTGATGCGGAATAGTTGCCATTTGGTCCCATAAAAATTTAACATAGTTTGGCCCAGATGTTTTCATTTTATGAAAATTTTTGCTTCAGTCGTGTGGTATAATTTCATGTATGTTCACCGATTTCTCCTCCATTTGTGGAGCGATTCTCAAAATATTTTTTTTATTTGAAAGAATATACTTCTGAGATGGTCGCCCTTAAATTTGGTGAAGATCTGATGCTGATCTTCGGAGATATATACGTACAATGGAACTCTTCAAAACTAGACGGTAAATTGCAAAAAAAAACACAAAAAATCACTTTTTTGTGTTTTGTGTTTTTTGAAGTCGGTTTTATTTTATTGTTAAAAAGTTTTTAACTTTCACACTTACGATATTACCTGAACAACGTGTCTTCAAAATGATTGCGCAAGAATCTTGAACACGCTCAAGAGCTGAGTAAAATTTCTCGCATTGCCGGTTAAGTACGGTCTGACACGTCACATCTTTTATTACCCACATTAGTAAGGGCATTAAAGCAATGGCTGCGTCATCCTAGAAAAAAGCTTAACTTTTGAATTATGAAATAAGCCAAGAATATGATTAACTCAAAACTAAACTAAACTAAAAAGTATTTTTTCTTAACCAATATGCTGTGTTTATTAAATGTCTGGGATGAATATTTATACATAATACACACTACGATATAGAAAAAAAATACTTTAGCCCTAGTGACAAAAACAACTTATTTATACCTTATTACTTTTGTCCAAAACTGCTGAACAATACGCACCTTTTTTATTTTTTATAGATTTTTTTTACTATTAAATCACATAGATTTTATATCTGTATATTCTGGGGAACAGTCTTAATTTTTTTTTGTCTATGTCCTTTCTCCAAATGATTTTTAACCATAAAATATTGACTTTAAGTTCAAAATCGAGTGAATTTTGAAATGTTGTGGTAAATTGGTGCCAGCGCACCATGATAGTACAGTCACGGACTATAAATGATGAGCCACTTGCCACCATTCGTATTTTAGCCGTGTAATGCAAATCGGGTTTAGTCGTTTATATTCGTACTTAGTACAGAGTGACTACCTAAAGTCGACGAATTGCAGGTGTAGCAACCGTAACCTAGCGACAATATTGTTTTAGCGTAGCCATAGTAACGTGGTGGCGTACGGAGAAATTTTATCTTTTCTAACATCGACATTTCAACTGTCACTCTGGCTTCGGATAGGTTTTCAGAAATAAAGAGTATTTAATAAAGACTATTTCTTCAAAGGAGGTCAGTATCAAATAGATTGGGATACACGTCAGCACCATTGTATGGTTTTATCATTGACAACTTATAAGTCAATTTTCAACCTCTATGGATAAGACTATTTGCGATTATTAGTAATGTGTCATTTTGTTTCCGAGCATTCGGTTTGAGTTCGTGTTTAGTCGTGTAATCTCGTGAATGTATACAACTGCAAAATTGGAAATCTTGAAAGTGGCTTATCAATTATAGTCCGTGACTGTACATGAAAGTATGTTTCTTTTAAATAAACAATATCTGAAGCATTCACACTGTGAGACCAGGGATTGCAATCTGGTCTCATTTGATGAATCCGATAAAAACATAGAGAAGTATGTACAAACGTGTTTTTGTGCAAATTAGGATTACCTAGATAACAGAGAAATTCCTTAAGGAAATACCCAATAACGTTTTGCCCAACCCGGGAAACGAATCCAGAATCTCATGCTCAGCAGTTGCGGTTGCGGCTACTAGACCAACGAGGCAGTAAAATATTCTGTAGGTATTCTAAATTTTACTTTTCTCGCAAAACCCACATTATTTACAATAAGATCGTAAGTAGCGCAGCTCGTAGGTAGAGACGTATTTAATAATAGACCCACATTTCGCTAGTTATGATTAAGTCCCATGTAATAGGGGGCGAGCCTATTGTCATCAACCGGGCACAAATCCAGACTAAAAAAATCAAAACCCTACTTCTTACCATATTTCCAAAATGTCCATCTTTCCATTGTCCGATTGCCATCTGGATATAACCTAAAGAGTGTAATAGAGCAGCTACTATGTGGTAAAATATCTGAAAGGGACAATAGAAAGAAAGAAATAAATATATTTATTTGGGACAAGCAGAGGAAATACAATACCTGATCAGAAGAAAATGATGATGAGCATTCTAGTGATAAAGAAAGTACTTGTGTGAGACTGCACGAACAGACTCACGATGTCCGCGATTACGCGGAGCCCTAATCAAAATAATATTTGTTCAATCGACAAAGTGAAAACACCTATTAGATACACTTACCCACCCCGTTGGTACCGGTGATGTGACGCAGTCCTGGTCACGTCTTATCTGAGTGGGGTGTAAGTATAACTGTGGTTTGTGTGGTGTATGTGTAGTTATGTGAGATTACGACGGTTCCATGGACGCCCACAGCGCGCACCGTCGACCCCAGGATCAAACCTTCAGATCCCACACGTGGCACCTTTCACCAATGTCCAACTGAATTTTATCCCGGTTTGCTCACCCAATCGGGGATATACGACAATCCAGCACTGAATTTAGGAAATTACCGGCGTTCAAATACAAACACAAAGGCCGGCTACATAACCAACAAATCACTCGCGGTCATGACCCCAAATGGCGAGATTTCTCAATTTTCACTCAATTATCAACAAAATATCAAACACCGATCAAGATGGTATCGGATTAACGTTAACTCAAAGTTTCAATCAATAATTACACGACAGCCGCGTGCATCCAAAATTACAAGCACGGAGCGACCATCTTTCAACCAAAATTGCACTGACAAGCAAAACGTCATCGCACAGATTCGCACAGACAACGAAACGTAATCTGTCAAACGTCAAAAGGTGCGTTCAGAACTTGGTGGATGAAACAGTACTCATGGTTGAAATCATGAACAACTTAGTACTCGTTGCCTTGAAATTATTGTCCGAACCACCAATAGCTTTCCCTGTGTTTCCTACGAAGCGGTTCCTCGATCTGTGTCTCTTTTTCTGAACCAAGGTCCATTCCTCATTAGACATTTGAGTTTTTGACAGTGGTTTCGACACTCCATCCTTCACAGTAACAGAGAAACTCTTTCTATCTTGGACACATGACTGGCGGTCAGAATTTTGCGCACAGTTTACGGCAGAGGTCAGTAACGCTGTGTGACTCACCGTCGCATTAGACAAAGCGAGATCCACCGTTAACTTCTCACTCGCAGGTGTCAGCGTCGTTGGGACGCCGCCGGAACGTGAGAGGGACAGAACCTCATATTGTACCGACCGGCGACCGCCGCGGGAGACGCCCTGGGCGTCGGGGGCCACCACGTGGCCCCCGGCCACCGTAGGCGCGGGCCTGCGGACGGTGGACTATGGGTTAGCTCTCCGTTCATCCGTCTCATGACAACAGGCCATGTCATGCCATTTCGACGGTGCGTTCATGTTCCACGCACGCCTCAAAGAGGGTCAGCAAAAAGGAAGGGATCCGCAAGGACCGATGCCTGCCGGGGTTGCGGGACTGTTCGAAAGAGATACCGTGGCCTGAAAACACAAAGGGCGATGAAGGAATATGGATGGGTTTTAGTCAGTAAAAGTCTGACACTCCCTCCTGCTTCGCCCAGAGCAGGAGGAGTTATTTGATGATTACACATCCGAAAAAAGAAAAAAAGGGTCGGCGTCGCTCCGTTCACAACTACGCGCGGGTATAAGGGCCGGAGAACATATATAAACTCAGGAGAATGATGATCATGATGATGAATCGTAGTATAAAAATTGTAGAGGAAAGGCCAACATATAAAAGTGTTGGAACATAAAATTGCAAAACCCAAGTTGTAGTCGAGCCTTTTTTTACATCGCACATATATTAAGATTGCGAAGCAAATAAAAGTTAATTTTTATACAAAAGCATCAATGTACTTTAAGGTCCTATTTGGTTATTGATAGTACTAGTCGAACAGTATGTATCAAGAATGGATAAAGTAAGGAATGAGTATATTATTAGAAGAAGTTTAAAAGTGGTACCTGTTACAGAAAAAAAAATAAAGGAAGGCGTGTGTCTTGGTATGGATAAACTTATGTTATGAGGAGGGATGAAACGCACGTGACTAAACGAGTGATGGACATGAATGTTGATGGATGGAGAGGGAGAGGAAGGCCAAAGAAAATATGGATGGATTGTGTGAAGACTAATATGAAAGAGATAGGAGTAATGATGCCGCGTGACGTTTCACAAGGAAGAATGGAAGAAGAAAACGTGTAGTGACGATCCCAAGTAGAAGACAAGGGGAAGATAATGAGGGTTATAGATAGTACTCACAAGTGACTGAAAACAATCTCTAATGATGTTATAGCAATCCATTATAGTAACGAAAGCTTGAAATACTTTTTCGCAATAACTTGGTCTGAACGTTTCTTCGATATTTTGAGAATTCAAAGCTTGATTATTCCATAAAGCTAGTTTTTCTTCTAGTAATTTTATAACACGAGTGGCGTATATTACATTATAGTTCATAAAAATAATAAGATACATGCAATATAATAAAATTATAGGTAAATGTAGTCTTATAAAGAAATAAGTGTAAACAAAGATATAGAGCGATGGAAACAGTATTATTATAATCCAATTCCAAATGATAAGACGTTTGGTTGAACATTCATTGTTGAGAAATATATGGACTTGTTGAAATGTAAGGACAAAATTGATATATTTTTTTGAGTTTATCATCTCTAACACGAAATTCGAGGTGAAGCCAACACAGTAAAATATAGTGTCAAATAAATATAACATGATAGCTTTGAAAGTTAGTAATACTGAACTATCTGCATCAGAATTGATAAGAAATAGTATACAAGTGAAGTATGCGTATATAATTATGAATAGAAGTATTCCAATCAGTGAAAGGAAATTGGAAATTAAAGTATTTGGAGTTATTAAATTATTGTGAATGCGATATTTAGGACAAAACATAAAACACTGCATCAGATTTAAAGGGAAAAGTATTGACTGAACATCTTTTTCCACAAAATTGTTTAAAACAAAATTCTCAGGATCGTTTTGTCTGTTATCACGGAATCTCTTCATTTTTAAAACCATCACTTATAGAAGCTTCCAAGGAACAGAAGTTAAACTAATATGATATGGAATATTTTAATAACTGTATTAATTTCATTAGGATATGATGGAGGAAGTACATCAATATTAATTACTTTAATTCATTTTACGATAACAGTAGATCTAGCTCAGTTACACGACTCCACTCCCATCCGGCAAAAATAATATAACTCAAATATGGGCTTTAGGTATTTCTCTTTAGATATACATTACAATGGCATTGACGGCGGTTAGCCCGCTGACAGCGAGCTCTCTGTTAATTTATGTTGCCAATGTAAACTATATCTAAACAGCAATACATAATGCCCATATTAGAATTACACTATTTTTGCCGGGTGGGAGCGGAGTCGTATATGTGGGCTTTAACCTCCTACTAAGTTGCTAAAAGCCCCGAAGAATTTTTTTTATTTTTATTTCTAGCCTGCTCTGTCCCACTCCTGGGCAAAGGCCTCCCTCCATTCTTTCCACTTCTCGCGAACCCGCGCTTCCTCCTTCCAGTTCGGACGGAACCTGTCTAGTTCGTCCCGCCATCTCCTTCTTGGCCTGCCGCGACCCCGCCTCACTGTGTCAGGGCACAAGTTTCCTGCAATTTTGGCCCACAGTTTGTCCGGCATGCGGCAGACATGAAGAAATAATAATGAGAAGATATACTAATCATACTGGTCCACCTCGTAAATATTTTTTCTAATCAATCAATTCGTAGACTGCCTCGTTGGTCTAATGGTTGCAAGGGCGACCGCTGATCATGAGGTCCTGGGTTCGATTCTCAGGTCGGGTAAATAGGTTTTTCCATTAGGAATTTCTCAGTAGCAGCCACGGAGTCTGGATTTGTGCCCGGTTGATGACAGTAGGCTCGCACCCTATCTCACACCATTATAGAACTTAAACATAACTGACAAAATATGGGGGTGTACTTAATTATAGCTACAAAAACCCTTTCAATTTGATTAACAATATTGACATGGACAAAGTAACTACAAAATTATTTGATTCAAACGTAGACTTCTATCCCATTGTACGACACAGTGATATTGTATTAAATATAAAATGACGAAAGAATCCCACAAAAAAAACATCAGTGATCCTCCCATTTATGTGTTTGAAGCACTTATTTTTCAAATCAAGCTTTGCTGTAACACACAATTGTATCAGTCGCCATGGTGTGTCCTATTATATCGCGTCTCTCATCGGCACTCTTGTATTCATCATTTTCCATTCGTTGAATTACCTAAATGTAGAATATTTTAGATTCTACAGTCCGTTTCTTGTATATTTTAGTCATTTGAACCGTATATTGTTGGTTATCTCGTTTTTTGTCTTCTACTGTATTAATATTCTCCAACGAGAAAACAACGTGCTACTAATTTTGAAGATTCAAGAAGCTTTCAGAATCATCCATTACAAGAATTATGAGATGTATACTATTTGGAATTGGATCTGCATATTGTTGGAATTCATCGTAGTCTTCATCTTGGCGGCAATCTCGACTAATGTGCGCAACGCATTTTTTTTTTATTCATTGATTTATTTTGACGTGGACGTCACTTACGGCATACGTGTAATCTCCTTGATAAGAGAAGGAATGATTGCATGGACCGCTGAGGTGGAGTGTTACAGTAAATTGAGCTTGGAGCTAGAGGACGGCCAACAAGATGATAATTTGAAAGAACTGTTTCAAGCATATGCTGTTCTATTAGAAGCGTTTAACATTTTCAAGAGAATATTTCAGTATTCGGTGAGATTTACATTTTTTGTTTTGGTTTATTTTTGTAGGTAGAACATAGGTCGTTTTGGTATGGACATGTGATGCGGAGGGATGACGAAAATTTTGAGTATGAATTTAGATGGCTATAAGAGTAGAGGGTGACCCAAAAAACGATGGATGGACTGTGTGAAAGGAGGTGGCTGCTGATATGATTAGTAATAGAGAATTAGGGAAGAAGACATGCTGCGCCGACCACAAACGAATTGGTATAAGGGCAGGAGAATGATGACGATGAGTAAGCTTTGTAGAAACATTCACAACCCGTTTTTAGGTTTCCGTACTCACGGCGATCGGCGGCGGTGACCTCTTGCGTAGGGCCCTGGTTCAATCCATGGTCCGGAGCAAGACGGAATGGGACGCCGTTTCCTCCTTCTGCAAAGCAGTAATGCTAGAGAAGGAGGCGGCGGAACGTGAGAGGGAGAGAACCCCACGTCCCGGCCGCCGCGGGGGACGCCCGGGGTGTCTCCCGGTGACCGGGGGCCACCGCAGGCGCGGGCCTGTAGACGGAGAGTGGGCTATCTCGTTGTCCGTCCGTCTCATGACGACAGGCCGTGTCGACGGCGCGTTCGTGTTTCACGTGCGCTTCAAAGAGAGTTAGCAAAAGGAAGTGGTTCACAAGGGCCGATGCCTGCCGGGGCTCTGGGACTGTTCGAAAGAGCATGGATGGGTTTTAGTCAGTTAAAGTCTGACACTCCCTCCGGCTCCGCCCAAAGTGGGAGGAGTCATCTGATGATTTCCCATCAGAAAAAAAAGGGTTCCGTACCCAATGATTTAAAACCCCTATTAAAAAGACCCTATTACTAAGACTCCACTTTCCGTCTGTCTGTCACCAGGCTGCATCTCATGAACCGTGATAGCTAGACAGTTGTTTTTTTTACACATAATGTATTTCTATTGCTGTTATACCAACAACTACTAAAAACAGAATAAAATACATATTTAACGGGGGCTCCCATGCTGCGAGACTGTTCGAAAGAGATACCATGGCCCCGGAACACAAAGAGCGATGAAGGAACATGGATGGGTTTTAGTCAGTAAAGTCTGACACTCTATTCTGCTCCACTCAGAGCGAAAATGGGAAATCATCAAATGACTCTCATTTGATGATTTCCCATCCGAAAAAAAAGGGGCTCCCATACAACAAACGTGATTTTTTTGCCGTTTTTTGACTTGATATTAATAACGGCAACAGGTAGACGCTTGAATCTTCACAGAATATTTAGTTATTATATTCACTTTAAAAATAAATAATTGAATTAAAATTAAATAAATATTTAAGGCGGCTCCTTGTAATGTTGTATAGATAAAGGTATACGGAACCCTTTGTGCGCGAGTCCGACTCGCACTTGGCCGGTTTTTAAGGAATTTTTACCGAGTTATCCGAACATTTTATGATAGGAGTTACTAACTTTATACATTCTGTGTATAATTTCAATAATTAAGTTTAATTTCTTTTCAGATATTGTTCCTAGCAGTCGTCACATTTTTGCATTCTTTACAATTCTTAGAACTGACAATAGAATTTGAAAACTATTTGGCTATGAATCATTTGTCGGTAAGATTCATAATTAAATTATGATAAGAAAATATCCTAGCCTGTGTTGTATTCTTTTGCTGAACTTAAAATTTCTCCTTTCAAAATTCTCTATAGTTTTTGGCCATTTTTGCCCCAAACACGATCAAAAGCATGAAAAAAAAATATAAAACCTAACAAAGTACATGACGTGTGTGAACGCTAACATTACTTAATTTAGTTGTAGAGAATTGAGATACCATCTTAATGTTCATTGGAATGTCAACCCTTTTGTTATTATTACGAAGCGCTTCAACATACAGGTTCACTTCAATGACATACGACATTTTATCGTTATCACTAAAAATGCGGTATTTAATTATGTTTACCATAATACCATAATCATTTATGTAACCCACCCGCAATAACTACAGCTTATCCGTGATCATCTACAATGTTCACAAATTCACAAATAGGGGGCGACCCTATTGCCATCAGCTGAGAAAACTCAACTCATACCTAGGCATACCTGATGAAAAAACCCAATAACACTTTAATTGCTTGGTTTTTCATCTGTGTAGTAAATACTGTTTTTTTTTGTTTAAGCTGGGCATAATACCTCTCCAAATTGTCACCATCGCTTGGATACTAAGGAATATGATTTTAACAAGTACGTTCAGCGTCAATTGTGAGAAGTTCTACATGGCTGTTTGTGATGCAGACGCTACCTGCAGTTGGTTGTTAAAGAACACTCAAAAGACTGGTGAGACCAAATCAATTTTTACTTTTCGAGACACTGGTCATGTGTTTTCCATTAAAAAAAAGAGACATAGCCCTAGGATTTCTCCTGTATCATGGGTGCGTTTACAAATATTTAAACTCACATACACAAACAGCGGTAAGTGGCAGTGGGAAGGGCTCATTGCTCACAGAACGGATGGCCGATTGGGCCGCAAAGTTCTGGAGTAGCGACCGCGAACCGGAAGACTTTGCGTTGGAAGGCCGCCCACTAGGTGGACCGATGGCCTGGTGAAGGTTGCGGAAATCCGCTGGATGTGAGTCGCACGGGACCGGTCAATGTGGTGACACATGGGGGAGGCCTATGTCCAGCAGTGGACGTCTTTCGGCTAAAATGATGATGATGACACAAACAGCCAGACCCGGAACAACTACATATAGGTAGGTCATACAAATATTTGTTCCGCGCGGGGATCTGATTTTGATTGAATCCGCGATACGCAGCGTAGCAGCCTATCTCTCAGCCACTGCGTGCTCTCACGGCGTTTCCAGTCCCATCTGCTTTGTTACTCGCCTTGCATTAATAATCCTCCCGCTTCGTTCGTGTATTGGATAGAAATAATCACACAAGACGTTTTGAATAGAGCCTATGATACTCAAAAATAATGTAGCTTCCCATTACTGAAACAATTTTTTGAAATCGGATCTGTACTTCCGAAGATTACCTTTACATCCAAACTTACAAATTTTACCTCCTCATAATATTAGAGTAGATTTTAAGAGAGAACAGGGGCTGACATTCTTCATAAAAATGCATATAAATAAAAATGAAATAAATAAATACCGCTGAACATTACACACAGTGCCATCTAGCGCCACACTAAGCAAGGAGGCTTGTGTAGTGGACACCAGATAGATGATATACTACTTAGATACATTTTGTTAGTAAATGCATACTTATCATACACTTTAAACATCCATGACTCGGAAACAACTGTGCATGCACATCACACAAACATTTGCACCTACCGGGATTCAAACCTGGGACTCGTTTGCCATTTTCATTCTGAATAATGTCTCAAGAACAATTTTTTTTTTTTCATAAAGTCAATGTCTACAGCAGTAGACATATCCCTCTCTTGTATCTTTTTTTCAACAACTAATAAGTAAAGAAACCCTATGTTATGACCCTGATGGCCGTGATTAGAGGACAACCTTGCAAATTATAGAATTACCTGCGTTTTCGAGGAAAAACAATATGAATACGAAACGTCAATGTCGTCAAAATGTTTGTGATTTAATCGAACTGAGCTGCAGCTGTCTCTATCGTACTTTACGGAGGCAGACTTGATGCAGCTCGACAGCAAAAGTTACTTCAAATACTAATGTTTCGAATTCCTCGAAGACCCTGTTCGCTCTTAAGAGCTTTTTTCTCTGTAACAGTGGTATCCAAGCGGTTATGCAAGAACGTGCTGCGACTGAACCTCGCAACCTTCCACAAGATGACAGCTTGTCGGATGATCACGGTCGATGGACGTCTGCCACAGGAGTTTAGTTACCTAGTGTTGGAGTACCTAGTGATGTTACTACAGTTTGCCTTGTTGGTTTGGGCTAGACAAAATAAAGTTTAAAGTAGAGTAGCCTTTAAAATGTACACCATGAAATGATTGTAGAACTATGAAGAAAGAAAATGATAGATATGTTATAAAATTACGCCTCTAATCCGCGTAAGGTTGGGCAGAGGTTTACCTAATAGAACGCCTTCATTTCGCCAGTCATGTTGAAGTGCCTTGTAATAGGGGACCAATGCAAATAATTTCGGGGCCCCCGAAATTATTTTCTGGTTTCGGCCTTGGACCAATGTGACTTTTTTTAATTCATATCTTTCTAAGTTTATATTGGACATCTCAGACATCGGTAAATGATAAATGATAAATTATGTTTATTTTGCAAGTAGGTACAAACACTTTTACACGTCATTTTTTTAAACTAGATGGGGCCGGTGTTTCGTACCTGACTACTCTGAGAAGAAACAGCCGAAACAAACTCAGAGGTCATAGTCTCTTTTAAAGTCCAGACAATTTTGCTCAATTCACATGAGGACTATGCAGATTAGTGTCTGAGATGGTCTTTTGAAGAAAGAACCATACAGATTTGAGTGGACCTGTCCAGTCAGTGCAAGCATTTGTCAGTTAACGTGTAGCTCGACTTATAACTCAAGGAGCTCAACGAAACGACGAACAATACCAAAGAAAGGACATTTGGGTAGGTCGCTTAGAGTACTCAAACTGCCAGACAGTTGTGGGAAAAAATAAACAAAAAATATAAATGTGACCCACATGGTCCCCACATTCACAATAATCATATAAAATTCATAACAAGTTCTATTCAAAAAGAATGTAAATAAAAATCACAAAAATCATTAAAAGTCACAATGATGATAAAAAAAGTAAAATACTTAACAAAATAAGTATTCATGTCAAATCAGTAATAGTCAAATAAAAAAATAATAAAGTAAAAAATAATAAAATACATGTCAAAACATTATAATTATGTCAGAGTGTATAAAAAATAATAAAATACATGTCAAAACATTAAATGTCAGAGTGTATAAAAAAGGAAAAGAAAAGATAAAAAAATACAAAAAGGAAAAGAAAGGAATAAATAATAAACAAGCGAAGTCCGAGGCTTCGACATTCACAGAGCAAATTTCATTGGAGCAGCTTAATCCCAAGCCTTTTTATCTTCGAGATAGTGATTAACATGATAGTAGCCAATCTGAACGTACCCCCTATTTTTTTGAGCTTCGTTGCAGGAACAACAAATTTGTGTTTGTTCCTCGTATTTATGTTGTGGATATCACTGTATTTTTTAAACAAATTAATATTTTGAAGGAAAACATCTTGAGGAAACCTTTAGTTTTTTTTTTGGATGGGAAATCATCAAATGACTCCTCCCGCTCTGGGCGGAGCAGGAGGGAGTGTCAGACTTTTAATGACTAAAACCCATCCATGTTCCTTCATCGCCCTTTGTGTTCCGGGG
The DNA here is from genome assembly GCA_905147715.2 of Xestia xanthographa. Classification (NCBI taxonomy): domain Eukaryota; kingdom Metazoa; phylum Arthropoda; class Insecta; order Lepidoptera; family Noctuidae; genus Xestia; species Xestia xanthographa. The sequence continues at coordinate 7,091,214 of LR990644.1, forward strand.
CCACGGTATCTCAACAAAATCAAAATCAAATCATTTATTTCAAGTAGGCCAGTTGCAGGCACTTTTGAATTGTCGAAACAAAGATGAAAATTAAATGTAACTACAGTCCCAGTCACAAGACATAAAAACTGTGAAAGTACTGTAGTTGCCCGTTCCCTAGCGTAGATCTCTATGGAGAAGAACGGGCAAGAAACTCCATGGACACTTTTAAATCATAAAATTGTTACAAAATCTTGGTTACATCATTCGTGTTGAGATGGTATATTATGTGAGAACAATGTAGCAAGATGTGCACGTTAAAAGTGTCCATAGTAAAAACAAAAAATACAATTAAAAAATAACATTAAAATAAGCCACGGCAACTAAGAGATGACCAGTCACAACTGACAGCGCCCGTTCACGAACATGACGCATGGATCAGCACCATTTAACTCAACCATTTTGTAGGGAACCAAATGATCGGACACACGCGCCACCATCAGCGAGACATTAGAGTGAGCATGACATACTCTCAACTGCCTGGGCACATTCAAGTCAAGAAAAGACGTAGGATTCCAGTGAATGATAGCTTTACATAGTACTCACACAATATGGGCTATGCGATTATATAATACTAGAGATTGAATCTATACAATGCAAAGATAGTTGTACAATCTTCAGCAGCTCCAACAATTATATGTAATGCTATCTAATTTATGCGCCCCTGTCCATGTGGAGCAGGACCAGCATTGAGCCACGCATTTTTATCAGCGATATAATCGCCCAACTTGTAATAAGCTTGCTTACATAGTGTGCGTTTGATGCATGTTTTAAATTTCGTCTCATTCAGTTCAAGAATACTTTGTGGAATTTTATTATAGCATCTCAAACAGTACCCCATGAAAGATGAGTCTACTTTAGCGAGTCTGAAGCCTGGCTGAACTAGTTGGTCCCTATTTCTAGTACTGTAATTATGTCTGTCACCTCTTTTACCAAAAAGATGCAGATTTTTTCTGACGTACATTATGTTTTCGTAGATATATTGACAATGTACCGTCATGATGCCAATATCTTTAAACAGTTCCCTTAGAGAATCGCGCCTACGAAGATTATATATGGCTCTGATGGCTCTTTTTTGCAGAATAAATATAGACTCAATATCTGCAGCCCGTCCCCATAGCAAAATGCCATAAGACATTATACTATGAAAGTAACTAAAATAGACCAGTCTAGCGGTATCTACATCAGTAAATTGACGAATTTTTCTAATAGCGTATGCTGCTGAACTTAGCCGCCCCGCAAGGGATGTTAAATGTGAACCCCATTGTAGCCTTGAATCAAGCGTAATCCCCAGGAAAACCGTTTTATCTACGAATTCAAGTTTCTCTTTATTCAATATTATTTCACAATCACTACTCTTAACATTGGGTAAAGCAAATCTTATGCATTTAGTTTTTTTTTCATTTAATACCAAATTGTTTGCTGTGAACCAATTTTGGACCTGAAGTAGGGCATTATTCAGGTCATCTAGATTTTGGGCCCGTCTATTTATCTTAAAAATTAGGGAAGTGTCATCAGCAAACAACACCATATTTTGAGGTTGGTTTTTCAATAAATAGGGTAGATCATTTATATACACGAGAAAGAGGAAAGGACCCAATATTGAGCCTTGCGGAACCCCCATTTTTACTTTTAAACCCTTTGAATTAACACCATTTATTTGAACAAGTTGTTGTCTATCACTCAAATATGATTTCACCAAACTAAGTGCAAGTTGACCTAGTCCGTAATGCTCAAGTTTCAAAAGTAATGTGTCGTGATTTACGCAATCAAATGCTTTGAAAAGGTCACAAAATATTCCTATGGCGTCTTGAGACTCTTCCCACGCAGTAAATATGTGCTTTAATAAGGTAACACCGGCGTCAGTCGTACAACGTCCCTTGGTGAAACCATACTGTTGATCGTGTAAAATTTTGTTGGTGTTAAAATGATTGAGCATTTGATTAAGCATTACTTTTACAAACACCTTGCTAAAAACTGGCAACACGGATACAGGTCTATAATTAATAGTATCTTTCGAACAGTCCCGCAACCCCCAGGCATCGGCTTTTGCCCTTAGTATTGCTGACTCTCTTTAAGGCGCGCGTGGAACACGAACGCGCCGTCGACACGGCCTGTCATCATGAGATGGACGGACGGCGAGCTAGCCCATAGCCCACCGTCCACAGGCCCGCACCCCACTGGCTGGCGTGGCCCCCGACGCCCGGGGCGTCTCCCGCAGCGGCAGGACGCTGTGAGGTTCTCTGCCTCTCACGTTCCGCCACCTCTTTCTCTAGCATTGCTGCTTCGCAGAAGGAGTTGACGGCTTTCCATTCCGTCTTGCTCCGGACCATGGCTTGAACCAGGGCCAGACGCGAGAGGTCGCCGCCGCCCATCGCCGCTTTGAGGAATCGTGTGAAAACCTGGACTTAAATTAATATAAGTCTGAAATCGCCAACCCGTCTTGAGCAAGCGTGGTTATCAATGCTCGTGCCTTCTCTCTTGAGAACAGGCCTTTGCCCAGCAGTGGGACAGTAATAGGCTGGTATTATTATTATTATAATAGGGGACGAGACAATTGCCAACAACAGGGCACGAGGCCAGGCTCCGTTGCTGTTACTAAGAAATTCCTGAAGGGAATTTTCAATAGCACTTTGCTCGAACCGGGAATTGAACCCAAGACCTCATGCTCAGCAGTCGCGCTTGCACCCACACGACCAACGAGGCGGTCGAATAAAAAAATATTGAATGTAGGAAATTATGCTGAATCTTAAAGAATACTAAAAATACTATTTCATCACGAATGAGTAACCTGCGTCAAGTGGAAGTAGGAATTTGTTAATGAATAAATCATTCAGTTCATCCTCAAATGTATAAATAGTATTTTTTATTATTTTACAAACCAAAATCACAAGTTTATGTGTTGCATTATTTATTAATCTACACTGGTCTGCAAAACTAAGTACTACACTTTTCAAATTTCATTTTTATCTAAACCTTATAGTAGTTAGAGATTTAAAATAAAAAAATGTTTTATAGCAATTTTTATCAGCTTTATTCGTTTCTAAGTAGAAAATTAAACTCTTTTTCGAGTCTTTTTTGTTTCGAAAGTATATCTTGTGTACTATGATGTTCGACTTTCTGACGTGGCTCCTCAATCCAAACATTTAGATTGAGGTGCCACCTTTATGATTAAATAACTTTTGAAGTATTATACTACAAAATCGAGGATCGATCCTACAATTTTTTTAAACTTACTACTAAATAAGTATATTAATTTCATTAAGCTACAAAAAATGGCTCCTCAATCCTTACGGACATCTTAAAAAGTTATTGCAATTTTAACAGTTGGTGTGATACTTATTTTTGCAGGCCAGTGTATTTACAAGTTTGATCACATCTCATACAGTTTGATGTCGGAATCGCTTTCACCCTGTATAATAAAAAACAACTTAGTAATCTAAGTTGTTTTTTATATAACTTTAATTTTAAAGATTTAGTTGAGGGTATTGCGTTCATAGAGCCTGCTCCGGTGGGCGACGATAAGTAATAAGGAAGTATTGGAGAAGACATACAATTGCAATAAGCGCAGAAAATGATAATGATGATGAGATTACAAAAAAGCAAACTGCAACAGAACAATGACGTAATTAGTGATAAGTCCCATCAGATACATTGGTAGCGTAGCGTCTACATAGAACAGGCCACACGCGGTCATCTTACTGAACGTTCTACTTGTACGCAGTACTTTCATGCAGAAATGCTTCTGAGTCTCTGTTAAAGAATCATGCAATTTAAATTATTATATATTATAAAACAAAGTCCTCCGCCACTTCTGTCTGTCTGTGTTCACGATAAACTCAAAAACTCCTGCATCGATTTTCATGCTGTTTTCTTCAATGAATAGAGTGGCTTTCGAGAAAGGTTTTATTATATATTTTTTGTCAAGCTTTTCTATACATTTGCTAAAATATAATGATATTTGTTGGAGGTGTCTGAAAAAAATAAGCCGTCTGGAAGCTTTACTATTGGTCGCGATAACCGACATCCACGGCGGATGAAGCCGCAGGCATCAGCTAGTGAATTATTATATTAAAAAAAATTGTTCACGTGTGTGTATGTTGTGTGTGTGTGTGTGAATTGTGTGTTTGTATGTTGTGTGTGTGTTGTGATTCTGTGTGTTTGTGTTGTGTTTTTTTTATTTTTATTATTATTTTATTTGTTTTATTTGTTTGTGACTATAATTATAGTCCTCATCATCTGCTTAGCCTTTCCCCAACTTTATTGTGGGGGTGTTTGGTCAGCTTCCAGTCTAGCTAAATGCGGCTGGATACCAGTATCTAACATGGAGCGACTGCCACAAACCAGTTAGTACTGGGTAATACGATACTCCTTGGTAATACGGGTTATCAGACATTCGGATATTTGATACAAGTAGAGATTTTTTTTTGTTTCTCTGAAATAAATTCATGTAATTGTTGATCACAATATTATTTCAGCTTACTGTACTCTAACTTTTGTTTTCTTGTGGTCCCAAAATACCACTCAAAAATATTTAAGGGGAATCCGGGACCGCGGTCCTGGTCCCGAAAGCCCCCCGACCCATCTGACGGACTACCTGTAACGACTGTCAAAGATCTACAAATGACAGCCAGCAGTGGCCCAAAAACCCAGTACTAGCTGGGGTCAGATATACAGTCACTCCATGTAAAATACTGGTATTCAGCTGCATCCGGTTAAACTGAAAACCCCAATATAGTTGTGAAAAGGCTAGTCAGATGATGATAAAAATTTTGAAATCCCTGAAGCTAGATTCATGATTTTTAGGGTTCCGTACCCAAAGGGTAAAAACGGAACCCTATTACTAAGACTTCGCTGTCTGTCCGTCTGTCTGTCCGTCTGTCCGTCTGTCCGTCTGTCCGTCTGTCCGTCTGTCCGTCTGTCTGTCACCAGGCTGTATCTCATGAACCGTGACAGCTAGACAGTTGAAATTTTCACAGATGATGTATTTCTGTTGCCGCTATAACAACAAATACTAAAAACAGAATAAAATTAATATTTAAGGGGGGCTCCCATACAAAAAACGTGATTCCTTTATAATAATTGGTACGGAACCCTTCGTGCGCGAGTCCGACTCGCACTTGGCCGGTTTTTTAACTCACTTGGACAGTTCCGTTTTGTCATCAGCAGTATACACGCAATCTTTGCTTTCTCTACCGCTACATAGAATTTTGCACATTGGATACAATGTACTATCAAGAGCGTCATATTTTTGAACAGCGTTACAAGTGTCAGAATACTGAGACCAAACTGAAAAGAAAACAACATGGAATAAAATACATGATGTACTGAACATTGCGGTAATCGTTTGTGCATCCCTTACATAACATCGTGAAAAGTGATCGACTCGACTCGACACGATCAGGGAACTCATAGCACGTCAGAAAACAGTTGCATCTATTTATTAAAAAAGGTAACAGAGAGAAGTATAATACTGGAAATAGGGACCAATTAGTTCAGACAGAATTGATTCAAATTCATTTATTGTTTATCACAGGTGAAATATTTGTTCTTATTATTATTATAAAAGATCGCTGTAACATACCTATAGGGTGTACATTTGATGATTGATGGAGTGCATAAGCTAAAGTAGACTCATCTTTCTTGGAGTACTGTTAAAAATCCTACCACAAAACAAGCGATGTGAGTCAAATAAATTAACAATTCAATATTTACCCCAGTCCATTCGAACACTGCCAAAGCTTTGAACAAATCCAAAATCAACTCACAATAAAATATGGAGCGGAGAAACGTGTCGACCATGAAATACAAAATCTGGAAAAAAAAAACACCATACATTCATCACTACATAATAAAAAAACAAACCCCCCCGCCGCGTCTGTCCATATGTATGCTTAGAACTACGCAGTGGATTTTGATGCGGGTATGATTAATAGATAGAGTGATACAATCATTTGTGGAGACATCAATATTGACATCGTTCCGTTTGATCGATGCTTACGATGCAGACATGTGGACGCTTACCTTAAGTAGTATTCCGGTAACTATAATTATGTGTACCGTACCGACGTTCTTAAAAAGCTTGACCAAAATAACAACAGAATTTTTTTGCATCTTGGGAGAGGCCTTTGTCCAGCAGACTTGGATAACTCTTACTAGGATTAATATTTTGGCGCTCAAATAAACTCAATTTAAACTCACCAGTACTTGAAAAACCGTTGTGTACAATTTGTAAGCTTTCAAAATATTTTTGAACGTTTCCAATAATTTCACACAATATTCATTGCATTCCTGCTCATCATTCAGCTTTGAAATTCTTTTGATCCATTTGTTAAGATATTTTGCTAACAATATTAAAACACTAATACCATAAACTATATTTAAATCAAATGTCATGAACATGATGTCACTAATAACATCAAACCATTTGAAGCTATCAAAGATATTAAAGATGACTATAATTACGATATTAACACACAAAACGGATATAACAGAGATCCAATTACAAATAATAAAACTACGAATACGTTTACTGAAGTCGATGCTCCTGTGTATCTTTTGAATCATGAGAATAAGCAAGATATTATCATACTTATGTACGAAATTAAGAAAAAAAAATCATTACTATCCCCCAATAGTAAAAAATGGCAAACAGCGTGGTAGTCAGAAAAGACATAAAATGATGTGTGATGTGCCAAGAATCTATATCATTGGTAATAAACACACGCAATATGAATATCACTATAATTAAACACACACCCGAAACCGAAAAAAGCGTTGATTTCCTTGCATTTGGAGCAATTGTGTTATTTTTTATGTCATATTTTGAGGAACAGAGTAGACGTAGAAAGAAATTTAAAGGATAAATTATTTGTTGGATATCGTTTTGCAGATAGTTGTTCAGAAATATTTCTTGTCTGTTCGACGCCATCGTGTTACCACAGCAGCTTAAGATACTGTTAAAAATCGACACAGCATGTTCTATGAAACTTTATATTAGGAATTTTTAACTTTTACTGATCCGAAAAGTAATAAAATGAAGTTCAACAACAGTTATCATATCTAATATTCTGATCGTATCACCGTTCAAGTTGACATTGTCAAATAACAACCTTAGTTGTATTAACTTGTGTATGACCGAGGCTTCGTCCGCATAGAGTCCGGTGATTGTCCCACGAGATCGTACTATACAAAATATCGTTAAAGTTCCATGAATGAAAAAGGTAGGCTTCGAGTCTAACCGGATGCAGCTGAATACCAGTATTTTACATGGAGCGACTGCCTATCTGACCTCCACAACCCAGTAAGTGCTGGGTAATACGATACCCCTTGGTAAGACTGGTTGTCAGACTTTTTTTTTGGGCCACTGTTTACCTGTAACGACTGTCAAAGATCTACAAATGACAGCCGGGACTAACAGCTTAACGTGCTTTCCGAGGCACGGAGGAAACTCGGTATGTTCTTTCACATTTACTCCAACAGAAAACACACACACACACATTTACCGCCATTCTGTGGAATTCACAGCTGGCTTCTCTATTTCGTGATCATTATAATCTAGATCTCTTCAAAGTTCGAGCGAATCGGTTTCTTCTAGGCAAGCGTGCTGCACACTAGGCCGCGTCATAGCTTTACATTAGGCGAGTTGCTGTCAACGAAAGCCAATTTGCAATAAAAAAGTATCAGTGTTAACCCAAGTTTCAAACTATCTGTGTGCCAAATATCATCCAAAAGAGAGAAAAAAAGAAAGAGCATTTATTAGCCCGCACAGGACAATACACATAAAATAAAAAAAATGATGAAATTATCAGTACAATAATAACAAAAAAACAGAAAAAAAAACATAAAACTAAAAGAATAAACGAAATTAGTCCTGTACGAGGCCAAAAGGCCCCTATATCAGCCAACAACGAAAAAAACGTTAAAAACGAAAAGTTACATTATCCAAAAACGTTCTTACAAACATTCATCTATCCTCACAAACTTTCGCATTTATAATAGTAATGATATTTTCAACATGATATAAGTAAGAAGGTAAGACATAATAATAGTAAGTTATGATTAGAAGTAAGATAACAAGCTTTTAATGTAAGTACATTTGTTGGAGCGTCTATTTAAATTATAAAAGGAGATCATATAATCAAATGGGCATTCTATTACTTTATTATTGAAGATCGTGTTAGCCATCAATTAAATGGTAGACATTTGCATGAGACTGAGATAAGAATGCTAAGGGGGATTTGTGGTGTTACGCCAATGGATAAAATAAGAAATATTTAACATTGTGGGGCTGAACTAATTCACACAAAGTAATATGCCTGCCGTGATTCGAAACTGCTACAACTTAAATGATAAATGAAACAGCCGAAACAAACCCAGAGGTCATAGTCTTTTTTGAAGTCCAGACTTAATCTTGCTCAATTCACATGAGGACCATACAGATTAGTGTCTGAGATGATCTTTTGAAGAAAGAACCACACAGATTTGAGTGGACCTGTCCAGTCAGTGCAAGCATTTGTCAGTTATCATGTAGCTCAACTTATAAGTCAAGGAGCTCAACGAAACGACGAACAATACCAAAGAAAGGACATTTGGGTAGGTCGCTTATAGGACTCAAACTGCCAGACAGTTGTGGAAAAAAACAAACAAAAAATAAAAATGTGACCGACATGGTCCCCACATTCACAACAATAAAAAAATAAATAAATAAGTAATACTTTTTAAAATGAATGTCAACTTGTACTGATATCATTGGGCCACTACTGCTCTTCTGCTCTGCATGAGGAACAGGATGGAAAGTTCATCCTCCACTAGACATACAAGGCACAAGACATGTGCATTCAAATCCGTTAGGCTCGGCGCAAACGGGCCACCAACCACAGCCACTGGTAGCCAGCGACAAGCAGTTCACACGCTTTTTCATACATTTTGTTGAAACTCGCCGCACACGTGTGGCCAGTAGTGGCCACTAGCTACAGCAGTGTCGGCGACTCGCGGTAGCGCGCAACTGCCACCGGTGGATGTGGTTGGTGGCCCGTTTGCGCCGTCTTATTACAAGCTGGTTTTTAGGGTTCCGTACCCAAAGGGTAAAAACGGAACCCTATTACTAAGACTTCGCTGTCTGTCCGTCTGTCTGTCCGTCTGTCCGTCTGTCCGTCTGTCCGTCTGTCCGTCTGTCCATCTGTCCGTCTGTCCGTCTGTCTGTCACCAGGCTGTATCTCATGAACCGTGACAGCTAGACAGTTGAAATTTTCACAGATGATGTATTTCTGTTGCCGCTATAACAACAAATACTAAATATAGTCAATGGTACGGAACCCTTCGTGTGCGAGTCCGACTCGCACTTGGCCGGTTTTTGTATTTTGCAAAAACATTTCATTATAATCAATGTACTGTTTTAATGAATAAAAAAGTTTAAATTAGTATTTATTTTTTAAAAGTCTGTTGTTAATATATTGTTTTTTATTTTCAATAAAAATGTTGAGGGGTTAACACGTATTGACGAGCGCTGTGTGTACCTATGCAAACAAAAACGTATTAAATTTTATAAATTTGGAAGAATAATAAAATAAAACTTCAACAGCAAGGGAACTCTTTAATAGTACCAGGATTACAGAAATGCAAACTGTAATAACACAACAGTGTAGTGAGTAAGAAGGGCCATTAGACGTAAAAGTATATCAATATCGACATAGAAAAAACCACAAGTACTCATCTTGCTAAATGACGCACGATACACCCGCAGAATATTTTTGCATAACTGCTTTTGATCATCTGGAATATAAAGTTGGCTATAAAGTTTATTGTATTTTAGAACTTAAAATATTGATTGAATAATTAAAACAAACTATGTGCATAAAAATAACAAAATTACACAAAATAGTCTTTGGGTTGAGTTACAGTACGAATTTTCTTCGACATAATAATAAATTAAAGAAAACTCCAAGACGTGTGACGTCAATCCCCCGCATTGGATCACAGAGATGTTTAAGTCCCAGCAGTTGAAACATAATAGGCTGATCTTCCTTCCTTTATCGTGTGGTGAGTGCCTAACCTGGTAACAGAGTGTCTAAGCCGCCCAAGGGCCTCTGACTTGGCTTAACATGCCGTCAAGAAATATCTGTCAGGCAAGCCGATTGGAAGCCGTGTGGTATCCGGCAGAGTAGAATAGAACCAACCCATTACACTCACGGGTATCGCATAAGGCGACTAATGTCTGAGGTAGAACACCTTGCGCCTCCGTAGACCAGAGAATGGGCAGCAGCGTTTTCTGTTAGTATTTCATCACTGCGATCTCCAATCCGCCTGCAAAGCGTGGAGATTATGGCAAATTCCTCCCATCATGGGAGAGGCTTATATCCAGCAGTGGACGTTATGGGCTGTTGTTGTTTGTTGTTGTTTCAAGCCGATTTGTTCACGCCGTTTTCCTTCACCGAAGCAAATGATAATTATACAATACGCACATGAATCAAAAAATCAGAGGTGCGATTCCGATGTGCAGTGTAATTAGCTTTTTCCATCAGGAATTTCTCAGAAGCAGCCAAGGAGTCTGGATTTGCGCCAGGTTGATAGCAATAGGCTCGCCCCCTATTACATGGGACTTAAACATAACTGTCGAAATGAGGGTATACTATTAGGTACAACTTAGTCTAACCCTTCGGGGATTCCAGGCATGATGTTCTGTTATGAAAGCGAGTGATAATGTGAATCAACATAATTTACTGCAGCTGGGCGACCAGCTTGCTACAGTTCACTTATATTCAAATTATTTTTTCACCTGTACATTCTGACACCAACACGCGTTCGCATATTTCTTTTCCATCCTTGACAGCATCATAGAACGCTTCCATTTGCAAACTCAGTGTGATTTGTACTATCATTGTCTTTATCATGGTGGAGTATAGGAACAACGATATGTAAGGAGTTCTTAGCTAGAAAAAAGAATAGGAATTTTGTATATTTAAGAAATTCCGTAAAATTAGTTTGGAACTTCAAAGTTGAACAAATACAATGAGTTGTGTCGTCGCAGAATCTTTACAACTGCGAATGGCTGAATAGAATGAAGGTTTTTGTTCAGTAGTGGTTGATTCTAGTCCGTAATGTTTGAATTTGTAGTAGAGGTCACTAGCTTGTGGAGGTCAGATAGGCAGTCATCATCTGCCTTTTCGCCAACTATGTTTGTCGGGCTCGGATGCGGCTGAATACCAGTATTTTACATAGAGGACTGCCTATCTGACCTCCACAATCTATTTAGTAATGGGTAATACGGTACCCCTTGGAAAGACTGGTTGTTAGACTTTCGGGCCACTGACTACCGATAACGACTATCAAACATCTACAAATGACAGCTTGGTCCAACGGCTTCTCGTGTTTTCCGAGGCACGGAGGAAACCCAGTACCTACGATGGCCACCCATCCACAGACCGACCAAGGCACCTGCCTAGATCGTGGTTACTTTTTCCCAAAAGACATCGTCCAAAAAAAAACTGGTACGAAAGTATAGCTAAACTAAAGTGAGTTGGTATTTATTATCATTACATGAAGCGATAATATTGAAATTGTCATAAAACTTACCAAAAACATATTACGGAATTCAATCATGACTTCAACGTTGATCAGGCAACGGAAGAAAGTCTCGATAATTTGATATAGAACCTGAAATAAATCAATCTCATTATTTAAATAAAGCAACATGAGCAATAAGGTGAACAAATTTAAATTCTGACAGTTCGGCTAAAATAGGTAGATAGATACTATTATAAGTTTTCTTGTTATCGAGTTGATTGGCTCCCTAACCCAAGAAAAAAAAAACCGGCCAAGTGCGAGTCGGACTCGCGCACGAAGGGTTCCGTACCATTATCTATACATTAGACAAAACGCCAAAAAAATCAAGTTTGTTGTATGGGAGCCCCTCTTAAATATAAATTTTATTCTGTTTTTAGTATTTGTTGTTATAGCTGCAACAGAAATACATCATCTGTGAAAATTTCAACTGTCTAGCTGTCACGGTTCATGAGATACAGCCTGGTGACAGACAGACGGACAGACGGACAGACGGACAGACAGTGAAGTCTTAGTAATAGGGTTCCGTTTTTACCCTTTGGGTACGGAACCCTAATTAACTATTTCATCTTGACAACAGAAAAGTTATGTCTTATTTGGAACTTATGGTCGACCTAGAGTAGGAATGTATTGTTTTTATGAAGCAAACGTAGCTTGTATTTATTTAATACTGGCTTTTGCCCGTCATCTTCGTTCAGTCTAGCCATTTCGGAGATTAGCCGAAAGAAACAAACAGACATAGACATAAAATTTAAAAAAAAATGTTGCAAGTACCGTATGTCCTTTCACAACGCTAAATATGCATTCAGTAAAAATCTGTTGTTTTGAAATTACATTTACAACAATTACATTTGCTTAGACGAGTATGTATCTAGATTTTAATCACATAGTACAGGGGTGGTAGGCAATTTACGATTTCTCGACCCGAAAGTTTCTTCAGCACAAAACCGTACCAGAGGCCCTACTCCCTAGCGTTTCGTCCGTATATTCGGATCTCTCCGTCTCTCTTGCACACTTCTGCAGATGAGCGCGAGTGAGAGAGATGGATAGATCCGAAAATACGGACGAACCGTTAGGGAGCAGGGCCAGGGGTTTGGCATTAAAAATCTGTTGTATTCACTACTTACCGGTAGCTCGAAAACTTTTTTGACGATATTGTAGCATTTTAACATGTCGACATAAACTTCAAACATTTTTTGCTATGCACATCATTGTTTTGATGCTCAGTCAAATTCATTATTTCCAAATTCCAAAGTTTAACTTTGTCTCTCAATAATTCAATCAAGACAATAGCATAAACTAGATTAGTATCAAGACTTGAAATCACCAATAGGTTGAATACAATATGCCAAGAAGTAATACACATGAAAATAAAAACTAAAATATAGTATCCCCACATTAATGAGACATGTATCCACATTCTTATAACAGACCACTTAATACAATCATCATTTTTAATAAATCTATGTGCTTCTTGAAATGTCAAAACAAATTTGACCATCTTCTTTGTCAATCTGATGTTAATGATACAGTTCATAACGAATCCGGTACAGTAGAAGATGAAATCAAAGTACAATGCGGAATAAAAGAAAGTATTCGTGCCATATCGTCTCAAATTTGAATCTAGCGATATTTCCAATAGACGATATACGTAACCTGCCAGGACTGCTATCGTCGCGCACAATATCGTTAACTTATTGAAAAGATTATTCGGACTTATGAAATTGTTCTTGATGCAATATTTTGGATTTAAGACTAGCGTTTGCATCAAATTCAGAGGAAACAACATAGACTGCACATCTTTATCAACTTTTTCACAAAAAACGGTTTCAAAGGGATCATTTCTTGCAGTTTGGCACCCGATGTTTCTTTCCATGGAGCCCATTTTATAGTAGGTAATTTTTCGAACGCAAATGCTAACAGTAAAAATAATTTAACAGTACTGGAATATTAATTTACTTGATCACACTTAAATAAATTGTGTTTTTGCTTTCATATGCGTAACAGAAGCGTGACGGTACAAATAATAATTAACGAAATTAAAAAATAATAAAGATATGTTAAAACAAACAAGCCTACTTCACTGTAAACCCTTATTAGCATAGCAACAGAAATAAAAAATGTTTTTTTTTAAGATTTCAAAATACATGTAGCTGTTGATAAGATTGGAACAAAGATGACCATTGAGAAATGCAATCGATACGATTGTGAACGATCCATGTGCTCCCGATTATCAAGAAACTTATTTCAAAGTGATGGGCAGTTCGTCGTTACCTTCGAGCTTCCAAAATTATACTTCTTCAAATTCCTTGACACGGGATACCATCAGGATACAGTAAGAATTTGACATAAAACCGCGCACCGGTTTTATGTCAAATTCTTACGCTATCTCAACGATAAAGCTCTGGAACGCGCTAGAATATTCTTTGGCATTAAAAAGCTGAAAGCAAATTCACTTTTAAGAGAGGATTCGTAACCACGATTTAAGTCAGACTGAGACGCAGTTGTAGTAAAGAAGCAATCGCGATGACTAATGCGTTACAGAAGCAGCACAGCCCTATCAACATCCAGAACGCATTAACGCCAGCGCACAACGAGGATGGCAGGGCCGAGCATTTTATCTTTAGCTGATAAAGATTCCAATGTTTAAAGACCGACCTCAAGGCATCAAAGGGGATATCTCTTCGTGGCATTCGACAATCGAATCTGTATCTTGTTACCACTAGTTCCCTATGAATTTACGTTGGGTTTAGATAAAATGCCCTGCTCTGTCATCTCCAATGTCGCTGGCCTTTATTGTATTGAAATGAATGTTATCATGTAAACAGGGTGTACATAATGCTTGGTTGACGGCTTCGTGAAGAGTCTGCTTACACCCTGTTTATATTTTACAAGGCGTCGCTTTGCATCATGGTCAAATTCAAGGAGATATCTATGCTAATGATTCTCAACCCCAATCAATATAATCAAATGGATAGGTTTTTTTCCTATTTACGGAAATCGGTAAGTGTAAACCACCCGTAGTAAAATGCAGCCAATCTGTAACTGGCCCTATAATCGCGCCTTTACACACACAAATAAACGCACACAGAGACATGTTGTGCGGTGGGTGATTCTTCTATTACTTTCGCATTTTATTCTAAAATACTGTCAAATTTAAACAATTCAAAATAGCAGCTTTAATAATTATTTGACCGGATATCGTAATTTAAATAAATTATTTATGTCTTTTGTGACTAGCTTCTGAATTTTGACTAGGATGTAAAACTATCCCTTGTATAATAATCATGTAACAAATGCAAAGAACCATATACTAACCCAACCTGATGTAATAATATTTACTTAATGTGGTTGGCTCAGTCTACTATGCTTGATTACTTGGACATTCTACATTTTATGATGGTAATTACACATTTTGTAGATAGTGTTTTTATTTAAATTAACATATTCTTTCCATGGATGTAGTAGTTAACGCAGTAAATGCTAGGCAGTGAAACTATAGAAAAAACTGTTGATATTTCTTGTCTTTAAAGATTTGTATGATAAAGTCAATGATCGGTCGTGTATTTCTTTAAAATAAACAATATGAACCAAATTTAGTAAAAACTAACACACAAAATAGATAAATAATTGTATTTGGCCAAACAATACAAACAAATAACTCATGGTTTCGACAAACCAAACCAAACCCTTTTACTTGATTAAAATACAAGCAAACAGTTCATAAAGAAACAAAGTTATTTCTTGATTGTTACAAAGACTTCATTCCTCAAAACTCTTCAACACAGTTACACGGCTGTATCGAAAATAAAACATGAAGACACACATTAGTATTGACCCTATTACATTCAATTTCTTGGACAGGAATTTTCAAAAATTGCTGTTTCCTTTCCGTTGCTTTCAGCACATAGTGTTCTTATCAACTTTCTCCATTGAATACAATTGTATAAGACCTCATCGTGTTTCTTACTATATGGTTTCTCTTATTGGTACCCTTATGTTCATAAGCTTTCATATGTTTACAGTTTTCTTGACAACAGACTTTGATGGAACAGTCAAAAAATTCATCACTGTCCTTTTAAAGATAAATTTCCTCTTGTTTTTGATTCCTTTCGTGTCTTTTTACATGCTCAATATCTTTCTAAGGGAGAACCACGTCCAGTTGATTTTAAAGATCCAAAAAGCTTTCAGGTTAAGCAATTTTAAGTCATACAAAAGGCCCATTATTAGGAACTGGACGGGAATTGTACGTCATAGTCTTGACTTTATTATCAGTGCTGCTGTCACTGGTAAATTAGTAACAGCAATGTATTTTTACACTCTTCTTTACTTCGATGTAAACTTAACTTATGGTGTTTCCATAATTGCTTTGATAAGAGATGGAATGTATTCATGGATCTCTGAGGTCGAGTACTATTGTAAACTGTGCTCGGAGTTTGGAGAAGAAAAATATAATGATAGATTGAAAAAGCTTTTCGAATCATACATCAGTTTATTGGAATCATTTGATATGTTCAAGTACATATTTAAGTTTTCGGTAAGATACATTTTTCTTTCAAGCGTGTTTTTCAAATGGTTTTGAATTTTTTTAGTTAATTTCAAATGCATTTCATTTCCAGACCCTATTTCAAGCATTAGACACATTTTTCCATAGTCTACTGTACCTTCAGGCAATAATAGAAGCGTTACAAGCAGAAAAAACACATTTTGGCACGGTGAGCTTAATAGGCCTTCCTTATTTCCTTCCATCTCTCTCTGTGTTTTGCCTCCTCTGGCCAATAAATAATAATAAATAATCTTTATTTTCAAAAAGCCAAATACAATTTGTCCGTCTCAATCAAAACATAAAAAAACGTTATTATATTAAGCACAACACTATGCATTATTTGAGACAGAGCGAACGTCTGTGTCTGTGCTAGTATAAACTGTGTTACAGACACAGGCGCCTTCCTCTGACAGTTCATTGACAATGCTGCACTTTGTACAAGTTTTTTTTTGCATATTAAGTACCTAACACTTATTAAAATTTATAAAAGCAAGAAATGGGTGTGTGTGATGTGGGTGTTTGTGTAGTGTGGGTGTATGTGTGGTGTGGGTGTATGTGTGGTGTCGGTGTATGTGTGGTGTGGGTGTGTGTGTGTGTGTCACAATATAGAATAAAGGAGCAATTTAAATCTGTTTTTAGACATGTTAGTAGGATTTTTTTGCAAAGAGTTGTTCAGTCTCATCGTACGTTAACTTTTGAAGAAAACTACTAACTACAGTTTTACATTTAAATTTAGGTAAAGAGTATACGTTGCAAATTTCGTTTATTGTGTTATAGATGTGCCTGCTAAGACACGGGTAGCTTCGCCTCGCCAGAGCAGTTTTGGTGGTGAGAGTTGGGCATACAGGGTCCTGACGGCGTTTATTTTGCTCTAGTAACCTTGGGTCATAGGTCAATGATGAGTGTACACGTAAAGTGACGTTAAGTGCACAGAGCTGTCGAACAGTTAACACAGATATATCCTTATAAAGCTGGGTTGTTGGGTACCGGTAAGGTTTGTGAAGCATGACCTTCAAGACAGCTCTTTGTGCCCTCTCAAGGCGAAGTAAATACGTCTTATGTGTACCACCCCAGACAGATATGCAATACGTTAAAAGTGACTGAGCTAAGGCAAAATAGATCGTTTTTAATAGTCGGTCAGCAACTACTCTTCTCAGTTTTTTCATAGGAAACATTAGCTTACGAACACGCGTAACTGTCACACTGATTTGCTTTTGCCAACTCAATGTGTTATCAATGTGCACGCCCAAGTATTTTACACAAGAGCTTCTATGTATACTAGGGCAACTGCAAGGGGTCAGCGTAGGGTGACAACTATGGGCTTTAACGTCTGGCATACTAGGCTGTGTAGCAGTGTTCGCTGAGAAAGGGACATAGTGGGTTTTAGAGACATTTAACGTAAGTAAATTTAATGAGAGCCAATCCATGACTATGCCAAGAGCATTTTCAGCTGCGTGGTGAGCAGATTCCCAAGTTTCTCCACTCACGATAAGCGCAGTATCATCTGCATACACGAGTATCTTGCAGTGTGGGATTGACAGCTGGCACAATCTGTTTACAAATAGAAGAAAAAGGGTGGGCCCTAGCACGCTGCCTTGTGGTACGCCAAAGGTTAAATTCACATCGTCACTGATGTAGTTGTCTACCTTAACTCGTTGGTTACGGTTTGTGAGATAGTTACGGAAGAGGTTTAAAGCGATATCTCTTATTCCTAAGCTTTCCAAACCATGTAGAAGGATGGGAGTAGAAACCGTGTCGAAAGCTTTGGCTAAATCAAGGAAAATACCTATACTTTTAGTCCTAGAATCAAGATTCTTAACAATTTGGTTTGTCAGTTCAAGAACAGCATCCTCTGTTGATACGCCTTTCCTAAAACCATATTGGTTTGGCGAAATTATGTTGTTGCTTTCAAGATAACTAAGCAATCTTTTGTTCAGGACCTTTTCCATAATTTTGGACAGTGTGGTGAGTACAGATATAGGTCTATAGTTCTCGACACGGTCTCCATCCCCACCTTTAAATACTGGTGTTACTAACGCCTTTTTGAAAGTGTCGGGGAAAATACCTTTTAGGATACATAAATTACAGATATGCGTTATTGCAGGAACAAGTACATGTCTGGCAGACTTGATAACTGAGGCTGGTATGCCATCGTGACCTACTGCACAATTGTGCTTTAACTCCATAATTATATTTTCTATTTCTGAGAAATTCGTTTCAAGTAATACGAATGAGTTACCTTGAGGATTTATTAAGCTGTCAAATTCAAAGTTTGGGCGAGTTACACGCCGACCCTGCGCTGCCTGCCTAGCAAGATCCGCTCCAACGTTTGCAAAATACTTATTTATAGCATTGACAGAGGACTTTGGATCGCTGCACATATTAAGGAGTTCTCCTGACTTCCTTATGGGTGAGGTGTTCTTGTAGCTGATGATTTTTATGATATCCCAAGTTGCTTTGGGGTTACCATTGGCCATCAGGAGTTCTTTTTGGTCAGAATTATTTTTAATAGTCTTCAGTAAATTGTTCAAGTAATTTCGGTATCTAGAATATATTAGTTTAGCCGTAAGGTCTTTAGGATTTTGCATTGCTTTTTTATGGAGTTGATCCCGATTTCGCACGCACCTCAGGAGGCCAGAGGTCATCCACGTTTTAATAGTCAGCTTCCTGTTAGGGACTTTTTTTAGCGTACTGTGTTGATTAATTGCGTCTGTTATAATGGAGATGAGTTGCTGCACTCTCATTTGGATCTGTGCTAGTTAAAACATCTGAGAAATCTGAGTTTTCTAAGCAGTTAATAATTTCTGGAAAGTTTAAATGCCGTATCATACTTTTAGGTTTTGTATCATTAAGAGGATTTCGTTCTGTGCAAAATAGAATTGGTGCATGATCAGTAAAATATGAGTCCAGAACCAAAGTTGTGGAGGGTCTATCTGTTTTTAAAAAGACATGATCCAGGCAGTTTTCAATGCGAGTGGGGAAAGTGTGGGCAGGTAGAAGCCCGTGAAAAGCCATTGTATTTAAATATTCTTCAGAGTTTGGGTCTTTTTTGTCTGGTCGAATATTTATGTTTAAATCTCCAATCACTATTACAGTTCTTATTGAAGCCAGAGGTTCTAAGACATTGTTTAGAGAGTTAAGAAAATTTTCTGTATTTCTAACTGAAGGTGATCGGTAAATTGCAACAATAGCTGTATCTAGACCTAGCCTCAAAATAAGACAGTTAGCGTCCTGGAAAACCGGTTCAAGTAGCTTATGGGTCACATCAGAGCTTACATAAACTACCACCCCATCATTTTGATTGTTAAATGAGGATCTAGCCGAGGTAAAGCCAGTTAATACAGGAACATCTGTCACTTTACTCAACCAGCACTCAGAGAGTACTACTATGTCACAATTAACATCAATGGAATGTATTAGAACATTGAGTCCATCAAAGTTACAATTTAGGCTTCGGATGTTAACATGCAGTATATTCAAAGTAGGTTGGGTAGTGTTTAACTGCTTCAAACATTGGTCTGGCAAACTCACATACGACCGTGAGATATTAAATGATTCTACAGAATCAATAAATTTATTTAGGTTGTCCTTATCGAATTTTAATTTTTAAAGTTAATGACCAGTTTATGCTTGTGCTGGAGAGTTCCATTTGTGTAAGTCGTTTAAGTACTTTAGTGAAGAATCTAGAATTTTGTGTGTTTAGTCTATGTAAAATATGTGTGTGAATGTTTTGAGTGTGTAGCTGTAATTGTGTTGAGTTGTGATTAATAACAAATTTTGTTTTATACGAGAAATTAAATAAATTACGTTTGTTAACAAGGTGAACAATATCATAACACAATGAAATACTGTTTAAGACAGCTCCTACAAGAACAGGTTTTGGATGTAAATAACAAACACTTATCAAATATACTATACTATTTAGATACACCATACCAGTTACTAGTGAAAAGATTGGACCAAATATTGTAATACTGCACTTAAAATAAAAATAGAGTAAAATTAATAAACTGTGAGAAATGACAATGAGGTAGTTTGTACAAGATAGTAATTTTTTAGCTAGGTGTTTTAAATCTATTGTGGATTTAATTAGAATTTGAGGCTCACCTTCGGCTTTACGTAAGAATATGGAACCACGTGAAGTCCAGCAGTACGCGTAACCATTTTCCTTTGCAGTCTGTCGAGCTGCGTAGAATAGTTTCTGCGCGTTAGGTGTTAGGGCTTCTGATATGAACACAGGTTTCGCAGGTCCAGATATACTGAGGTGTCTAGTATTTAATCTTTCTTCATTTGGTTTCTTCTTGTTGTGATTCTTGACTCCCTGCATTATTTTGTCTTTTTTTAGGACACTGTTCAGCTAATAATGATGGGTTTACTGCCTTCTTTGTGGGTTTGGATTCTATAGATGTCTTTTATGTCACAGTCTTGGATATCCACATTAACAGCTTTCGATAAGGTTTTCACAATCAAACTAGCGTCTTCCTTCGACTCAAATTTCCTATCATCTCGTAAGCAGATTGGTACATTTCGTATCTCTAAACTAGCCGACCTGCTTTTACGCTCTAGAAGTTCAATCTTTTCTTCCAATTTCTGTATGGTCTTCTTATCTTCTGCTCCATCTTCTTGCAGGTTTTGAAGTGTTTTTAAAATTAAGTCATATTTATCTGACATAAATTGCAAACTTTCCTTAAGTTCTTCATTTTTCTGCTTGAGTTCAAGGAAGCTTTGGTCTACCTTAGATGATAAGGACGAGATCAACCCTTTGAGTTCCTTGATGTCATCATCGCCATGTCTACGCTTATGTCTGACACTGGCATTTCTGCTACCGCTTCTCTCAGATGCAGTATCTGATTCACATATATCAGGCGCACATAACACAGAGAGCGTAGAGCTGAGCTCAGGGGCGGCCACGGGGGCGGGTGAGGTAGGCGGCGGGGAGCGCTGGAGAGGCATGTTCATGTTCTTCACTCAGTGTAGAAGTACCAGGCGACCAATACTTATGAAGAGCAAAGAACGCGGCAACGGCGCGGCGACTCGTCACAGAGCCGCGATGACGTTCTCGTGATGCGTAGCCAGTACGAGTGTGACTCACAGTGACGCAGCCGCAGCGTAGCTCTGGCGTCGATCACCGTCTCGGGTGTTGCTGTCCTTTTTTCACTCTCTTTTTCTCACTCCTGGTACTTTTTGTTTTTATTTAAAATGTATTTTTTACGAGAATTATGAATATTAATTTAAAAAATTAAAAGCACACACGTCTATTCGCTTTCGCGGTCCGGGAGGAAGGGAATCAGACAGGTACGAAACCAAATCGTCACTCCAGCGTTTTTTGAGCCTGCCTCAGTGACGACGACCGTCTTCAGCCCACTGTGTGACGATTCTGGCCCATCTGTCCTGATCCATTCTGAAAATGTGACCCGCCCAGCCCCATTTTAACCTCGCAGACTTATTGTCAGCATCGGCAATACCTTTATATTCATCACTAAACTTACTTATTTTATAAATTTAACTTGCAGTATGAAATCAAAACATTTGAACAGGTCGTCATCCTTTGGGTAATGAAAAATATAGCGTTTCTCACAATATTTGGTTTGTATTGTGAAAGATTCTACATGTGTGTGTCCGAAGTAGACGCTGCTTGCTGTAGATTGCTAAGAAGTCAGAAAAGTACTGGTAAGGCTAGACTACTAACTTAGTTGGTTTCCGAGTTTCCGACAAAAAAAATTTGCTTTTTTGAACACTTGGTTCAGGTCCGTGTTATCTATCTGATTATCATGAGAAGACACACTGAAACAAACTTCACGGTTTTCTTTATAGTCCAGTAATGTCTTGGTTAGCTGATCATGTTAGAACCATTCATATTCGTAACTGAGATGGGGATGAAGATTTACACCCAGTTCTTCATACTTCTAAAGAATCACACAGATTCGAGTTGATCTTTCAACTCAGAACTCAAGGACCCGAATAACATACATAACTATACACTTTTCTTTATAGCATAATCAGCCTATAATGTTCCCACTGCTGGGACACACGGCCTCCTCTCTATGAGAGGAAA
Organism: Xestia xanthographa; assembly: GCA_905147715.2. Taxonomy (NCBI): domain Eukaryota; kingdom Metazoa; phylum Arthropoda; class Insecta; order Lepidoptera; family Noctuidae; genus Xestia; species Xestia xanthographa. Next base: position 7,113,416 of record LR990644.1, read on the forward strand.
TGGACTATAATTCATTGCTTTCTTTTTATAAGACTTCTTTGGATATTTTTTTTTTCATCTCTGTTACAGTGGAAGCTAAGAGACTTTGCAAGAACGTATTGCGAGTGAACAATGCAGCCTGCCACAAGATGACTGCTTGTCGGGTCTTCACGATTGATGGACGCCTGCCTCTGAAGTTTATTAGTCTTGTATTGGAGTATACTGTTGTGATACTACAGTTTGCTGTGTCCAACACTGCTGTGTGCTGTGTGTGTGTGTTTGTGTTTGCTTGTGTGATCTCCAATCCGCCTGCCAAGCGTGGAGATTACGGCAAATTCCTCCCATCATGGGAGAGGCTTATGTCCAGCAGTGGACGTTATGGGCTGTTGTAGTGTAGTAGTAGTAGTTTGCTGTGTTAGCGTGGGTGAAGAAAACAGCATTAAGAGACTTTTAAAATAATAATGTCGAACTATCTATGCTCCGCAACTTTCATCCGCGTGAAATTATTATAAAAATATAAAGTCTCGATTTAAATCAGATTATCTTAACAATTCCAAGGCTTTTTTTTGCACGGAACTCTTATCCTTTTTCTAAAATAAAACTAGTCTTAGTTAGACTTTATAACATCAGCTATCTGCCAGTAAAAGTCCCGTCCGTAAAAGCCCCAAATCTAAGCCTGACGTGAAAAAAACTCTCAATTACGTAGAAGCTGTGTTTAATATTTTTACAAAGCAAAGCATATACAAACAGGTATTTCACAAAACAGCGAATTGCAGTAGTACTATTAGATAATTACTAATAAGTCCTATAAAACACATTGGTAACGTAGAGTCTATATAGAACAGGCCACACGCGCTCATCTTACTGATCATACGATTTGTTTGTAACACTTTCTTGCACAGATTCTCTTGACTTTCTGTAAAGATACAATGTTATATTTTATGCATTTTATTTTGATGTTACTGTTTTTAAGGTCCACTAGTTACAAATTAGCCGTGTGGTATCCGGCAGAGTAGAATAGAACCAACCCATTATACTCACGGCTGTCGTATAAGGCGACTAATGTCTGAGGCAGAACACCTCGCGCCTCCGTAGACCAGAGAATGGGCAGCAGCGTTTTCTGTTAGTCTTTCATCACTGCGATCTCCAATCCGCCTGCCAAGCGTGGAGATAACGGCAAATCCTCCCATCATGGGAGAGGCTTATGTCCAGCAGTGGACGTTATGGGCTGTTGTAGTGTTGTAGTATTTACAAATAAAAGCGAACTAAAGTAGGAATAAACTAAAAAAGGTTAGTGCCTAATCTGGTGTCAGAGTTTTATCCCGTGGGCCTCTGACTTGTCTTTACATGCCGTCGAGAAATATATCTCAGGCCGTTGGATGCCCAGCATATGAAAGTAGACTTTATGCCTAACACAGAATTTATAATATCTAGTAAGGAGCAATGTAGAAGGATTTGGGGCCCTAAATACTCATCAAAATTTCACTAGCATAATGATATTGCTTTTACTTTTTCTAGACCCTCTGGTTAGTAAGTATCTGTTACTCTTTCCAGTGAAGTCTTTTTTTTGGGACAAGCCCGCCACTCTATTCAACCACTGCATCTCATGAAAGCCAGAATCAACAGTGGTGACCACCAGAAAAGCGCCGAGACTTTGAAGTTCGACGAAGTCCCAGAGAAACAATTTAACTGTCTTGGATCCCGCAACGAAATTAATCAGAAAGGAATAGGGGAGGAGTAGGAAAGCCATAATTTCAACTTCCCTTTATATCAGCAGGAGACAGAACAAAACACGGCCAATAGGCGCAAAAGGACGTTATCTATTGGGATAAGCCCAGTAACCTAGCACCACGGATAGCAGTAACTAGCTTCTAGAGAGGTCTTCCTGTGCAAGTCCGCCTGCGGTAGAACAGTACGTGAATTGGAATGAATTGGATAAAAGACACTGAAAAATTCATCATTTAACAACACTTTGCTTGTAGATGTCAAGTTGATTGTTATCAAAAACTTCTAAAAGAAATTTTTATGCGTCCTTCTTCAGATAAGTAAGGAATTAAAAGAAAATATTTTAATAGTAGGTGTTATCAACACAACCGATTAAGGTGATAGATTAGTATTATTAGAGTAATTATATAAAAACATCTTTTTTTCATTACAATTTATATTTATATATTAATCAGCAGACCTAGAAGTCTTTAAATAGACCCAGGACCCAGGTTGACCGCAGTAAGAAAAACCTATTCAGGTGGAGATTCATTAATGACACTGCCCTGGAGTGTAAATGTGGTGCTGTTCCACAAACGATGAGGCAGTTAATATTGTGTCCTGCGCGTCCTGTTGTTTGTTCATTACAGGAACTGATGTACGCAACTGAAGGCGCCAAGCAAATGGCTCAGTTCCAGGCCGGCACACTTTAGAATGCCAATCGACACGCTAAGAAGAATCAGCATATCTTGTGTGTGCGGAAATACAATATCTTCAATAACTGTGTGGAAGTCGTGAGAAAAAAAAACATTTTTTGTGCTGTATTCATTAATTGTCTTATAGGCGGTTTGTACTTTCTCGTCATAACATTTACGCGTTTCGGCTTAACGTACAAACTTGCCTACTATTGAATTTACTTTGAATATGTATTCAATTTCGGAGCTCTGTGTTTCATCAATTTATACTATAGTAGTAATAGTGTGCGTTTGCTATACATTCTTCATGAGATCAACAAAAGCCTTTATAGTGGCAAAGATATAAAGAAACAGAAGATTTTCACATGGGTGTCTATTGTCTTTATCCTATCCAACTGTATTGCCTTTCTAGTTTTCAAACTCCTTTACGACCTACACTGTTCTTAATCTGGAATACTATTGTGGAAAATCCGCATTTTGGCAAAGTTAGTCATGACGAAATAACAGTGGACAATGAAACAGCGTTGGAAGAAATGATTGATGCATTAAATTCTGTTAATGAAGCTTGGAATCTTTTAAGGAATTCCTCTGGACTTACCGTAAGTTACACTTTTATATTTTACTGTGAGTTCTATAATATTGATTGATTATTCCGCCTAGTTTTTGACCCACTGGCCTTTTTTTGATGGAGATGGAACTAATTAATACATATTATTTTGATTAATTATGTTTGTTGTAGATCGCCTTTCACTACGTTACAACGTTCATACAATCTACGTTTTACGCAGAAGTTCTTATATTATGGGCGAAAACGGATTCCGTAAGTATTTATTACAGTTCAACTCTCAATATTTTATGTAGGTATATGTTATGGTCAAACATCGTTAGGAACTCGTGGCCAAATAATAACAGCCGCTCGGTTCAATCTTTAAGTTAAACCATGCTTGTCGAGTTTGGTCTGTGGACCCGTCCACTGTGGACCACCCATTACATACCGGGTTTCTCCCATGCTGCTGGCTGTCATTTGTAGATCTTTGACAGTCGTTACAGGTGGTCAGTGGCCCAAATAGTCTGACAACCAGTCTTCCCAAGAAGTATCGTATTACCTAGTACTAACAGGGTCCAATCTATCAAACCTTACTTTTCACTAAAAGATAAACTACATGTCATGAATAACATTCTCTTTATGTCAAACAAAATTGTTATACCTGAGTCCATGAGAGACTATGTAATTAAAATTATACATGAAGGACATCCAGGAATAAATAGTTCTATAAGATTAGCACAAACTACTGTTTACTGGCCGAATATGAGTAATGATATTGAACATTTTGTGAACAAATGCCATACTTGCTTAACTTATCGTAGGAATAACAGCAAAGAGCCAATACTAAATCATGAATACAAATATTTACCATGGAATAAAGTTGGTATTGACATGTTCGATTTTGATGGTAAAAAGTACCTAATAGTAGTAGACTATTTTTCTAAATATGTAGAATTAGCTCTTCTAAATTCAGGCTCAAGTGCTCAGCAAGTCATAACCCACCTAAAATCAATATTCGCTAGGCATGGTATTCCAGAGTTCCTTATGTCAGACAACGGTCCTCCATTCTTCAGCAAAGAATTCATAACATTCACCAAAGACTGGAACATTAAATTTAACACCTCTAGTCCCTACTTAAGTCGATCCAATGGTATGGTTAAAAGAGCTATTGGTACAATTAAAAATATGCTGAAGAAATGTAAAGCGGATAACACCGATCCATACCTAGCCTTACTTTTGTATAGGAACACACCTAAAAAGATGGGATACTCACCAGCACAACTATCTATGTCCAGATTCTTACGATCCAAACTGCCTATCACTGACTCACAGCTGTCCCCAACTTTAGTCAATATGGACTTACTTAAAAAGAATATTAAAAAACAAGAGTCTTATATGTACAACACTTTATTATAATAAAGCCACAAAACCATTAACAGAACTAAAAAAAGGTGACACAATATACTTCAAACATAAACCACATAGTGTCTGGGTCCCAGGTAGAATCTCAGAAGCCAGCAGCGAACCTCGCAGCTTTGTTGTTCAATCCCCGGAAGGAGAATTCCGTAGAAATCGTCAGCATATTCTCAAACCCGTCGCTCCCGCAGCTGAGATGATACCTGTAAACAAAACAAACATTAATACTACTCCAAATGAAAATGTCAATGTCTCTAACAATACCAGTACAAACACAGCACCAAAAATGACGCGTTATGGGCGAATTATCAACAAGCCAGCTCGTTACTGTAATTAATAATTTAATTATGTGCTCAATGTGTGTTTTGCTTGTTTATGTTTAATATGTTTACCGCAATTTAGTTTTAAGGTTATCTGTCAATGTCTAGTTGTCATTAATGTCAGTCGGACATTATAGCGTTTCGTTCAGAAAATTGTAAAAGATTTCATAGCCTGAATAATACTAGTCTTTTAAGCACAACACTAAAATTAAAATTCATACTTAACTCAAGGTTCTGGAATCTTATTTAAAAAAAAAAAAAAAAGGGAAGATGTTACATATAGCAACACTTCCAGCCTCGGCAGTCTATTGTGACTTGTCAATGTCCTGCTGTCATGTCTGCTAATTAAGAAAGTGTTCACTGTTCACAATAAACGACAATAAACCATTGCTATACAACAATCGTTTGTTTTCAATCCAACACATCTGTGAACTTGAATTTTCGGAAATAACGTTTTGGTCTTGACCAGTATTAAGCTGAGAAGAGCTACTAGTGGACGGTTCTTCGAATTTAGGTACCTTAGGATTCCCATTGACAAATTTATCCGTTGCAACGAAACTATTAATTTTACAAAATGAACGAAAAGTCGACAAAACGGACAGACAACGCATGCACGCACGGGTGACGAGAAGAATGCGAGCTTTATTTACCTTAGTTTAGTTAGTTAGACTGTGACTGACCACCGTATGACCGTAACCGTTGTTTCATTCCTATTGGAAGTCGGGTAGAAGGGTCGCACATTTTTTTGTGTTTTACTTTAAACAGATGTAGACATCGTGTGCACGGGGTTTTGTTTTAAAAATGAGCTGATTTGCCTTAAACTAAGCCTCGCGGTGCTGATCTACCATTTTGGAACTTTTATTTTAGTTATTATGATGGTCATGATGGTCATGGGTGCTCCGCACCCACTATGTAACTGTCATGGGTGCTTAAACCCCCGAGCACACACGGAGTCGGCACCCCTGCCGGTGCTTCTAGGTTTAGCTAGCCTAATTTCAGGTTTGTCTTAGTCAAAGTCTAAACCAATAGCGTGTTTCGGCCTTTGACTAACAAATTTATGTCTAATCCTAGGAGAGGCAAACTGAGACAGTCCAACGTCGACACTCAATACGACTAAATCGGAGTTTAGCCTTTAAGTTAACTTGATCTAAAACTCAAGGTAAATATCAATATTTTTCAATAAAGCGTAGTCGACGAAGCCCCGCCGCTGCTTTCATTTCTGTTTGCAGAGTTTAAAGTAACCTAACATGAAGGGGATGGAGGGGTCTTAGATCGCTTACATGGTCTCCTTTGAACCTAACCTGTCGGAGTTGGGGCAAAAGTACTGAGCTCGCTTCGCTCGCTCTTGCATGCTAAGTTTTTCCTGTTTTATAAATTATGGCAATGGCAATTTATATATACTCCGTATATATAAATTGCCAGCACCGTTTTCCGCTTTTTTTCCAAGGTCAAAGCTATTATACAGCAATTTCATCAAACAGCGCTGATATCTAACTTGTAAAAAGTTAGGTACTTCTAGGTTTGCGTAAAATACATCAGTCAAAGGCAGAAATAGGAATCTCTAAAGAATCTATTTTTGGGTTTGGATGGAACCTAGGATAAACCAAACATTCCGCGAAGAGGCTACATATCGATCTTTGACTATAACATCATCATCTGCCTAGCCTTTTTCTAACTATGTTGGGGTCGGCTTCCAGTCTAACTGGATGCAGCTGAACACCAGTATCTTACATAGAGCGGCTGCCTATCTGACCTCCACAACCCTGTTAGTACTAGGTAATACGATACTTCTTGGGAAGACTGGTTGTCAGACTATTTGGGCCACTGACCACCTGTAACGACTGTCAAAGATCTACAAATGACAGCCAGCAGCATGGGAGAAACCCGGTATGTAATGGGTGGTCCACAGTGGACGGGTCCACAGACCAAACTCGACAAGCATGGTTTAACTTAAAGATTGAACCGAGCGGCTGTTATTATTTGGCCACGAGTTCCTAACGATGTTTGACCATAACATATACCTACATAAAATATTGAGAGTTGAACTGTAATAAATACTTACGGAATCCGTTTTCGCCCATAATATAAGAACTTCTGCGTAAAACGTAGATTGTATGAACGTTGTAACGTAGTGAAAGGCGATCTACAACAAACATAATTAATCAAAATAATATGTATTAATTAGTTCCATCTCCATCAAAAAAAGGCCAGTGGGTCAAAAACTAGGCGGAATAATCAATCAATATTATAGAACTCACAGTAAAATATAAAAGTGTAACTTACTGTAAGTCCAGAGGAATTCCTTAAAAGATTCCAAGCTTCATTAACAGAATTTAATGCATCAATAATTTCTTCCAACGCTGTTTCATTGTCCACTGTTATTTCGTCATCACTAACTTTGCCAAAATGTGGATTTTCCACAATAGTATTCCAGATTCTAGTTTGATAACTCAGCATATTAACAGTAGTTGTTATATGTACTAATTCCACATCTATGAGTATAGATATTAATACAAGGATACATCTTATGAAAGAACAGTGTAGGTCGTAAAGGAGTTTGAAAACTAGAAAGGCAATACAGTTGGATAGGATAAAGACAATAGACAACCATGTGAAAATCTTGGGTTCCTTCTATCTGGCAGAATCTTGATGCTCCGAAATTTATTTGGCATAACACACTTGGCATAATCTTCTTTAAACGAATATTTTTAAGGCATAAAAAATATTTAACATAGTTATTGTTTGGCCGAATGTTTGTATGTCCGCATTTACAATGGCATACTTATAAGATGGCAGAATATTATTTGGCATAATTACCTTTGGCAATGTTCAAATTCCACATAATTTCGTTTAGAATAATGATTATTTAGAGCGACTATTATTTGGTACAATTTCACTTGGCATACTATGAAGATGGCAGAATTCCATTTGGAATTATTGCCATTTCTATAAAATAGCAATTTTAACCTTAAATTAGAATAAAAATATTGTCCTACAAAGACAATATGTTACGCTAAAAAAGTTAGTGACAGAAACGAATCGCTCCAAAACCGACTCCACGTAGTCTTGTCTGCCCTACCCCTAGAGTGTAATTTAAATCTGCGAAGGCGCGGAAGGGTGAGGCGACCCGTGAGCTGAGGAGCAGGTGGTTTTAACGCTCGCCGCCGTAGCTGAGGCTGGCCGGCGAAGCCGGCCAGCAAGCCGAAGCTGCGGTGGTGAGCGTAAAACACATCTGCGACGAGAAGCTCGCGTGGGACCGCCGGAACCCTGCAGCGCCGGAGCCGTGACAGAAACCATGCCTGCTGCATGTTGCATGCTTGCTTACATGCTGCATGCTTGCTTGCATGCTGCATGCTGGCTGCACGCATGGTGTATGCTGGTTTGCATGATTGCATACTGCATGCTTGTTTGCACGTTGGCATACTGCATGCTTGCTGCATGCATGATGTATGCTTGCCTGATCAGAAATATGCAGCAATTAACACTATCATCGTATGTTTGTGGCGAAAAAAAAATGTACTATTAATTTTATTATTATGGTAAGAAATACAAAATTATTAAAACTATGAATTTTTTGTTATGTGATAGATCAGATGAGGCTTTCCATTATTTTTCATAATGAAATGTATGCCAAAAGAGGATTCTGACTGTAAACTTTCTGTAATATGATAGTTCTGCCTTTTAATGACTATCGATATGAAATTTATGCCAAAAGATGATTCTGACTGTGAACTTTCTGCCATAAGATGGTTCTACTTTTAATTCTTATGCATATGAAATTTATGCCTAAAGATGATTCTGACTTACAAAATTATGAGTTTTGAATGTATGATAAATGAGTGTCTGCCACACGATTTTCTGCGAAATGAAGTTTATGCCATCTACTGTTATGCAAAGTAATATTATGACATAAAAAGTTCTGCTATAAAGGGTAGACCCGAAAATCTTCTGTTTCTTTATATCTTTGCCGCTATAAAGGCTTTTGTTGATCTCATGAAGAATGTATAGCAAACGCACACTATTACTACTATAGTATAAATTGATGAAACACAGAGCTTCGAAATTGAATACATATTCGAAGTAAATTAAATAGTAGGCAAGTTTGTACGTTAAGCCGAAACGCGTAAATGTTATGACGAGAAAGTACAAACCGACTATAAGACAATTAATGAATACAGCACAAAAAATGTTTTTTCTTCTCACGACTTCCACACAGTTATCGAAGATATTGTATTTCCGCGCACACAAGATAGTATTTATCCAGTAAAATGGATAAAAGACACTAAAAAATTCATCATTTAACAATACTTTGCTTGTAGATGTCATGTTGATTGTTATCAAAAACTAAGAAATTTTAATGCGTCCTTCTTCAGACTAGTAAGGAATTAAAAGAGGTGTTATCAACACAGCCGATGAAGGTGATAGATTGGTATCATTAGAATAATTATTTAAAAACATGTAATTTTTCATTACAGTTTATATATTAATCAGCAGACCTGGAAATCTTTAAATAGACCCCGGACCCAGGTTCACTGCAACAAGGAAAACCTGCCCTGGAGTGTAAATGTGGTGCTGTTCCACAAACGATGAGGCAGTTAATATTGTGTCCTGCGCGTCCTGTTGTTTGTTCATTACAGGAACTGATGTACGCAACTGAAGGCGCCAAGCAAATGGCTCAGTTCCAGGCCGGCACACTTTAGAATGCCAATCGACACGCTAAGAAGAATCAGCAGACTAACATTTTTCTATTCTCTTTAATACAATATTTTTAAAAACAACAACAACACACGCAACATAATTGCGTTTCGTGTCTCTTGATGTGACCGCTTAGTTCTAGTTTGAAAAGACGTGGCTCTGTGATAGACGAACATACAGCAGAGCGTAGTTATAGAGTCTCGTTGGCACCCTTTAGTTACGGATCTTTAAAAAGTGGTGTGACAGACTAGACGTGTGTGGAGTAGGACAGACCCTTTACAAAACCGTCAAACAAGCTTGGCTACGGAACCCTAAAATGTTTCAAGACTTAATGGCTTAGCTTTGACGTCAAAATACAAGAAATGAAAATTGAATATGAGGTCATCATTATGTCGAAATCCATGTAGATTGTTTTAACTCCAAAACATTAATAATTCAAACGTGCTATTTTCTTGCAAAAAGTTTATTCATATGTGATACTGATAGAAAAATTAACATCACACAAATACTCGGTTTACAGAAAATTGTATTGCAGCACGATAACGTTAAAGTTAGTAAGAACTCCCATCAACCGTATTGATCGGCCATCTTTCTGAACGTTCGTTTTGACTGTAGTACTTTCTTGTATAGAAGTTCTTGACTTTCCGTAATTATACCATAAAACCAGTGAGAAAATTTATTTTTTGGAAAGATAGGTGTGGCTGGTAGATTTCAAAGGACTGAATAACCAAAGGTTTTGTGAGTATTACATTAATATTGTAACGTTGTAGAAACTCAGAATAGTTTCTACCGTTACTTTGTAAACATAACCTATTCAACACTCTAATTAAGTTAAATGTCAAAACAAACGCCACAGAGTATACATACTCATTGGGCCGTCCAGTTACTAAACGACTAAAATTAGCTGTTTTTACCAGCGCTGTGCGCGCGTTACGTGTATCTGATCGAATGAGTGAAGACTTGTCTATGCGTAAACACGCCAGTATAAATGTCACGGACTCGCGGTGACGAGTCCTTTTTTGGAAATATTCTGCTCCCAGTGACTGGACGCGTTCTCTCATCGGAAATTAAATTTCTAGAAGTATTCGCGATCTAGAATATTCGGGCTTAAAGCAGGCAGCTTTAATTTTTGTTAGTAACCTAACTCTTTCTGTTTTGTGTCTGCGTAAACCCCATACTGGGTAAGTGTTGAACAGCAATTCACAGCAATTCACGTTTTCATATTTTGTGTATCACTACCTACGTGGTCTCAAGATGTGAGCCACTTTCTATCACCGTTTTTGCTATGCACATTCAAACGCTTAAATCTTGTAGCCTTCAGCCGAGTGTGTTTGACATTTTTCATGACACTCATAATGTGCAAATCATGTCGTGCTTACCACCACCATCATGTAAACTCCGTACTGATTGTGACTACCACACATCACCTTCATTGGCGCACGGGTATTTCTCGCTTTGCTTTTGCCTTGGTGTCACAATCAGCGGGGATGACTGCTAGCCATTCCGTGACACGCTGGACGTTATTTTCCAGGGTTCCAGATTACGGCTGACGTTCAAGATTACGGCTGACGTTCAAGATTACGGCTGACGTTCAAGATTACGGCTGACGTTCCAGATTACGGCTGACGTTCAAGATTCCGACTGACAGTCAGGATTTCGGCTAACAACCGTTTTACCGGCATCCAATTTGCCGCGGGCTCCGCAGCGGGTATCTTTAACCTGCGTGGCCGCGTCGAAATTCTACGGGTCGGCGCGATCATCTGCCGTCCGTCACCCTACCTGGCGTCTGCAGCGTGGCACACCGCTACGGTCATCGTCACGCCGGGCTGAGCCAGGAGAGTACCGTGCAAACCCCCCGGGCGGGCTTGGAAAACTTGTGACCATAAACCTACCCACACCAGTTTAGTTTATTAATATATTTTTATGTTGACTTGGGTCCGTGGTTTTCTTTTATTTACCCCCACGGACACCCTTTCCGTCACATTGGCGCCCAAAAACGTGGTTTTATGGTCACTTTTCTTCAAGTTCTCTTGAGGGTGTTTTTTTTTATGTTGGTGTTTTTTTTTTTGTGTGGTTGTCTTTGCTGTGTAAAACGTTTTTTTTTGGTTGCCAGCAACTAAGGTGTACGTAACGATACAGTGTTCTACGTTTTTTTATTATAGTTAGCGTTTTTTTTTTGAAAAAATAAGTGGAGGTAGAAGGAAAAAAAAAGTAACTAATTATTTTCTCATTCTACGTAGTAGTAGGGCCAATAGTAACGGCTCGCCCCGGGGAAGTACTACCACCAAACTTAATTCATCCGGTAATCAGCGTTGCTGTGTGCCGGCTGAAGAGTTTGGGTGCCGGGTATTAATACGGATATCATGTTGAGAAGTAATTTGTTTCACAATAAAAGGTTGGTACGACGAAAGTATGTGTACGTATAGTAAGTACAGGTATATAAACATCTATGTGAGATGGTCTAAACTTAATTGACGTCATTAGACAAATTGATTTTTCTATGGTATGATTCCATTTAAAAAAATTATGTGTTCTAAAAATATTGCATATTTTTACCCGACTGCGCCAGAAGGAGGGTTATGTTTTTCGAGTGTATGTATGTATGTGGGTATATTTCTTTGGCACGCTCTGTAGCCTAAACGGCTTGATGGATTTTAACTTGAGAGGTGTCGTTAGAATCGTCTTAAACGTGAGAGTGTCACTGGGTACATAAAACTGGCCAAGTGCGAGTCGAACTCGCGTGCAAAGGGTTCCGAACTAAAAATATTTTTTTACAATCTCTCACATTCTGTCAAGTGGGGTATCAAAATAAAGGATTTAAAAAATGGTTTACCAAAATATATATAACTTATATGTTTCAATTTAATTTGGTCTGATAAATGCTAAAAACAACAAAATATTTTAAAACAAAAACCTAAGATGATAAATATACCAATATTGCCGAGCTTTTTGTTGTTGTCCCTGTGTGTGAGCAGACAAGATTTATATACCCTGGGCAACTGACAACAAGCGTGCGGCGTGTGCGCAGCAATATTAATAACTGCTGGGAGTGACCTCCACGCGGTGAAGGCGGTAACAGTTTATCTGGCTAAAACTCCCATTAAACTCATTAATGCCTTCGGGCTTATGTTTAGTTGTTGTGTATTTTGGATCTTTCTATTTGGCTCTGCCATCCCGGTAACGCAGGGAGGCAGCCATCTAGCGAACGTTTGTGTTTTAAACTATTTACTTTTAGTATCAATATTAGAATTACTTGAGGATAGGTAAATTTTATTCGAGAGTATGTATGTATGTATGTTTGTATGTATGTTTGTATGTATGTATGTATGTATAATTGTTTGGCACGCTCTGTGGCCTGAACGGCTCGATGGATTTTAGCTTGAGAGGTGTCGTTAGATTTGTATTTACTTTGAGAGTGACAGTGAGTGTATCAAAATAAAAAATAAAAACATAATTGCGAATTTTTGGCGCCAAATTCATATGTTTGGCACGCTCTGCAGCCTGAACAGCACGAAAAAAGGGCTCATCATGAGGATTTTAAAATGGTATATCTAAGTAACTAAAAAGTGTAAAATAAAAAATAATAATTTAAAAAATTAAAAAACCCGACTGCGTTAAAAATAACTAATAACTTTAAATAAAAACTGAAAAGAAATAAAAACAAGTTCAGGAAACAGGACATATTGACTGCAACAGTCGGGACCGAATATAATCTAGACTAAAATCATTACATCCAATATGGGTCCCGACTGTTGCAGTCAATATGTCCTGTTTCCTGAACTTGTTTTTTTTTCTTTTCAGTTTTTATTTAAAGTTATTAGTTATTTTTAACGCAGTCGGGTTTTTTAGTTTTTTAAATTATTTTTTTTTTATATACTAAAGAAATAACGGCTGGCCAAGCATGCTTCCCTAGGGTACGCCGTATATTATACATTTTCTATTCTATATTTTATTTGAGTACGCAAACAACATAGTCTGTCACAGTAAGTTTTTTCCTAGATTAAGTTTACCAATTCCATTGTAAGTAGGATATTACGCCGATCGAAAGTCTTCGTCATGGCCATTAAGAGATTGTCAAAGGCTTCTTAAACATTACATGATCATCTTATATTAAGTATTTTACTTGGACAGCTTTTCCTCTTCAAAAAGTGTATGGCATGCACATTCAGCTTCTTCGGTGGTCATATAGAACTTCTCACAGTGGATACTGTACATAGTTATAGGAGTTATATTTTTTATGTAAGCCATAAAATGGTTGCAAAACATTGGAACAAAGGCTAGAAAATTAAAATTATGACAGTCAAAAACGTCTACAGAATCGTGACATAGAAAATAGAAGACATAGAAATAAATATGCTTCCGGATCCAGCATGTACTCTCAGTGTATAAAGCATTAAGTGACAAATAACATGATTCCGGTATATCGCGTTAAATGTCAGATATAAAAAAACCTGTAAATCTTGAACAAAGGAACTGTAAATTTACATGAAACCCACTGGCAATACAGCTGTTATAGTAAAACCACAACGAAAGTTAAACATGTACGGCAATCTTGCACGAGTCATAAGATTACTAGGTCGGTACTAATTGAGCGATCGACATTGTTGCCAACGCGACTCTGTCATCTGGCAAGATCACGGAGATTAGCTAATCCTGCGCCCAGCAGAGGGTAAAGTGTGGATGATTATTTTACATCATCCTAGTGATAAATGATAAATGATGTTTATTTTGCAAGTAGGTTTTTACAAACACTTTTACACGTCATTTTTTAAAAACTAGATGGGGCCGGTGTTTCGAACCTGACTACTCTGAGAAGAAACAGCCGAAACAAACTCAGAGGTAATAGTCTCTTTTGAAGTCCAGACATAATCTTGCTCAATTCACATGAGGACTATGCAGATTAGTGTCTGAGATGGTCTTTTGAAGAAAGAACCACATTGAGTGGACTAGTTTAGTGATAGGGACTTCTTGATTGGCCTTTGAAAAATGGAAATCTAATCAAACTATTACGAACTTACCAAAACTTGGAAGATTTCCTTATGCAGGTCGTAAACTTTCAAGATATTTTTGTATTTCTCAAACATTTTCAGACAATATTCATCAGTTTCGTCTTCATTAGTCATTTTCAAAATTTCTATAATCCACTCATCTAGATATTTTTTACCAATGTAATTATTCGAGTGGCTATAATTAAGTTGATGTCTAAAGTTCTATACACTACACCGAAAAAATAGTCGAAGACAATAATAGTTTTCATGAATGTTATAATTGTTGGGTGTATTCTGTAAATTTCTAAAATTTGTACTAACCATGAATCGAACCGAGTTGTATGCTTTTTTGTAATCAATATACATACTGTAAAGATCAGTTTTGGTTTTTGAGCCTTTTTAAGAATTATGGAATCTATGATCAATTGTTCTTTACATCCTTGACTAAACTTTCGACATCCTTTCTGCTGTTTGGCTAAGATGTTATTTGTATCGGTGTTTATATACATTAATTCCGATAAACAGGATTTGATAATTTTGTACAAGGTCTGCAGACATGTAATAGGCCTGTATTTTGCTAGATTAGAGAGGTCGTTCGGGTCTTTTGATATCATATAAGTTGTGCCCAATGTTAAATAAGATGGAATTGATTTAGGGTCTTGAAATAAATTATTTATGTAATTATAAAGAAAACAATGAACTGCTGTGAATTTTGTGTACCAGTACTGGAACCGAGCTAGCACCCCATGAAATATTTGTGGCGATATTTGTTCAAATGACATTGGCTGAATGTTCGTGCTGCTATTAGTCAACTCTGTTTGTATCCATTCCGCTTGGGTGTTATGCTCGATTAGTTGTTCCCATATTCCTGCCCAGAAACTTTGTAAGGCTTCTGGGTCCAGATTGGTGTGACTATCTGCATTAGTGGTGTTGTTATTGTGAACATTAGTGGTCGTCTGTCTTAGATTGCGATAAAAAAGTTATTCATTATGAATGAATTTGTTGTTTTGTTGTTTGCTTTGTGTGCACGCTTTATACCTTTGTAGCCGGCCTGTTAGAACTGCGAGTTTCTGTTTAAGTGTGTCTAATGTGTGTTCTGCCTGTGTATTTGGAGCTTCGTGTATGGTGTGGATTTCATTTTGTTTAGCAATACGCTTTACATGTTTTATTATTTTTCTGCTTCTATTTCCGTTAATAAATTGTGTCATCCTGCGTATCTTTGATCGTAAGTATTTTAGTTTTCGCTCTAAACGCTTCTGCCAATGCGGAGTGTGTAACTTTATTGTATTTGTGTTTGTGTTGATTTCCTGAGGTTGGAGTGTTTATTATCTGGTCTCCACGAAACAAGCCTCGTTGCTTAGTGTGGTGCTAGATGGCGCTGTGTGTTAATGTCCACCAATATTTATTTATTTATTATTATTATTATTACTTTGCTTGTAGATGTCATGTTGAATGTTTTAAAAAACTAATAACAGATTATTTATGGCTCCTTGTACATACTAGTAAGGAATTAAAATAAGGTGATAGATTAATTTCAATAGAGTAATTATAAAAGAACGTGTATTTTTTTATAAAGGGTGTAACAAGCCCCTTAACGAAGCTGAGAGACGCTTGTTCTCCCCGTCATTGCGATATGCTTTTTGTTCTACGTAATATAAAAAAAATGTTCCAACATTTTCACAAGTTTTTTTAAAATACAAAATGTTTTTAAAGTATGAACTTTATTTTAAAAATCTATGTTTTCAAATGATATAGCTCTGTGACAGGCGGACAGACAGCAGAGCTTACTATAGTCTCGTTGGCACCCTTTAGTTACGGAACTTTAAAGTGGTGTGACAGACTAAACGTGTGTGGAATAGGTACAAACAGACCCTTTACGAAACCGTCAACCAAGCTTGGCTACGGAACCCTAAAGAGTTTCAAGAAAAGAAGAAGAGAAGAGAAGAGCTCTTCTCTTATCTTCTTCTTTTCTAGAGATGTAATTAAAATTTTAAGTTGATTTGGTATGTAATAGGAATAAAATAATATAACTAATGAATTTCATAAATACACTAATAACAATATTTGCTATGGTTAAATAATATGTAACGTGTATTAATGTAAGATTTATTATTTTTTATTGTAAAGATTTATGCACACCTTTTAAGATAGGATATGGCTTAAGAGCTTCTGTTGTATGTTTCAACTTATGTACCTACCCATATTGACGCAAATAAATGATTTGATTTGATTTGAAAAAGAAGATTGGAGAAGAGTTTGTTTCATAATGGCTTAGCTTTGACGTCCAAATACAAGAAACTACAATAGATGACGTCATCATTATCTATAAATCCATGTAAGTAGATTGTGTTAACTCCAAAACAATAAAAATTCGAACGTGCTATTTTCATGAAACAGTTTATTCATCAGTGATATTCTCAAAAAAAAAATAAACATCACACAAACACTCGGTTTACAAAAAATTGTATTGCAGCAAGATAACGTTAAAGTTAGTGAAAACTCCCATCAATCGTATTGGTAGCGCAGCGTCTACACAGAACAGACCACACGCGGTCATCTTTCTGAACGTTCGTTTTGACTGTAGTACTTTCTTGTACAGATATTCTTGACTTTCTGTAAATATACCATAAAACCTATGAGTAACCGGTGAAGCTGGTAGAATTCAAAGGACTCATTAATGAAACGTTTTGTTTTCTTACAAATATAATGTTGGGAAGTACTTTATTTCTCAATAAAAGATTGGTTTGACGGACGTAAGTACAAGCGTACCTACATAATTATACGTATGTGAGATGATCTGAACTTAATTGACGTCATTAGATAAATTGATTTGTCTATGGTATGATAAGATTAACCCAAAAATAAGGTATTCTAGGATAACGAAACAGGAAGGTAGGAATAACGGCTGGCCAAGCATGCTTCCCTAAGGTACGCCGTAAATTGAATGTTCTCGTCTTCTCTTTTACAACTCCGTATTTAATTTACTTCCCAAACAACATTGTCTGTCACGGTAAGGTTTTGCCCAGATTAAATTGCCTAATTTCATCGTAAGTAGGATATTACGCTGATCGAAATTCTTCAACATGGCCATTAAGGAGACTGTCAAAGGCCTCAAACATTACAAACATGATCATCTAACATTAAGTATCTTACTTGGACAGCTTCTCCTTTTCAAAAGGTGTATGCATGCATATTCAGCTTCTTCGACGGTCCTATAGAACTTCTCACAGTGTATACTGTATATAGTTATAAGAGTTATATTTTTTGTTAGCCATAAAATGGTTGTAAAACATCGGAACAAAGGCTAGAAAATTAAAATTATGACAGTTAAAAACCTCTACAGAATCGTGATACAGAAAATAGAAGACATAGAAATAAATATGCTTACTTTGGATCCGGCATGTACTCTTAGTGTATAAAGCATTAAATGATAAATAACAAGATTCCGGTATATTGCACTGAATGTCAGATACAAAACCTGTGAAAGACAAAATTTTGAACTAAGGAACTGTATATTTACACGAAACCTACTGAAAGTGAAACAAGTACGGTAATCTTATATGAGTGATAGAAGGATTGCTATGTACGTCGGTTCTTAATGGGCGATCGTCATTGTTGCCAACGCGACTCTGTCACCTGGCAAGATCACGGAGATTAGCAAAACCTACGCACAGCAGGGGGTAAAGTGGGGATGATGCAAATAATCATCGAAAGGTATATACACTCTCTAAATATACTTCCCTCTATCTATAAATGTGTTTATACTTTTTGATTGGCTTTTGAAAAAGGGTAATCTAATCAAACTATTACGAACTTACCAAAACTTGGAAGATTTCCTTATGCAGGTCGTAAACTTTCAAGATATTTTTGTATTTCTCAAACATTTTCAGACAATGTTCATCATTTTCGTCTTCATTAGACATTTTCAGAATTTCTTTAATCCACTCATCTAGATATTTTTTTACCAATGTAATTATTCGAGTGGCTATAATTAAGTTGATGTCCAAAGTTGTGAACATTATATCGGAAATATAGTCGAAGACAATATCGATTACATAATCGTAATAGGCTGAACAATAATACACAGTACTTATAAATATGTTGGAGAAGATAATTGACGTAGTAGTAATCCAGTTCCAAGAAATAAAACTCTCGATACTCTGGCTGAAATCCATATCCCTGTGCACAGTTTGGATGTTCAGAATAAGTAAGACGTAGTTGTTTTTATGGACTAAGTCCATTATGAACAACGTCTTGAATCCGAGCAAATAGGTGATGAAGTAGCATACGGCAAAGAGTTGTAAGATGTTACTCTCCAAATGTTTCATGTATATATCCGTGATGTCTACACTGTACGTACGATAGATTAACATTGAATTTATTAATAAAAAACAGCAGAATGAAAATATTTGGTAGGTTTTTTCCCTCGGATAAATATGGTTAATTCGTACATAATATTTTGAAGCGAATAACAGATTGAGAACAAAGTTAAAAGATAGAGCTATTTTTTGAACTTCCCTATCCAGTCGATTATTGAGTAGAACTTTGAATGAGGTCTCAGGAAAGATTTTTCGAGTTAGAAACATATTGTATAAACTATAACTATGTGTAGTTGGATGTCTAAAGTCGGGTCACAATAATACATTTATGGAAGGGAATTATGTCAATTAATTATATACGGATCGTAAAACGTTCTTTTCAAAGCGAAGTAATAAATTATTTTTGTATTGCTTCATAGAGCACGGAATCTAACCGCGCTGCCGGCAATTTTTAGAGACGGCAGCAGTATTAATATTAAAATTATGTAGTATTCGTGCCACAGTACGTGCGTTGAAGTAAAAGTACAATAGTTCGATTTCTTTCTGCCACGTTGTGACGGAAAGGGTGTCCGTGGGGGTAAATAGAAGAAAACCACGGACCCAGGTCAACATAAAAATATATTAATAAAATAATCGGGTGTGGGTAGGTCTAAGGTCACAAATTTCTCCAAGCCCGCCCGGGGGTTTGCACGGTACTCTCCTGGCTCAGCCCGGCGTGACGAAGACCGTAGCGGTGTGCCACGCTGCAGACGCCAGGTAGGGTGACGGACGGCAGATGATCGCGCCGACCCGTAGAATTTCGACGCGGCCACGCAGGTGAAAGGTACCCGCTGCGGAGCCCGCGGCAAATTGGATGCCGGTAAAACGGTTGTCAGCCGAAATCCTGACTGTCAGCCGGAATCTTGAACCCTGGAAAATAAAGTCCAGCGTGTCACGGAATGGCTAGCAGTCATCCCCGCTGATTGTGACACCAAGGCAAAAGCAAAGCGAGAAATACCCGTGCGCCAATGAAGGTGATGTGTGGTAGTCACAATCAGTACGGAGTTTACATGATGGTGGTGGTAAGCACGACATGATTTGCACATTATGAGTGTCATGAAAAATGTCAAACACACTCGGCTGAAGGCTACAAGATTATGCATATACATATTAAGCATTTGAATGTGCATAGCAAAAACGGTGATAGAAAGTGGCTCACATGTTGAGACCACGTAGCTAGTGATACACAAAATATGAGAACGTGAATTGCTGTTCAACACTTACCCAGTATGGGGTTTACGTAGACACAAAACGAAAAGAGTTAGGTTACTAACAAAAATTAAAGCTGCCTGCTTTAAGCCCGAATATTATAGATCGCGAATACTTCTAGAAATTTAATTTCCGATGAGAGAACGCGTCTAGTCACTGGGAGCAGAATATTTCCAAAAAAGGACTCGTCACCGCGAGTCCGTGACATTTATACTGGCGTGTTTACGCATAGACAAGTCTTCACTCATTCGATCAGATACACGTAACGCGCGCACAGCACTGGTAAAAACAGCTAATTTTAGTCGTTTAGTAACTGAACGGCCCAATGAGTATGTATACTCTGTGGCGTTTGTTTTGACATTTAACTTAATTAAAGTGTTGAATAGGTTATGTTTACAAAGTAACGGTAGAAACTATTCTGTGTTTCTACAACGTTACAATACCCCCCCGCTTGGTTAGGGTTTTTACCTCAGTAAAAATCCTTTACTCCTACTATACCTCGCATCTGATCTACGACCCCTTTTATTCGTCCACATTCATCCATCATATCACCAAATCGTATCCTAACATATTTAACAGACCACCTTTACATGAGGTGAGTCCGCTTCCTAACAAGTACGTGAGAGTATCATGTCCGTAGTTGACGTAATACTCACGCAAAACAGACGTGCTAGCAGCTGCAACCGCTTACGAGCAAGTATGCAAAAGTTAAAGAAGTCTACTGGGTTACTAAATTTGAAAATGGATTAAGGCTTATTTAAAGAGTATCCAACCGCTCCTGCAAAGGCTTATTTAATGAGTTGCAACCGCTCAGATATATTTAATTGAACTGGATTAAGGCTTATTTAAGGAGTATCCACCCGCTCCTGCAAAGGCTTATTTAATGAGTTGCAACCGCTCAGATGTATGAAGTTATAATTAACATATTAAAAAATAAAAAAAGGAACTACTTCTATGTATGGACACCTAAACTAAACTACCAATTATTCTAAGTCTTGAAAGTGCCAGGAACCTAAAATGTCATGACAGAGACATAAGTTTAATTGGATAAGCCATTCTGAAGATGTGACAAGATTTGTATGTTCTTTTTTTTTATCTATTTGATTTAATTAAAAAAATAAGGTAAACCGTTAAGTGTTGAACAGCAATCAACAAGGAATGAATAGTGACAAGTACTCAGACTGTTACAAATCTAAACTAAAAATAACGTTTCGGTTGTTATCCTAATGAAATGATTAGTGATCTAAGTAAGAAACGACAAAAAAAAATACTGAAAGTAATTTAATTATGAAAAAGCAAAAAATAAAAAAAACAGGTGCAACTAATGTGTACGCGTTCAGTAAGTAATGTAATTTTAAATATATACAATAAGTTTTATGACAAGTTGTAAATACAATTAGTTCCATGACTGTACTCAAAATATGTGAGTAACAAATAAAATCATGAAACTGTTAAATGTTGCTAAATGATTATTATGAATTAACTAATGTTGAGTTATCAATAACAAGATAATTCACATGAACAAAAGTGATCAAAATCCAAAGTTAAAAGTTAACAGTTAATAAAATTGTGTGACAAGTTAAAAGTTAATTGTCACTCCATACAAAGTCAATGATGCAAGTGAATAAGTAAAATCCTGTGATTGTACAAACAAAAGAAAAAAACTATTAATCGTTATGAATCTAAATTGTTGTTAATGAATAATTTATTACTATTATATTTCTATGGAGTAGTCTCCTTGATATGTGTTATTACTATTATTTGGAGAGAGGAAAAAAAAGAAAAAAAAAAAAATTGTCACCTAACGAGCAAACTTGTTGGTTCTTTGTACTCAACAACCCGCATAAAATTGTTGGTGAACATATGACAAAGCTGTTATTGTCTTTTAATTTTTAGCCAGTAATTAATACCCGGCACCCAAACTCTTCAGCCGGCACACAGCAACGCTGATTACCGGAAGAATTAAGTTTGGTGGTAGTACTTCCCCGGGGCGAGCCGTTACTATTGGCCCTACTACTACGTAGAATGAGAAAATAATTAGTTACTTTTTTTTTCCGTCTACCTCCACTTATTTTTTTCAAAAAAAAAACGCTAACTATAATAAAAAAACGTAGAACACTGTACCGTTACGTACACCTTAGTTGCTGGCAACCAAACAAAACGTTTTACACAGCAAAGACAACCACACAAAAAAAAACACCAACATAAAAAAAATACCCTCAAGAGAACTTGAAGAAAAGTGACCATAAAACCACGTTTTTGGGCGCCAATGTGACGGAAAGGGTGTCCGTGGGGGGTAAATAGAAGAAAACCACGGACCCAGGTCAACATAAAAATATATTAATAAAATAATCGGGTGTGGGTAGGTCTATGGTCACAAATTTCTCCAAGCCCGCCCGGGGGTTTGCACGGTACTCTCCTGGCTCAGCCCGGCGTGACGAAGACCGTAGTGGTGTGCCACGCTGCAGACGCCAGGTAGGGTGACGGACGGCAGATGATCGCGCCGACCCGTAGAATTTCGACGCGGCCACGCAGGTGAAAGGTACCCGCTGCGGAGCCCGCGGCAAATTGGATGCCGGTAAAACGGTTGTCAGCCGAAATCCTGACTGTCAGCCGGAATCTTGAACCCTGGAAAATAAAGTCCAGCGTGTCACGGAATGGCTAGCAGTCATCCCCGCTGATTGTGACACCAAGGCAAAAGCAAAGCGAGAAATACCCGTGCGCCAATGAAGGTGATGTGTGGTAGTCACAATCAGTACGGAGTTTACATGATGGTGGTGGTAAGCACGACATGATTTGCACATTATGAGTGTCATGAAAAATGTCAAACACACTCGGCTGAAGGCTACAAGATTATGCATATACATATTAAGCATTTGAATGTGCATAGCAAAAACGGTGATAGAAAGTGGCTCACATGTTGAGACCACGTAGCTAGTGATACCCAAAATATGAGAACGTGAATTGCTGTTCAACACTTACCCAGTATGGGGTTTACGTAGACACAAAACGAAAAGAGTTAGGTTACTAACAAAAATTAAAGCTGCCTGCTTTAAGCCCGAATATTCTAGATCGCGAATACTTCTAGAAATTTAATTTCCGATGAGAGAACGCGTCTAGTCACTGGGAGCAGAATATTTCCAAAAAAGGACTCGTCACCGCGAGTCCGTGACATTTATACTGGCGTGTTTACGCATAGACAAGTCTTCACTCATTCGATCAGATACACGTAACACGCGCACAGCACTGGTAAAAACAGCTAATTTTAGTCGTTTAGTAACTGAACGGCCCAATGAGTATGTATACTCTGTGGCGTTTGTTTTGACATTTAACTTAATTAAAGTGTTGAATAGGTTATGTTTACAAAGTAACGGTAGAAACTATTCTGTGTTTCTACAACGTTACAACGTATCGCCTTTAAAGTCACTTTCTATATTTCTCTTTGTCGTAATGCGAGTACTAAAACGATACGCCTGGGTATATGGAGAGTGTTGACAATGCGGACTCTAGCAGTCCGTCGAAGAGTCTCCGTGCTCTGTGGTATCTTTTCTGTATAATAACGAATACCTGGCCTTGACATGATTAAAAACCAACGTGTGTTTTGCGTATTGATCGTATAAAAAATGCTGTAATTGTGCTAGTTAATTCTGAATAATTTTCAACATGATAGTTCTTCATTACCACCTCTTTTTATAATAACGCAATTCTGGAACGTTCTGGGGTTTGAAATTCGATCCTTTGAGTAAAGCATCAAACAACGTTCATGCAGCCTGTCAAAATACAAAATCTGTACGATTATATTTTCATGCCGAAGCTTACGTTTTCCGTATACTAAGAGGCCGAAATTGCAATTCGAGGCGAGTACAAAAATCGCACGGAATCTGTTTGACTATTCTCGGAGCACGCGGCACGCGGTCTGCTTCTCTACCTGTGTGTAGTATAATAACTATATGATTCATTCATAACAACTTAACATAAGCAGGCATTTATAATTTGTAATTAGGGTTACTAATTGCACGATTTTTGATAACCTAACCTAACCAAAAATAATACATTTGCGACATATCAACAATATTTTGGCCAACGAAATCATTAATGAAATATATCTAAACCACGATACGCCAAATTTGCTCAGTGATTTAATAAATCAAAATAATTTCAACCTTCACAGGGAATTTCCGCCCACTAAATGCTATGCCAGTTAAGGTTTTGAGCAATTCCGTGTGCTAAAATATGATGTTTTGATAATAATAGCTTTAGGATCTTAGTAGGTCGAAGAAAATTGCGCCTTTTTTATTGAAATAATGAAGACAGAAACATTGAAATCGATTTTATACACACATTCTGGCACCATAAGTCTATTCATGGATTTTTTCTCAGGTTTTCTACTAAGAATGGGTGAACTGAGGCTGGGGCAATTGAGGGAGATAACCTCTAGTCCCACTCACCGCGGGAGATGCACCGGGCGTCCGTCTTAAATATGACGACAGGCCGTTTTGACGGTGCGTTAGTGTTTCACGCGCGCCTCAAAGAGATGTCAGCAGCAAGGAAGGGGGACCCTTTCCTTTTTGCTGACATATCTTTGAGGCGCGGCCGATGCCTGCCCTGCGGGACTGTTCGAAAGAGATACCGCGGCCCCGGAACACAAAGGACGAGAAGGAACATGGATGAGTTTTATTCAGTAAAGTCTGACACTCCCTCCCGCTCCATCCAGAGCGGGAGAATTCATTTGATGATTTCCCATCGGAAAAAAAAGCTGGGGCAAATGAAATTCTCTATCCGAGAGGGGGACACTCTCGTAACCTTTTCGGTATCCAAATATAGACTTAAAAAAAAAAAAAAAAAAAAAAATAGTTTATTGGTAGGACAAGTTTAGGTTTTAACAAAATTTTGTGATTGGATCCTCCTTTTAGGCAGACAGTGCCTGTGTTAGGAGAGTCCACTCTTTCATAGCAGGTCGTATTATACAAAAAGCACAGCGTATTATTATTATACTTAGACTAATTAGGATTAAGATTAACTTACAAATAAAATGTGTGTATGAGTGGGTGTAAGTTTGTGAGTGAGTGTATGTGAGTGAGAGAGAGGGTGAGCGTGAGTGTGTGTACCTATGTGTATGTGTCAAGTTTTCAGAAGTGTTTCGGTATCATTGTAGGTAAGCGTTTTTATCCATTCCATTATTATTTTTTTACTGTCATAGTAGTTTTTGGGATAGATGTAAATGTATTTATTGATTTTATTATATAGCGCTGCAGATTGTTTGCTAAATTGCATACTGGCAAATAAAGTCCTTGTCCTAGGGACATTTAATATCATGTCTTTCCTTCTTTTTGACAGTATGCCAGCATCATAGGAAAGAGACTTATGTTTTTTCAAGGTAACACACAGGTAGGCACTTAACGATGCACACCATGTACTTTTAGGGGGAAGCACATTCCTACTCGAAAAAAGATCCAGTATGGTTCAGAGTTTGGGATGTATGACCTCTTTCTTGTGTATGTTACGGTCCAGCGAAAGGAACAAGAACAAATATAAAGGAGCAGTGAAGAGGGCAATGGCACATGTAACATAAATAATAAAATAATCAATAAATATCGCTGGACCAGTACACACAGCACCATGTAGTACCACACTAAGCAACGAGGCTTGTGTCGTGGACACCAGATAGTTGATATACTACATAGAAACTTTTTGTTTGTAAATACAATATACTTATTATACATAATACAAGCGGACGTCACGCGGTTTCACCCACGTAGTTCCCGTTTCTGTGGGAGTACGGGGATAAAATATAGCTTATATTACTCAGGGTGAATGTAGCTATATAATGAAGAAATAATTTTTGAAATCGGCGCAGTAGTTTTTGTGTTTATTCATTACAAACATACACACAAAAATACAAATCTTTCCTCTTTATAATATTAGTGTAGATAAACATCCATGACTCGGAAACAAATGTCCGTGCTCATCACACAAACATTTGCTCCTACCGCGATTCGAACCCAAAAGTCTGAAAACGTAAGGCAGCCTCACTACCGCTGCGCCATTTGGGTCAACCTTATATCGACGACATAATTAACTTGACTAGAATGGTGGAGACTGCATAGCTCTGCAATTTGCTTGCTGAAATTCTCTTAAAATCAAC
Organism: Xestia xanthographa; assembly: GCA_905147715.2. Classification (NCBI taxonomy): domain Eukaryota; kingdom Metazoa; phylum Arthropoda; class Insecta; order Lepidoptera; family Noctuidae; genus Xestia; species Xestia xanthographa. The sequence goes on from LR990644.1 coordinate 7,139,472, forward strand.
TGCAAGACAAGCAACAAGAATGTTTTATCCCGTTACTTATTCTGTTCTTTACAATAGCCTACAGAACACTGCCAATATTTCTATATTTAGAGGGATAGGAGATAATTTTTAATTTTTAATTTTTTTGAAATTGCGCACAGGGGCTGCGCCAATATTAGTTCATCGGTGGCGTGGCTTTGGAGCCAGACAACTCTACGCCAGATAAGTAGGAATTAAAGGTCATTGCTCTTTCCTCAATTTCTCTGCGTAGGTACCCCGACAATACATTATGAATCGTTTTTCATTACTAGAAAAAGTCAAGGATCACGATAGAGGTCGTTTCGGAACAAGTTTATGTCATTATGTATGCGGGTTAATGCGGGGTTATGGCAAAAACCCCCCTTTCGAGGAGGCCTATGTCCAGCAGTGGACGTCTTTCAGTTGAAATGATGATGATGATGCGGGTTAATGACCTTTAATTCTTACTTATCTGGCGCAGACTATAGTCATTAGTCTTTTAACTGGCTATATTTTGATGGATAAAGAAAATTTTAATGATATGTTTATTTTATGAGTGATAATGTATGAGTAGTAGCAGCTGCGATGTGTTTTGGTCAATAGTGGCAGTTTAAGATGTAAAAAATTAAATTAAATAAAACCCGAATGCGTAAAAATAACTAATAACTTTAAATAAAAACTAAAAAGAAAAAACCAGCCAAGTGCGACTTGAACTCGCGCACGAAGGGTTCCGTACCATTATCTATACAACATTAGACAAAACATCAAAAAAATCACGTTTGTTGTACGGAAGCCTCTCTTGAATACTTATTTTATTCTGTTCTTAGTACTTGTTGTTATAGCGGCAATAGAAATGCACATTCTGTGAAAATTTCAACTGTCCACCTATCACGGATCATGAGATACAGCCCGCTGACAGACAGACGGATGGACGGACGGACGGACAGCGGAAGCTTATAATAAGTCCCGTTGGTTACTCTTCGGGTACGGAACCCTAACAACAAGTTAGGTCCAGAAGTGTAAAAAGCAATTTAATTACTACAACATTAAAATAATTTCATTATCAATACACAAGAGGAGCTCGTGGCTAAATAATAACAGCCGCTCGGGTCGATTGTTAGGTTAAGCCGTGCTTGCCTAGATTGGTCTGTGGATGGGTGACCACTCATTACATACCGAAATTCCTCCGTGCCTCGGAAAGCACGTTAAGCTTTTGGCTCCCGGCTGTCATTTGTAGATCTTTGTCAGTCGTTAGGTAGTCAGAGGCCCAAAAAGTCTGACAGCCAGTCTTACCAAGGGATATCGTATTAACCGGTACTAACTGGGTTGTGGAGGTCAGATAGGCAGTCGCTCCATGTAAAAATAATTAAAAAAATAAAAAAACCCGACTGCGTAAAAAATAACTAAGGCTTTAAATAAAAACTGAAAAGAAAAAAACAAGTTCAATAATAAATTCTAATAAGGAACATATTGACTGCAACAGTCAGGACATGGGTCCTGTCTGTTGCAGTCAATATGACGTCTTTCATCATCATTTCAGCAGAAAGACGTACACTGCTGGACATAGGCCTCCCCCAAGTGTCGCCACATTGAACGGTCCCGTGCGACTCGCATCCAGCGGATTCCCGCAACCTTCACCAGGTCATCGGTCCACCTAGTGGGAGGCCTTCCAACGCAACGTCTTCCGGTTCGCGGTCGCCACTCCAGAACTTTTCGGCCCCATCGGCCATCCGTTCTGCGAGCAATGTGCCCAGCCCACTGCCACTTAAGTTTGGCAATTCTTCGGGCTACGTCGGTAACCTTGGTTCTCTTGCGGATGTCTTCATTTCTGATTCGATCGCGCAAGGAAACTCCGAGCATAGCCCTCTCCATTGCCCTTTGTGCGACTTTAAGCCTTCTGATAAGGCCCATTGTAAGCGACCACGTTTCGGTCCCGTATGTAATCACTGGCAACACACACTAGTCATAGACTTTCGTCTTGAGACACTGCGGTAGGTTGGACGAGAAGATACCGCGCAACTTCCCGAACGCTGCCCAGTCAAGTCGGATTCGACGATTGACCTCTTTCTCGAAGTTACACCTACCTTACTGGACCGTTTGTCCCAGGTACACATAATCGTCTACAACTTCGAGTGTAGAGTCTCCGATCTTGATAGGAGTGGGTGTGACATGGGCATTCAACATGACCTTGGTTTTTTCCATGTTCATTTTAAGACCCACTCTTCCAGAAGCTCGACTGAGGTCATCGAGCATTGTACTGCGGTCCTCCATGGTCTCAGCCATGACCACTATGTCGTCGGCAAACCGAAAGTGAGTGATGTACTCGCCATTGACGTTGATGCCTAGCCCTCTCCAGTCCAGAACCTTGAAGACATCCTCCAGTGCAGCGGTAAACAGTTTCGGAGATATGATGTCTCCCTGTCTCACACCTCGCTGCAGGAGGATAGGTTCCGAGACTTGGTCCTGAAGTCGGACTGACATGGTGGCATTTTTGTATAAATACTTCAACACCTCGATGTACCGATAGTCGATTTGGCACCGTTGGAGAGACTGCAGTACAGCCCAGGTCTCGATTGAATCCAAGGCTTTCTCGTAGTCCACAAACGCTAAACAGAGAGGCAGGTTATACTCTTCGGTCTTCTGTATAACTTGCCGCAGCGTATGTATGTGGTCTACGGTGCTATAGCCTTTTCGGAAACCGGCTTGTTCGGGTGGCTGGAAATCGTCAAACCTGCGCGCGAGATGATTCGTGATGACTCTAGAAAACAACTTGTAGACATGGCTTAGAAGTGAGATGGGCCTATTATTATATTATTCAACCGGGCATTGTCACCCTTTTTGAAGAAGAGTACCACCACACCCCTGCACCATGCCTGTGGCGTTTTTCCCTCAAGTATGACGGAATTAAACAGCTTCTGAAGGGCCTTAAGTACCGGTTTTCCACCCGCCCTCAGGAGTTCGGCCATAATTCCGTCATCACCCGGTACCTTGTTGTTTTTGAGCTGCTTCAGAGCCATCCTAATCTCGTACAGGCTGACGTCCGGGATGTCTTCGGTATAGTGTCGGTTCAGTCTAGCTCTTGGGTCGTTTGCTAGATCTACGACGGGTTTACTAGTTGACGTGTACAACTGTCCATAGAAGCTCTCGATCTCCCTCAGAAGCACCGGTTTGGCGGATAAGATCCTACCATCGTCGGTCTTCAGTTTCGTGAGCTGGCTCTGCCCAATAGCCAGATCTCTTGCAAATACCTTGGAGTCTTTATTCCGCTCAATCGCGTCTTTAATACGCTCGGTATTAAAGCGGCGGAGGTCGCTCTTCAAGGATTTAGAGATCCGTCTATTGAGCTGCCGATATTTACACACCTCATCTGAAGACTGCAGGATCATCTCACGCCGCTCCTTCATGAGCTTGAGAAAGTGATCGGAGAGCCTCTTGTTCTGATCTGTACGACGCGCCTTGAAGAACTTAGACCCGGTCGTATGGACAGTTTCCACGAACCCATCGTTGTATTCGTCCACTGAGCTTCCTAGGCACTCGAAACGGTTGTGGAGTTCAAGCTGAAAGCTCTCGGGGTTTTGGATTTGGATCTGTGCTGGACGGAGCGTAGACTTCATCAGTCGATACCTTTCAAGCTTGATATTGATGTTCAATGTGCCTCTTACCATGCGGTGATCGCTCCTGGTTTTCACCGAATTGATCACAGAGACATCTGTGATCAATTCGGTGAAAACCAGGAGTAACCTTGGTTCTCTTGCGGATGTCTTCATTTCTGATTCGATCGCGCAAGGAAACTCCGAGCATAGCCCTCTCCATTGCCCTTTGTGCGACTTTAAGCCTTCTGATAAGGCCCATTGTAAGCGACCACGTTTCGGTCCCGTATGTAATCACTGGCAACACACACTAGTCATAGACTTTCGTCTTGAGACACTGCGGTAGGTTGGACGAGAAGATACCGCGCAACTTCCCGAACGCTGCCCAGTCAAGTCGGATTCGACGATTGACCTCTTTCTCGAAGTTACACCTACCTTACTGGACCGTTTGTCCCAGGTACACATAATCGTCTACAACTTCGAGTGTAGAGTCTCCGATCTTGATAGGAGTGGGTGTGACATGGGCATTCAACATGACCTTGGTTTTTTCCATGTTCATTTTAAGACCCACTCTTCCAGAAGCTCGACTGAGGTCATCGAGCATTGTACTGCGGTCCTCCATGGTCTCAGCCATGACCACTATGTCGTCGGCAAACCGAAAGTGAGTGATGTACTCGCCATTGACGTTGATGCCTAGCCCTCTCCAGTCCAGAACCTTGAAGACATCCTCCAGTGCAGCGGTAAACAGTTTCGGAGATATGATGTCTCCCTGTCTCACACCTCGCTGCAGGAGGATAGGTTCCGAGACTTGGTCCTGAAGTCGGACTGACATGGTGGCGTTTTTGTATAAATACTTCAACACCTCGATGTACCGATAGTCGATTTGGCACCGTTGGAGAGACTGCAGTACAGCCCAGGTCTCGATTGAATCCAAGGCTTTCTCGTAGTCCACAAACGCTAAACAGAGAGGCAGGTTATACTCTTCGGTCTTCTGTATAACTTGCCGCAGCGTATGTATGTGGTCTACGGTGCTATAGCCTTTTCGGAAACCGGCTTGTTCGGGTGGCTGGAAATCGTCAAACCTGCGCGCGAGATGATTCGTGATGACTCTAGAAAACAACTTGTAGACATGGCTTAGAAGTGAGATGGGCCTATTATTATATTATTCAACCGGGCATTGTCACCCTTTTTGAAGAAGAGTACCACCACACCCCTGCACCATGCCTGTGGCGTTTTTCCCTCAAGTATGACGGAATTAAACAGCTTCTGAAGGGCCTTAAGTACCGGTTTTCCACCCGCCCTCAGGAGTTCGGCCATAATTCCGTCATCACCCGGTACCTTGTTGTTTTTGAGCTGCTTCAGAGCCATCCTAATCTCGTACAGGCTGACGTCCGGGATGTCTTCGGTATAGTGTCGGTTCAGTCTAGCTCTTGGGTCGTTTGCTAGATCTACGACGGGTTTACTAGTTGACGTGTACAACTGTCCATAGAAGCTCTCGATCTCCCTCAGAAGCTCCGGTTTGGCGGATAAGATCCTACCATCGTCGGTCTTCAGTTTCGTGAGCTGGCTCTGCCCAATAGCCAGATCTCTTGCAAATACCTTGGAGTCTTTATTCCGCTCAATCGCGTCTTTAATACGCTCGGTATTAAAGCGGCGGAGGTCGCTCTTCAAGGATTTAGAGATCCGTCTATTGAGCTGCCGATATTTACACACCTCACCTGAAGACTGCAGGATCATCTCACGCCGCTCCTTCATGAGCTTGAGAAAGTGATCGGAGAGCCTCTTGTTCTGATCTGTACGACGCGCCTTGAAGAACTTAGACCCGGTCGTATGGACAGTTTCCACGAACCCATCGTTGTATTCGTCCACTGAGCTTCCTAGGCACTCGAAACGGTTGTGGAGTTCAAGCTGAAAGCTCTCGGGGTTTTGGATTTGGATCTGTGCTGGACGGAGCGTAGACTTCATCAGTCGATACCTTTCAAGCTTGATATTGATGTTCAATGTGCCTCTTACCATGCGGTGATCGCTCCTGGTTTTCACCGAATTGATCACAGAGACATCTGTGATCAATTCGGTGAAAACCAGGAGTAACCTTGGTTCTCTTGCGGATGTCTTCATTTCTGATTCGATCGCGCAAGGAAACTCCGAGCATAGCCCTCTCCATTGCCCTTTGTGCGACTTTAAGCCTTCTGATAAGGCCCATTGTAAGCGACCACGTTTCGGTCCCGTATGTAATCACTGGCAACACACACTAGTCATAGACTTTCGTCTTGAGACACTGCGGTAGGTTGGACGAGAAGATACCGCGCAACTTCCCGAACGCTGCCCAGTCAAGTCGGATTCGACGATTGACCTCTTTCTCGAAGTTACACCTACCTTACTGGACCGTTTGTCCCAGGTACACATAATCGTCTACAACTTCGAGTGTAGAGTCTCCGATCTTGATAGGAGTGGGTGTGACATGGGCATTCAACATGACCTTGGTTTTTTCCATGTTCATTTTAAGACCCACTCTTCCAGAAGCTCGACTGAGGTCATCGAGCATTGTACTGCGGTCCTCCATGGTCTCAGCCATGACCACTATGTCGTCGGCAAACCGAAAGTGAGTGATGTACTCGCCATTGACGTTGATGCCTAGCCCTCTCCAGTCCAGAACCTTGAAGACATCCTCCAGTGCAGCGGTAAACAGTTTCGGAGATATGATGTCTCCCTGTCTCACACCTCGCTGCAGGAGGATAGGTTCCGAGACTTGGTCCTGAAGTCGGACTGACATGGTGGCGTTTTTGTATAAATACTTCAACACCTCGATGTACCGATAGTCGATTTGGCACCGTTGGAGAGACTGCAGTACAGCCCAGGTCTCGATTGAATCCAAGGCTTTCTCGTAGTCCACAAACGCTAAACAGAGAGGCAGGTTATACTCTTCGGTCTTCTGTATAACTTGCCGCAGCGTATGTATGTGGTCTACGGTGCTATAGCCTTTTCGGAAACCGGCTTGTTCGGGTGGCTGGAAATCGTCAAACCTGCGCGCGAGATGATTCGTGATGACTCTAGAAAACAACTTGTAGACATGGCTTAGAAGTGAGATGGGCCTATTATTATATTATTCAACCGGGCATTGTCACCCTTTTTGAAGAAGAGTACCACCACACCCCTGCACCATGCCTGTGGCGTTTTTCCCTCAAGTATGACGGAATTAAACAGCTTCTGAAGGGCCTTAAGTACCGGTTTTCCACCCGCCCTCAGGAGTTCGGCCATAATTCCGTCATCACCCGGTACCTTGTTGTTTTTGAGCTGCTTCAGAGCCATCCTAATCTCGTACAGGCTGACGTCCGGGATGTCTTCGGTATAGTGTCGGTTCAGTCTAGCTCTTGGGTCGTTTGCTAGATCTACGACGGGTTTACTAGTTGACGTGTACAACTGTCCATAGAAGCTCTCGATCTCCCTCAGAAGCTCCGGTTTGGCGGATAAGATCCTACCATCGTCGGTCTTCAGTTTCGTGAGCTGGCTCTGCCCAATAGCCAGATCTCTTGCAAATACCTTGGAGTCTTTATTCCGCTCAATCGCGTCTTTAATACGCTCGGTATTAAAGCGGCGGAGGTCGCTCTTCAAGGATTTAGAGATCCGTCTATTGAGCTGCCGATATTTACACACCTCATCTGAAGACTGCAGGATCATCTCACGCCGCTCCTTCATGAGCTTGAGAAAGTGATCGGAGAGCCTCTTGTTCTGATCTGTACGACGCGCCTTGAAGAACTTAGACCCGGTCGTATGGACAGTTTCCACGAACCCATCGTTGTATTCGTCCACTGAGCTTCCTAGGCACTCGAAACGGTTGTGGAGTTCAAGCTGAAAGCTCTCGGGGTTTTGGATTTGGATCTGTGCTGGACGGAGCGTAGACTTCATCAGTCGATACCTTTCAAGCTTGATATTGATGTTCAATGTGCCTCTTACCATGCGGTGATCGCTCCTGGTTTTCACCGAATTGATCACAGATGTCTCTGTGATCAATTCAGTGTGTTCATTGAACATTTGCTTCTTGGTTGACATGATGAAGTCGATCTCATTTTTAGTTGCACCATCGGGACTCTGCCAGGTCCTCTTCCTGTGCTCACGCTTTCTGAAGAAGGAGTTCATAATAGAGGCCCTCCTTCTCCATAAAACTAGCCAGTTGGTGACCCCGGCGATTCCGACGTCCAACTCCAAATTGCCCCACCTGCAGCTCATCGCCGTCTCATTTGCCCAGTTTCGCGTTGAAGTCACCCATGATAACTGTGAAGTGAGTTTTGGAACCATGCATGGCTTTAGAGATATCCTCATACATGGTCTCCACTTCGTCGTCGGGGTGTGCCGAGGTCGGGGCGTAGACCTGTATGACCTTCAGCGAATATCTTAAGGATATTCTGAGTATAAGGTACGCTACCCTGGTCGACACACTCTCGATCTTCACCACGTTGTTCACAAGGGACTTGTGGACGATAAACCCAACACCACCCTGGGATTGCCGGTCACCCTCACAGAAATAGAGCAGGTTGCCGGATTTCAGGATTATCGTGTCCGGGGAGGACACGATAATCCTCTCTCTTCGGACTTCAGATAATCCCACAATACTCCATCGCAGCCTGCTCAACTCCTCTTCGAGTTCCGCTATCTTCTCGTCAGTCCGGAGTGTGCGCGTGTTATATGTTGCCAGGTCTAGTCGTCGGTATTGGCAGCCGGATCCCTTCCGGAGATTCTTCGCACCCCTTGCCATGCCGTAACCTCGACCGCTGCCGTAGTCGAGGGTAGACGGGCTGCCGGGCACTAGGGGCCATTTTTGTGATGCGCTATTCATTTGTTTTGCCATAATCGCCACGCTTGGCAGGCGGGTTGGCGATCGCAGTGAGTGCGTTTCTTACACAAGACACAGAGAGTGCTGCTGCCCATTCTCTAGTAAATCCCTTAGTCGCCTCTTACGACACCCACGGGAAGATATGGGATGGTGTTATTCTTTTTGTCCGACACCATACGGACCCATTAAAATAATCTAAACTAAAATCATTACATCCGATATGGGTCCCGACTTTACTGGATTACTCCTATCGATAAAAGAGTAAACATTTGTATTTTAGTTTTTTTCAGAAATCAACCTCTAGAGGGGGAAATGGGGTGACAAAGTCTGAAAATCGACATGTTACTCAATACTCAATTCTTTATTGCATTCCACAATGTGGGCTTAGATGGTTATTTGGTTATGTATATATGTAATATTCCTACTGCTACTGCTGAGGCATAGACGTCTTCTTTGTGAAAAGAGTGCTAGCAAAACTAGGCTTTATAACTGGGAAAACCCTTCTACATCCAGTACTTGAAGTAACTTTTTATAAGTTGGCTTGCTCATTTGCGGTATGGGAGACGTTTTTGAATACGCCAGATAAACGTACACTGAGCAAGACGAAGAACTACCAGCACATTAAAAAAGACAAGTTTTTTCAAAAAAATATTTATTTACAGAAAGTTGCATTGTAGCAGAATAATTAAATAATTAGTGCTAACTGTTGTGAAGAATATTGGCAGCGTAGCGTCTATATAGAACAGCCCACACGCGGTCATCTTACTAAACGTTTGATTTGTCAGCAAAACGTTTTCACAAAGCTGTTTTTGTCCTTCTGCAACCAAAATAAGGTTCAGAATAGTAAAGAAAGGGTACTAAGAGTACAAAAATTCAATTGAGTGAAGAAATTTGTCGAAGAAAAACGAAAAACGCCGACGAAAAACGCCGTCCGCAATACATCGGTTGAAAACAGATAAAATGGCGTCACCCGCTGTTTTACAAGCTTCTATTATCATCCGATTAGATATTTTATCTTCACCTGATGATTTGTTAAGAGGCAGTTTCCTGACAAGATTAATAAATTCGTCAATGGATGGAAGGTCTGACGTTGGTGATTCAGGTGGCACAGATGCCCACGCTCTGATCTGCTGATGGTAGTCATTGTCATTTACTGGCGAATCATCAGGTATCAGACTATTTAATAGAACTTCGGTTGTTTCCTCAATACTGGTCGTGTGTCTATTATTTACTTTAATGTTCTGGACAAACGCCAGGTCGACTGATCGATTAGCTTTGAACTCGTGATACAAAGGAGACCACGGACCTTCTTTATCTAGTTTTTCTACTATTTTTCGCAGTAAATTACTCTTAGACTTTTCCACTGATGCCCTGTAGCGGGACTTGGCAACTCTAAATGCATTTAAAGCAAAGTTAAGTGGGTCTCCGGTGACCTTTTGTTTTCTAAGCTTGTTTAAATGTCTGCGCGCTCGGCGATAGCTTTTACGCTGCTCAATTAAGTAGTCACACCACCAATCACATCTATGGATGTTGGTCATAGATGCGCGACCAATGGCGATTTCAGCACAGTAAGTGAAGGTGTCTGACATAATTTCAGCACTTTCTTCAGCTGACAGCCCATCACGAGTGAAGTCTTTGGCGTGACACGCAAAAAGCAAGCCAAAGAATTCCCAATTCGCGCCTTTACTTTTATATCTAAAATTACCAGTGATATGAGATGGACATTGAGTAGACCTCGGAACAAATTTGTACACGATCAGGCGATGATCACTACAAGACGCATCTGGTAGGACACGCCACCTATCCAATCGTACGTCTGCACTAGAAAGTGTGACGTCAATACAAGATTCGCCCATTGGGCTGCAAAAAGTAGGTGGTGCATCAGGGGTATTATGAATTGATAGGTTCATTTCTGCTATAAAATCTTCAACAGCACAACGTCGGTCGAAATCCGTTGACCTAACCTTGCCATACCACAGAGACGATGACGCGTTAACGTCAGCGCCAACGATAACTTTACTGCCCGCGAGTGACTGTAAGACGTGGCGGAGGTTATGTATATGAGGTGCAACAGGGTCTGAGTATTGAAAGTAACAGCTCACAACGTAAACTTTAAAAGAAGCTGATGAGACTTCCGCAACGGCACAGTGGGGCGTCATGAGGTTACGCAAAGACGTTACTGTAAAGTTAGAAGAACGCGCCACGTAAATTCCGGCTCGTGCTTTGCTGTCCAGCTGAACTACTTTGTGATGTAAGTGAGCGTTCTGGTATTGTTCTTGAACAAGTACTATGTCTAAGTTATAATCGATAATTAATTTGTCTAATTCAGAGGTCGTCACCCTATCGTTGTGGAGATTTAATTGTCCTATAGTTAAACTATCCATTATTTTAGTAGTTGGTATTGAGGATTAACTGTTCGAGCTTAAGTTTGTAAGTGGTACACTCTGGGGCACGCAACGATGGTCAAACGGTTTTTTTAATCAATCAAATCAAATCAAATCAAATCATCTTTATTTGTGAACACAGGTATAGTAATAAAGGTCTTATTCATACATTTTAGTTCGATCTATGTCCTACCAATGAAATTGGTGTACAAATATTGTTTTTATTTTAAGTAATAAGTCTGGATTTATACAATACAAAGTCAGGTTCGAGTAAATAATGAGAATTCAATGTATTATTAATCATTAATGAATCAATTATAATTTATTTTTCATGCATGTCAACGATATAATTATTATTTAGAAAGCTATTAATGTCAAATTTTGTAAAATTGAAAATGTTTCAAATTGAAATTGTAAAACGTTTACACGCCACGCAAGTCGGTATGTAATTTAAATTATCCTTGTGCGGGCAGTTATTTGTTTCATGTGCTTCCGAGCAGTTAGCACAGGTAGGTGATTTATTAACGCAGTGTTTCTTAACGTGACCGAACTGTTTAGTACAGACTATGGGTGTCTGGGTCAGCATACAGTTTGGCAATAAGCCAACCGGTATTGTGTATAAGTAGGGCCAGTTACACGACTCTGCTCCCACCCGACAAAAAGAATATAATTCAAATTATAATAATAATAATAATAATATGTTTATTCAACTCAATACAAGTTTATACATTACATAAAAACTATCTTATAGGAGCTTATATAAACAGAAATTCGACAAGACATCTGTAATTATGTGGGCTATAAGTTTTTCTCTTTAGATATACTGTACATTGGCATTGACGGCGGTAAGCCCGCTGACAGCGAGCTGTCTGCTAATTTATGTTGCCAATGTAAAGTGTATCTAAAGAGCAACTTATAAAGCCCAAATTTGAATTATATTCTTTTTACCGGGTGAGAGCGGAGTCATGTGTGGGCTAAGACCTTTACGTCTAAAGCAAACTTTTCCTACTATTTACAGATTGTGTTCTACGTGATCAACGTGGCTTTTCATAGTTTATCTATCTTAAATATATAAAAGAAGAAACTGACTGACTGACTGACTGACTGACTCATCTATCAACACACAGCCCAAACCGCTGGGTCTACAGATTCTAAATTTGGCAAATAGGTTCCTTATGTGGTCCAGGGGTGCACTAAGAAAGGATTTTTCAAAATTCACCCCCTAAGGGGGCTAAACGGGGCTCCAAAGTTTGTATGGGGAAACAAGATTAGTTGGACTATTTTATTCGAAACTTCACAGGAGTGCTCCTATTGATAAATGAGTAGAAACGGGTTTCAGGTTTTTTCAGAATTCAACCCCTAAGAGGGGGAAATGGGGTGACAATGTCTATAAATCAATGCACAGCCCAAACCGCTGAGTCTAGAGATTCCAAATTTGGCATATAGATTTTTTATGAGGTTTTGGGGTGCATTCAGAAAGGATTTTTTAAAATTCACTCCCTAAGGGGTTGAAACGGGGGTCCAAAGATTACATGGGGAAATAGGATTAGTTAGACTACTTTATTTGAAACTTAACGGGAGTACTCCAATCGATAAATGAGTTCACATTTGTGTTTCAGGTTTTTTTAGAATTCAACCCCTAAAGGGGGAAATGGAGTAACAAAGCCTGAAATTCAATAAAGGTATTGTTTTTATGGTAAATTGGGTCGGGTGTATTACAAAAACAACGATTTTAATATTTAATGTGGCAGACCTGAAATACTACCATTCCCTGTTGGGGTTGCGATGGGGTTGAAATGTCTAAAAATCGATATGGGTGTCGATACTGAGATTATCAGGGGTGCTGATTACGAAAATGGCATTTTTTTTGAGATCCAGATGATAATGATTGTGATTACGATGATGATGATTGTGATAATGATGACGATGATTGTGATGTATAAGATGATTGTGTGTAACAGTGATGGTGATTGTAATAGTGACGGTGATTGTGATGGTGATAGCGATGGTTGTGATAACGAGGATGGAGATTGTGATGATGATGATAATGATTGTGATTACGATGATAATGATTGTAATAACGATGCTGGTGATTGTGATAGTGATTTTGATTGTGATTGTGATGGTGATTGTGAAAGTGGCGGTGATTGTGATGGTGATTGTGATTGTGACAGTGATGATAATTGTTATAATGATGAAGGCGATGGTGATTACTATGATAATGATTGTGATAACGAGGATAGTCATTGTGATAGTGATAGTGATGGTGATTGTGATTGTAATAGTGTTGGTGTATGTGATAATTATGGTAATTGTGATAATGATAATGATTGTGGTTGTGATAGTGATGGCGATTGTGATCATGATGATTGTGATTAAAATGATAGTGATTGTGATTACGATTATAATGATTGTGATGACGAAGATGGAGATTGTGATGATGATGATTGTGATAACGATGATAATGGTTGTGATTACGGAGATAATGATTGTGATAACGATTATGGTGATTGTGATAGTGATTTTAATGGTGATTGTGATGGTGATTGTGATGGTGATTGTGATGGTGATTGTGATAGTGATTGTGATGGTGATTGTGATGGTGATTGTGATGGTGATTGTGATGGTGATTGTGATGGTGATTATGATGGTGATTGTGATGGTGATTGTGATGGTGATTGTGATGATGATTGTGATTGTGATAGTGATTGTGATAATGACTGTGATTACGATGATAATGATTGTGATAACGATAATGGTGATTGTGTTAGTTATTTTGATGGTGATGGTGATTGTGAAAGTGATTGTGATAGCGATAGTGATGGTGATTGCGATTGTGATAGTGATTGTGATGGTGATAGCGATGGTTGTGATAACGAGGATGGAGATTGTGATGATGATGATTGTGATTATGATGATTGTTTCATCCACCAAGTTTATGAACGCACCTTTTCGACGTTTGACAGATGACGTTTCAGTTGTCAGTGCGATGACGTTTGCTTGTCAGTGCAATTTTGATTGGGAAGAATCACGCTTCCGTTGTCTTCGTTTTTTTGATGCACGCCTTGTCGTGTAATTATTGATTGAAACTTTGAGTTAATGTTAATCCGATACAATCTTGATCGGTGTTTGATATTTTGTTGATAATTGAGTGAAAATTGAGAGATCTCGCCACCTTGGGTCGTAACCGCGAGTAATTTGTTGGTTATGTAGCCGGCCTTTTTGTGTCATTTGAACGCCGGTAAATTCCTAAATTCAGTGCAGGACTATTGTACATCCCCGATTGGGTTAGCAAACCGGGATAAAATTCAGTTGGACATTGATGAAAAGTGCCACGTGTGTGATCTGAAGGTTTGACCAGGGAGTCGACGGTACGCGCTGTGGGGCGTCCTTGGATACCGTCGAATCTACATAACTTCACATACACAACACAAAACACATTTACACTTACACCCCACCCAGATACGACGTGACCAGGGACTACGCCACATCTCCGGTTCCAACGTGATGGGTAAGTTATATCTAATAGTTGAATAGTTGTTTTCCCTTGTCAATTGGGCAAGTATTATTTTGATTAGGGCTCCGCGTAATCGCGGACATCGTGAGTCTGCTGGGGCAGTCTCACACAATGATAATGGTTGTGATTACGGAGATAATGATTGTGATAACGATGATGGTGATTGTGATAGTGATTGTAATTGTGATTGTGATGGTGATTGTGATTGTGATAGTGATGGTAATTGTGATAATGATGAAGATGATTACTAAGTATGATAATGTTTGTGATAACGAGGATAGTGATTGTGATAGTGATAGTGATAGTGATGGTGATTGGGATTGTAATAGTGTTGGTGTTGTAACAAATCTACTTGCTCCTATAGTCTAAAAGGATAAGCAGACTTATTCAATTGAATTTAATTTAGGAAAAAAAAATACAGCTAGTTATATAAAAAAACTACCTACCACGCACTCTATAGTTTCACAGTTAGGAATCACGGGAGCAGGCGTCAGGGTAGCAGGTCGATACCGGAGCAACCTTGAAGTTTAGCTCTGAAGCAGTAGAAACGGCGGCAGCGCAGATCTCAGAGTTCACCAGGACAGCTCAGCAGCAAGGCAGTGCAGAACTCAGAGCCAGACGTAGGACAGCCCTGCGAGACCAGTAGAGAGACAGGCACGTAGTTAGCCTCCAAACATCGGGAGTAGAAGTCCCAGGAGAATCTTTAGCTGGATCTCCTGGGCAGTTTTAGAATCTCACAGCGAAAACCAAGCTGCTCTCTGATACAATCAAATCAGATCCTATCGTCCACCTTTTTTTTAGCCGTCCGTCAGCTCGTTTCCTTTCAAATCTTACTTTTCTTAGCGTGGCCATCATCTCAACTGACAAGTGTAGTCGGCCAGGACATATCCATGAGTGCGTAAATAATTTTATAATATAATTTAATATTAAGTTATTTAGTACACAATCGTAATAATCTATAAAATATAATGGCTAAACACATATTGATAAAAATAATTTAAATTTTACAAACCAAAAAGTAACTATCATAGACTAAGCAGAAACTGAGAGTTTGACAATTTGACGCTTGACGTAAGTGTCACAACATGAAAATTTTGATAATATTTTATTTCAGCTATTTCCAAGTTAAAGAATCGTATTTAAATCGATTTGCTGAGTGTCGATAAATAAACAAATAAAAAGGATGATGAATAGTATTATGAATGGTGAATATGAAGCGTAAGTATAGCATAATACTATAGTGTATGTGATAATGATGTTGATTGTGATAATGATTGTGGTTGTGATAGTGATGGCGATTGTGATCATGATGATTGTGATTAAGATGATAGTGATTGTGATTACGATTGTAATGATTGTGATGACGAAGATGGAGATTGTGATGATGATTGTGATGGTGATTGTGATGGTGATTGAGATAGTGATGGTGATTGTGATAGTGATGGTGATTGTGATAATGACTGTGATTACGATGATAATGATTGTAATAACGATGATGGTGATTGTGATAGTTATTTTGATGGTAATTGTGATGGTGATGGTGATTGTGAAAGTGATTGTGATAGCGATAGTGATGGTGATTATGATTGTGATAGTGATTGTGATGGTGATGGTGATTGTGATGGTGATTGTGATAATGATTGTGGTAATTATGGTGGTTGTGATAGTGATGGTGATTGGTGATAATGATGATGACTGTGATAGTGATGGTGATTGTGATGATGATGGTCATTGTGATAGTGACGCTGATTGTGATGGTGATAGTGATGGTGATGGGGATTGTGATGGTGATTTCGATTGTGATGGTGATGGTTATAATGATTGTGATAATGATGGTGGTTGTGATAGTGATGGTGATTGTGATGGTGATTGTAATAATGATTGTGATAGTGATGGTGATTGTGATACTACAACAGCCCGTAACGTCCACTGCTGGACATGCCTCTCCCATGATGTGAGGACTTTGCCGTAATCTCCACGCGTGGCAGGCGGATTGGAGATCGCAGTGATGAAAGACTAACAGAAAACGCTGCTGCCCATTCTCTGTTCTACGGAGGTGCAAGGTGTTCTGCCTCAGACATTAGTCGCCTTATACGGCACCCATGAGTGTACTGGGTTGGTTCTATTTTATTCTGCCGGATACCACACGGCTATTTATTATGATAATGATTATGATAATGATGGTGGTTGTGATAGTGATGGTGGTTGTGATAGTGATGGTGATTGTGATGATAATAATAAATTGTGATGATTATGAAATTTGGCCCATAGATAGTTTATAACCTGGATTAACATGTAAGACGCTATTTATTCCTTTAGTATGATTCAGTGGGACAGTTACCGAACTGCACGCGGGCGAAGCCGCGGGCAACAGCTAGTTAAACATAAAAGGAATATTGACAATCCAGCATATAGTAGCAAAAGGTGGAACAAGAGTAAGTGGTCATATTATTATCTCCTTTATTCATTTTTGCATTTTACTTTATACACTTTTAAATATTTCTTTAAAAAAACATACATATGCAAACATTTAAAATTATAAAAAAAGTGTTCCACCGGTATCGGGAGCAGGGTCCAAGCTACCGGTAGTTAGGGCTCCAGAGACAGGAACCCCCTCACAAAGGGAGCCGTATCGAGGAGTACTGCCATCTGAATCAGGCCCTTGATCCAACCGCCTATGGAGAGCTTCGAAAGATGGTCGTCGAGGCTCTTGGCCATAAGGCCATTGGCCGTCGCGACAATCGGCACAATGATAGCCGAGTTCATATTCCACATGTCGCGAACCTCGTGTGCCAAGTCGAGATATTTTATTTGTTTCTCTTTCTTAGCTTTCAGAAGGTTCTCGTTATGCGGGATGGTAACATCGATTATTATAACGCGGCGCGCTGATCGGTCTATAACCACTATGTCAGGCTTATTGGCGACAATAGTCCTATCAGTTATGATAGACTGACCCAGTACAACGTGATATGGTTATTATTTCCTATAGTCATTAACTTACATATTTTTAACATTTTTAAATATTTCTTTGTAAACGCTATAAAATAAACATTTACAAATATAAAAGATACAGCCCACCAGCGCTGGGAACAAGGTCCGAGCTGCCGGTGGTCAGGGCTCTTGAGAAAGGAACCTCCTAACAATACGTGCCGTGTCCAGAAGTACTGCTTTCTAAATCAAGACCTTGATCCAGCTGCCAAACGAGAGCCTCCTGAGATATTGGTTGAGGCTCTTGGCTATTAAGCCATTGGCCGAAACAATGACTGCTGTACTCACATCCCACATATCGACAACCTCGCGAGCCAGATCCAGATTTTTGAATTGTTTATCTTTCTCTGCTTTCACGAGGTTCTCGTCATGCGAGACCGTTATATCAATTATAACAACCATTGTGCGACGCACCAATCGATCTATCATCACAATATCAGGTCTATTGACAACAACAGTTCTGTCGGTGGTGATAGGTGGATCCCAATACATGGTTATTATTATAATCAGCCATTTGTGTCCCACTGCAGGGCAAAGGCTTCCCTTCCCTTCTTCCACTTATCTCTATTCAGTGCTGTTATACGCCAATCCTCGTGGAAGGAGTCGAGTTCATCCAGCCATCTCCTGGGCCTGCAGCGTTGCCATTTGCTGCTGTTTGGGACCCATTTTGTGTGTCTTAAGAATCAGAAACAGTTGCTAGTTTTAAAACCCAGAATGAAGTATAACAATATTTTGGAAATACATAACCATCACTCCTGTAATCCCTGAAGACTTAGGCCGAGGTGTACCTAATAGTACACCCACATTTCACCAGTTATATGTCAGTCCCGTGTAATGGGGGCGAGACTATTGCGATCAACCCGGCACAAATCCAGACTCCGTGGCTGCTACTGAGAAATTCCTGATGGAAAAACCCAATTATAATTTTCCCAATCCGGGAATCGAAACCAGGACCTCATGCTCAGCAGTGACGATTGCGACCACCTAAATCCACGAGGCAGTTGATACACCATAATATCCTATCCTAACTTCCTAATCCTAACTATCTTAACTAATATTATAAATGCGAAAGTCATTCAAGGTATACGTGGTCACCCTTTGAAAATCTTCGCAGATTATCTCCAAGATCGCACCCAAATAGTGAAAATTGGCCCACACGAAAGTGATGAGCTTTCAATCACATACGGCGTTCCGCAAGGCAGCATCCTGGGGCCTACTCTCTTTCTCATTTATATTAATGAACTCTGTAAACTGCCTCTCGAAAATTGCAAGATATTCACGTACGCGGATGACACTGCCCTTGTTGTTGATGGTGATGACTGGCCCCAGACATACCAAAACGCCGAGGCTGCGCTGTCTGCCGTAATGAAATGTTTGGCCGACAACTTGCTCACCTTAAATGTTGATAAATCGGTATATGTTCCATTCTCCATTCGGTCGAATATGTGTCCCTCAAACTCCTTTACCATACAAGCGCATGCCTGTGGTTTCTTAACACAGTGTAGCTGCCTCTTCCTCGCCAAATCGTCTTGTGTAAGGTATTTAGGAGTACTCATCGACCAGCATCTCAACTGGCACCCCCATATCGCCAAAGTCACGTCCCGCATACGTAAGCTTATATATGTTTTCAAGAAGTTGCGAAACTCTGCTGATCATGAAACCCTAAAATTAGTATATTTTGCTCTATGCCGGTCTGTCCTGACGTATTGCTTGCCTGTCTGGGGTGGTGCCACCAAAAATGTATTTATCCGCCTTGAGAGAGCCCAGAGAGCTGTCCTTAAGGTAATGCTCTCTCTTCCACGTAGGTATCCCACTGTGCAGCTCTATTCCGACTGTAAGGTACTCACCGTCAGGCAACTTTATGTGCTCCTTTCGACCCTACGCAAACACTCTGCCCGCCCTCCAAAGGAACCGACTGGCAGGCTTAAGCATAACGTTTTTCCCCACGAACGCCATAGAACTGCCTTTGCCAAACGCCAATTCTACGTTAATAGCATTAATATGTACAACCTCCTAAATAAAAAGTTTAAAATTTATTCATGCCCTAAATATAAATGCAAAAATTTACTTAAAGATTATCTCCAAACATTAAATTATGATGACACTGAGGATCTTCTGCTGGGTAATTTACAATAATAAGGTACTATACATCCACCAACCCAATCCAACCAAAACGGATGTGTACTGAGGGACGGATGGTTACACACCTCTTTCTTTCTCACTACACACATCACACCACATACGCATTCACACACATCCTATACTTACTCACTACACACACACACATACACACTCGGACCCCACATTTATTCTCCTCACCGCTCACTTATACGTTTTCCTTTTTGTGTTTTTATCTCCATAGTTTAAAATTAGTTTAAAATTATCCTGTTTTCTTTTACACCAATTGCTTATTGTTATAAAGTCCTGATTTATTAATTATTATACCATGGCTTTGTCTTGTTATTTATGGAGAATCACTGACTCCTAAGACACAGGTACATACACCTAGTTTAGGAGTCAGGGAATTAAAATTATTGTGTCCTAGTTATAAGCCTTATATGCTCTTAGTTTTTGGTCCTTGTTGTTGTTGTTGTATGATGGCTTTGGTGAAAATAAAGAATTTATTTATTTATTTATTTTTTTGTTACCTTTTCACGCCTAAACCACTGAACCGATCAACCTGAAATACAGAAACGGACATAGGGTACCTTTAAAGTACTGATCCTGAGGAAAATAACAATAACGTTCTAACGATAAAATAGATGGTGCCACGTGTCTTTCGAATCATTATTGAATTATATTAATAGACAAGTCACAAGTTTAGAATTTATTGTCAAATTCTAAACTAACGCGAGAGCGAAACCGCCGCAAAAGCTAGATAATTATAGCTAAGATATTTATACGTAGCTTTTCCGAAACAAATTTAAATATGATATCTGCTTTTTATTTTATATCGTAATGTCTCAATCTTGGATAATAAAGAACTTATTTTTACTTTTATGTTTGAGCCTGCAATGTGAAAGATTTGGTACAGCAATAATAGATGTTTACGATACTTGTTTTCTGCTCCTGAAGTCGGAAAGCTGTGCAGGTAATAGATATATTTCTGAACACAACCCAAAAGGCATAGACAAATGTATAAATAATTTCGCCTTTTACAGGTGCTCAAAGAAGAGTATGTAAGAATATCTTGCGTTTACAAGAAACATCGTTTACGAAGATGTCTGGTTGTGGCTTGTTTCTCATAGATGCGAAGCTTCCTCTAGAGTTATCTGGTTTTATCATTACATACGCCATTGTACTATTGCAGTTTGCATTTTTGTGATTGTGTTTTAAAAAACCCGTTTTTATAAAAATTACTGTTTGGTTTTATATTCAGTGTTTTATACCTAATCTACGTTCTCTGTACCCTCGATAAAATAATTTTGAATATCTATATCTATACTAATATTATAAAGAGGTAACATTTGTTTGTAAGTTTGTATGTTTGTAAGTTTGTTTTTAGGGGGTAATCTCCAGAAGTAATGAACCGATTTTAAAAATTGTTTCACTGGTAGAAAGATACATTATTCATGAGTGCTATAGGCTATATTTTGTATTGGCGTACTTTCACAGGAACGGGAACTACGCGGTTGAAACCGCGGGACGTCAGCTAGTTTGTCATATATTTTCCCTGTGACTGACGTTGATGTTGAAACGCTGGTGACTAAAACAGTGATGGACATGAATGTTGATGGATGAAGCGGGCAAAGAAGGGCAAATAAAACATAGATGGATTGTGTGAGGAATGATATGAAAGAGAAAGGAGTAAATGATAGCGTGACGGTTGACAGAGGAGAATGGAAGAAGAAAACGTGTTACGACGACCTCAAGTAACATGGGACGTAGGCAGGAAGATGAGTAAATTTTTATTCTTAATTATGCAAATTCAAAATTTGGCATATCTTTTTCTTTTTGTAAAATTACTTTGAAATGTTTTCTTAAGATAATAAGATTCAACATTGTTGGTACACCACGTAACTTTAGGCTTTGGAAGAGCGAAGTGACCTAACACAGGCAATTTTCGTCTAAAAGGTCACTTCAACCCCTAGATGTAGTTCATAACTTGTGAAAGAAAATAAATTATTTGGTTTTGTATGTTTGTATTATTTGAATTTATGATGACTAACAAGCACAAATAATAATTGAATGAATACTGTGCTGTCTAATGCCAGCACAGTTCGTTTCGAATCTCACAAGTGATGTCTCCCCATATCACTATCGAGCCTCGCCAGGATAATGAATCATATCATCGATACAAAATAAGAAGAAGACGGTAACTCCTTATTCTTTCAATAATTTCTCACATAATCATTTTTACTTGGCATTTCTTTCTTATTTCTCAATATAAATTATTATATATAACATCTATATATATAAAAAAAGACGGGTTTGTTACAACACTTATAACTCGAGATCTGCTGGATCAATTTTCATGGTTTTTGGGATTTTTCTCCGCCCTGAATAGCAGAATACATTTTAAAAACAATGAAAACTTGACGAATACATAATTATGAAAATGAATCATTTTCCATTTAATTATGTTCCTTTGTTTCGTACCTGTCAAACATTTGTTTTCCTCCTGTCATCCTGTCAAATACTGTGATTGACATTTATGCATGCGTTCAGAAGTGTATTTTGTGTAAACTATTTCAAAAGGGTGAATAAAATTTTGTCTGTAGTTTTTTTTAATCATTTACGTAGGTAGTAGGTAGGTAGTAGGTAGGTAGTAGGTAGGTAGTAGGTAGGTAGTAGGTAGGTAGTAGGTAGGTAGTAGGTAGGTAGTAGGTAGGTAGTAGGCAGGTAGTAGGAAGGTAGTAGGCAGGTAGTAGGCTGGTAGTAGGCAGGTAGTAGGCAGGTAGTAGGCAGGTAGTAGGCAGGTAGTAGGCAGGTAGTAGGCAGGTAGTAGGCAGGTAGTAGACAGGTAGCAGGCAGGTAGCAGGCAGGTAGCAGGCAGGTAGCAGGCAGGTAGCAGGCAGGTAGCAGGCAGGTAGCAGGCAGGTAGCAGGCAGGTAGCAGGCAGGTAGCAGGCAGGTAGCAGGCAGGTAGCAGGCAGGTAGCAGGCAGGTAGCAGGCAGGTAGCAGGCAGGTAGCAGGCAGGTAGCAGGCAGGTAGCAGGCAGGTAGCAGGCAGGTAGCAGGCAGGTAGCAGGCAGGTAGCAGGCAGGTAGCAGGCAGGTAGCAGGCAGGTAGCAGGCAGGTAGCAGGCAGGTAGCAGGCAGGTAGCAGGCAGGTAGCAGGCAGGTAGCAGGCAGGTAGCAGGCAGGTAGCAGGCAGGTAGCAGGCAGGTAGCAGGCAGGTAGCAGGCAGGTAGCAGGCAGGTAGCAGGCAGGTAGCAGGCAGGTAGCAGGCAGGTAGCAGGCAGGTAGCAGGCAGGTAGCAGGCAGGTAGCAGGCAGGTAGCAGGCAGGTAGCAGGCAGGTAGCAGGCAGGTAGCAGGCAGGTAGCAGGCAGGTAGCAGGAAGGTAGCAGGAAGGTAGTAGGCAGGTAGCAGGCAGGTAGCAGGCAGGTAGCAGGCAGGTAGCAGGCAGGTAGTAGGTAGGTAGTAGGGTAAGATTGAGTTGAGGGTATTGCGCTCATAGCTGCAGTGGGCGGTGACAAGTAATAAGGAATTATTGGAGAAGCAGACATACAATTGCGATAAGCACAAGAGAATGGTGATGAGATTACAAAAAAGCAAACTGCAACAGAATAATGACGTAATTTGTGATAAGTCCCATCAGATACATTGGTAGCGTAGCGTCTACATAGAACAGGCCACACGCGGTCATCCTACTGAACGTTCGACTTGTACGCAGTACTTTCTTGCAGAAATGCTTCTGAGTCTCTGTAAAAGAATCATGCAATTGAAAATATTATATTATAAAACAAAGTCCTCCGCCACTTCTGTCTGTCTGTCTGTTCACGATAAACTCAAAAATTACTGCACCGATTTTCATGCTGTTTTCACCAATGGATGGAGTAGTTTTTGAGGAAGGTTTAAGTATAATTTAAAATGTCAAGTTTTTGTATACATTTGCTAAAATATAATAGCAAATGTATACAAAAACATATAAAATATAATAAGCTAAAATATATATATATATATATTGTGTGTGTTTGTTGTTTGTGTGTGTTTGTGTTTTGATTTTTTTATTATTGTTTTTATTTTATTTGTTTGTGACTATAATTATAGTTCTCATCATCTGCTTAGCCTTTCCCCAACTATATTATGGGGGTGTTTGGTCGGCTTCCAGTCTAGCTAAATGCGACTGGATACCAGTATTTAACATGGAGCGACTGCCTATCTGAACTCCACAAACCAGTTAGTACTGGGTAATACGATACCCCTTGGTAATACGGGTTATCAGACATTCGAATATCTGACTACCTGTAACGACAGTCAAAGATCTACAAATGACAGCCGGTAACTGGGTTGTGGAGGTCAGATAGACAGTCGCTCCATGTAAAATACTGGTATTCAGCTGCATCCGGTTCTGTATGGTGTAGGACGTAAAGAATAGCACCATCCCATATCTATCCGTGGGTGTCCTAAGAGGCGACTGAGGTACTTACTAGGGAATGGGCAGCAGCGTTCTCTGTGCTTTTGTAACAACCGTACTACGATCGCCAATCCGCCTGCCAAGCGTGGCGATTATGGCAAAAACCCTCCTTTGGGGGAGGCTCATATCCAGCAGTCGATGTCTTTCGGCTGAAATAGTAGTATAGTAGTAGTAGCTGCATCCGGTTAAACTGAAAGCCGACCCCAATATAAATGTAGTTGTGAAAAGGCTAGGCAGATGGTGATAAAATTTCGAAATCCCTGAAGCTAGATTCATGATTTCTTAACTCACTTGGACAGTTCCGTTGTGTCATCAGCAGTATACACGCAATCTTTGCTTTCTCTATCGCTACATAGAATTTTGCACATTGGATACAATGTACTATCAAGAGCGTCATATTTTTGAACAGCGTTACAAATGTCAGAATACTGATACCAAACTGAAAAGAAAAAAAACATGGAATAAAATACATGATGGTACTGAACATTATGGTTATCGTTTGTGCATCCCTTACATAACATCGTTGTAAAAAGTGACCGAATCGACTCGACACGATCAGGGAACTCTTAGTACGTCAGAAAAAAGTCTGCATCTATTTAGTAAAAGAGGTAACAGAGAGAAGTATAGGTAATACTAGAAATAGAAACCAATTAGTTCAGTCAGGTTTCAGGCTAGCTAAAGTAGACGCATCTTTCTTGGAGTACTGTTAAAAAACCTACCGCAAAATAACCGATGTTAGTCAAATAAATTAACAATTCAATATTTACCCCAGTCCATTCGAACACTGCCAAAGCTTTGAACAATTCCAGTATCAACTCACAATTAAATATGGAGCGGAGAAACGTGTCAACCATGTAATACAAAGTCTGGAAAAAAACATCATACATACATTCATCACTACATAATAAAAAAACAAACCCCGCCGCGTCTGTCTGTCCCTATGTATGCTTAGATCTGTCTCTATGTATGCTTATAACTACGCAGTGGATTTTGATGCGGGTATTATTAATAGATAGAGTGATACAATCATTTGTGGAGACATCAATATTGACATCGTTCTGTTTGATCGATGTGTCCGATCCTTACGATGCAGACATGTAGACGCTTACCTTAGGTAGTATTCCGGTAACGATAATTATGTGTACCGTACCGCCGATCTTATAAAGCTAGACCTAACAAACAACAGACATTTTTTGCATCTTGGGAGAGGCCTTTGTCCAGCAGACTGGGATAACTCTTACTAGGATTAATATTTTGGCGCTCAAATAAACTCAATCCAAACTCACCAGTACTTGAAAAACCGTTGTGTACAATTTGTAAGCTCTCAAAATATTTTTGAACGTTTCCAATAATTTCACACAATATTCATTGCGTTCCTGCTCATCATTCAGCTTTGAAATACTTTTGATCCATTTGTGAAGATATTTTGATAATAATATTAAAACACTAATACCATAAACTATATTTAAATCAAATGTCATGAACATTATGTAACTAATAACATCAAACCATTTGAAGCAATCAAAGACATTAAAGATGACTATAATTACGATATTAACACACAAAACGGATATAACAGAGATCCAATTACAAATACTAAAACTACGAATACGTTTACTGAAGTCGATGCTCCTGTGTATCTTTTGAATCATGAGAATAAGCAAGATATTATCATACTTATGTACAAAATTAAGAAAAAAAATCATTACTATCCCCCAATAGTAAAATATGGCAAACAGCGCAGCGTGGTAGTCAGAAAAGACATAAAATAATGTGTGATGTGCCAAGAATCTATATCATTGGTAATAAACACACGCAATATGAAGATCACTATAATTAAACACACACCAGAAACCGAAAATAGTGTTGATTTCCTTCCATTTGGAGCAATTGTGTTATTTTTCATGTCATATTTTGAGGAATAGAGTAGACGTAGAAAGAAATTTAGAGGATAAATTATTTGTTGGATATCGTTTTGCAGATAGTTGTTCAGAAATATTTCTTGTCTGTTCGACGCCATCGTG
Organism: Xestia xanthographa; assembly: GCA_905147715.2. Classification (NCBI taxonomy): domain Eukaryota; kingdom Metazoa; phylum Arthropoda; class Insecta; order Lepidoptera; family Noctuidae; genus Xestia; species Xestia xanthographa. The sequence goes on from LR990644.1 coordinate 7,165,382, forward strand.
TTACCACAGCAGCTTAAGATACTGTTAAAAATCGACACAGCTTGTTCTATGAAACTATGTTAGGAACTTTTAACTTTTACTGATCCGAAAAGTAATAAAATGAAGTTCAACAACAGTTGTCATATCTAATATTCTGATCGTATCACCGTTCAAGTTGACATTGTCAAATAACAACCTTAGTTGTATTAACCTGTGTATGACCGAGGCTTCGTCCGCATAGAGTCCGGTGATTGTCCCACGAGATCGTACTATACAAAATATGGTAAAAATTCCATTAATCCGAAGAAAGCGCTGCACTTTCAAATTTTATCATCATCATCTGCCTAGCCTTTTCCCAACTATATTGGGGTCAGCTTCCAGTCTAACCGGATGCAACTGAATACCAGTATTTTACATGGAGCGACTGCCTATCTGACCTCCACAACCCAGTAAGTAATGGGTAATACGATACCCCTTGATAAGATTGGATGTCAGACTTTTTTTTGGGCCACTGCCTACCTATAACGACTGTCAAAGATCTGCAAATGACAGCAGGGACTAACAGCTTAACGGGCTCTCCGAGGCATGGAGGAAACTCATTAATAATAATTATGTACACACACACATTTACTCCACCGGAAAACACACACACATTTACCGCCATTCTGTGGAATTCACAGCTGGCTTCTCTATTTCGTGATCTTTATAATCTAGATCTCTTCAAAGTTTGAGTGAATCGGTTTCTTCTAGGAGAGCGTGCTCCACCTTAGGCCGCGTCATCGCTTCACATCAGGCGAGTTGCAAACGAAAGCCTATTTGCAATAAAAAAGAGTATTTTATGTGTTAATCCAAGTTTTGAACTATCTGTGTGCCAAATATCGTCCGAGTCCGACCAGAAGTTTTTGTGTGACAGTTACAAACATCCATCAGTATTCACAAACATGCGCATATAATTATAGTAGTAATTATATTTTCAACACGATATAAATATAAGAAGTAAGATATGTGACATAATGAGATAAGAAGTAAGATAAAAAAGCTTTTGGGTAAGTACATTCAAATAATAGAAGGAGATAATCAAACGGGCATTCTATTGCTTTATTATTGAAGATCGTGTTATTAAATGGTAGACATTTGCATGAGACTGAGATGAGAATGCTATGGGGGTTTGTGGTGTTACGCGAATGGAGAAAATAAGAAATAAGTAGTGGAGGTGAACTTGTACCGATATCATTGGACCAGTACTGCTCTTCATGAGGAACAGGATGGAAAGTTTTTCATCCTCCACTAAAAAGGGAGAATTCTACGACCGGACAAGACAGTGTTTGTACATCAATTGGATATGTGCTGGTTTATTAAGTGGTTACTTCCCCAAAAGACATGTGCGTTCAAATCCGTTACAGACCCAAACTGGTTTTTGTATTTTTGCCATAACATTTTATTATAATCAATGTACTGTTTAAGTGAATAATAAAATAATAAGTTTAAGTAAGTGTTTATTTTTAAAAAGTCAGTTGTTAATAAATATTGTTTTTTTTTTCAATAAACATGTTGAGGGGTTATTAGCACATAATTACTGACGCCTGCTGTGTGTACTTATGCAAACAAAAACCAAGCAGTTTTAATATTTTGGAAAATAATAAAATAAAACTTCAACAGCAAGGGAACTCTTTAATAGTACCAGGATTACAGAAATGCAAACTGTAATAGCACAACAGTGTAGTGAGTAAGAAGGGCCATTAGTCGTAATAGTATATCAATATCGACGTAGAAAAAACCACATGTACTCATCTTGCTGAATGACGCACGATACACCCGCAGAATATTTTTGCATAATTGAATCAGAATCAGAATCAGAATCAGAATGTTTATTTGTAAACATAGGTAGTTACAGTGTGTGAGGTGTTACATTTTTTTTTTTTTTAAGTGCTCTATGTTTTGCCATTTGGCGTACAAATATTATCATCAAATTAAATTAAATTCAGTTAATTACTTGCAACAAATACCTTCATTATTTAAAATTATAACAATACATTAATAAAAATTATAAAAATCAAAGTAAGTCGATCAATAAATATTCTCAGAATGTCAACAATAAAATTTAAGAAATTTCAAATGATAAATGTCAGAAGATAATAATGTAGATAGTGTCAATTATAAAATTTTAAATTAATACATGAATGTCAAATAAATTAATATAAATCAATAAACCATTTCAACAATGTCAACAATAAAATCTAAGGAAGTATATAAATGTTAAATATCAATCAAAGTAAATAGAATAATGTCAACTGATTGCAGTGTCAATTAAATAAATACCAAATAATTACAGAAATGTCAAAACAGATAATGACCTAATGCTTATTGTCTGAAGGAGGTATTATAGAACTGTCATCCAAATAGTCCTTTAGCGAGTAGTAACATTTATTGACTAATATTTTCAGAAGTACACTTTTGAATTTGTCCAGATTTAACGATTTCAACGTCTCAGGCAGCTTGTTAAATATTTTTGTGGCCATACAGAAAGTGCTTTTATTCATTAAAGCTGTTCTGCCATGTATGTTTTCGAGTTCGAACTTATTTTTGTCACGTAGTTTTCTATAGTGACTTTTGAAAGCTACTTTGTACTGCGAGATGTGTATTTTGACAAATATGTTAGTTTCGTAGATGTACAATGATGGTAGGGTAAGAATATTTAGGCTTTTAAAGAACGGCTGACAACTGTCGGTGCTATTTAGGCCACACATAGATCTTATACATTTTTTTTGAGATCTAAATACAAAATCTCTATCGACTGAGTTGCCCCAATACATTATGCCATACCTTAGTGTTGATGCAACATAACCATGATAAGCCGTTAGTACTGATTCTAGATTGACAATCTTTGACAGTTTGTAGAGAACATAGGCGAATTTATTCAATTTTTTACAAATTTCGTCTGTCTGGGATCTCCAGGTCAGATTATTATCTATTACGATCCCAAGGAATTTGGCGACCGTAGCTGGCTCTATTTGAGTTCCTAAATACTGAATTTCGGGAACCTTACTTGGTAGTCTCTGGTAAAAATGCATAATTTTAGTTTTATTAAGATTTATTGCGAGATTATTATTGTCAAACCATGATATAATTGTATTTAATGTCATATTTATTTCATTTTCATAAGTCATATAATCGTCACATTCGACCACTACTGTGCTGTCATCAGCAAACAGTACCATGGGATGGTTTACGTGTCCGGGCAGATCATTAATGTATATTATGAAGAGGGGTGGGCCTAGTACACTGCCTTGGGGTACGCCGTATTTTATGGTTCTACATTTGGATCGATATTTCTTCTCGTAACCGTTATTTGCGCATATTTGTGAGATTTCTACAAATTGTTTTCGATTTACCAAATAGGATTCTAACAGTTTAAGTATATTCCCCCTGATACCATATTTTTCAAGTTTCTTTAGCAGTATTGCGTAATCTACATAGTCGAAAGCCTTGGTCAGATCCATAAAGATCGCACATACAGGATTTCTTTTGTCAACATTTGATAGAACAGGGAGAAGAAGATCATGTATGGCCATATTAATTGTCTTCTGTTTACGAAATCCCTTTTGTTCTTTTACTAATATGTTTGACTTCTCAAGATATGTATATAGGGATTTATAAATTACTTTCTCAAATACCTTTGAGAAGACAGGTATCAAGGCAACAGGTCTGTAATTTGCCATTGTTCGCTTATCCTGTTTTTTATGCAATGGTACAATTATGGAAGTTTTTAGACCTTCGGGAAAAATCCCATTAGAGATACTCATGTTAATGATGTGACTGAGATGTGGAGCTATATATTGAGCGGCTTCTTTTATAACTTTAGTGCAAATCCCGTCGTAACCAACACTATTTGTATTTCTGAGTGAGTTTATATGGTTGATTATGTCCTGCGGTATAGTTGGTTCCATAAATAAAGAACTAGAGCTGTTAGAGTGTATAGGAATTTCTGGCACTGTCTTATTTTTAGGTTCGGTAACTTGGTCAACATAAAAATCGTTAAAAGACTCAGCTATTTCTGACGGGTTTGTTATTTGCTTTGAGCCTGTTCGTATTTCTGTTATTGGCTCTTTAGGAAAGAAGGTTTTTGAATTGTTGATCACTGTCCACGCCGCTTTCGATTTATTTTTTGAGGTCTTAATGTAATGGTTATTTTGTGATTTTTGTGTTAATGATAGAATATTTTTTAGTCTAGCTGAGTATATTTTGAATGTGCTTTTATTATTTGAGGTAGGGTTTTTTCTATATTGCCATAACAGTTGTCGTTTCTTTTGACTGCATTTCCTTATCCCGTTAGAGATCCATTTTGCTTTTTTGCTAATCGATATTGTTCTCATTTCATAAGGAAAGCAGAGATTGTAAAAACATTTAAATAGGTCTAGAAAACGGTTGTAGGCCTCGTTAACATCACTGGTGCTATAAATTTCTGAAAATGTGAGACATTTTATGCTGTTTTTAAATTTTTCTATATTTTCTTTGCAATAATTTCGTCTTTTTACTCGCCAGTACTTTAAAGCACATGTTTTCTTAACTGGACATTTCAAAAGCTGTGCTGTATGATCCGACAAACCGAATTCTATAATTTCCCCTTTACAGCCCTTTACATTATGAGCAATATTGTCCAAACATGTCCCACTGCTTAGCCTAGTGGGTTGAGAAAATTGTAATTTTAAGTTATAGCTTAACAGTGTATACTCAAAATTCAAAGTTTGTATATTTCTTTTCAAAATGTTAATATTAAAGTCCCCACATAAAATAACCTTTTTACTTAGTTTTAAACATACCAAATTTAATATGTTGTTAAAATTATCGTAAAATGTATCTAAATTAGATTGGGGCACCCTATATATGCATACAATTATAATGTTATGTTCTGTTAATTCTATCGCGCAGCATTCAATTAAGTTAGTTACAGAATAGTTACTTAAATTTAGCACCTTATATTTATGGTTAGTTCTAGTTAAAATGCATGCGCCACCTCTTCTACATCCTCTGGAGAAACTCGTTGCTAAGCTGTAGCTAGGTATGTTTAATAGTTCTCCCTGTTCAGGTGTCATAAAATGTTCAGTTACGCATATCGCATCGATCCTTTTTCCATCACTCTCTAGTTCGTCCAAATGAACATTTAGGATATCAACTTTGTTCAGGAGCCCAGCAATATTTTGATGCAGGATGTACAGGTTATTGTACACGAAAAAAGTTCGAAGTTTCCTTTAGATTTTCATTTGCACTGATAGAGACGGTTTCTTGTGTATTGTTGCTGTTTAGCTGGCTATTCGTTTGACAATAAAGATTCAGATCAATCAAGATGTTTCTCATAATATTGTCGTATATGTTCCTCATTCCGTACTTATTGATTCTGCCTGAAGTGTATGAAAACATCTCAAGTGTTAGGTCACGATTGCTGTCGAAGATGTACGCGTACTTATGACTTTGGTTATCTAATTGAAGCAGGTTATTAAACATTTCGACTTTAAAGTTGTATATTGGCGATTCTGTTTTGTATGTAGGAAGACAAATCACTACGTTGGTGTGTGACACTTTTCGGAGGGATTCATTTAACATATTTATTACGTCTATAAAGTTGTTATCATATGTGTTAATATCATCTTCTCCTATGAAGAGTAAGCAGTAGTCCTCTAAGGTAAAATCTTTTAGTTTTTGTTCGATACCGCTTATGAGTCGCATTATGGTACAGTTGGGCATTATATAATGGCAGTAGTGAAAATATTCAGAAAAAACTTCCTCAACTAAAGGTTTGGATCCCTTGATTTTGCTACAGCTCAGGATACATAGTTTATTCTTTTGCGTAGGTTTTGATACTAAATTTTTTGGTGCGGTAGGCATATCTTTCGATTTGTTTGGTGTATGAGGGTTGCTATAAATACTTGTAGTTTGTGTCTCTTTATTTTGTTTGTTAGTCGCAGCCTCAAGACGATGTGGTTGTTGCTCATGTTCGTTGATGACCTTATTTGGTGAGCTCATTCGTTGCAAAGTTTTGGTTTTACGTATCGGTGTTGCACTTTTTTTCTCAGGAGTCGAGCATATTTTCTTAAATGTGTTAACAGTCTTAATCATGTTTTGTAGGTCAGATTTGAGACGAAAGTTCTCATTATTTAAATCTTCTATTTCTTTATGTGCGCTTAATAATTGATTCTTAAGTATTTTATTTTCTTCAGTTAACTCGCGAACGTCGTCAAATGTATCATGGAAGCTGTCAGGAATACTCATCATTGTTGTGTCAAGTATAGTTTTTTCGCTGTTGTTATTAGTCATATTTTTAGTCAGGTCAGTTAGCGAGTTTGATCTACAGGGTTTACGGTAGGTTATGTTGTTGCTGTTGGAGTCCATCTTTACTCGAAGCTATCGTAGCGCCCTCTAGTGTGAAATTATTGACGGAATAATAGTTCAAATTTGTCGGTAATTTGAACTGTTCAATGTTCTGTGTCAGAATGTAGAATTTTGGGAATTCACAAAAAGAGGCGAGCGTTGGCGGGGCTCGAACCTGCGATCACTCGTTTAGCGTTTAGATGTAGTCTCTTACGCCGCCGATCCAAGTGAACTTAAGATTTTTTGTTGAAATTGAGCATCGCATTGATTAGATCCAATATTTGAATGAAACAAAAACGGTTGAAATGACTCATGCAATTGGAATTTTTTCGCTGTCAAACACTGGTCACTTTGTTTTTTTTCGACTTCAAGTTTATATGAACTTCGCATTTGTTATTGAGTCTCACTGTTTTAGGTGTCACTTCACTTGATTTGTATTTATTGTTTATTGGTTTTTTGTGGTTTTCAATTTTTTATTGTTTTAAGAGTTTTGGTCTTATGTTCACAGTTTGTGTATAATATTCGTAGATAACACTCTCACTTAGTCATTAGTCACTGTTTTATCGTTTGACTTATTTTTATTTACATCTGTACACTATTATTATTTTTAAAAGATATTTTACACAGAGCGTTTTTTCTCGCGTTAGACTAGATGCAGCGCCATCTAGCGAGTTCTTTGCTTTTGATCATCTGGAATTAAATTATATATTAGGACTAAACATTGATTGAATAATTGAAACAAAATATATTATGTATTTACCATACGCTAAATACAAGCTTTGGACGTGGAGTTCGAGGCGGGTACCAGCCCGTTATACAATACAATGTACTTACATAAAAAGGACTAAATTACACAAAAGATTCTTTGGGTCGATACCCGGTTCAGAAGCAGCCACGGAGTCTGGATTAGTTTTTGGGTGTATTATTAGGATTACAGGGATTACGGCGTGATGTCACAGCAGCTGGGCGAGGAGCCTGCTACAGTTTCATCATCATCATCAGCCTATTAATGTTCCCACTGCTGGGACACAGGCTTCCTCTCTATGAGAGGGACTACTACAGTTTACTTTTATTCAAATTATTTTTTCACCTGTACATTCTGATACCAACACGCGTTCGCATATTTCTTTTCCATCTTTGAGAGCATCATAGAACGCTTCCATTTGCAAACTCAGTGTGACTTGTATTAACATAGTCTTTATCATGCCAGAGTACAGGAACAACGATATGTAAGGAGTTCTTGGCTAAAAAACAAATAGGAATTTTGTATAATCATTATGAAATTCTGTAATATTAGTTTGGAACATCAGGCCAGTTTTAGTGCTTGACCGACCGTTGCGTCGGTGCGTAAGTTGGTCCTGCTTGTCATTTGTATGAAATTTCACAAGTCATGACAGTGCTCGAACGCACGCATATCTTGCCACGCACTGCTTACGAGGACCGTCGGTCAAGCCCGTCCACATGCGTGCTATCGGACGACTGACGCGGAAACATATTAACGCGTTCAGTGCTACACCGATCCGTGGACCGACCGTATTTTATACCATAATTTGTAAACGTGTCCATATCATGTACGTTTTTCGTGGACTGTACCAGTCCGGCCAGTTTGGTCAGGAGAGCACTGAATGTCACAAACTGACTATTGGTTAAGCGTATCGTCAGGAACGCACCGACGCGGGTCGGTCGAACACTAAAACCGGCCTCAAAGTTGAAGAAATGCAATGAGTTGTGTCATCTCCAAATCTTTAGAACTGGGAATGGCTGAAAAGAATAAAGGTCTTTGTTTTGTAGTGGTTGATTCCAGCCTGAAATTATTGACTGTGACTGGCTTGTGGAGGTCAGATAAGCAGTCATCATCTGCCTTTTCCCAACTATGTATGTCGGGGTCGGCTTCCAGTCTAACCGGATGCGGCTGAATACTAGTATTTTACATAAAGCGACTGCCTATCTGACCTCCACAATCCATTTAATAATGGGTAATACGGTACCCCTTGGAATGACTGGTTTCGGGCCACTGACTACCGGTAACGACTGTCAAGCATCTTCAAATGACAGCTGGGACAAACGGCTTATCGTGTTTTCTGAGGCACGGAGGAAACCCGGTACGATGGTCACCCACCCACAGACCGACCTAGGCGCCTGCCTACGTCGGTCTCTATCCGTGCTTACGGCTTAACCTTGAAACTCAACCTATGTGGCTGTTATTATTTAGCCATGAGCTCCTTCGATAGGCGGTCGCTTCTTTTTAAATACTGATATTTAGCTAGATTTGTTAGTCTGAAAGCCGAGCCCCAACATAATTGGAAAAAGATAATGACCAATGTGTAGCAGTGAGTGGGTAGTTATTCCATAAAGACATCGTCCGAAAAAAAACTGGTACGAAAGTACGTATAGCTAAACTAAAGTCAGTCAGTATTTATTGTCTTTACATGAAGCTGTTATATTGAAATTGTCATAATACTTACCAAAAACATATTACGGAATTCAATCATGACTTCAACGTTGATCAGGCAACGGAAGAAAGTCTCGATAATTTGATATAGAACCTGAAACAAATCAATCTCATTTGATTATTGAAACAAAGCAAGATGAGCCATCAGGTGAACAAACTTAAATTCTGACAGTTCGGCTAAAATGGGTAGATAAATATCATTATTATTTTTCTTGTTATCGAGTTGATTGGTTGGGATATCCCAAGAAAAAAACTAACTATTTCAACTTGACAACACAAAAGTTATGTCTTATTTGGAACTTATGGTTGACCTACAGTAGGAATGTATTGTATTTAAGAAGCAAACGTAGCTTGTATTTATTTAATACTAGCTTTTGTCCGTGATCTTCGTTCAGTCTAGCCATTTCGGAGATTAGCCGAATCAAACAAACAGACAAAGAGATAAATTAAAAAAAAAATGTTGCAAGTACCGTATACTTTCACAATAATAATACGCATTCAGTAAAAAGCTGTTGTTTTGAAATTACAAAAGGTTACTTAAATTCAATTTATTTGCCTATACGAGTATGTATCTAGATTTTAATCACATAGTACAGGGGTGGTATTGCCGTAGGCAATTTACGATTTCTCGACCCGAAAGTTTCTTCAGCACAAAACCGTACCAGAGGCCCTACTCCCTAACGTTTCGTTCGTATATTCGGATCTATCCGTCTCTCTTGCGCACGTCTGCAGATGAGCGCGAGTGAGAGAGACGGATAGATCCGAAAATACGGACGAACCGTTAAGGAGCAGGGCCTAAGGTTTGGCATAAAAAATCTGTTGTATTCGCTACTTACCGGTAGCTCGAAAACTTTTTTGATGATATTGTAGCATTTTAACATGTCTACATAAACTTTAAACATTTTTCTGCTATGCACATCATTGTTTTGATGCTCCGTCAAATTCTTTATATCCAAATTCCAAAGTTTAACTTTGTCTCTCAATAATTCAATCAAGACAATAGCATAAATTAGATTAGTATCAAGTCTTGAAATCACCAATAGGTTGAATACAATATGTCAAGAAGTAATACACATAAAAATAAAAACTAAAATATAGTATCCCCACATTAATGAGACATGTATCCACATTCTTATAACAGACCACTTAATACAATCCTCATTTTTAATAAATCTATGTACTTCTTGAAATGTCAAAACAAATTTGACCATCTTCTTTGTCAATCTGATGTTAATGATACAGTTCATAACGAATCCGGTACAGTAGAAGATAAAATCAAAGTACAATGCAGAATAAAAGAAAGTAATCGTGCCATATCGTCTCAAATTTGAATCTAGCGATATTTCCAATAGACGATATACGTAACCTGCCAGGAATGCTAACGTCGCGCACAATATCGTTAACTTATTGAAAAGATTATTCGGACTTATGAAATTGTTCTTGATGCAATATTTTGGATTTAAGACTAGCGTTTGCATCAAATTCAGAGGAAACAACATAGACTGCACATTTTTATCAACTTTTTCACAAAAAGCCGTCTCAAAGGGATCATTTCTTGCAGTTTGGCACCCGATGTTTCTATCCATGGACCCCATTTTATAGTAGGTAATTTTTCGAACGCAAATGCTAACAGTAAAAATAATTTAACAGTACTGGAATATTAATTTACTTGATCACACTTAAATAAATTGTGTTTTTGCTTTCATATGCGTAACAGAAGCGTGACGGTACAAATAATAATTAACGAAATTAAAAAATAATAAAGATATGTTAAAACAAACAAGCCTACTTCACTGTAAACCCTTATTAGCATAGCAACAGAAATAAAACATGTTTTTTTTTAAGATTTCAAAAACACGGATGACCATTGAGAAATGCAATCGATACGATTGTGAACGATCCATGTGCTCCCGATTATCAAGAAACTTATTTCAAAGTGATGGGCAGTTCGTCGTTACCTTCGAGCTTCCAAAATTCTACTTCTTCAAATTCCTTGACACGGGATACCATCAGGATACAGTAAGAATTTGACATAAAACCGCGCACCGGTTTTATGTCATATTCTTACACTATCTCAACGATGAAGCTCTGGAACGCGCTATAATATACTTTGGCATTCAAAAAGCTGAAAGCAAATTCACTTTTAAGAGAGGATTCGTAACCACGATTTAAGTCAGACTGAGACGCAGTTGTAGTAAAAAAGCAATCGCGATGAGATCACTAATGCGTTACAGAAGCAGCACAGCCCTATCAACATCCAGAACGCATTAACCCCAGCGCACAACGAGGATGGCAGGGCCGAGCATTTTATCTTTAGCTGTTAAAGATTCCAATGTTTAAAGACCGACCTCAAGGCATCAAAGGGGATTTCTCTTCGTGGCATTCGACAATCGAATCCGTATCTTGTTACCACTAGTTCCCTATGAATTTACGTTGGGTTTAGATAAAATGCCCTGCTCTGTCATCTCCAATGTCGCTGGCCTTTATTGTATTGAAATGGTTGTTATCATTGCTTGGTTGACGGCTTCGTGAAGTCTGTTTACACCCTGTTTATATTTTACAAGGCGTCGCTTTGCATCATGGTCAAATTCAAGGAGATATCTATGCTAATGATTCTCGACCCGAATCAATAAAATCAAATGGATAGTTAACCACCCGTATTAAAATGCAGCCTATCTGTAACTGGCCCTATAATCGCGCCTTTACACACACAAATAAACGCACACAGAGACATGTTGTGCGATGGGTGATTCTTCTATTACTTTCGCGTTATTCTAAAATACTGTCAAATTTAAACAATTTAAAATAGCAGCTCTAATAATTATTTGACCGGATATCGTAATTTAAATAAATTATTTATGTCTTTTGTGACTAGTTTCTGAATTTTTACAAGGATGTAAAACTACCCCTTGTATAATAATCATATAACAAATGCAAAAAACCATACTAACCCAACCTGATGTAATAATATTTACTTAATGTGGTTGGCTCAGTCTACTATGCTTGATTACTTGGACATTCTACATTTTCTAATGGTAACTACACATTTTGTAGATAGTGTTTTTATTTAAATTAACATATTCTTTCCATGGAAGTAGTAGTTAACGCAGTAAATGCTAGGCGGTGAAACTATAGAAAAAACTCTTGATATTTTTTGTCTTTATAGATTTGTATGATAAAGCCGATGATCGGTCGTGTATTTCTTTAAAATAAACAATATGAACCAAATTTAGTAAAAACTAACACAAAAAATAGATAAATAATTGTATTTGTCCAAACAATACAAACATATAACTCATGGTTTCGACAAACCAAACCAAACCCTTTTACTTGATTAAAATATAAGCAAACAGTTCATAAAGAAACAAAGTTATTTCTTGATTGTTACTAAGGCTTCATTCCTCAAAAGTCTTCAACACAGTTACACGGCTGTATCGAAAATAAAACATGAAGACACACATTAGTATTGACCCTATTACATTCAATTTCTTGGACAGGAATTTTCAAAAGTTGCTGTTTCCTTTCCGTTGCTTTCAGCACATAGTGTTCTTATCAACTTTCTCCATTGAATACAATTGTATAAGACCTCATCGTGTCTCTTACTATATGGTTTCTCTTATTGGTACCCTTATGTTCATAAGCTTTCATATGTTTACAGTTTTCTTGACAACAGACTTTGATGGAACAGTCAATAAATTCATCACTGTCTTTTTAAAGATAAATTTCCTCTTGTTTTTGATTCCTTTCGTGTCTTTTTACATGCTCAATATCATTCTAAGGGAGAACCACGTCCAGTTGATTTTAAAGATCCAAAAAGCTTTCAGGTTAAGCAATTTTAAGTCATACAAAAGGCCCATCATTAGGAACTGGACGGGAATTGTGCGTCATAGTCTTGACTTTATTATCAGTGCTGCTGTCACTGGTAAATTAGTAACAGCAATGTATTTTTACACTCTTCTTTACTTCGATGTTAACTTAACTTACGGTGTTTCCATGATTGCTTTGATAAGAGATGGAATGTATTCATGGATCTCTGAGGTCGAGTACTATTGTAAACTGTGCTCGGAATTTGGAGAAGAAAAATATAATGATAGATTGAAAAAGCTTTTCGAATCATACATCAGTTTATTGGAATCATTTGATATGTTCAAGTACATATTTAAGTTTTCGGTAAAATACATTTTTCTTTCAAGCGTGTTTTTCAAATGGTTTTAAACTTTTTTAGCTATTTTCAAATGCATTTCATTTCCAGACCCTATTTCAAGCATTAGACACATTTTTCCATAATCTACTGTACCTTCAGGCAATAATAGAAGCGTTACAAGCAGAAAAAACACATTTTGGCACGGTGAGCTTAATATTCTTTTTTTTTAACAAAATAATGTATATTTGTGGAATAAAAATGTTCCCTATAAATTTTCTTCTTTAATTTTCCACTTTTTGAATCATTATCATCATAAGCTCTTGTCCCATTTTACTTTGGATTGGTCAAACGTGTCGCTATCATTTACTACTTCTTCTTTCACATCATTTCTCACACATTCTATCCATCTTTTTTTTTGGTCTTCCTCTTTCTCTACATCCATCAACATTAATTTATATTCTTTTTTTTATAATTAAGCCGGTTTTTTTCCACTGCTGGGCAAAGGCCTCCCCTATTTCCTTCCAACTCTCCCGGTGTTTTGTTTCCTCTAGCCAATCTGACATTAACGAGTCCAAATCGTCACGCCAGCGTTTTTTGGGCCTGCCTCGGTGACGACGACCGTCTTCAGCCCACTGTGTGACGATTCTGACCCACTTACCCAGACCCATTCTGGAAATGTGACCCGCCCAGTCCTATTTAGCATTGCCGATGTTGGCGATAAGTCAGCGAGGTTATCGCAGACTTATCGCCAACATCGGCAATGCCTTTATATTCATCACTCAATTTACTTATTTTATAAATTTAACTTGCAGCATGAACTCAAAACATTTGAACAGGTCTTCGTCCTTTGGGTAATGAAAAATATAGCGTTTGTCACAATATTTGGTTTGTATTGTGAAAGATTCTACACGTGTGTGTCTGAAGTCGACGCTGCTTGCTGTAGACTGCTAAGAAGTCTGCAAAGTACTGGTAAGGCTTGACTAATAGTAACTTACACCCACACTCAGAGTCAGTTAATGGTTACCTAAGCGGTTCCTTAGTAAATATTAAAAAAAGTTCACCCTCTAGGTCGGTTAACGGTTCATTAGCGTTCCTTAATGACAATTAAAGTTAAAGCAAAACCTTTACTTATATTTAATGGCTGATTTTAACATCTACGTTTCGGGTTATATTTTTACCCGCGAATTCGATTTCATATTAATTAAACGTTTATAATTTTTTTACAAAAACCCCCTCCCCATACCTTTACAAAATATTTTATTCAAGAATTTCACGCAAGATATTAGATTTACACCTGAATCTGTAAAAAGAGTTAAGTATATTGTCGTTGGTGGCATCCGACGTCAGGAAACCAAAGAAAAGACGATTACCATTTGCATCGGAAATAATGTTACTAATAAAATTACGGTACTTCGCTACAGGAAGCCAGGGTTAGCAGATACATAGCATAGAATTAATTGACACAGAAATATGAATGGAAGTTCTTCGATTACACAAGGTGTGTCGTTGAATTTTATTGTTATCACATTTTCACTGAAAGTACATAGATACATAACATAACGTAAATAAATACAGATAAAATTCAAATTCACAACACAAAACTTTCCCGCCCGGTTAATACTACTTAACATTGACAGTTGACAGCAGTGATGCCATAGAAAAAAGATCGCAATCACTTTATTTTAATTCAATGAAAATAGCTGTTCTTTTTGCAATTTACTAAAAACTTACAGTAAAAGAACTGATTATCAGCTAAATTACTATTAATGATCATTTTCAACGTTTATAAATATAAAACTTTAATGCTATTTAATTTTAACACTTTCTAAATGTGGTTATACCAAGTCTTTATCGATATGCAATCGATAAGATGATTTTAGGATGCTTCGTCTTAAGTATAATTAAATCTGTCATTATCTAATGAACCCTTAAATTATGTCTCTAGGATGTAGCATTGATTTACGGATATAATGATTATTAGTTAAGTATTCATTAGGACCAATTTAATGAACGACTCTAAGTGTGGCTGTTAGACAGTTTCCAACTCAAAAAATGTGCTTTCTTGAACATTTGGTTCAGGTCTGTGTTATCTATCTGATTATCATGAGAAGACACACTGAAACAAACTTCACGGTCTTGTTTATAGTCCAGTAATGTCTTGGTTAGCTGATCATGTTAGAACCATTCATATTCGTAACTGAGATGGGGATGAAGATTTACACCCAGTTCTTCATACCTCTAAAGAATCACACAGATTCGAGTTGATCTTTCAACTCAGAACTCAAGGACCCGAATAACATACTCGTACATAACTATACACTTTCCTTTATAGCATAATCAGCCTATAATGTTCCCACTGCTGGGACACACGGCCTCCTCTCTATGAGAGGAAATGTACTATAATATTCATTGTTTCTTTATAGAAGACTTCTTTGGTTATTTTTTTTTTTCATCTCTGTTACAGTGGAAGCTAAGAGACTTTGCAAGAACGTGTTGCGAGTGAACAATGCAGCCTGCCACAAGATGACTGCTTGTCGGGTCTTCACGATTGATGGACGCCTGCCTCTGAAGTTTATTAGTCTTGTATTGGAGTATACTGTTGTGATACTACAGTTTGCTGTGTTAGCGTGGATGAAGAAAACAACATTAAGAGACTTTTAAAATAATAATGTCGAACTATCTATGCTCCGCAACTTTCATCCGCGTGAAATGATTATAAAAATATTACATCTCGATTTTTTTAAATCAGATTATCTTAACAATTCCAAGGTTTTTTTTTTTTGCACGGAACTCTTATCCTTTTTCTAAAATAAAAGTAGCCTTTGTTAGACTTTATAACATCAGCAATCTGCCAGTAGAAGTCCCGTCCGTAAAAGCCCCAAGTCAAAGCTTGACGTGAAAAAAACTCAAATACGTAGAAGCTGTGTTTAATATTTTTTAAAAGAAAAGTATATACAAACAGGTATTTCACAAAACAGCGAATTGCAGTAGTACTATTAGGTAATTACTAATAAGTCCTATAAAACACATTGGTAAGGTAGCGTCTATATAGAACAGGCCACACGCGCTCATCTTACTGATCATACGATTTGTTTGTAACACTTTCTTGCACAGATTCTCTTGACTTTCTGTAAATATACAATGTTATATTTTATGCATTTTATTTTGATGTTACTGTTTTTAAGGTCCACTAGTTACAAATTAGCCTTGTGGTATCTGGCAGAGTAGAATAGAACCAACCCATTACACTCACGGGTGTCGTATAAGGCGACTAATGTCTGAGACAGAACACCTTGCGCCTCCGTAGACCAGAGAATGGGCAGCAGCGTTTTCTGTTAGTCTTTCATCACTGCGATCTCCAATCCGCCTGCCAAGCGTGGAGATTACGGCAAATCCTCCCATCATGGAAGAGGCTTATGTCCAGCAGTGGACGTTATGGGCTGTTGTAGTGTTGTAGTAGTTACAAATAAAAGTGAACTGAAGTAGGAATAAACTAAAAAAGGTTAGTGCCTAATCTGGTGTCAGAGTTTTATCCCGTGGGCCTCTGACTTGTCTTTACATGCCGTCGAGAAATATATCTCAGGCCGTTGGATGCCCAGCATATGAAAGTAGACTTTATGCCTAACACAGAATTTATAATATCTAGTAAGGAGCAATGCAGAAGGATTTGGGGCCCTAAATAATCATCAACATTTCACTAGCATAATGATATTGCTTTTACTTTTTCTAGACCCTCTGGTTAGTAAGTATCTGTTACTCTTTCTAGTAAGGTCTTTTTTTTTTGGGACAAGCCCGCTACACTTTTCAACCACTGCATCTCCTGAAAGCCAGAATCAACAGTGGCGACCACCAGAAAAGCGCCGAGACTTTGAAGTTCGACGAAGTCCCAGGGAAACAATTTAACTGTTTTGGATCCCGCAACGGAATTAATCAGAAAAGAATAAGGGAGGAGTAGGAAAGCCATAATTTCGACTTCCCTTTATATCAGCAGGAGACAGAACAAAACACGGCCAATAGGCGCAAAAGGACGTTTTCTATTGGGATAAGCCCAGTTACCTAGCACCACGGATAGCAGTAACTAGCGTCTAGAGAGGTCTTCCGGTGCAAGTCCGCCTGCGGTAGATCAGTACGTGAATTAGAATGAATCTGTGTAGTTCTTGAAACTTACGAAATGGGATCGACCAAAATAGGTGGACCTCTCCTGAGGACTGTAGCAACATTACTTACTGGGACAATTCGGGTTTCTCACAAGCTGAATGCACGCCGTCTCAGCTTCCTCCATTTTCATGTAAAATTTTTCGCACTGTATGTTAAGTAGTATAAACAGAGTCATGTTCTTTGTGAGAAATAAAAAGCCCATCATGGTTAAAGTAAACTAGAAGAATTAAGATAAATTAAACAATTATCTCACTCTAATAGAGAGGCCTGTGTCCCAGCAGTGGGAAAATTAATAGGCTGGTGATGATGAAACAATTATCTGTTACTTTGACTTTTAAGTTTTTTTTTTTATTCTATGCAGTCGAAAACATGTACGGTTTTGAAAATCCGCACTTGATAATTCAACTAGTCAGATAGTAAATAAATAAACCTTAAGTAATGAGTTAGTGCAAGTCGGACTCGCACACAGAGTATTCTATCAGAAGGGTTCTGAACCACTGTACAATATTAACACTACATAATATTCAAAAAATGCCAAAACAAAAATTATATGTTATTAAAGCAACTACAGTATGGCATATTCTGTGACAAAATCAGTATCTACCTATTACAGTTCAAAAGAGACAGCCCTGTAAAAGACAGACGGACAGACAGACAGAAGACGAATTCATAGTAATAAGTATCCTTTGGGGACGGAACACTAAAATAATTATCAATTCCATATGTATGTTACCGTTTCTCGCGCATCCATTCCTAATCCAAGCAACTGTAGACTACACTCCCAGTACACTAAAGTTCGATAAAATGAATCCATTGCGTAATATAAAACCTGTGGAAAAAGTAAGAAACAAACGTCCCATTGTTATTATAATACAGGGTGTAAACGGACCCATGACGAAGCCATCAACAAAGCATATAAAACTAAGTAAATCTACGCAAAAATGATTACTGGTAAATATTTTTTTTATTTGGGTGAAAACTCTCGTTTTACGGTAGGACTCAATGTAACGCACTTAAAAAATTGTGGTGATGGATGCGTTAAATAGTAAACGAGTCATGAAGGTATTCAAAGTCAAATTATAACATTAAAAACTAGTGAAAAAGTTGAAATTTGAACCCAAACATTCGCAACTAGAAGGTTCCAAGGTCGGAACAAAAAAAAAGGCAATGACTGGAAAAACAAGTATCTTTTGGCTTCGTTACGGGTACTTTTACCATAATAGCCATTTAGCCATAGTAATTTTCAAGGTCATCTGAGTTACTATTAGTTAAATATTTCTAACAACTCAGTATTCCTGCGAAAACAAGTCATTCCTATCTTCGAAATTTAACACCTTTTGGAAATTAATTTTCACAAAACTGTCTTTTGATTTTCCACCTTCGTTATTTAAAAGGAACACCAAATGTGATGCTTTTAAGCCAGCTATTGCAGTGCGGTATCTGTCAGTGAAGGATACCCGCAATTACAGACACAATTAAAATAACAATGCACCGTGTCTGATCGGGTACGGCTGGGGACATAAGGGTTAAAGTATGTAGTTTAATGCATTAATCTCACCAGTACTTTAAAAAGCTTCTTATACAAATTGTACGTTTTCATAATATTCTGGTATGTCTCAAATAGTTTTGCCACGTTCCCCTGCTCATCATGGAGCATCAAAATCCATTCCTCCAAATACTTTGTTAACAATTTTATAACACGAATAGCATAGACTTGATTAATATCGAACGTTAAAAAAGCTATATTGTCACAAATGAAATCTAGCAGATCAAATTCGTTGTTTTCTATATAATATAATGACAGTATAAAGATACTACAACACAAAACAGTGAAGACGGAGATCCAATTCCAAATTATGAAACTACTGATGCTCTTACTGAAATCAATGCTCTTGTGAATGGTTTGGAACATAACAATGAGAAAGAAATCGTTGCGACGGTTGAATAACTCAACTACGAATAACATCGTGAAACTGAAACAGACATAGATGGAATAGCTGAAGTATAAAGAGGAAATTACAAAACTGTCGTTATTATGGTAACGGTCGGTATGGATGAAAAAAAAAACGATATGAACTGGTGCAAAAAACAACAAGGACAATAACGAACCATGACATAATGTGCTTTTTTCCAATCGGAGTAACATAATTGTTGTGAAAGCTGAATTTGGGTGTCAACAAAAATATAAATGAAATGTTAAGTGGGAAAAATATTCTTTGGATGTCATTTTCTAGTCGTTTACTTTTAGTAACTTGGTCATTTAGATTTTGTACCATTGTAAAAACGATTGACAGTCTGTTCCAAATATTTTTTTGTAATCAAATTGTTTCTCATTGAAACGTACTATGAAGACAAGAAACTAAAAACACTAAAACACTAAAATATTTACCAAACGATGTAGTTTAAATTGCTAGTAACATGACAGTTAATTTGGGTCTTTAATAATATTAAAAGCTGATACATAAGTATATTTGCTGTCGGGTCGATATAATCAAGGTTACGGAGTGCTTACCAAGGTCAGTCTCAATCCATTACATTTTGAATTTCTTTTTATTTGACATTTGGTTGACATTGTTGATATATGACAGTCATTCCAGGTAGTCAGTGGCCTGAAAGTCTGCAAACCAGTCTTACCAAGGGTCTAATTCCCAGTAACGATAGGGTTGTGGAGGTTAGATGCAGGCAGTCGCTCCATGCATCCGGTTAGACTGAAAGCCGACTCCAACTCTGCTGGTTAAGTTAAAGCAGCTGATGAATGTTGAAATATTGTGAAAGATGACTAAAGCTATAAATGATGTTATCGAAAATAGGATGTATGGCCGGTTCTACGTAATTGTGGGCCCAAAAATGCTGGATTGGCGGTTCTGTATAACTTGTTGACTTAATTGTGTTAGACGGCGAATCA
Organism: Xestia xanthographa; assembly: GCA_905147715.2. NCBI lineage: Eukaryota > Metazoa > Arthropoda > Insecta > Lepidoptera > Noctuidae > Xestia > Xestia xanthographa. The sequence continues at coordinate 7,185,386 of LR990644.1, forward strand.
CCCTGTATAGATACCACCGAATTGTATTACAGTTGACACCCGAATGTTAACATTTTGCTGTATTATCTGGTATAGCTTTGGTACGCGTAAACGTCACGAAACTAAGTTCCTAACTTTACGAAAAATAATTGCTCGGACACAACTTTTATGTTGGGGTGAAATATCAAGATTTTGAGGTAGAACTCAATGTAAGAAAAAACAAATCATTGGATAGATTAAAACAATACCAGAGAACGTCTCACGTACTTACATACGTCTGATTTTTATTTTTATTGACTTCTTCTTCTAGTAAAATATAAACTTCCTTGACTTTTGTTAACCATGCTAAGAGAGCAAACTGCAGTATTATAACAACATACTCCACAAATAGACTATTAAACACATGAGGTAGACGTCCATCGATCGTGAACATCCGACAAGCAGTCATCTTATGGAAGGCTGCACGGTTCACTCGCAGCACGTTCTTACAAAGTCTCTTGGCTTCTACTACAAGAAAAAAGTTTTATTTAGTTGTGACAAAACGAAAAAAAAAACAGAATTCACAAATTGTTTTGTCAAAACCACAAGACCCTTCACGAATCCGTCAACCAAGCATACTGTACATCAAACTAAGTAACTCTACGAAAATAGTACATTTTAATAGAAGTAGAGAAAGTTTGTTTAGTGCATTCGAGCCGTATGCGCGGGTGTTTTTGAGCCGAGAACTGCAATAACAAATGTCCACGTGTATCAAACGACGTTTTTCAATACACTTTTGAAGAAATAAAATATCGAAAAATATTTGTCACGAACTAAGAAACTATGATTTTAATTTTCTTTTTTTTAGCGCTTTGCTTTCACCAGGTTGAAGGAGAGGCAAAGGAAGCCGTTAAACAGCCTAATATAAAAAATAGATTATATTTTTAAATTCAGAACACTAATAAATGTTAATTTGTGTATAAACGTAACTATTACTTTTTAATAATCATTTTTATCTATGATATTATATTTATAAACACAATTTGAATATTCTTAAAATATTTATGCCGTAAAGACGCGTAATGCTGTGCCGAAATAAAAAAAAAACATTCACCTCAGACTATAGGCATTGAACCAAATTAGACTAAGTATAGGTATTATAGTTATCTGTGGCAATTTACATTCCCGCACACGTGCGGGAAAATGGAAAAAAACGCACGCGTGTAAAATACATTGCATGTTGTCCCTAATCGTAGTGCGTTATGGACCAGTTTTCGAAGAAGTGTATTGAAAAAATATTAATAGGAAAGGTCCCTTTATTTTTGGGGTGAAAAATCACAAAGCAATAGGTATCACTCTCTATCTTACTGTAACGCACTCAAAACATTGTGCTTATGAATGCATTGAATAGTACCGGAGTCAAATTTTGAGGTATTTTATATAAAGTTATAACATTAAAAACACGTATTTAAAAAAAAAGTTGGAACTTTGGCCTTCAATATCTCTGGATACCAAAGAAACAGTCTTACCAGTACTTTGCAGACTCTTCAGCAACTTACTGCAAGTGGCGTCAACCTCAGAAACACACATGTAGAATCTCTCACAGTGGAAACTGAACATACTGACGAAAACAACATTTTTGATTGCCCAGAGAATCGTGACCGTTGCGAAAGTAGCGTTGTCGGTCTGAAATTCAAAGTTAGAGAAAAGGTGCAAATGACAGCATGACAAAAAAATGAATGAAAAATATAAACTTGTTCACTTGGAAATGATAGATACAATAACAATGATAGAAGATGATGATATTATGACTAAGCCAAAAATATTTAACCATCATCTGCCTAGCCCTTTCCAACTGCGTTCGGGATGACTTCAAGTTTAACCAGATACAGCTCTCAATACAAATATTTTAGAGAGTTCACCTATCTGATCTCGCCATCCCAGTTAGTTGTTCATATTCACGCAAAAAATAACATAAATTTATATTCTTAATTGTACACAAAAAATAACATATTAAAATATTAGATTTGAATAAAATACTAAATATTATCATAGATGGATATAGTACAAATTCTCCTTTGGTAGAACTAGTTGCCAGATTTTTAGGCTGTTGGCAGAAAGCTGACTGGCTACGTTACGCGACAGTCTTGCATAATGTTGTTCCAACACAAGTATGCCTCGCACTTCTTGGACTTTTGCAAAAAGTGGTGACTTTATCATTGTTTCACTATAGGGTTTTCTTTTTATTTATTTCGAACTCCCGGCTTCGGACGGTATGATATTTTCCGACATCTACAACAACTTCCTAAACTTATACTATCCCTTACGGGATATCTTCTGTGATTATTCATTATAGTAAGCTCCCGATGCAATGCCTTGAACGTGGGATGACTGACAGTCAGTCCCGTAAGTGACAATATAAGTTTACGTTCGGTAATTTTTGAGTTTATCGCATTCAAACGGACAGACACGGCAAGTGGCTTTGTTTTATAATACGCAGTTTACTGATGAATTATTTCTATACTTACCGAGCCAAAATGAGTCACACCTGACATTAATAATTCTAGAATGGTTTGAAGGTATAATAGACTATGAAAAAATGTGTCTAATGCTTGAAATAAAGTCTGGAAATAAATGAAGTTTCGCATTAGAAATTGTTCTGAAAATAAAATGAAACACCCTTGGCACATCCTAAAATATTTTATTACAATTGAAAACACACACAATCAGTTACTTTTAAATACTTATTACCGTAATCTTAAATATTCTCTTGAATATATCATATGCTTCCATTAAATTGACGTAAGCTTCAAACAGTTTTTCCAATTTATCATTATATTTATCTTCTTCTAGCTCCATGCTCAGTTTACTATAGTACTCGAGCTCAGAGATCCACGAAATCATTCCCTCTCTTAACAAAACGATAATGAACACACCATATGTCAAGTTCACATCAAAGTAAATCAAAGTGTAAAAATAGATAGCTATTGTAATGCTTTGGGTCAGTAACACACTAACAATATAGCCAAAAAGATGTCGCGAAATGCCAGCCCAACCTTGTCTAGTAGTTCTCTTGTATTCTTTGTAATTGACAATTCGAAAAGCTTTTTGAATCTTCAGAATAACAAGAACGTGGTCCTCCCTTCGTATAATGTTAAGAAAATAAAAGGAAACGAAAGGAATCACCAACAAGATAACATTTAGTTTTATAAAGACGACGAGGAAAGGATTGATTTGTCCCTCATGGTCATCAGAAAAAAAATATGATACGTGAAACATTATAAATCCAAGAAGGCCTATGAAAGAAAAGACGTAGTACGAGATACGATGGGGCCTAATACAGTTGTACTCAATCGAGAAACTTGATGTGAAAAACATGTGCTGTAAGCACCGCATAGGAAAGAGCAAATTTTTAAATGCTCTATCCAAGAAATTGTTGGTTATTGGGTCTATGTTGATCTGTGTCTTCATATCGAATTCAATTGGACAACTGTGACGTAGAATGGTAAAGACTTGACTGTCGCTCTAAGGCAGTTAGATTTTGATATTATTGTATGTTGTTTGTACTCATTTTAATCAAGTTAAAAGCGGTCTTTTGTTTTGACATGATAAGATATTGATCAGTCAAATAGTTGTAGGTACACAAGTTGTTTTAGGGTGTAAGTAAATGATAAATTATGTTCATTTTCGTACATTGTTTTTAACGAATACTTTTCTACAGGATCATCCAATATATTTTATTGTAAAACTTGATGAGGGGAGTATTTCCTACCCTATAAAGTTTTTTATTCATTTAAGAAATTCTCATGTGTTTTGCGGGAACTGTTTTAACGACAACGAGTTTTTTGTTCTTATGTTCATTGACAAAATGATTATTAACTAGCTTATGCCCGTGGCTTTGCCCGCGTGGAGTTTGGTAATTGTCCCACGTGATCGTACATCCGGGATTAAAAGCATTCTATGTGTAAATCCAGGTTATTTACTATCTGTGCCACCTCCGCCACTGCAATACATCCTCGCGACGTCTCTTTTATCTTCTGTATAAACCGCACCTTAGTCTAAAATGTAAGAGGACACAAGAGCAAAAAACGCTTGTCACGTCAAGAAAATATTTAATGTTAATTCTAAGTTTTCAGAAACGTAAACTGCAAAAGCACAACAGTATAGTTGGTGAGTAGTCCCAGCAACACCAGAGGCAGTATAGCGTCGACGGAGGCCAGTCCACATAAGTCAACTTTGCTAAAATTTGCTTCATGTAAACGTTGAATATTTCTGCATATCTTCTTCTCTACTTCTGAAAATTTAATAAATAGTGACTTGCGGGCAACAGTTAGTCACACATAATACTATTTATCATCCTTTTTATTTATATCTATGTTTACACTCAAAAAATCGATCTAATTTCGATTTATTAACTTAAAAATAGCTGAAATAAAATATTAACTCTGTCGCAACCAATTCAATCCCCCGTACTTCCGGACGCCGCCGCGCATGTCCTCCCTCTCGCTTTAACGACTATGCACTAGCTACCTGAACGCGCCCCAAAAGGTGGTAGTCGTAAGGCTGGCCCGGGGCTACCGCACGATCTCCTGCGAGGCGGCGAGCCTCCTTGCCGGATTGCCGCCATGGGATCTGGAGACGATAGTCCTCGCGCGCCTACATGAATGGCGCGCGGAGGCGCTACGCCGGGGGGAAACTCTGTTGCCGCGGCAAATTGTCGCTCAGTGGACAGACTTCCGGCGGGATCTCATGGCGACATGGAAAGAGCGACTGTCGCAACCTCGTGCAGGGCACGCCACGACAGTGGCTATAAGTCCCCTCTTTGAGGAGTGGCTTGAGCGACGCCACGGCGTCCTAACCTTCCCCTGACACAGGTCTTCACCGGACATGGTGTGTTCGGGAGGTTCCTGCACCAAATCGGACGGGAGGAAACGTCCGGGTGTTTCCACTGTGAGGATCGACCGGAGGACACGGTGGAGCACACGGTGGAGGTGTGCCCCGCGTGGGCGGAACACCGCCGTGTCCTCGAAGCGGCGATCGGCGGCGGCGACCTCTCGCGCCCGGCCCTGGTACAAGCCATGGGACGGAGACGGAATGGGACGCCGTCACCTCCTTCTGCGAAGCAGTAATGCTAGAGAAGGAGGTGGCGGAACGGGAGAGGGAGAGAACCTCTCAACGTCCCGGCCGCCGCGGGAGACGCCCCGGGCGTCGGGGCCCACCACATGGCCCCCGGCCACCGTAGGCGCGGGCCTGTGGACGGTGGGCTATGGACTAGCTCGCCGTCCGTCCGTCTCATGACGACAGGCCGTGTCGACGGCGCGTTCGTGTTCCACGCGCGCCGCAAAGAGAGTCAGCAAAAAGGAAGGGGTCCGTAAGGACCGATGCCTGCCGGGGTTGCGGGACAGTTCGAAAGAGATACCGCGGCCCCGGAACAGAAAGGGCGATGAAGGAATATGGATGGGTTTTAGTCAGTAAAAGTCTGACACTCCCTCCTGCTCCACCCAGAGTGGGAGGAGTTATTTGATGATTTCCCATCCGAAAAAAAAAAGGCATAAGAGAGAGAGAAATAACGCAACCCCGCCATTCACGCGCCTCCGACGCGGGAGTTTTAGTCGACGCATAGCCACGCCTGAAGGCACACGGAACTTCTCAATACCGCCGCGCGCCGTGACTCACCCGAGCTTACACCGGCACGCGTGTTTTCCTTTTATCAGTTTGTTTCGAGTAACAACAGTTCCTGTGTTAATAATATTAGTGTAACCTTTACTATCTTCTGTTTACCGTGATTATACGACATTACGTTACACAAGTATTTGATGTCCCAATCCGCTTCAATCCATTATGTACACAGTTTACGAAAGATGGCGTCCCAACTATAGGCCTAATGCCACAGTTCCTGTGAAAACTGTGCAGTGAAAGTACTTAGTGGGTGTAAAACTGTGAACATAATAGTGATCGTGTAACAATGCCGAAGACACTAGATAGAAAATCCCTCAATGGTTCGCATGACGATGAACTCAACGATAGCGTCACGCACGATAACTTTACCGCTCTGTTATCAACGATTCAGCAATCGAATGCGGAGATCTGTGAGCGCATGTTAGAGCGCCTGTTGACATTCACGTCCCCTCTGACCGCTCAGTCACCGGCGCCAGCGCCGAGTGCGGCAGAAGACCGGCAATTTCTCACGATGCTCGTCCAGATTCTCCGGAGCGGCGAAGGAAAACGTCGAAACATTCATCGATGGCATTGAAGCATTCAAAGAATGCACGAACATCATTGATGATGTCGCTATTCGAGGCATGTCTATGCTACTTACCAGTGACGCAGCAAACTGGTGGCAGAGTATCCGCGCAGAAGTCACAGTCCTGGGAAGATGCAATACAATACCTTCGTGACGCGTACGGTGACCGCCGTCCTGAATATAAAAATATACCGGGAGCTATTCAGAGACGAGCAGGGTGAAAACGAACGAACAGATATCTTCGTAGCGAAGAGTCGCGCCCTCCTAACACGCCTACCAGCAAACGACCTGTTGACCAAGGTACAACTTGATATGATTTATGGCCTATTACACCGGAAAATCCGTAAAAGATTACGACGCGAAGAAGTCAGTAATTTTTCCGAGTTGCTATTGAAATCTACAATTATCGAAGATTCCATAAACGAATCGACAAAGCGATAATCGCAAAACACCGCATCCATTGTGTGGCGTAGTGCCTTAGCAGGTGCGGAAGTAAGAAAACCACAATAGTTTAATACATATATTTAAGTAGCACAAAGAGCACACAGTTTAGTCTCAGGTTATGGGTTCTAGGGTCTCTAAGGATTTCGTTCACTGATCACTGGTAAGGTAGAAAGGCACTGCCCTGGCTTAGGCCACGACGCACGAGGACCGACGAGGGGCCTCCGAAGCAGGAGGGTGACTGCAGGAGTCCCAGCAGTGGTGGCAGCGACCGCGTCTCGGTCGCGGCAGCTGGTAAGCGTGCTTGGGCACGGCAAGAGCCCAACGTGTCAGGCACGTGGCAGATGAAATGGCCGGCAAGGCGGCCGGCGGCGTGCCGTAGGGCACGGCAGACACCCAGCAGCAGGAACCCTCCACGTGGCAGACGTGGATGGGGGCCGGCGGCGTGCAGTAGGCTCGGCAGATACCCAGCAGCAGGGACCCTCTACGTGGCAGACGTGGACGGCGGCCGGCGGCGTGCAGTTGGCACGGCAGATACCCAGCAGCAGGGACCCTCCACGTGGCAGACGTGGATGGCGGCCGGCGGCGTGCAGTAGGCACGGCAGATACCCAGCAGCAGGGACCCTCCACGTTGTAACGTTGTAGAAACACAAAATAGTTTCTACCGTTACTTTGTAAACATAACCTATTCAACACTTTAATTAAGTTAAATGTCAAAACAAACGCCACAGAGTATACATACTCATTGAGCCGTGCAGTTACTATACGACTAAAATTAGCTGTTTTTACCAGTGCTGTGCGCGCGTTACGTGTATCGGATCGAATGAGTGAAGACTTGTCTATGCGTAAACACGCCAGTATAAATGTCACGGACTCGCGATGACGAGTCCTTTTTGGAAATATTCTGCTCCCAGTGACTAGACGCGTTTTTTTTTATCGGAAATTAAATTTCTAGAAGTATTCGTGATCTAGAATATTCGGGCTTAAAGCAGGCAGCTTTAATTTTTGTTAGTAACCTAACTCTTTTCGTTTTGTGTCTACGTAAACCCCATACTGGGTAAGTGTTGAACAGCAATTCACGTTCTCATATTTTGTGTATCACTAGCTACGTGGTCTCAACATGTGAGCCACTTTCTATCACCGTTTTTGCTATGCACATTCAAATGCTTAATATGTATATGCATAATCTTGTAGCCTTCAGCCGAGTGTGTTTGACATTTTTCATGACACTCATAATGTGCAAATCATGTCGTGCTTACCACCACCATCATGTAAACTCCGTACTGATTGTGACTACCACACATCACCTTCATTGGCGCACGGGTATTTCTCGCTTTGCTTTTGCCTTGGTGTCACAATCAGCGGGGATGACTGCTAGCCATTCCGTGACACGCTGGACGTTATTTTCCAGGGTTCAAGATTCCGGCTGACAGTCAAGATTTCGGCTGACAACCGTTTTACCGGCATCCAATTTGCCGCGGGCTCCGCAGCGGGTACCTTTTACCTGCGTGGCCGCGTCGAAATTCTACGGGTCGGCGCGATCATCTGCCGTCCGTCACCCTACCTGGCGTCTGCAGCGTGGCACACCGCTACGGTCATCGTCACGCCGGGCTGAGCCAAGAGAGTACCGTGCAACCCCCGGGCGGGCTTGGAGAAATTTGTGACCATAGACCTACCCACACCCGATTATTTTATTAATACATTTTTATGTTGACCTGGGTCCGTGGTTTTCTTCTATTTACCCCCACGGACACCCTTTCCATCACAACGTGGCAGACGTAGATGGCGGCCGGCGGCGTGCAGTAGGCACGGCAGATACCCGGCAGCAGGGACCCTCCACGTGGCAGACGTGGATGGCGGCCAAGGTGGCAGTAACGTGCGGAGGGCACGACAGATGAGGCCGTGACGGTCACTCAGCGGGTAGGGCGCGGAGGCAGCTATGACGCCCGTCAGCGGTGCCTCTGTAGTTTCCAACTCCTCAAGTAGAACCCCAGATCACTGAGGTTTTAAATTTCAAGCCGGAGTTCGAAATGAAAAGGAAGGTTTGCGGCCCGGAGACAGCTTTTATAGTATCCTAGACCGAGTGTCTATGGATGACGCGTAGTGCTGCTGCTCCGTTGAACCGTAATTAGGTATGTGCGTGAATCGATTATAGTTAGTCAATTACCACGCTACAGTTGCTTCGAGTACAAAAGGTAGCGCAACTGAAACGCCTATTCAGCCGGCAATGAACAACGCGCGAACATCAAACTCCGCTGCAAGCGTGAGACCGGCGCATGGGGCAGACATCACGCCACGCGCCGCGTGCCCGCAGGCCTCGCACGCGCAAGTTCCGGACGAGACGCGCGCACAGCGCGTAAAACACGCGCGTGCCACCGCCGAAACACCGCGTGATTAACGCGCACCAGCGTCATCGAAACAGCAACGACCGTTTTGTGCGTATTGTAAACACTACGGACACAAGCGCGACCAGTGCCGTAAGTTGGCGGACAAAGGTGAGTCAGCTACTTTTGTACATTTTTTGACATATTCTTGGACATCCTTGTCGATACTTGGCCAATAGTATCGTCTTTTGATAGTATTTACCATTCTGCGCACTCCAGCATGACCACTGGATGGCAGTAAATAAAATAAATAAATAAATAAATAAATATCGCTGGACATTAACACACAGCGCCATCTAGCGCCACACTAAGCAACGAGGCTTGTGTCGTGGACACTAGATAGTTGATATACTACATAGATACTTTTTGTTTGTAAATACATACTTATTATACATATAAACATCCATGACTTGGAAACAAATGTCCATGCTCATCACACAAACATTTGCTCCAACCGGGATTCGAACCCGGGACCCTAAGAACGTAAGGCAGTCTCACTACCACTGCGCCATTCGGGTCGTCAAAAAAAAAAAAAAAAAAAAATGAAAAAAAAAGGGGGGTGGGTGTAAATGATAGTCATTCATAATTATTGTCTTTTCATTGTTATCTATAATTCTTTTTATACCTCGTAATATACATATTCGTGGTCCGGACCAATAAGAAAGTGTTGTTATCTCATCACAAACACTTTTAATAAATTCTATATTATCATTGTTTTTTAATTATACAAACTTCATTGATACGTATCTTTTCACAACAAAAATAGCTTAATTTCTGCACAAATTCGGCTCGCGAGAAGTGCGCCTTGAAATCAAGATTAATGTATAATGTCTTTTTATTCTCTACAAATGCGAAACATTCAAATTCTTTAGTTATCATGTCATTACCTCGTAATCTTTTTAATTGATTGCCTTCAATCAAACACATTTCTACTGATTCACGCGGTTTTCTTAATATATCCACAACTCTTGGTTGAAAAGTCCCGTTGTTAATGGATTTATTAAGATCCTTTTTTTCATCTTCATTCTTACTCTTACTTAGCTCATTCAGCTTTTTCTTTTGCGCCCTAGTCATTACAGCCATTGCTTGCTCATTCATGGTCTTAAGTTCATCAGACGTTATACAAACTCTAGATAAAGCATCTGCCACAACATTGTCTCTTCCTTTCACATAGACTATTTTAAAGTTATATTCTTCTAAAGTTAATAAAAAAAACTACTTCTAAAGTAAATAAAAATTAATAATGCCTCACCTGGGCCATCCAGCATGCATACATCTCCACGGAGTCTATTAGGTGCTTGGTGGTGGCCTTAACACCGTCCATTACTGGAATCAAACTACACGCTACCTTAAGGTCAAAGTCCATTTTTCCTAAGTCTACTGTAACGGGAAAAATACACAATTTCTCTATTTCCTAGTATTTTTGTTTAATTTTCTCATAAAGATCTTGTGTGAGACTGCACAAACAGACTCACGATGTCCGCGATTACGCGGAGCCCTAATCAAAACAATATTTGTCCAATCGACAAAGGGAAAACAACTATTCAACTATTAGACATAACTTACCCATCACGTTGGAACCGGAGATGTGGCGTAGTCCCTGGTCACGTCGTATCTGGGTGGGGTGTAAGTTTAAATGTGCTTGTGTTGTGTATGTAAAGTCATGTAGATTCGACGGTAACCAAAGTACGCCCCACAGCGCGTACCGTCGACCCCCTGGTAAACCTTCTGATCACACACGTGGCACTTTTCATCAATGTCCAACTGAAGTTTATCCCGGTTTGCTAACCCAATCGGGGATGTACAAATAGTCCAGCACTGAATTTAGGAATTTACCGGCGTTCAAATGACACAAAAAGGCCGGCTACATAACCAACAAATTACTCGCGGTCACGACCCAAGGTGGCGAGATCTCTCAATTTTCACTCAATTATCAACAAAATATCAAACACCGATCAAGATGGTATCGGATTAACGTTAACTCAAAGTTTCAATCAATAATTACACGACAGCCGCGTGCATCAAAAATACAAGACAACGGAACCAAGTTTCTTCCAACAAGATTGCACTGACAAGCAAACGTCATTGCACTGACAACTGAAACGACATCTGTCAAACGTCAAAAAGGTGCGTTCAGAAACTTGGTGGATGAAACAGATCTATTGCCGATGCCAAATCAATATCTTTATTTTTTTCTAATAGTAAAAATATTTTACAACATTTTTCGTAGACGCTCTTTGCTTGCTCTAGCTTTGTAGTAATTACATTACCTTTGTATCTCGCTTGTCCCTTTTTTACCAAATAATTACGTATTTCTGCTGACATAATTTTGTTCTTATCAATCAAAAGTGTACTGTACTTTTGTATCGCTCCGCAGTAATAAATAGTTTTTATACAGTTAAAAGTTGTTCTCGGTTTAGTGTTGGTGACAAATTTGTTTTTGGACATACATACTAACTGTGAGTGGAACAAATTACACAATAATATTACAAAAAGAAGACATTTCTTAAGAAATAATAAGTGAACTTTTGTTAATATACCCAACCGCAAACCTAATACAGAGCCCTTGACGCAAACGCGTAAGCTACGCCTATTTACGCGAACATAAGACCTTTTGGTCGCGAATTCCAAGTCGCTCACTCGCCGTGGGCCTTTATTAGTGTGCACTTCTCGGTGTGGGCATTTTATAGTGTGCGCTTTCAATTAAATTTAGAAAGAATATTTTTTTCTGAATTAATATGGCTGAATCAGAATCTTCACCTTCAAAAGAAAACTCTGAAAGGTCCCCCACCAGACCGGGAGAAAATGTAACCTCGCCAAAAAAAACCGCCAAAAAAAGAGTGGCTTTGTCGTCACCACCGGTTAGCAACTCTAGTACCTTCACTAAGGCTGATGTGCAAGACATAGTAGAGGCAGTAATAAAAACTGCAATGACTGACATGCTTGCGAAATTAAATGCTAATATGAATTCAGAGCTTAAATCAATCAGGGAAGAATTGAAGGAAGTAAACGAGGCTATGTCTTTCATGAACAGCCAATATGAATCTGCTATTTTGGAAACCAAAAAAATCTGCACAAACTATAAAGGATCTTGAAACCAAAAATGAACTAATGTCCAACACAATTGTAAAACTCACGAATCGCGTAAACCAGATGGAACAACATGCTAGATCCAGCAATATTGAGATTCAATGCGTTCCAGAGAACAAAACAGAGAATGTTATCAGCCTGACAAAACATCTGGGGTCGGCCATAGGCTGCGCCATTACGGATAATGATATTTTAAGCTGCACACGAATTGCCAAAATAAACCGTGACTCTCCGAGGCCTCGATCAATCGTCACTCAGTTCAGCTCCCCAAGACTCCGTGATCAATTTTTGGCAGCCTCGATCGACTTCAACAAGAAACACAGTCAGGACAAACTGAACTCTACTCATATTGGATTGGCGGGATCTAAAAAACCTATCTACGTAATGGAGCATCTGTCGGCGACCAATAAGGAAATCCACGCCGCAGCAAGAACCAAAGCTAGAGAATTAGGATTCCAATTCGTGTGGATCAGAAGCGGTCGTATTTTAATGCGTAAAGACATTACATCGGAACATATAGTGATAAAAGATCTAGCAACTTTAGATAGGTTAAAATAAGTTTAACTTTGTAGAAGCTTATAAGCATGTCAATTGTATTGCACAAACAAAATTCAACTTGTCTAATATTGAGATTTACTATCAAAATATAAGAGGCCTGCGGACGAAAACGCACGATTTTTTATGTAAAATAGCAACATGTAACTACGATATTATAATTCTGACAGAAACTTGGCTTAATAATAGTATATGCAATAAAGAACTGTTTGATGGTAGGTACTTGGTCTATAGAAGAGACAGGGAAAGCTCCGGCTACCACTGGGATAGGGATGGCGGAGGTGTCTTGATTGCAGTATCTAAAAAACTAGTCTCAAAAAGATTACTGCATAGACAAAGTAATTGTGAGGATCTATGGGTGTCTGTAGATATACCGTGCGAGCGCTCGAGGCAACTCCGCCGTCTTGATCTCTGTGCAGTCTACCTGCCACCACCGGTATCTAAATCAATGTTGGAACATTTTATTGGGAATTGTAATTCTTACCAGGACAACCATAATGCGTACACATGCATTGTAGGAGATTTTAACTTGAGAACTATAAACTGGAATGACCTTAACAATCCTCTTAAAAATCAGCACATTAGTAGTCTCGATCAACTTCTTATTGATTTTACATCAGTTAATAGTCTCCGACAATGCAATAATGTTACCAACAAAAACAGTAAACTACTGGATGTTGTATTGGTGGACGTTCCAGGTTGTTGCGTTAGTGAAGCGGATCCTTTAAGTATTATAGACCCTCACCATCCTCCGTTAGATGTACAAATAACATTGACAGAGTCGCTAAAACTAAAATCAAATAGCATTGCAAAAAGAAACTTTCATAAAGCCGACTATGAAGCAATAAACAAGCATTTAAAGGAAAAAGACTGGGAAGAGTTTCTGGGATGTTGCAGTAGTGTTGACGAAATGGTGGAAGTTTTCTACAGCGTTATTGGATCAGCTATCAACACTTTTGTACCTATACCTAGTAGTGTTCCAATATGGTTTGATAAGAAACTTCTTAATTTATTAAAAGAAAAAAACAAACTTCGTATTAGGTATAAAAAGTACAAGAATCCCCTTGACAAGCTATCACTCAGGTTAATCTCTAAACGATGTGATAATTACGCTAAAGAGTGTTATAATAGTTACATTGAGAGTACAGAAGAATCTATTGCCAGATGTCCCAAAATGTTCTGGTCATATGTCAAGAATAAACGTGGTGGAGAAAGTTCATACCCAGCATCAATGACTAATGGTCCGATAACATCTTCGGATGGAGAAGGAATATGCGAGCTATTTGCTCTGAATTATAGCAGCATTTATAAAGAAGCAACAACATCAGCTTCAAGTCCAAACTATGTTACCTCCGAATACCTGGAAGCAATAGCCTCACAGTCAGACAGTATAGCTTCCGTGGACATTCAATATGAAGATGTGGAAAAAAAACTAGAAAGCCTTGATATTACTAAAGGGGCAGGCCCAGATGATATACCGCCACTGTTTATTGCCAGATGTGCACCGAGCCTGGCTGTCCCTTTAGCAAAGATATATAACGCCTCGATCCGAACTGGACAATTCCCTAAAGAGTGGAAACAGGCGAAAGTAGTACCGGTCTACAAGAGTGGAGACCCTTGTGACGTAAAGAACTATTGACCAATATCCATTCTTTCGATCTTCGGTAAAATATTGGAGTCGTTGATTTGTCCACATATTCAACGCTATTTTTCAAAGTTTTTAAGCGACCATCAGCACGGCTTTGTAAAGAACAGATCCACAAGTACAAATCTGGTGTCCTTTGTCGAAGCCTCGTGCCAAGCCATGGATCAAGGTATACAGGTTGACGCTATTTATACGGATTTTAGCAAGGCGTTTGATAAGGTTTCGCATAAACTGCTTATTAAAAAACTGGCTACGTACGGCGTCACCGGTAGTCTTTTAAAGTGGTTTGGTTCTTATCTGGCTGGTCGGGAGTTTTATGTGGTTGTCAATGGGTTCCAGTCAGGCAGGTATGAAATTGCTTCGGGTGTCCCTCAAGGTTTTCATCTGGGCCCAGTATTATTCATCATTATATATAAATGACGTGACATCGTGCTTTCACAATACAAGTATATTCCTTTTTGCAGACGACTTGAAAATGTCAAGGGCCATTAGGTCTCAACAGGACGTAAACCTAATGCAGGAGGATATCGACCGATTATCTGCATGGTGTTGTCATAATAAAATCTCGTTGAATAGTTCGAAATGTAGCCACATAAAATTCACCAGGAAAGTAAATATAGTGAATTCGGCGTACCAAATAAATGGAGTGACCTTATGCGAGGTGGATGTAGTGCGAGATCTGGGAGTTATTTTGGACTCTAAACTCACATTTATACCACATATTGAGAACATAATCAGTCGATCCCAACGTATGCTTGGATTTGTTATTCGTAATGGAAAGGTATTTCAACGCCCGCATACTAAATTAGTTCTTTACAATAGCCTTGTAAGAAGCATCCTGGAATACTGCAGTGTGATATGGAGGCCTCACTACGCAACCCACTCGTTGCGGATAGAACGAGTCCAAAAAAGGTTTATCCGATACCTAGGGTACTCAAAGGGAAGGCAATTTAAATATCTGCCCTACCTTGATAAACTAGGCTGCTACAAAATGAGTACCCTGGAAGCTCGAAGGGAGCTTTTGGATTTGAGATTCGCACATAAACTGCTCAATAACACCATTGACTGCCCAAAATTGGTAAGTAAGTTCAATTTCAGAGTACCCCGTAGACCCCCTCGCAAACCTATAACACCCTTAGCTCCACCTCTTCGCCGTACAGTGTTTGGTGCTAATTCACCTATACCCCGCATGTGCAAACTTATAAACGAACGCAGCGACCTGGTTGACGTCCACGCAGACTCAATATCGACGTTTGTCAAACGTAATTAGTAGGGCCTGGATTAATATGTAAATACATATTTTTAATTTACGCGCTTTTCGGTCTAGAATGTGTTTTTTACATCGATTGTCATATTTAGACTGTGAAAAACCAAGTTCTATTTTCCATATTTTTCCATATTTCAAGGTTAAGTCCATATTTTACAAGAAAATGTAACAATCATCCATATATTCACAAAAATACATAAAAATTACGTTTCCGCCACCACAAGGCTGCGTATTTTGTTCCTCTCGCGTATTATCGACGTATTTTGTCTCGTTGCATTCTTTGTATGAAGGTTAGTAGGTACTAGCGAGCGAGTAGCGACGCGCGCGGCGCCGCCGAGCCGAGCGACGCGTGCGGCGCCGCCGAGGCGGGCGGTGCGCGGGCGGACTCTTCACCGGCGATCATCAACGACGTGCGACGTACGTGCCGTGTTGCTTGCGCGTCATTATATTTTTACGCAGTCAGTCAGTGCTAATAGTCTAGGTACCCATTTTATTTAAAAATGCCGAAGGATAAACAACCATTGCGGTTTAAATTGGAAAAATATATAGAAGATTTCCCAAACCAATAAAACAATGTTTAGTAATTAGTATTTGTATTTTATATAATTTAATATAGTTTTCTAGAATCTAAGTACATCAAGCCTTTAAAATTAAATTTATAATTACAAAGAGCATCTTGCATGCGGTGTTTGCCTGTAATTGGTTGTGCAGTTAGATTTAAGACACAATTACTTGTATGTTTACAGCTGTATAATATCTACAACAACTGTTGGTGAACCTTAATTAAATAAAATAAATAAAAATATCCTTAATCTAATAATAGTATTCTATAAATGTAACACATTCCACGCTAATGCGACGAAGCAAAAAAAGTCTGACGTTGCATTTTGTTTCCGTTCGGTGTCTTATGGCTGAATGTCTGTGCATGATTTTAGCGCCTTTAAGTTTTTGCGTAATGAAATATGATATCGCGTAACTAGTTCACTCATTTTTTTTTTTAGAATTGACGAAAACTACGCAACACTTTCAATATTCACTGAACTATTACTGGTTTCCGGTAGCTTCTGTGCGTCCTCTGATGGATGATCTTATTTCCTCCATGGTACTCATCCCAATCTCCTGCTGAATCCATGCGCGGTGGCAGCTCCTGTGCATCCGCTGGCCAACATAAACTGCTACGAATCCAATAATGGCCAGAACAATGTAGGTCACAATGCTGAGCCGTTCCACGTGGCCTCCGATTTCCCTCAACGTGGTGTCATTGTTGCCTCCAGCCGCGTTTTGGCTGAGAAAAACCTCTTCTTTTTCCACAGTTGACCGACACATTATGATTGTACTATTGTGGTAATTATGCTGAAATAGTATGTGGAAAACTGAAACTCTGATCAAACTATTAATTTAGATTCCCCTTGGCAGAGTCCCAAAGCAGGGTCGCCATGTAATGTTGGGGTCCCTAAAGGGTGGTTTCAAAGGAAAAAACCACATCAGTTAGGTACTATTTAATGACTAAATGAACTATTATAAAATAACGCATATGAGGTATAGTGCAAACTCAGCATACATGATACAGTTATAAAGGAGTGTACTTACTTACTAAAGTAAAGGAGCATACATGTTATATTCTTACACTTCACAACCAATTCAATTCCCCGTACTTCCGGACGCCGCCGCGCATGTCCTCCCTCTCGCTTTAACGACTATGCACTAGAGGCATAAGAGAGAGAGAGAGCAATAACGCAACCCCCCCGTTCACGCGCCTCCGACGCGGGAGTTTTAATCGACACATAGCCACGCCTGAAAGTACACGGAACTTCTCGATACCACCGCGCGCCGCGACTCGCCCGAGCTTAAACCGGCACGCGTGTTTTCCTTTTATCGGTTTGTTTCAAGTAACAACAGTTCCCGTGTTAATAATATTAGTGTAATCTTTACTACCTACTGTTTACCGTGATTAGACGACATTACGCTACACAAGTGTTTGATTTCCCAATCCGCTTCAATCCTTTATGAACACAGTTTACGAATACTCAAAATTTTCATGTTGTGACGCACCAAATTGTCAAACTGTCAGTTACTTTTCTGCTTAGTCTATGAATGGCTACTTTTTGGTTTATGTAGGTAATTTCAATGATTTTTATCAATATGTCTAGCTATTAATTTTATAAATTATTACGATTGTTTACTAAATAACTTAACTTAAAATTATATTTATAAAATTCTTTACGCACTCATGGATATGTTCTGGCCGACTACACTTGTCAGATGAGATGATGGCCACAAGAAGAAAACTAATATTTGAAAATTGAAAAGGAAGACTACTTTGGAAAACGACTTACGATCGGCTGGAAAGAGAGTCTACGCTTGGATCTGATTTGATGAGCATCAGATAACAGCTTGGTTTTCGCTGACAGATACTTAAACTACCCAGGGGATCCAGCTAAAGATTCACCTGGGACTCCTACTCCCGATCTTCGGAAGCTAACTACGTGCCTGACTTACTACTTGTCTCGCAAAGCTATCCTGACGTCTGGCCCTGAGATCTACGCTGCCTTACTACAGAGCTGGCCTGGTGGACTCTGAGATCTGCACGACGCCCTTCCAGCAGAGGTTTCGTGAAGCTGATCCTCGAAGTTGCCCTGGTATTGACCTGGTACCCTGGCGTCTGTTCCCGTTTCCTACAGTGTCGAAAGTGCATGAACGATAAAACTATCCTAGAGTGCGTGCTAGGTAGGTTTTTATAACTAGCTGTATTTTATATCTTTCCCCTATTAAATTTTAATTGAACAAGTCTGCTTATCCCTTTATTTAATACAATCAAATAGATTTGTTACTATGTGTGTAAAATAAATCAAGGTCATAATCACTTAATCTGTTATTACATAAGCAGTGTTGGCAACACCAACATCAACAACTACAGATGCAACTAGACGACAACGACCAACGACTAGACGACGAACGACGACGACAACGACTAGATGTCAACTAGAGATGCAATTTATTTTTTACCGCACCATGCAGTCATTAAACAAGAAAGTAAAACTACAAAACTGCGTACAGTATTTGATGGCTCAATGAAAACTAACAAAAAGGTATCTTTAAATGACTTAATGCTGAATGGACCTTCAGTCCAAAGAGATCTGGTTGACATCATCATGTTATTTAGGTTTGGTCAATACACATTCACAACTGACATAAGGCGCATGTTCAGAAACGTTCATGTCAGTTCTGAATACACCTCATTGCAAAATATATTGTGGCGAGATCACCCCAATGAGAGTGTCAAATGTATTAGGCTAGATACCGTCACATATGGTTTAAAAAGCTCGACATATTTAGCTATGGCATGCTTGAATGAACTTGCTTGCATGTATGAGCAACAATTTCCTTTAGCTTCAGCTATATTAAAAAATTCAATTTATGTTGATGACGTTATGTACTCACACCATAGCTTGCAAACAATCCTTGAAGCAAAAAGTCAATTGCGCGATTTATACAAATACAAAATACAAAAATATTTATTACTTCTCAAACATTAAATTGAGGCAGCCCCAGTAAGTTACAACAGTACTTGTGTCGGGGCTGTCTCGCTCTTCCCATAGGTGGTATCCTAACAATGAAAATTAAGTCAACGAATATAATAAAAATGCAATAAAAAGGAAATAAAAAATAAAATGATAGTAAATTAATTAATTACACGATTTGCGATTTGCTTAGTTTAGGTAAGTTTCAAACACACAAGTGGGCTTCCAAAGACGGTCGTATATTGACTGATATTCCTTCAAGTGACCAGCATTTTGATAGTGTGGATTTGCAAAAGGAAAACTATAACCTTAAAACTTTAGGGCTTCTCATAAACATGAATGAGGATCAGTTCAAAATAAGTAACCCACAGCCATATGACTACAATAAAATTAACAAGCAACAGATATTAAGTTGCATAGGTAGGTTTTATGATCCTATGGGATTTATAAGTCCCATCATAGTGAAAGCAAAGGCTATTATGCAGAAACTATGGTTGAGCAAAGTGAATTGGACAGCTCCCCCCCTGAAAGCATAACACAAGAATGGCTTCAGTTTGTGCACAGCTTAGATTCCATGGGCACAATTTCTTTAAGAAGAAATGTTCAGGTTGTGGATTCAGACACTGTACAATTAATTGGCTTTTCAGATGCCTCCAGCTCAACTGCATATGGATGCTGTATATACCTAAGGGTCATCGATAAATCAGGTGAAGTTAATCAATATTTGCTCTTTTCAGATGCCTCCAGCTCAACTGCATATCGATGGCCCCACCGAATAAACGTGCAAGAGTTCTTACACGATTTTTTTTTTTTTCATTTTTCATTTCTTTTGCCGATCCTGCACCTACTTAATTTTTTTTATGAATTTTAGACTCAAAACACGCCTATTATAGTAGTTAATTTCTTTATTCTAGGGAAATAATTAATTCAAAAAATACAGGAATAATAGTATAGGCTTCTTTTACATGCTTTATGAGTCGCCAAGTACACAAGAATAAACATGCTAAAATCTACAGACGTTTGGGAAGATTTGGGATTGTTTTAGAATTTGGGTAATGCCTTCTTACACGTTTATTCGCGTAGAAAAGTATGCATTTTTTTTTACTAATGTTTTATTCCACAAAATGGAAGTTTGAGTATAAATAGGTTATTAAAATTAAATTATTGCATTGTCAAGAGACAATGCAATAATTTAATTTTAATAACCTAATAACTATAATTCTTGTTTTTCTAACAATTGTGTTAAAGATTCAAACATTAATATTCTTTGCATATTAGTTTGAGTTTATAGCTAGTAACGGTAAATAAACAAATGTTTACGCGATAAATTCTATTGCAATTGTACGTAACGTTAGAACGGGGTACGGGGTTTAAGATGCGAGTGAAATTAAGTCACTAGCTTGGAAGGTCAGTCTTGTTGTGATTCTATGCGGCTAGTAGGTACCTACCTAAGTAATTTTGTTTCGGGCAATTACATTCGATTAAAATTGTTATTATAGTCAAATTGTTGTTTTGTAATTAAGTATAACAATGAGAAGGTATCGGGATGCTTCGCGGAGGATGCTAGTGAACTGTGAACGAAATGAAGGAGCGGCGTGAGATGATCCTGCAGTCTTCAGACGAGGCGTGGAAATACCGGCAGCTCAATAGACGGATCTCTAAATCCTTGAAGAGTGACCTCCGCCGCTTTAATACCGAGCGTATTAAAGACGAGATCGAGCGGAACAAAGGCTCCAAGGTATTCACAAGAGATCTGGCTATTGGGCAGAGCCAGCTCACGAAACTGAAGACCGACGTAGCAGGATCTTATCCACCAAACCAGAGCTTCTAAAGGAGATCGAGAGCTTATACACGTCAACCAGTAAACCCGTTGTAGATCTAGCAAACGACCCTTGAGCTAGACTGACCCGACACTATACCGAAGACATCCCGGATGTCAGCTTTTACGAAATTAGGATGGCTCTGAAACGACTTAAAACAGCAAGGCACCGGGTGATGACGGAATTACGGCCGAACTCCTGCAGGCGGGAGAAAAACCGGTACTTAAGGCCCTTCAGAAGCTGTTTAATTCCGTCATACTCGAGGGGAAAACGCCCACAGGCATGGTACAGGGGTGTGGTGGTATTCTTCTTCAAGAAGGGCGACAGTGCCTGGCTGAAATATTATAGGCCAAGCCATGTCTATAAGTTGTTGTCAAGAGTCATTACGAATCGTCTCGCGCGCAGTTTTGACGATTTTCAGCCTCCCGAACAAGCCGGTATCCGAAAAGACTTTAGCACCGTGGACCACATACATACGCTGCCGCAGGTTAAACCGAAGACCAAAGAGTATAGCCTGCCTCTCTTCTTAGCGTTCGTGGACTACGAAAAAGTTTCGATTCAATCGAGACCTGGGCTGTACTGCAGTCTCTCCAGCTGTGCCAAATCGACTACCGCGACCGGTACATCGAGGTGTTGAAGTGTTTATACAAAAACGCCACCATGTCAGTCCAACTTCAGGACCAATCCTCGGAACCTATCCTCCTGCAGCGAGGTGTGAGACAGGGAGACGTCATATCTCCGAAACTGTTCACCGCTGCACTGGAGGATGTCTTTAAGGTTCTGAACTGGACAGGGCTAGGCATCAACGTCAAGGGCAAGTACATCACTCACCTTCGGTTTGCCGATGATATAGTGGTCATGGCTGAGACCATGGAGGACCCCAGTACAGTGGTCGATGACCTCAGTAGAGCTTTCGAAAGAGTGGGTCATAAAATGAACATGGACAAAACCAAGGTCATGTTGAATTTCCATGTAACACCCACTCTTCTCAAGATCGGTGACACTACACGCGAAGTTATAGACTATTATGTGAACCTAGGAAAAACGCTCCAGTTAGGTAGGTCTAACTTCGAGAAAAAGGTTTAATCGTCGAATCCGACTCGGCTGGGCAGCGTTCGGGAAGTCGTGCGGTATCTTCTCGTCCAACTTACCGCAGTATCTCAAGAGAAAAGTCTAGATGAAAAGATTACTTATGGGACCGAAACGTGGTCGCTCACAATGGGCCTTATCAGAAGGCTGAAAGTCACCCAAATGGAGAGGGCTATGCTCGGAGTTTCCTTACCTGACCGAATCAGAAAAGAAGACATGCTAAAGGTTACCGACGTAGCCCGAAAAACTGCAAAACTTAAGTGGCAGTGGGCAGGGCACATTGCTCTCAGAACGGATGGCGACCGCGAACCGGAAGAGGTTGCGTTGGAAGACCTCCCACTAGGTAGACCGATGACCTGGCTCAGGTTACTAGAATCCGTTGGATGCGAGTCGCACGGGACCGGTCAATGTGGTGACACTTAGGGAGGCCTATGTCTTTTGGCTGAAATGATGATGAATGACTCCGATTCATGCACTGGGCAAAATCGTAACCGTTTTGTGTTTGCCATGTTCTCTTTAGCGTCGAAGAAATTTAACATAAAAAAAAAATCATCGATTTTTAGAGAAGGGTCATAGCCAATCAGAGGGTGACTCTATGCATGCTGCTATCGAGCGTTCAAAGAATGAGATACTATATACACTACCGATCAAATGTATTACTTGATAGAGAATGCTAAAGTTACTGCGCAGGAAGACGAATTACGAGAGGTGCAAATCATGATGCGGACTAACTCAAGAAGGCGGCGGGGACAACCTACAGATGCTGAAAGCTTAAAACTGGCGTACACTGGACCTGATTTAAGGACTTGATAAGTCTGTGTGATTCAGAAGCAATACCAAACTATTATCACAGTTTTTATAAAAATCTACTGCCATTGACAAACTCCATCTCGGTCTCCAATGACAGTGAGGAAGAGGATTAGTGTTTCTAATAGTGCAATTCATTTTTTTTTATTAAATCAAGAAAACTAGTACTATGTTTAGACGTGGTTATATACATAATTATGTTTTTTAATTCTATTTATATCTTTATTTTATTTCATCCTTTTACAGAATTATTTATATTATTATACCATGCATTAACAAAGATGTATTACATAAATGAAAACTGATATTATTAACACTAATATAAATGCATACGATCTTTCCAATCATTAATAGCAGAACAATGTACTGTAAACAAGCGTGTAAATAGTCATAGCTGGGCTCAAAAATAAACTTGATTTACGGAGAATAATAGTGTAACATTACAGTATGTTTTATTCGTTGTGTATTATTACACGAATAAACGTGTAATGACATATTACTGTGACCTAGTCATGCAAATTTCACAAGAGTAAAAAAATTAAATAGTTTTTCATGAATTTCCTGAAGTTCGTTGATGTTTAAAAAAAAGTAAATATACAAATCTATAGTTTATTTTTTTACCTGTAATTCTATAATACATTATTTATACCTATTTACAAAATTATGAGCGTTATTAAAGTTAGAACGTTTTTATTTTTTCCTGAAAAGTTGTCATTTTTCTCTTACACGTTTATTCGGTGGGGCCATCGATATGGATGCTGTATATACCTAAGGGTCATCGATAAATCAGGTGAAGTTAATCAATATTTGCTCTGTTCGAAATCAAGAATTACTCCGCTAAATAATAAGAGTCTGACCGTGCCGAGGCTAGAGCTAAATGCAGCTGTTGGATTTCGTATTTATTCATAATTTTCATTGTAGGGTAGAAGTAGAAATGACTTGCAAAATGCGTCACTATCCTATCATCTCCCATCCTTTTCCCACATGCACACCTGGACTATCGCTGTCCTTGTCACCACCGACGGTGACTGAGTGAAGACCCTCGGCCACTTGAACGAGAGTAGCGTTACTAAGAACATGCTCCCTTATTAATTTATTGTTAATTTACGGTTTGCGAATTGCCGCGAGTGCATTTACGAACTATAATAAAAACTGTGACTACTACTTTCATAAACTTTTGTGAATGTTTATTACAATCGTCTAGGGTAGTTCAAATGATGACGTCATACAAAAATTAAGATGTCCTAACACAAAATTACAACGAAACTATCTAATTTGGGCGATTAACTATTTATTGCTTTGTTCGATACATTACTAAAATTGTTTTGAAGTGAGATAGGGTCTGGCAAGAAAAATAAATTCAACAAAATACATTTAATTGAACGAACTTACGGAATTAATTTACCCAAATTAAAAAAATATCGATTGGCGAACGCACGATACTGTTAAGACTCAAATGTTTTGAGAAGCAGACATGCCGTCCAATACTTCTGTAGTGCCTACAACTGACGGAGAAGAACGAGAATTAAAAGAACACGTTGTTATTCTTGAAACAGAATCGAATAATGAAAGTAGTGCCCCTGAGGTGTGCGGGAGCGGGGAATTGATAATGAAATACGGGTGTACGCCACGAGTGATTTATTACGACTGCCTTAAACTAATACATGAGTAAATATGTATACTACTTACATACCTAACACACTACACCACAGGGGTACAAGAAGAAAAAAAAAAATGTCATACAATAGAAAACATTTTTTTTTTTTTTTTAAACTAACAAACACTAGTTAATATAATTATGTAAGACAGTGTTATTATAAAAGTTGTTTATCATTAAAATACATTATTTTTTAAACATTTTTGTTCTATTTTTGTGTACAATTTCTGCTTTATTGTTTTTCATAATTTTTACATTAGGTTCCATATCTTCAATGACAATAAATGGACCATTGTACAAGGTATCCAATTTATTTGCAGTTTCATTTTTTAACAATATTAAATCACCTTTCTCATATCGCACTTGGTTTATGTTTGTATCATACATAGATTTTCTCATTTGTTTATTCTTTATCAAATTATTTCGCGCATCTCTGTGTGCTACTTGTAAACGATATCTTAATTCTAAACTATAATTATCTGGGTTATATAAAGGTTCTATACTATTACTTATTCTACTCGGAATGTCACAGGGTTTTCCAAAAACTAATTCATACGGGGCATATTTTGTAGAAGAATGTACAGTGTTATTAAAAGTGAAGCACCAAAAGGGTAGCCAGTGGCTCCAAGTTTCTGGGAAATTATCGCATTGTATTCTTAAGAATGCACCTAAATGTTTATGTGTATTTTCGAGTGAACCAATTGACTCGTGATGATATGAAGTTGAGTTTAATTTTTCAATTCCTAAAAGCGTGCAGACTTCTGTCATAGTAGATGACATGAACTCAGTGCCTTTATCTGTGGCTATAGTTTTTGGGATTCCGAATCTTAAAATAAATTGATTAACAAATGCTCTCGCAACAGTGATTGTTTCCTTATTTTGAAGAGGATAAGCCTCAACAAATTTACTTAATTCGCACTGCAAAGTAAGTATATAATGATTACCATCTATATCTTTATCTAAAGGACCTACTAAATCTAAAAATACTTTCTCGAAAGCATATGAAGCTGTGGTTGTTATTACCATCGGCTCCTTGGTTTTTTGCGAATATTTCGATTTTTGACATTTTTCGCATTTATTTACAAAATTTCTTACGTCCTTTTCCATTTCTGGCCAGAAGTATTTCCTCTTAATGTTATTAATCATTCTACGCACGCCTGCGTGACCACTAGTGGGTAGTAAGTGATAGTCGTTAATAATAAATCTCTTATCATTTTCATTATCTATTTTTTCTACCCCTCGTAAAATACATATCCGTGGACCGGTCCATATATCCTTACTTTTAATTTCTTCTATTAGTTCTTTTATGAATAACGCGTTATTTTCTCTTTTAATTATACATATTTCGTCGACGTTAATATTTTTACTCAATTGACTCAATTTCTCCACAAAAACGTCTCGCGTGTATTGTGCCTTGAAATCAAGATTGATGTATAGGACTTTCTTGTTTTGGGAGAATGCGAAACACTCGGTTTCTACATCTATACCCACTTGTTTTCTAATTCTATTTAACTCTTGTCCTTCTATTAAAATTATTTCTATCGCATTACTCGGCATCCGTAATAATTCCACGATTCTCGGTTGATCAGGCCGATAGTCTGTGTCATTATTAGTGATTGGAGTGTCCCTTCTATCTTTAATTTCTTCTGATTTCTTTTTCTGAGCTCTAGTCATTACATTAAGTATTTTGTCATTTATACATTTTAATTCGTCGGAACTTATAGATATTCTCGACAACGCGTCTGCTACGGCGTTTTCTTTTCCTTTAATATACACAACGTTAAAATCGTATTCTTCTAATGTTAATCGGAACTTTATTAATCTGCTTGTTGGATCTTTCATTCCAAACAAATATAACAATGGTTTGTGGTCTGTCATGATTGTAAACTTTTTACCTAAAAGATATGGCCTAAAATAT
Organism: Xestia xanthographa; assembly: GCA_905147715.2. Taxonomy (NCBI): domain Eukaryota; kingdom Metazoa; phylum Arthropoda; class Insecta; order Lepidoptera; family Noctuidae; genus Xestia; species Xestia xanthographa. Next base: position 7,211,782 of record LR990644.1, read on the forward strand.
TTTACTCCCCATACTATCGCAAGTAACTCCTTTTGTATAGTTGGGTAATTTTTTTCTGCTTTATTTAAAGGTCGACTTGCATAAGCGACTGGCCGCATATCTTTATTACAAAGTACTGCTCCTACTGCAATGCCTGAAGCATCTGTTTGTAAAATGAACTCGTTTTCGTCCGAAAAGTCTGGGTATTGTAAAACGGGGGGTGATATTAATGCTTTTTTCATGATTTTAAACGAATTTTCGCATTGTTCTGACCATATAAAAGGGACATCTTTTCGACATAAGTTATTTAGAGGTGCGGTTATTTCAGCGAAGTTTTTTTATGAACTTTCTGTAGTAATTGCAGAATGCGACAAAACGTTTTACTTCTTCCGTGCTTTTTGGTGTAGGGTATTCTTCGACAATTTTTATTTTAGCTTTATCTGGACTAATTCCATCTGCCGACACTGTGTGACCTAAGTATAATAGTTCTTTTTTTTTAAAATTACATTTGTTGGGGTTTAATTTTAGGTTAACTTTTCTAAGACGCTCAAAAACATCTATTAAATTTTTATTGTGACCTTCAAAATTACGTCCAAAAATTACAAGGTCATCTAGGTATATAAAACACTTCTCATACGTTAAACCCGACATGGCAATAGTCATTACCCTTGAAAAGGAACTCGGGCTGGTTTTAAGACCCATTGGCATCCGTTTCATCTGGTATTGTCCAGTATTAGTTGTAAAGGCAGTTACTTTACGTGACTCGGGGTTCAAAGTCACTTGATAGTATGATTGACTAAGATCTAAATGACTAAAATAAACGGCTCCAGAGAGAGACTCTAAAATATCAGTGATATTCGGTAATGGAAATTTGTCGTCTTGTATTACTTCATTTAATTTTCGATAATCTATTACTAGTCTCCATTTTTTGCTATCGTCATTTGACTTTTTTGGCACGAGTAAAATGGGACTAGACCACTCACTTTGAGCTTCCTCTATTATGTCATCCTGTAACATTTGTTTAATTTGCTTGTTTATTTCAGGTTTTTGACTATTTGGCAATCTGTATGGCTTTGTATAAACGGGACTAGCATCCGGTTTTAAATAAATATTATGTCTATATGATTTAGTTGTTGTGAGCTTATCACCCGGTAGGTAAAAGATATCATTGTACTTAGTACAAATTGCTTCTATCGTCCCACGCTCAGCTGGATGTAAATGATCCAATTTTAATAATGGTAACAAGGTATCTGCTCTCTCAGCGTTTGATTTACATGTATTAAACTGACATATTTGGTAATCATTTAATGAATGCAACTCTGGTTCAAAAGTAGGTATGGTAATTGATTCTTCTTTAGTATTTAATATCTTAACGGGGATAATATTATTTACTGGCTTTACTATTAACGCAGCTAAAAATACATCCTCTTGTAGTTGTTGTGGTAAAACGACACAATCATAATTTACTTTATTATTATTTTTTATTGGTATGTAATGAATGGATTCACTTCTCGCAGGAATTGTTAAGTAACTATACGAAATAGTAGGTGACGCATATAGTGGTATAATATGTTTGTATTCGGTATGTATGATTAATGTATCATTTTCTAAATCTATATGTGAATTATATTTCGATAAAAAGTCTAATCCTAGAATTCCATCCGATTTACACGGTAATTCATTAAACAAATAAAATTTATGATTAAAACAACTACTTTCATTACGCAATGTAAGATAAACATAACCCTCCGAATAAGTTTTGCCACCGATACCATTTATTACAATGTTGTCCTCATACAAAGGAGTGTGTCAAAATCAAAAATCAAAATCAAAGCATTTATTTCAAGTAAGCCAGTTACAGGCACTTTTGAATTGTCGAAACAAAGATGAAAATTAAATGTAGCTACAGTCCCAGTCACAAGACATAAAAACTGTGAAAGTACTGTAGTTGCCCATTCCCTAGCGTAGATCTCTATGGAGAAGAATGGGCAAGAAACTCCATGGACACTCTTTTAAATCAGAATATTGTTACAAAATCTTGGTTACATCATTCACGTTGAGATGGTATATTATGTGAGAACAATGTAGCAAGATGTGCACGGTAAAAGTGTCCACAGCAAAAAAACACAAACAAAAAAAAATACAATTCAAAATAATTCCTTCAAATAAGCCATGGCAACCAAGAGATGACCAGTCACAACTGACAGCGCCCGTTCACGGACATGACGCATGGATCAGCACCATTCAACTCAACCATTTTGAAGGGAACTAAATGATCCGACACATGCGCCACCATCAGCGAGACAATAGAGTGAGCATGACATACTCCAAACCGCCAGGGCACATTCAAGTCAAAAAAAAAGACGTAGGTTTCCAGTGAATGATAGCTTTCTAGTACATAGTACTCACACAATATGGGCTATGCATTTATATAATACTAAAGAGATTGATTCTATACAATGCAAAGATAGTTGTACAATCTTCAGCAGCTCCAACAATACAATTCAATGCTATCAATTTATGCGCCCCTGTCCATGTGGAGCAGGACCAGCATTGAGCCAAGCATTTTTATCATCGATATAATCGCTCAACTTGTAATATGCTTGCTTACATAGTGTGCGTTTAATGCATGTTTTAAATTTCGTCTCATTCAGTTCAAGAATACTTTGTGGAATTTTATTATAGCATCTCAAACAGTACCCCATGAAAGATGAGTCTACTTTAGCGAGTCTGAAACCTGGCTGAACTAGTTGGTCCCTATTTCTAGTACTGTAATTATGTCTGTCACCCCTTTTACCAAAAAGGTGCAGATTTTTTCTGACGTACATTATGTTTTCGTAGATGTATTGACAATGTACCGTCATGATGCCAATATCCTTAAACAGTTCCCTTAGAGAATCGCGCCTACGAAGATTATATATGGCTCTGATGGCTCTTTTCTGCAGAATAAATATAGACTCAATATCAGCAGCCCGTCCCCACAGCAAAATGCCATAAGACATTATACTATGAAAGTAACTAAAATAAACCAGTCTAGCGGTATCTACATCAGTATACTGACGGATTTTTCTAATGGCAAAGGCTGCTGAACTTAGCCGCCCCGCAAGAGATGTCAAATGAGAACCCCATTGTAGCCTTGAATCAAGCGTAATCCCCAGGAAAACCGTTTTATCTACGAATTCAAGTTTCTCTTTATTCAATATTATATCACAATCACTACTTTTAACATTCGGTAAAGCAAATCTTATGCATTTGGTTTTTTTTTCATTTAATACCAAATTGTTTGCTGTGAACCAATTTTGGACCTGAAGTAGGGCATTATTCACGTCATCTAGATTTTGGGCCCGCCTATTTATCTTAAAAATTAGGGAAGTGTCATCAGCAAATAACACCATATTTTGAGGTTGGTTTTTCAGTAAATAGGGTAGATCATTTATATATACTAGAAAGAGGAAAGGACCCAATATTGAGCCTTGTGGAACCCCTATTTTTACTTTTAACCCCTGTGAATTAACACCATTTATTTGAACATGTTGTTGTCTATCATTCAAATAAGATTTTACCAAACTAAGTGCAAGTTTACCCAGTCCGTAATGCTCAAGTTTCAAAAGTAATGTGTCGTAATTTACGCAATCAAACGCTTTGGAGAGGTCACAAAAAATTCCTATGGCGTCTTGAGACTCTTCCCACGCAGTAAATATGTGCTTTAATAAGGTTACACCGGCGTCAGTTGTACAACGTCCCTTGGTGAAGCCATACTGTTGATCATGTAAGATTCTGTTGGTGTTAAAATGATAGAGCATTTGATTAAGCATTACTTTTTCAAAAACCTTGCTAAAAACTGGTAACACGGATACAGGTCTATAATTATTAGTATCTTTACTGTCCCTGGATTTGAAAAGAGGTATGACTTTACTGTATTTCATTAAATCAGGGAAAACTCCTTGGTCTACACATAAATTAAAAATTAAAGCTAAGTAAGGGGCTATAGTCTCAAGTATGGATGTACAAACTTTGACAGACATTCCCCATAGATCTTCGGTTAGTTTGATCTTTATTTGCCGGAAAGTTTTAATAACAATCATAGGGTTAATGTGTTTAAATTTAAATTCAACCAGGCAGCCAGACACATTCGCCTTTAATAAACCAATTGAGAGTTCAGGTGAGGAAATAAGAGCCTCCGTTGTTTTTTGTGGTATATCGGTAAAGAATTTTACAAATTCTTGAGCTACTTCCTGATTAGAGCTTTTAGGACCACATGCTGTATCTAATGTGTAGCTAGTGTTACGTATTTTCTTCCTGTTAGTCTCATTATTTATAACTTTCCAAACTGTCTTTATTTTATTTTCTGCTGTTTTGATCTTGTTGCTAATGTGCAGTGCTTTAGCAACCTTGCATGTATTTCTAAAAATGTTTGAATACTTAGCAACATACTTGTTAAAAGTTTCAGTGTTTATAAAAGGCTTAAGGCCATAAAGCTCAAATAGTCTTTCCCTACTTTTTCTGATACCTCTAGTTGCCCAATCACTAAATATGAATTTAGGGCAAATACTTTTTGTCTTCTTTTCAAAAGTTTTATTGAATTCCGTGTGAACTATTGAAAAGAAACGATCATACAATTGATCTATATTAATATCATCAAGGCCCATAACGCTTAACTTGTTCTGTAGCAAAATATTATACCTATTTAATCTGCTAGAAGTTATAGGTCTAAATTTAATTTGAACTTTTTGCGATGGGGGTGTATTACACCTGAAGGTTACAGTTTGTCCACTATGGTCAGAGGGTAGACAATTTACTATTGCTTTATCTAAATAATCACAATCGCAGAAAATATTATCTATACAAGTGTGTTCCAATAACACCTTCTTAGAAACGGCGGAAATGGACGCGCCGGTGTCAAGTAACCATGAACACCTGGTATTGTTAATGTTTAAATGAACGTACCTAACATTTTTGTTACACGTTAAAATGTTATATGATTTAGGACCGAAAAAACTGATTTTTGTTATTTGTTTTTTCGTTCTCTGTTTTTTCGTTTGTTGTTTGGGGGTTTCCGTCCACTTGGGCTGGATACATTTTTTGTTGATTATGTCTATGTTGCGTACCCCTACCACGATTATATCTGGTATAGTTATGATTATTTCCAAAATTTGAAAAATGGTTTCCTCTTGCGCGTGTGTATCCACCACGGGGATTACCATTAAATCTTTGTTGGTTAGTATTGTTATTATATCTGTGACCCGTATTATAGTCTCCACGGTAATGAAAACCTTGATTATTATAATTGTTTCGGCCACCTCTATTGAAACGATTATTAAACCTGTTGTTTGGCTTACCTCTTGCGCTGAAAATACCATTGGAAGTTGAGGGCTGTCCCAGCTCCTCGTCCTCAGCAGCACGCACCGCGTCTTTCAACTCCGAGTAGTTTCGTGCTGAAATGATAGTGCTTAAACGTTTATATCTTAATCCATCAGAGAATCTTTTAATCGCGAGTTTCTCATTGATAGGTCTCAGTATCTCGCATGCCTTTTCGTTACCGTCAGCTTGGGCAATTGTGAGGTCTATAAATAATTCTGATATTTTATTTCCATATTCACTAATGGACATATTATTTTGACTTAAATTATTCAATTGACAAAGTATGGAATTTGCTGACTTTTTTGTTAGTAAATAAGTTTTTATATCTTGTATAAGGCTCGTTATGTTATCATATTCGCATTTTAATTTTAATTTCGCAGTTTTAGTTAATCTTGTTTTCAAAACGAAAGAAATTAACATTTTTTCCTGATCAGGATCCTTGAGACAGCTGTTGTATAGTTCTACAGCGTCTATAATTTTTTCTGTAGTACCTTCTGAACCATCCATTACAGGTATTAAGGATGTTGCAGTTTTTATTTCAAACTTCTCCATGTTTATAATAATTGTTTCTATCTCACCTTGAGGATTATATGACAAGATTTTATCATAAATAACATCTATTCTCTCCTTCAACACTTCGTAAACATACTCAGCTAATTCTAACGAACTTTTTTGTTCTAAAAATATACTTATAATAGTTTTATACGATGAATATATCTCTTCTGCTTTTGTTATTTTTTCCCTTACTTTGTCTATATATTGTTGCCTTTTACTTGGGCCTAACTTTCTTAAACTAATTTGAATATCAGTTAATTCACTTAAAATTATTTCTAAATCTTTTTCCATGGAGTGTAAAATTAAAACATACTTACAGTTAAAATGAAGAAATGTGCTTAGTTGGGTGGTCCTTACGTGTGTAGTTTATCGATTTTGCCCAATATATTCTATTCCATGTGACATTCCGTTATATTTAAGCTGTAAATTGGTGTAAGATACAAGTTACAAAATTACGATAAATTAGTAATAATTTGCATGGACACATTATATAGGTAGGTACTTATTAGTTCATTAAAAGTTCTCTAAAATCGGAACAACTAAAGTCTCTATGTCCTAGTTGGATGATGCAACACTGCTAGATGATTTTTTTTTTTCCTTTTTTTTTTTCACTTAATATGCTTAACGTTATACGAAGCGAATTTACACTTTATTTATTTATTTATTTAGTGTTATTGTTTATTTATTTTGTTTAATTTTTATTTAATTTTATTTTTTAATTTTTTTTCACTGTGGCGCACTAATACACAATATACACGATTCACACTTTTTCGTTTTCTTCTTCACGTTCTCGTCTTCCCGACAACCGCAAACGCATTCTTCTTATAAACTCCGACTCTACATGCTTCCCGATCCATTTCTTTTGCCTGGCCTTCAGTTTTTTCCATATTATTATGATGGCGGCAACGGCGAAAATTGTTAAGGCCGACGCCAACAATATATTGTTCATCTGTATATGCGATTCTACTGTAGTATTACTTCCTCCTGCATTTTGGGCAATTATTACCTCCTTGTCTTCTGTTTTCGAATATGTTTTTCCCATTTTATTTTATTATTATTTTTCGCCAATGTACGTGACCACTTGAGTCAAAGTCTTCCAAGTTATCCATTTTTATAACGTTGATATCCAAACGCTCTAACTTAGTGCACCGAGGCACACAGGAATCCGCTGAATTGCAGAATTCGCCCGATACGCGACACCCGGCTCCGGTACGTAGGTGCCTACACCGCGGCGCTCGCGCATGGCAGGGTCGCCATGAGGTGTGCGGGAGCGGGGAATTGATAATGAAATACGGGTGTACGCCACGAGTGATTTATTACGACTGCCTTAAACTAATACATGAGTAAATATGTATACTACTTACATACCTAACACACTACACCCCAGCACCAGACAATCTACTGGAAAAAGATTTACAATCCGCGCTTAAGCCAATGAACATGATGCTAGCCATGTTCTTTTGTGCTAAGTACAAGATTCGGAAGAACATGATTTCGACAAACAAAGCTTTCTACGACATTACTTCAGTAGTCGCTGCACTCACAATATTGTGCGGTCACTTTTACTTGACCCTTGGAACGTTTTCAATAAATTTCCAAGGTTTTGAATTTGTTCTACATGTAACTAAATGGAATACGTTCTTTTTATTTATCTTGTTTAGTCTTTTGAGCTGCTACACCAATATTATTCAGAAGAACGATAACGTGCTCTTTGTCACGAGAATTCAATATGTCTACAGAATTCTCAAAATTTATGAAGATTTTAAACATTTTATTCTACCTAATTGGGTTTGTGTAATTGCATTAAACTGTTTCCATATTTCTTGGATGATTCATACCTATTTTATATTTCGACCTATGGGCATTGCAAATATTTTTACCTCTTATTGTTTCATTTGTGTTGACATGTATATTTTGTATGCTATAAAGCTAATGAAGCTTATATTGAAGTCTTTACAAAATTGGATTAAAAATGTTCAGATGTCAGCATGCGTTACAAATTCACTAAATGATTTTTATTGGAAGACAATGTTCGAAGTGTATGTGAAAATATTGGAAACTTATAAAATATTTGAAAAGACTACTCATCTATTTGTACGTATAAATAATTAATCACACATATCTTTCCACAGAATATCTTTGTACAGAATCTGTCACAGTGCTAAGAAGTTTTAACTTCATTAATTTTTGTTTTCAGGTTTTATTCTACACCATACATACAACTTCAAGTCTTTGATTGCTATATTCCTACGTATTGAGATGAAAAAGATAATTCCGCGGAGTGATAATAATATACTCGTAAGACAATAAATATGTGCCATGTCTTAACGGAAGAAATGATTTATTAAATACCTTTTATATTCCATTGCAGTTTTCTGTACATTCATTTATATCTCTAACGTGGATCATTAAGAATATGCTCCTGATAATATTTTTGAGCGTAGAGAGTGAGAGATTCTACTCATCTATAATAGAAGTCCGGAATACTTGCCTACAACTAACAAACTCAAGAGAATGTTCAGGTAAAAGAAATATATCGGTGAATTTAGAAATACATGTAACTCTAAGAAGTGATGAATATACAGGGTGGAATTTTTCAACGCCACCTGGAGGGAAATAACTCTAAATACTGGAGAAAGCAAAATTTACTCAAAGGAAACATTCCTTTATATAAAAAAAAAAACAATTTCATTTCAAACAATTCTTTATAAAGAAACAAATGTGCATTCACAGATTTCCGAGTATTCACTTGCCACACTCGGGAATCGAACCACCTAAAATCCGAAAAATAACACCATGTACTTCTATGGCATCAATCGATCGGATGGAGAAGTAATCGGATGGACCTTTGAGTAAAAGTGCGCTAACTTATCAAATTGAATTTATAACTTCAGACTCCATGGTTTTCCTTTCATTTAATTTATCATGTTTGTTAGAGAGACTTGATCCATATGATTGACCCTATCGATTGATATTAAAAACGTACAGGATATATATTTTTTAATTTTAGTCTGTTCGATTCCCGAGTGTGGCGAGCGAATTTTCGAAAAACTGTGAATGTAGATTGATTCTTTTTAAAAATAAAGGAAGGGTTTCTTTGAGTAAAATTTGCTATCTCCAGTATTTAGGGTACTTCCCCTCCATGTTGCGTTGATAAATTCCACCCTGTATATGATGAGGGAGAGATTGATTAACAAATAGTTGAAGGAATTGTGTGAGAGGATGATATGAAAACAAAAATGTGAATGATAGCGTCACGCTAATCATAATCAGGATATAGAAGAAAAACATTTGCACTGTTCATGTTTTATGTAACATAAAATGAGGGCAGGAAGAAAATGATTGTAGAACTCAGTTTTCTGTAACTAAAGACACTAATGAGGTATGTTGTGTGGGAGCCGTCCTTAAACATTTTTTTTTATGATGCAAAATAAATATTTATTTTGAAAATGATATACAACAAAATATTCTGTGAATATTTCAAGCGTCTACCTGTTGCCGTTATTAATATCGAGCAAAAAAAGCAAAAAAATCACGTTTGTTGTATTGGAGACCCCTTTTTTTCCGGATGGGAAATCATCAAATGACTGCTCCCGCTTTGGGCAGAGTAGGAGGGAGTGTCAGACTTTTACTGACTAAAACCCATCCATGTTCCTTCATCGCCCTTTGTGTTCCGGGGCCACGGTATTTCTTCCGAACAGTCCCGCAGCCCCGGCAGGCATCGGCTCTTGCGGACCCCTTCCTTTTGCTGACTTTCTTTGAGGCGCGCGTGGAACACGTACGCTTCGTTGACACGTAGCTTGTGTGACTGTTCCTAAATTACCCTAGGCTGATAAAATTTTCGTTTTTTCTAATTCATGCCAATATTAGTATTTTGGTCAGTTTCCCCCGGAGGGGAAAAGGTCGCGCCCCGCCATCCGCACGACCCTGTAGGCTTCGTCCCTGACTGGTCGGCCTCCCACTGACAAGAGGACTGATTCCCAATTTGGGGCTGCCCTGTCCCGTCCTTTGAGGCAAATGGACAGGGGTGGAATTCAAGGTGAAGTTAATATTGGGAATCCACAGTTAGACATAAATACATAAATCATAACAAATCTTAAAAGGCAAAACATCAATAAGGTATGAAGCTAATAAGACAAGAGGGCGCAAATATATGATATATGATGAAAGGTTGGTAGGGAAACGTTACGCTTGCACTTAAGAAATTATTATTGATTAGTTCGTTACGTTACTTTATTTAATTCCAAACTAGATGCCGCTTTGCAAACGCAAACAAGCCCATGTCATTAACATGGAGCCGTTTTACAACGTTTGCCCGGCGTACGTGTATTGTAGACCTATACGCATAATTCTACTAAGAACTCTGCTATGAACGCTAACAACACACGTTCCCTATGCACTATTTACATGTCTTTCACAATACTAAGGCAATGGGTTGTGAGGCCATTACCATTGAGGAAGACAAGTTTCCAGTATTTCTAATTACACGCGTACTCTCGTTGTTAAACACCCTTACGGCTGCCTACCCCAATTATTATATAATAAGACAATTTACACAAGCGTATCGTGGCAGACTCAGTCTGTAGCAGAACATATTACAATTGCCATTAGTGAACACCGAAGTGGTAATTGTTTCGTCACCTCTCACTCCTCTAATCTGCCCCATGTCGTAATTACGTGTCTCGCTAAATAGTGACGATTCAGAAATAGGGCCTGTGGCGGCCGGGGTTTGGGTTTTAACGAGACACGGGCCCTAGCGCTCCTCAGAACGAAGCTATCAATTTAATTTATGATACTTTAGGGAGCCTACCCCTCTCCCAGGAGTGTTGTCACCAAAGACATTGAACATTTTCTGAGCTAGACCTTTCAGGAAGCAGTATTCATCAGTAGCGTTTGATTGATTTGTAACACAGGTACAACCTGGTATTATAATACTGAACAATATAATTTGTTTCAATCAATCTGCGAATACTATGGTGCTGTCTACACCACTGGACAATGTAGTTTGTTCGTATCACGGTTCGACCGCCCATTTGTAGTGAGTCTGATATTAGTCAATATTCGTCATTGGTCAGGTGTCAGGCGGCTGTCGCCGTCTCCCTAAAACCAAACGCTGCTTCTGAATATTTGCTTAGGTATGGAGTAGGACGTGAACACATAATAACACATGGGATAATAATATACATTTTGATGACGTAAAGCAATCGCTCCGACATGCTGAAATAAATGATTATTATCAGCCCTTCTGTGCTACCGTCAAACGACAATTTTAGATAGGATTTAATTATAATTAACACTTACCAAGTGTTCATTGAAGATGGTCAATCTATAGCTCACACATTACCAGTTTCGCCTCCGCCCGCCAACGCGCGACTCCTTTCTCTGCCGTCTCCCTCGCGCCTGGTTGTCACACACTTTGACTAGCCTTATTACCACTAATTATATTTAGCTTATAAATATTGACCGACGTGTGCATCTTGGTACCAAGATTACGCTAACTTCACGATCTTATTCTAGGGCGTCCTAGTGCTGTACCGACGCATACTAGGTTAGACTAACCAGGGCTTTTAACCCAACTATATTCAACTTATTCAAATATCGCACTCTCGCGCCAACACACTTAAACTTAGACTCGTGGTATTTTACCAACGAGTCCTCTTAACTTAACTCAGATATATATCGTCCGGACTCTTTCGTCGTGTAACCTCGACTGCCCTGAGCAAACCACCCTTCTCGGCGATTTCTCGTAAGTATCCCCACGCATCGTACCTGCCTCGACCGTCTTCAGCCTCCTTGTTTTTGTATCGACGACGCCGACGTCGCGATTGTTTAAAATATCTCTAAAAGCACTGCCGGGTAAATTACTAACACATGTGGCACTCGTACACAAAGATGTTTTTAGAAATCGGAATGTGCCAGGATTTATTTGTTCGTAGTCTCTTAAGAGTTTACAAATTCTAAGAAGGACACGTTAAGTTAAAGTTATTTATTATCGCCGTCAGGCTACAAGCCATAAAATATAATTTTTATGGATTTGTAAGTGGCAGATGTCGTGAGTTTGTTTTAAAATAAGTATCAAGACTAAGATATTTGCTGATTAATTAAGGGTACGTGACAGGTAGTCACACTTGTATTTCAGCAATATAACAAAGCAAGTTTGAAAACAACATCTTTGCTGTAAATATATTTAAATCTTCTGAATAACCATGTTTTTTTCAGCTGCACAAAAAAGGGTATGCAAAAACATTGTACGAATTCAAGCTGCCTCCTTCATAAAGATGTACGCTTGTGGTCTGTTCACGATAGACGCAACGCTGCCTTTGCGTTTGTCAGTTTTCATCCCTACATACACGATTGTTTTACTGCAATTCGAGTTTCTGTAAATCTAGCTCGCAATCCTGTGTTTTATCTGATGTAATAGTTATGCGTTTTAATGATATATGGAGTTCTTAGTCTGAATGATTTTTAATCTATACTAATATTATAAACAGGACAGATTTGATTTTTTGTTTGTGTGTTTGTTATGATTTAACTCAAAAACTACTCGACCGATTTAAAAAAAATATTTCACCATTAGAAAGCTACATCTTTACCGAGTAACTTAGGTTATAAATTATATTGATATCATGCAAATTAGCCGAGCTATCGTAATTTCTGCGGATGTAGTCGCAGTCGAAGTACTAGTACATTAATATAATTGTATCTACTAATTTTGTATATTTATCAAATAAAATAATCTGTATATTTCTTGTACGAAGTTTCTCTTTGGACCCTAAGGCTTATACAAAGTGACATTGGATCAACGAAAATGGTTACATAAGCTACCAAGAAGCTGTTGTAGACATACTAAACGGTTTTAATGTGCTTTTTTGCAGGACCCTCTTGTTTACCATTTCGCCTTTGAATTGAAATTAAAATATCAGACAAAACTAATACTGGGCATTGGAGAATTCGAAAATTTCATCGATACTCTTGTAATTACGATAATTATTGACTGTCATGTTCATTTTCAAATCATCAATTTCAATCAACCTTGGTAATACTTATAACTCAATCTATTAATTACGTTTATTATAGTATGTAGTTATCATTTGCGTCGAAAAGGTACTTGCAAAATGATGTCTTTTGTGAAAAGGAAAAAACTAAATATCATACAAAATTTTCAAGTAAATGTTTTTTCGGATACTGGTGTCGATAAGGATGTACAAGCTATGATTTTACCTTTGAACTTAATGAAAATTGTCGTGTTAAGTCCAAAGTTTCGAATCAAAGATGACGTCATTACTCCAAATGATGTCTTAAATAAATTTTTGTTGCTATGTGGGACAGTGCTCGTCACGTTTACTCATTTTTACCGCATTCTTCACATAAATAATGATGATGCACGAGCTTACACATTTTTATTTATTCAAGATATCGGCACGTACACCGATTTCTTTTTCAATGGTTGCGGATTTTTCATAAACTTTTTGATTACTCTCATTCATTCGAAGAATTTCGTGATGATGATTTTTACCACTCAAGACGTCCACAGATTAGTCAATAACAAAGTTCATACTAAAAGATTTATCAGGAACAACTGGATTATTATAAGCGTCTTTTTTTTCGGGTTTATGTTATACTTCTTTTATCAGTATATCTTATACCCAGATCTACCATTTTATACCATTAGCATAATGCTGTTTTTAATAGTCTATGATACCGATATGATTTATACAATCAGAGTTATGAAATTGCTCGAAGATAAAATGATTCAATGGAATCACCAGATTTTACTTAGTGAACACCGGACCAGAACGTGTCCAAATAGATCGTTCAAGGTTTATCTTGAAATACTAAAAAGTTTCAACATTTACAGGAAGATTTCTCATCTAACGGTTGGTTCCGAAAACTGTTTTCTAGATTATTGTAAGGTGCATTTTTTAATTACAATTATATTTTTTAGGTTCTACACTATACGCTGAAGAATTTCTTGCATTCCTTAGTGTATGTTGAAATTATGATTGAATATTATCAAAAATTAACAAAACCTTAAGAACTGGTACGTTATTGTTAGTTTGTTCGGACTCATTTTGTGCCTGCTAGTTTTTTGCATCACAAGCTTTTAAGTGATTTGCTTCGTTTGTGTACGGGACAACTATAAATGATAAGTTGTGATAGAGTTTATAATGATTTTATTGATATAATGCTATAGCTAATTGATACAGTGATCACTTATGATGATAGAATGATTTTACGATATCGAAATGCTACGATATTATGATAATGAGTACACGCGGCGAAGACCGAACGCGAACTGAAGTAAATTGCGCACGCGGTACAAAACTGCTTATTTAGCGTAAAAAGATATATGATTTGTACGGGTGGACCGTACATGCTCCCAGGCACGAGAGACTAAGATAAAAATGAAAAGTTAAAATATAAAAATCAAAGCATTAAACAATGTAAGTACATAAACTTAAAGAAAGCAATGACAATAATCAAAAGCACAAATTGGGTAGGTACCCGAAAAACTTATTAGTCTCTAAAAAGTCTTATTCTCTTTCACTGAAAATAGATTTGCGGAACACAGGCGACGTAGCCTTGTTTTGTTTACGCGCACTGATTACACCCGAAATTGTATTGAGCTCAATTTCACTAGGTCCCGATTGCTCATTTACACTGATACGCGGAACACTGATTACACTAGCACTCTGAAGCTGCTGACGTGTCGAGCGCGCGGGCAGAGCCACACTGCGCATACGCTGAAGGTGCCGCCACACGTGCACGGCTCCTGCCGCGCACTGGGCGAACACCAATAAGTATATCACCGTGTAGTGATGCACGTCATGATATGAGAACCCGTCCTCAAAATCTTCATCAATGCTCGGTTCATCTTTCATCTGACTCAACTTATCATGGACTTCCTTTACCAGACCTTGAGTCTCGATGTGGGTATGGTCAGACTGTTCATTGATTGCACCGATAGGTCGATAAGTTGATAATGCTGTTGATAGGTGAAATATCAATCCTCAGAACGCCTACCGTATTCTTCAGAATGTTGGACAGCTTCTTATGTGAGTAAACTGTGTAAGTATCGCCTTTGATGACGCATCCATCACCGAGCATGATAACGCCGGCTTTGTTTAATTGTTCGGCCGTAACTTGATACTCGCATATGATTCGTATGGAGCACGGTCCGCAACAAAATATAAATATGTGTTTAATTTATTAAGCTCTGTCCAACGGTTTGTGCAGATTGTAGATGCTGTGCTACAACGATTGGACTGTTGATCTCTGAACTCTGATGCAAAGGCTTTCATCCGATCTCATTTGATAAATCGGACCCTTCAAAGGGCAGATGTATGTTTCTGTGTCATAAAACATACAGGTTTGGACATTGATTTCCGTCATTGGAATGTAAGCGTCCTTTTGTATATTCATTGCGAGAAGATCTGCGATGGGAAATATGCTGATCATATCACTTCCAATCTGCTGCGGAACTGTTATAATTCTGTAGAGGTCGTAGCTGTCTCTGCTCACTAATGGGATTTTGACTTCGAAGATAAGAAACTGCTGCATGACTGGCTTTAGTCTTCAATAAATGATACAGGTTAGATAAATCCGATTGAATATTATTTGTTGGTAGAGTCAATTCTTTTGCTAACTGTCCTATTATGATATTAAGCTCATCCGTCAGCTGATTAGGTGTTAGAAGGTGGAAATTGAACCCTGTGTGGTGTAGGTTCATAATATGTAGTATTCGCGATGGTTTCTTGGATGGTTTTCAAGTTCAATAAGATAATGTTGGCAATGATAGACGATACACTAAAGCTGTTTGACAATAGTGATTCTTGAACTCCTGCCTGAATTGTGGTTAAATCCCTTCTCTAAACTGATCAAGTGCTGATTGAACACCTTGTAATGTCTATCCATCGCATTTTCTACTCTTTTGATAAATGATAAATGATGTTTATTTTGCAAGTAGGTTTTTACAAACACTTTTACACGTCATTTTTTAAAACTAGATGGGGCCGGTGTTTCGTACCTGACTACTCTGAGAAGAAACAGCCGAAACAAACTCAGAGGTCATAGTCTCTTTTAAAGTCCAGACAATCTTGCTCAATTCACATGAGGACTATGCAGATCTAGTGTCTGAGATGGTCTTTTGAAGAAAGAACCATACAGATTTGAGTGGACCTGTCCAGTCAGTGCAAGCATTTGTCAGTTAACGTGTAGCTCGAATTACTCAAGGAGCTCAACGAAACGACGAACAATACCAAAGAAAGGACATTTGGGAAGGTCGCTTATAGTACTCAAACTGCCAGACAGTTGTGGGAAAAAAAAAAACAAAACAAAAAAAAAAAAATGTGACCCACATGGTCCCCACATTCACAATAATCAAATAAAATTAATAACAAATTCTTTTCAAATGAATGAAAGTAAAAATCACAAAAATCATTAAATGTCGCAATGATAATAAAATAAAAAAGTAAAATACTTAATAAAATAAGTATTCATGTCAAATCATGTAAAAGTCACATAAAATAATAAAAAAATAAAAGTAAAATAATAAAATACATGTCAAAAAAATTCAATGTCAGAGTTTATAAAAGAAAGGAATCAATAATAAACAAGCGAAGTCCGAAATTTCGACATTCACAGAGCAAATTTCATTGGAGCAGCTTAATCCCAAGCTTTTTTATCTTCAAGATAGTGATTATGATTAACATGATAGTAGGCTTTCAGGCACAGCTTCCGTTTTATAAACGATTTGTTTATTGTTAATTTATTTAGGCTTAGTGCTTGAATTTGGCTCGGAAGTTTATTGTAAAAGCGTATACATTGGCATCTGAACGTACCTCCTATTTTTTTGAGCCTCGTTGCAGGAACAACAAATTTGTGTTTGTTCCTCGTGTTTATGTTGTGGATATCACTGTATTTTTTAAATAAATTATTATTTTTGTGGGCGTACAAAAGGTTTTCATAAATAAACTGAGAGGGCACAGTAAGAATATTAGTCTCTTTAAATTTTTCTCTGAGGATTTTATCTGGGACTTAATTTATAAATTGAACGAATTGCCCTTTTTTGCAAAACAAATATTGTCTGAATATCGGCGGCATTGCCCCACAAGAGAATACCGTACTACATCACGCTATGGAAATAACTAAAGTAAACTAAACGGGCTGTCTCTAAGTCAGGTAAATCACGAATTCTTCTAACGGCGAATGCTGCAGAGCTAAGTTTCTTCGACAATTTGTCTATATGCGGGCCCCACTGAAGCTTGGCATCCAAAGTTATGCCTAAGAAGACTGTGCTATCTTCCGGTTTTAACTCTTCATCCTTAATTAGTACAGTAGTTTCCACTTGTCTTACATGGGGTATCGTAAACTTAATACACTTAGTTTTTTTCTCATTTAGGAGTAGATTATTAACATTAAACCAATTAACGACTTTCGCCAGGGTGCTATTAACATCATCCGTAACTAACTGCTGACGTTTGAGTTTAAATAAAAGAGAAGTGTCGTCTGCAAACAATACTATGTCTATACTATTTGTGATATCGGAACGTAACAGTTTGTCTATGTCTTGTTGTCTATTATCCTTTCATTTGCTGTCTCGCTCTCTCGCACCCAATCAGCCATATTGTAAACGGTGTGTAAAATTCTCTTGTGAAATAAATACGATTTTAATTAATAAAAGTGTTTATATCAGTATACAACAGTTTGGCGACGAGCATTAAAGAACCCGTTTTAAAAATATATAAAGTTATCGCAAAATTAAAGTGAAACAAAACAGTTATCATCAAAAACAAAAAAACTAGCGGCACGCTTCGCTGTGAAGTTGGCTCCAATTGACTTGCGGTTGCGTCTTGCGAGCAGACGATTCCAGAGTCCACCATCTTTGTTCACTGTTGACTAATGTCACGTCTGTTTACAAAGTTCGATCGAAGAAAATAAATGACTACTTGGATTTATAAATTAAATAAGTCTCAATTGGAAGAACAATTAGCAGAGCACGGAATTGACACCAAAAACGAAACAGTAGATGAACTACGAAAACTACTAAGTAACTACTGGAAAGAAAAATTGAAAATAAAGGCCACCATCCCTTCTCCACAAACAAAGGCAATCATGTCAAATTATGATCTGAAATCATTTAATGGCGAGTGTTGGGAATCTTTTGAACAACAACTACAATGTATAATTACATTAAATGAAGTTCCAGAAACAAAAAAAGTACCGTTGTTGCTGACCAAGATCACACCAGAAGTGTTTGAGACTCTGACTTGTTTGTGTGCGCCTTCGAAACCAATTGAATTAACATTTACAGAACTGTGCACAACACTTGAGAAAAAATACACAAAGAAACAGTCGTCAGTGTTAGATCGAGCTACATTTCGCAGTCGGAATCAACTGCCAACTGAAAGTGTCGAAGAATATTTATTGGCATTAAAAAAACTAGCAGGAGTATGCGGCTTCAAAGATATGAACGACCAGATAAGAGAAAAGTTTATTGACGGAGTGCATTCAAGGCTGATAAAGTTTGAATTATTGAAAAGTAATGCTGACCTTACGTTGGAACAAACAGTGATGCTGGCACGGACAGTGGAAACCGCCTTAGTGCATACTACTAGCAAAAAGGAAACAGAAGTATCCGAAATGTTTTTTTATAAAAAAAATTCAAAACCGAAGCAGAATCAATCGAAAACAAAGAAAAATCAACAATTTAAAGAGAAGGAGGTCAGGTGTTTTTGTTGTGGCAACAATGGCCACGTTAAATCTGAATGCAGATTGATCAAAAAGTACTGTTCTGAGTGCGGGCAACAAGGACACCTTTTCAAAGTTTGTTCAAAGAACCCACGGAGAGTATATTCAATTGAGAGAAGTGATCATGAAAACAAGCCAGATGTAGATGATGACATTGAAGCTTCTGTTGGGCAGTTATTCAATGAGTATGAGGTGTACTCTGTAAATGTAAGTAAGGTACCTCCGCATTATATAGCTTTAAATGTTGCAGGAGTATATTTAGATTTCCTGTTGGACACTGGTTCTGAGGTGACAGTAATTCCGTTGAAAGACAAGGTCAGTTTGTTCAACCAGTTAGTAATTGAGGATACCAATGTAAGATTTAAAAATTTTGACCAAACCATCTCAAAACCAGTTGGTTTACTGAAAAATCTAACAGTCAAATATAACAAAATGGTGAAAAATTTGAATGTTTTTGTAGCTCAGGATAATGTTCCACGAATAATAGGTCGAGATTGGTTAAAAACATTTGATCTGTGGCCTCCAAAATTTATGGAAACTAACACAATGACTAAGCATTCAAATACTTACTCATGTGAAAATAAAACTGTTTCAGAGGCAGAAAATCTAATCAAACAGAAGTTCGCAGAAGTATTCAGCCCAGGGTGGGGTAACTTCAAAGGTGAAGCTATTACATTACAGTTAAAACCGGATGCAAGGCCGAAGTGCCTACCACCACGACGTGTACCATTTGCATTAAAGGACAAGGTAAAACTTGAAATTGCTCGTTTGCTACAAAATGGTAGAATAACACCTGTGACATACAGTCAGTGGGGTACTCCGGTGGTCCCTGTATTGAAAACAGATGGATCAGTAAGGCTGTGTGGTGATTACAAGGTTACCTTGAATCCTCATTTGGAAGTTGACCATTTTCCATTACCCCATATCGATGAAATTTTTAACACACTTAAGAATGGAGAATACTTCTGCGAGCTTGACCTTAAAGAGGCTTACTTACAGGCACCTCTAAGTTCTGAGTCTCAGGAACTTACTACTATTGTAACTGAAGAAGGTACATATAAATATCTATACTTACCATATGGAGTTAGTACAGGACCAGGTTCTTTCCAGCGGCTGATGTGTAAAAAACTTGCTAACATACCGAATACCGCTGTGTTCATAGACAATATATATATAGCAGGATATAGTGTAAATGATATGCTAAATACCTTATGTAAGGTCCTATCTAAACTACAAGAATGTCAGTTTAAATTAAAACTCCAAAAGTGCAAGTTTTTCAAAAAAAGTATTGATGTGTTTGGTTTTAGAGTTACTAAAAACGACATAAGCGTTATTAAATCAAATGTTGAACCATTGTTGAGAACAAAAGCCCCCACTAGCATGACATTGTTGAGGTCTTTCTTGGGAAAAATTAATTATTACAATCGATTTCTAAAAGGCATGGCTAGTACGTTAGCACCATTGTATGATATTGTTAAGAAAAATAAATTCGAATGGACCCCAGATTGTAATAAAGCTTTTGAGATAATCAAACAGAAATTATCGTCTGTAAACAATTTAAGGCATTTTGACCCAAATTTACCATTAATTTTAACGTGTGACGCGTCAGAAACATCGTTGGGTGTTGTATTGTCGAACAGAGATTATGATGGTACTGTCAGACCAATTGCATATGCAAGTAAGAAACTAAACTCTGTAGAAATAAAGTATTCTACGATAGATAAAGAAGCAATGGCAATTATCTTTGGTGTGACCAAGTTTTATAATTATACTTATGGTCGATATTTTGAGCTAGAAACAGATAATGCAGCATTAGTTAGAATATTTGGACCCACCAAGGGTATTCCTAAAATGGCAGCAAAAAGGCTGCAACATTATGCGATTTTTCTATCAGCATTTAATTATAAGATTAGGCACATCAGTACCTCATCAAACCCAGCTGATTTCTTATCACGTGCATTAATTAATCAAAGTACCGAAAATGTAAAATTACATTCAATTTGTCTAAGTGCTAATGTAAGTAACATCTACCATGTAAATAACTCAAAAATTGATAAATTAGACTGGAAAACTATTCAAACTGAAACAAAAAAAGATATGATCTTGTCAAAAACTATTCGACATGTTTTGGATGGCTGGCCAGATAAGAGATTAATAGATAAGGAACTCCAAATTTTTTATAACAGAAGGGATGAAATTAGCACTGACAGAGGATGTTTATTATGGGGTTACAGAATTGTAATTCCCATTGTATTACGTGAATCAATTCTTTCAGAGCTACACAAAAGCCACTTTGGCATTGTTCGTATGAAACAAGTAGCACGATCATATTTTTGGTGGCCGGGATTAGATTCAGAAATTGAAAATCTTACGAAAAAGTGTGTAATCTGTCTAAATAACAATAAAAATCCACCAAAATCACAACTTAAACCATGGCCTGTACCGCCATCCGCATGGTACCGACTTCACGCCGATTTTTTAGGACCATATTATAATAAAATGTTTTTAGTAATTGTGGACGGCTATTCAAAATGGCCAGAGGCTTTTGAAATGACTACTATTGGCGCAACGAGTACAATTGGAATATTCAAAAGGTTATTTTCCACCTTTGGTTTTCCAGTCCACTTAGTAACAGATAACGGTCCAACTTTCACAAGTACTGAATTTGAAAATTTTTGCGAACTTACAAATATAAAACATACATTCTCACCCCCGTATCATCCAGCAACAAATGGAGCAGCTGAGAGATTTGTCGAGACATTTAAAACCCATGTGACTAAAATTAAAGAAAGTGGTAGCACACTGAGTTCGGCTGTTAACTTATTTTTGTTTGATTACAGAAATTTACCCCATAGTACTACTGGTGTAACACCAGCCAAGTTAATGCTGGGTAGAGAGCTTAGGAATCGATTTACGTTGTTAAGGCCACCTCCAATAACTGAAAAATCATATGAAATGCAAGAAAAATCTAAACATTATTATAAAGGAAACAGAAATACACTAACGTTAGAATTAGGGCAGAAAGTAATGGTTAGGGACTATAGAAAGGGGCATAAACCTTGGATTTTAGGAACTATAATTGATGAATCCTGTCCAGGGGTAACCTATTACATTGATGTGGGGGGTTTAAAATGGAAAAGACATCTCAATCAAA
This sequence comes from Xestia xanthographa, assembly GCA_905147715.2. NCBI lineage: Eukaryota > Metazoa > Arthropoda > Insecta > Lepidoptera > Noctuidae > Xestia > Xestia xanthographa. The sequence goes on from LR990644.1 coordinate 7,233,581, forward strand.
TTCGTACTTGTGATCAATTGGTCGATGAGTAATTAATTAGATAAGATGATTATGAATATGTAGTGTTAGTATTAGTTAACTGATGTTATTTTATTTTAAGATTGTCTTAGATGAATTAGATAATAGTTATGTACTTAGTGTTAGTAGTATTAGTTAACTGATGTTATTTTAATTTAAGATTATCTTAAATATGGTGGCGGAGAGTGTGATATCGGAACGTAACAGTTTGTCTATGTCTTGTTGTCTATTATCCTTTCATTTGCTGTCTCGCTCTCTCGCACCCAATCAGCCATATTGTAAACGGTGTGTAAAATTCTCTTGTGAAATAAATACGATTTTAATTAATAAAAGTGTTTATATCAGTATACAACACTATTATCCTTTATGAGGTAAGGCAAGTCATTTATATAAATAAGAAACAAAAATGGACCAAGAATTGAGCCTTGGGGTACCCCCATTCTTACTACGGATCTGGGAGATCTTTTCCCTTTAACATCAACTCTCTGAATCCTGTCACTCAAATATGAAATAAGAAGAGTCAGGGAGGCGTTACGGATTCCGTAGTGGTGTAGTTTCCTGATTAATGTTTCATGAAGAACACAATCGAAAGCTTTAGATAAATCGCAAAAAATGCCCAAAGCATCGCATTTGTCCTCCCAGGCATTATAAATGTGTCCTAAAAGTTCAACACCGGCATCAGTAGTTGAACGACCCCTTGTAAAACCAAACTGTTTTTTATGTAATAACTTATATTTATTGAAAAAACTTTGCATTTGTGCCAAAATTAATTTTTCAAAAATTTTACTAAAGGTGGGTAGTACTGAAATGGGTCTATAATTAGTGCGGTCTGATGTACTACCCGATTTAAACAATGGTATTATTTTACTATATTTCATTAGATCAGGAAACTCACCACGGTCAATACAATCGTTAAATATTACAGCTAATGAAGGAGCTACAATGTTTATAATGGATTTAGCAACTTCCACAGAATGACCCCATAGATCGGCGGTCTTTTTAACATTTAAGGGGTGAAAAGTCTTAATTATATCTTTACAGGTGACATATTCAAAATTAAATTCGGAATCACAGACTGAAACGTTTTCCCTTAGTAAAGACTCGGCAGCAGCAGGTGACGAGTTTAGCGATTTAGTAGTCGATACGGGAATATCCGCAAAGAAATTTTCAAAGGCTGTGGCAACTTGAGTGTCTGAATTTAAAATTTTATCGCCAATAGCAAGGCTGTAGTCACTGTTTCGGTTGCAAGACTTTCCCGTTTCGCTATTAATAATATTCCATGTCATTCTAATTACATTACTACTATTTTTAATTTTTGAACTCAAGTAACGTGACTTTGCTATAAAACAAACTTTTTTAAATATTTTAGAATAATTTTTAACATACAACATAAATTCTCCAGTGTTTATAAAGGTCCGCTCTGCATACAGCTCATAAAGTCGTTTTCGACTCTTATGAATACCAATAGTGGCCCAGTCGTTGAAGGAAGCGTTACTATTAACCGAGATTGTCTTAGGAATAAATGTGGTATTAAATTGTGTGCAATACATACTGAAAAAATCGTTATAATGTTGATTGGGATCATCATTAGTTGACAGTAGTGGTAATTTAGACAAAAGTTTAGTTTTAAAGGTTTCCAGGCGGGTTTTAGTTTTTGGATTAACAATGATATCCTTTTTAGTGACTTTCTTGCTTACATTAGGAATTGTGATCAATTGCCCACAATGATCAGAATCTAATAAGTTAATAATTTCTTTGTGGGTAGGTATAACATCTGTGTAAATATTATCTAGGCAAGTGGCACTAGTTGGCGTTATTCTAGTGGGCTCCAGAAATTTGTTTTCAAGATTGTATGAATGAAACAGGCTTAAAATTTTAGTACTTAACCCAGAACTTTCTAACAAATTAATATTAAAATCACCGCTAATAATTATAGACTTCTTAGAATTACAGATCTTATGCAACACTTCATCCATTACCTTTTCAAAACAATCATACAATCCAGAAGGAGGTCTATACACACTTAATATGATAAACTGCTCCAATTCTATACAGGCTATTTCAACTGTTGTAGTTCATTACTACCGTGACGTAATTGCATGAGGATTGCGTCACACTGTGATATCTTTGTTGTATTAGAACATATGTTGCCCAGATGATCGACGTATTTTGTAAGCAGACCTAATCCCTGCCAATAGGGCTCCATGTCATAATATACTATCAACTTCCACTCGTCTCGTTCGAGACGCATATTGGAGATCTTGTCGAAATAAATACTCTGATTGCTATTCAAAGGTGCTGTTTTGTAATCACAACTAGATGGTGTTATGATTAACATCAAAAACATGAGAGCGATGTAAATAAAATTGCCGATTTTTCTCCTCCGACCACGTCTTGATCTATTTCTCGACGTCTCATTTGATACCAAAGGTTGATCAGTCTTTTCTGTTGTGATATTATTTTGTTCTGCATTGTTTTTAGGTTGTTGATCTTCGTGGACTGGCAACAAGGAAAGTTTTGTGATTGGCCTCTTGATTACCCCATTTTTGGTTTTTACTGATACGACACGGACAAAGCCGTCCTTGCCGGGGTGCAGCTCTATGATTCTGCCGAGGGCCCACTTCCCAGGTGGTAAGTTAGCGTCTTGGATGATAACTATGTCGTCGATCTTTAAGTTCGATCGGCGCTGCCGCCACTTGCTACGTGCTGATAACTGACACAGGTACTCGGTTTTCCACCGTTTCCAGATGTCCTCAAAAATCTTCTGGTTAAGCTGCCATCGTGTTCTTGCGTCTCTTTCTGTCTCAATGATGGTAAGTGTGGGACCACTCGATAAAAAGTGCGACGGAGTTAGGTAATCCATGTCCTCCGGGTCTTCGCTGATGGCGCAAAGAGGTCTCGTATTAAGGCAGGCTTCCAACTGTGCTAGTAATGTGGAATACTCCTCATACGTCAGTTTCTTCTCACCCACTACTCTCTTGATGTGGTGTTTGAGACTTTTGACAGCCGCTTCCCAGAGCCCCCCAGCACTCGGCCAGGAAGGCGCGTTAAAGTGCCATTGTATTTGCATATCTGTGATTGCTCTGTAGAACTCGTGGTTAAGGGTTGTTCGTAAGTTGATGTACTCTTCACGCAAGGCCTTGTTGGCTCCGACAAAATTTGTCCCATTATCACTATAGATATGGGTTAGCGCACCTCTGCGTGCTGCCATCCTCCTTAGTGCTGCTAGGAAGGCAGCTGAACTCAGGTCGGAAACGAGTTCTAGGTGCACGGCCTTGGTCGCCATGCACACGAACACCGCTATGTAGCCTTTGGTCGTCTTGATGCCACGACCCTTATTAGCTTTGACGTCCACATAGCCGGTGAAGTCGACCCCAGTATGATTGAACGGCCGCGACGGATTGCTTCGCGACTCAGGTAAGTCTCCCATTATTTGTGTATTTTTTACAGGATTATGCCTTCTGCATGTGACGCCAGTCTTAACCACGCCAATGTTAGGCGAGCTCCACCGTGGAAGGTCATCTGATGGCCTTGATCAATCATTCGATCGGTAAGTAATCCACTGTGAGGAATGATAATAGGATGTTGCATGTTTTTGCTTATCTTTGCGTTGTTTATCCTGCCACCAACGCTCAGTAGTCCGTTTTCATCAAGATACGAATTTAGGTTAAGTAGCTTGCTTTTAGAGTCTACATTGCTATGCTTTTGAAGGCTTTTGATCTCCTCCGTAAACTCATGTTGTTGTACATGCTTGATTCAAATGTGCTTCGCTTTTCTTAACTCAGTGATTGTAAGATAAGACGGCTGTGGTTGCGATTTTGACGATATACGTAATATCCTCGCAAGTATACGAGTCGATTTCGCAAAGCTGCTATATTTGCTCAGTATTGTGTCGATAACGTCATAATCGTCATATGATTGTTTTTGCGAGGAGGCGACTTGTTGTGCAATTGCTACCTCTCTCATTTCTTCGCATGTGTTGTAGTGGGAGTTTTCCTTTGGCTGATTTTCATCGAATGAAGGTAACCATGAGGGTCCATGCCACCAGAGAGTATGCTGCTTAAGTTGTTCTACAGACATGCCTCTACTAGCGCAATCTGCTGGATTGTCTGCTGACTTAACATAGTGCCAGCTGTTCGATGGTATGCGAGTCGGACTCGCGCACGAAGGGTTCCGTACCAATTATTATAAAAAAATCCCGTTTGTTGTATGGGAGCCCCCCTTAAATATTAATTTTATTCTGTTTTTAGTATTTGTTGTTATAGCGGCAACAGAAATACATCATCTGTGAAAATTTCAACTGTCTAGCTGTCACGGTTCATGAGATACAGCCTGGTGACAGACAGACGGACAGACGGACAAACGGACAGACAGATGGACAGACAGCGAAGTCTTAGTAATAGGGTTCCGTTTTTACCCTTTGGGTACGGAACCCTAAAAAAAAAACATTATTTTCTAATTAGTATTCTATAGAAAATTACATTGCAGCAGAACAATGAAATAATTAGTGATTTCTTTCAAGAAAGCCATAGGTAACGTTGCGTCAATATAGAACAAGCCACACGCGGTCATCTTACTGAATGTTTGATTCGTTTGTATAATGTTCTTGCAAAGATGTTTTTGATATTCTGTAAAGATATATTCCAAAATAAAATTTAAATTGTGAAGGTATTGTGTACGTTTGAAGATCCTTCTGTAAGATATGATGATGAGCTGATAGAGAAATGTTAAGCATCATTCTGTGTACTATTGTAAAACAATTAAAGACATTTGTAAAACACTTTTTGCCTATTCTCCTCCATACGAAACTGCTTTTTTGAATGGGCAATGGATTAATTTTTATTTCCATATTTGACTTTCAAAAGTATGGCCTAATTAAAACACTTGACTTTGTAATTTCGCCTCTCATAAACTACGTAAGATTTCTGACGTCAAAATTAAAGATTTTCGCAAAATCCCTTTTCAATAGAGGAATTAAACTCAACTCAAAGCATTTATTTCAAATAAATCCGTGACGCATATTTGCATAGCCTAAAATAAGTTACCTACAGTCCAGCCACAAACAGTCATATTGTACATCTAGCCAGTATTTGTACATCTCATAGAGAAGAATAGATTCTCCATGGTAACTCTTTTCAAATAAAGTTAGATATTACATAGTCCTGAGTACGATATTGTTGCTTCTATATTTCTAAGCAAACATTCCTACTCAAATCCTCACTTACAAAAAACATTAAGCATTTATTTATTTATAATAATATATTCTATCATAGCAAACACAGTCTTACTTGGACATTGCTTTTTCTTCATAAGTTGTATACAGGTCGTCTCTGCATCCTCAATAGTGACATAGAATTTCTCACAGTGTATGCTGTGCGTAAATACCAGAGCCATGTTCTTTGTTAGCCATAAAAATATCGATAAAACGTGAAACAACGTCTGAAAATAAAAAAAATAAAATAATTGTTCAACAAGTAATCCGGTGCAATCCAGTTTGATTAAAATAATGTTAATACGTCATTTTTTTTCTGTTTTTAAAAATTGCTTGGACTTTGTAGCTGACTGATCCCTGAGAAAAAATGGCGGAACAATCTCAGAGTCCAACCTTTTTTTAAGTATAGACGTAATATTTTAATGGTATACATACTTTGTTATTGAACACTGTAGAGTTTTTCAGTGAAGTGCATATTAGGTGAAAATAAAAGAGGTTGCGGTAAAACACGGCGATCGTGTGATATAATGCCTATGAACAACAAAATATTATTGATAAAACACTAAGCTGTCATGGTTTATAACTAAACTTATACGGTCACTTACGAGATATCTCTGGATCTCGGGATTTGCGATCTCTATAATAGTCAACCCACGATCATGGCGCTTGCAACAGCATTGAAATATCGGGTGCTCAAAATTAATAACAATCACGAAAGATATAAGTGACAGTCTATGTTTTTGTTAATGATTAACACTGAGCTGTTGATTACTATGTATACTTGGTTAGCAAAATACAGCCAGTATTAGTATTTTTTGATATACGTATTATGAAACGATGGATGGATTGTGTGAGGAATGATATGATGGAAAAAAGTGTAAATAAATAATTGCGTGATCGACTCAGAAATGAAGACCTCCGCAAGAGAACCAAGGTTACCGACGTAGCCCGAAGAATTGCCAAACTTAAGTGGCAGTGCGCAGGGCACATAGCTCGCAGAAAGGATGGCCGATGGGCCGATAAGTTCTGGATTGGCGACCGCAAACCGGTAGACGTTGCGTTGGAAGGCCTCCCACTAGGTGGACCGATGACCTAGTGAAGGTTGCGAGAATCCGCTGGATGTGAGTCGCACGGGACCGGTCAATATGGTGACACTTTGGGGAGGCCTATGTCCAGCAGTGGACGTCTTTTGGCTGAAATTATGATGAGGATGATGTGACGGTTGACAGGGAAGAACGGAAGAAAAAACGTGTTGCGCCGACCCCGAGTAACATGAGATAAGGTCAGGAAGGTTATGATGAAACGTATTTATTGATTGTATCTATAAGTACTTGTTCAAGTAATACTACAGTAAAACTACTTAAAGTATATTTTAAACTAACTATACAGGGTGTTAAAGAAATTGCGTGTCATAGCTTAGGGGTATGTTCAGTATGGATAAAGGAACCCAGGAAAAAAAAAAACGATATAAAAACAAAAAAAATATTTCAAGATCAACCTAATTTAGTACCTACTAACTTAAAATAGCAATCGTTTTGAATTTTAATTATTTTAAGGGCCCCTTCGTACGCGAAAAGTGAAGGAGAAAATGACAACGCGTTCGGTAGTAGGTTAATAATTTAAGCATTTAAACAAATAATATAATTTAAATTCTTAACAATTGCTATTTTAAGTAAGTAGGTACTATATTAGGTTGATCTTGCAATATTTTTATTAGTGTTTTTGTTTATTTTTCCTGGGTTCTCGGTAATGAGCCTACCCCTAAGATATAACACGCAATTTGTTTACTACTTTGCATACATAATTAATTAAAAACGATTGTATAAAGTAGAATAAAAAAATATCAACAAAAATAATAATCACGAACTCACCAAAACTTGAAAAATTCTTTTATACAAATTATAGGCTTTTAAAATACTTTCGTATATCTCGAGTAATTTCAGACAGCCTTCATCATTTTCTTGTTCATCACTAATCATTAGGACATCTTTAATCCACTTGTCTAAGCATTTTCTTAACATTATTATGATTCGCGTTGCTACAATAAAATTGATTTCCAAAGCGATGAACAATATGCCGCCAACGTTGTCAAGTATTAAGTCGATGACATCGGGGTAGTTACTTGTTAGATAATACATAACGTGTATGAAAGTGTTATACAAGATTATAGCAATTATGGAGATCCAATTCCAAACAATAAAACCTTGAATACTTTTACTCAAATCGATGCTTTTGAATATAGTTTGGATCATTAAAATAAGTAGGACGTTGTTTTTCTTATGCACTATGTCTAAAATGAACATTATCGTGAATCCAAGCATCAAAGTGAACAAGAGGAAAGAAGTCAGCAATGTAAAGAAGTCTTCTTCTAAGCCAGACATATCATTATTCATATCCCTGACATGTATGACTATCATTCGATAGATACTCAACATATTCATAAACAACATACAGCAGATCGAAAGTATATTACTTATTTTTCCATTCGAATAAATAAAATCACCCCGTAAGTTATACTTTGAATTAAAAAATACGCTTAGTGCATAATTAAGGGAATTCGCGATTCTTTGTACATCTTTGTCTAGTATATTGACTGATAGTCTTCGGAATGATACTCCTGAAACTTTATTTTGTTTTTTGAACACGTTTTCAACTTTCAACTTGAATTTGTCCATTATTGGATGGCTTACAAGTCTATAATGATTGTCAATGTTCTCGTATTAATATAATGATGTCATTACATTAATACGTTGATTATAATTTAAATATTCATATGATTTGTCGATACATTAATATGATAGCCTTAATACATTCGTTATTCTGAAAGTTTTGTAAACGATTTTGCCGAAGTTTTTACGGTCAATAAATTAACTGTGTGTAATAGTTAAAGTCAATCCATTTAGTTTTATTGGACCATTGAAATATACTTTTGATTATCAAACATCACGATGTAGTCTTTACCAGTAATTACTTGGTTAATTAGTATTCTATCGTCTCATGGAGAGAAACACTACAAAATAGATATACACAAATTACGTTGACCTCATGTAAGACATGAAAGTAGAATCACAGAAAATTCATTTGCAGAAATACAATAGTGTAATGAGTAATGACTCCTATCAGGCACATTGGCAGCGTAGCATCTACATCAAACAAGCCACATGCGGTCATCTTAGTAAACATTTTCTTTGACTGCATCACATTCTTACAAAGACGGAGACTTCTCATTTGGCTTTCTAAAAAAAAAATGGTAATATTGTTTGAAAAATCCTACTTAATTATTATAAATGAGAAAGTTTATGAGGATGTATGGATGTCTGGATGTTTGTTATTCTTTCACGCAAAAACTACAAAACGGATTTGGATGAAATTTAGCACGCAGATAGTTTATAACCTTGATGTGTTAACATTTGAATACTTTTTATCTCGGCAGTATGATCCCGTGGAACAATTATCAAATTCCACGCCGGCGAAGCCGCGGAATAAATCTTATAATTAACATAAGCCTAGTTATAAAATATTCCACTAACGAAGAGGGACTAAATAATAACACGACTGGATATTCATAGGTTGAGAAACACTCGTGAATGGGTGACCAAGACCATCCATATCATACAAAGACTTTTTGGTGTCCATGCTACCAGCTTTGACAGTCCCTACGTGTGTTCACTTGGTCAGAAGCCTAAAAGTCTGACAGCTGCCCAGATGCACGGTTATGTATACACGCCGCCTCAGCTGCCTCGACAGTTATATAGAATTTCTCACAATATACTTACTATAATGACTAGTAACATATTCTTCACTAGCAAACATATTAAAAAATAATTTTTCTTTGCTATTTCTGATGATAATACACTTTGTTTAGAGTGATAAAAAAGATAATGCATAATTATACCCTATTCATTTTCTAAATTGTCTTGTCACTTATGTGATGAATTCTTTAAATATTTATTTTTATAGTGTGACAATGTAAAACATAAAATTAATCGTTTACTTAATTAAATGGATTCCATCCATATTGTATTGAATTTCCCGTATGTTGTCAATAAGTTTAATAACGATTAGGAATCGCTCGTGTGATTAAAATATACTTTTACTGCTTATTAATAATGAAAAAAATCCTCTGTTTTGTTCCAAAAAAACATCGTATGAATCATATTATTTCAAACAACACGGTGGACGAAGATGTGCAGTCAATGATTTTTCCTTTCAACCTGATGCAATATATCATGTTCTGCCCTAAATATCGCATAAAAAACAACCGTGTTACCCCAAACAGCCTGTTCTCTTCCTTCGTTTCACTGACTGGAACTTTAGCATTCTTATATGTGTTTCTATATCGCTCTTATCTGCTGTATGTTTCCAAGAATGATTTAGGATTAACCACTTTCAATTATGCCATCTCCTATTTTGATTGCATGTATTATTGTGGCGGATTAGTTATTAATTTCGCAGTTGGTGTTATTTGCTCCAGTAAAGGCGTAAAATTTGTCTTGACGTTCCAAAAAGTTCACAGAAGTCTCAATAATACAAAAATATTTAGACGCTCGGTTATATTCAACTGGATTGCTGTTATGTCAACTTTGTGTGGCTACGTCTTTGGTTTCACTTATTTTTGCTTACAACTTTCCTTCGAATATACATTTCAAGCTTATCTTTTGGTATTTTACGATTTGAATATGGTTTGTGCCATTCGAGGATTCAACTTGCTTGAAGATAAAGTAATTCTTTGGAATATTCAAGTTTTATGTTCTCATGAAACGGACAGGACGCACGATCCAAGTTACGGCAAGAAAATGTTTCAGGCTTACGTTGATTTATTGGAATGTTATGAGCTCCATAAAGTATGTGTGCAACATTTTGTAAGTACACTATCATCTCTTTTTACCATACACTTACATCATCATCGTGATTTTCTTGCCCTTATCCCATTTAATTTGGCGTCAGCGCAGCATGTCTTCTTTTTCCATACTTCTCACTCGTCATCTCATCAGACGCCTCATTTCTTGCCATATCATTCTTAACACAGTCCAATCCACACACAGTCAAATCCATCGTTTCTTTGGTCTTCTTCTACTCGTAATACCCATATTACCTATCCACATTCGGGTCCACCCTTTATAGCAGAACTTTTTATGTCATAATATTACTTTGCATAACAGCGGATAGCATAAACTTCATTTCGCAGAAAATCGTTTGGCAGACACTCATTTATCATACATTCAAAACTCATAATTTTGTAAGGCAGAATCATCTTTAGGCATAAATTTCATATGCATAAGAATTAAAAGTAGAACCATCTTAGCGCAGAAAGTTAACAGCCAGAATGATCTTTTGGCATAAATTTTATATCGATAGTCACTAAAAGCAGAACTATCATATCTCAGAAAGTTTACAGTTAGAATCATCTTTTAGCATACATTTCTTATGCACAACAATGGAAAGACTCATCTATCACATCCACATCACAGAAAAATGAATTTTCTGTGATGTGGATGTGATATGAGTCTCTAAAACAGTTGATTGTGAACATGTGGTTTTTATTTTCCTGTAAGCACTAGGCAAACATGCAAACAAGCATACATCTTGCATGCAGCAAGCATGCAGTATGCAAACAAGCATGCAGTATGCAAACAAGCATGCAGTATGCAAACCAGCATACAATATGCAAACATGCACACCAGCATACACCATTCATGCAGCAAGCATGTAGCAGGCAAGCAAGCATGCAGCATGCAAGCAAGCATGCAACATGCAGCAGGCATGGTTTCTGTCACGGCTCCGGCGCTGCGGGGCTCCGGCGGTGCCACGCGAGCTTATCGTCGCAGATGTGTTTAACGCTCACCACCGCAGCTTCGGCTTGCTGGCCGGCTTCGCCGGCCAGCCTCAGCAGCGGCGGCGAGTGTTACAACAACCTGCTCCTCAACTCGCGGGCCGCCTCGCGCCTACGCGATTTTAAATTACACTCTAGGGGTAGGGCAGACAAGACTACGTAAAGTCGGTTTTGGACCGATTCGTTTCTGTCACTAAATTTTGTAGCCCATCATATTAGGTAGTTTTTAAGACAATATTTAAATGTTTGGTTAAAAATGCTATTTTATAGAAATGGCAATAATGCCAAATACAATTATTCCAAATGAAATTCTGCCATCTTCGTAATATGCCAAGTGAAATTGTGCGAAATTTGAACATTGCTAAAGGTAATTATGCCAAATAAAATTCTGCCATCTTAAAAGTATGCCATTGTAAATTCAGAAATACAAACATTCGGCCAAACAATAACTATATTAAATCATTTTTATGCCTTAAAAATATTCGTTTAAAGAAGATTATGCCAAGTGTGTTATGCCAAATAAATTTCGGAGTATCAAGATTCTGCCAGATAGAAGGAACCCGGGAGGGATATATGAAGCAGGGATTAAAGCTGTGAAATCTCTCCTCAAGAGACACCTATATAACACAAAATTAACTTATGAATTGTTGTATACTATTCTGGTTCAAATTGAGGGAATACTTAATTCCAGACCATTGTATCCTATTACTGATTTACCTAATGACTTAACTTGCCTAACACCTGCTCATTTCATTATAGGTGCTGCTATGACTGACCTACCTGAACCTAATGTACTAGATGTTAGCGAATCTAGACTGCATGTATACCAAAAAATAACACAATTTAAACAAAGATTTTGGAAACAATTCTATTTTAGCTATTTATCTGAATTACAAACTAGAAATAAGTGGTTACAAGTGCAAAATAACTTAAATATAGGAGACTTAGTTTTAATTAAAGATGAAGCTTGTCCACCCACTTCATGGGCTTTAGGTCGAATTACTTCTGTATACAATAACAAGACAGACGGCCTATGTAGATCTGTAAAGATTCGAACTAGTAAAGGAGAATTTACTAGACCTGTAAATAAAGTAATATTGCTACCACACAAAGATTGAATCTAGATGTGTTAATGTTGTGTATTTTTTACTTGTATTAACATATACCCATATACCTATATGTAATGTAACTTACTATACTTTAGACATAGGTGTGTGTGTACTAATTATTCATAAGACCTAGATTTAACCTAGATTTAGATTTACCTAGATTAAGATTTACCTAGCTATGTTTGTTTATCTAACTTTTATGTTCTCAGGATTGCTAGACTCATTAGATTTACTTTCCTTACTTATATAACTAAACTAATAAGTTTCCTAAACTTATCTAGTACCTAATTAATAATACTTAAACAGTAACTTATCTGATAAGTAAACACTTATGTACATAATGTAAGAGACAAGACTACTACCTAGCTAATGCTATACTATAATATATTATAGAAACTATGTTCCTTACACATATCTTATTATCATATAACTGTTCTCTACTCATATTAAGGCTCTAAACTACGTAAATGAAACTCAATGTTCTATTTAATTTCAATAATTTTATTTATTATTGTGTAAACTTAGATGTACTTATGTACCGAGGCTTTCCTTTCTTTGGAGGCCCGAGAATGTTTAGTAATATCAACGTCATGTCAGTTGTCAAAACTAAATACGAACCTGGCAACATTGGCTTCCTTCTATCTTCACGATGAACAGAGCGCACACGTCTCTTGTGATATTTAATATTATAAAATGCTTATAAAGTGCTTAATAACTCCTAACAATGTACAAAAGTGTAACAGAACAGTCAATAAACGATAACAAGTACAGTGCATAGTGGTTTCCATCAAGATTCCCAACACACTATACCTAGTTTTTTCTAGTATGTTGAATAATGTAATAATGGATCTGCTTCACCTGGCAATGCTTCATCATGTGTTCAACTTAACTCTATTTTAGAACTAATGTCGTCATCCAGGCCGCAGGGGAAATAGTAGCTTAGCTTTTTAGTTTAGATCCGTAATCTAAACGTAATAAAAGATATTTATGTTCCATTGCAGGTTATATTTGTTCTACTTGCAACTCAAATTTACAGTATGAAGAATATCATCATAATTATACAGGGTGGAATTTTGTAATGCCACCTGGAGGGAAAGTACTCTAAAAACCGGAGTTAGCAAATTTTACTCAAAGGAAACATTCCTTTATTTTTAAAACGAAATTAATCTGCATTCAAAGATTTTGGAAATTCGCGTTCCACACTCGGAAATCGAACCGGCTAAATTCCAAAAAAATAACATCCTGTACTTTTATGGCACCAATCGATAGGGTCAGTCATAAGGATCAAATCCCTCTAACAAACATGATAAATTAAATGAAAGGAAAACCATGAAATCTTAACTTGTAAATTCAATGGGATAAGATAAAGCACTTTTACTTAAGGTCCATCCAATTACTTATGTTAGATTCTAATAAACAATTATCTTTTGACGTAATTTATTGACTAAAATGACGAAGAACTATTTAGATAGGAAGATTGCAATTTGCACAAACAAACACGTGCAAATTTCAATCTTCTTTCTTCAATTGTAAAGGTCCATCCTTTGAATAAAAGTGCTTTATCGTATTGAATTGATCCCATTGAATTAATAACTTTAGATTTCATGGTTTTCCTTTCATTTAATTTATCATGTTTGTTAGATAGATTTGATCCTTGTGATAGACCCTATCGATTGGTGCCATAAAAGTACAGGATGTTATTTCTTTGGAATTTAGCTGGTTCGATTCCCAACTGTGGCAAGCGAATTTTAAAAATCATTGAATGCAGATTTATTTTTTATTAAAAATAAAGGAATGTTTCCTTTGAGTAAAATTTTCTATCTGCAGTGAGTACTTTCCCTCCAGGTGGCATTACAAAATTCCACCCTGTATATTTAAGCGTGGACTGTGAGAGATTCTATAGAGCAATGAGAGATGTTCAGAGTACCTGTGTTCTGCTCACGAAGTCAAGACAATGTTCTGGTTAGTAGTTTAGCTGAGCTTTTAATATTATGATGTGCTTCAGGGAGATTAAAAAGGCCACTTTAAACAGTTCTTATAACAGCGATTATAATTGCGATTAATTTTGTAATATTCTCATTATTCTCTATTAGATGGCAATGAAGAGACAAAAACCTGGTTGATCCACAAGTTATAAAGTAATACTAGTAGTAGTATTCTAACTTGAACTTGTTTCTAGCAATTCTGTCGGTAACAACCGGTTAATATAAGAATAACCATCTCCCGTTGAACAACGTTCTTCTAATTTGTTTTAGATATGGACCGTAAGGTTTGCAAAAACATCCAACGTGTGCAGAAGGCATCATTCAAAAAGATAAGTCCGTGCGGCTTGTTCATCATAGACGCTGAGCTACCTCTGCAGCTATCGAGCTTCATTACTACTTACACTATTGTGCTATTATAGTTTTTGTTTTTGTAATAAACATCGTTTTTTCTTTCTCCTAAGTCAATACTTGGCTTAGATTGTTAAAGGTATTTGACAAATTGTTATGTTTTACTGCAATTTATTATTATTAATAGCCAGAAGCGATGAAATTCAAACATTATTTGGTCATTTGCGCGTCACACGCTACTATTTTCACAATAGTAAAACAGAACATAACGTTAAAATTAATCTAGCAGATAGAGCTGGCTACTCGGAAATCTATGTTAGTAAGAAAAAGGTTTAACACAATAAACATCAAAAACAACACTAGATCCCATTGTAAACATTCCTCAACACGTTAGAATCCTTCTCAGACTACACGATTCCAAATCCTGCTCTACCATCTTCACCGATAGCTGAGTTGAGAGAGAAAGTAACAAACATGTTAGGATTATAATAAATGAATTGGATCCCAGAGAGAGATTCCTACCTATTTTGGCTTCTAGTGGGAATAAGAATATACATAGTTCTTGTGGGCAAAATCTTTGTTTGAAAACAAATTAAATGGGGATGTGAATGACAACAAACAAGACAATTACCATGAACGTTACGTAGTAATAGAAGAATTTAATGGATTACCTATCGATTGATTTAGAATATTACTTTAATTGACACCAAACTGTCACGCAGCGAACATGTTCTCGTATTTCAAAAGATATTTTAAATCAAACAAATACGCTGTTATCATCGGAAACATGCTAACTGTTTCATCTAGTGAAATATTGTGCAATAACGTGATTGAAAAAGATCTACAATCAGTACTAAGACCGTTAAATCTGATGCAAAACCTGTTCTTCTGCGGAAAGTATTCTATTCGTGACAACATAATCTCGTCCAATACTTACATTTACAATTTTCTACGGGTATTTATCATGCTAACATATCGCTGTGTCCTTTTAAACGAATGGGTGAATTATATGGTAAATGATTGTCAAAATGCTTGGGGGGATAACAGTACATTCTACTCCTCGATGCTTGTCCTTGAATTTTTGTTCCTATTTATCGGAGATTTGGTAACCACGGTCACAAACATGATGCACAGCTCCTACAACATCTTGTTGGTCTCGAAAATCCAACACATGCTCAGAGTCCTGCAGATAAGTAGCGGCGAACTGAGAAGTTTCGCTATCTGCAACTGGGTTTGGGTTTTTGTTTTAAATATTTTTTATATAGGATTCATCATTAGTGAATCGTTGGTTTTTAACTTGGATACTATCGACGTAATGGCTTTTTATGCATGGATTGCTTTCGAAGTGTTAGTTGTACACGTTTTGCTGTCTTTGAAAATTATTAAGAAGATCCTTTGTACTTGGATTGAAAGAGTTGAAAACTCACAAAACGCTGAATATTCAGGAAGATTATTGGAACACAATATTTGATGTTTACTTGAATATAATAGAGATCTACAGGATTATCGAGAAGACTTGTCGATACCTGGTACGTTTATTAATAATACATAAAGGGTGTAAAAAACCTCTTAACGAAGCCGAAAGGCAATTGTTTTCTTTCCCCGTCATTGCGATATTTTTTTTGTTTTACACCATACCTAGGAACCATATAAGTACGGAGATATTGGGGGTCAAAATTCCAACTTTTTGATAAGTTTTTTTTTTTTTTTAATAAACGTTTTTATTGTAAGATTTTTACTTTAAACACCTCCACGACCTCCGTGCTATTCAATCCATCCATCAGAATAATAGTCTTTTTGCCCGTCATTAATCATCATCATCATCATCTGCCTAGCCTTTTCCCAACTGTGTTGGGGTCGGCTTCCAGTTTTACCGGATGCAGCTGAATACCAGTATTTTACATGGAGCGACTGCCTATCTGCCCGTCATTAATATTGAAAGTAATTCATTTATTTTTACACTACAACAATTTTACCTCCCCTATGTAACACTTCTATTTAGAAATAAACAGTATTGTTAATTCATTTACTCCGTTTAATTACAATAACAAACTAAAACTGATCCTATTACAATAATGCTGTACTTACCTCTTGGCACTTGTCACTTGGCAGAATAAATATAAAATGGCAACACTAAACCTCAATGACAAAACCAAATAACTTTTCAATTATATTACCTTTTTTATCCAGCCTTAACTAGTTAATGTGAAACTTTGAAAAAACGTAGAAAAATAATGGAATTGCCTTCGTATTTAAGTCACTTTTAGACGCTCAAATAAAATTCAGCTAAGATCTCGCCATTGTCCTTTAATTTATTTTGAGACATGGGGATTATTTATTAGTGTACTGTATGGAGGATTCTGATTATCGTCTCGGGGAATCAAATGACATGAACAAGCGACTATTGATTAGGTGGAGATGGATATTGAGCTTACCTACCTGATTCCTGGACTGCGTGGCGCCTCGATGACGCGGCTGGCGTGGCGGTGTCAGCGATTGATGGAAACACTGGTTGTAAATGTCTTCTGGTGCACCAAGTCTCGGTTCGTGGATGGCCTCGCGGATGGCTGTTTGTATGTCACGATTCCGACGGAAGGTGGTTTGACCTGCAGGCTGCGTATACGCAGCGCGGTCGTGAAGCGAACGTTTTGCTGTCTTGAAGTGAAGTCTTTAAATTGCGGTTTGCGGTAGCGGGATATCCGACGCGGCGCGTGATCAGTAAGATACCAGCGCAGCGCGGTGCAGTAACGTACGGTATGGCGCTGTGCGACCACACACGACGGAAGTCTTATACGAACTTGACTCTCGCCCCGCCGATTTGGCAGGTGAGCGCATTATTGGAGGGAAAGGGATGGGCATATATCGTCACCTGTTCTATGATCTACGTCATCGAAAGAATCAATTATTTATGAGTAGAAAAGTTCCAAGCAGGATTATGAGATGGCGTCACCACTACGTGTTTCGTGACAAGCTTTTAATTTTGACTAGGATGCAAAACTACACCTTGTATTTACTAATTAAATAATAAAAACAGTGAATCGATCAGCAAGAAGAGCAAGAGTTTTGAAAGGCAAGGAATGACCTGGTACATGAAGTTGCTGTCAGTTACGATAACCATCCATACAGGGTTTGGTATCATTGTTCGTCAAAGCAACAAGAATTTAAACATACCAGTACACCTGATCCTTGGAAGGTTTAGCAGAGGTGTCCCTATGGTACACCCATATTTTGGCAGTTATGTTTTAAGTTCCAAGTAAAAGAGCACCCTCTTTTACTTGGAACTAAGCCTCTTTTACTGGCCTATTGCCATCAACCCCACATAAATCCAAACTCCGTGGCCGCTACCGATAAATTCCTGATGGAAGATCCTAATAACAATTTCCCGAGATTGGAATGGAACCCAGGACTTCATGCTTCACAGTGCCGTTTGTAACCGCTAAACCAACGAGGCAATATTTTACGTAAGATTTTCATGATTTCTAGCAATTTTACGTTGGTTGAACTCAGTTTTGTCTACATCCAGATACTTTCTACGAGTTCTGTAACGACCATTTTTTACCGCGACTGTAAAAAATCTACAAATGACAGCTGGTACCAACGGCTTAACGTGTTTTCTGAGGCAATAAGGAAACTCGGTATGTAATGGGTGGTAACCCATCCAATGACCAACCTAAGCAAGCGCGGCTTAACCTGAAGATTCCTTCGTGCCTCAGAAAGCACGTTAAGCAGTCGGTCCCGGCAATCATTTGAAGATCTTTGACAGTCGTTACAGGTAGTCAGTGGCCCAAAAGTCTGACAACCAGTCTTACCAAGGGGTATCGTATTACCCAGTACTAACTGGGTTGTGGAGTTCAGATAGGCAGTCGCTCCATGTAAAATACTGGTATTCAGCTGCATCCAGTCAAACTGCATAACTGGAAGCAGCTGACCCCAACATAATTGGGAAAAGGCTAGGCAGGTGATGATGACTTCATGCAATTATTATTTTGAGCAAAGCCAAAATCAAAAGAAAGAGGGACAGAGAAATGAAAAAAGTATCTTCGACTGATTTATGAACAATAAAATGAAGATATTCGTTAGAGTATTACAGAAACTCAAACTGTAGTATAACTATAGTATAAGTGGTGATGAGAACACACAAGCGTAACGAGAGCGCAGCGTCTATGATGAACAGGCCGCACGCGTGCATCTTCTTGAACGAGGTCTTCTGTACTCGTTGGATATTCTTGCAGACTCTTCTTTGCGTATCTAAAAAAGCATGAATGAACATAACATCACGCCTGGTATCACCGAAGGGTTAGAAAGAGGTGAACCTGATAGTACACCCACATATCGCCAGGCATTATTTTTTAAATCCCGTATAACATGGGGCGAGCCTTCAAACGTCAACTTCACAAAAACTCCGTGCCTGCTACTGATGGAAATGCCAGACCCAGGAATCATAATTTTTGTAATCAGCGACTGCCTCGCTAGCACGGCGTAGCAGCCACGGAGCCTGAATCTACGCCCGGTTGATAGGCAATAGGCTCACGAAATGTAAGTGTACTATTAGGTACACCTCTGCCTAACCCTTCGGGGATTACAGGCATAATGTTATATATGTATATATTTTTTTAAATACATTTAAATATTACCTACCCGAACAACTGCTTGAGTTTGTTAGTTGTGTACAAATACTCTGAACTTCTGTCATGGCCGAGAAGAATTTTTCACTTTCGACACTCAAAAGTATGAGAAGTAGCATGTTCTTTATGATCCACGTTAGAGATATGAATGATAACAAAGCAAACTAGAACAGAAAAGAATAATAATTAGACTATCTGTTTTTTCTTAAAAAGTAAATTGGTGAATAAGTCACCATAAACTCAGTATCCTAAGAAAAGCAACAGAATATACCAACACAAGAACATTCATAATATGGATTCGTCAATGTAGGCCGCAAAATATGCAGCGCTCATTTATATATTATCATATTTCGTTTATATTCAGCATAACCGGCCTAACCGCAGCACACCAGCACTAGCACCATGAATGCTAGGTCTATCATTATCAAGAATCACGAGAGTGACTGATCTGACCGTAAGCTTAAACTTTTACGAGAGTGTGAAGGAGAAGATGACCACGACGAACAAAAAGACAGCCAGCCTACTAAGATTTTTCGAGACGAGGCAGAAATATTTCAGATGTAACGAGTAATCAGCTATTGGCTTCGACCTCGGTGGTGGGACAGGTCTTTTGTTCTACGGTTAAATAGGGTGCTTGAGTCTTCATTCTCTTACATAACTGTTACTTCCAGTAGTTACTTTTTTCATTTCAATTCGCATCGCTATCCCGATCAAAGATTTGCAGGTTAGAACTGTGATATAGAACAAAATCTGAAACAATTAATTATATAAGTACACCGGCGAGAAAAGCAAAAGAGAAAAGAATATGCTTTTAATATGGTTTGGTCATGTGGAGAGGATGAGTGAGAGGTGACAAACAAAAAGTATTTATAAGGTAGATGTAAGTGATGCCCTAGAAGGACATACACCTTATTGACGAGGTTTTTAGAAAGGTCAGGTGCGTAGTACTCGGAACTGGCGTGCGTGTATGACCAGATGTATGAACGTGGACGAGGCAAAAGGAATATGTGAGTAAGAATCGCAGCAGGTGGTGTTCTGTATTTTCAGCCTATCCCTATGGGAAAAGGCGTGAGTTTGTGTATGGATGCACACTGGTGAGAGTTTTGTTTTATGCAAACAAATAAATATTGATACATACTGAATTATGACAAGTCGTCCCATATAATTTATAGGCTTCTAATATTTCCATATACTTGCCGAACATTTTTTTCCAGTAACCCTCGTTTTCTGAATTTCCATCGGCTTCTGACATTTTAACTTTTTTCACCCAACTTTTGACCGAATTTGTCAACAGCTTCATGATCCTCGTGGCATACAAAATATTCATGTCAAAGCTTAACCAAACATAAGTGGTAAAGGTTAAGCCCATCTTTAGTCCCAAGAACTCAATGACGAAGTAGGAAAAAAAGGTCCACACAATATGATAAAAAATCAGAGCCATAACATAAACCCAGTTGGAAATGATGATACGTTTCAAGACTTCGTTTATTTCGAGGTTTGTATAGATAGACTGGATTCGCAAGACAAACAAAACATTGCTGTGTCTCTGAATAAAATTGGAGCTGCAGTTCAAAAACGCACCCGTAAAAAGTACAAAACAGAAGTAGATTTTCCCCAAATATTGATAATATTTAAAACCTATCTGGTCATGTCCCGACGCAGACTCAAACGTAAAATAACAGCAGCCCCAAGTTATTATAGACATAGCGAAAACAGAAAAAATGTTGTAGAAAATACTGTTTGTCATGATAATGTTGTCCCGAATCTTGTACTTCGCACAAAAGAAAACAGCTTGCATCAGATTTATTGGCTTTAAAGCTAATTGCAAATCTTTTCTGATTAAATATTTAGATGATGATCCATTATTTTCAATGGTTGCGGTAGGTTCCGTTTCAATGATGATGTCATTTCCTTTTGATTCTTGTCCATCTCTAATCCTCCTGTTAGCTGAACACACGACTAAAGACGACATATTATTATCCACTACGGAAGTCGAAACTTAAATAATAATAGCTTCCAAAAATCAATAGATTTCTAATTTAAACATAATTATTATAATGGTTATTTAATCGCGTGAATTTTATATCAATGTAAATGTAATTAACCTTAGTACTAATAGGTTTCCGCGTATAAAATATACTTATTAAATAAATATGACACACAAAAATCGTTCAAGAATAAGTTTAGATATTATCAAGAAAATTGATGAAATATCTTTATCAAGTTCACGAGGTTGTCATGTGAGATGCAACAGTGATCATTGTTGACAAGAAGTAAATTCAAGGGTTTGCTATTTTTCCTAGTAATGATATTCCTGATGGAAACGGATTAATTTTTAATTGGTTAATTGAGTTCAGTTAAAATTAATTTCACGCTGCCAGAATAGCATTGAATTTTGAAGATTTTTATTGCGAATCCGTAACTAGTCGCCCACTAACGTGCATGAGATATATGGCTTTTTTGCATTGATTATTTTTATGGGATTGGTAAAACTTCCTAAACATTTTATAACAGGTCACCCGGTTCGCAGCAAAAATTATGTCCCGTTAATAGCTTTGAACTGTTTCTCCAAAAGCTTAATTATTCTCGGCATGGCAATTCTCACAAGTCAAGTCAGAGGCCCATGAGCGGCATAAAAACTCTGACACCTCGTTAGGGACTAACTACACGATAAAGAAGAATTGTATAAAATGGAATTATATAAAATACGACACTACGACAATACGATACGCCATAAATATTTCTTTGGAACTTTCATTAACAAGTCTTGTCCCGACATTATTTGTCATTATTTTCTGTCATATTTTTACTAAAAACCAATTACCATCTACTCGTATGCAGGTCCGTGGACTTCCCTTCAGATACACATACACTTTATATCTATAAATGAATACAACGGAACGCATATTTTTTAGTCTCTTCTTTGTATATCGTCTTGACCTACTATTCGGAATTTGAACTGTGTCGAGATACAAACTGACCGAATGTTTATCAATTTCTTTTTTGTCTTTATATTCTTTGAGCTCATTGGTTTAAATAGCGAAAGATGATACCATTACTTGTGTTTATACCATTGCTTGTGATTACGTCAGGTTACTGTCACTATGGTTGTAAGTACGTTAAAAGACCTTATAATAAAAGCCAATCAGTTAAGTGCTTCTGGTTATAAATGTTCCATATTTCGTTTTCTTAAGAGTTCATTTGTGTTCAGATAGTTCGTTCAAAATGTTGTCCTTTTCATTAGGAAAACCACGGAATATTGTGAATTATGATCTAAAAGACGAAGTTTTTTCGGATAATACCGTTGATAAAGAAATGCAGGCAATGCTTTTACCTTTGACTCTGACGCAAACCGGTATGTTAAGTCCAAAATTCCGCATAAAAAACAATGACCTTTATACAAATGATGTCTTATATAAATTTTTGTTGCTTTGCGGAACAGTATTACCAATTTCTGTGTATTGTTATCGAATGTCAGATATGTCCCATGATAAAGTGGTGGAATGGAGAATAATTAATATGCAAAAAATCGCCGTGTATTGGGACTTTGTCTTTGACTGTACCGGTTTTTTATTTAGCTTCATTACCAAACTCATTCTATCAAAGGAAAATATGTCATTTGTGTTGACCATTCAAAAAATCCATCGAGTTCTCAACAGTGATGTCAATTTCAAAAGTTTTACCCGAAACAATTGGATTAGCATGATTGTCATCCTTTGCGTCTTCATTTTATTCTTCATTTACAATCGAATTTTGCACGCAAATCTACCATTCTATGTCTTTCTGACTGCAACAAGCCCTATAGTTTTCGATGTTGAATTAATTCATGCAATCAGATATATTAAGTTGCTCGAAGATCAAGTTGTTCAGTGGAAGCATCAGATTTTCAACTCATTCGTTGAACAACAGAACGAAGTGAATCGTAAAAGATTATTTGGAGTCTACGTTCAAATATTAAAAAGTTACAACATTTATAGAAAGATTTTTCAAGTTGTGGTTAGTTTCAGAATATACTCTCGATTAGTTTTTTTTGTAGCGGCAGCGAATAATGTTTAACCGTTCTATTTTATGCATTTTTCAGATTGTTTACTATACAGTAAACAATTTCTTTCATTCGTTGGTTTATGTTGAACTTTTGATCAAATTCTACAAAAAACCTAAACAATCAAAAGAATGGGTAAGTATCGAATATTAGCTATGCTTCATTCTGTGTTGCAAATGTTGTTTTATGGGATTTTGTATCACAATCTGTCGAAATAACATTGTTTTCTACTTCAATTTTCTCCTGCTAACCGTGTTATCATTTACTGCTTTGTCTTTCGACACGATCAATCTATTAGTTTATCGATCTCTCTTAACATCCACCAATCTTTATATTCATCACTTATTCAGTCACATGCACCTCATTCCTCATGATCACAAATGCTCATACAAAGCCGACCCTTCAAATATTCTTGTTTACAGACGCCACCTTCAAATCTTCTTGAATATATACGTACTCACTTGTTATTTCAGTCAGTTAATCCACGTCACCATTCCCATCTTCGCTACGTGTAGTCGTGGGCTGCACCTGAAAATCAGCGTCAGTTGGTACACTGTGTTGCCGTCAGTTATTATGCTGAGCTGAGGCCCTTTTTGCATTATTAGTTTTATTTGTTTATTTATTTTGTAAAATTTTGTAGGTGTTTTTAATGCCAAATAAATACAATTTTCTTTCTAGTCGTTCTTCATCCATCTTTTTCCTGGGTAGCATTCCGACTTTTTACTTTAACCTTTTGACCGCCATAGTCGTCATAATAGGTGACAAGCTAGCGCGTGTCCTGTATGCCAAACGACACAAATATGTGACAAAATGCTAGGTGAAATTGTGGCTTGACGTAAAAGGTACGCACGTGCGTTTATGCCCCGGTGGTCAAAAGGTTAAATAAATATTCTCAGCAAAGTTTTATTTTACTGTTTATTTTACAGTTCATAATGTTATCATCAACCGTAGCAATATATGCTTGGATGCTCAAGTGCCTGAGTTTGCAGATCACACTGAGCTTGTATTGCGAAGCTTTTTATATCGCTGTGGAGGATTCTCAGGACACGTGTGCTCTCATTCTGAAATTAAACTGCACAGGTTCGTATACAAAAGCAAGTTAAATTCAGGATAAAAAGGGATTCATTTTCACAACAAGGCATCATCTGCCAAGCTTTTTCCCAACTATGTTGGAGTCAGCTGCCGGTCTAACCGGATGCAGCTAAATACCAGTATTTTGCATGAAGCGACTGTTTATCTGGGTGAGACCTGTAACGTCTATCAAAGATGTACAAATGACAGCCAGGACAAACGGCTTAACGTGCTCTCCGAGGCATGGAGGAAATCAAACACTCGGTATGTAACGGGTGGTCACCAATCCACAGACCTACCTAGGCAAGCACGGCTTCACCTTAAGATCACCCCGAGCGGCTGTTATTATTCCGATATGAGCCACTGATCATTTTGATTACAAGTACATATTTACAGATGAAGACAAGAAGTTGTGCAAGAACGTGAGACGCGTACATCGCGCGTCGTTTAGTAAGATGCGCGCTTGTCGACTGTTCTACGTAGACGTGTGTCTACTACTACACCTGGCGGAAACCAGCCAGCCAGCCAGCCAGCCAGTATCAGAAACTATTCCGTTGTGTTACTGCAGTTTGCATTTCTGTGAGCCTGGTACTATTATGACCACTAGTCTTTGTCATTCATTTGGAGCCTTCGATTCACGAAGAAAGGTTTTGTACAGTAATCGCGTCGTCCTATATGTGAACACCTCCATTTGAATACACAAGCCACGACACCTAAAACTACACGATTACCTATCTGTCGTCACGAAAGAGTGGGAACGTGACATTAGGGTAAGAGTGAATTCTATATTCGTTTTGTTATCCTAATCCTTACTTAATATTATAAATGAGAAAGTATGTTTGTTTGATTGTTACTTTTTCATGTCTAACCCACTGAACCGCTCATCCTGCAATTTTAATGAATGAATCTGTAGACTCAGTGGTTTGGGTTGTGCGTTGATAGATGAGTCAGTCAGTCAGTCAGTCAGTTTCTTCTTTTATATATTTAGATACTAGCTGACCCACGCAACTTTGTCTGCGTTACATGAGCTACCTACTACCTACCTGCCACCTACCTGCCACCTACCTGCCACCTACCTGCCACCTACCTGCCACCTACCGGCCACCTACCTGCCACCTACCTGCCACCTACCTGCCACCTACCTGCCACCTACCTGCCACCTACCTGCCACCTACCTGCCACCTACCTGCCACCTACCTGCCACCTACCTGCCACCTACCTGCCACCTACCTGCCACCTACCTGCAGAATAGCATTGAATTTTGAAGATTTTTATTGCGAATCCGTAACTAGTCGCCCACTAACGTGCATGAGATATATGGCTTTTTTGCATTGATTATTTTTATGGGATTGGTAAAACTTCCTAAACATTTTATAACAGGTCACCCGGTTCGCAGCAAAAATTATGTCCCGTTAATAGCTTTGAACTGTTTCTCCAAAAGCTTAATTATTCTCGGCATGGCAATTCTCACAAGTCAAGTCAGAGGCCCATGAGCGGCATAAAAACTCTGACACCTCGTTAGGGACTAACTACACGATAAAGAAGAATTGTATAAAATGGAATTATATAAAATACGACACTACGACAATACGATACGCCATAAATATTTCTTTGGAACTTTCATTAACAAGTCTTGTCCCGACATTATTTGTCATTATTTTCTGTCATATTTTTACTAAAAACCAATTACCATCTACTCGTATGCAGGTCCGTGGACTTCCCTTCAGATACACATACACTTTATATCTATAAATGAATACAACGGAACGCATATTTTTTAGTCTCTTCTTTGTATATCGTCTTGACCTACTATTCGGAATTTGAACTGTGTCGAGATACAAACTGACCGAATGTTTATCAATTTCTTTTTTGTCTTTATATTCTTTGAGCTCATTGGTTTAAATAGCGAAAGATGATACCATTACTTGTGTTTATACCATTGCTTGTGATTACGTCAGGTTACTGTCACTATGGTTGTAAGTACGTTAAAAGATCTTATAATAAAAGCCAATCAGTTAAGTGCTTCTGGTTATAAATGTTCCATATTTCGTTTTCTTAAGAGTTCATTTGTGTTCAGATAGTTCGTTTCCTACTACCTACCTACTACCTACCTACTACCTACCTACTACCTACCTACTACCTACCTACTACCTACCTACTACCTACCTACTACCTACCTACTACCTACCTACTACCTACCTACTACCTACCTACTACCTACCTACTACCTACCTACTACCTACCTACTACCTACCTACTACCTACCTACTACCTACCTACTACCTACCTACTACCTACCTACTACCTACCTACTACCTACCTACTACCTACCTACTACCTACCTACTACCTACCTACTACCTACCTACTACCTACCTACTACCTACCTACTACCTACCTACTACCTACCTACTACCTACCTACTACCTACCTACTACCTACCTACTACCTACCTACTACCTACCTACTACCTACCTACTACCTACCTACTACCTACCTACTACCTACCTACTACCTACCTACTACCTACCTACTACCTACCTACTACCTACCTACTACCTACCTACTACCTACCTACTACCTACCTACTACCTACCTACTACCTACCTACTACCTACCTACTACCTACCTACTACCTACCTACTACCTACCTACTACCTACCTACTACCTACCTACTACCTACCTACTACCTACCTACTACCTACCTACTACCTACCTACTACCTACCTACTACCTACCTACTACCTACCTACTACCTACCTACTACCTACCTACTACCTACCTACTACCTACCTACTACCTACCTACTACCTACCTACTACCTACCTACTACCTACCTACTACCTACTTACTACCTACCTACTACCTACCTACTGCCTACCTACTGCCTACCTACTGCCTACCTACTGCCTACCTACTGCCTACCTACTGCCTACCTACTGCCTACCTACTGCCTACCTACTGCCTACCTACTGCCTACCTACTGCCTACCTACTGCCTACCTACTGCCTACCTACTGCCTACCTACTGCCTACCTACTGCCTACCTACTGCCTACCTACTGCCTACCTACTGCCTACCTACTGCCTACCTACTGCCTACCTACTGCCTACCTACTGCCTACCTACTGCCTACCTACTGCCTACCTACTCCCTACCTACTACCTACCTACTACCTACCTACTACCTACCTACTACCTACCTACTACCTACCTACTACCTACCTACTACCTACCTACTACCTACCTACTACCTACCTACTACCTACTACCTACTACCTACTACCTACCTACTACCTACCTACTACCTACCTACTACCTACCTACTACCTACCTACTACCTACCTACTACCTACCTACTACCTACCTACTACCTACCTACTACCTA
Organism: Xestia xanthographa; assembly: GCA_905147715.2. Classification (NCBI taxonomy): domain Eukaryota; kingdom Metazoa; phylum Arthropoda; class Insecta; order Lepidoptera; family Noctuidae; genus Xestia; species Xestia xanthographa. The sequence goes on from LR990644.1 coordinate 7,261,209, forward strand.
CCTACTACCTACCTACTACCTACCTACTACCTACCTACTACCTACCTACTACCTACCTACTACCTACCTACTACCTACCTACTACCTACCTACTACCTACCTACTACCTACCTACTACCTACCTACTACCTACCTACTACCTACCTACTACCTACCTACTACCTACCTACTACCTACCTACTACCTACCTACTACCTACCTACTACCTACCTACTACCTACCTACTACCTACCTACTACCTACCTACTACCTACCTACTACCTACCTACTACCTACCTACTACCTACCTACTACCTACCTACTACCTACCTACTACCTACCTACTACCTACCTACTACCTACCTACTACCTACCTACTACCTACCTACTACCTACCTACTACCTACCTACTACCTACCTACTACCTACCTACTACCTACCTACTACCTACCTACTACCTACTACCTACTACCTACCTACTACCTACCTTCTACCTACCTACTACCTACCTACTACCTACCTACTGCCTACCTACTGCCTACCTACTGCCTACCTACTGCCTACCTACTGCCTACCTACTGCCTACCTACTGCCTACCTACTGCCTACCTACTCCCTACCTACTACCTACCTACTACCTACCTACTACCTACCTACTACCTACCTACTACCTACCTACTACCTACCTACTACCTACCTACTACCTACCTACTACCTACCTACTACCTACTACCTACTACCTACTACCTACCTACTACCTACCTACTACCTACCTACTACCTACCTACTACCTACCTACTACCTACCTACTACCTACCTACTACCTACCTACTACCTACCTACTACCTACCTACTACCTACCTACTACCTACCTACTACCTACCTACTACCTACCTACTACCTACCTACTACCTACCTACTACCTACCTACTACCTACCTACTACCTACCTACTACCTACCTACTACCTACCTACTACCTACCTACTACCTACCTACTACCTACCTACTACCTACCTACTACCTACCTACTACCTACCTACTACCTACCTACTACCTACCTACTACCTACCTACTACCTACCTACTACCTACCTACTACCTACCTACTACCTACCTACTACCTACCTACTACCTACCTACTACCTACCTACTACCTACCTACTACCTACCTACTACCTACCTACTACCTACCTACTACCTACCTACTACCTACCTACTACCTACCTACTACCTACCTACTACCTACCTACTACCTACCTACTACCTACCTACTACCTACCTACTACCTACCTACTACCTACCTACTACCTACCTACTACCTACTACCTACTACCTACCTACTACCTACCTTCTACCTACCTACTACCTACCTACTACCTACCTACTACCTACCTACTACCTACCTACTACCTACCTACTACCTACCTACTACCTACCTACTACCTACCTACTACCTACCTACTACCTACCTACTACCTACCTACTACCTACCTACTACCTACCTACTACCTACCTACTACCTACCTACTACCTACCTACTACCTACCTACTACCTACCTACTACCTACCTACTACCTACCTACTAGCTACCTACTACCTACCTACTACCAACCACAAAATAAATCTTAGAAATTGTTTTGAAAATAGAAACTTTCTTTTTTTAAGTTTTCATTGATTTTAAAATGTATTCTGCTATTCAGGGCGGAGACAAATCCAACGAAATAAAAACCATGAAAATTGATCCAGCAGATCTCGAGTTATAAGTGTTGTAACAAACCCGTCTTTGTTTTATATATATAGATATATATGTAGGATCAGGAGTGCCGAGAGGTATATCGTCAGGATTTGGAGTTCCCATTTTATTGGGATAAACAAGACTGTATTAGGCAATTACAGTGTTATATTTACAGTAGGTACACACAACACACAATATAAAATAGCACACAATATAAAAATGGCAATAAGGACAATAAAAACAAAAGATAACAATAGGCGAACAGACCTTTTAAGGTCACAGTTCGTACAGTGGCCAAGCCACCCAATTACAGAGTGTATCTCGCTATAAGCAAGTCTACAACTATTGTAAATATACAGCAGCGCTGTACCAGGTAAACCGACAGTTTTGTCGGGAGCAAGGGAGCTTTGTAATGAGTCGAATCCGAAGACCAACTGACGAGCTTATTTTTTTTTTTTTTTTAGAAATGGCATCTCGCAGTTCAACCTAGAGAGGTTGTCGTCTGCTTAACCGGACAATCCTGTGGGTACCTTAAGTGTAAGGCCTCCGGCCAGGGCATAAAACTTACAAACTAAACGACTACACGCTAAGGGCACCCCCTGCGGGGTACGGGCCTCGGCTTAGGGCGTCGCTGGGAGAGACAGCAAGGGGACAGGCTGGATCTGAGTGGTGTCATTAATTAGGGACTGATTTTGTACTACTGGCTCAGCAACGTGGGCTGGCGCGAGCAAGGGACGGGGAGGGTTCGTATCGGGGCGTCGCGACGGGCCTCGACGGCGAGGACGGAATGACGGCTGTTTGTGTCTGTGCTTTTTAAGCGTGCTAGTTTCCTGGCTACTCTCCTGGAGGAGGGTAATAGCGTCATCGGGATCGACTAAAGTATGCCTTGGGCGGCGGATCTGACTAATTCGCGAGGGTTCGTAACGGGCGGCCGCTGCGATCAGGGCGTTACGGTGTTTAATAGCAGAATCGAAGAAGCGCTTGGAGAGGCGCTTCATGAACTGAGCTAACATAGGGATTTTAAGATCTAAATGTAAACGGTCATTACGGACGTAATAGGGGGCTCCCGTGACTTTACGTAAGAATCGGTTCTGAAGGACCTGCATCCTATAGCGATATCTAGGCTTGGCGTGGGCGTACACGACACAAGCGTAGGTCATGATGGGACGGATCACGGCGGTATAGAGACGCAATTTGCACCTGAGAGACAATTTGCTCTTTTCCGTCAGTAAATAATAGAGTCTACCCATCGCGAAAGCAGCTCGGTCGCGAGCTGCTTTGATATGTGGCCCGAAGGTCAGATGGTTGTCGAGAATGACTCCTAAGTATTTGGCTTGCTTCTCCCAGGAGATAGGCTTGCCGTACATAGTGATCGGATTGGGGGAAGTGACATTAGTACGCGGTCTCGAAAAAAATACGGCCTGACTCTTATCGGGGTTAACCTCGATTCAGAACTAGATTGGGAATGTCACTAGTGAACAACGTGAATGCGAGCGGAGAGATGACGAAGCTCTGGGGGACTCCGGCGCGGATAGGGTGGGGAGCAGAGAGCGATTTTCCTATGCGGTATCGGAACGTGCGATTCGACAAAAAGTCTCGCAAGATGAGCACGAGACGGTCCGGCACTCCTAGTTGATACAGCTTATATAATAAGCCGTTGTGCCAGACTTTGTCGAAAGCTTTCGCTATGTCGAAGAACAACGCACCCGTCATCGACGAACGCTGGAAGCCAGCGCTCAGGTGTTCGACGATGCGATGGGTTTGTTGAATACAAGAGTGTTCGGTCCTGAAGCCGAACTGTTCGTTGGCAATGAGGCTCTTAGCTTCGGCGAAATCTTTGAGGCGCTTGTAAATAAGTCTCTCATAGATTTTACCGAGTGCTTTCAGGAGACTGATAGGACGGTAGTTCGCGGGGTCCGTCTTGGGTTTACCGGGTTTGGGAATTCCGATAACAGTGGCCTCTTTTCATACTTGGGGGAAGAAGTTGTTACTTAGGGTGCCATTGAAGATGGCTGCCAATAAGATTATTAACTGACCGGGGAGAAGTTTGAGCACCTTGTTAGTGATTCCGTCGGAGCCGGGTGCTTTACGCGGTTTAAGCCCTTTAATGATGTCGTACACTTCGTCTGGGGTGACTACAGGTATAGGATCATCGGGGTCTTCAAAAGGGGGAAGGGAGGCCCTACGTTCGACTTCCGCGTTTACCATGTCAAGGTGTTTGCTATCTACTGGGAGTGCACTGAGATTCTAAACTGTCGGCAAGGCATTCGGCCTTTTCAGAGTCTTCGAACGCGAGGCTCTTGTCCGGACGAGTGAGAGGAGGCATCGAAGCCTCTTCGGTGGCACGTAACTTCCGTTGAAGTTGCCAGAAAGCTAGATGAGTGGGCTCGAGTTCGCTGAGCATCTTGTCCCTTTGATTTGAGCGAAACTCACTGGTGCGCTTCTTTACAGCACGCTGTAAGTAGCGCATGTGAGCTTTGTTCGAGTCACAGGGAAAAGAGGTAGGCACGGATAGCCGCGTTCTTCTCGTTTATCAGATCACGTACGTCATCGGGTAGTTTCCAGCGCTGATCGCTCAGGGCTGGGACTTCCCGTGAACAATCCGTCAATACGGATTGAATGTGCTCAGTAAAGGAGTTGATGGCGGCTGTCGTGTCTGCGACTGTGACAATATGGTCGGGGATGGCATCCAGGTGCGGTGACGAGAGAGAATTCAGCTTATCGCTGACTTTCCTCCAGTCGGTAATCACTTGGGAAGGTGGGAACTAATCGGGGTCAGAAGGACCAGAGCGGGGGAGCAAGTGCATAAACACAGGGCGATGGTCTGAGTTGAGCTCGTGAAGAGTCTCGATCAAATGCAACTTAAGGTTGACGTTTTTGAGAAGCGCGATATCTAGTACGTCAGAGCTTTTGCTCGGGTCGTGGGGATAGTGAGTATGCTCCATAGGAGCGATAGGGTCGAAGTTAGGGGGGATTCCTAGGTCATACACGAATTTTCCTCTAGGAGAGGTCAACGTGCTGTTCCAGGCGGGGTGCTTGGCATTGAGGTCGCCCGCTACAATAACGGAGTCACTCAAGCCGAAGAGGACAGTAAGGTCCTTGGTGAGTAACGAGTGCTCCTCGAACGCGCCGCCGGGAGGTATATAAGCCGATATGATGGTGATCGGCGGATGACCGGTCATGCCGAGCCGACAGATGGATACCTCGAGTTTAGACTCTGACGGAGGAGGGGCTATGGGGATGCAATGCAGGTCCTTTTTGTAATAAATTAGAGTGCCGCCACCGTGACAACGCGACCGATCGTTGCGAACTATGCGATAGTTGGCAATTTTCGGGTCACGGTGACTGGGCGAAAGGAAGGTCTCCTGTAAGAGGAATACGTCAATTTGATGGTCGCGGAGGAAAGCGGCGATCTCATCACGTTGGCTTCTGAGGCCATTTGCGTTGAAAAAACCTAATTTAAGGGATCGCGGTTTGAATTTACCTAAGTTCGTATTATCCATACTCAAGGGGATTTAAGGTTTCTTAGGGCTTGCTCTATCTCGGGATAGCGGCTGAAGATTTCGCTGTAGATTCCAATGTCAATGGGGGCACTCCTAAGTTCAGCAGCTAAGCTATCTGCTTCAGTACCAACAAAGACCGAGAATCTTGCGATCGTTTGGAAAGAGGTTTCCATTGAGATGGCCGCGGGGCCTGGAGGTCCGGGGCGAGAGGACGCGGGAGAAGCGACGGGAGCAATCTTTGGGGAAGCTGCGGGAGCGGCCACTCGGGGCGCAGGGGGCGGGACGGGGATGTCAAGTAACCCTGGGATGGTGGTGGTCTCTGCCTTACCAAGTGCTGGAAAGGCTTTCTGGTGATTCAGAGAATTCCAGGGTGAGGTTCTCTGAGGACTGAGACGTTCGGGCAATTGGGATGAGGGGATCTTGACGGAGGGGCTTTCCTTCTGCTGCCGTTCGCTGGCTCGCTTCGCCAGCTTTGAGGAGGAGGACTTAGGGGCCTTGGGACAGCCTCGATAGTTGGCCGGGTGGCCCGACTAGCCACAGAGAACGCAACTTTGTGGCTCTGCAGCCTGGGAGGTGTCCTTAGGACGAGTACAATCGGCCGTGCCATGGTCGCCTAGGCACTTTACGCACCTGTGAGGCGCGTAGCAATGCTTCTGGCTATGGCCATACATTTGGCAACGGTGACATTGCCCTATTTGGTGTGATTTAAAAGGCCTTTCGATTGAGATGCCTGAAAGGGAACAAACTGACTTGATATTAAATATCGGGTGGTGCCCTTCCATCGGGTCGCAAATGACCAGCACTATGTCGTACAGGTCTCCTCCACGCGCCTTACGTAGGCGGTGTACAGCTGAGACGGGGATGTTTTGCTTTAAGAGGTCGTTTAGGACGTCCTCGGAGGGGATTTCCTTAGGAATATTCCTAATGACTACGCGAGTGGGTGTCTCCTCGGGGAGACCGTAAGTATGGAAAGCATATTTTCTTTCTGCCATGAGACGTGTCATGGCCCTATAATCGTCGGACGTAGGGACCTTTATCTTGATGGTATTAGGGGTACTGTGGGCGCTAGTGTATTGGATTTTTAGATCCATACACGCTTTGGACAATTCAGTCCATTTCGCCTTGTCCTGAAGATAAAGCGCGGGAGTGGGCTTGGGTTTTTTGGCTTTCGCGGCGGGTTTTGCGGTGGGTTTAATGGCGGTTGGCTTGCTGGTATGAGCAGCAGCCAACGGAGCGGGGGACAGAGGGCGGGAAGTCACGGGAGTGGGAACGGGAACCGAGACGTTCGCGGCGGGTTTCTTAGCCTGAGTGGCCTTGGAACTTTTTCCCTTCCTCTTCTTCCCCTTTCCGACGACTTGGTAGTCGTCTTCGGAGGACGAGGCGGAGGAGAAATCCGGTTCGGGATCGGAGACCGGGACTGACGTGTCCATATTCTCGGAAGGAGAAACGGACACAGGTGCGGGACGAACTATATAACAATAGATTAACAATAGATTTCGGAACAATGGGAGCTTTAGGCTCCGGCATTCTCGGAATGCCTTTGTCGGCGAGACGCGGCGAGGACGGGTAATTAGGCTCAATGGGTGCCGACTCGGGCAATCCCGGAATGATGGTGTCGGCGTCCATTGAAGCTAATGGGCTATCTGGTGCGTCGCTGAATTCAGCGAACGCTGCGCGTTCAAGTTTGTCGAACTTAATGCCATATTTTTGTTTGAAGTACGAGTCTTCAAACAGAACCTGTCTGACAAACTTGTAAAGAAGTCTGTCAGCCATAATTGAAAAACGGGCCTAAAAGCTAAAAGTTAGCTAACATGAGTGAAGCTCAACCTATCACCCTAACTCCCCGGGTGGGTGGGCCCGGGGGTGTGTGGCCTCCCTGAACTTGTGCGAACAGGGAGGTGAGTACCTAAGGTGTGCCCTAAGCTTGTAAACCTGTCGCCAGTCTTATTGTGCGACAGGGCCCTAGGCCCGCAAGGGGCTCTAGTGCGAAGGGGTAGACACTCCCAACCGACACTAGGTGAGTTGCTGTGAACGAAACCAGAGACTAGGTTTGACGAGGGAAGCCTCCAAGGCCAAGGTCCTAGCTCTCGACTCCAATGGAATGCCTTGCCCTGAAGGGGTTTGGCAGGTAGGATTGGGTCACCACCCTCTTGGCTTCGTTGGCACCGTAAGGTTTCCACCAAGAACCACGAAACTGTGGTTTTTCCCTGAACGGCAAAAACACGCGAGGACGATCGAACTGTTATGGAAATGCTTGTCTTGAAAAAGACCAACCACAAATGTAGAAGATCCGTTACGGCGCAGCAACACTAAGTTCGTGCACAAGGCGCAAACTGTAGTAATGCTACGACTGGGTGTAGTCTGGGACTACTGATGACGTCACGGAGTCGTGACGAACCGGTGACAGCAGGTAGCAGCGGGCGGGACACAACGCAGGTAGCGGCACGTCTGTACGCGGCGGCGGTCAGGCGGCGAGTCACTGACGAGCGGTTGGAATTCGCTGCGCCCCCGCTAGGGGGCGCGGCAGGCGGTTTCAGGGCTATGCCCTCTGACCGCGGCGGCCATGCCTCGGTCCGATAAGACGGACCCGTCTTTGGGGTGGACACTGTCCAACGGTCAAGTGGGCGCATGATGGCAACATGCGCCCTGTGTGTGGCTGTTGTGCTGTGGACTGTAGGCGCGCCAAAGCGCTGTTGCACAGCGCTGTTTTCTTCACGGTGCCCCGGCGGTCCGTCTCCGCCGGGTGAGACCCCCGGTTACCCGAGGGAAGCCCAGCGGGAGACAACCAGCGACAGAGGCACCGACTTACAGCGCACCTACAGTGGCTGTGTGATTCCCGCCCACCCCACTAACCAGAGCTAGCCGGCAGTGGTACGGGCTAAGGAAACGACGTGTGTGTGTGGACGGTATTGTATGTGTAACACCGCCCATGTATGCGTTTACCGCAGGCTCGAGAGCCGCGTCCACGCGTGTGTCTACGTGAGTGTAGAGAATGCATGTGTGGTTATAGCTGCGCGCCCTGCCTATATTAACTTAGAACAAGTCGCGCAGCTGGGTGTGAGTGATGTGTGTGGAGTCATATTGTGCAGGTAAGCTGCGTGTAACGAGGAACAGCTTACCTGAGTCAATCCGGTGGTGAAGGCGGCGGAGGGGAGGCGACCTTGCCTAGCAGGCCGCGGGCGTCCGATGAATCGTCCTTGACGGTCTATCCATGGTACAAGGTGAGTAACGCAGCTAGGCCGTCAAGGACGACCAGTTCCGCGTCCTGACCCTGCCTGATGGCTTTTATCAGGTCCATCAGCAGCTGGATGGCGCGGGCTGTAACTCCCTTCTTCCGGGCTTCGGTGTCGGCAGCTGGGCCGGTGCTAGTGGTGCCACTCACGACACGGGATTCTTCTTGTAGGTGGGCCGAGGGCCGCGCAACACCGGCCAGCTGTCGGCCCCACGGTCTTCTTCTTCGTGGGCTGCGATGGGGCCACATCCGGAGTTACAGCCTGCGGCAGGGTCGTAGGCAGGTCGTCCAGCAGGTCTCCCTCAGGTGCTTCCTCTTCTTTCCCCTCCGCCGCTTTGAGGAGGGGGGAGCTTCTCCCCTGTTGGTGGGCCCGTTGGCCGCCGCCATCAGCAACTCGCCTTGGGCCTCATTGGCCACATCTGTTGGCCCCTCCGCGACCGTGGTCGGTCGTCGTGAGGCGGTGACGGCGGCGACTGTGCCCGCTCGCCTGTTTGCCCTAATCTCCGCCTGGAAAGAAGGGCACTTGATGTTGTTGGCGGGGTGCTCGCCCCCGCAGTTAACGCACGTAGCTGGTGTGTCACGTGGGCGGGGGCAGTCCCGCGCTGAGTGCCCCTCTCCGCAGCGGACACAAGCGAGCGGTCGGTGGCAGTGGTGGGATGAGTGCCTCCACTTCTGGCACCGGTGGCACTGGGCGGGCCCACGCTTGCCCCGCCAGGCTTCTATCTTTACACCCCTCATGTATAAAAACACGGAGGTGTCGAAGATCCTGCGTACATCGGGCGTCCTTTTGAGTACGGCGTGGAACACGCAGCCGGGTCGTCCCTGGCTCGCCTTGATGTGGCGAACGTACTCCGGCTCGTATCCCAACGCGCGGAGCTCCTCCTCGATCTCTGAAGGGGTGGTGTCCACAGGCAGCCCCCTGATGGCCACCTTGAAGCTTCGCTCCGCTTGAAGCGAGTAAGCAAACCAGGATGTGCCATCTTCCTTCTCCAGGCTGGTCAAGTAGCGCTGGAGCACCCTATATTCGACTTCACTCTCCGGAGTGAAGCGAATTCCAGTGCCAAATGGTTGGGCACTGGGGGGGTGACCTAGCTGCTCCTTGGGGGCCCTGAAGTGTGAGGCCCATCCTGGCAGCTTCTCCACCACAAGCGAAGGATACCTAGGCCGCTTCTGCGGCTTCGGCTTGGGCTGATTGGCGGCCGAATTGTCTGCGTTCCGGGGGGCCGCCGGCTGTGAGGGAGAGACAGCGTTAGCTACACTCACCCCATGCTGCGTCCCAGGAATCGTCGGCGTCGGTGATGGTGAGGGAGGAGGTATGTGACTAGCGGCCTCCGCGAAGGTAGGTGACCCGGCGGCAACCCGCCCCCCCCGCGGCGGCGTGTGGCCGCGCTGCGGCGGCGGGTCGAGGCAGTGTCGCTTCGCCTCCTCCTCGGACTCGTCCGTGCTGCGTCTGCGTCGCATGGGCCGTGGTTCCGACCTGTGGTCGTGGCCGTGGCCCCGCGGTGGTGACGGTGAGGTCATCGTTGGGGTCATGGTGTGCCTCCCCAGTCCACTCGGTCCTGCGGTGTCTGACCCTACAGACTCGAGCGACATGCTCGTGCCGGCTCGCGACGAGCATGCTGACCGTTCTGCCAGCGAATCGCAGGCCGAGGTACGAGGGGGCGCTGGTGAGGCGGGCATCTGGGGCGCCAGGAGAGCCTGGCGCGCACCCGGTGCTAGCCTGGGGTCGCGGTTTGAGGCCCTCGCCGCGGACGCAGCCCCGAGGGGCGCAGTCGAAGCGGCGGGGCGCGCGGCCGTGGCGGCATGAGGTTGCGCGACGGGGCGCGCAGATGGCGTTGGTGTTGGCGCTGTAGGCGCCGAGGCGCGAATGGTGGCCGCTGGGTTGCGCGGCAGCGGCGTGGGCGCGCGCCACGTGGTCGTGGCGGTTTGCCCCTGCGGCGCGGGATCGCGCGCAGCTACACGCGCGGGTGCAGCGGCGCGCGCTTGCGGCGCGCGGTCCACTGACGAGCTTCTCAGGTAGTATTCACAGCGCCCCCGCAAGGGGGCGCGGTAGGCGGTATCGGGGCTATACCCCCTGACCGCGGAGGCCATACCTCGGTCCGTAAAAACGGACCCGTCCTTAGGTTGGACACTGTCCATGGACTATTGGACGCATGTAAACATGCGCCCGTATGTGTGGTTGCTGTGTTGTAACTGTAAGCGCGCCACAGCGCTGTTGCACAGCGCTGTTTTCTTCACGACACCTCGGCGGTCTGTCCCCGCCAGGTGAGACCCGAAGGAGGCCCGGCGGGGGACGACCAGCGACAGAGGTGCCGACTTACAGCGCACCTACAGTGGATGTGTGGTTCCCGCCCGCCCCACTAACCAGAGCTAGCCGGTAGTGGACCGGGTTAAGGAACCGACGTGTGTGTGTGGGCGGTATTGTATTGTGTAACACCGCCCAGTGTGTGCGTCGGTCGCGAGCCCGCGCCGCGTCCCTCCGCGTGAGTCTACGTGAGTGTAGAGACGTGCTTGTATGGTTTCGCTGCGCGACGTACCTATATTAACTTAGAATACGGCACGCAGCTGGGTGCATGTAGTGGGTGGAGTCATATTGTGCAGGTAAGCTGCGTGTAGCCTGGTACAGCTTACCCGGGTCAATCCGGTGGAGTGGGTTCATCGTCCGCTACCAGGTCTGACGAGCTTACTGAGTGCACGCTCTTTTATAGGACTATGCCCCCACTTTGCAATCCCTCCACAACTCTGTCCGTTGGCGCGCGGAAGTGCGTCTCGTGTTTACTTGATACATAAAAATGTGCTAAATCTAGTAAGAATTACATTACAAAGTAATCAAATAATACAACAATAATTGTCGTAAATAAAGAATAGTGAATTCACATCATTAAAATTAAGCAACATGTCATCAATTTGTTTTGAACAAAACTACCGGTCACACTCTTATCGAAATAAGTTGCCAAAAATCAATTGGTGTGTACACCAAGTACTTAATAAAATATTTTTCGATTTACTAGACAGTAATTGATACTAAAATCACTTGAATTATTAACAAAAAAAATCGACTCTTAGCAAAATTTGTTGAATACCCACAATTGTAATTGACAACCAACTCCGACATATATATAAGAATATAATCAGCTTATAATGTCCACAGCACACTGCTGGAACACAGGCCTCTTCTGTATGAGAGAATGGGTCATTATCCACCACGCGGACCCAGTGCGGGTTGGTAGACTGTATATGGACATGACGAAAGCCGTCGATCATGTTGATCATTCTGTACTTATCAACAAACTAGAAAGATATGGAATACGCGGCAATAGTCGTGATCTTATTACGTTATAATTTAAGAAACCGGGAACAATAGACCGAAATAACAAATATAAATATTAAAACCAAGTGTGAAATCAAATATCGGTCTAAACCTAGAACGATGAGGTACGGTGAACCTCAGGAGAGCGTTTTGGGTCGCCCCACTATTTCTGGTGTACATAAATGATCTTCCAAAGAGTATCAATCACCAAACAGTATTATTTGCTGATGATTGTACATCAGAAGGCTTAAAGTCACCCAAAGGGCAATGGAGAGGGCTATGCTCGGAGTTTCCTTGCGCGATCGAATCAGAAATGAAGACATCCGCAAGAGAACCAAGGTTACCAACATAGCCCGAAGAATTGCCAAACTTAAGTGGCAGTGGGCAGGGCACATTGCTCGCAGAACGGATGGCCGATGGGGCCGAAAAGTTCTGGAGTGGCGACCGCGAACCGGAAGACGTTGCGTTGGAAGGCCTCCCACTAGGTGGACCGATGACCTGGTGAAGGCTGCGGGAATCCGCTGGATGCGAGTCGCACGTGACCGTTCAATGTGGCGACACTTGGGGGAGGCCTATGTCCAGCAGTGGACGTCTTTCGGCTGAAATGATGTACAATAATGATAAAAAAAGAAGGGTACTACAATTATGAACAAGAAATCAATGACAGGCTAAAGCATACTATAGATTGGCTGCAGTCGAATAATTTAATAAATAATTTAGAAAAGACGTGTATAATGCATTTCAGTCAACGACAACAACTATCGGTTAATATTCACAATGGACAGTCAGTTACAAAAAACGGATACAAAAAAGTTTTTAGGGTTAGTGATAGACAGTCAACTTACGTGGAAACCGCATGTTGAAGAAAAAAATTATAACCTAAATTTACGTGAAAATTTGATTTGAAAAAAAAAAATAGATGTCACATGTCTTTGATTTGTTGGTTTTAGGACATACCGGTTTCCTCACGATGATTTTCTTCACATGTTATGAGAGTAGTGGTGATGAAATAAATACACTAAGGAATGCGCCTGCCTGGATTCGAACCCACGACTTACTGCTCATAACTCGGAGCCACCACCTCTTGGCCACCACCGCTCCCACTATATAGATATGTAATCATGGCTTAGTATAGATTTATAATCATGGGCTTCCAAATCAGTAAGTATTTGCTAAGAAAATAATTTAATTTTTGCTGTAAAAATATTTACACGTTCCCAGAACACTGCTTCCTTGGTGTGAGGCGAAGGGGTCTCTAAATCGTAATTCATAAAATATTTTGCTATTGCTGTTACGATAAATGCTGAATTGACAATATAACTCAATCAAGGTTAATTAAAACAAAACAAAATAATGTTTTTCAATAAAAAAATATTTAATGTTAAAAACCATAGATTACAAAAACGCATACGCGAGTAGTACAACGATATAATTAGTCAGAAGACTAATCAAATGTAATAGTAACGCAGCGTCTACGTCGAACAAACCACAAGCACGTATCTTTCTGAATGATGCTCGATGTAGTCGTTGTACATTTCTGCACAGTCGCCTCACTTCATCTGAGAAAATGGTAAAACTACAATACGAAGTAAATACATGGGCATGTGATGAGGAGGGTTAAATCACATGTGACTAAAAGAGTAATGAATATAAATGTTGATGTATCGAGAGGGAGAGGAAGACCAAAAGATGAGATGGACGAATTGTGTGAGGAATGACATGAAGGAAAAAGGAGTATAATATGATACCGTGATGACTGACAGGGGAAAATGGAAGTAAAAGAACGTGTTGTGCCGACCTTAAATAACATGGGACAAGGGCAAGAAGATGATGATAACAGCAGCGGACGTTTACCCCTCAACAATTCATCAAAGGATAGTGAGCAAATGTGGTCCAAGCGTCGCCAGGGATGAATCATATACCAAATTAAAGTATTATACCCTTTAATTTCAATTATTCAAGACAAAAATAAGCTATAATTTCTCGAAATCCCTTTTTTTTCGGATGGGAATTCATCAAATGACTCCTCCCGGTCTGGGCGGAGAATGAGGGAGTGTCAGACTTTTACTGACTAAATCTCATCCATGTTCCTTCATCGCCCTTTGTGTTCCGGGGCCACGGTATCTCTTTCGAACAGTCCCGCAACCCCGGCAGGCATCGGTCCTTGCGGACTCCTTCCTTTTTGCTGACTTTCTTTGAGGCGCACGTGGAATACGAACGCGCCGTCGACACGGCCTGTCTGTCGTCATGAGACGGACGGACGGCGAGCTAGCCCATAGCCCACCTTCCACAGGCCCACGCCTACGGTGGCTGGGGGCCACGTGGGTCCCTCGGACGGACTTTGATGCCCTTCTAGATGTTTAAAAAGTACATTGTACCCTTTCATTTGGTATATTATTCATACTTGGCGACGCTTGGACCAAATCCCATACATTTTTGCCCACTGTGTTTTGTTTTTAGTTTTACTGTGTTAAGAAACCGATTCCGATCACGTTTATTAGCTAAAGATAAACTACCTGTACAATCCGAGTTCAAAATAATAGCGCAACAATCTTGAATCGTTTCCACTGCACTGTAGAATTTCTCACAATACCGACATAATATTGCTTGCAGCGTTAAATTCTTCATCGACCAAAAGTAAACGGCAAAGCATGTAGTCACTGCAGTTTCCTACAAAAATATACATAGTTAGTCATACAGTACCAAATCTTTTTTGTCCCAGGCTTTTCTGTCCCGCTCTTGGGCAAAGGCCTCCGTCTGCTCTTTCCACTTCTCACGAACGCACCTAACATTATGTATTTTTAAGGTTCCTTACCTAAAAAGGTAAAAAAGGAACCCTTATAAGATCACTTTCATGTCCGTCTGTCACTACCCATTTTCTCAAGAACTGGTGGTGTGAACTCTTAATAAGGTGTATTAAAATCAAGACCCTACATTAACACGATAAAAAGATATGGGCAAATTTGGATTTTCGCAAAAACTTGTAAGTATCGAAATTTACCTTATTTTTTTATTTTTCAGATTTTTCCCTTTAATTGTGCTGTAAGACCTTGCTTTTAACCAAAATTAAAAAAAAAGTACCCTATAGGTTTTGACGGTAGTTCCCGTTGACCTAGAATCATGAAATTTAGCGAAAAGCAATGTCTAACAGCACATGTAAAAAGAAAAATCTGTAAACCTTAAATATGTAGTTTAATAATAAAAAAGCGATATTGCAATAACAAACTTATTATTTGCGCTGTTATAGACTTTCACGGTTTTTCACTACACTTGAGTACTTACGGGATAATATCCGCGATTTTCTTTTGTTTTGATTTTGATGAGCTCCCGATATTTTGACGCTGTTGCAAGTATCATGATCGCGGGAATACTGAAGAGGTATGCGGGTGGGTCGAAGATTATTTATTATGAGCAGACAAATCTGTTTACCCTCTTAGTCTTTTATTACGCGCACTACTGGAACTCGATTGTAACTCACGACAAAACGCACGGTCACACTGCCCACGGTCTTACTAGGTTTTTCTTGATGCTGGAGACGCATGTTATTTTTTATTAGGTTTATCACTGGATTCCACGTACTAGATAGTCTATAACCGTCCTCGTTTTAGACTATCTAGTACGTGGAATCCAGTCAAAATATCGGGACCTCATCATAATCAAAACAAAAGAAAATCACGGATATTACCCCGTAAGTACTTTAAGTGTTATTATTTGCGGTCGGTATTTGCGGTTGGTATAGCCGTTTCTGGGGATCGAACAAAAAAGTTAAATTTGTCCCTTAAACAGTTTGAACGGAACCCTCGGTGCGCGAGTCCGATTCGCTCTTAGCCGGTTTTTTTATTTTGTAGTAGCATGCCAAAGTTTGGACGTTGGTGATGTGAAACCCACGTGCCTCCACGTCCACGTGGGATGCTTCTACAGTCACTGTTACGAAAAGGTGACATTTAGCCGGGAACAAAACTGGACTGGCTGGTAAAATAATGGCTTATTTTCAAGCCATTGAATGTAACTGTTCTTGCAATAACAAAAAAATTAAAATAAATAGTAGCTCCCTATTTATTTTAGTATCGCACAGAAAACGAAAAACCTGAAAAAAAACAAACCATACTGAAGGAATTTAGAAATTGAATAGAAAAGCAGAACATATCAAACCACAACTTTATTATCTAAGCACTTACCAGGTGATTTTGTTGCATGCCTAGTTTTATCATTTCAAGTACTACTTGGAAATAAACTAGCGAGTGAATGAACACTTCTACGGTGTAATAAAAAATCTGAAATGGAGGATTTCTCATATGAATATAAATTATTGAAAATCAGTTGTACACATAATTAACAAAATAACTGTTCTATTAATCCTTCTGTGACTTCTATACTTACTATTTTTCGAAAACACACTTTATAGATTTCATAACCTTCCAATATATTAACATAAGCATTAAATATTCGTTTGACTTCACCTCCGTTTTCAATTCCTTGCGAATTCAATGCAAGGGTATTCCATAAAATTAATTTATCTTCCAAAAGTTTCAGGAGCCGAATGGCGTAAATGTAATTGAAATCAAAACTAACCAATGAGCAACAACTTAAGACGTAGTAGTAAGGCAAACCAAGTTTCAAACCACAACCGAGGAAAAGGACTACAAAGAAACTGCCGGCCATAATAACACTGTACCAATTCCAAAATTTGATGTGCTCGGATCGTTTGCTATCATTAAGGAACCTGTGAATGTTTTGAAAAATTAAAACGAATGAGATATCAACTTTAGTGCTGAAAATACCGCTGATGAAGTTTATTGCAAGTCCGATGCTGTAGTATCCGCAGTCAAACAAAGAGATGACGTACTGAACAAAAATATTATCTACCCTTTTTTCGACATGAAGAATATAAAGACGGTGAAATAACGCATAAATGAATATGCCAGTTCCGATCAACGACACAAAGTTGTGGATGATGCCAATTGGACCGATAAAATTGTTTTTGATGCGATATTTTGGGTTGAACATAATGATTTGCATCAGATTCAAAGGTAATAGCATCGACTGCACGTCTTTGTCAACTATATTATTCAACAGAACACGATTTTTCCTGATGGCACTTTTCCCCGTCATTTCAATGGATCTTGTTTTTAGTAGCTTGGTTGAACTTGTACTGACAATAATAACATCGTTGGTGCTTTAATTACTTAAAACATAGTATTTAAATATTTTGAAGGTACTCTAAGTAATAATAATTATGACATTTGATCAATAGTTAGTACCCTTACCATAATATATAATCGAGTTTGATATTTTTTTATTAATTGGTAAATATTTTTAAAGAGTTTCCCTACAATGTTAATATTATTTAGCCCGTATTGAAAAATAATGCTCGAACACAGATCTCGATTGAAATACCTGTCTATGGATAAAACCTAAATTCAAATATTTATCTACATAGAATTAACAGTCTCTGGGTGAAAGTAAAGTAGCTAGCGATCGCGATAGTCCAAAGACGTGATGGGTATCAATAATTATCAAAAGACAATAAAACAGAAGAAAAATTTCGATATTTTTGGGTTCAGCAACCAACCATGAAAATATCAATCTTTAAATAAATTTTATAGCGTCGATATTATATACAAACTTCTACGTCATCACAGATATCTGTGGTGGGCTATCTTTTGAAGATAATTAATAAATAACCCTAATATTATTATCATCTGTGGTATTCATAGTCGATTGTAATGTAAACGTCACACGACATGACAGTGACGGATAAAACGAATGTCAACGTCAAAAATTGAAATTGTCTCTCTTTGCACATAGCCTAGCCATAGATTCGCCGCCATCGTTGTAAGACGCACTCAATTGTTTTCTGTTTGCTATTATAAATAAATTCCTGTTTATCTTCGTAAATCTTGTTTGATTTATGCTCAAAACCCTTCACTTTCACTGACGTGACAGCCTATCATGTAGAACCAAAGTTCTTTGACTAAATAGCCAAAGAGGAATTACGTGATTTATTTGGTGGGTGGAAAACATACAACGATCTCAAATCAGGAAGCTTGTCACTGTCCTGACCCTCACGACCATATTCTGATCCTAACTTTTGTTTAAGCCATAGAACCAGGGATTAGTAAGAATTATATACTCTCGGGAGCCGTCTTTTTTTTATCTTCTTCACCTGCTGATTAACCAGCCCGCTTAGCATGACCACCGTAGATACGAAAGAGAATCGACAAATCTTTTGTTCAACTGTCATTGAATCGAAAAAATGACATATAAACAAAAGATTTGTCGATTCTCTTTCGTTTCTACGGTGGTGATGCTATGCGGGCTGGAGTGGCTGTGTCTTTACAGCACACAGCCCAAATTTGATACAGCAAGTTATTTCATTCGACGTGTTTGATTTAAATGGCGAACCTACCTACTACTTTTGAGGAGCACGTAATTGATACCAGTTACCATGTTCCTGTCTGATCCTGTTGAGAAAGCGGTTATGTCATAGATGAGAGTGATTCAGCATTTATGGTGTTTTAAAAAAGGCTTTATTCGTTCCTGCGTATATTACAGAAACCTCTGACGTGATAACCAAAACCTATGTGTGCCAAATGGAATACCTACTCGAGTGCGAAAGCTAAATTATATTCATTTTCAAAACGAAAAGGTCAAAAACAGGCCTCAAAACATCTAAATACTTATTACAGAAACGCAAACTGCAACAGTACTATAATATAAGTGGTGACAAGGTCGCAGAAATGTAACAGTGTTGCTGCGTCTACGACAAATACTCCAGACGCACTGAGCTTCTCGAACTCCCTCTGTATGGTACGATTCAAGTTTTTCCAAACCCTTTTTGATGGCGCGGGCGCTGAAATCAACAAACGATCGTTGAACTACTACTATCCTTGAGTGACAATACATTCAAGCTTTCTTAGAAACGTTATTGTAAGTGAGCCCCTTCACCGGAGCATCATTGACCATCATATTATTATAATAAAGAAGACTCTCTTACTTACACTCTTGTGATAATTTCAAAATTACATTAGTACGAGCTGTTGTGATTTCTCTGTAAAATCCTTAACAAACAATACATAATTGCGTTTCCACAAAAAATGTTCTGGATAGCAACAGCATCATACCAACGGCGTGGCTTAGAATCATGTTGTTATCCTCCTACAATTGTATGAATTAAAATTAACACATCGTGCGGAAAAATTTGAGTGTGAATGTCAATGGCAGCATACACGAAAGATATTATAAAGATCACATACTAATGACAAAATTTAATACCGAGATGACGGCTGAAAACAATGTATATGTAATAGTCAAACTTCGAAGCTCTGGTGCTTCTAGATTTAGCTAGCCTAACTTCAGGTTTGTCTTAGTCAAAATCTAAACCAATAGCGTGTTTCGGCCTTTGACTAACGAATTTATGTCTAATCCTAGGAGAGGCAAACTGAGACAGTCCAACGTCGACACTCAATACAATTAAATCGGAGTTTAGCCGTTAAGTAACTTGATCTAAAATTCAAGGTAAATATCAATATTTTTCAATAAGGCGTAGTCGACGAAGCCCCGCCGCTGCTCCTATTTCTGTTTGCAGGGTTTAAAGTAACCTAACATGAAGGGGATGGAGGGGTCTTAGATCGCTCACTTGGCCATCTCCTTCGAACCTAACCAGTCGGAGTTGGGGCATAAGTACTGAGCTCGCTTCGCTCGATCTTGCATGCTAAGTTTTTCTTGTTTTTTAAATCATCTACTCCGTATACCAAATTGCCAGCACCGTTTTCCGCTTTTTTTCCAAGGTCAAAGCTATTATACAGCAATTTCATCAAACAGCGCTGATATGTAATTTGTAAAAAGTAAGGTATTTCTAGGTTTAAAATACATCCGTCAAAGGCAGAAATAGGAATCTGTAAAGAACCTATTTTTGGGTTTGATAAAAGGCGTTCATTAAACCTAGGATAAACCAAACATTCCGCGAAGAGGCTACATATCGATCTTGACTTTAACATCATCATCTGCCTAGCCTTTTCCTAACTATGTTGGGGTCGGCTTCTAGTCTAACCGGAATTCAGCTGAACTGGTGTTCACTGGTGTGATACTGGTGTATCTTACATAGAGCGACTGCCTATCTGACCTCCACAACCCTGTTAGTACTAGATAAGATGATACTTCTTGGGAAGACTACGACTAGTTGGGCCGACACGCACTACACTCTTTAGCGATGGACTCAATTTCAACGTCTAAAGTTGGCCAATAAACATAGCTGCGTGCTATATTTTTCATTTTAACGACGCCTAGATGCCCCTCATGCAATTCAGCGAGCACCTGCTTCCTCAAGGACTCGGGCACCACAACGCGATGATTATACAAAATGCAACCTCTATCTAAACATAGATAGTCTCTTCTATTGAAATATGGTTTTTCCAAGTCGATATCAATGTTCGATGGCCAACCGTTTATAACATAATTCTTCATTTTATTTAATAAGACATCTTTTCGTGTCCACAAAGCTACCTCTTTAGCGCTAATAGGAAAAGATTCTTCGACATAATTAATATACGACACCGATTCCAACTCATTACCTATTTTTCGTTGACACGGCAACGGCAGTCGTGATAAGGCATCGACATTACTGTTATCCTTCGATTTAACGAATTCAATATCAAAATCGTAAGACGCCAGTCTAGTGGCGTATCGTTGTAACCTGCTAGCTGCTGTTACCGGCAACCCAAATTTAGGTCCGAATATAAACGTCAGTGGTTTGTGATCAGTTTTTATAATAAAGTGGCGGCCGTAGATATATTGGTGATGTTTGATAACACCAGCAATAATCGCCAGTGCCTCTTTGTCGAGCTGACTGTAAGATCTTTCGGCTGCGTTTAAAGTCCGCGAAGCGAAACAGATAGGGCACTCGTCGCCGTTAGGAAAACGATGCGATAACACACTACCTATGACGTATGAACTGCTGTCAACCGCCAAAACTAAAGGCAACTCCGGATTATAATGCACTAAAACTTTTCCGCTTAATATTACATCTTTTATTTCCATGAAAGCCTCTTTACAATGCTTGGACCAGACCCAGTCGGTGCCCTTGCGCAACAAACTATGCAACGGATGCAAAATCGTACTCAGCCGAGGTATGAACTTTGGGTAGTAAATAATTAGACCGAGAAAAGATCTCAGCTGAGTTACGTCTTCCGGCGGCGGAGCCTCCACAATGGCTTTTAATTTATTTTTATCTGGGTGTAGTCCTTGCTTGTCGATGACAAAACCTAAATAAGTTATACTATCTTGCATGAAAGAATATTTCTCTAATTTAATCCTTAAACCGACCTCACGTAATCGTGTCAAAACGGCCCTTAGATTAGCCATATGGTCCGATCTAGAAGCACCTGTGACCGCGATGTCGTCTAAGAATACAGCAGTACCTTTTAAACCTCTAAGTGTTTCTTCCATAAACTTCTGGAATTTTTCTGGAATACAGGTCAAACGAAATGGCGTTCTATTATAGGTAAATGTACCTACATGCGTAGTGATTGCCGTGCAAGCCCGCGATTTTTTTTCTAAAAATAATTGTTGGTAAGCATTCGTGAGGTCGATCTTAGAATATTGTTCGCCACCACTTAAGGCAGCGAACAACTTTTCGATTCACGGCATAGGGTACGGATCACGAATCAACTTTGGGTTGATTGTAACCTTATAATCTCCGCAAATGCGAATATCACCCGATTTCTTAATTACCGGGACGATAGGAGTCCCATAATCCGAATATTCCACTTTTTGAATCGTACCCTCTGCCTCGAGTCGCTGGAGTTCTAATTCAACAGGCTTACGTAAAGCTTATGGCAGCGACCTTGCCTTAACAAATATTGGAGTCGTGTCGCACAATCTCAACGACAGCTCTTTATTACATGTTCCTAGACCTAGGGCGAACACGGTGGGGAATTCATTACGTAAACTATCAACCAAATTAACCTCAGTTAAATTATACATGTATCTTTCATTTTAATTTCATTAATATTTAACTGACTGAGCCACGATCTACCTAATAAAGGTGGCCAACCCTTTTTAATTACGAATAGTTTCAAATTCCTCGCCGTGTGCGTCCCGATAGCAACATCCACCAAAATATATCCGGCTACTTCGATTCGAGTGCCATTGTACGAATGTAAACAAACATCATTAGCGATAAGTGATATCTGTTGAAAATGTTCCTGGTAAAAATGAGTGTTAATCGTGGATAACTTACTGCCAGTGTCCAACTCGAACATCATCACCTTACCGTTCACTTTCACCTGCACATTATAGGGCCGATCACTATTATTACACACGTTTAGATTATAAAGCTCGCACTCCGAATCGATATCACTATCGATGTAGTTCTGCCCGCGGCCCGACGACCGCGCCTCACCCTGACGAGGGGAACGCTTGCACATTGCCTTTAGATGGCCCTTCTGGCCGCAACCGTCGCAAGAGTAATTTTTAAAACGACAACTGTTGGCCTGGCGTCCCTCGCTGGGCCCGCAGTGGCGCTGCCGCTGCTGGCGCGGGCGCCTCTGCCCACGGCGGCGCTGCCGCTGCCGGCGCGGGCGCCTTGCCCCGTCGCCATCCGATGCACGGGCTCGGCCGCGCCGGAGTCCACCGTCGCCGCCGTACTGCCCGCCCCGCTCGCCTGCGCGTGCCGGTCGGCAGCCTCCAGTGCAAAAGCCAACTCCACGGCTCTTTTGTACGTTAACGTTGGTTCGGCGAAAAGGCGCGATCTCATATCGTCACTAGATAGACCCGATACGAATTGGTCTCTCAAGTTTTCTTCGAGGCAACCCTTGAAGCTGCACGTGCTCGCTAGATGCTTGAGAACTTGTAAATAATCGCCGAGGCTTTCGCCGCCATTTTGTCGCCTTTGTCTGAATATGTGTCGCTCGGCTATTTCTTTTCTTCTGGATTGTCCGGTGCGCACAAATCGCACATCAAATCATATGTAGCTTCGCCAACTAACGTCACTAGCGTAGCCACTTGAAGTTCTGATTTGATTTCATTGAGCGTCATAAACTGTTCCACGCGTCTAATATAAGCCGACCACTTTTTGCTCGAAATGTCGAATTGTTCGATTTTTCCGATCGGCATTTTATTTGTACTAGATATTTTCACACTGTTAATGCGTTTTATGTTGTTAAAACGTGATTTATCTCGTCGCCAGTTAGATTTATCATATAAATCAGGGAGCAGCAAACAATGAAACGCGAGTCTACGAACCAACTGTTTATTCGCGGCATACTCGCAACAATATAATAATGAGGGATACCACAGTTGTCAGACTATTTGGGCCACTGACCATCTGTAACGACTGTCAAAGATCTACAAATGACAGCCGTGACCAACTGCTTAACGTATTTTCCGAGGCATGGAAGAAACTCGGTATGTAATGGGTGGTCCACAGTGAACGGGTCCACAGACCCAACTAGACAAGCATGGCTTAACCTAAAGATTGAACCGAGCGGCTGTTATTATTTGGCCACGAGTTCCTCACGATCTTTGACCATAACATATACATAAAATATTGAGAGTTGAACTGTAATAAATACTTACGGAATCCGTTTTCGCCCATAATATAAGAACTTCTGCGTAAAACGTAGATTGTATGAACGTTGTAACGTAGTGAAAGACGATCTACAACAAAGATAAATAATTATATGTATTATTCAGTTCCATCTTAAAGGGGAATGAGTCAAAAACTAGGCGAAATAATCAATCAAAATAATAGAAGTCACAGTAAAATATAAAGGTGTTACTTACTATAAGTCCAGAGGAATTCCTTAGAAGATTCCAAGCTTCGTTAACAGAATTTAATGCATCAATAATTTCTTCCAACACTGTTTCATTGTCCACTATTATTTCGTCATCATTAATTTTGCCAAAATGTGGATTTTCCACAACAGTGTTCCAGATTCTAGTTTGATAACTCAGTACACGAACAATAGTCGTTATATGTACTAATTCCACATCCATGAGTGTAGATATTAATACAAGAATACATCTTATGAAAGACCAGTGTAGGTCGCAAACCAGTTTGAAAACTAGAAAGGCAGTACAGTTGGATAGGATTAAGACAATAGACACCCATGTGAAAATCTTCAGTTTCTTTAAATCTTTGCCACTATAAAGGCTTTTGTTGATCTCATGAAGAATTGATAGAAAACGCACACTTTTACTACTATAGTATAAATTGATGAAACAGAGCTCCGAAATTGAATACATATTCGAAGTAAATTAAATAGTAGGCAAGTTTGTACGTTAACCCGAAACGCGTAAATGTTATGACGAGGCAGTACAAACCGACCATTAGACAATTAATGAATACAGCACAAAAAATGTTTTTTCTTCTCACGACTTCCACACAGTTATCGAAAATATTGTATTTTCGCACACACAAGATACTATTTATCCAGTAAAATGGATAAAAGATACTAAAAAATTCATTATTTAACAATACTTTGCTTGTAGATGTCATGTTGGTTGTTATCAAAAACTACTCAAATAAATTTGTATGCGTCCTTCTCCAGACTAGTAAGGAATTAAAAGAAAATATTTTAATAGTAGGTGTTATCAACACAACCGATGAAGGTTATAGATTAGTATCATTAGAGTAATTATATAAAAACATGTAATTTTTTATTAAAATTTATATATTAATCACCTGACCTGGAAGTCTTTAAATAGACCCCGGACCCAGGCTGACTGCAGCAAGGAAAACTTGTTCAGGTGGAGATTTATTAATGACACGTACTGCCCTGGAGTGTAAATGTGGTGCTGTTCCACAAACGGTGGAGCACTTAATATTGTTGATGTACGCAACTGAAGGCGCCAAACTAATGGCTCAGTTCTGGGCCGGCACAATTTAGATTGCCATCGACACGTTAAGAAGAATCAGCAGACTAACATTTTTCTACTCTCTTCAATAAAATATTTTTTAAATGGTCATAATAATACTCCTCCATCCATCTCAATTGTACACGTATGTTAAGTCCGTCTAGTAAAGTCCGTCAAGTAATTTTTAAGATATTAAGGTTAAAAACATAATAAGCGTTTCGTAACTCTTGATGTGACCGCTAAGTTCTATTTTGAAAAGACAAAGCTCTGTGATAGTCAAACATACAGCAGAGCGTAGTAAAAGAGTCTCGTTGGTAACCTTTAGTTACGGAACTTTAAAAAGTGGTGTGACAAACTAGATGTGTATGGAGTAGGTATAAACAGACCCTTTACGAAACCGTCACCCAAGCTTGGCTACGGAACCCGAAAGAGTTTCAAGACTTAATGGCTTAGCTTTGACGTCAAAATACAAAAAAAAACGAAAATTGATGAGGTCATCATTATGTCGAAATCCATGTTTTAACTCCAAAACAGTAATAATTCAAACTTTTTTCTTTCATTCACTGATGAATAAACCGTTCGCAAGAAAATAGCACATTTTCTTGCAAACGGTTTATTCATCAGTGATACTGACACAAAAATTAACATCATACAAATACTCGGTTTACAGAAAATTGTATTGCAGCAAGATAACGTTAAAGTTAGTGAGAACTCCCATCAATCGTATTGGTAGCGTAGCGTCTACACAGAACAGGCCACACGCGGTCATCTTTCTGAACGTTCGTTTTGACTGTAGTACTTTCTTGTATAGAAGTTCTTGACTTTCTGTAAATATACCATAAAAAAGTGAGAACATTTATTTTTTAGAAAGATAGGTGTAAATGGTAAGTTTCAAAGGACTGAATAACCTAGTATTTTGTTTCACATTATAGGTTGGTTCGACGAAAGTATGTGTACGCATGAGTACAGGTGGAGGATCTGAATTTAATTGATGTCATTGGATAAATTGTTTTTTTTTTTAAGGTTGAAAAGAGTTAAAAAATTGTGTATCCTAGGAATATAACATATTTTATAGTAAAGAAATAACGGCTGGCCAAGCAAGCTTCTCTAGGGTACGCCGTATATTATACACCATCTCTTTTACTATTCCGTTTTTTATGTTAGTACGCAAACAACATTGTCTGTCACGGTAAGTTTTTCCCAGATTAAGTTTACCAATTCCATTGTAAGTAGGATATTACGCATATCAAAAATCTTCCTCATGGCCATTAAGAGATTGTCAAAGGCTTCCCTAAACATTACATGATCATCTAATATTAAGTATCTTACTTGGGCAGTTTTTCTTCTTCAAAAGATGGATACATGCACATTCAGCTTCTTCGACGGTCATATAGAACTTCTCACAGTGTATACTGTTCATAGTTATAAGAGTTATGTTTTTTGTTAGCCATAAAATGGTTGCAAAACATTTGAACAAAGGCTAGAAAGTTAAAATTATGACAGTCAAACACGTCTACAGAATCGTGACATAGAAAATAGAAAACATAGAAATAAATATGCTTACTTTGGATCCGGCATGTACTCTCAGTGTATAAAGCATTAAGTGACAAATAACAAGATTCCGGTATATTGCGTTAAATGTCAGATATAAAACCTGTGAAAGACAAAATCTTGAACTAAGGAAAATATATATATTTACACGAAACCTAATGGCAATACAGCTGTTATAGTAGCTTTAGAACACAACGAAAGTTAAACTTGTACGGTAATCTTGCATGAGTCATAAGATTGCTAGGTCGGTACTAAATGGGCGATCGACATTGTTGCCGACGCGACTCTGTCATCTGGCAAGATCATGGAGATTAGCTAATCCTGCACCCAGCAGAAGGTAAAGTGTGGATGATGCAAAATTATGCTCCGTAATCTCGTCCTCATTTAGTACTTGTAGTTTGCACTTCTTGCTAACTCGCTATCACATTTTTTAAAGATGAATCGATTTCATCAAAACGAAAATGTTATCTGTGGTCCGGTCTTGGCGCGCTCGTTCTTGGCATCTGTCAACTCATTGTACTTTTTTGTGAAGCTCACAGGTCACGTTTCCGTTATTAAAGTTCCGAAAATTTTGTAATTACCAAACCGAGATGGGAAAACATCGAAGAAAACGAGACGAAGAGATGAGAGAACTCAACGAACGTCTGTGGGAACTAGAAAATCGGTCGAACAAGCGAAAACGGAGTCATCATCGAAACTGGTAAGCTTTTTTGTTTATGTACCAATACACTCGTCTTTTCCTAGAAGTACCTGGCACCCTGGCCTAAGATGCACATGTCTCCAGGGTTTTCACGAGAGGTTAACCATAAGAACACCAATTGTGCCAACCTATAAGACATCATTAAAGCTTTCACGAGAGGTTAACCGATGATCTTAGGCATATAAACAATAGAACGACATCACAAGAGCTTTCACGAGAGGTCAGCCGATGGTGTACACATTCAGTTGTTCGCATATGCCTCTAGAGTTTTCACGAGAGGTTAACCATGAGAACACCAACTGTGCCAATAATTAGTAAGACATCACTAGAGCTTTCACGAGAGGTTAGCCGATGATCTAAGCCATCCTACAATAGAACGACATCACAAGAGCTTTCACGAGAGGTTAGCCGATGATCTAAGCCATCCTACAATAGAACGACATCACAAGAGCTTTCACGAGAGGTTAGCCGATGATCTAAGCCATCCTACAATAGAACGACATCTCAAGAGCTTCCACGAGAGGTCAACCGATGATGTACACATTCAGTTGTTCATAATCTCGTCCCTACTGCATCCCTTGAGCTATCACGAGAGGTTAGCCGTGGAATTAAACTCGACCAGGCAGAGGCCTAACTTTAATTATTCTTTGTAGACGAGTATGAAGCCCGCTCCAGTCGAACACGACGGGAAGCCGTGGTTATTGCGACCGAAGTTGTGAGACACGCTATAAAACCCGACGCTGCCTGACTCGTCGCGACAGCTATTCCCCATAACCGCCACTTCTGAGTACAGACATTTGTCTTATATCACCTAATGAAGGAAATATTAAAAATGATTAACATTTAATTTCAGATTATTTGAAAAATATATATTATTCT
Organism: Xestia xanthographa; assembly: GCA_905147715.2. Classification (NCBI taxonomy): domain Eukaryota; kingdom Metazoa; phylum Arthropoda; class Insecta; order Lepidoptera; family Noctuidae; genus Xestia; species Xestia xanthographa. The sequence continues at coordinate 7,288,955 of LR990644.1, forward strand.
ATAATAACTTTATTGAATATTAATATTGTTGTAATTTCTAGGAAAAATACGACTTAAAGGTGTGAAAATTTATTTGAGAGTTGTCACAACCAAAGATAGAATCATAACATACATTTTTTAAATTAGTATTTTCTTCTTCAGCTTATCAGAGAGGTTTAATAGCTATAGAATAGTTTACATTTACAACATCCGCCCTCAATTAAAACTCTCTAGACAAAAAAAAAATAATAGCACATTATCAAAACCTATGCTAAATCCAAACCAGCTACACATCTCTTATGTGCAATACGCCCTAACGGTTTTGTTAACATATCAGCAAAATTCAAATCTGATCTGACGAATTTAATATCTATAATACCGTCAGATACCTTCTCCCGTATAAAGTGATATCTTGTATCTATATGTTTCGTTCGCTCGTGATGGACAGGGTTATGCACTAAACTTTGTGCACTCTGACTGTCGTTGAACAAAGGAGCAGTATCGGACTTACCAGTTATTTCCGATACAAATCGTCTTAGGTAACACGCCTCTTTAGCCGCAGCGGTTAGTGCCATATACTCCGCCTCAGTAGATGACAGAGCAGTCGTTTGCTACTTTTTAGCCTGCCACATTACAGGACCTCCAGCCAGCATAAAATAGTAGCCAGTATATGACTTTCGGTCCATGCTAAAATTAGCCCAATCTGCATCCGTGTATCCCATAAGGTACTCTCCAGTCTTTCTGTAAGTAAGAGCATAATCTATTGTACCTCTCAAATATTGCAACACTCTCTTTAGTTCAAGCCAATGTTCTTTATTGAACTTTGTGTTGAACTGACTGAGATAGCTCGTCACAAATGCTATGTCAGGACGAGTGTTTACTGCCAAAAACATAAGGGATCCAACTAAACTTTGAAATGGATACTTGTCTTCTCCATTTCCAGTACTCAGCTTCTTCAGGCTTGATGGTGTCTCAACCGTCTTGCACACATCCATACCATATTTTTTCAGCAAACTTAAAATGAATGTTCTTTGACTAATTTTTACTTTACCATCGTCGCTTCTATGGACATTTAATCCAAGATAATATTTTAACTCTCCCAGATCTTTTATTGAAAAAATATTTTTCAAAACATGTTTGACAGTGTCAAATGTTATTTCATTTTGGTAGGAGGAGTTCGGAAGGAGTTTTTTCAAAACCTAACTTCAACAGTGTTGTATCCAACATCCTGTTCCATACTCGTGGTGCTTGTTTGAGCCCGTATAAGGATTTCTGCAGCAGACAAACTTGAGCTTCTTTCGAGCGTCCTTTCTTTACGAAACCTTGAGGTTGTTCCATAAATACTTCCTCTTCCAGATCTCCATTTAGAAAAGCTGTATCAATATCCAAGTGTCTCATTTGTAGATCCATTTCTACAGCTAAAGCAAACAATGTACGGAGTGAAGAATGACGAACTACAAGGGCAAACGTTTCAGTGTAGTCAACACCTTCGACTTGTCTGAAACCTTTAACCACTGGTCTTGCCTTATACTTCATAATATTTCCGTCAGCATTCATCTTTAACTTGTAGACCCATTTACAAGGTATGACCTTCTTATATCCATTGGGTCGGTCAACAAGCTTCCAGGTTTTTAATTTTAACAAAGAATTGTATTCATCTGTCATTGCCAAAAGCCATCTATCAGCATCATTTGCATTGACTGCCTCGAGATAATTCTTCGGTTCAATAATCTCTTCAGCAAATACCTTAGAGGTAAAGAAATCCGGTTGTTTACGAATCCTAGTAGGATATCTACTTACTTGCTTATCCACAGCTGGCTCTATCCGTTCAGGACTTGTAGGATCCTCTGATTCTGCTGAATTATAATCATTTTCATCATCACTACACATAGAATTATTTTCTTGACGAACTTCATTCTCATCCTGCTGCTGCTCATTGATCAAAATGACTGGTTCCGTTTTCACAGATTCAACAGCATTATCTTTTAATTGTGAAAAATGATTTTCAAAAAATGTTACATCTCTTGACTTCTGGATGTTTCTTGGATTTGAAGAATCCCTGAAATAATAACCATTTGGATCTTCTTTCTTCTAGATCTAGTTTCTTCCGTTGACTAGCCGGAACTTGTAAAAGTGCTCTACACCCAAACACACGCAAATGGGTCAAATCACCCTTATTGCCATTCCATTTTTCAAATGGTGTTTTTCTTTCTAGAGCACGATGTGGTGACCTATTTTTCAAGTATACAGCAGTCTTGAAGGCATCTTCCCAGTACGCTTTGGATAGCGAACTCTGAGCTAGCATGGACCGAGCTTTTTCCACGATGGAACGATTGGTCCTTTCTGCTACTTCATTTGATTGAGGGCTATACCCTACTGTAGTCTCATGCGTCACTCCTTTCGTAGCTAAGTAATCCGCAAGCTCTTTATTGACATACTCCTTTCCGCAGTCAGTTCTCAATCTCTTGATTTTAGCACCGGTTTGTCTTTCCACTAATGCTTGGAAAATACAAAATTTCTCTTTAACTTGTGCTTTAGAAGCAATAAAGTAAGGATAAATCATCCGCGAAAAATCATCTATGAAAATAAGAACATACTTATTACCTTGGAATGATGTCTCAGACATTGGTCCACATAAATCTGAGTGGATCAACTCTAGCTTTGAGATAGCTTTCTTGTATGCAGTCGTCTTGAAAGGTTTTCTCGCCTGCTTGCCTTCAACACAGGCAACGCAACTCGATTTATCTATTTCAGTATAATCTATACCTACGTGAGAATTCTTTAATTGGTTCATACCAATGCGACATAAGTGACCTAACCGTTTGTGCCATAACAGGTACCTGCTCAACGTGTCAGAGTGCACCTCGTACGCCACATTTTGGAGGGAATTAGTTGTACAATCGAGAGTGTACAGTCCACCACTAACCGAACCATGTAAAATCGCCTCACCTTCAAAAGAAAAATCATTATATTTATAAAAACTACAACCATTCTTATCAAAAAGTACTACAAAACCTTTGTCTACGACTTTCTTGACAGAAATCAAATTATTAGTAAGTTTAGGTACATACGCTACATCTTTGATGCTATTTACCACATTACACACAGTGTTAATAGATATGTCACCAATACCACCACAGTCGATCTTCTCACCACTGGCAACAGTAACAGTGCTACCTTCTAATGGTTTGATGTCCTTGAACCAATCTCGTCTAGGAGTCATGTGTTTTGATGCACCAGAATCAATAAACCACTTATTTATCTCCAAACACGAAGAACCAAGAGCACTAAAAGTAGTCTCTTTGTCTGATGAACTAACGCCTTTCTTTACCTTATTGCGTAGAGGGCAATCAGGCCGTTTGTGTCCAGGTTTGTTACATTCATAGCATACAATAGGTTTCTTCTTCTTTGTTTTATGAACATCAATTTCAGATCTATTTTTCAGTTGAAAAGCTGCAACACTTTCTGTGGAGTCAACCTTTGACATTTCATTCAGTAGCTTCCTTTTAACTAGCTCGGTACTTACTTCTACATTGCTATTCTCCAATGCCATTATTAGAGGCTCGTATTTCGAAGAAAGACCTCCTAATAAAATTGCAGCAATCGAAGCATCTTCAATTACCTTGCCGATGTCAGCCAAATCTTGTGCAGTACTCAAAACAGCGTTAATGTACATTTCAATATTTTGAAATTCATTCAGCGAGAGCCTATATAACTTTCTCTCTAAAGCCAACCTTCTGCCCATGCCTTTATCTTCATAAGCATCTTGCAATGCCTTCCAGCCTTCTAGAGCAGACTTTGCACTCCTAATATGCGTTATTGCAGAGCCATCTACTGTTAAGCATATTTTTGCTAATGCTCTCTTATCATTTCGAGATTTTACCTGTTCAGAGGTGGCATCTCCTTCATCGTACCCATTTATTGTGCACCACAAATCTTCATGAATTAAGTAGTTCCTCATTTTGAACTTCCACGTAGGGTACCCGTCTCTATTAGATAGGAGGAGCGAGGGTATTGATGATGATGACCATCTGATCGCTACAGAATCACCACTGTACATCTCAAAAAAAAAATCTTCGAAAATTATTCAACTACACAAAATAACCGTTTACACACTATTTGTATTAAGATTCACTGTATTTCCTATGAGCGCTTTTCGTGCTGATAACGTGTTGTAATTTCTAGGAAAAATACGACTTAAAGGTGTGAAAATTTATTTGAGAGTTGTTACAACCAAAGATAGAATCATAACATACATTTTTTAAATTAGTATTTTCTTCTTCAGCTTATCAGAGAGGTTTAATAGCTATAGAATAGTTTACATTTACAACAAATATCCGCCTCTAAGACGACTCACTGACCGAAATCAGAAAGAGGCTGAGATGAGGGGGCGTAGCCCACAAAGATACCTATAGAACTTCACGGCAGTCTGGCCACGCGGGGGTCAGCAATAATTGTAACGGCAGCTTGTTGTACCCGCCAAAACTAAATGAATAAGTGGCAGCCGCACTGAGGATGGTGGAGTGAAAAGGGACCAACGAATCAGGGGGCAGCAGATCACCTCGGCTGCTGCCAATCCATCAATAGACAAAGTGTTAAACAATCTAATCGCCAACCGAGAGAGTAGTGATCAAATTTTAACTCTTTCAAGTGATGCAGCCAGACTACTTTGTCGCATTTATCATGCAACTGCATCACCAGACGCTCCCTAATCCTGTCTGGCCTAACTAAGGAAATGAAGGAGCTAGTTGGGGCAGACTCCAATATCTGAGTACCTGTTCGGGGATAACCTACAGGACAAGTTTAAAGCAAAAAAAAAAAAAAAAAGTCAGGACGAGAATTGAAGAACACACCTGCAAGACCTCCATCGCAGTGCTGAAGCTGAACAACCAAGTGAAACTAGCAATACGCCCGAGGCGGTGGTGAGTACCACAGAGGCGCCAGCCGTGACGTCGGGGACAGGAATGCGTCTAGCTCACTGGTACCACCTATCCAACAATACAATGATTGGATCAAGGGTTATAAACTACTTACACTTTTATGAAATTCCAGTTCAAACTTCCATTCCTAAAAACAATAACTTCAGTCAGAAAGAAAGCAATCTAATTATATGGAAATTAATAAACTCCTACAGTTAGGTGTATTATAATGATGTTTATCCGCAGATAATCAATTTTTATCCAGCATATTTTTGCATCCAAAATCAGATGGCACTTGGATTTATATTAAATTTCAAAAAACTTAATAAATATATTGATACACATCACTTCAAACTTGAAGACTTAAGGACAGCAACCAAATTCATGACCCCAGGTTGATTTATGGCAACTATACATTTGAAATATGCTTAAATATTTCTTACCCATAAAAAATATGCTAGATTTCTCCGGTTACAGTTTCAAGATACATTTGAGTTTACATGCCTTCCATTTGGGCTTAGCACAGCATTATATGTATTCACAAAGATTATGAAGCCAGTTATGTGTCACTGAGGCCATTGGGGTTACTTTTCTATAGAATATCTTGGTGATATTTTGTGCCTTGGTTATTCATATACTAAGTTTTTTCTTAAAAAATCTAGGGTATGTTTCAACACTAAAAAGAGTGCCTTAGAACCCAGACAATGCTGTCAATATATAGGATTTCTGTTAGATTCAGTTCAGTTTAATATCTCACTTCATCAGAAAAAGATAGATAAAATTTTATCCCTAACTTATTAAATAATTTTAAATCTAAGAGGATATGCAAAATAGTAGAATTTGCTCAGTTGATAGGTATCCTTGCTGCTGCTTGCCTAGCAGTGGAATATGGTTGGCCTTACACCAAGGTTATGGACAGTAACAAAACAGCAATGAAAATTACAAGGGTCTGCTACCTATCACAAAAGGAATTAGGATAGGACTAGATTGGTGGTTGTCTCATTCTAACAACCTACAACAGTAAAAACTATTTGACTTTGTTCTAGAAATATTTTCTGATGCTTGACAAACTGGCTGGGGTCTGGTATGTAATGATGTCAGAAGCCATGGGCATTGGATAACTGATGATAAAAAGTTTCATATAAATTACCTTGAACTATTAGCAGCATTTATAGGGCTCAAAACATTTGCAAGCACACTCAGACACTGTGAAAGTTTACTTAGAATTAAATAGATAACACAACTGCCATATCCTATATCAATAAAATGGGTGGCACTCGTTTTACCCACCTTAATAATTTAGCCAGAAAGTTGTGGCAACGGTGTGAGGAAAGACACATTTGGATCTATGCATCTTATATCAGTTCTAAAGAAAACACTATCGCAGATCTAGAATCTAGGCATCCAAACAGAAATTGAATGGAAGTTATGTGATAGCCTACAAGACTATAATTGTTTATCCTCAGATTGATCTGTTTGCAAACAAGTTTAACACTAATAACACTAATTGTCATAATTATATATCATGCACTGTTAAATGGTATGGTGATTTCTTTTATACATTCCCACCATTTGCACTTATTAGTAAGATGCTATAGAAAATAAAAAGGGAAGGGGCAACAGGCATTGTTGTAGTACCTTGGTGGCCCTCACAACCATGGTTTCCCTTATTTGAGCCCATGGTTATTTCTGTAATAATAATAATGGAACCCCATCATAAAAGCGATATGAGTCTGCTCTGAATCAAGGGATTTCCTATTGTCAGAACCAAGATATTGACCCTCTTTTAGACTAAGTTCCCACTATGATATCTTTACTGACTAAAATTTTAACGAGGAACTATCATAAATAACTCACTCAATAACAATATGTTAGCTATTTCTCTAGTTCTAGGGCCCCACATTGGCACAGATGACCGACTGTCAAGGTTCTTCAGGGATATATTTAGGTTAAGACCTAAGAACCCAAAATATGAAGTAGTATGGGATCTCAGTATTGTTTTGAATTATTTGTCTAATTTAAACTATTTCCTAATGAAACCCTTAGTTTAGAACTAATTTCCAAAAAGTTAGTTACCATAGTAGCCCTTGTGACTGCACACAGAATTCAAACCTTGTCTCTCATAAGTATACTGATAAAATTTCTTATAATCAGGATAATTACTAATATAAAAAATCCAAAAATGATTAAAACCTCTGAACCTGGTAGATATCAACCCAATTTGATACTACCATTTTTTAAGGAGAATTTGTCTGTGTGTCCTGCTACTACCCTTTTGTTCTATCTAGATATTAAGAAAAAATATAAGATAAGATTGTAAATAACTAATTATAACTAAGTATAAGAAAACCATATCATGCCGCCACTACTGCAACTACTAGTAGGTGGATAAAACAAATTTTAACTAAATTAATACTCAATAATAAATACTCCCAAATTCATATCACACAGCACAAGGCACGCGTCTGCATGAAAAGCCTCTGAAGTGGGGAAGTTATATGAAAAGCAGCTGGTTAGAACACAAGAGCCTCAACTTTTGCTTGCTTTTATTATGAGAACTACTGTTACAGTTAGTGATTCTAATGCTTTTGCACAAGCAGTGTGTTCTAGGCTCTATACTATAGAACACACTGCTTGTAATTGTTGGTTGATTACATTTAATGTTGATGGTAACTGTCTGATTAAAGTAATTAAGCTCTTTATAAGATTATTATGACACTGGTTGATACTAGTGTTAGAGAAGATTTATGTTATGTTACCTTTAATTTAAATAAATGTGTAATTGGTACCTAAGTAATAATACTCTGAATAGTACCTATGTTAGGTTGCATTGTTCAGTGATTAAAAGATGTTGATTATATTACCAACGCAACTTCTTTGAACATCTACAAGTACTAAATGAGGACGAGATTACGGAGCATAATTGTATAGATCGGACTAACTTACCTAGTGACGTCCGATCCTTAATTATGTGAAGTAATCTCGTGCTCATTGTATCCCAACCCTTCCCAGAAGATCAGCCTACTTATATGTGTTTTAAAGTGTCTTATCTACACCCCTTTTCAAAAGTTGTGTTGATTAATGTATCGGGACTACGATAGATAACCGTATCGGTTATCTTCTCGAAGTCCCGATCATTGCTTTGAAAGAATGAGTTGACAGATGCCAAGAACGAGCGCGCCAAGACCGGACCACAGATAACATTTTCGTTTTGATGAAATCGATTCATCTTTAAAAAATGTGATAGCGAGTTAGCAAGAAGTGCAAACTACAAGTACTAAATGAGGACGAGATTACTTCACATAATTAAGGATCGGACGTCACTAGGTAAGTTAGTCCGATTTATATAATAATCATCAAAAGGTTTAGGGACTTCTTTGATTGGCCTTTGAAAAAGGGAAATCTAATCAAATTATTACGAACTTACCAAAACTTGGAAGATTTCCTTATGCAGGTCGTAAACTTTTAAGATATTTTTGTATTTCTCAAACATTTTCAGACAATGTTCATCATTTTCATCTTCATTAGTCATTTTCAGAATTTCTATAATCCACTCATCTAGATATTTTTTTAACAATGTAATTATTCGAGTGGCTATAATTAAGTTGATGTCCAAAGTTGTAAACATTACATCGAAAAAATAGTCGAAAACAATATCGATTATATAATCGTAATAGGTGGAAAAATAATACACAGTACTTATAAATATGTTGATGAACATAATTGACGTAGTTGTAATCCAGTTCCAAGAAATAAAACTCTCGATACTCTGGCTGAAATCGATATCCCTGTTCACAGTTTGTATGTTTAGAATAAGTAACACGTAGTTGTTTTGATGCACTAAGTCCATTATGAACAACGTCGTGAATCCGAGCGAATAGGTGATGAAGTAGCATACAGCAAAGACTTGCAAGAGGTTACTCTCCAAATGCTTCATGTATGTATCTGTGATATCTACACTGTACGCACGATAGATTAACATTGAATTTATCAATAAAACACAGCACAACGAAAATATTTTGTAGTTTTTTTCCCTTGGGTAAATATGACGAATTCGTACAGAATATTTTGAAGCTAGTAACAGATTGAGTACAAAGTTAAAAGATTGAGCTATTTTTTGGACTTCCCTATCCAATCGATTATTGAGTAGAACTTTGAATGAAGTCTCAGGAAAGATATTTCGAGTTAGAAACATATTGTATAAACTATAACCATGTGTAGTTGGATGTCTAAAGCTGGGCCCAATAACAAATTACAACATAAGGCATTACGTCAATGGGAGGGGGCTCCCTGCCTCCGTGAGGTCGGCAAGAGTTGCCGAGGAGGTGCGCCCCCCGGGCACTACTGTTCCCGGGCCTGGCGATGAGGCGGGTGAAACTGGCGGCTCCGAGGCGGAGCGTAAGGCCAGGTTCACAAAGGCGGTGGAAGCCGCGATAAGGGGCGTGGCCAACAAGGTGAAGACAGGCACAAAACTTAAGGCCATACCCGCGGCTTCCGCCTCTATCTTGGCGGCAGCGGAGGCCAATTTTGCGGGGCCTTCCCCTCCTCCGCCTCCGGTAGGTGGAGAGGAGTTGGCCAAGCTGCGGGAGGAGGTGGCCCGCCTGACGGCCACCACGGAGCTTCTCCAAAAGGAGAATGCGAAGCTTCGGGCAGATCTGGCCAGCCTGGGGGGGCCGGGCTCTCAAAAGGGGGGCCAGACCCAGCGGCCTACTCAGCCCGAACCGGCGGAGAACCAGATCCTAAATCTGGTTCGGAAGGAGCTGGCTGCTTTCGAGCAGCGGTTCTCCGTCCTGGAGGGAAGGGTCCTGCGCCCCCCCCTAGGTGCAAACAGGGCAGCCGCGGGCCCGAGCACGGTGTCGTACGCGGCTGCCGCTGCGGCTGTGGCACCCGCACCCGGACCGGGGCCGGCGAGTCAGCCCTCCGGCAGGGCTGTGGCGGCCACCCCCGAAAAGCCGGCTTCGGCGAATCCGGCGCCGGCCAAGAAGTCGCCCAAGAAGAGGAGGAAGGGCAAGGCAGCGGCACAGGCGGTGACGGTGCTGGCGCCAGTGCCAGCGGCGATTGGGCCAGTGCCGGCGGCAGGCCAGCTGCCGCCCGGAGTTCCGGAGGGTGCCCTGCCGATCAGGTCAGGGCAGGCACCCTTCGCCCGGACTCCACGGGCATGCGAGCCGTCACGGTGAGCTGCCCTGTGACGGCGGCCAAGACTATTGTGGAGGGCCGAAGGCTATTGGTGGGCTGGGTTTCAGCGCAGGTGAAGCTGCTGGAACCCAGACCTCTGAAGTGCTACCGATGCCATGTGGGACACCATGTGTCGGTGCAATGCGCCTCGGAGGTCGACCGCAGTGGCCCCTGCTTCCGATGCAGTAAGCCCGGTCACACATCCGCGACTTGCTGCGACACGCCGCACTGTGCCGCATGTGCGGCGGCAGGCAAGCCAGCTGATCACCGGGCTGGGAGCAAGGCCTGCGCTGCACCCACCAAGACCAAGGCCAGAGGCAGGGGAGGGCCCTCCACCGCCACCACCACCACCGTCGCCACAGCCGCAGCCGCAACCGCAGCCGCTGCCAATGTCGCCGCCACCGCCGCCGCGACAATTGTGCCCGTAGAGGGGCCCTCACAGGGGGCCCGAGTGGAGGAAGCGGTAATGGAATGCCAATAACGGCCCCATTGCGCTTCCTCCAAGCGAATATCAACCACTGCGCCTGCGCTCAGGATCTGTTGCTCCAGAGCATGGCGCAGTGGTCGATTAACATCGCTGTGGTCGCTGAGCCGTATTTTGTCCTGCCCAGGGAAGACTGGGTGGCGGACCTTAGCGGCTCAGTGACCATAGTGTCGTCGGCCGCCGCCGGTACCCCGACCCTTGAAGGTGTCAGGAGGGGTCGGGGGTGCGTAGCAGCCCGGTTCGGGGAGATCGTCGTGGTGGGAGTCTACTTCTCCCCGAGCCGAACTCTCGCCGAGTTCCACAACTCTCTCGCAGAGTTGAGTGTCGTCGTCGGAAACCATTCCCTCCCTGTGCTTGTCCTCGGGGACTTCAATGCCAAGAACTTGGCTTGGGGTTCTCGTTGCACAGACGTGCGGGGAAGGATGGTGGAAGACTGGGCCCTGGAGAAGGGCCTGGTCGTCCTAAATCGGGGTTCTGTACCCACGTGTGTGCGGATGCGGGGCGAGTCGGTGGTGGACATTTCGTTCGCTAGCCCCGCTCTGTCGCCGCGTGTCGTTGACTGGCGTGTCATGGAGGGGGTGGAGACCTATTCCGACCACCGGTACATCCGGTTCGACGTCTCCACCCAGACCTCAAGCGCGCCGGTCCAACAGGCCCCGAGTGGTCCGCGTTGGGCGCTGAAGCAGCTGGACCGGGAGCTCCTCCTGGAAGCCTCAATCGTGCAGGCCTGGGTGACATCACCGGACAGGCCTGCCGACATAAACAACGAGGCAGGGTGGTTCCAGGAGGCCATGTCTGACATCTGCGACGTGGCAATACGCCGCGTTCGGCCAAGAAGCGCCCGGCGTCAGGTGTACTGGTGGTCGCGAGAGCTAACTTCTCTGCGCAAAGCGTGCGTCGCTGCACGGCACCTGTACGCCAGGCATCGCAGGCTCCGCATCCGCCCACCGGATGCGGCAGCCATTGAGGCCTCGGAGGCTCTCGGGCCCCGACTGGAGGGGCTCCTAAGCGCATGCTTGGAGAGAGGCCAGTTCCCGCTTCGTTGGAAGACGGGGAAGCTGGTCCTCATCCGGAAGCCGGGGCGCCCTGCGGACTGTCCGTCCGCATACCAGCCCGTGGTGCTGCTCGACGAGGTGGGCAAGCTCTTTGAAAGAGTCATTGCAAACCGCCTCGCCGAGCACCTTGCGGGGACTGGGCCGGACCTTGCAGAACACCAGTTTGGTTTCCGCAAGGGGCGCTCTACGGTGGACGCCATCATGCGCGTGAGAGCCCTCACGACGGGGGATGCGGTGTCCAGGGGTGGGGTTGTCTTGGCGGTGTCTCTCGACATCGCCAACGCTTTCAACTCCATGCCCTGGAGCTGTATTAGGGAGGCACTCCGGTATCACCGGGTGCCGACCTACCTCCGTCGAGTGGTCGGGGACTATCTGACGGACAGAGCCGTCATCTACCCCGGTCGCAGCGGAGAATGGAACCGGCGAGAGATGTCGTGCGGTGTTCCGCAGGGATCGGTTCTGGGGCCGTCCTTGTGGAACATCGGTTACGACTGGGTGCTGCGCGCCGACCTCCCTAGCGGTGTCAGCGTGGTTTGCTACGCAGACGACACGCTGGTGCTGGCACAGGGGGGGTCGCACGAGGCGGCGGCCGAAGCGATGACACGCGGGGTTGCGATAGTCGTTGAGAGGATCCGGCAACTGGGTCTCGAGGTGGCACTGCACAAGTCCGAGGCCATGTGCTTTCATGGGCCTCGGAACGCGCCACCTCCGGGATCCTCACTGACGGTAGGAGGGGTATCCATCGGCGTCGAGTCGACGTTGAAGTACCTAGGACTCGTCCTCGACAGCCGGTGGAACTTCGTGGAGCACTTCCGACGTTTGGCCCCCAAACTGGAACGGACTGGGGCTGCCTTCAGGCGGCTCCTGCCCAACCTGGGGGGGCCGAACGCCTCCTGCCGGAGGCTCTACGCGGGAGTCGTGCGGTCCATGGCCCTTTACGGGGCCCCGGTGTGGGCGCGTTCTTTGAGGCGGCGTGCCGCCCACTACCTGAACGCGCCCCAAAAGGTAGTAGCCGTAAGGCTGGCCCGGGGCTACCGCACGATTGCCCGTGAGGCGGCGAGCCTCCTTGCCGGATTGCCGCCATGGGATCTGGAGGTGATAGTCCTCGCGCGCCTGCATGAATGGCGCGCGGAGGCGCTACGCCGGGGGGAAACTCCGCTGCAGCGACAAATTGTCGCTCAGCGGACAGACTTCCGGCGGGATCTCATGGCGACATGGAGAGAGCGACTGTCGCAACCCCGTGCAGGGCACGCCACGATAGTGGCGATAAGTCCCCTCTTTGAGGTGTGGCTTGAGAGACGCCACGGCGTCCTCACCTTCCGCCTGACGCAGGTCCTCACCGGACACGGAGTGTTCGGGAGGTTCCTGCACCGAATCGGGCGGGAGGAAACGCCCGGGTGCTTCCATTGTGAGGATCGACCGGAGGACACGGTGGAACACACGGTGGAGGTGTGCCCCGCGTGGGCGGAGCACCGCCGTGTCCTCGAAGCGGCGATCGGCGGCGGCGACCTCTCGCGTCCGGCCCTGGTGCAAGCCATGGTCCGGAGCGAGACGGAATGGGACGCCGTCACCTCCTTCTGCGAAGCAGAAATGCTAGAGAAGGAGGTGGCGGAACGTGAGAGGGAGAGAACCTCTCAACGTCCCGGCCGCCGCGGGAGACGCCCCGGGCGTCGGGGGCCACCACCACGTAGCCCCCGGCCACCGTAGGCGCGGGCCTGTGGACGGTGAGCTATGGGCTAGCTCGCCGTCCATCCGTCTCATGACGACAGGCTGTGTCAACGGCGCGTTCGTGTTCCACGCGCGCCTCAAAGAGAGTCAGCAAAAAGGAAGGGGTCCGTAAGGACCGATGCCTGCCGGGGTTGCGGGACTATTCGATGCCGGGGTTCATTGACCTTGACATGACATTTATAAATAAGCACTGCGTGAATTTGTCAACACTTAGCCACTTACCTGATATGGGGAATTAAACACTGAAGTTAAATATATTCCTTTATTGAACTTTTCAATAAAAATACAATTATTAAGAAAAGCACCGCCGTGTCCTCGAAGCGGCGATTGGCGGCGGCGACTTCTCGCGTCTGGCCCTGGTGCAAGCCATGGTCCAGAGCGAGACGGAATGGGACGCCGTCACCTCCTTCTGCGAAGCAGAAATGCTAGAGAAGGAGGTGGCGGAACGTGAGAGGGAGAGAACCTCTCAACGTCCCGGCCGCCGCGGGAGACGCCCCGGGCGTCGGGGGCCACCACCACGTAGCCCCCGGCCACCGTAGGCGCGGGCCTGTGGACGGTGAGCTATGGGCTAGCTCGCCGTCCGTCCGTCTCATGACGACAGGCTGTGTCAACGGCGCGTTCGTGTTCCACGCGCGCCTCAAAGAGAGTCAGCAAAAAGGAAGGGGTCCGTAAGGACCGATGCCTGCCGGGGTTGCGGGACTATTCGAAAGAGATACCGTGGCCCCGGAACACAAAGGGCGATGAAGGAACATGAATGGGTTTTAGTCAGTAAAAGTCCGACACTCCCTCCTGCTCCGCCCAGAGCGGGAGGGGTTATTTGATGATTTCCCATCCGAAAAAAAAAAAAAAAAAAAAAAAAGGCATTACGTCAATTAATTATTTAGAGACGGATCGTATAAATGTTACTGACACATTTAATGCGAAGAAAGTTCATTTCAAAACGGAAGTAATACATTTTTTTTTGTATTTCACAGAGCACGCAATCGCTGGCCATTTCTAGAGATGGCTGCGTTGAAGTAGTAGTAGAATATTTGTATCAATAGGCTTCTCATAAAATTGTTTCACAGAAGATACATTTTTAAATTGTGTCTCATAAAATTGTTTCACAGGAGATAATTTTTTAAATTGTAACTCTAAATTTTTAAATTGTCACCACGCAGCTTTACGTTCAATGTTCCAAGCCGCCATAAAGTTTGACTCGAACTATTGTAACTTCTGTCACGAACGTCCTTCAGAGTCAACAGTTTCTACACTTCTCTTTGTCGTATTGCCAGTAAACGACGACACGCCTCAGTATATGGAAATGTTGACAACGTGGTCTCTAGCATCCCGTCGAAGAGTCTCCGTGCTCTGTGGTTTCTTTACTGTACAATAGCAGAATGCCTGGCCTTGACATGATTAAAAAATTTATGTGTATTGATCGTATATACATTATTATAATTGTCTTGTTGAATATACTTGTTAAAAGAATTCCATAGAAGATTCCAAGCTACGTTTACAGAATTTAATGCATCAATAATTTCTTCCAACGTTATTTCATTGTCTACTGGTATTTCGGTATCATTAACTTTGTCAAAATGTGGATTTTCACTTAGTATTCCAGATGACATTAGTATTCCAGATTCTAAATAATAATAAATAAATATCGCTGGACAATAACACACAGCGCCATCTAGTGCCACACTAAGCAACGAGGCTTGTGTCGTGGACACCAGATTGATATACTACATAGATACTTTTTTTTTTGTAAATACATATTTATACATATAAACATCCATGACTCGGAAACAAATAATCATGCTTATCACACAAAAATTTGCTCCGACCGAGATTCAAACCCGGGACCCTAAGAACTTAAGGCAGCCTCACTACCGCTGCGCCATTCGGGTCGTCAAAGTATTCTAGTTTTATAACTCAGCATATTAAAAGTAGTCGTTATATGTACTAATTCCACATCTATGAGTGTCGATATGAATACAAGAATACATCTTATATAATACAGTTGGATAGGATTAAGACAATAGACACTCATGTGAAAATCTTCAGTTTCTTTAAATCTTTGCCACTATAAAGGCTTTTTTTGATCTCATGAAGAATTAATAGCGAACGCACACTTTTACTACTATAGTATAAATTAATGAAACACAGAGCTCCGAAATTGAATACATATTCGAAGTAAATTAAATAGTAGGCAAATTTGTACGTTATGCAAAAACGAGTGAATGTTATGACTAAACAATATATACCGACCATCAGACAATTGAATAAAACAATGAATACAGCACATATAATCTTGTTTTTTTTCTTCTCACGACTTCTGCACAGTTATCGAATATATTGTATTTCCGCACTCACAAGATAGTATTTATGCAGTAAAAAGGATAAAAGACATACAAAAATTCATCATTTAACAATACTTTGCTTGTAGATGTCATGTTGAATGTTTTAAAAAACTAATAATAGTAGATTATGCACCGAGGGGCTAAAGTTGTGTCTTATGTCACGGGCGTCATATTGAATCTCGAGCGCAATGAAGGATTCGGGATTTACCTCCCGAGCGCAGCGAGAGAGTTAAGAGTTTAACTCACGAACGAAGCGAGGGAGTTAATACAAGAATCCTGAATGCAGCGAGGGATTCAAGCTAGCCCAAGACAAAGATACCTTTAGCCCAGAGGAGGATACTCTACTTTTTACACCTACTGTGAGAAAATAACAGTAAGAATAATTAACGAATTTTACCGCCAATTATTAATACGGTATTACAGCGCGGTACGGTATTTGTTATTATTAATGCCAGTTTTAATGTTATTCCATTCCTTTTAAAAAATGGTTCGTAGATACCTAATTATTCTTACAATATTATGTCTTCGAAAACATGGCAACGATATGAAGAAGCAGTCGTTATGATTTTGTAGGAAATCGAGAATATCATCCACGCGTAGTAAGGGTATCGAGAATAGCTTTCCTCTTTCTGGCACCAAAGGGTGTTTGTTAGTACTATACTGCCAATTTAGCTGAGCATGTGAGATTCCAAATTCAAATCACATTATTGACCAGCGGGTCATAATGAAATCCAGTACAACATTATTGACCGGCTGTGCCCACGGCCACTAATGACTCACTTTAGGTTAAGGTTGCTTGATATATAATTTGACATTTTCGAGCAGGTGGTGTGAAAAAGATTTTTTTATGGGTCCTTCTACATGTACTAGTAAGGAATTAAAAATAATTATGTTAATAGTGTGTGTTATTAACACAACCGATATGCCTAAAGGTGATAGATTAATTTCATTAGAGTCATTATAAAAGAACGTGTAATTTCTTATAAAGGGTGTAACAAGACTCTTAACGAAGCTGGAAAGCGCTTGTTCTCCCCGTTATTGCGATATTTTTTTTGTTCTACTCTTTACCTGGGAACATTCTAGTTACGAAGAAAGTAGGGGTCAAAGTTCCAACCTTTTCACAAGTTTTTTTTTTTTTAAATACATGTTTTTAATGTATGAACTATACTTTGAAAATATCCACCTCCCCGTTCTATTCAATCCAGCCATCAGCACGATGTAAATTCGTGATAAAAACTCGTTCTTTTAATATTACTATGTGTATTATATCGGTTACTACGCTACGGTCACGCTAACAAGAAGAACAGTCACAATAATACACACCGTGTGAGTTTCAGAGTGTTTTCAAATGATATAGCTCTGTGACAGACGGACACACAGCAGAGCTTACTAATAGTCTCGTTGAGACCCTTTAGTTACAGAACTTTAAAAAGTGGTGTGACAGACTGGATGTGTGTGGAGTAGGTGTAAACCCTTTATAAAACCGTCAACCAAGCTTGGCTACGGAACCCTAAAAATTTTCAAGAAAAGAAGAAGAGAAGAAGAGAAGAGAAGAAGAGTGGAGAAGAGTTTGTTTTATAATGGCTTAGCTTTGACGTCAAAATACAAGAAACGACAATAGGATGACTTCGTCATTATCTATAAATCCATGTAGGTAGATCTTTTAACTCCAAAACAATAATAATTCAAATGTGCTATTTTCATGAAAACAGTTTATTCATCAGTGATACTCACAGAAAAATTAACATCACACAAATACTCGGTTTACAAAAAATTGTATTGCAGCAAGATAACGTTAAAGTTAGTGAAAACTCCCATCAATCGTATTGGTAGCGCAGCGTCTACACAGAACAGGCCACACGTGGTCATCTTTCTGAACGTTCGTTTTGACTGAAGTACTTTCTTGTATAGATGTTTTTGACTTTCTGTAAATATACCATAAAACCTGTGAGTAACCGGTGAAGCTGGTAGAATTCAAAGGACTCATTAATCAAACGTTTTGTTTTCTTACAAATATCATGTTGGGAAGTACTTTATTTATCAATAAAGGATTGGTTCGACGGACGTTAGTACAAGCGTAGCTACATAATTATACATTTGTGAGATCATCACGTCAAAGGGGTTGGGGATAAAAGTTACAACTTTTATAATTTATTTGTTGTTTGTGTACTAATACTAGCTTACAAACCAAATATCAGCTTTCTAGGACATTTGGAAATACCCTAAGTATTTTGATGATCATCAGTAAGTGACGAAATCAGGATGTTTTAGATATCAAAAAAACTAAAGTGTAAGAGCTATACAATTAAAACTCTGGACGTTTAATAAGTCCGCTATTAATAACAACATATTCCGAGAATTTTGTTCATCTGTTTTAGGGGTTCAAAAAAACGCCGAAGCGCTTCGAGAAAAGGTAGGTGGTGCCCATGCGCTTTACTTGTTATTAGATATTTTCTTTATATAAATTTAATTTGTTTTTAATATTTATACGTATAGCCTCCATTGTGGGTAAATTCAAAAGAAGAAGTGTCAGCGTTCGTTAAATTAATAAAGGATACTAAGGTGCCAGGACAGTGAGTGCTTATTTGTCGAATTATCCTTAGCTTTATTGATATCATTTGTGAGATTAAAGATGGTACTTTCAGTGACAGGTTTAATTAAATTATCTCAACTATTATAATACACTTCCGGACAAAGATACGGGTCAGAACGAAAAACTCAAATTAGGTACTCTTAAAATAATTGAGCTAACGGCATGATTGAAACTGTACGTTGTAGATAATTTATCCGTTAATATACACCAAATTTTGGAAACATTATTAGTGTAATAGTAAAAATGTAATTTAAAAAAACGTTAAAAAAAATAGTGGTTGGTACCTTACATACAACACAAGAAGTAATTCTTATTTTTTATTGCACTCAAAAAAAAAAACAAATTCCATTACAGCTAAAGTAATAATAGTGATGAGAATCTATAGTTTACAAAAATGCTAACTGTAACAGCACCACAGTGTAGTGAGTAAGAATTATCATCAAACGTAATGGATGACAAACATCTATGTAGAACAGACCACACGCAGACATCTTGCTGAATGACGCACGATGCACCCGTAGGACATGTTGGCATAACTTCTTTTGATTGTCTGTAGTCATAGAAAAGGATTTTGACACAATTCAAACAGTTGTAGTTACATTATCATATCCAATTATGAAAAACCCAACATAATTATAAGATAATAATAACGTTGAAATCAGGCGGTTTACTCAAGTAATTATTTTGCTTCCTTCCATGTTCAAGGTAAATATCAATATTTTGCAATAAGGCGTAGTTGATGAAGCCCGACTGCACGGGGCTCCTATTTCTGTTTGCAGGGTTTATATTAACCTAACATGAAGAGGATGGCGGGGTCTTAATTCACTCATTTCGGTCGCTCCCTAGACCGTGGAATACGATTGGTTTACATATATGCCTCTTTCGGATAGAACAGGGTTTTGTTAACATATTAGACACTGAACACATCGTTTTTTTAATTTTATGTTAATTTTACAAAACTATTGCTAAACTTACTGCAACTTAAGAAATAGATTCACCTGTACAATCTGATCCCAAAATTAATACACAAGTGTTTTGTGCAAACTTGACAGCTTGATAAAACGCCTCGAGCTGCTGACTCAGGACTATTTGTATGACACAGGCTTTTATTATCCAGAAACTTAAATGCGTAGATGCGAATGGATTTTCACGCTAGAAAGAGAATATTTTTTTAAGAAGAAAATGGCCAAATTAATAAGAAAGCTCGTGACACGTGACGTCACTTTCCGTAGTGCGCCGCTAACTTAGGCACCGCCTCAGTTAAGCTAGCTAGGCCTATAGTTATTGAAAGGGTTTATAGAAAAATTATAACTGCCTCGTGAAGTCCTAGGTCGCGCAAAGTGGTATTAGTTTTGCCATCAGGAATTTCTCAGTAGCAGCTACGGAGTCTAGATTTGTGCCTGGTTAATGGCAATAGGCTTACTTTCTATTGCATGGGACTTAAACATAACTGCTGAAATGTGGGTGTACTATTAGAAATTCTGGAATTACAGGCGTGATGTTATGTTATAATTATCTGAATATTTCCTATTTTTCAAACCTAGATGCTCAGCTTAGACACCATTTTAATTCTATAATTAGATCTAACAGCTTATTAATGCACACGATTTTTCCGTCAAGGACTTACCGCTGATTTAAAATTGAATTTGCAGAATTGTATAACAATTTCTATATCAATCAAACCTTGAACGACGACCTCTATAGTGTGATAGAGGACCTGGAAACAATTTTAAAAGTTCATAATTATAATAGAAAAAAGGTTCACACCAAATATGCGATAGTTCAAACATGAATCGAACCTCTAGTAAAGGAAATCAATCTACATTATGGAAGCAGCAAGGATGATATGGCTAGAATGGAGGTGACTGCTGAGATAACTAGTAATAGAGAAGTATGGAAGAAGAAGACATGCAGGCCGACGGAATAAGCGCAGGAGAATGATGATTATGGGAGCAGCATGATCACTATAATGTTCCTACAGCTATGCTGGGACGCAAGACTCCCTCTCTATGGCAGGAACTGGGTCTTCCACCACCCGGGCTCAATACGGGCGGGTGATTGTCACTTCACGATATATTTTTTCTCCGTTCTGAGAGCAGATCAGTTTGAAGTAATTCAAACAACATAAAGCACCTGCTTTGGGTTCGAAACTACAACAACAGCTCGTAACTCATGGCTGTTTTTGCTGTATAAAAAGAAAACAACTTACTGGATATTGATACATATCGACGATAAACTTGTAGCACTTTAATATTTGTTCGTAAGCCGTATTCATTTTCACAACATCTTCTTTGTTACAACCGTTCTTCTGTATCAATAATAATTGAATATTCCAAAGCACAACTTTATCGGTCAGTAACTTGACTAGTCTGATAAATTGAATTAAATTGGCATCAAAAGTCACAGCGATCATAACGTAAAACATAACATTCCACGGTGGCTTGAGGAACATGATATACAAATAGGTGAATATAAATACATAAAATCCGAAGAGTGCAGCGACGCTGAGCCAAGTACTCCTGATAAACGATTTGAGACTCTTCTTTTCTTTAAGAAATCTGTGGACGTCTTGAAAATTTAAAACGAACGTAACACTTTTCTTACTCTGAGTGAAAGTAATTATCAAGTTCATAATAAATCCCAGACATCGATAAATTAAGTCAAAGAATGATGCAAACATCAAGAAGTCCAATGTACTGTATCGTCTAAAAATGTCATCGAGACATATTTCTAAGATTCGATGGACATACGTAGTCAAGAAAATTACTGTTCCAACTATTACTATGAATTTGTTTAAGTTATTGTTGGGATTTATAAAATTATTTTTGATGCGATATTTGGGACGAAGCAGCAGAATTTGCATCACATTCAGAGGCAGAAATATTCGCTGAATGTCTTTATCGATTAGGTTATTTAAAACTTTTTTATCGCTTATTTCAATTTTGTTGTCAATATTCCTGTTCTGAGTCTCCATTTTACATTCACTTCAGTTAATGTCAAGTGAACTGATGACAATTAATGTTAAAACAAAATACTTGTAATTAATAATTGATAGTACGTGAGACGACTATGTTTGCTTAAGCGATCTTAATGTTATTGCTTTAATTATTTACGTGAAAGGAAGTGTGTTCACTTTAAGGAAAATATATAAGGATTATTGCCAAGAACAAATTGGAATAGTACCGTACGTACTACGTATTATATTCAATATTTCATTTATATGTGGTTGACGCTTAACACTCTCTCTCGTGTGTGCTCAAATATGACTACGGACTGATAGAATGAGTTGCAAAACATCTTGTGTCAAAGAATTTGCCTTACTCTGAAGATGATGTCAAGAAGATGACATCTACACGAGACGTATTTGCGCAAAAATCAAACCAAGGTTCGTTAAAAATCAAGGAACACTCATGAAAGCCACCACTCCATTCCTCAACATCTTCCTGCCCTTATCCCATTCTATTTTTGGTGTCGCTGCATCACGTTTTCTTCTTCCATTCTCGCCTGTCAGACGCCGCGGCATCATTTACTTCTTACTCTTTCATATAATAAGTATAACTCTTCCCGCAATCCATCCATTTTTCTTTGGCCTTCCTCTACCTCTCCATCAGTCCATCACTACTACCTTCTAACACTCAAAATTGCTACATCTTGACAATTATTGGTGAATATTTAAGATTCCCATTTGCCTACCCTTGCAAAGATGTGTTTGCTGACGCAGTTAAAATGCTTGAAAGATTTATTCACCATATTATTATGGGGTTCCACAACATATCCATTCAGATCGCGGAACTATCTATGAAGGCAGTCCGTAATTCGTTAGACATGAGTCTAACCAATTACGGAGCTATGTGATAAGAAATAAAGTAGAATGTAGTCAAACCACGCCATAAATAATTCACAAGGAAATGGACAAATCGAGTGTGAACGGTGCTGTTTGGAACTCCAATCAAACTTAAAGCATTTATTTCAATTAGACCATTACAGACATTTGTGAATGTAAAAAAAAAAACAAAAAAGGGAAGCTACAGTCCCAGTCACAAGGCATAATAACTTGTGAAAGTACTATGCTGCCTATTTCAAAGCATAGATCTCTATGGAAAAGAATGGGCCGGACACTTTTAAATCAACATACTGTTACAAAATCTTGATTGCATCATTCATGTTGAGACTAAATATATAAAGAGTGACAGTGAAGCGTGGGTATATGGTAATAAACCCTAATAGGTTAAAACAAAACTCACCAACGCTTTTAATAAAAAAATAATTTAGGTCGTGAAATTACAAAAAGCCCGTCATATTATTTTCTGTCTATGGAGGTAGGCGCTTCAAGTACTGCCCTGGCTTGCGCGTAGCTGTATGGACGCTGGAGCCGAGGAGCAGGATGGAGGACCCGCAGGGTAGGTGGTAGTGGTGCCAGATGCCCGATGCCCGTAGAGGCGTCGTCGGATGCCGGATGCCGGTGAAGGCGACTCGTCGGTTGCGAGTGTCACCACCAGGTGACGCGGCAACGGCACACACGGGTTAAACCCGGTCAACGAAAACCCGAACTTTGGTCCCTGGAATTTAAGTCCAGAATGTAAACATGGGGTTCTCTGCTTATCCTCTCCTGACGGTGACCACAGCAGCGTAAGCGCAAGCGTAAGAATGAGTATGAGTAGTAGTGAGAATTGTGCTTAGGGCAAATTTGTGTAGTGTCACCTTCAGAAGCGGAGTTTACAGAGATAAAAAGAAAAGAGAAAAAAGGTGTGAAGCACTTCTTTATTAATATTTACATACATGAAACATTGATGTAGCAAGGTTTGAGTACAATAGTTGAAATAATAGCTAAAATGATGTCTATGAAAAAGATGATGAAATAATTTGCACATCATTGACCTTGACATGACATTTATAAATAAGCACTGCGTGAATTTGTCAACACTTAGCCACTTACCTGATATGGGGAATTAAACACTGAAGTTAAATATGTTCCTTTATTGAACTTTTCAATAAAAATACAATTATTAAGAAAAGTTTTAGAAATTACAAGTTGTCCAAAAGTCTAATTGGTGAGGGCGGCGGCGGGCGGCGAGCCGCCCACTATCTGAACGTGCCCCAAAAGGTGGTAGCCGTAAGGCTGGCCCGGGCGTACCGCACGATCTCCCGCGGGGCGGCGAGCCTCCTTGCCGGATTGCCGCCATGGGATCTGGAGGCGATAGTCCTCGCGCGCCTACATGAATGGCGCGCGGAGGCGCTAAGCCGGGGGTAAACTCCGCTGCCGTGGCAAATTGTCGCTCAGCGGACAGACTTCCGGCGGGATCTCATGGCGACATGGAGAGAGCGACTGTCGCAACCCCGTGCAGGGCACGCCACGATAGTGGCGATAAGTCCCCTCTTTGAGGAGTGGCTTGAGAGACGCCACGGCGTGCTGACCTTCTGCCTGACGCAGGTCCTCACCGGACACGGAGTGTTCGGGAGGTTCCTGCACCGAATCGGGCGGGAGGAAACGCCCGGGTGCTTCCATTGTGAGGATCAACCGGAGGACACGGTGGAGGTGTGCCCCGCGTGGGCGGAGCACCGCCGTGTCCTCGAAGCGGCGATTGGCGGCGGCGACTTCTCGCGTCCGGCCCTGGTGCAAGCCATGGTCCGTAGCGAGACGGAATGGGATGCCTTCACCTCCTTCTGCGAAGCAGTAACGCTAGAGAAGGAGGTGGCGGAACGTGAGAGGGAGAGAACCTCTCAACGTCCCGGCCGCCGCGGGAGACGCCCCGGGCGTCGGGGGCCACCACCACGTGGCCCCCGGCCACCGTAGGCGCGGGCCTGTGGACGGTGGACTATGGGCTAGCTCGCCGTACGTCCGTCTCATGACGACAGGCCGTGTCGACGGCGCGTTCGTGTTTCACGCGCGCCTCAAAGAGAGTCAGCAAAAAGGGAGGGGTCCGTAAGGACCGATGCCTGCCGGGGTTGCGGGACTGTTCGAAAGAGATACCGTGGCCCCGGAACACAAAGGGCGATGAAGGAACATGGATGGGTTTTAGTCAGTAAAAGTCTGACACTTCCTCCTGCTCCGCCCAGAGCGGGAGGAGTTATTTGATGATTTCCCATTCAAAACAGAAAAAAAAGAAAAAAAAAGGGGTATGCAGATGTGTACAATACACCCAGATTTCGACAGTTCGTTCGCGTTCCTCAAAGAGATGTCAGCAAACGGGACTGTTCTAAAGAAATACTGCTGCCCTGGAACACAAAGGGCTAAGAAGGAACATGGATGGGTTTTAGTCAGTAAAAGTCTGACATTCCCTTCCGCTCCGCCCAGAGCGGGAAGGGTAATTTGATGATTTTCCATCCGAAAAAAAGGTATGTTCCATATATTGGGGATACGCCTATTATCATGACATGTATTGCTAACAATGCCAAATAAATTCATGGCAAATATTTGTTTGGGAACAACTAAAAATAGAAAAATAAAAAACTTTATCGCAAAAAATAAAACCGACTTCAAAAACAGAAAAAAAAGGTGACAAAAAACTAAATCAATCAAACAAAAGACACCGACTTCTGAAGCTAAAGTTTTTTTTTACTTTTTTGTGTTTTTGAAGTCGGTTTTAGTTTTTGCAAAAAAGTTTTATATTATCGCCTAAAAGTACTAATAAAAAGTGACGAGAGGAGAATTTTGGGAAGCTGTCTGACGTAATTATTGAAGTTCAAAAAGTGCTGAGTCTCAACCTGAATTGAATAAGTGACTTACTTTTGATCCTCAAGAATGCAATTAAGTGCTTAGTTGATGGGTGGCTTTTGAGCATATGCACAATCTACTATATTCCTGGGCGAGTTCTTGAGAGTGACACGTATTTGCACCCAGTTTTTAATTTGTTGTTTTTCTCGTTTGGATGTATGTACAACCTGGTAAACAATCCAATACAATATAATGATTAAATACAAATACATACATTATTTGCTATCATTACAGTTGTCGAGAAGAGGTTCTGCAAGAATTTAAAGCGCCTACATCGAGCGAGATTCGACAAGCTGTATGCCTGTCGGTTATTCTACGTTGATGCTGGTTTATTGCCGAGTATCATAGCTTTGCTTGCCAACTATACCTTTGTGCTACTGCAGTTTGCATTTCTGTAACTTTAGTACCAATAAAAATCATTATATTGCCCTTCATATAAGTTTTTTTTGCCCATGAGTGAAGGCAGGAACCATAAAATGCCACTTGCTATCTCCTTTCGCCTTGTTTACATTCATACATCAGGTTTAAACTAAACTACTGTTTTAAATTATAGACACCTATCAACTCTTCCGCTACCACCGCTAGGGAGCAACACTGAACAGTCGGATTGTGAAGATGGGTGAAAGGCATTTTTTCCCTAGCGGTGGTAGCGGAAGAGTTGATAGGTGTCTATAATTTGAAACAGTAGTTTGACGGATTATGATGGATTAGCTTCTAAAAGTTCAACTTCTTCCACGTCGGAATCGTATTTTGATGTCTTATTATTTTTGCGCATCAATATCAGGCTTGACTATAAGAGCCACGTTGGCATGGATGCCCCATCGGCAGTACAACGTGTGTGCCTGAAAAGTTGTTCATGGGCTGTGGTGTTCGTGGCCATCCACAATAATGAACGGATTGAATGGAGGGCGTCAGTAGGACTTGCTCTCAGCTAAACAGTTTCGAGACCTTTGGTTCTTAAGCATAGCTTGATTGTCTTCGAATTGTGTTTCAATACTAGAAACAGGGACCAACTAGTTTAACCAGATTTAAAAATAGCTACAGTTGACAACATGTTACAATAAAATACCTCCCCACATTCTACAACTCATTAAGATGAAATTTAATCTAAATATATAAAAGAAGAAACTGATTGACTGACTGATTGACTCATCTATCAACGCACAGCCCAAACCGCTGGGTCTACAGATTCCAAATTTGGCAAGTAGGTTCCTTATGTAGTCTAGAAGTGCACTAAGAAAGGATTTTTCAAAATTCACCCCCTACGAGGGTTAAACGGGGCTCCAAAGTTTGTATGGGGTGTTACATTTGAGACTTTGTCCCTGCAGTGGTAATGGAACAAAAGCCCAGATGCAAGTTGGGTTGGTAATAAAAGGCAAAGAAACAACATACTATCTCAAACAACAAAAGTTTATTTACAAAAACTATATAAACATAAATAATTATAAAAAAAAGATAATGCCAGCCAGCGTTAAATTCAGTCGGTTTTGAACTATGGTTGTGGGGGAATGGAGATAAACCCAGTACTGTTCCTTTTTCAATAGTTTAAATTAAATGGGTCCTTACAAAAATATTAAGGTACAACCTTCCAGTTTTGTGAATGTGAATAGATATTAAATGGGCGCCAGGACTTGAAGAGTCCCGAATCCCGGCGCTGACGGAGATGTCCAATATACTTCCAGTTAAGCGTAGGTGTCGAACCCGGGGTCCTTTAATTAAATTTAGTTGAAGACCGGCTTCTAATGTTGAAGACCGGGCAGGTGATACACAGGTTCGAATGAGAACCGGTTGAAAATAAATTAAAAGGCGTAAGTTTATATATAAAAAAACCGTCTCGCCTGCGTTAAATCGCTAGGTGGACTTTGCCACCGCACAGCCGTCTCCACAGGAGGCTTTGAGGGGACTCGAGGAACGGGTTTTGCGTCCAGGTCCCAGAGGCTCATCTAGATCCTGGTGGCGAGACGAATCGCTCGAGTTACCTCACGGTCTTATAATGATGAAAACACTTGACTGCAAGATTCAACCGGCTGGAGAACGAGTCCGCCTATTTCATTTGCGAATCCTTTCAACACATGGAGTCCTTTTAAAACATGGGATAAAGTTTGTACTTATCTCAAGCCGTCAAGCGTGATCAATTGCAAATTGACGCCCGTGACCTTCCTTTGTCCTGTCATGCCTCCAAACCGGAATTAGGCGGAGCACCTAGAAAATCTGCCCCCCTGAAATCCCCTGTTTCAGGTAAAACTTATAAGAGCACTGATGACAGAATCACTACACGAAGATATTTAATTCTTGAAAATCCCTAACAACTGTCCAACATGACGTTTATACTCTGAAACAATAACAATTTTCAGGATCCAAGCTGACAAACTAATTATTTCTTAGTTCTAACACTAAAGTTTGTCTTGAGTGGGGTAACTTTTCCCCTTACTCCTTCGGCGAATTAAGAATGTGTAACCTGGTAAGTCATAGACAAACCACAGATTAAATACGGATTGTGCGCACCAGGATGTTTCTAGAATAGAGTCTATAATAAAAAAATAATTTCACTTCCGTTTACTGATAAAAGACAATTAAGTATTTTAACCAAAAGCTGAAAATGATTAAGGATTGGCATATACGATATTAGTTCGATGGTTTCCAATGAGAATGTTAAAATTTATCTATTAAAACTACAACTGCATATCGCAGCCGCTAGATGTCGGCTCTAACTGTCAGAAACTGACGTTTAACTGAATGACATTTGGAATGTAAACACAATCGCAGCTTAATTACGCTATGGATCTAAATTATTGTGAAAACCTATTTATTATGGTTTTGAAAAGTGATATATCGTCAGAAAGTGTTACTAAAGAGTCCAGTGATGAAGTACGGATGAAAGGATGACTCCTTCTTCAAATCGCAAGCTAAAGTCATTTGCACAAACTACAATGAACATTTAACTTGGAAACCATCGAGATCAATATTGGAAACCTCACAATTTACAACGTATGCTCACAGGTAAATGTTAGGTACAAAAAAAACAATGTAACATGGGAAACAAGATTAGTTAGACTATTTTATTGGAAACTTCACAGAAGTGCTCCTATTGATAAATGAGTAGAAAAGGGTTTCAGGTTTTTTCAGAATTCAACCCCTAGGAGGGGGAAATGGGGTGACAAAGTCTAAAAATTGATGCACAGCTCAAACCGCTGAGTCTAGAGATTCCAAATTTGGCACATTGGTTCCTTATGTACTCTAGGGGTGCACTAAGAAAGAAATAATTTTTCAAAATTCACCCCCTAAACAGCTAAACGGGGCACCAAAGGTCCTCTTGCGGATGTCTTCATTTCTGATTCGATCGCGCAAGGAAACTCTGAGCATAGCCCTCTCCATTGCCCTTTGGGTGACTTTAAGCCTTCTGATGAGGCCCATTGTGAGCTACCACGTTTCGGTCCCGTATGTCACTGGCAACACACACTGGTCATAGACTTTCGTCTTATTTTATTTGTTAGAGACAAAAAACAGTTACATGCCAAGCTTAACTAGAGATTCTTAAATTAGCATACTATGAAATACATTTAAACACAGTCTATTCCATATTTATGTTACTACACACATGTAACCCACAACATTGTCCACGAATTCACAAAAAAAAAATTAAAAGAAAACGACATAATTGTGTGCATCTTAAAAGCCTATATAGTAAAAGAAAGGAAAAGAACTTAAAATAATATCCTATTTATGAATTTAATAACTCTATTGCTCTTGCCTTGAAACGATCCTTGGAATTAGTAAAGTCTTGAGACACTGTGGTAAGTTGGACGAGAAGATACTGCGCAACTTCTCGAACGCTGCCTAGCCGAGTCGGTTTCGACGATTGACCTCTTTGTCGAAGTTAGACCTACCTAACTGGATCGTTTGTCCCAGGTACAAATAATCGTCTACAACTTCGAGTGTAGAGTCTCCGATTTTGATAAGAATGGGTGTGACATGGGCATTCGACATGACCTTGGTTTTGTCCATGTTCATTTTAAGTCCCACTCTTCCGGAAGCTCTACTGAGGTCATCGAGCATTGTACTGAGGTGCTCCATGGTCTCAGTCATGACCACTATATCGTCGGCAAAACGAAGGTGAGTGATGTACTCGCCATTGACGTTGATGCCTAGCCCTCTCCAGTCCAAAACCTTGAAGACATTCTGAGAGCTCAATCAGCGGGATTTAGAATTAAGCAAAATTTTCCTTGATGTTGATTCCTTGCCGGCAAGTCGTGGGTTCGAACCCAGGCATTGCTTTGTGTAATTTGTTTCATCACCACTGCTCTCAAAAGCGGTGAAGGAAAACATCGTAAGGAAACCGGCATGTCCTAGAACCAAAAATTCGAAGACATGTGACATGTTTCAACCCGCACTGGGCCCGCGTGGTGGATTTAAAGCGCATTCGCCTGATTATGCTCCTTGTATGTTGGAGAGCGGAAGTGTCCAGAAGTGAATGATATAAAACGGTCTTTCTCAGGTTGTGGTGGACACTGAAACTTTAATAAATAGCATTTAAATAGTGAAAAAAAGTAAATCTAACGAAAAGTTGAAAGCTCATTGTGACCTTTATGAAGCCGTGGGAAAGTAACACTAGACAAATAAAAATCAGAGGTATTAACTGTACTCTCGAGATACCTACTACGACGTGCTGAATTTACCGGCTTAGTTCTAATATCGATGCGAATACTGAAATTATTCTCATTCTTTGCAATCTTTACAGATGTCAAAAAGAGGTTATGCATGAATATTAAACGTTTACTCCGAGCAAGATTCGACAAGCTGTATCCTTGTCAGATATTCTACGTTGATGCTACTTTATCGTTGCAAATTATAGCGATACTTGCTAAGGGTTCCTTCTATCTGGCAGAATCTTGATGCTCCGATATTTATTTGGCATAACACACTTGGCATAATCTTCTTTAAACGAATATTTCAAAGGCATAAAAATTATTTAATATAGTTATTGTTTGGCCGAATGTTAGTATTTCCGAATTTACAATGGCATACTTTTAAGATGGCAGAATTTTATTTGGCATAATTACCTTTGGCAATGTTCAAATTTCGCACAATTTCACTTAGCATATTACGAAGATGGCAGAATTTCATTTGGAATAATTTTATTTGGGATTATTGCCATTTCTATAAAATAGCATTTTTAACCAAACATTTAAATATTGTCTCAAAAAGTCAATATGATGGGCTACAAAAGTTAGTGACAGAAACGAATCGCTCCAAAACCGACTTTACGTAGTCTTGTCTGCCCTACCCCTAGAGTGTAATTTAAAATTGCGTAGGCGCGGAGGGGCGAGGCGGCCCGCGAGTTGAGGAGCAGGTTGTTGTAACACTCGCCGCCGCTGCTGAGGCTGGCCGGCGAAGCCGGCCAGCAAGCCGAAGCTGCGGTGGTGAGCGTTAAACACATCTGCGACGATAAGCTCGCGTGGGACCGCCGGAGCCCCACAGCGCCGGAGCCGTGACATAAACCATGCCTGCTGCATGTTGCATGCTTGCTTGCATGCTGCATGAATGGTGTATGCTTGCTGCATGAATGATGTATGCTGGTTTGCATGTTTGCATATTGTATGCTGGTTTGCATGTTTGCATATTGCATGCTTGTTTGCATACTGCATGCTTGTTTGCATACTGCATGCTTTCTGCATGCAAGATGTATGCTTGTTTTCATGTTTGCCTCCTGCTTACAGGACAATAAAAACCACATGTTCACAATCAACTGTTTTAATGAATTTTCTGTGACGTGGATGTGATAGATGAGTCTTTCCATTGTTAAGCATAAGAAATGTATGCCAAAAGATGATTCTAACTGTAAACTTTCTGAGATATGATAGTTCTGCTTTTAGTGACTATCGATATAAAATTTATGCCAAAAGATGATTCTGGCTGTGAACTTTCTGCGCTAAGATGGTTCTACTTTTAATTCTTATGCATATGAAATTTATGCCTAAAGATGATTCCGACTTACAAAATTATGAGTTTTGAATGTATGATAAATGAGTGTCTGCCAAACGATTTTCTGCGAAATGAAGTTTATGCTACCCGCTGTTATGCAACGTAATATTATGACATAAAAAGTTCTGCTATAAAGGGTGGACCCACTTGCTAACTATACTTTTGTGATATTACAATTTGCATTTCTTTAGTTATGTTAACCCCTTGTTTAATAAATGACATAGACAAGAGCGATTTATTTCTGCTTTGACATTTTTTTTTTTTCTAATTTTTGTCTCTGAAAAGACCGTATGTAGGGTACCTTTTGTCGTAGCAGTAAAGTGTTAAAAAGGGTAAAGGGTAAAGGGTAGTCCATGTGTTATCTTTGTATTTATAGATGCGCTAGAGTCTAGCTAGACAATACCTTATAATAAATCATGAAACACGTTTCATTAATTCTCTGTTAGTTAAAGACAACGCCAGTAATCAATTTGTACTTGAAGATAAGTTTAATCTGATAACTTTGTTGCTAACGTTGTTTAAGAAACAAACATTAGGTGTAGTGTATTAGGTGAAAATTTGACAATGTCTTTTAAATAATTCATATTATTATTCAAGATCTGTCAAATTTCTTGAATAGATTTTCAACTTTGTAGCTAAAGCATTAGGTTCAAGGTTGACTTGGAAAGTTTAACAGT
Source organism: Xestia xanthographa (assembly GCA_905147715.2). Taxonomy (NCBI): domain Eukaryota; kingdom Metazoa; phylum Arthropoda; class Insecta; order Lepidoptera; family Noctuidae; genus Xestia; species Xestia xanthographa. The sequence goes on from LR990644.1 coordinate 7,320,604, forward strand.
TTTGGGAAGCTTGATGTGCTAGTATGTACATTAAACTTGCTCTAGGCAAAAATTGTTTCTGGGAAATTAGGAAAGGAGACCTGACAAGCCTCATACATTTTTGGACCAAAATAAAAATAATGTTAATAAAAATAAACAAAAAAAATAATAAAAAATAATTATTGTTATTTTTTAATTATTTAAATAATGTATTGTTACAAAGGGTGTAAAAATCCTCTTAACGAAGCCAAAAGGCACTTGTTGTCCCCATCATCGCAATCATTTTTTTGTTCCACACCATACCTGGGAACCTTCAAGTTACGGAGATATTGGGGGTCAAAGTTCCAACATTTTGACAAGCTTTTTTTTACCCGACTGCGGCGAAGCCCAAAAGGAGGGTTATGTGTTTGCCCTGTATGTATGTTTGTATGTATGTCCGTTTCTTTGTTCCCTCGTAACTCCTTAACGGATGGAGGGATTTGGATAGAATAAATGTCGTTAGATTCGTCTTGATGGCGCGAGTGTCACTGGCTATATTATAATCAAAAAACAATTAAATATCGTGGATTTGGGGTGCCATATATTGAGTTCGACTTTTTTTTTCTTCTTCTAATACCATCGAGTGGGGTATCAAAATGAAGGGTTTTAAAAGGTGATTACAAAAATATATGCAACTTATATGTTTGAATGTAATTTGAAATGGCAAATCCATCTAAATATATAAAAGAAGAAACTGACTGACTTTACCCGACTGCGGCGAAGCCCAAAAGGAGGGTTATGTGTTGGCCCTGTATGTATGTTTGTATGTATGTCCGTTTCTTTGTTCCCTCGTAACTCCTTAACGGATGGAGGGATTTGGATAGAATAAATGTCGTTAGATTCGTCTTGATGGCGCGAGTGTCACTGGCTATATTATAATCAAAAAAAAATTAAATATCGTGGATTTGGGGTGCCATATATTGAGTTCGACTTTTTTTTTCTTCTTCTAGTACCATCGAGTGGGGTATCAAAATGAAGGATTTTAAAAGGTGATTACAAAAATATATGCAACTTATATGTTTGAATGTAATTTGAAATGGCAAATCCATCTAAATATATAAAAGAAGAAGCTGACTGACTGACTGACTGACTGACTCATCTATCAACGCACAGCCCAAACCGCTGGGTCTACAGATTCCAAATTTGGCAAGTAGGTTCCTTAGGTGGTCTAGGGGTGCACTAAGAAAGGGTTTTTCAAAATTCACCCCCTAAGCCCCCTTAGGGGCTCTAAAACGAGGCTCCAAAATTTGTATGAGGAAACAAGATTAGTTAGACTATTTTATTCGAAACTTCACAGGAGTGCTCCTATTAATAAATGAGTAGAAACGGGTTTTAGGTTTTTTCAGAATTCAACCCCTAAGAGGGGGAAATGGGGTGACAAAGTCAAAAAATCAATGCATAGCCCAAACCGCTGAGTCTAGAGATTCCAAATTTGGCACATTGGTTTCTCATATTATGCTCTAAGAGTGCACTAAGAAAGGATTTTCCAAAATTCACCCCTTAAGGGGTTTAAACGGGGATCCAAAGTTTGTATGGGGAAACAAGATTAGTTAGACTATTTTATTCAAAACTTCACAGAAGTGCTCCTATGGATTACTGAGTAGAAACGGGTTTCAAGTTTTTTCAAATTTCAACCCCTAAGAGGGGGCAATGGGGTGGAAAAGTATAAAAATAAATGCACAGCCCAAACCGCTGAGTCTAGAGATTCCAAATTTGGCATATAGATTATTTATGAGGTTTAGGGGTGCATTAGGAAAGTGTTTTTCAAAATTCATCTCCTAAGGGGTTGAAACGGGGGTCCAAAGATTACATGGGGAAATATGATTAGTTAGACTACTTTATTCGAAACATAATGGGAGTACACCTATCGATAAATGAGTTAACATTTGTGTTTCAGGTTTTTTTTAGAATTCAACCCCTAAAGGGGGAAATGAGGTAACAAAGCCTAAAATTAAACATTGGTATTGTTTTTATGGTGAATTGGGTCGGGTGTATTACAAAAACAACGATTTTAAGATTAATTGTGGCAGACCTGAAATACTACCATTCCCTGTTGGGATGCGATGGGGTTGAAATGTCTAAAAATCAATATGGGTGTTGATACCGAGATTACCAGGGGTGCTGATTACGAAAATGCCATTTATTTTGAGATCCAGATGATAATGATTGTGATTACGATGATGATGATTGGTGATAATGATGACGATGATTGTGATGATGATGATTTTGATTACGATGAAAATATTGTGATTACGATGGTGATGATTGTGATAATGAAGATTGTGATAACGATGATAATGATTGTGATTAAGATGATAATAAGTTTGATAAAGATGATGGTGATTGTGACAGTGGTGGTGATTGTGATAGTGACGGTGATTGTGATGGTGATAGTAATGGTTGTGATAACGAGGATGGAGATTGTGATGATAATGATTGTGATTAAGATGATAATGATTGTGATTACGATGATAATTTTTGTGATTTCGATGATGGTGGTTGTGATAGTGATTTTGATGGTGATGGTGATTGTGATGGTGATTGTGAAAGTGGCGGTGATAGTGATGGTGATAGCGATGGTGATGGTGATTATGAATGTGACGGTGATTGTGATAATAATGAAGATGATTGTGATTACTATGATAATGATTGTGATAACGGGGATAGTAATTGTGATAGTGATAGTGATGGTTATGGTGATTGTGATTGTGAGTGTTGGTGTTTGTGATAATGATGGTGATTGTGATAATGAGTGTGGTTGTAATAGTGATGGCGATTGTGACGATGATGATTGTGATTACGATGATAGCGATTGTGATTACGATGATAATGATTGTCATAACGATGATGGTGATTGTGATAGTGATTTTGATGGTGATTGTGATAGTTATTGTGAGAGTGGCGGTGATTGTGATGGTAATAGCGATGGTGATTGTGATGGTAATTGTGATGGTGTTTGTGATGGTGATTGTGATGGTGATTGTGATGGTGATTGTGATGGTGATTGTAATGGTGATTGTGATGGTGATTGTGATTGGAATTGTGATTGTGATAATGGTGATTGTGATAATGACTGTGATTACGATGATAATGATTGTGATAACGATGATGGTGATTGTGATAGTTATTTTGATGGTAATTGTGATGGTGATTGTGATTGTGACGGTGATGGTGATTGTGATGGTGATGGTGATTGTGATAGTGATGGTGATTGTGATAATGATGGTGGTTGTGATAGTGATGGTGATTGTGATAATGATGGTGGTTGTGATAGTGATAGTGATTGTGATGATAATAATTGTGATGATTATGAAATTTGGCACATAGATAGTTTATAACCTGGATTAACATTTAAGACACTACTATCCCTTTAGTATGATCCAGTGGGACAGTTACCGAACTTCACGCGGGCGAAGCCGCGGGCAACAGCTAGTATATTTATAAAATGGTAAACTGACTGACTGACTGGGTGATATATCAACGCACAGCTCAAACCACTGGGTCTACTGATTCGTAGGTTCCTTATGTGGTCTAGGAGTGCAAAAACAAAGGATTTTTCAAAAATCAACCCTTAAGGGGGTTAAACGGGGCTCCAAAGTTTGTATGGGGAAACAAGAATAGTTAGACTATTTTATTCGAAACTTCACAGGAGTGCTCCTATTGGTAAATGAGTAGAAACAGGTTTCAGGATTTCTCAGAATTCAACCCCTAAGAGGGGGAAATGGGGTGACAAAGTCTAAAAATCAATGCACAGCCCAAACCACTGAGTCTAGAGATTCCAAATTAGGCCCATAGATTCCTTATGAGGTTTAGGGGTACACTTAAAAAGGTTTTTTCAAAATTCACCCCTAAGGGGGTGAAATGGGAGTCGAAAGTTTGTGTGGGGAAACAAAATTAGTTGACTGTTTTGTTCGAAACTTCACAGGAGTACTCCTATTGATAACTAAGTTGTTAATATTATTTTGTGTTTTTGGTTTTTTCAGAATTCAACCCCTAAAGGGGGAAATGGGGCGACAAAGTCTGAAAATCAACATTGTTATTTGTTGAATGGTGTATTGGGTCGGGTGTATTACAAAAACAACGATTTTAAGATTTAATGTGGCGGACCTGAAATACCATCATCCCCTGTAACGTTGGGGTGAAATACGGTTGAAATGTCTAAAAATCAATATGTGTGTCGATTTCGAGATTATCAGGAGTGCTGATTACGAATATGGCGTTTATTTTGAGATCCAGAAGATGGCGGACTCGGTTTCAATACAGGGTTATTGTTGATTTATTGTGATGATTGTGATAATGATGATGATTGTGATAACGATGATGATGATTGTGATAATGATTATGATGATTGTGATAATGATGATGATGATTGTGATGACGATTATAATGATTGTGATAACAATGATGGTGATTGTGATAACGATGATGGTGATTGTGATAGTGATTCTGATTGTGATGGTGATTGTGATAGTGATTGTGATAGTAATGGTGATGGTGATTGTGATGGTGATTGTGATAGTGACTGTGATAGTGATTGTGATAGTGATAGTAATTGTGATAGTGACAGTGATAATGATGGTGATTGTGATCGTGAATATGACAGTGATGGTGATGGTGATAATGATGTGATGGTGATTGTGATAGTGATGGTGATTGTGATTGTCATAGTGATGGTGATTGTGATAGTGATGGTGATTGTGATTGTCATAGTGATGGTGACTGTGATGGTGAATGTGACAATGATGGTGATTGTGAAAGTGATGATGATGGTGATTGTGATAGTGATGGTGATTCTGATGATTATAATTATTGTGATTGTACTAGTGATGGTGATTGTGATGATTATAATTATTGTGGTAATTATGAAATTAGGCACATAATTTTATAACCATAATTATAACCTAATTCATATTAATAACCTGAATTTACATTTAGGATACTATTTATCCCTTTAGTATTATCCCATGGGACACTTACCGAACTTCACGCGGGCGAAGCTGCGGGCAACAGCAAGTATTATAATAAAAGTAAATAAAATTCAAATATGGCACGCTCTGCAGCCTGTACGACTAGATGGATTTTAGCTTGAGAGGTGTCGTTAGATTCGTATTTACTGTGAAAGTGAGTTTTTAGCGCCAAATTCAAATGTTTGGCGCGCTCTGCAGCCTGGACGGCTCGATAAAGGGCTCATCATGAGGATTTTAAAATGTTTTGATATGATATAAGTAACTAAAAAGTGTAAAATAAAAAAAAATATTAAAAAAAAAAAAAAAAACCTGTCTGCGTAAAAAATAACTAATAACTTTAAAAAAAAAACTGAAAAGAATAAAACAAGTTCAGGAGACCGGACATATTGACTGCTGAGTCGGGACCCATTAAATAATCTAGACATTACATCCAATATGGGTCCCGACTGTTGCAGTCAATATGTCCGGTCTCCTGAACATGTTTTATTCTTTTCAGTTTTTTTTTTAAAAGTTATTAGTTATTTTTTACGCAGTCGGGTTTTTTATTTTTTTTTAATTATTGTTTTTAAATACATGTTTCCATTGTAACATTTTTACTTTTAACACCTCCACGACCAACGCACTATTCAATCCATTTATCAGCACAATGTTTTGAGTGCGTTACATTGAGTTCTACCTCAAAACATGATTTTTCACCCCAAAAAAAAAAGTCGTTTCCCAGTAATAATTTTTGCGTAGTTACTTGGTTTGATGGACAGAATGCTTGGTTGACGGCTTCGTGATGAGGTTTTTTACACCATGTATATGAATATGTAGCCGTGTGGTATCCGGCAGAGTATAATAGAACCTTTGATTATATAATGTCTAGATGGAGCGTCGCCCTACAATCGAAACATAAAAAAACGAGTCAACAATTTCAAGCCTGTGTGCGTGCAGGCAGTGTTTTACACTGTCATACTGTGTATATATAATAATTACAATAATTCTCCCATAAGTCACATATTAAAAATAATACACTAATTAAATAAGATAAATTTTAGGTGTATGTATGTATGTAGTAGATATTATTCAGTTTTAGTAGTGTCTTTTTATTAAGTATGTAGTTACTTTCTTCGATAAATAAAAAAAACACTATTTAAATTTAAATACAGTTGTTGAATGTTGTAAGCTAATTAATTAAATAAGTATTACAATTGTGCCGATTCCCTTGTTCACAAACTAAACTTAAATTAGACTATTTCTATCTTTTTCTTTCTGCAGTAGTTTTTCAAACTACATTAGTTTTTGTTGGTTTCCACGTGGCATCTCCGCGGCTTTTTTGAATGCAATCTATCCATCGATTCCTGATAATAGGATTATGAGGCATTCTAAAGAATAAGATGTTGATCACCATATTCTACTCATTCAATAATTATGTTTGTTATGGGCTGATTATTCATTAGTCAGTTATCTTTTATCCAAGGAATAAAATGGAGGTTAAATTACCGATTTAATACTTTTAATCAGTGCCAGTTATTAATAATACGTATATATAAAGAAATGAATTGCCGTTCGTCGCTCTAAAACTCGAAAACGGCTGGACTGATTTGGCTAATTTTTGTCTCAATTGTTTGTGGAAGTTCACGGAAGGTTTAAACGGTGAGAAATAGGTAGGTAGTAGGTAGGTAGGTGGTAGGTAGGTAGGCAGGTAGTTGGTAGGTAGGTAGGTAATAGTTAGGTAGGTAGGTAGGTAGTAGGTAGGAAGGGAGTAGGTAGGTAGGTAGTAGGTAGGTAGGTAGTTAGTAAGTAGGTAGGTAGGTAAGCTCATGTGACGCAGACGATGTTGCGCGGGTCAGCTAATAATGGCTAAAATGTGAACATGAAGTCGGTATCAAGTAAATTATTTACCTAGCTAATATAATAACAAGTTTTACTTGGCATCGACTTCAAAATCATATAAAGAAAGACTTAATACGAATTTATAAACTCCACCTTTTTTTAAATCGATAAATAAAGTAGACCAACTAAATAATATAAAAGTAACCCGAGACTTACTAATTTACCCACAAACAATGACGTTAAGTTGGGAGAATGAAAAAAGAAACTGGCAACACTGATAAAATATGGCGTAATTTTATGTTCTTAGAAACAAAACAGAAATATATGGTTTTTTGGTTACATATACGTTGTGCTTTTGCAGTTTACGTTCCTGAAAACTTAGAATTAACATTAAATATTTTCTTGATGTTACAAGCGTTTTTGCTCTTGTGTCCTCTTACATTTTAGACTAAGTTGCGGTTTATACAGAAGATAAAAGAGACGTCGCGAGGATGTATTGCAGTGGCGGAGGTGGCACAGATAGTAAATAACCTGGATTTACACATAGAATGCTTTTAATCCCGAATGTACGATCACGTGGGACAATTACCGAACTCCACGCGGGCAAAGCCACGGGCATAAGCTAGTTAATAATCATTTTGTCAATGAAAATGAGAACAAAAAACTCGTTGTCGTTAAAACAGTTCCCGCAAAACACATGAGAATTTCTTAAATTAATAAAAAACTTTATAGGGTAGGAAATACTCCCCTCATCAAGTTTTACAATAAAATATATTTGATGATCCTGTAGACAAGTATTCGTTAAAAACAATGTACGAAAATGAACATAATATATCATTTACTTACACCCTAAAACAACTTGTGTACCTACAACTATTTGACTGATCAATATCTTATCATGTCAAAACAAAAGACCGCTTTTAACTTGATTAAAATGAGTGCAAACAACATACAATAATATCAAAATCTAACTGCCTTAGAGCGACAGTCAAGTCTTTACCATTCTACGTCACAGTTGTCCAATTGAATTCGATATGAAGACACAGATCAACATAGACCCAATAACCAACAATTTCTTGGATAGAACATTTAAAAATTTGCTCTTTCCTATGCGGTGCTTACAGCACATGTTTTTCACATCAAGTTTCTCGATTGAGTACAACTGTATTAGGCCCCATCGTATCTCGTACTACGTCTTTTCTTTCATAGGCCTTCTTGGATTTATAATGTTTCACGTATCATATTTTTTTTTTGATGACCATGAGGGACAAATCAATCCTTTCCTCGTCGTCTTTATAAAACTATAAATGTTATCTTGTTGGTGATTCCTTTCGTTTCCTTTTATTTTCTTAACATTATACGAAGGGAGGACCACGTTCTTGTTATTCTGAAGATTCAAAAAGCTTTTCGAATTGTCAATTACAAAGAATACAAGAGAACTACTAGACAAGGTTGGGCTGGCATTTCGCGACATCTTTTTGGCTATATTGTTAGTGTGCTACTGACCCAAAGCATTACAATAGCTATCTATTTTTACACTTTGATTTACTTTGATGTGAACTTGACATATGGTGTGTTCATTATCGTTTTGTTAAGAGAGGGAATGATTTCGTGGATCTCTGAACTCGAGTACTATTGTAAACTGAGCATGGAGCTAGAAGAAGATAAATATAATGATAAATTGGAAAAATTGTTTGAAGCTTACGTCAATTTAATGGAAGCATATGATATATTCAAGAGAATATTTAAGATTACGGTAATAAGTATTTCAAAGTAACTGATTGTGTGTGTTTTCAATTGTAATAAAATATTTTAGGATGTGCCAAGGGTGTTCCGTTTTATTTTCAGAACAATTTCTAATGCGAAACTTCATTTATTTCCAGACTTTATTTCAAGCATTAGACACATTTTTTCATAGTCTATTATACCTTCAAACCATTCTAGAATTATTAATGTCAGGTGTGACTCATTTTGGCTCGGTAAGTATAGAAATAATACATCACTAAACTGCGTATTATAAAACAAAGCCACTTGCCGTGTCTGTCCGTTTGAATGCGATAAACTCAAAAATTACCGAACGTAAACTTATATTGTCACTTACGGGACTGACTGTCAGTCATCCCGCGTTCAAGGCATTGCATCGGGAGCTTACTATAATGAATAATCACGGAAGATATCCCGTAAGGGATAGTATAAGTTTAGGAAGTTGTTGTAGATGTCGGAAAATATCATACCGCCCGAAGCCGGGAGTTCGAAATAAATAAAAAGAAAACCCTATAATGAAACAATGATAAAGTCACCACTTTTTGCAAAAGTCCAAGAAGTGCGAGGCATACTTGTGTTGGAACAATATTATGTAAGACTGTCGCGTAACGTAGCCAGTCAGCTTTCTGCCAACAGCCTAAAAATTTGGCAACTAGTTTTACCAAAGGAGAATTTGTACTATATCCATCTATGATAATATTTAGTATGTTATTCAAATCTAATATTTTAATATGTTATGTTTGGTTTCCTTCTATCTGGCAGAATCTTGATGCTCCGAAATTCATTTGGCATAACATATTTGGCATAATCTTCTTTAAACGAATATTTTTAAGGCATAAAAAATATTTAATATAGTTATTGTTTGGCCGAATGTTTGTATGTCCGAATTTACAATGGCATACTTTTAAGATGGCAGAATTTTATTTGGCATAATTACCTTTGGCAATGTTCAAATTCCGCATAATTTCGTTTAGAATAACGTTTATTTAGAGCGACGATTATATGGTACAATTTCACTTGACATACTATGAAGATGGCAGAATTCCATTTGGAATAATTTGATTTGGCATTATTGCCATTTCTAAAATAGCATTTTTAACATTAAATTAGAATTAAAATATTGTCTTGAAAAGATAATAATATGTTACGCTAAAAAAGGTAGTGACAGAAACGAATCGCTCCTAAACCGACTCCACGTAGTCTTGTCTGCCCTACCCCTAGAGTGTAATTTAAATCCACGTGGGCGCGGAGGGGTGAGGTGGCTCGTGTGCTGAGGAGCAGGTGGTGAGCGTAAAATACATCTGCGACGATAAGCTCTCGTGGGACCGCCGGAACCCTGCAGCGCCGGAGCCGTGACAGAAACAATGCCTGCTGCATGTTGCATGCTTGCTTGCATGCATGGTATATGCTGGTTTGCATGTTTGCATACTGCATGCTTGTTTGCATACTGCATGCTTACTGCATGCATGATGTATGCTTGCTTGATCGGAAATATGCAGTAATTAACATTATCGTCGTATGTTTGTGGCGAAAAAAAAAATGTTCAATCAATTTTATTATGATGGTAAGAAATACAAAATTATTTTATCTATGAATTTTTTGTCATGTGATAGGTGAGGCTTTCCATTATCCGGGGTTGCGGGACTGTTCGAAAGACATACCGTGGCCCCGGAACACTTAGAGCGATGAAGGAACATGGATGGGTTTTAGTCCCATCCGGAAAAAAAAAGAAAAAGGCTTTCCATTATTATGCATAATGAAATGTATGCTCTTTTGGCATACATTGCTATGCATTGCATTTTGATTTTAACTGTAAACTTTCTGTAATATGATAGTTCTGCCATTTAATGACTATCGATATGAAATTTATGCCAAAAGATGATTCTGACTGTGAACTTTCTGCGATGAGCTGGTTCTACTTTTAATTCTTATGCATATGAAATTTATGCTTAAAGATGATTCTGACTTACAAAATTATGAGTTTTGAATGTATGATAAATGAGTGTCTGCCAAACGATTTTCTGCGAAATGAAGTTTATGCTATCCACTGTTATGCAAAGTAATATTATGACATAAAAAGTTCTGCTATAAAGGGTAGACCCGTTATTTTTTGTGTACAATTAAGAATATAAATATAATGTTAATTTTTGCGTGAATATGAACAACTAACTGGGATGGCGAGATCTGATAGGTGGACTCTTTAAAATATTTGTATTCAGAGCTGAATCTGGTTAAACTTGAAGTCATCCCGAACGCAGTTGGGAAGGGCTAGGCAGATGATTGTTAAATATTTTTGGCTCAGTCATAATATCATCATCTTCTATCATTGTTATTGTATCTATCATTTCAAAGTGAACAAGTTTATATTTTCCATTCTCCCCTGTCATGCTGTCATTTGCTCCTTTTCTTTCATATCTTTTCTCACACAATCAATCCATCTTCTCTTATTATCTCTTTTGCTTAATTTTACCAAAAAAATACATATATTTTAGCTAACTTTAAATTTCAGACCGACAACGCTACTTTCGCAACGGTCACGATTCTCTGGGCAATCAAAAATGTTGGTTTCGTCAGTATGTTCAGTTTCCACTGTGAGAGATTCTACATGTGTGTTTCTGAGGTTGACGCCACTTGCAGTAAGTTGCTTAAGAGTCTGCAAAGTACTGGTAAGACTGTTTCTTTGATATCCGGAGATATTGAAGGCCAAAGTTCCAACTTTTTTTTAAATACGTGTTTTTAATGTTATAACTTTAAATGAAATACCTCAAATTTGACTCCCGTACTATTCAATGCATTTGCCTTTGATGTACGAAGTCTAATTCATTAATTTTTATATAACGGTGCATTTTCATAATATCCGTCATAAAGGCAAACTTATGTTTTTGCCATCGTAGAAGTATAGTGGATAAGTCTTGTTGTAATCGTTGTCCTTTATACATATTGTCATTAAGGCTCATTTTTGTGCTGCTTTTACTGCTCGCATCAAAACATACGCGTAATTTTGTAGTCAGCGAATCTTGCTTAATTACTGCCTGATGTGGTATGTAGTATTTTCCTGAGTTGTAGTTCGTTGTATCTACTTTTCTCATATGACCCATATGTAAGTATTCATTCATGAAGTCAGTGTATTGTTGTCGTAAATTTTCATTTTTTGCGAACTGTCGTTCTAGTTGTAGTAGTCGTGCAGCGGCTTTTCTCTGTGTTTCACTGTTTAAATTTATGTTCAAGTTTGAATCCTTTAAAGGAAGTCGTACCGTATAGGTTCCGTCTGGGTTTCTTATTGTTGTTTCTTTATAGTAGTTTTCACAGGTCTGGTCGTCTTGTGTAAGTTTGTAGTTTTGTGGAATTTCTTCTAATTCCCAAAATTTGGTAAGTTGTCGTACATCTTCGGTGCAAGCCACCATACTCAGTATTTTTACTCCATTCTTCGTTTCATTGGGATAAAATCCGGATAAAATCCACCCTAACTCTGTGTTCTGAGCGATAATTCCGTCCCTTAGTCTTTCGAAACCCTGTAGTAATATTCTGCTATATTCTTGGGCACCTAATATTATGTCAATTGGGCCCTTTTTATAATAAGTTGGGTCTGCTATAAGTACGTTATCCAACATTTTTTCTTGTAATTGTTGTAAATCATTCCTTGGTAATGAACTTGTTAGTTTTGGTAGTACTATTAGCGTTACTGGCAGTTTGTAATCGCTAGAGTGTCTTGGTTGTAGAGTAATGTTGATTGTGTAGTTTGACGTTTTTGGTTTTTCATCTCCGATACCTTTTATTTCGGCTTGGATTTTTTGACGTGGGTAAGACAACAATTGTGCTACTTCTTCTGTGCAAAATGACGCTTCTGATCCCTGATCACATAATACTCTCAGCAACTGTGGCATCCCATCAAACGAGGTAGTTCTTACTATGGCAGTAGCTAGTAAAGTTGTATTTTTTGAGTCAGTGTTAGTAGCAGATAAGTTCGATGTCGTTATATTTTGTGTCTTCTCTGTACTTGTATTTTTTGGTATGTATTTTTTAGCGTTCTCATTGTTTTGAAACGGCCTAGATTGATGCAATAATGCGTTGTGTCCCTTATGTTGACAAATTTCACATTGTTTATAAACTGCACTGACACATTGTTTCTGGTCATCGTGATTTAAGCAACGTTTGCACATTCTTTTTTGCACGACGGCCTTGTATCGATCGTTGACGCATAACGCCTTGAAACTAGGGCAGTGATGAATAATATGATCATTTTTTTGACAAAACCAACAGCGTTTATATTTTTCTGTTGTTTGTTTATCCCGTGATAGTTGTCTGTTAGTATATGATGTAGATCCATCAAAAGATTTAAGGCAATTGAAACGGTTTTCCATGAATTTCATCATCTCGTCAAAGGATTGTATTTTATTTCGGTTTTGCAGTTGATCTTCATACTTGGTATTTGTTTCTTCATCCCATTTTCTACTGACTATTCTTATCAATAGAGGCCCCCAAGACGATGTGTCTAAGCGTTGATTTTTTAGTGCCTCAAGACATTCATTTATAGTGTCATGCATTTCTCGTAATTGTGCCGCATTTGCTCGTTGCATTTTTGGTAAATCTATTAATTTGTCAATAAACTTAGTAGCAATCATGCGCTCGTCTTCATATCTCTGCGTCAGCAACTTCCAAGCAGTTTCATAATTTATTTCGCTTATTGTTAAATGACGTATTAATCTTGCTGCATCGCCTTTTACGTGTGTTTTTAGGTACTGCATTTTTTCTGTTGATGAAATTGATTTATCTTCGTGAATTGTTTTTCTGAATAAGTCTTGGAATGTATCCCAAGAGTCATAGTCCCCCGTGAATATGGGAATACTTATTCGTGGAAGTTTCCCTGAGGATTTAGTCGTAATCACTTTTTCATCTGAGATTTGAAAGATTCTTTCTTCCAATAACTCCGTAGTAATATCGTAATCTTTCTGAGTTTTTTCGAAACAATTGTCTCTGAAGTAGCTGTTGTCCAGTGTACTTTCGGCCATTAGTAGTCCGATGTGAGTTTCTTCGATTTCTAGCCATTGTTTTTGTAAAGTTTGAAGTAGTGTTTGTAAATGCCATATAGGCTTGTTTTGTATAACGGATTCCTTAGCCTGAGTTATTTTCTTAGCTATCTGCGACATTCGGAATAGCTGTATAAACAGTTTTGGGCTACTGACTCCGTCCTTGTCTTCATCTTCGTCTAATAATCGTGGTTCATAGACACTTTGCACATGTTGTAGCCTTTCTTCGCACTCTTGAAGGTACTTGATCCCTTCGTCGTAACATTTTTTAATGTTGCCAAAGTAGTTTGTAGTAATATATTTATGAGTTGATAACACCTCCTGTTCCTGTAGTCTTAAGTGGTTTCCTTGAACTCGCTGAAAAACTTGGTCTAAGGTTTTCTTTCTCTCGTTGATGTATTTTTCTGTTTTTCTTGTGGGCGAGTCCTTTTTTATGTTTGTCAATACCCTTTTGATCTCGTTGTAATCCGCTTCCTGGCTCCTGATTAGTTCGTTAACTTCCTGTATCTCCATAGTGCTCTTCTTTCTTCTTCCCTGACGCCCTACCCTACTCTAATAGTTAAGTCAGTACTAGTGGTATCTGCGCTCTTGTTATATCTGTGCGACTTCTCAATCAGCTGGTGAGACCCGCTTGTGGGAGGCCAGTGACTGATCCGCAACGAGAGGCTTTCCGACAGAATACCCTAGTACAATGTACTTCAGATTACTGAAAACTGATGCTTTGTTGAGTACACCAGCCCTCAGTTCTCCGAAGTGTCAGTCTGTCAACGTATATCCCTACAGTGGGCAAGGGGACCGCGCGATTCAAATGCTCGAAGGACCAAAATGTACGTCCACCCTTAACAAACGTCACGTAAGGCCGCAATACTGTCAAGGGTGTGACGGTACATGAAAATATATGATAAGTTGAAGGAACCTACGAAGACCTACAAGCCTAACAGTCCCTACGACCCTAAGACATATAAGCCCTACAGCCCTAACCTACCATATACCTAGTGTGTGATAAATAAATATATAAATAAGTTCAGGATGTCTGCACCATGCGACCTAAGGTTACAGACGGATAGTAGACAGGAATACCAGGTTCGGGAAGGGTACACTCACTGCCAGTCCCGCAGACTCACGAGACTGATCAGAGATGGCTAAAGGTGTCTTGGCCACAGTGAGGGGTAATGAGACAAGAATATAAAATTCAAACTGATTTATTTACAAAATGTTCTGCTTATATACTACTTATTTCTTAACACACACTATTATACAAAGTCTATGTGTCCTATGCGTGTAAGATGCAACTAAATCATTCTTTTAACTGGGCCGCGCGTCAGCCAGGCCGAGTGCTGAGTCAATGTCCAAAGGTAACATTGAACACATAAGCACAATGTTTTGAGTGCGTTACAGTAAGATAGAGAGTGATATCTATTGCTTTGTGGTTTTTCACCCCAAAAATAAAAAGCCGTTTCCTATCAATATTTTTTTCGTAGAGTTACTTAGTTTGATGTACAGAATGCTTGGTTGACAGCTTTATGAAGGGTCTTGTGGTTTTGACCAAACAATTTGTGAATTCTGTTTTTTTTTTTCGTTTTGTCACAACAAAATAAAACTTTTTTTCTTATAGTGGAAGCCAAGAGACTTTGTAAGAACGTGCTGCGAGTGAACCGTGCAGACTTCCACAAGATGACTGCTTGTCGGATGTTCACGATCGATGGACGTCTACCCCATGTGTTTAATAGTCTATTTGTGGAGTATGTTATTATAATACTGCAGTTTGCTCTCTTAGCATGGTTAACAAAAGTCAAGGAACTTTACATTTTACTAGAAGAAGAAGTCAATAAAAATAAAAATCAGACGTACGTAAGTACGTGAGACGTTCTCTGGTATTGTTTTAATCTATCCAATGATTTGTTTTTTCTTACATTGAGTTCTACCTCAAAATCATGATATTTCACCACAAAATAAAAGTCGTGTCCGAGCAATTATTTTTGCGTAAAGTTATGAACTTAGTTTCATGACGGTTACGTGATGGATGTTTTCACACCTTCTATTTATCAGATTCCAGAAAATTATTTCACTAATGGGAACTACATAAGCCCCAAGTGTTATAATAGAATAATGTTTCTTTGACGCGGACAGAAGCTATCTATAATACACACATCAAAAGTGTCTAGGGATCAAGCATTTTTATGCGGATTTCTTGAGATTGAGATGTGGCTTTGTAATAAATTTATGATTTTATAAATTTATATGGATCCTTTTTGGTGCATTTCATAATTTGAATCAGGAACTCTCAATCAAATTCGAGTAAAAGATGAAAATAAGCTGTCAATATTTTCCCTATAAAAACATACAACGCATTGAAGACATTATTAGTGCTACTGTTTCCCTACTACTGATTAAAACCAACGTTATTATGGAGCGGCGACGTCATTTAAGCAGGGAAGAAATGCTCAGAGCCGTGGGAATGATAGAAGCTGGTTCCCGGCAACGTACTGTAGCTTTAGCTCTGAATACAAGTCAGAGTGTTATCAGTCGACTTTGGACACGTTACCGAAGCACTGGTACCGTGGCTGAGCGCCATGGAGGACGGTATCGCTGCACCACACGGAGACAAGACCGATACATTCAAATCTTAACTCGAAGAGCTCCAACAATAACCGCCATGATGTTAGCCGTGAGGCTTCATCACTCTTCAGGGAACTTAATTAGCGACCAAACAGTCAGAAACCGCTTGCATGAAGTGAACCTTCATTCCCGAAGACCGCTACGGGTACCACCTATAGCAATGCACAATCGTAGGATTCGATATCAATGGGCTCTTGAACACAGAAATTGGGCAGAAGAACAATGGCGTTTCGTGTGCTTTTCTGATGAGTCTCGTTTTGGTATGAGACCGGATACAAGACGTATACGACACTGGAGAACCCCTGGACGCCAACAGCACATTAAAATCCTGCCAGGAAGTCCATCCTTATAGTGGTGGAACCATCATGGTATGGGCGGGTATTTGGATCGGCGGAAGAACTGAGTTGATTTGGATCAGAGGCAACCTCAACGCTCAAATTTATGCTGAGACGATTGTATCAGACGTCATCGTTCCTCTACAAGTGCAAATCGGTCCCTTATTTCAGTTAATGCATGATAATGCACGACCGCACACCGCAAGAGTTGTAAGACAGACTCTCGCCGCAGCTAACATCAATGTCCTGCCCTGGCCTGCTCAGTCGCCAGACTTGAACCCGATTGAGCATGCATGGGATATGCTACAGAGAAGAGCTCTGCCGAATATGGAGGGTATCCAGTCGCAAGAAGACCTTTTTTTGTTGTTGCAACGAACATGGGCGGCCATTCCACAGCGTGATTTGGATGAACTCATTTTGAGTATGCCAAACCGATGTTCTTGTGTTGTTAGTGTTCGCGGTAGAAACACGGATTATTAATTGTTTAAGTTACCCAATAAAATTTTAAAGAAAACTGTGTTTTCAGTCATTTTTTCGAACTTTAATGTTAGTGGTTCAAATGTCAAAAATCCCTTTATTAGGATAATGGCAAATTTCTTTATTAATGCAAAGGTGACTTGGTTTATCGTTACTGTGACAAACGAAAACACTTTATTTGATGAATCCTTAAAGAAAATTTTAATTAATATCAATCAGGAGAAAAGTTATTGCAAAAATATATGTTGATCCCTAGATACTTTTGATGTGTGTATTTGTCGCCGCGAGGAGACCTATAAGCTAAGCTTATTACATAATGTTATTGATTGTAACTAGTTGAATTATAATTTCTTATTCCATAAACGATAATATTGCCATCTGTGAGATACTCTGGCAACTATTATAACACCTGTGAGTGCCATTGACTAATTTCGTTTGAGTATCAAGCTCAACAGCGCCATCTGTTGGCTTGTCTTAATCAGTATCACTTGAAAATCAATTATCAAACTAAACTCGATGTTCTAGCTAAAACTATCGTTATAATTAACATAAGAATATTTGATTAACAACTTTAGGGTTTCATTCATATTAGCAATTAATAGTTAATCACTTGACATTATGATTCGGCGTCACCTGTCAGGGAAAATGGCGCCGAATGTGATTTTACCGTCAATACCTGAATGTTTAAATTTAGTACGAGAACTAAGTAAGTCTCAATAATAGATCCCAACTTTAAATTAATAAGACTATTTTACACAGTGATTTACTAGTAAAAAGCTTTTGTTTAACATAACTGTTTATATCACCGGAAATGTTCCATGATAGCACAGATTAAAGACTAAAAAGTAATGAGACAACTAGTTTATTATTAATGATTGAAAACGTGTTCAAATTGGTGAATTCTGTTATTATTTAATAGTAACACAATTATTGTAAAGTGTTTCATTATTATTTGTGAGGCTGATTGAATTTACTATTGTAATAAGTTGCTGAACTGATATTGTGTTACTTCCGCCCACTCAGAACAGACAGGGAGCAACGATCCGTCACGTTAGCTTACGATTAGCAAAAACAATTGAAATACTAAGTAATTATAAGTGTTTAATGAAGTGAACGATCTGTAATACGATTTAAAATAGTGTGAAGAGTTTCTTCTCCTCAACCATAATAATTTGCGAATGGACGACTCAACTCTAGAAAGTTAATCAGTTTCTGTACATAAATGGTTTAATAGAAATAAACGTTTGGAATTTGAGTCAAGTGCTGTTTGTGATTTCAAATACCCACCTACCTATCTATCAACAATGAAGAATCGTATCGCAAGGCGATGTGATACATGACTGAAAGACAATATGGAGGCGAATGGCGCCAATAATTTGGGGACAGTGTTCCTCTAAGCTTTCCCTGCCGTGATATCAGAAGAGGTGATAGCTCTTGCGCGCTGCTCACAGTGCCGGACATCCAGAACAATTACAAGCAACTACCGAACTAGAACTCTTGCTTTCGTGACCATGGCCGAAGGCGTGGCAAAGTATTTTTCACCGAAGTGGTCACCACGAAGCTTTTCAAGAGAGAGCGACTTATTATGCTGCCACAGCCAATATACAGTGTTAAGTGGCAATGAACTGATAAACAAGAAGATACTTAGGAAGACTAAGATAGCCAAAGAGTTGGCTGCATTTTCATCCAAGTGGCTGACAGATACCAACATGATAATTTATTGCAACACTTGACCCAAAACAAATCATAAGAACACATACTGAAAATGCAATTTATATTGGTAAACAAACAATGAAGTTGTATGTGATGGAAAACTTCATTTATTGCACTCAAAATTGCTAACATGTACAGCACAGAATGACCGAAGCAGAATAAACAAAGATTGGACTCCGGGAAAGCATAATTATCAATAAATAAACCTGCTAATGGATCATCAATCCCGGGAAGTATTTTGTTTAATTTATTTTAGTATTTTGTTACTGTAGAGAATTTTTACAGTTAACATTATTTTAACTTAACACATCCCAGGCTGGTTATGGTAACTTGACACCTGTGGAAGTGAAATAAAAACACTCCATTTAATTCACTCAATGGAATGGAATGCTATCAATGGTTTTTGAAATATAACCAGTAATGATGTGTCAGAAACTAAAATCATGAATTAAGAGCGGGCCTAACGCCAGGATAAATTCTGATTTCCCCCGCGCGTCTCGCTACACCCGCATTAGTGCCGATAACAAACACGGGCGGCCGCGGCGCCACGACGCGCGAAGCGTGGGACCAAGCTTGCGTAGTGTAGCGGGTAGGGCGTAGTATATGCAAGCAACACAGTTAAATAAAGCCACTTTTTTTTCTTATTTTTTTTTGTATTCATTTTTTAACACCTTCTATACAATACATTCCTATGTTGTTTGTATGTCGTGAAATAAAAGTTTCGACTTTTGAGTACTCCATTTCATCTTAATTTTTTTCTCCATTTCGTTTTATCATCACGCCTGTTATTTTTACGACCCGAATGGCGCAGCGGTAGTGAGGCTGCCTTACGTTCTTAGGGTCCCGGGTTCGAATCCCGGTCGGAGCAAATGTTTGTGTGATGAATGTGATGAGCATGGACATTTGTTTCCGAGTCATGGATGTTTATATGTATGTATAATATGTATGTATTTACAAACAAAAAGTATCTATGTAGTAACTATCTGGTGTCCACGACACAAGCCTCGTTGCTTAGTGTGGCACTAGATGGCGCTGTGTGTAATGTCCAGCAATATTTATTTATTTATTTATACTTGAAGGTGGTTTTTTTTTTGTTTTTTTGGCCCACGAGTGCCATACGCTCGACAACATAAACAAACACATATAATGTCTACAATTTTTGCACAAATACCAACTAAAAAGAAAATGTTATATTATAAATACATTAAAAACGATAACAAAAAGTAAAATGATGAAATAATAAAATAAATAACATTCAATTTTTTAATAACTTATAAAATTTATAAATACTGTGACCATTAATAAGAGCAAAAAGGCATTCATAAACACCAAACATGACAAAATCGAGAAATGTATAAAATTGATAACCATAATAAAATTGAGGACATACCGTACAATAAGAATCAATAATAAAAGTAAAAATAATAGAATGTATAAAATTTATGACATTGGTAAAATTGATTAAGTAACGAATAAAAATTGATGAAATTAAAAAAATAAAGATAATATATTGATAACTATGCTAATATTTAAAAATGCATAAGATTGTATTAATGATACCTATACATGATATATACCTAATTGATAAAAACATTGATGAAAATTGTTTTAAATTGATACATCAAGACACAATAACAAAAATTATAGAATGTGTAAAATTAATAACATTGGTAGAATAAATATTTATAAAATACTGTGCCCGTTAATAAAAAGAACAAAAAGGCAATAATAATAAAAAGCACAAAAGATAAAATCGAAAATTTTATAAAATTGATAACAAAAATAAATTTGATGACATACACTAAGAATCAGAAACAAAAAGTAAAAATGGAGGAATGTGTAAAATTTATGAGCTCAAAATGAAAATCCCAGGCGGCCAGAACATTTTTGGTTTTCGATCATGGGTGTCGTTTTCATAGTTTTTGGGGTCGCTGAATACAAAAATGAGGTCAATTTTGACCTCATTTTCGTATTCAGCGACCCCAAAAGGCAAGATGGTGCCGGGAAAAAAATGTGGTTTTTCCATCATGGGTGTCATTTTTATGGTTAACGTGGTCACCGATAACGAAAATGAGATCAAAATGAAAATCCAAGATGGCGCCCAAAAAAATTTATTTTTGCGTCAACCCCGAAAACCATGAAAACGACACCCATGACGGAAAATCAATAATTTTCCTGGGCTCCATCTTGAATTGTCATTTTGACCCCATTTTTGTAATCAGCGTCCTCGAAAACCATGAAAACGACACCGATGACGGAAAAACCAAAAATTTTCCTCGCCGCCATCTTGGATTTACATTTTGACCTCATTTTCGTAATCAGTTTCCTCGAAAACCATGAAAATGACACCCATGACGTAAAATCAAAAATTTATGCCGGTGCCATCTTGGATTTTCATTTTGACTTCATTTTCGTTATCAGTGACCCTAAAAACCATAAAAACGACACCGATGACAGAAAAACCAAAAATTTTCTTTGGCACCATCTTGAATTTTCATTTTGACCTCATTTTCGTTATCAGCAGTGATAGGAATAGGTAGTGCTTATTAGCCTAAACTTCGAAGAACAGAGACAAGAATCGGAGACTTCCTTAGACCACAGAATAGATAATAGTACTTGCTTAGACTGTATTTTTTTCCGGGACATCACGTAAGTACCTACATCAAAAGTTTATGTTATTTGGAATAAGTAATTGGTCTATGTTTACCTAAAGTTTGCGACTAGACATAACATAACACAGTCGTTACAACCATCAAAATTTCTGAAAGTTTTCTTTTTTTAAGAACATTTTGGAAACGACTTCTTCATCATAAAACTATGAAACGCTATCTTTGTCAAGGAGCCGTACACGTTTTGAAGTAAATATCTACTTTCTAGCTCACTCTCGGCCACGTTTGTTGAAATTTCTAAAGTTCAAGTGATTTATTATTTCAAAAACAAAAGGTATTTGGATTTTATCTTACTAAAATATATTTCTGAAGTATATTTCAAAATTCTAAAATAATAGCCGGGTTACATTGTTTAGTAACACACTTAAACTTTAAAAACACCATTTAATCTTTATTGCAACGAAAGTACAATGGGCGGACTTTTATGGCTGCGCATTTAGTTATCTACTCTTAGAATTTACAAAAAAAAACTCGTCGTGGTCGCATAATAAAATATAGTCTAAGGAAGTCTCCGATTCTTTTCTCTGTTCTTCTTCGAAGTTTAGGCTAATAAGCACTACCTATTCCTATCACTGGTTATCAGTGACCACGTAAACCATGAAAAAGACACCCATGACGGAAAATCTAAAATTTTCCTCGGCGCCATCTTGGATTTTCATTTTGACCTCATTTTCGTTATCAGTGACCACGTAAACCATGAAAACGACACCCATGATGGAAAAACCTAAAAATTTCATCAGCGCCATCTTGGATTTTTATTTTGACCACATTTTCGTAATAAGCAACCATGAAAACCATGAAAACGACACCCATGTTTGAAGAAACCTAAAATTTTGCTCGCCGCCATCTTGGATTTTTATTTTGACCTCATTTTCGTTATCAGCGACTCCGAAACCATGAAAATGTCACCCACGACAGAAAAACCAAAAAACCAACTTCAAGTATAAAAATAACAGGCGTGAATGTTTACAGAGTGAACCTCAGTGGCCATTAAGTCGCGCAAAAGTCCAGTCGCGCAAGTGTCTTTCGCGCAAGTTTCTTGATACCTACTACCTACCTACCTACTACCTATCTACTACCTACCTACTACCTACCTACTACCTACCTACCTACTACCTATCTACTACCTACCTACTACCTACCTACTACCTACCTACTACCTACCTACTACCTACCTACTACCTACCTACTACCTACCTACTACCTACCTACTACCTACCTACTACCTACCTACTACCTACCTACTACCTACCTACTACCTACCTACTACCTACCTACTACCTACCTACTACCTACCTACTACCTACCTACTACCTACCTACTACCTACCTACTACCTACCTACTACCTACCTACTACCTACCTACTACCTACCTACTACCTACCTACTACCTACCTACTACCTACCTACTACCTACCTACTACCTACCTACTACCTACCTACTACCTACCTACTACCTACCTACTACCTACCTACTACCTACCTACTACCTACCTACTACCTACCTACTACCTACCTACTACCTACCTACTACCTACCTACTACCTACCTACTACCTACCTACTACCTACCTACTACCTACCTACTACCTACCTACTACCTACCTACTACCTACCTACTACCTACCTACTACCTACCTACTACCTACCTACTACCTACCTACTACCTACCTACTACCTACCTACTAACTACCTACTACCTACCTACTACCTACCTACCGGTTAATTCGGACGGGTTGTATATATTTAAAATAATTTCGGACAAAAACAATGCACATAAATCAATCATCCGTTTATTTTGCGTTTACTATGAGCTTATGCACGTAAAAAATACATAGTACCTTCGACTTCGGCAATCAGCCATCTTTTGAGTCTTCAACTGTTTTAGTTATCGCTTTTCAATTGTATTTTTCTTGTTACCCATGTTACACAAAAAAAATAATTGATTCAATGATATTATTAATGGCGAATTGGCGCGGAGCAAAGTGACATAGACTACCCGTCTCAACAGAGCGAGGGCAACTGATCGGCGAGTGATCGGTGAAACAAACTGATGTCTCAAGCTCGCGTCACGCGGGACGGAAGACTGCGTATTGCGCGGAATAAAAATGTAGTAAGCGCCAAATGCTTTGAGTCTGTTATCTCTTAAAATAGAAAATATTTTGAAAAAATGCCAAATGTCAGCTATAGGTTATACATGAGTGATAATATTTATCAAGTTTATGGTTCAGTAACATGCACCAAAATAGAATAAAAACCAATAATGTTGAAAATTAGAGGTAACTTTGTGATGGTTTTCTATCGAGAAAATTTTATCCTATTATGTTTTTCGCCAATGTCAACCATCACATTCATAATGAAGTTTCCTGACATATACTTTTTTTCCAATTGGAACATGATTTACTACTCTAAAAATCTAATCAAAGATTGAAGATTTTGCTTTAGGCCCGCTCTTAAGTTTTTTAATTACTACTAAGTAATTAGATAAATGAGTAGTAACAAATTTAAGACGTTGTTATTGACTTTTCATTCACACTTATAAGTTTATACCTCACAATCAGATATTGTTTGCGTTAAGTGCAACGTTGAGGGCTTTTCAAATAATTATGCAAATTTGAAAACATTTGTATTGGACAACATGTTGCAAGATTCATACAAAAACACTTTGTTAAGAAACTGATTTATAAAACAAGACAACTTATGAAATGTCAAACAAATTTCAGTTCAACAAGTTATGACAATGAAATCTTAGTGTGTTGTATCAACGAAGCAAAGCTTTTGATGTGTTATTAAAATGTGAATGTTTTGTCAGTGCAACTACACAACGAATAGTGTTCTTAAAATTGTTCTGATCAGTTTAACTTTCCCATCTTAGTTTAATTAACTTTTCAAAACAACTTGTTACCGACTCTATAACTTATCACTCCAACTAATTTTAACAATAGTAGGACTGCTTTGTTGGTCCAGTGGTCATGAGCCCTGTTATTAAAGCATGAGGACCTGAATTCGATTCCCAGGCCTGTCCGAGTGTTATTGGGTTTTTAATAATAATAATAATAACGAACTTAGGCCCCGATTACCACGGTTACCCATGCATAAGAAAAATAGGGCGCTGGTGTGTGCCTTGGACTCGCAACTCAAGAATATATTCGAAAGTAGCGAGAACCTCGTTGATACACACTCGATCCTGTTCTGTGGGGCTGTTGCGGCATGTCGTATAGCTAATGTCAAGTTCCCAAATTGTGACGTAGCTACTCGACCAAAACCAGCTGTACCAGCCTGGCAGCGCAGGATCGAGCGCCGTATCGACGGGGCCAGGGTACTCATCGGCAAACTATACTGCTTCAGGGAGGGCAATACACGACCACGAGTGATGCGCTTTGTGAGGCGGGCATTCTCGGGGACTGAAATCAGTCCTCAAGAATACATGTCCCGTGCCACAGAGCGCATCGACTTCCTGAAGCAGAAAGTTTATGCATGGGCGAACCGTATTCGGAGGTATAAGCGGCGGGTTGATCGGTATTCACAGAATCGCATGTTCCAGAGCGATGAGAGGTGGGTATACAGAGCTTGGGAGCGACCCGAGCAAAATATGACAGACGTGTGCCGCCCGGATGATGCCGCCACGAGTTCTTTCTGGCGCAGCATCTGGTCGGTACCCGTTTGTCATACTGAGGCTGACTGGATGCGTGATGTCGAGCGAGTGTGTAAACCTATCCCAGAAATGGAGCCAATTTTTATAACACCTTTAGATGTAGCCAGAGCAGTTCGTCCGTTACCAAATTGGAAATCCCCGGGACCGGACGGACTGCACAACTTCTGGCTCAAATGGTTTAGTAGTTCACACACTTGCCTGGCATCGCAATTCCAGTCATCCTTTGAGTCCGGGTCCCTTCCACAGTTTTTAACAACAGGCGTTACCCACCTGCTCCATAAGTCAGGTAGTCCCGCGGAACCCAAAAATTATAGACCGATCACGTGTTTGTCGACGATCTACAAGCTTCTTACATCCATTCTGAGAGTGAAAATTAATACACACATTGACAAAAACTCCATTATGTCAGCCTCTCAGAATGGATGTAGGAATGGGTCTCGCGGTACTAAGGAGCTACTCCTCATCGACATGGCCATTAGCCAACAGGTTCGTCGTTCTCGCAAAGATCTGTCGACATGTTGGATAGATTATAAGAAGGCCTATGACTCGGTGCCACATACGTGGCTCATGAGGGTGCTGGAGTTGTACAAAGTAGATACAACTCTACGCACCTTTCTTGAGTCATGTATGGGGCAATGGAAGACGGTCCTTCGATATCCAAGATGTCGACAGATCCAGGGGAGCGATGAGCCTGTATGGATTAAGCGGGGAATATTCCAGGGCGACAGTCTGAGTCCACTTTGGTTCTGTTTAGCCCTGAATCCTCTAAGCACATTGCTGGAGAATTCAGGCCTAGGCTGCCGGTTGAGGAAGGATGGTCAGGTTATATCTCACCTGCTTTACATGGATGATCTGAAACTCTTTGCCCCCAACAAATTACGACTGATGGAGCTACTGAAAGTAACTGAAACTTTTAGTAGCGCCATCAGGATGGAATTTGGTGTGGACAAATGTGCAGTCATGTATGTAAAGCGAGGGGAGATTATGGAGTCCGAGGGACTTCAACTCTCGGACTCCATACACCTGAAATCTCTTTCCTCATCCGAAACCTATAAGTATTTGGGTATGTCGGAAGCGTTAGGCATTAATGTAACTGACATGAAGCAATCATTGAGGGAGCGCTTCTTCGGTCGCCTGAGAAAGGTATTAAATAGCCTTCTTTCAGGCGGGAACAAGGTGCGCGCCTTCAATGGTTGGGTCATGCCGGTTTTAATGTACTCTTTCGGCATACTCAAATGGACTCAGACCGAACTCGACGCCCTGGATAGAAGAGTTCGTACACTGCTGACCGAAAGCCGGATGCATCACCCACGATCTTCGGTTATGAGACTGTACATCCCGCGGAAGTGCGGAGGTCGAGGCTTTTTAAACGCGAAGACCCTCCACAACCGCGAGGTGTGCAGTCTCAGAGAATATTTTTTTAAAGCCGAGGTGGGTATGCACCGAGATGTGGTCGCAGTGGACAAGGGACTCACCCCGCTGTCCATGGCTAAAGAGAACTGGCACAGACCTGAGGTACTTACCACCGATGACCGCAAGGAAGTATGGCAAGGCAAAGAGCTTCACGGGCGCTTCTACCGGGCTCTTCATGGGCCCGATGTAGATTTTATAGCGTCCGTGTCCTGGTTACGTTTCGGCGACCTCTTTGGGGAAACTGAAGGTTTTGTCTGTGCAATTATGGACGAAGTTATGTTGACGAACAACTACCGGAAATATATTATGAAGGACGGGACGGTTGACGTGTGTCGGGCATGCCACCTTCCGGGTGAGTCCATCAGACATATTATTTCTGGTTGTTCTCGTCTGGCTAACGGCGAGTACTTGCACAGGCATAACCAAGTAGCCAGGATTATACACCAGCAACTTGCCTTGAAATATAAACTTGTGGAATCTGAGGTACCGTACTACAAGTATGTGCCCGACCCAGTTCTCGAAAATGACCATGTCACGCTGTACTGGGATCGGTCCATCATTACTGACAGGACTATTGTCGCCAATAAGCCTGACATAGTGATGGTGGACCGATCAGCGCGCCGCGTAATGATAATCGATGTTACCATTCCGCATGACGAGAACCTCGTGAAAGCTGAGAAAGAAAAACAAATAAAATATCTCGACTTGGCACACGAGGTTCGCGGCATGTGGAATATGAACTCGGTTATCATTGTGCCGATTGTCGTGACGGCCAATGGCCTTATAGCCAAGAGCTTCGATGACCATCTATCGAAGCTCTCTTTAGGCGGTTGGATCAAGGGCCTGATTCAGAAGGCAGTACTCCTCGATACGGCTTGCATTGTGAGGAGGTTCCTGTCTCTGCAGCCCTAACCACCGGTGGCTTGGACCCTGCTCCCGACACCGGCGGACTACTATTTTTTTATATTTTTAAGTGTTTTTTTTTTGTATCGTTTTATTTTAAGAAATACTTAAAAATGTAAATAGATAAGGATGTAAGTGAATAAACGGAATAATAATAATAATAAATTTTATTTCAGTTAACTTGACAAACTTCTACAATATTTAATCTTACATAGAGGCCTCCTTTTAAGTATGATAAATACCTGTGCTAGGAGACCCCAGTTTTTCCATCAGGAATTTCTCAGTAGCTGGCCAATCATATGAATGGCAAATAGCCATATTGCTAAACGAGAGGCTTAGCAAAGTGTGGATTTATTATTTTCACCTCTGTCTAACCCCTCGGGGATTGCAGGTGTGATGTTTTGTACCTACACACTAAACTATTAGTGTAGACATTACAATAATATTAATATTTACCTGCACTGACTACCTTGTTGGTCTAGTGGCTGCAAGCGTGACTGTTGAGCATAAGGCCCTGGGTTCGATTCCCAGGTCAGGCAAAGTGTTGTTGGGTTTTTCCATTAGGAATTTCTCTGTAGCAGGCACAGAGTCCAAATTTGTGCCTGGTTGATGACAATAAGGCTTGCCCCCTATTACATGGGACTTCAAAATAAATGTTGGCATAATTAGGTATACCTCTGCCTAACCTTTCAGGAACAATAGGCGTGATGTTATGTTATTTACCTGCATGACTTTTCACATTTCAGGTTCCAGGCAATTGTCTTATCATAGAAGAAATGATATGTTTTATCAAAGAAATTGAGAGCAACTCTATGCACCCAGTCACTCCAAGATAGTGATGACATCAATTAACCGCTACCCCAGCAAATGATAATGGAGCAAGGTCACTTAAAAATGTGACTCAATGAACAATTTCAAAAACTAACAACTTCAAGGACTACAGTCTGGTGAACAGATGACCGTGTCGCCAGCTATGGAGCTATAAAATGGGGAACAGCATGAGAACAGCCAACCAGGGATGACTGTTACAGTGTCCTCACATCATAAACTAACATAAAAGGTGAGGAGTTTTCAAACTACTTCTTACACTTCCCCACTGATACCTACAGTGTTACAACAAAAGACTTAATACAATAGCCCAATCAACTTACCTACATGATGCTCATGTGTATTGAGTAACATGTTTCCACATTGATTATTTTAGTTTTTATAATCCTGCCAGTTGTAAGCAACTATTTACAAAAATAATAACAAAATATTAGTACTCCTAACAGTAACTAATAAAATAAAAATAAAAAAAAACTCACAAGCTATTGGTATCCGTGGAGGAAACAACAAGCTCAATGAGTAATACAAACACTCACAACAAATCAAACAAATACTGTCAGTGCCGTGGAGGTACTTGATAATGAACACAACAAATTACAAACAATCCTATCAGCAGCCGTGGAGGCCACTGATAATGAACACTACTAATGATCCTATCAGCAGCCGTGGAGGCAACTGATAAACAATACTCTCATGTTATCCTGCTGGGTCCACGGCGTACTTACGCCCAGAGCCTGGTTCCTTATATCCTGTCAAATCAAAGACTTCGTGCCTGTCACGGAGCAATGGTCCTAAACTCCTTACCCTTTAATCCTGTCAAATCAAAGACTTTGTGTCTATCATAGAGCGGTGTTCCTGATCCTATCCTTTTATCCTGTCAAATCCAAGACTTTGTGTCTATCACAGAGCATTACCTTCCCGTGAGAATGAACAAATAAAAACATGCTACTTACACTACACTTGCCAAATACAAATTACAGAATATCTAAAGCAATCAATAATTTTATTTAAGACGAATCTAGTAGACAGTAGGTTACAAGGTTCTAAAGTTGACTAAAAACCTAACTCATACCAAGCTTAACAATATTATGAATATGTTGAATAGCTCAAGCGACAATGTTATTTTTAACAAATAGCATTTAGCATCAAAAAATTCAAATACAAGTTGCAAAACTGCTTGCAAACTAACTGATACTAAACACAACAATTCAACGAATATTGCTGGACAATTGAAGCAACAATATTCTATTCAGCTAATAGCTGATTAAACAATATTAATAACCTTAATACAATTAATGTTATTTGATAATGCAGGCTACAACATTTTATTCAGCTAACAGCTCATACCAGCTTCAATCTAAGCACTACTAAAAATTTGAACAAAAATTTCAAGCAGATTAACTCTGTGACTGTGTGTATGTGTCTAGGTGATACATAAACGCATTTAATTTTAAATACAAGGAAAACTGAGTAGATGTCAGATCTATTACAAGCTTTCTATGTTGACTGAAACTCTCTGTTACCAAATCCTACAATTCAATGAACATTGTAGGATAATAATAGCAACAATAATCTGCCGCCAAAATTTATCTCCACTATTTCAGATAACAACCACAAAACTCCACATAGTGACGACATCGGCAGGTGCAGAGCGCGCACCGCCGATCAGAATGGCCGTGTCGCCGCGAGGAGACCTATAAGCTAAGCTTATTACATAATGTTATTGATTGTAACTAGTTGAATTATAATTTCTTATTCCATAAACGATAATATTGCCATCATTATTGTGTAGTAAACATCACTTTACTTTATTACTATTTAACTTTCAACATAAACAGCTATTACACGTCGGACCACAGATGCTCCTCTCACAGATTAGGGAGGCTTGGTGGCCGCTAGGTGGCAGGAATTTAGCCAAACAAGTTGTTCATCGATGCCCTAAGTGTTATCGCCTGAAAGCTATCACACCACAACCAATTATGGGTAGTTTACCTAACGAGCGACTGCAGCCAGGTTTTCCTTTGAGGTGTGGAGTAGACTACGCCGGTCCCATGTACATACCTACTGAACCGTAAAGGTAGGGGCGCGAAATTGGAAAAGTGCTATCTATGTCAGTTTATATGTTTCTCAACTAAGGCTTTGCACTTAGAACTTGTTACTACATTATCATCCGAAGGTTTTATTCTGGCACTATAAAGATTTATCTCACAAAGAGGTAAACCTTTACAAATCTTTTCGGATAATGGTAGTGATTTCGTGGGTGCAGCTAGGGAATTCACACATTCCTTAAATAAATGTTCTGATGATCTAAAAAATTTTAGTTCAGAAAATCACATTGAATTTAAATTTATTCCTCCATACTCAACTCATTTTGGCGGCTTGTGGGAAGCGGGGGTAAAATCCTGCAAGCACCACATTGCCCGCGTAATAGGCAATGCACATCTTAATTACGAGGAGTTCAGCACGGTTTTAGCTTTAGATTGGACTAAAACAATAAAACACATAAGACCTGTTTTATAGTTAGTTCAGTTAGTATGCAAAGTTTCATGATCTAATTTTAAGTATTTTTAAATACCAGTAGTTTATTGTTCGATTTGGAACTTTGGTTTTCTTTTTTCTATCGAGAAAAGTTTATGGAATCGTGGTTTATGTCTTTGGTGAAGTACACTGCCAATTTAAGGGTTAACCCTTAAATTGGCAGTGTACTTTAAATCCCTGAAATGGTTTAGCATGATCCTCCGTTACGCCTAAAATACTGCAGCATTCATTTTCAAATAAAAATATTGTTATATGGTAAAGTTGAGGATTAATGCTAAGTCCTATTTTTGACGAAAACACGATTCCATAAACTTTTCTCGATAGAAAAAAGAAAACCAAAGTTCCAAATCGAACAATAACATGCTAAGCTACGTGGGGTTCACATTTAGATAATCAAAAACTCGAGGTATTGCAGGTCATTCCGAGAAAAATCGTAATTGAACTGCTGTAGAAACAACCCGACTAGTACTGTACTTTACATATTTCCGAAGTGTTATGTCGTATGGTATTCAGTTGTCGAGAAATGCTGCCGATATTCAAACAATCATTTTATTACAGAAAAGGTCTTTCAATCAATTACTCAATTTGTTACTCTGTGGGACTCTGTCCCAAGCAAGCAATAACTTTGCTTTCTTTGGATACTAATAAATATTTAAAACTAGTTTTAATACTGAAAGGACTGTTTTTTGTTTCGCCAATTAATGATTACGACAGACTGCTGATGACCAATGAGGGTAGTGTCATGGCCTTTGTCTGAAATGCCCCAACAAAACTTTTTTGGTAAAAGCTGATAATTATTATAATCACTATAGTAAGAAGTCCTTCACAAGTTACTAATGGATTGGATGATCACATGAATATTTAAACTGTATTATAAAGTGTATTTTGTCGCCGCAATGTCTCATTTTCTTCACAGAATTATTTATGATTATAGACTCATTAGCCATCCTGCAATGGACAAGTTAAAGTTGAAAATTGAAAAAGTGTTAAAAATACCAAAAAATGATCCAAGAGACTCATTCCAAGTATTACCCAATAACAGATTGGACAAAGATGTTCAAAGAATAATAGGTTCTTTTAACTTTGCACTTGGTGTGTTTTTAAATTCAAAATACAACGTAAGAAATCATCATATTTATTCGGCTGGGGGAGTAAGTCGCATAGTTTCATTCTGCTGTATGCTAATTATGAATATGTCTTGCATCTATCGAATAGTCTTCGTAGATATCAGGGGTGTGAATAAAAACATGTCAAGAACAGAAGAAGACTTCTTTTCACTGTTTACTACAATTCACTTAATCATTTTTATGGTTGGGTTTACGATAATGTTTATTTCAAATTTATTGCATAAGAACGACAACATCATACTTATTATAAAGCTCCAAACTATACTCGAGAGCATCGATTTTAGTAAAAGTATTATGTGTTTTATTGTTTGGAATTGGATCTCAGTACTTACTGTAATATTTATTAATATTTTTACACACACACTGTATTTCACAACGTGCCACTATCCCAATGTCATCGACTTGATTCTTGATATAGTTATCTGCACACTGTTCATCAGTATGGAAATCGATTTAGTTATAAGCACCCGAATCATTATATTGTTAAGAAAATACTTGAACGAGTGGATTAAAGAAGTTGTAATAATGAACAGTGATAACGAAAACAATGAACGAACTTTGGAACAATTCGAGACATACCAAAGTATCTTGAAGGCTTACAATTTGTATAAGAAAATTTATCAAGTATGGGTAAGTTCACGAATTTTGAACTTAAGCAAAGACAAAGCCTTATTTAGTTCACTTAGTACACACAAATTAATGTAAAACATTTTGTTTTTTCTAGGCATTATATCACATGTTTAGCATATTTTACCGTAATCTCTTGAATTTCCAACTCATATGCTCATTACTGAAAGGATCTACAGTGTTGGAGAACCAAGTAAGTGTGATCCTTTTCTGTTTGTTTTTTTTAATGAACTTGTATTTCCCACTGCTGGGCAAAGACCATATCCATCCAGGTACTCTCTTTCTGGACCACCATGAACCAACCTTCCTGATGCGCATCCAGATCATCTCGCCAAGTCTTTCTAGGCTTGTCTCAGCGGCACCGTCCATTCTCAGGCACCCACTGGGTTATAATCTTGTTTATTTTCCTTTTAGGCAATGTTCCACGTTTTAGCGATTGTTTTAATGCTAACAAAGAACATGGCTCTGGTGTTTTCGCACAGTATACACTGTGAGAAGTTCTATGCCACTGTTGACGATGCAGCGACGACTTTAATAGAGCTTATGAAGAACAGGGACTGTCCAAGTAAGACAATGTTTCTAGAAGTGGTTAACTGGAAGAAAGAGTCCTCTTATTTTTTGAGTGTTATGTCTGCAATATTTGTGCGATGTCAGAAATCTTAAGAAGTACGTTTTTCGGGTAATTTACTATAATTCTCTGTTCGTTAGTTAGCACATTTATTTGGTTAAAAAAGAAGAAAAATACAACAAATACGTGTACAATAAATATTAAACAAGGAAGTCACAAAATTACATTATTAAGACAGGCATAGCCACAAATTATTTTTTTATAGCTCACCATAATTTCCATAAAATAATCTCAAAAAGCTCAAAATACTTACTCCTCCTTCAAAGTTTAAATTTTACTTGGCAATATTTTTTACAGTAAATCAAAAACGTCTGTGCAAGAACATTATACGGACGAATCAAACGTTCAGTAAAATGAATGCGTGTGGCTTGTTTAACTTAGACGCATCGTTACTAATGGATTTCATTAAGGTGACCAGTAATTACTTTGTTTTACTGCTACAGTGTAATTTTCTTTAAAATAGCATTTATGAGAAATATGTTGGTTTTTTATTGATGTCCTTTCCTAAAACTTTTGAACAAACCAACATAGTTAGTTTACGCTTTGAAAAATGCTACTGATGCCGCGGTTAACGCAGGTACCTTTTGGGCCCTAGCAGTATCAGAAAGTCACACTACGTACCATACCGTTTACACCAAAGAACTTAAAGAAAAAAAACTAGACCTGATTCACATGTCTCAAGACAGTTTTTTAATTGATAGACCCAAACGAGCTATTTAGGTCTTGTGCCGGACGGGCGTAATCCGCTGATGGCGTGGATACGTGTACCTGGTGCTCTGCCTATACCCTATTACTACCGGGCGCACGCTTGTACTATACTTCGCCGCCAGACGGCGCTGACGTCCTACACAATGTTACAATAAAATACCTCCCCACATTCTTCAACTGAATGAGACGAAATTTAAATCTTGTATAAAACGCACACTATGTAGGCAAGCATATTATAAGTTGGGGATTACATTGATGATAAAAATGCTTGGCTAAATGCTGGTCCTGCTCCACAACCATAGGTGGGGGGGCAAACTAATTGTTTGTACTGGTCGGGCATTATTTGAGTCCATCGACACGTAAAGAAGAAGATGAAGAATTGATTCCCATGTTAATGTATTGTGGAAGCTGCAGAAGATTGTAAAAATATACTTGCATTGTATAGATTCCAGTTCTTAGTATTATATAATTGCATTGCACATGTGTGAGTACTTTGTACTGTTCAGCCACCATTTACATTTATTTATCTTTCATTGACTTGAATATGCCTTGGTAGCTGAGAGAATGTCATGCTCACTTAGATGTCTCGCTGATGGTGGCGGGTGTGTCGGGTCATTTAGTTCCCTTCAATATGGTTGAGTTGAATGGCGCCGGTACATGCGTCATGTCTGTGAACGGGCGCTGTCAGTTGGGACTGGTCATCTCTTAGCTGCCAAGGTTCATTTTAATTACTTTATTCATAAATTTTTGATCTAATCTTTTACTCTGGATGCTCTTAGTGTGCACGTCTTTCTACATCGTTCTCACATATATGTATAATCTCAAAATTAATGATGTAACCAAGATTTTGTAACAATATTTTGATTTTAAAAGAGTGTCCATGGAGTTTCTTGCCCGTTCTTCTCCATAGAGATCTACGCTAGGGAATGGGCAACTACAGTACTTTCTCAAGTTATTATGCCTTGTGACTGGGACTGTAGCTTTGATTTTCTTTTTTGTATTTGAGACTTTCAAAAGTGCCATAATGGTCTAATTGAAATAAATGCTTTGAGTTTGAGTTTGAGTTTGACACCTAATTAACTGTAGCTGTAACTGATCATTCTTCGCTATCTCAGGGCGTTGACCTAACGAGGGGGGATAGGGGTTACTGGGAAAATAAGACACTTATTTAACTTTCATGACTGTACAGGAAGCGATTTCAGGATTAATTCGCGCACTACTTTTTCACTGTTTACTTATACATATTTAATTGCCGTACTGATGACTACGATTCTAAGAAAAGTCGAGTTTACTAAGGTACTCCAGAACTTTACTGTAACGAGGACCCTGATTTCGCTTTCTGATTTCGGAAAACTTTAATGAAAATTTGATTATGGAATTGTACAATCTTTCTGCAAATTACAATTTTGAGCTTATGTTTAAACACATTATATACATCGCCACAATAACACATAACGTTATTTATGTACAGACATAAAAACAACGAAAATCTTTATTAAAATGTGGAAATTATTTCCATAAAACCGGACAGCTTTTCCAAAAGTGTCTGGATGAAGGGTCTTACAGGCTGAATTACACGAAAACTGTTGCTGTGACTGTAAGTATATAATTGCCATATACTAGACGAGTATATGGTCCATCTAAAACTGTTACTTATTTTTTCGTGTCTGTATCTTTCAGCCTGTAGCGATCCTTCAACTGAAAATCTGTAAGACAATTTTTTCTTGTTTTTGTCGAATATGGCCGCGCTAGACCGTCATACTCTCGTCTAAGTGGTTCAACTATAAGCTAAGTTATAAAAAATTACTATATCCAGGCCTAGGTCGCAACCTAGGCTACCTGGACCTCGCAAAAGCGTTAAATTACACTAAAAAACTCCACTTGCGAGCCTATATGTGTCTAGCGCGTCTGAAAATTACTATGTAAACTATTCTAAATTCACTGATGGCACTTTGTTATATCACTTTATTGCCCATACACTGACTCTACACTATTTTTAACTATAAGCAACACTCTACGTGCTGGATTGGTGACGTTCGTCGCGAACAGGTCTTTCACAATAACTAATAGCGGTGTGAAAATTTAAGTGTATGATAATGTTCGTTCAAGGAAAAATGCGATGCTGTAAGCATCTTTCATGATTTGTTCAAGGTATTCGATTGCGGCCTTCATGAAACATTGATCAGGAAACTGCATAACTATGGAATCCGCAACGCTTTTGTACATTTTCTTACTTCATACTTTAGTAATAGGATTTTAAAAAGTTGATTTTAATGGGATAAAAACTCTAGGATCTGAAGTTGAATCGATTTCCCACGGTGCTTAATTCTTGGCTGAATTTTGTTTAAAATTTATATGAGTGACTTGCTTTTTGTTTTACTTCATACAAGATAATCTTTACATGATGTTGTTCTGAAACGTCATTTTTCCTTTGTTCTGTCTGAGTTGAAATTCAGCAGGCCATTCCTGTCAATAGCATTAGTTTTTGGGGGTATGAAGAAAAATATGTAAAGCTCTTTATCCCCCATAGAAAAGGGAAGATCCTCCGACGTTCTGTCCATTCTGTCTGGTGGGCCACTACCTGACAGTAATTGTTGTCGGGATCTTGTATATGTACCAATTAAAACCCTTTTTAGTTAATACGCGTTGTCCCTAGTAAAACTAGATTTTACTACCTGCCTTAGTTAGAACTAGTATTAACTGCTGTTTCAAAATTAATATCAGTGAAAACTAGTTTTAACTAGGGAAAACGCGTTTTGTCGAAATGATTTAGTTAAAACTGTTTCATTTCATTTTATGTGTTTCTTATTAAGGGCATTACATTGCCCAATGACCTTGAGCATGCTGCCCCGTACTAACTTACGACGAAACGACGAGAGAGAGCGAGCGACAGCGGGGGTGCTTGGTGGGGAGTTTTGTAATGATTAACGTTATTGTGGATTATTACAAAATATAAAAATAAATCTGTCAAAATAAACAACACAAATTGTTAAACAGGTTTTTTTCTTTCTTTTAGTATAAATATCATACAAAATGGCCCAGCCGTTCTATACACAATTAAATATTTAGTTTTAATCTGACCTGTTTTCTCAATTTTTTTGGCAACATTTGGACAAGTTTATAAAAACTTTAAACAACACAAAATGTTTCTCGTATTCTCTAGTTTATTTGTATATTTTTTTTATAGTAAAAGCATTAAGGAATTCGTCTAGAAATTTCATTTTACCGAGCGTATTTTTAGGGTTTGAGCAATGTAATCCCCTTAAGCTGTTTTTGACTTTTCCCACCACCAACACCACCAACCCAGTTAGTACTGGGATACGGATCTGGATAATACGATACCCCTTGGTAAGACTGGTTGTCAGACTTTTTGGGCCACTGATTACATAATATAATATAACGACTTTCAAAGATCTATAACAAGTCAAAAGTAGTTTTGATTGATTAACAGTTTTGACTGTGTCTTTTATATTCTCAAGTCACGATGGCGCTGTAGTACTTTTTACCCGACTGCGCCAGAAGGAGGGTTATGTTTTTCGAGTGTATGTATGTATGTGGGTATATTTCTTTGGCACGCTCTGCAGCCTAAACGGCTTGATAGATTTTAACTTGAGAGGTGTCGTTAGATTCGTCTTAAACGTGAGAGTGTCACTGGGTACATAAAACTGGCCAAGTGCGAGTCGAACTCGCGTGCAAAGGGTTCCGAACTAAAAATATTTTTTTTAAATCTCTCACATTCTATCAAGTGGGGTATCAAAATAAAGGATTACACATATTGGACACAAATTATGATGATAATTATATTCACAAAGAATGTACTGGTATTAAGCTAAATCCTGTTTCACTGGGAGCCGACCCCAATAAAGTTGGGAAAAGGCTAGGAAGATGATGGATTACACTTACAAAGAAAGACATGCGGCCGATGATAGAACGTATTGTGTATATTTGATGCCTCCGACTGCGTTTGTGAAAATTGTCCACCACGATCGCTTAAAAACTAAAAAAAATATATTTCTTAGCTTGTTTTTATCTTTTCAGTTATTTCACATTTTTTCACGCAGTCGGGTTTTTTGTTTTTTTTTTAATATTTTTTTTTTGTTCGATGTAGCTGTAGTACATTTTGTAGTGTCGCTACAGTTAAATGTTAAGAGTGATAAGTACATTCGCATAATAAGAAATAAAATGCAACAAGTTTATACTCTATCACGTTTAGCAAGTGACAACAAATGGGTTGGAAAAGGGTGAAGAATTAAATACTTAGATTTCATTGTGCTACTGGGTAGGTATTATTTTGCATGTTAAGTATCAGTGGTGTCAATATTTAGATACACTGTGAAAAACTGAAAGTTCTGCAAGTTACGTTGTATAAAAAATTGTAATTGAAGTGACGTTGAAACAGCCTGTTTAAAATGAACTTTATGTTCGCAGTATTATTTCGTACGGTAATCTTTTTAGTAAGAACTGTTATTTTTTTTTATGTTAGGACTTTGAGGATTAACAGAACTGATCACATGAATATTTTGTATAAAATAAATAGTGTATTTTATTGCCGTAATGTCTCATTTTCTTCACAGAATTATTTAATACTAGCTGATCCGTGCAACTTCGTCTGCGTCACATGAGAGAGAGGGTTAGAGAGAGTATGACTCAACCTTAAAAGATAGACATTATGCTATCGCGGATTTTTTTTTTTTTTTAACTATAAAAGAGGTAAAATTCCATCATACATGATGTTGCGTATTTTTAACCGTTTATACATCGCTCGCAACGGAAGCTCTCAAAAGAAATAAAGTTTCCCCGTTTTTGTAACATTTATCATTGATGCTTCGCTCCTATTAGTTGTAGCGTGATGTTAGATAACCTTATAGTCTTCCTCGATAAATGAACTATCCAACACTAAAGTTTTTTTTTTAAATTCGAACTAGTAGTTTCTGAAATTAGCGCATTCAACCAACCAAACAAACAAACTCTTGAGCTTCATTATATTTGTATAGATTCAAGTCTGTAATAATTTAATTTCTCCGATATATTTGCATTAATTGCTAAAATAATCTACTTATGCTTTTCCAAATAAGGGCTTGCCTCGGCAGCCTTTTTTTTTTTTTTTTTTTTTGGATGGGAAATCATCAAATAACCCCTCCCGCTCTGGGCGGAGCAGGAGGGAGTGTCAGACTTTTACTGACTAAAACCCATCCATGTTCCTTCATCGCCCTTTGTGTTCCGGGGCCACGGTATCTCTTTCGAATAGTCCCGCAACCCCGGCAGGCATCGGTCCTTACGGACCCCTTCCTTTTTGCTGACTCTCTTTGAGGCGCGCGTGGAACACGAACGCGCCGTCGACACGGCCTGTCGTCATGAGACGGACGGACGGCGAGCTAGCCCATAGCTCACCGTCCAAAGGCCCGCGTGCCTCGGCAGCCTTACATCTTCATCCTATGACACTCGATGACAGTCATACTACAGCTAAGTCGAAAGTTCTCCGAAAGGTGCATGAAATAAGCAGGGTCACGGTAAAGCTGCTGTAAACTGTTGTGGAACTCTTGCAACTACCTTCTGTCTCCACCGTTAGACCTTCGATGACAGTCATACTCTAGCTAGGTTTAAAGTTCTCATTCAAAGGTGCAGGAAATGAGCCCAAACACGATTTTTAAATTTTAAATGGGACCATTTTTGAGATAAGTATACCTATTACCGACGCTTTTCAAAAAAAAAGAAAGGATCATGCTAAACGGATTTCTCTCGTAGTCATAGGTACATAAAAAATATACGGGTCGAATTGAGAACTTCCTCCTGTTGTTTCGTCGGTTAAAAAACCAAACTTGAGGACTTGGGGCAACTGACACGTGTGAGGGGCATTCTTTCAAGGAAAATCTGAACACCGCGATTCAGAAAATAGAGTGAAATGAACAACGCCATCTATCGACCAAGATATTAAGCTGCTCAAATATAATACACGGAAATGCATGTGTGTGTGAATGTATGTTAATCTTCAAACCAGCGTCATGTAAACTAATCTAGAGTACCTTATGCTATAATAACTTTTTTTGAAGCCGGTTAGTCGATTTAAAAGTTATCTGGTGAGCACATTTTTAGTCATTAGTACCATTTTAGTGCAATAGATGTCGTTGCATCTTACATTTGATGATAAGTTCTTCTTGAACACTTTAAATTCATATATCTTTTGATATAATTAACCGATTACGATGAAACAAAGACTAAATTATACCTCAAGATACGCACAATTTATATGTATAAAAGTTATCTATATTGGTTTCGTATATTTTACGTGATGCTTGATCATCTAAAATAATAAAAATATATATATAGAATTTAAAGTGTTCAAGAAGAACTAATCATCAAATGTAAGATGTAGTGACATCTATTGTACTCTTATGGTACTAATGACTAAAAATGTGTTCACCAGATAATTTTTAAATCGACTGACTGGCTTTAAAAAAAGTTGTCATAGCTCCAGGGTACTCTAGATTAGTCTACATGATGCTGCTTTGAAAATTTACACACCATGATTTTCGTGCATTATATTTTAGCATTTTAACATCTTGGTCGATAGATGGCGTCGTTCATTTCACTCCATTTTCTGAATCACGGTGTTAAGATTTTCCGTGAAAGAATGACAACGACTTTTCAACTGACTTCCAAAAAGAGGAGGTTCTCAATCCGACTGTTTTTTTTGTTTGTTACCTCAGAACTTTCGACTGGGTGAACCGATTTTGATGATTCTGTTTATTGATGACTCTTTATATTTTTATTTGAAAGCTGGTGCTTCCTATCTGGTTCCATTTAAGAACATTGACACACACACACACACACACTGCACACTTGACGACCTTATGACTGCATCAGCAAGCGGAGTTCGCATAGCTAAATTTTGGGCCAAACATATTTAATAAATATTTGCCATCGACACGCTAAGAAGAAGATTTAAGAACATGCAGAAAATTTTGAGAACATCTGATGCTGATCTTCGGAGATATACAATGGAACTCTTCAAAAATAGACGGCTAATCTGCCGTGATTGCTGCAATCACTTGGATGTTTATTTTATACAACATCATGACGTAACATCACGCCTGTATACTTTGAGGGGGGGACGCAGATGTTTACAATACACCCAGATTTCGAAAGTTAGGTTAAGTTGGTGCGTTCATGTTCCGCGCGCGCCTCAAAGAGATGTCAGCAAAAGGAAGGTGTCCGCAAGGTACAATGCCTGCCGGGGTTGCCGGACTTTTCGTTAGAGATACTGCGGCCCTGGAACACAAAGGGCTAAGGAGGAACATGGATGGGTTTTAGTCAGTAAAAGTCTGACATTCGGCTTCCACTCCGCCCAGAGCGGGAGGTGTAATTTGATGATTTCCCATCCGAAACAAAAAAAGGTGTGTTAAGTTCCACATATAGGGGATACGCCTATTACCTATGACATGTATTGTTAACAATGTCAAATAAATTCACGGCAAATATTTGTTTGGGGACAACTAAAAATAGCAAAAAAAATTGTGTTTTTGAAGTCGGATGTATTTTATGTAAAAAAGTTTTTTTTTTTCTATTTTTAGTTGTTCCCAAACAAATATTTGCCGTGAATTTATTTGACATTGTTAACAATACATGTCATGGTAATAGGCGTATCCCCTATATGTGGAACACCGAAAAGGAGGAATTCTCAGGGGTTCTCATTCAGAGGGGTTCTCAATTCAACAAATAACTTTATACAGAGAAGTCCGACATAGTCCTTTTTTTGTGAAAAGCGTAGGTATATCTCAAAGTTGGTCCTATTTAAGGGCTATATATCCCTCAAATGGATGCATGATCCTCCGTTACGCCAGTACTGCAGCATTAATTTTGAAATAAATAAATGGTAAAGTTGAGGATTAATGCTAAGTCCTTTAAGTGACGAAAACACGATTCCATAAACATTTCTTGATAGAAAAAAAATCCAAAGTTACTCGTACCTCCAAATCGAACAATAAACCACTGGTATTCAAAAAGAACTTCATATTAAATAAAGAAACTTTGCATACCAACTGAACAACTATTCTTATGTGTTTTATTTTTTTAGTCCGTTTTTTTAGTAATCGATTTTTTGTAAATCTCAAAAAACCACTAATTTCACACTATTCAGCCGCAGTGACTGACGTAATAACCGCTTTGTAGTGCAAGCTGATTAGAACTTTATTCTAACAGCATTTCAAACGAAGTTTGAACCACCACAAATAGAGTTGCTAATTTTAGGGTTAGAAGGGCCTTATTATTGAAAAATCATGTTTGGACTAATTTCCTGCACCTTTGATGTGAACGACCTAGCTGGAGTATGACTGTTGAAGACGTAAGGCTGTCGAGACAAGCCCTTATTTGGAAAAACATAGGTAGATTATATTAGCGACAAATAAATCGTAGAAATTAAATTGTTACCCACTTGAATCCATACTAATATAATATTATGAGTTTGTTTGTTTGGTCGGTTGAACGCGCTATTAACAGGAACTAAGTACTGGTTCGAATTATAAAAAAAAAACTTTTAGTGTTGGATAGTCCATTTATCGAGGATGGCTATAAGGTTACCTAACATCACTAATAGGAGCGAAGCATCAATGATAAATGTAGCAAAAACAGGGAAAAACTATTTCTTTTGATAGCTTTCGTTGCGAGCGCTGCATAAACGGTTAAAGTTACGCAACCACCATGTGTTTGGGAAATGTTCCTCTTAAAAAGTTCAAAAAAAACATCCGCGATAGCATATGTCTATCTTTTATAGTTGACTCACACTCTCTCTAACCTCTCTCTCATGTGACGCAGACGAAGTTGCGCGGGTCAGCTAGTTATGAATATGTTTTGTATCTATGGAATGGTTGTCATAGATGTCAGGGACGTGAATAAGAACATGTCAAGTGTAGAAGAAGACTTCTTTTCGCTTTTTATTACAATCTACTACGTCTTGTTTATGATTGGGTTTACGATTATGTTTATTTTAGATATAGTCCATAAAGACCACAATGTCTTGCTTGTTCTAATGATCCAAGCTTTAATTAAACAAGAGCATCGATTTAAGTAAAAGTATTATGGGT
Source organism: Xestia xanthographa (assembly GCA_905147715.2). Taxonomy (NCBI): domain Eukaryota; kingdom Metazoa; phylum Arthropoda; class Insecta; order Lepidoptera; family Noctuidae; genus Xestia; species Xestia xanthographa. The sequence goes on from LR990644.1 coordinate 7,363,517, forward strand.
GCCATTGTTTGGAATTGGATCTCAATACTTACTGTTATCGTAATCGATAGTTTCACAATCACGCTTTATTATGCAACGACTCATTATCCCGATCGTCTGTCAAGTCGACTCATCATCGACTTGATTCTTGATATTGCTGTCAACACTCTTCTTCGGTTTGGAAATCAATTTAGTTATAGGCACCCGGATCATAATACTGTTAAGAAAATACCTGTACGAGTGGATTAAAGAAGTCCCAAATATGAGTAATGATCACGAAAACATTGAACAATTTCTGAAATTACTTCACGTACATATACCAAATTATCATAAAGGCTTATGATTTGTATAAGAGAATTTTTCAAATGTTGGTGAGGTCTAGAACATTTAACTCACACAACGACTTATAGACGCAATCAATATACCAATACAGGTTACTAGCCTTATTGAGTTTACTAAGGACGTTCAGAATATCTTTCAACAAATTAATCAATATCGTTTTCTTTTCATAGGCATTATACGTGATCTTACTGCTGGTGTTCCTCAGGGTGGCGTTCTCTCTCCCCTTCTCTTCTCTATCTTCATTAATACTGTTACCTGTAGCCTCAATGTAGCCACATTCAGGCTACTTTTTTGACCATTTGACGAGGAAAATCAAAAGATATGACTATATCTTTTGATTTTCCTCGTCAAATGGTCTCTTATTAACCATATCAGGGTCATGCGTAATCATAAAATAAGGAAATGGAAAAGAAAACAATTTTAATTTATTACTTGTTTTCAGGTCCTTTGATATAATCAATCACTCACATGAGTAATCAAAGAAATAGTTTTTTTTTTATCTACTAGTCTTATTCAAATATTGTTATCGTCAAGTGTTGGTAGCAGACAGTTAAAGAGAATAATAATAATGTGTACAATTCAAAATATCTCTCAAAAGACCTCAATCAAAGAGTTTCTCAAAAATAGACTGGACGAGGAAATACAAAGAATAGCTCAGTCTTTTAACTTCGTACTCAATCTATTTCTGACTTCAAAATACAATATTCAAAACAGTTACATTTATCCAAGACGAAGAAGATATCAAATATTTGTATTCCTTTCTGTTGTACTCATAAATTCTCTGTGTATCTATCGCATGTTTGCTGTAGACATCACGGATATTTACTTGAAGCATTTGGAAAGTAATCTCTTGCAACTCTTTGCTGGGTTCTACTTCGTCACATATTTGATTGGGTTCACGACGTTGTTCATTCTGGACATAGTTCATAAAAACAACTACGTCTTACTTATTTTGATGATCCAAACTATACACAGGGATATCGATGTTAGCAAGAGTCTCCGAAGCTTTATTTCTTGGAATTGGATTTCAACCATAGCTATTATATTCATTAACATGTTTATAAGTGCTATATATTATGCATCATCTTATTACGATTATGTCATTGATGTTGTTTTTGACAATATTTTTGATTTTATGTACACAACCTTAGATGTCAATGTAATCATAGCCACCCGATTAATTATATTGTTAAATAAATATCTCCATGAGTGGATTAAAGAAATCCTGACGATGAATGATGAACACGAAAATGATGGGCAGTGTCGGAAACAGTTTGAAAAATACAAAAGTATCTTAAAAGCTTACGATTTGTACAAGAACATTTTCGCTTCCTTGGTAAGTTCGTTTGTATAACTGATATCTATACAAATTAAGCGACTAATCTTACAAACAAAGCACTTATTCTAATGAAACCATTGGCAATAAACTTATATCTACTGTCAGTTACGGGATATCTTTACCGTAATTATTCTTTATTCTGATCTCCCGATATTTTGATACTGTTGCAAGCACCATGATCGCGGGTTAACTGGGGAATGCGGGTTGATGGAAATAAAATTGTTAGGAGCAGACAAATCTGTCTGCCCTTTCTTTGTCTTATGCTACGCGCACTACTGGAGCTCGACACTAAATCACGGCAAAAAGCGATCATAGCGTAGCGCTTGCAACAGGGTCGAAATATCGGGAGCTCGAAATAAAGAGTTATCACGGAAGATAAGTAAGTGACAGTATACGTTTATTTATAAACCGTGAAAGCTTAAAACAGTGTTTCAATAACTTTTGTATTGTCAAGGAGTCGGTCATATTAGTCAGAAAGTTAATGCTAGTTGTTCGTTCCATTATTTTGATGTTTGCCGCGAAGCAATATCCTTGTACTGTGAATTGGTTCCGTAAATGCTCCGGTATCTCTAGTCTATATACAACTAACAATAAAATTTTGTGTTTCACAGATTTTATATTTTACATTCAGCGCAATATACCGGAATCTTGTTCTTTACCACTTAATGCTTTATACACTGAAAGTTCATGCTGGACGTAAAGTTAGTGTATTTTTTTGTTATTAATGACTTTTTATTTTTCAATAGAAACTTGATATTTAAATGTATGGATGCTTAATCATGCTTTATTTATAATATTGATTTATGAAATCGAGCTTTGTTCATGGATGTATGTTTTAATGGCTGGTTCTTATATGTCGTTTTTGTTTGCGACTCTAATTTTGGTATTTACTTTCCAGCCGATCTTTCGAAGCGTTGCGACTAATATATGGCTAATAAAGAATATCACACTTATAACTATATACAGCACATGCTGTGAGAAGTTCTATATGACTGTAGAGGAAGCTGAGTCGGCGTGTATCCAGCTTATGAAGAAGAGAGCATGTACCAGTAAGTAAGATCTTTCGTCAAAAACTCTTACTATTGATTCGACAAAGGCTTTCGATTTAGTCGTTCTCATTTTTTCATCTCAATTCAAGGAAACAGAAACAAGCTAAGATAATTTATTATCTAAGCTTGTTTTTATATTTAAAATAAAAACCTTTCTACAAATTTTATAGTAAGAGTACTTCAGGGGAGTTTGTTTGGCTCGTTGATATCATTTCGCTCATTTTATTACAGATGTTATTCCTTTGTATACCGATGTTTCAAATGTATTCCAAAATAACATAAACATAATCATCAGCCTATATTAAACCACGACATAGACGAGATAGCGACCTTTCTAGTATCAGACAAACTAATTTTAATTTGTTCAAATTCAATTTCACATAAAAAATATAAAACGCCTAAGGGACATCTGGAAATGTATAAAATGTAAATGTAAAATGTGTGCAGCAATAAATATTTAAATTTGAATTTGGATCTTTTAATTGTCTGTTTGATGATTTCTTTACAGAGAGTCGAAAACATCTTTACAAGAAAGTACTTCAGTCAAAACGAACGTTCAGAAAGATGACCGCGTGTGGCCTGTTCTGTGTAGACGCTACGCTACCAATACGATTGATGGAAGTTTTCACTAACTTCAACGTTGTCTTGCTGCAATATAATTTTCTGTAATATATATTCATAAGATGTACTTTGCTTTGATTATTTTGTGTCATTACTGATTACAATGTTTTCGTAAATATAATTTATTTCGTCATCACTACTTGCAACAACATCATCATCATCATTGGCTGCATTTATGTGTGTGCAGGTGGTTGTGCAAGATGGGCAAGAAAAGAGATCCCGGTGGTTTTGTAATACGTCAGCGCTTGCAGTTAAAAATCGGGGTGCAGAAGAGACTAAGCATGGTCCAACGTGGATTCGCCCAAAAGCTCTGTAAATCCTACCGCGCCGTTTCACTGAATGTGTCTCTAGTGCTGAGACACAACAAGACTGCGCCTAATTTACTCAAAACCAATCGCGATGGCTACGTGCCTAAAATCATTTGGAACGTTATCGCTAAAACATCTTATCTTTTCTTATCAGTCAAATAAAGCCAAATTCATGGATATGAAAACAATTTTCTGTTTTATTTTAATTTAAATTGCACAGGCGGAGAAATTTAAATGAAAAAGACCCTTTACAATCGAAACATTTTTTTTTCATTCTTAAATCGTATGGTTAGTGCCTAACTAGGTTTCGACAGCTACAAAAAAGTAGAATTTAGTCCTCAACAAGGCTTTTATTATAATTAAAACGCCGAGTACTTGTTAATTAATTAAAGTCGATGAATCGAAAGAAGTTTGCTGGTCTAGCTTAACTGACCTGTTGTAATAACCTTTACACGTGTGTTCTGTCATTGAAACGTTGCGTTATAATAAAATTTTCAAATAATATTCAAAATATAGGAGAAACTCTCCGGGAAAGCAACCGCGTGAACGTTCTATCAAACAACAATGTGATTGATAAAAATGTGCAGTCAATGCTTTTTACCTTTAAATCTGTTGCATACAATTGTGCTTTGCCCCAAATACATCATACACACATCATCAAAGACAGTGTTATATCTCCAAATAACTTAATTACAAGATTTAATTCGTTTTGTGGAACAGTATTTTTTCTCTATATACATATTTCGAATTTACACTTTGGTTGTAATCTACATCAACAAATCTATCATCTTCTTGCTTCTATTTCCAACATTATTTTCCACTTCAATGAATTCTCCATTAACTTTATTATAAACACCATTCAAACAAATAATTATGTTCAATTTGTCCTAAACATTCAAGACATTATTAGATGTTTTGGTAGTAAGATTAATATAAAGAGTTTTATGTTTGGTAACTGGATCAGTGAACTAACCATTTTCTGCTTTTATGTTGTTGTCACCACCATGTTAATCCATCATCCCTACGTCCCCTAGAGTATCACAATCAGACATGCGTGCTTATTGTTCTTTGACGCGCATATGATTTATGCTATCAGATTAATTAAATTACTGACGATTACAGTAGATTTATGGAGAAATCTTCTTCACTCACATATTTCTATTGATGAAGCGTATTACAATCGAATGAAAGAAGTCTACGTGAAATTACTTGAGTGCTACAATTTATTCAAAAGTTCGTTTCAAACAATTTTAAGATTTTTTTGTTCCGATTCACTTTCACGTCGTTTTATTTTTATTTTATCATCTCACGCAATGCTACTAACTATAATTTTCAGATTCTACATCACTATTTTGAGACTTGCTTCTGCGGTATAATTAACATTCAAGTATGGATTAGTCTTTGCAAATTGTTAATGAAAACTGGTTTAAGTGTAAGTTAAAAAACCGGCCAAGTGCGAGTCGGACTCGCGCACGAAGGGTTCCGTACCATTATCCATACATTAGACAAAACGGCAAAAAAAGCCCCACTTAAATATTAATTTTATTCTGTTTTTAGTATTTGTTGTTATAGCGGCAACAGAAATACATCATCTGTGAAAATTTATTCTCTCTAGCTGTCACAATTCATGAGATACAGCCTGGTGACAGACAGACGGACAGACAGCGAAGTCTTAGTAATAGGGTTCCGTTTTTACCCTTTGGGTACGGAACCCTAAAAAAGAACCTTTAATCACTGTTTTACACACAAATGACAGCCGTGACCAATTGATCGGGCTTAATGTGCTTTCCGAAGCAAGGAGGGAACTGGGTATGAAAAGAAAAGTCATCCATCCACTGACTAACTGTGGCAAGCGCAGCTTAACCTTGATTTTGCGGTTGTTATTATGCCACAAGCCCCTCAACGGTCAATCACTTAGTACACTGGCGATATTTTGTAATCTTTATTTTTCTTACAGAATCATTTAATGTTATACGCAACGTTTCTACTCATGTAGTTTACAAAAAATGTATTATTACATACTATTTTCTGCCTACAATGTGAAAAATTTTATGTTGCTGTGCAAAATGTTCAAGATTCATGCGCCTTCCTGTTGAAACCAAACTGTACAGGTTTGTCAGAATTGGAGTAATACCGTCATAAAATCGATGAACACCGGCTGCACGCACAAAAAAGTGTCGCACCGTTACGTGTGCTGCGATTAACCCCCTTGGACCTAGAAAATTGAAATTTTGCACAATGGTTCCCTTTATAATGAATGTTAAACACTAATGATATTAGCGTTGTGATTAATATATATTTTCAACAAAATAAATGCCTGAGAATCAATTTGGTCTTTCCTTTCAACTGGGACTGTACTTACATTTAATTTTCATCTTTGTTTCGACAGTTCAAAAGTGCCTGTAACTGGCCTACTTGAAATAAATGCTTTGATTTTGATTGAAAATTAATTTAAACGTGTCTCAGCGTTTTTGATAATTCCACCCTTATGGAAACTAAATAGGGGATGAAAGTTTGTATGAAAGTCAGCCAGTTTTAAAGTTAGAATCTTAAAATTTTGTGTTTAGGCTGACGATTGAAAATTAATTTATACGTGTCTCAGCGTTTTTAATAATTCCACTCTTAAAGAAGTTAAAATTAGTCTCTAGGCGTATGGTTGGAAAAACTAACGCAACGGTGTTGATAGTACCTCAATCCAATGGTGGTGGTGAAAAGGGTAATGAAGTATTGTTTTTAGGTTAAAAAAATAAAACCGACTTCAAAAAAACACATAAAAGTGAAAAATAACTTTAGCTTCAGAAGTTTGGACCTTTGGTTGATTGATTTAATGTTTTTGTCACCGACTTCTGATGCTAAAGTTATTTTTCACGTTTATGTGTTTTTTTTAAGTCGGTTTTATTTTTTTGCAAAAAAGTTTTTTATTTTTCCATTTTTAGTTGTTCCCAAACAAATGCAACTTAACATACCATGTGTTTTTTTTTCGGGTGGGAAATCATCAAATTACCCCCCCCACTCTGGGCGAAGATGCTTTAACGATATTAAGTTGTCAACGCCAAACACATTATTTGTAGGATAACACCCACTATTAACTTAATAGCTTTTTAATTTCTCACTAGTCAGACGAAGGACGTCTGAAAACTGACATATGTTTTCGATAAAATAACAATATGAAATCTACAAGCAAAGTATTGTTAAATGACGACTTTCTTAGTGTCTTTCATCCTTTTTACTACATACAAACCATCTTCTGTGTGCGAAAATATAATGTCTATGATAATTGTTTGGAAATTGCAAAAGGAAAAAACTTTCTATGTGCTGTATTCATTAATTGTCTAATGGTGTCTTTTTACGGCGTACTCATGCAATTCACTCGTTTCGGTGATGTATTCAAAATAGCCTACTATTTTATTTACTTCGAATATGCGTTCAATTTTGGAGCTTTGTGTTTTCTCAATTTATATTTTAGTGGCAACAGTGTGCGTTTGCTGTCAATTTTGTACGATATTGACAAAAGTCTTTACAGTAGCAAAGATTTGAAGAAACTGAAGATCGTCACATGGGTGTCAATTGTCATTATCATATCCAAATAAAAATGTAAAGGCAACACAGTTGTGTTGCCTTAACATTTTTCAAAGTCGCATTCGACATGAACTGGTCTTTCATGAGAGGTATTTTTGTATCCATATCCGCGCTCTTGGATATTGAATTATTACATATAACGATAACTGTTAATATACTGAGTTATCAAACTAGAATCTGGAACACTATTGTAGAAAACACACATTTTGGCAAAGTTAATGATGACGAAATAACAGTGGACAACGATACAGCGTTGGAAGAAATTAATGATGCTTTAAATTCTGTTAACGAAGCTTGGAATCTAATAAGGAACTCTTCTGGATTTATAGTAAATTATAATTTTATATTTTGAAGTCTGTTTTATAATATTGATGATTCCTCCGCCTAACCTATTAACAGAATCATTCATTCTAGATGAGACTAAATATTCTAAGATTATAATATTTTATTTCAGATTGTCTTGCACTATGTAACAACGTTTATACAATCATTGTTTTACTCTGAAATCCTAATAATGTGGTCAAAAACGCATTACGTAAGTATTTATTAGTGTTATCAACTTTTTTTCTCTTCTTCTTTTAGGCACATTGCTCGTAGAACGAAAGTCCGATATGGCCGAAAATTTCTGGAGTAGCGGCCGCGAACCGGAAGACGTTGCGTTGGAAGGCCTCCCACTATATGGACTGACCTGATGATAGTTGAGAGGACCCACTGGATGCGAGATGCACGGGACCGGTCAATGTGGCGACACTTGGGGGAAGCCTATGTCCATCAGTGGACGTCTTTCGGCTGAAATGATGATGAAAATGATGATCCTCGTAGAGGGGCGAAACACGTAATACGTCTTTTTTAAACTTTCACGATCAGAACACATTATAATACACATTTAAACGGGTAACACGTAATACGTGTCGGTTTGTATACATGTAGCATGCTTACTAACCTTTCTACAATTTGTGTATTATTTTTGAGGATGGAAGGGCGTGGGCGCATTCTGAATCCAAACCTGGATCTATTTGCGGCATGAAAACGAAATATCTTGTAGATCATTTATTGGCATAATATTATCATCTTTATATAAAATATCCGTTGCTTACACCCAGCCGATCACATTTATACTCTTTCCTACGATGTATTAACGTTATTTCAATCATTTTTAGGGACAATACAATAACATGATTCTTAGCCATGCCGTAGGTATGGTACTGTTGCTCTCCAAGGGATTCTACGTGGAAACGCAATTGTGTGTTGCTTGCGAAGGGTTTTACAGAGAAATTAATGGAGCTCATACCAATGTGATTTTAAAACTATCCCGTAATTGTGAGTATGTACAAATATTTCATGAACAGAAATGACCTCACATTTTTTAATTATAGAGCTCATAAAAATAAAAATGAAACAACATTTAATTACCGAACACAGGATCAAAGACACAACTTTTTTTTGCTAGCATATTATTGTCCCACTGCTGGGCAAAGGCCTCCTCTTTCTCCTTCCATACCTCTCTATCTTGTGCGATCTCCGCCCAGGTTAGTTCCGCAAACATGATCAGTAGGCCTATTACGTATCTTTCTGATATCCAGTGACTATCACTTCGGTTGTACACCGAACTTTGATGATAACCGAGAATGTCATAATTTTGGTATTACGTATCACACTGAGTGGATATCACTTTATGGTAACTAACAGCCCGGGTACGGTGTAACGTCTTTCACGAAAGCCACTTCACACTGCGTTGTCATCAATTTGTTGTCCACTATGCTTACATAATCGAAATAATATGAGTATCGATACGAAAGCGTCTGTCAAAATGAGTTACGGTGACTATCAGCCACGATGACAACCAATAACGTCATATTTGATCGCGATTGGTCATACATAATACGAAACTAACCTTTTGACAGTTAATTGATGGACACTGAGCCCAGTTACTATAATTTCGAGCTGTCAACAGAGATACGTAAGTAATAGCCCTATAGATCGTCACGCCACCTTCGCTGAGGTCGACCTCGACGGCGCGCGGCGCTGTCCTTCTTCGGGCGTCCAGTTTGTGACGATCTTTGTCCATCTCTCCGGGTGCATCCGTGCCACGTGGCCTCACTCCTGTTTTGAGCCTGGCTGTTTTTTCTCCAACATTAATAACAAAAATTAAAAAATGTTAAAAGCACAGTATGTAAAATGAAAGAACTGATGGAAAATAATGAAGGAGGTTTTTACCTTACATAATAAAATTATGTTATTGTTTATTTTATTTTTGCTCTTTATTTCCAGGGTAGCCCGCAAAAATCAAATAAATTGATTAAAATATTGTTCGCGACTGTAAGACGTATGTAGTTACATAGTTATAATCATCAAAATCCAACCCTCCAAGTTCCTACAGGCTTAGCAATGACTTTGACTTTGAAAAAGTCATCGCTCGCATCGGTGTCGCTTTCACCTTAATGTCATTTTAATTGCATGGATAAATGAAGCTAAATAAATTAGCATGAACTTGACCTAGCATAAAACGGAACACGATAACATAGTGGTCCATTTTCCGTTTAGGAAAGAATGCGTTACATTATTAAGTTTATTTCTTTGATTTTAGTGCCATCTAAAAGGATCTGGAAGAACATGTATCGTATTATACAAGGTGATTTTGAGAAGCTCAGTGCTTGCGGAGTATTTGTCGTAGACGCAGCAACACTGTTACATTTCTGCAACCTTATCACCACATACATCATAGTACTGCTGCAGTTTGCGTTTCTGTAATATTTGAATGTTTTGACTTAGTGTTATTTTACTGTTGCTGTGAAATTAAATAATTATAATGTTTGAATTATTTTGTCAATTATTGTGTCCTTACAATTGAACATTTCAAAATTGATTGGTAGTTGGAACGGTATAATATATTCTACTAATTAACTTTCTTGTGCCTTAGTTTGACTAGGATCTAGATTTAATGATTTCCGTCTAGTGTTTTAACTTTAAACAAAATGCAAATGAATAGAATAAGCAACTTCCATCGGAAGACATTGGAATAATTCGGTGTAATGTAAGTGTGTCATTCACCATTAGTTCTACTGTACGACTATTGTGAGGTAGATATTAAAAAAATAGTTAAAAAAAACATAAAATTTTAAAACGAAATATAAATACAAAAATAATTAAAATATAGTACAGAATTAAAACGAAAGACGTTGAATATCGGAATTTAAAATACTGGTATTCAGCTGCATCCAGTTAGACTGGCTGCCGATCATAATAAAGTTGGGAAATGGCAGTCAAATGATGATGATAAAACGAAACAAATTACCTTTGATCATAATAATTAAATACTCGTAAATGCTACTTATTTCAGAAAGAAAAAAATACGATCGATAGGAATAAACAAAAAGGGTTAACTTTGAAACAAATTATAATAAAAACTGTGACTACTTCTTTCATAAACTTTTGTGAATGTTTATTACAATCGTCTAGGGTAGTCCAAATGATGACGTCATATAAAAATTAAGATGTCCTAACACAAAATTACAACGAAACTATCTAATTTGGGCGATTAACTATTTATTGCTTTGTTCGATACATTACTAAAATTGTTTTGAAGTGAGATAGGGTCCGGCAAGAAAAATAAATTCAACAAAATACATTTAATTGAACGAACTTACGGAACTAATTTACCCAAATTAAAAAAATATCGATTGGCAAACGCACGATACTGTTAAGACTCAAATGTTTTGAGAAGCAGACATGCCATACAATACTTCTGTAGTGCCTCCAACTGACGGAGAAGAACGAGAATTAAAAGAACACGATGTTATTCTTGAAACAGAATCGAATAATGAAAGTAGTGCCCCAGCACCAGACAATCTACTGGAAAAAGATTTACAATCCGCGCTTAAGCCAATGAACATGATGCTAGCCATGTTCTTTTGTGCTAAGTACAAGATTCGGAAGAACATGATTTCGACAAACAGAGCTTTTTACGACATTACTTCAGTAGTCGCTGCACTCACAATATTGTGCGGTCACTTTTACTTGACCCTTGGAACGTTTTCAATAAATTTCCAAGGTTTTGAATTTGTTCTACATGTAACTAAATAGAATACGTTCTTTTTATATATCTTGTTTAGTCTTTTGAGCTGCTACACCAATATTATTCAGAAGAACGATAACGTGCTCTTTGTCACGAGAATTCAATATGTCTACAGAATTCTCAAAATTTATGAAGGTTTTAAACATTTTATTCTACCTAATTGGGTTTGTGTAATTGCATTAAACTGTTTCCATATTTCTTGGATGATTTATACCTATTTTATATTTCGACCTATGGGCATTGCAAATATTTTTACCTCTTATTGTTTCATTTGTGTTGACATGTATATTTTGTATGCTATAAAGCTAATGAAGCTTATATTGAAGTCTTTACAAAATTGGATTAAAAATGTTCAGATGTCAGCATGCGTTACAAATTCACTAAATGATTTTTATTGGAAGACAATGTTTGAAGTGTATGTGAAAATATTAGAAACTTATAAAATATTTGAAAAGACTACTCATCTATTTGTACGTATAAATAATGAATCACACATATCTTTTCACAGAATATTTGTACAGAATCTGTCACAGTGCTATGAAGTTTTAATTTCATTAATTTTTGTTTTCAGGTTTTATTCTACACCATACATACAACTTCTAAGTCTTTGATTGCTATATTCCTACGTATTGAGATGAAAAAGATAATTCCGCGGAGTGATAATAATATACTCGTAAGACAATAAATATGTGCCATGTCTTAACGGAAGAAATGATTTATTAAATACCTTTAACATTGCAGTTTTCTGTACATTCATTTATATCTCTAACGTGGATCATTAAGAATATGCTCCTGATAATATTTTTGAGCGTAGAGAGTGAGAGATTCTACTCATCTATAATAGAAGTCCGGAATACTTGTCTACAACTAAGAAACTCAAGAGAATGTTCAGGTAAAAGAAATATATCGGTGAATTTAGAAATACATGTAACTCTAAGAAGTGATGAATATACAGGGTGAAATTTTTCAACGCCACCTGGAGGGAAATAACTCTAAATACTGGAGAAAGCAAAATTTACTCAAAGGAAACATTCCTTTATTTCTATAAAGAAACAAATGTGCATTCACAGATTTCCGAGAATTCACTTGCCACACTCGGGAATCGAACCACCTAAAATCCGAAAAAATAACACCATGTACTTTTATGGCATCAATCGATCGGATGGAGAAGGAATCGGATGGACCTTTGAGTAAAAGTGCGCTAACTTATCAAATTGAATTTATAACTTCCGACTCCATGGTTTTCCTTTCATTTAATTTATCATGTTTGTTAGAGAGACTTGATCCATATGATTGACCCTATCGATTGATATAAAAAACGTACAGGATATATATTTTTTAATTTTAGTCTGTTCGATTCCCGAGTGTGGCGAGCGAATTTTCGAAAATCTGTGAATACAAATTGATTCTTTTTAAAAATAAAGGAAGGTTTCCTTTGAGTAAAATTTGCTATCTCCAGTATTTAGGGTACTTCCCCTCCAGGTTGTGTTTCAAAATTTTTAAATTCCACCCTGTATATGATGAGGGCTCTCTCTCTCTCTATTTGTTAATCACTCTCTAGTGATTAACAAATAGTTGAAGGAATTGTGTGAGAGGATGATATGAACAAAAAAAATGTGAATGATAGCGTCACGCTAATCATAATCAGGATATAGAAGAAAAACATTTGCACTGTTCATGTTTTATGTAACAAAATGAGGGCAGGAAGAAAATTATTGTAGAACTCAGTTTTCTGTAAGTAAAGTAATTTTTTTTTATAATACAAAATAATTATTCATTTTGAAAGTGATATACAACTAAATATTATGAGAATATTTCAAGCGTCTACCTGTTGCCGTTATTAATATCGAGCAGAAAACAGCAAAAAAATCACGTTTGTTGTATTGGAGACCCCTTTTTTTCCGGATGGGAAATCATCAAATGACAGCTCCCGCTTTGGGCAGAGTAGGAGGTAGTGGCCACGGTATTTCTTTCGAACAGTCCCACAGCCCCGGCAGGCATCGGCCCTTGCGGACCCCTTCCTTTTGCTGACTTTCTTTGAGGCGCGCGTGGAACACGTACGCGTCGTTGACACGGCCTGCCGTCATGAGACGGACGGACGGCCACAGGCCCGCGCCTACGGTGGCCGGGGGCCACCACATGGCCCCCGACGCCCGGGGCGTCTCCCACGGCGGCCGGGACGTGAGGTTCTCTCCCTCTCACATGGGAGCCCCCCTTAAATATTAACTTTATTCTGTTTTTAGTATTTGTGTGATAGTAGTAGTGATAGTAGTAGTAGTAGTGATATAGCGGGAACAGAATTACATAATCTGTGTAAATTTCAACTGTCTAGCTATCACGATTCATGAGATACAGCCTGGTGACAGACAGACGGACATACGGACAGTAGAGTCTTAGTAATAGGGTCCCGTTTTATCCTTTGGGTACGGAACCCTAAAAGCGACGCATGAATGATTATAGCTTGTGTTTCAGCAATATAACAAAGCAAGTTTGAAAACAACATCTTTGCTGTAAATACATTTAAATCTTCTGAATAACCATGTTTTTTTCAGATGCACAAAAAAGGGTATGCAAAAACATTGTACGAATTCAAGCTGCCTCCTTCAAAAAGATGTACGCTTGTGGTCTGTTCACCATAGACGCAACGCTGCCTTTGCGTTTGTCAGTTTTCATCACTACATACACGATTGTTTTACTGCAATTCGAGTTTCTGTAAATCTAGCTCGCAATCCTGTGTTTTATCTGATGTAATATGCGTTTTAATAATATATGGAGTTCTTAGTCTGAATGATTTTTAATCTAAACTAATATTATAAACAGGACAGATTTGATTTTTTGTTTGTGTGTTTGTTATGATTTAACTCAAAAACTACTCGACCGATTTTAAAAAATCTTTCACCATTAGAATGCTACATCTTTACCAAGTAACATAAGTCATAAATTATATTGATATCATGCAAATTAGCTGAGCTATCATAATTTCTGCGGATGTAGTCGCAGTCAAAGTACTAGTACATTAATATAATTGTATCTACTATTTTTTTTATATCTAGCAAATAAAATAATCTGTCCTTGTACGAAGTTTCTTTTTGGACCCTAAGGCTTAGACAAAGTGACATTCGATCAACGAAAATGGTGACATAAGCTACCAAGAAGCTGTTGTAGACATAAACGGTTTTAATGTGCCTTTTGGCAGGACCCTCTTTTTACCATTTCGCCTTTGAATTGAAATTAAACTATCAGACAAAACTAATACTGGGCATCGGAGAATTCGAAAATTTCATCGATACTCTTGTAATTACGATAATTGACTGTCATGTTTATTTTCAAACCATCAATTTCAATCAACCTTGGTAATACTTATAACTCAATCTATTAATTACGTTTATTATAGTATGTAGTTATCATTTGCGTAGAAAAAGTACTTGCAAAATGATGTCTTTTGTGAAAAGGAAAAAACTAAATATCATACAAAATTTTCAAGTTAATGTTTTCTCGGATACTGGTGTCGATAAGGATGTACAAGCTATGCTTTTACCTCTGAACTTAATGAAAATTGTCGTGTTAAGTCCAAAGTTTCGAATCAAAAATTACGTCATTACTCCAAATGATGTCTTAAATAAATTTTTGTTGCTATGTGGGACGGTGCTCGTCATGTTTACTCATTTTTACCGCATTCTTCACATTTCTAATGACGATGCACGACTTTATACATTTTTATTTATTCAAGACTAGCTTCTGCCCGCGACTTCGTACGCGGAACCCATTGCTTATGCCAGCGACAATGGCGGGGTCGTCAAAATCCAAGATCTGATACGTCTGATGTCAAAGCGCAATTCTCTATCCGTGAACGTCTCCGACTCGCGAGACAATGCGTGACGTTCACGATCAGCAGTCGCGCATCACGTTCCCCACTTGTCTCTAGATACCTAGAAGTCGATGTGTAAATACGCTGAGAACGCAGGCGTGCTTCGCGATCGGAAGAGGTTTCCACGGAGTGAGTTGAAGCCTGATGTTCTCGAACAGCATCAAGTCTTTCCTGACGCTCTTCGGTAGATTCTTGGGATTTTATGATCCTCAATCTTTCAGCTCCTTTGGAACATTGGGAAAGATTTGACCTCTTTCTAGACATGGTCATAGTTTTATTAAAATCTAAGTGACTGCTCCGCAGCGTTACCGGGTAGGCTACCGTATCACGAAGATAAATGGAAAAGGAAATTAAACACTAAAATAACGTAAGCCGGAAGGCATATTTATTCGATAAAATAAAAAAATAAAAGAGAGTTTTGGCCAGTAGAGTCAAATTTTCAATGATAAACCATCGTCATCGAAAATCAGTCCTAAACTGTTACCACCTTCACCGCGTGGAGGTACTCCCAGCTTATGTTATTTTATAACTATACATTGAAATTAGCTTTGATTTCCACATCAGATGTTTCTGATCTTCGATTTTTATAAGTCAACAGGAAATGCCCATCAGACCGAATAACTTTTGCTAAGACGTCATTCCTATGTGTTATGGTGTAGCTGGGCTCTTGGAGTTCCAAAACAGGTCTTCCAGATCTTCGATTTTTATAAGTCAACAGAGAGTGCTCATCAGTCAGATTGAACAACTTTTGCTAAAACGTCAATCCTATATATATGTTAGTGTAGCTAGGCTCTTGGAGTTCCACATCAGGTGTTCCGGATCTTCAAATTTATTATCTCAGCAGAAAATTCTCATCACGTGGAACAATTTTTGCTATGGTACCATTTTTGTATCTCGTATAGTTTAGCTGGTCTGTTGCAGTTCCATCAGGTGTTCCGGATCTTCAAATTTATTCTCTCAGCAGAAAATTCTCATCACGTGGAACAATTTTTGCTATGGTACCATTTTTGTATCTCTTATAGTTTAGCTGGTCTGTTGCGGTTCTGCATTAGGTGTTCAAGTTTCCAAGATAAATTATAGCCTATATGGTGCCCAGACTATTAAGTCTGGGCAACATGTAGGCTATAATTTATTGGCTTGGATTTGAATGTTTTTTTTTGTTGTATAGGAATTATCCTATACAACAAAAAAAAACATTCAAGTCCGTCCAGTAGTTCCGAAGACGTGTACGATTCGTGCTCTATTACTGTTTCTAAATCCCCTTCAATTATTTCTTTTTTAATATATTCAATGTACAGACACAGTTTTTTTACTGTTTTATTATATGTATATAGATATAGATATCGGCACGTACACCGATTTCTTCTTTAACGGTTGCGGATTTTTCATAAACTTTTTGATTACTCTCATTCATTCGAAAAATTTCGTGATGATGATTTTGACCATTCAAGACGTCCACAGATTTGCCAATAACAAAGTTCATACTAAAAGATATATCAGGAACAACTGGATTATTATAACCGTCTTTTTTTTCGGGTTCTTATACTTCTTGTTTCATTATATCTTGTATCCAGATCTACCATTTTATACCTTTGCCTTATTGCTGTATTTAATAGTCTATGATACCGATATGATTTATACAATCAGAGTTATGAAGTTGCTCGAAGATAAAATGATTCAATGGAATCACCAGATTTTACTTAGTGACCACCGGACCAGAACGTGTCCAAATAGATCGTTCAAAGTTTATCTTGAAATACTAAAAAGTTTCAACATTCACAGGAAGATTTATTCTCATCTAACGGTTAGTTAGCCGTGTGGTATCCGGCAGAGTAGAATAGAACCAACCCATTACACTCACGGGTGTCGTATAAGGCGACTAATGTCTGAGGCAGAACACCTTGCGCCTCCGTAGACCAGAGAATGGGCAGCAGCGTTTTCTGTTAGTCTTTCATCACTGCGATCTCCAATCCGCCTGCCAAGCGTGGAGATTACGGAAAATTCCTCCCATCATGGGAGAGGCTTGTGTCCAGCAGTGGACGTTATGGGCTGTTGTAGTAGTAGTAGTAGTAACGGTTAGTTCCGAAAACTGTTTTCTAGATTATTGTAAGGTGCATCTTTTAATTACAATTATATTTTTTAGGTTCTACACTATACGCTGAAGAATTTCTTGCATTCCTTAGTGTGTGTTCAAATTATGATTGAATATTATCAAAAATTAACAAAACCAAAAGAACTGGTACGTTATTGTTAGTTTGTTCGGATTCATTTTGTGCCTGTTATTTTTTGCATCACAAGCTTTTAAGTGATTTGCTTCGTTTGTATGCTTCCAGTTATTAATAAAATAAGTATTTCCTTTTTTTAGTACGTAGCTATATCGTCGACCTCCAGTATATTAATCTGGTTGGCAAAAAACTTTACGTTGCAATCTAAACTGAGTCTGAATTGCGAAGCGTTTTATAGAGCCGTCAATAATTCTCAAGACACATGCGTTCTTCTTTTGAAATCAAACTGCTCAGGTACGGATGAAATTTGTATTTCTTAGGAGCTATTGATTTGTGTATTGGTTTTGAGCAAAAGGATGGATAATTATTTATTTAGATAAACTAATGTGCACTGTTCTTCACAGATGAAGACAGGAAGTTATGCAAGAACGTGAGACGCGTGCACCGAGCATCGTTCAGTAAGATGCGCGCTTGTCGACTGTTCTACGTAGACGTGTGTCTACTACTACACGTAGGGTTCCGTAGTTTCCCGTCCGTCACAATAAGTGTTCCCACTTATGAGTTTAAAGGTGGGTATCCATTATGTAAAAATGCTTGCATATAATATACTACAAACTTAGTCCAGAAATTATTTTGTACAACTTTTTGTCTTTTTTATACAAAAACTGTCATCAAGTTCATCATTCTAGAATTCATTTCTCATTTTCCTAGAAAGTCCTTATAAAGTTCTACTTTTCAGATTTTCTAAACTTATGGTTCAAAAGTTAGAGGGGGGGGGGGCACATTGTTTTTTACTTTTGGAGCGATTATTTCCGAAATTATTGTCATTATCAAAGAAATATTTTAGGAAACCCCTATTCATTTTTAAATACCTTTCCAACAATATATCACACGTTAGGGTTGAAATTAAAAAAAAATCACTTCCCACTTTACATATAGGGGGGCTACCCTAATAAAACATTTTTTTCCAATTTTTATTTTACCACTTTGTCGGCGTGATTGATATACATATTGGTACCAAATTTCAGCTTTCTAGTGCTAACCGTCTCAGAGTTTAAGCGAGGACGGACAGACGGACGGACGGACGGACAGACATGGCGAAACTATAAGGTTCCTAGTTGACTACGGAACCCTAAAAAGAACCGCGCTGAATTAATTGATGCCTGAGTTACGTGGGTAATTTAGATAATAGTACTAAGATCTTGTAAAAATATTTTGATTGAAAAGAGTGTCCATGGAGTTTCTTTCCTATTCTTCTGCATACACATCTACCCTTTGGAATAGGCAACTACAGTACTTTTACAAGTTATAATATCTTTTGTCTGTGACGGTTGCTTCTCCTGCATTGTTTTTTTTGTCATTCAAAAGTGCCTGTGGTCTAATTGAAATAAATGCTTTGAGTCTTTGAGTTTGAGATCAGTTCAAGCCAATACTGCGTCCATAAAGGACTCCAAAATGAAAGACAACACATAGACAACATTTATTGACAAGGAGACAATGATAAAAATAATAGAAAAACGATCAGTTAATCATTTATTTAACGTTTAATTCACAAATAATAGGATTGCACGTGTACAATAACGTAATGACCGATGACTCCCACTAGGGACGCAGGTAGCGCAGCGTCTACATTGAACAAGCGACACGCGGTTATCTTACTAAAAGTACGATTAACTCTTATCACGTTCTTGCACAGATGACGCTGCAACTCTATGAAGAAAAAAACATTGAATAAATAAATATAGCTGGATATTACAGATACCGCCACCTAGAGTCACACTAAGCAACGAGGCTTGTGTCGTGGACACCAGATATTTGATATACTACATAGATATATTTTTTTGGAAATACATACTTATTATAAATATAAAAATCCATGATTCGGAAACAAAACTGTCCATGCTCATCAAACAAACATTTGCCCCTACCAGGATTCGAACTTAAGAACGTAAGGCAGCCCCACTGCCGCTGCGCCAATATTAATGAGATTGCTTCATCATGCTTCTGCCCTTATCCAAATTTATTTGGGTCGACGCAGCATGCTGCGCAAGTAATAGAAATGTGTGGTAGAAGAAGACATGTCTTCTTCTACCACACATTTCTATTACTTGTCATCTCATCAGCCACCTCCTTTCTAGCCATATCATCATTCACACAGTCATCCATCGTTTATAATTATTAGATAATGAGGTTGCTAACTGTTACACATCCGAAGGCTGAAGAAAATGTTCTGAAGAAAATTTTGAATGTGATTTTAAGTTGGTGAAGTCAAGGGTAGAAACTATTGCTTTATAAAATTGTAGTCAGTTCTGGGATGAACATGAAAATAAATAATGTCTTGCCATCTTCATCATCAATTCAGCCGAAAGACATCCACTGCTGGACATAGGCCTCCCCCAAGTGTCGTCACATTGACAAAAGGGACCGGTCTTACAACCCTTGATTTGATTAATTGTAGACCAAGGAGTTTGAGACCGGGGATAGTAAAAACACTAATTAAATATAGACCTTTATCCGTGTTACCAGTTTCTATCAAGGTTTTTGAAAAAGTAATGCTTAATCAAATAATCATTTTACCACCAACAGAATCTTACATGATCAACAGTGTGGTTTCCCCAAGAGACGTTGTACAAACTGACGCCGGTGTAACCTTATTAAAGCACATTTATTTACTCCATGGAAAGAGTCCCAAGACGCCATAGGATTTTTTGTGACCTCTCCAAAGCGATTGATTGAGTAAATCACGAAACATTACTTTTGAAACTTGAGCATTACGGACTGGGTAAACTTGCACTTAGTTTGCTAAAATCTTACTTGAATGATAGACAATAACATTTTCAAATAAATGGTGTTCATTTACAGGGTTTAAAAGTAAAAAGAGGGGTTTCACAAGGCTCAATATTGGGTCCTTTTTTCTTTCTAGTATATAATGATCTACCCTTTTTATTGAAAAACCAACCTCAAAATATGGTATTATTTGCTGATGACACTTCCCTAATATTTAAGATAAATAGACGGGCCCAAAATCTAGATGACGTGAATAATGCCCTACTTCAGGTCCAAAATTAGATCATAGCAAACAAATTGGAATTAAATGAGATAAAAACCAAATGCATAAGATTTGCTTTACCTAATGTCAAAAGTAGTGATTGTGATAATATCATGTTGAATAAAGATCTAGGGAATGGGCAACTACAGTACTTTCACAGTTTATATGTCTTGTGACTGGGACTGTCAGTAGCTACATTAATTTAATGTTCATCTTTGTTTCGACAGTTCCAAAGTGCCTGTAACTGGCCTACTTGAAATAAATTCTTTGATTTTGATTGATTTTGATCAGTGATCCACCAGTAATGTGCAACGATATGGACAGACAGGATCCGACGTGCGCAGGCCAGGGCAATGCAGAAATCGTGTCAACCAACAAGACAGATGACTTGTAGTATGATTAAAATACTTACTTGGACAGTTGTACCTGTTCTTCATAAGCTGTATACACGCCGCCTCAGCTTCTTCAAGAGTTATGTAGAACTTCTCACAGTGTACAGTGCGTATTATGACAAGTGTTAAATCTTTTGTCCAAAATAAAATAAGCCAAATGCTCGGTAAGTAAACCTGTAAAATAACATTTATGTTATAGTTTTAGACGCAGGAGCTTGTAGCTAAATGATAACAGCCGCACGGGTCAATCTTCAAGGTTAAGCCGAGCTTGCCGAGGTTGATCCGTCAATGGGTGACCCTCATTACATACCGAGTTCCCTCCGTCCTTCGGATAGCACGTTAAGCTGTTGGCACTGGCGCGTTCCTAGTAGTCAGATGCCGAAAAAAACTAAAAAAACAAAAGCCGAGAAAAACTCCCCCTTCATCGAAGCCGAAAGGCAGAGTGCCTTTCGGCTTCGATGAAGGGGGAGTTTTTACATATTTTATGGACCATCCCCTTTCACAGCGGTTTGTGTTATAGGAGTGGAAATGTTTTTAGCTGTGATATGCAGATTATTCTTGAATGCCCTTTGTTCGAGTTTTTGTCTAAGTTAAAAATCATCATCTATCTAGTCTTTCCCTGCAGATAAAAACATGCAGCAACTTTACAAGAAGCGACTACAAATAGATATATAGATAATATAATAGAATAGAATAAAATAGAATAGAATAGAATAGAATAGAATAGAATAGAATAGAATAGAATAATCATCAAATCAAACCAAATCAATCAAATCAGACCACCTCAACCCAGTAACTGGATAATACGTTAGCGCTTGGTAAGACTGGATGTAAGACTTTCGGCATCTGACTACTAGGAACGCGCCAGTGCCAACAGCTTAACGTGCTATCCGAAGGACGGAGGGAACTCGGTATGTAATGAGGGTCACCCATTGACGGATCAACCTCGGCAAGCTCGGCTTAACCTTGAAGATTGACCCGTGCGGCTGTTATCATTTAGCTACAAGCTCCTGCGTCTAAAACTATAACATAAATGTTATTTTACAGGTTTACTTACCGAGCATTTGGCTTATTTTATTTTGGACAAAAGATTTAACACTTGTCATAATACGCACTGTACACTGTGAGAAGTTCTACATAACTCTTGAAGAAGCTGAGGCGGCGTGTATACAGCTTATGAAGAACAGGTACAACTGTCCAAGTAAGTATTTTAATCATACTACAAGTCATCTGTCTTGTTGGTTGACACGATTTCTGCATTGCCCTGGCCTGCGCACGTCGGATCCTGTCTGTCCATATCGTTGCACATTACTGGTGGATCACTGATCAAAATCAATCAAAATCAAAGAATTTATTTCAAGTAGGCCAGTTACAGGCACTTTGGAACTGTCGAAACAAAGATGAACATTAAATTAATGTAGCTACTGACAGTCCCAGTCACAAGACATATAAACTGTGAAAGTACTGTAGTTGCCCATTCCCTAGATCTTTATTCAACATGATATTATCACAATCACTACTTTTGACATTAACATGAAAATAAATAATGTCTTGCCATCTTCATCATCAATTCAGCCGAAAGACATCCACTGCTGGACATAGGCCTCCCCCAAGTGTCGTCACATTGACAAAAGGGACCGGTCTTACAACCCTTGATTTGATTAATTGTAGACCAAGGAGTTTGAGACCGGGGATAGTAAAAACACTAATTAAATATAGACCTTTATCCGTGTTACCAGTTTCTATCAAGGTTTTTGAAAAAGTAATGCTTAATCAAATAATCATTTTACCACCAACAGAATCTTACATGATCAACAGTGTGGTTTCCCCAAGAGACGTTGTACAAACTGACGCCGGTGTAACCTTATTAAAGCACATTTATTTACTCCATGGAAAGAGTCCCAAGACGCCATAGGATTTTTTGTGACCTCTCCAAAGCGATTGATTGAGTAAATCACGAAACATTACTTTTGAAACTTGAGCATTACGGACTGGGTAAACTTGCACTTAGTTTGCTAAAATCTTACTTGAATGATAGACAATAACATTTTCAAATAAATGGTGTTCATTTACAGGGTTTAAAAGTAAAAAGAGGGGTTTCACAAGGCTCAATATTGGGTCCTTTTTTCTTTCTAGTATATAATGATCTACCCTTTTTATTGAAAAACCAACCTCAAAATATGGTATTATTTGCTGATGACACTTCCCTAATATTTAAGATAAATAGACGGGCCCAAAATCTAGATGACGTGAATAATGCCCTACTTCAGGTCCAAAATTAGATCATAGCAAACAAATTGGAATTAAATGAGATAAAAACCAAATGCATAAGATTTGCTTTACCTAATGTCAAAAGTAGTGATTGTGATAATATCATGTTGAATAAAGATCTAGGGAATGGGCAACTACAGTACTTTCACAGTTTATATGTCTTGTGACTGGGACTGTCAGTAGCTACATTAATTTAATGTTCATCTTTGTTTCGACAGTTCCAAAGTGCCTGTAACTGGCCTACTTGAAATAAATTCTTTGATTTTGATTGATTTTGATCAGTGATCCACCAGTAATGTGCAACGATATGGACAGACAGGATCCGACGTGCGCAGGCCAGGGCAATGCAGAAATCGTGTCAACCAACAAGACAGATGACTTGTAGTATGATTAAAATACTTACTTGGACAGTTGTACCTGTTCTTCATAAGCTGTATACACGCCGCCTCAGCTTCTTCAAGAGTTATGTAGAACTTCTCACAGTGTACAGTGCGTATTATGACAAGTGTTAAATCTTTTGTCCAAAATAAAATAAGCCAAATGCTCGGTAAGTAAACCTGTAAAATAACATTTATGTTATAGTTTTAGACGCAGGAGCTTGTAGCTAAATGATAACAGCCGCACGGGTCAATCTTCAAGGTTAAGCCGAGCTTGCCGAGGTTGATCCGTCAATGGGTGACCCTCATTACATACCGAGTTCCCTCCGTCCTTCGGATAGCACGTTAAGCTGTTGGCACTGGCGCGTTCCTAGTAGTCAGATGCCGAAAGTCTTACATCCAGTCTTACCAAGCGCTAACGTATTATCCAGTTACTGGGTTGAGGTGGTCTGATTTGATTGATTTGGTTTGATTTGATGATTATTCTATTCTATTCTATTCTATTCTATTCTATTCTATTCTATTCTATTTTATTCTATTCTATTATATTATCTATATATCTATTTGTAGTCGCTTCTTGTAAAGTTGCTGCATGTTTTTATCTGCAGGGAAAGACTAGATAGATGATGATTTTTAACTTAGACAAAAACTCGAACAAAGGGCATTCAAGAATAATCTGCATATCACAGCTAAAAACATTTCCACTCCTATAACACAAACCGCTGTGAAAGGGGATGGTCCATAAAATATGTAAAAACTCCCCCTTCATCGAAGCCGAAAGGCACTCTGCCTTTCGGCTTCGATGAAGGGGGAGTTTTTCTCGGCTTTTGTTTTTTTAGTTTTTTTCGGCATCTGACTACTAGGAACGCGCCAGTGCCAACAGCTTAACGTGCTATCCGAAGGACGGAGGGAACTCGGTATGTAATGAGGGTCACCCATTGACGGATCAACCTCGGCAAGCTCGGCTTAACCTTGAAGATTGACCCGTGCGGCTGTTATCATTTAGCTACAAGCTCCTGCGTCTAAAACTATAACATAAATGTTATTTTACAGGTTTACTTACCGAGCATTTGGCTTATTTTATTTTGGACAAAAGATTTAACACTTGTCATAATACGCACTGTACACTGTGAGAAGTTCTACATAACTCTTGAAGAAGCTGAGGCGGCGTGTATACAGCTTATGAAGAACAGGTACAACTGTCCAAGTAAGTATTTTAATCATACTACAAGTCATCTGTCTTGTTGGTTGACACGATTTCTGCATTGCCCTGGCCTGCGCACGTCGGATCCTGTCTGTCCATATCGTTGCACATTACTGGTGGATCACTGATCAAAATCAATCAAAATCAAAGAATTTATTTCAAGTAGGCCAGTTACAGGCACTTTGGAACTGTCGAAACAAAGATGAACATTAAATTAATGTAGCTACTGACAGTCCCAGTCACAAGACATATAAACTGTGAAAGTACTGTAGTTGCCCATTCCCTAGATCTTTATTCAACATGATATTATCACAATCACTACTTTTGACATTAGGTAAAGCAAATCTTATGCATTTGGTTTTTATCTCATTTAATTCCAATTTGTTTGCTATGATCTAATTTTGGACCTGAAGTAGGGCATTATTCACGTCATCTAGATTTTGGGCCCGTCTATTTATCTTAAATATTAGGGAAGTGTCATCAGCAAATAATACCATATTTTGAGGTTGGTTTTTCAATAAAAAGGGTAGATCATTATATACTAGAAAGAAAAAAGGACCCAATATTGAGCCTTGTGAAACCCCTCTTTTTACTTTTAAACCCTGTAAATGAACACCATTTATTTGAAAATGTTATTGTCTATCATTCAAGTAAGATTTTAGCAAACTAAGTGCAAGTTTACCCAGTCCGTAATGCTCAAGTTTCAAAAGTAATGTTTCGTGATTTACTCAATCAATCGCTTTGGAGAGGTCACAAAAAATCCTATGGCGTCTTGGGACTCTTTCCATGGAGTAAATAAATGTGCTTTAATAAGGTTACACCGGCGTCAGTTTGTACAACGTCTCTTGGGGAAACCACACTGTTGATCATGTAAGATTCTGTTGGTGGTAAAATGATTATTTGATTAAGCATTACTTTTTCAAAAACCTTGATAGAAACTGGTAACACGGATAAAGGTCTATATTTAATTAGTGTTTTTACTATCCCCGGTCTCAAACTCCTTGGTCTACAATTAATCAAATCAAGGGTTGTAAGACCGGTCCCTTTTGTCAATGTGACGACACTTGGGAGAGGCCTATGTCCAGCAGTGGATGTCTTTCGGCTGAATTGATGATGAAGATGGCAAGACATTATTTATTTTCATGTTCATCCCAGAACTGACTACAATTTTATAAAGCAATAGTTTCTACCCTTGACTTCACCAACTTAAAATCACATTCAAAATTTTCTTCAGAACATTTTCTTCAGCCTTCGGATGTGTAACAGTTAGCAACCTCATTATCTAATAATTATAAACGATGGATGACTGTGTGAATGATGATATGGCTAGAAAGGAGGTGGCTGATGAGATGACAAGTAATAGAAATGTGTGGTAGAAGAAGACATGTCTTCTTCTACCACACATTTCTATTACTTACGCAGCATGCTGCGTCGACCAAAATAAATTTGGATAAGGGCAGAAGCATGATGAAGCAATCTCATTAATATTGGCGCAGCGGCAGTGGGGCTGCCTTACGTTCTTAAGTTCGAATCCTGGTAGGGGCAAATGTTTGTTTGATGAGCATGGACAGTTTTGTTTCCGAATCATGGATTTTTATATTTATAATAAGTATGTATTTCCAAAAAAAAATATCTATGTAGTATATCAAATATCTGGTGTCCACGACACAAGCCTCGTTGCTTAGTGTGACTCTAGGTGGCGGTATCTGTAATATCCAGCTATATTTATTTATTTATTCAATGTTTTTTTCTTCATAGAGTTGCAGCGTCATCTGTGCAAGAACGTGATAAGAGTTAATCGTACTTTTAGTAAGATAACCGCGTGTCGCTTGTTCAATGTAGACGCTGCGCTACCTGCGTCCCTAGTGGGAGTCATCGGTCATTACGTTATTGTACACGTGCAATCCTATTATTTGTGAATTAAACGTTAAATAAATGATTAACTGATCGTTTTTCTATTATTTTTATCATTGTCTCCTTGTCAATAAATGTTGTCTATGTGTTGTCTTTCATTTTGGAGTCCTTTATGGACGCAGTATTGGCTTGAACTGATCTCAAACTCAAAGACTCAAAGCATTTATTTCAATTAGACCACAGGCACTTTTGAATGACAAAAAAAAACAATGCAGGAGAAGCAACCGTCACAGACAAAAGATATTATAACTTGTAAAAGTACTGTAGTTGCCTATTCCAAAGGGTAGATGTGTATGCAGAAGAATAGGAAAGAAACTCCATGGACACTCTTTTCAATCAAAATATTTTTACAAGATCTTAGTACTATTATCTAAATTACCCACGTAACTCAGGCATGAATTAATTCAGCGCGGTTCTTTTTAGGGTTCCGTAGTCAACTAGGAACCTTATAGTTTCGCCATGTCTGTCCGTCCGTCCGTCCGTCTGTCCGTCCTCGCTTAAACTCTGAGACGGTTAGCACTAGAAAGCTGAAATTTGGTACCAATATGTATATCAATCACGCCGACAAAGTGGTAAAATAAAAATTGGAAAAAAATGTTTTATTAGGGTAGCCCCCCTATATGTAAAGTGGGAAGTGATTTTTTTTTAATTTCAACCCTAACGTGTGATATATTGTTGGAAAGGTATTTAAAAATGAATAGGGGTTTCCTAAAATATTTCTTTGATAATGACAATAATTTCGGAAATAATCGCTCCAAAAGTAAAAAACAATGTGCCCCCCCCCCCCCCTCTAACTTTTGAACCATAAGTTTAGAAAATCTGAAAAGTAGAACTTTATAAGGACTTTCTAGGAAAATGAGAAATGAATTCTAGAATGATGAACTTGATGACAGTTTTTGTATAAAAAAGACAAAAAGTTGTACAAAATAATTTCTGGACTAAGTTTGTAGTATATTATATGCAAGCATTTTTACATAATGGATACCCACCTTTAAACTCATAAGTGGGAACACTTATTGTGACGGACGGGAAACTACGGAACCCTACGTGTAGTAGTAGACACACGTCTACGTAGACCAGTCGACAAGCGCGCATCTTACTGAACGATGCTCGGTGCACGCGTCTCACGTTCTTGCATAACTTCCTGTCTTCATCTGTGAAGAACAGTGCACATTAGTTTATCTAAATAAATAATTATCCATCCTTTTGCTCAAAACCAATACACAAATCAATAGCTCCTAAGAAATACAAATTTCATCCGTACCTGAGCAGTTTGATTTCAAAAGAAGAACGCATGTGTCTTGAGAATTATTGACGGCTCTATAAAACGCTTCGCAATTCAGACTCAGTTTAGATTGCAAAGTAAAGTTTTTTGCCAACCAGATTAATATACTGGAGGTCGACGATATAGCTACGTACTAAAAAAAGGAAATACTTATTTTATTAATAACTGGAAGCATACAAACGAAGCAAATCACTTAAAAGCTTGTGATGCAAAAAATAACAGGCACAAAATGAATCCGAACAAACTAACAATAACGTACCAGTTCTTTTGGTTTTGTTAATTTTTGATAATATTCAATCATAATTTGAACACACACTAAGGAATGCAAGAAATTCTTCAGCGTATAGTGTAGAACCTAAAAAATATAATTGTAATTAAAAGATGCACTTAGACAAAAACTCGAACAAAGGGCATTCAAGAATAATCTGCATATCACAGCTAAAAACATTTCCACTCCTATAACACAAACCGCTGTGAAAGGGGATGGTCCATAAAATATGTAAAAACTCCCCCTTCATCGAAGCCGAAAGGCACTCGCCTTTCGGCTTCGATGAGGGGGGAGTTCTTCCCTTATTGCGATATTTTGTTTTGTTCTGGACCATACCTGATAAGTTCTAGTTACGGAGATATTGAAGGTCAATGGTCAAAGTCCTAACTTTTTCAGATATTTTTTTAAATGAGTCAATTTCAACAA
The DNA here is from genome assembly GCA_905147715.2 of Xestia xanthographa. Classification (NCBI taxonomy): domain Eukaryota; kingdom Metazoa; phylum Arthropoda; class Insecta; order Lepidoptera; family Noctuidae; genus Xestia; species Xestia xanthographa. The sequence goes on from LR990644.1 coordinate 7,392,088, forward strand.
CTCGATTTTTTACCTAATTTCCATGGACATTTTCATTTTCAGGTTTTTTGAAAAACTTTAATAACAAAGCGCAACATATCCACATTATATATACATTTTCCGAAAGGGGATATTATAATTAAATTACTTAGAGAGTTATTTGGGCCACCGAAATTGGCGAGCCACAGAAATTTTATTATTGCCACCGAAATTGTATTGGTGACACAGAAATTCTGCGTTTGCACCGAAATTGTGAATTATTATATAAGTACATTGTTTTTTAATAATATGTAAAGAAAGATAAGGTTTAATGAAAAAACTGATATAATACGAATATCGTCGTTAATATATGTATATATTATCGTTGTAATTATGTAATGAACACCTGCATTTAACCCATGTATCACAAATAAACGATTTGATCATTTTAATAAGCATTTCTAAAAATACAACGTGGTGTACTATTAATTGGATTAATCAGTCTTATAAAATTAGCAATCAAGGAACTGATTATTTTTTTACTTCTATGAAGAGGATGGGAAATCATCAAATGTCTTCTCTCGCTCTGGGCGAAGCAGGAGGGAGTTTCAGACTTTTACTGACTAAAACCTATTCATGTTCATTCATTGCCCTTTGTGTTCCGGGGCCACGGTATCTCTTTCGAACAGTCCCACAACCCCGGCAGGCATCGGTCCTTGCGGACCCCTTCCTTTTGCTGACTCTGTTTGAGGCGCGCGTGGAACTCGAAAGCGCCATCGACACGGTCTGTCGTCATGAGACGGACAGACGGTGAGCTAGCCCATAGCCCACAGGCCCACCACGTGGCCCCCGGCCACGACTGCATGTGCATGGACCGCACGACTCCTGCGTAGAGCCTCCGGCAGGGGGCGTTTGCCCCCCCAGGTTGGGCAGGAGTCGCCTGAAGGCAGCGCCGGTCCGTTCCAGTTTGGGGGCCAAACGTCGGAAGTGCTCCACGAAGATCCACTGGCTGTCAAAGACGAGTCCTAGGTACTTCAAAGTCGACTCGACCACAAGACGAAGGTAGGTCGGCACCCGGTGATACCGGAGTGCCTACCTAATGCAGCTCCAGGGCATGGTGTTGAAGGCATTACCGATGTCTAGAGACACCCCACCCCGGGAAACCGCATATCCCACCGTGAGGGCTCTCACGCACATGATGGCGTCCACAGTAGAGCGCCCCTTGTGGAAACCAAACTGGTGTTCCGCAAGATCCGGCCCCGACCCCGCAAGGTGCTCGGCGAGGCGGTTTGCAATTACTCTTTCAAAGAGCTTTCCCACCTCGCCGAGCAGCACCACGGGCCGGTATGCGGACGGAGATTCCACAGGGCGCCCCGGCTTCCGAATGAGGACCAGCTTTCCCGTCTTCCAACGAAGTGGGAACTGGCCTCTTTCCAAGCATGCGCTTAGGAGCACCTCTAGTCGGTGCCCGAGAGCCTCCGAGGCCAGGACCCAGGCTTTGCCAGGCAAGCCGTCGGGTCCCGGGGTGGTATTTTTGACACTGAGCCTACGTACCGCCACTCTCAGGTCTACCCCAGTCACTTCCGGAGCGTTTTCGTCGTCGTCCTGTTGGTCCGCTTCCAGTATCGCAGGCGGCGGAGCCATAGACGGGGGGGATGTTCCCCTCGCGAAGGGAACAGAGTATTCATCATGTCCTCCACGAGCTCAGGCCGGAGACTGTGACGCAGTCTCCGGCCTGAGCTCGTCGTAGGGGGGCCCAGGTGCGGAGTTTATCCCACACCATCTTTTAAGGGCGCCCCCATGGATCTCTGTCGAGAGTCCCCAGCATCTCCTGGCGAGACAGATCCCTGGCCCACGAGGAGATGCTGGGGACTCGACATCTGCGCACGTCGCAGATGTCGGACATGGCCTCCTGGAACCACCCTGCCTCATTGTCAACGTCGGCAGGTCTGGCCGGTGATGTCACCCAGGCCTGCACGATCGAGGCTTCCAGGAGGAGCTTCTGGAGGATGCAACCCTCAACGTTCAGTTAATCCAATTGAATGACTTTTTCAAGAAATAGTAATACAATTTTATTTTAATGTCCGGGCCTAAGGACCTAGTTCTGTCAAAGTAATTTCGGCGTAACAAGTATTGATTCTTGTCAAAAATCTTCATTAACATTAATACAATAATTGATTGGTACAATTTCTGTGGAGTCGTGTAATTTCCGTGGGCCACGAGATGCCACGGAAATCACAGAAATTGCCCCATAGAAATTGGAAACTTGGCAATTTTTTTTTTTTACAAGAAACTATCAAGACTATGACTATTATTTTCTATAATATTAAATGTGTACCAAAGGCTACTTAGCATTCATAAAAGTGATACCTTTATTTCTTGCAAAAATCCTTTTAAAACCTAATCACCGAAATTGCAAAATTTCGTTCCGAGTAAACTGAAATCACGTACTTATATTTTTGGCGGAAAGACCTGGCGATATGGTGCACTACCATTCTTACTGCACGTAAGAGCACGACTGTCTCTTGCCGAGCTGGGATTTATTGTTCGCTTAAACTCATTGGTGGAAGCTCAGGACGGTGAAACAAAATGACCATAGGAATTAGTAATTTCGCTTGGACAAACCTACCGTTGACATGTACTCATTAACTATGAGTCTACACATTCAAAAGTAATTAACGTCTTGTAGGTCAATCATTACTTAACGCAATCAAAATACTTTTTCCTATATATGTTGGAGATTATCTTCCTGAGAGGTAAATGCTGTGTATGAAAGTGATTGTGGACAACACACAGAAATTGATAATTCATCATTTACCGATTTTTTCATAAAAAGTAATCTTCTAAATATATAAAAGAAGAAACTGACTGACTGACTGACTGACTGACTGACTGACTGACTGACTCATCTATCAACGCACAGCCCAAACCGCTGGGTCTACAGATTCCAAATTTGGCAAGTAGGTTCCATATGTGGTCTAGGGGTGCACTAAGAAAGGATTTTTCAAAATTCACCCCCTAAGGGGGTTAAACGGGGCTCCAAAGTTTGTATGGGGAAACAAGATTAGTTAGACTGTTTTATTCGAAACTTTACAGGAGTGCTCCTATTGATAAATGAGTAGAAACGGGTTTCAGGTTTTTTCAGAATTCAACCCCTAAGAGGAGGAAATGGGGTGGCAAAGTATAAAAATCAATGCACAGCCCAAACCGCTGAGTCTAGAGATTCCAAATTGGGCAAGTAGGTTCCTTATGTGGTCTAGGGGTGCACTAAGAAAGGATTTTTCAAAATTCAACCCCTAAGGGGATTAAACGGGAATCTAAAGTTTGTATGGGTAAAACAAGATTAGTTAGACTATTTTATTCGAAACTTCACAGGAGTGCTCCTATTGATAATTGAGTAGAAACGGGTTTCAGTTTTTTTCAGAATTCAACCCCTAAGAGGGGGAAATAGGGTGGCAAAGTATAAAAATCAATGCCGGGCCCAAACCGCTGAGTCTAAAGATTACAAATTTGGCAAGTAGGTTCCTTATGTGGTCTAGGGGTGCACTAAGAAAGGATTTTTCAAAATTCAACCCCTAAGGGGATTAAACGGGAATCTAAAGTTTGTATGGGTAAAACAAGATTAGTTAGACTATTTTATTCGAAACTTCACAGGAGTGCTCCTATTGATAAATGAGTAGAAACGGGTTTCAGGTTTTTACAGAATTCAACCCCTAAGAGGGGGAAATGGGGTGGCAAAGTATAAAAATCAATGCACAGCCCAAACCGCTGAATCTAGAGATTCCAAATTTGGCACAAAGGTTCTTTATGAGGTTTAGGGGTGCATTTAGAAAGGATTTTTCAAAATTCACCCCCTTAGGGGTTGGAACGGGAGTCCAAAGATTACGTGGGGAAATAAGATTTGTTAGACTACTTTATTCGAAACTTAACAGGAGTACTCCTATCGATAAATGAATTAACGTTTGTTTCAGTTTTTTTTTTCAGTATTCAACCCCTAAAGGGAGAAATGGGGTAACAAAGCCTGAAATTCAACATAGTTATTATTTTTATGGTGAATTGGGTCGGGTGTATTACAAAAACAACGATTTTAAGATTTAATGTGGCAGACCTGAAATACTACTATTCCCTGTTGGGGTGCGATGGGGTTGAAATGTCTAAAAATCAATATGGGTGTCGATACCGAGATTATCAGGGGTGCTGATTACGAAAATGGCATTTATTTTGAGATCCAGATGATAATGATTATGATTACGATGATGATGATTGTGATGATGATGATTTTGATTACGATGATAATGATTGTGATTACGATGATGATGATTGTGATTATGATGATTGTGATAACGATGATAATGATTGTGATTACAATGATAATAAGTGTGATAACGATGATGGTGATTGTGATAGTGATTGTGATTGTAATGGTGATTGTGACAGTGACGGTGATTGTGATAGTGTCGGTGATTGTGATGGTGATAGCGATGGTTGTGATAACGAGGACGGAGATTGTGATTAAGATGATAATGATTGTGATTACGATGATAATGATTGTGATAACGATGATGGTGATTGTGATAGTGATTTTGATGATGACTGTGATGGTGATAGTGATTGTGATGGTGATTGTGAAAGTGGCAGTGATTGTGATGGTGATAGCGATGGTGATTGTGATTGTGACAGTGATGGTGATTGTTATAATGATGTAGATTATTGTGATTACAATGATAATGATTGTGATAACGAGGGTAGTGATTGTGATGGTGATTGTGATGGTGATGGTGATTGTGATGGTGATTGTGATTTTGATTGTGATAGTGCTGGTGATTGTGATAATGATGGTGATTGTGATAATGATTGTGGTTGAGATAGTGATGGCGATTGTGATCATGATGATTGTAATTAAGATGATAGTGATTGGGATTACGATGATAATGATTATGATTACGATTATAATGATTGTGATGACGAGGATGGAGATTGTGATGACGAGGATGGAGATTGTGATGATGATGATTGTGAATACGATGATAATGGTAGTGATTACGATGATAGTGATTGTGATAATGATGATAGCGATTGTGATTACAATGATAATGATTGTGATAACGATGATGGTGATTGTGATACTGATTTTGATGATGATTGTGATGGTGATGATGATTGTGATAGTTATTCTGAGAGTGGTGTTGATTGTGATGGTGATAGCGATGGTGATTGTGATGGTGATTGTGATGGTGATTGTGATGGTGATTGTGATGGTGATTGTGATGGTGATTGTGATGGTGATTGTGATGGTGATTGTGATGGTGATTGTGATGGTGATTGTGATGGTGATTGTGATGGTGATTGTGATGGTGATTGTGATGGTGATTGTGATGGTGATTGTGATGGTGATGGTGATTGTGATGGTGATTGTGATGGTGATTGTGATGGTGATTGTGATGGTGATTGTGATGGTGATTGTGATGGTGATTGTGATGGTGGTTGTGATGGTGATTGTGATGGTGATTGTGATGGTGATTGTGATGGTGATTGTGATGGTGATTGTGATGGTGATTGTGATGGTGATTGTGATGGTGATTGTGATGGTGATTGTGATGGTGATTGTGATGGTGATTGTGATGGTGATTGTGATGGTGATTGTGATTGTGATGGTGATGGTGATGGTGATTGTGATGGTGATTGTGATGGTGATTGTGATGGTGATGGTGATGGTGATTGTGATAGTGATTGTGATAGCGATAGTGATGGGGATTGTGATGGTGATTGTGATTGTGATAGTGATGGTGATTGTGATTGTTATGGTGGTTGTGATGGTGATTGTGATAATGATTGTGGTAATTATGGTGGTTGTGTTAATGATGATAATTGGTGATTATGATGGTGACTGTGATAGTGATGGTGATGGGGATTGTGATGGTGATTGTGATTGTGATTGTGATAGTGATAGTGATGGAGATTGTGATAATGATGGCGTTTGTGATAGTGATGGTGATTGTGATAATAATAATTGTGATGATTATGAAATGTGGCACATAGATAGTTTATAACCTGGATTAACATGAAGGACACTATTATCCATTTAGTATGATCCAGTGGGACAGTTACCGAACTTCACGCGGGCGAAGCCGCGGGCAACAGCTAGTAGTCTTATAAATATAGTTTAAGTGGCTTCATTTAGATTCATGTCACTTTAATTCTGAGAAAAAAAATCGTTGCATTATCTGTAAAGCAGCACTGCGATTTCAGCCTAGACGCGTAAATTTTTCGCCTGAGAAATTCACTCAAATACAAGTTTAAAATGTTGAAACTTTGCTTAAAATACCCCCAAGACTCTTATACTATTCAATGCATAATCAGCACAATGCTTTGAGTGTGTAACATTAAGTGAAATCATACAAATAAATAAAATTGAAGTGTCTGTTTGTATTTTCAAAATAATAGCTTTTCACTGAATGCATGGGAAAGTATTTACGGTACATAAAACAAAAAAAAAAACATTGTTTTAAATTCTGTCTGTCAGTCTGTCTTTCTGTATGTTTATTCCGACTTATCTCCGAATTGGCTGGACCGATGTTGTCAAGACTTTTACTAAAAGCTAACTGATGTTATAAGAAGTAACTTAGGTAACTCTGATTCATCAAAACACATCGTATACTTACTTCATCTCCCAATTCAGCAAACATGCTCATCGAGTAAATAATAATGTTGACATAAGATAAAGCGCGTTCAAATGTACAAAATATGTGATAAAAAACCTGAAAAAATTAGAAAAAATATGACTATTGAACTTATGCCCTTTAGGAGCTCGTGGCTAAAAAGTTGGCTTTCAAGGTTAAGCAGCGCTTGCCAAGGTTGGTCCGTTGACGAGTGACTATCCACGGCGAATTTCCCAAGTGCTTCGGAAAGCGCGTTAAGTCGTTGGTCCCGGCTGTCATTTGTGAATCTTTGACAGTTGTTACAGGTAATGCAAGTTTTAAATGTCGTAACTTTACATCAAACATCTTTAAGTCCAATCCACAATCAACAGAATTCTTTGAGTGCGTTACATATTGAGTTTTACCGTAAGGTTACGTTCACACATGCCGTGTATAGTCTGCCACCGACTGTGAGTATCGATAAAGATTGACTTCAGCTGCTGACTGATTCGCTTTTGTTTTTCAAAAAATTGCGAAGTCGGCGGCCAACTATACGTTTGGTTTGAACACGGCCAAAAACGTGATTTTTCATCCCAAAAAAAAAAGTCGTTTCCCAGCAATAACTTTTACGTGGGTTACTAAGTTTGATGTACGGATTGCTTGGTTGACAGCTTCGTGCAGAGTCCATCTACACCGTGTATAGACAAAGATAGCAGAAACAAGTTGTAGGTAGAATACACACACCGGCAAGATTAGGTGATTACAAAAAAGTGAATGATTTTTTGAGATTAATGTACTTGTTTTACTTATTACTTTTTTCGCTTTATTTGAGTGAGCTTGTTTATTGTATGAAGGAAAACAACAAAATGTAGGGTTGTTACAATTTATTTTTAGAGAAATAATAAAATGGTCGTATCTGAAAAGAGAGAGCAGAGCACTCACTGTTCGTTCACTAACACGTTCGTTACGCACTTCTTCGACTATTTCATAAAGTTTACGCCCTTCTTAAACGTCGTCTATGGCATTGTTTGCACGATTTTTGTTTGCCTTGCCCTCGCCTGCGCACGTAAGATCCTGTCTATCTGTAACGTTGCTCATTACTGGTGGATCACTGATCGAAATCAAAATCAAAGCATTTATTTCAAGTAGGCCAGTTACAGGCACTTTTGAATTATTGTCGAAACAAAGATGACTGTTAATTGTAGCTATACAGTCCCAGTCACAAGAAATGAAAACTGTGAAAGTACTTACTGTAGTTGCCCTTTCCCTAGCGTATAGACCCAACGTTCGACTGACTGTACCCAAAAGTTAAAAAAGTCACTTTCTTATGTTCCTCTTATTTTGCCGGTATGTGTACATGTTTTTATTCTACCTTGTTGTAAACACAGGATTAGAAGTCCGCACTCCAATCCAATAATAATAATGTTGTAGAAAACTTTCGGACTTACCAATACCTGGAAAATTTTCTTATACAAATGGTAGGCCTTTAAAATATTTCGGTACGTCTTTAACAGTTTTAAGCATTGTTCATCATTTTCGTCTACATCTCTCATAACCAGGACATCGTCAATCCACTTTTCAAGATATATCCTTAACAATATTATAATTCGGATAGACACAACAAAATGGATATCCAATCCTATATACAGCAGTTCACAAGTATCTTTTAGAATCGTAGCGTAGTCGAAAGCAGCGAAAGTTTCGGTATACGTGAGATTTAGAGTAAAAAGAATACAGTATGTTGATGCTATGAAGATCCAGTTTGAAATAATATAACTTCGGATCTTCTTTTTACAGTTGAAACCCTCGTACACGGTTTGGAGCTTCAAAATAAGAAAGACGATATTATCCTTGTGGACAATGTTATCCAAAATGAATACAACAGTGAATCCCACTACGCAATTGATGTAATGAATAACTATAGAAGCTAGGAAGAGGTTATGTTTAAATTTCGTCTTATTCACAAGTATGGTGCCTACGGTAATCATCCTTAAGATATACAACGCCATTATGAATAACAATAAAAAAAACGCAAATACGCGATACTTTATTCCAGTTGGATAAATATGGCTATTTCGTATATGATATTTTGATTTAAAAACTAAATAAAAAGGGGCATTTAAAGAAAAGGCTACACTTTTTATATCTTTTCCAGTCGATTAAAAAGTGACCATTTTAGTGTTTGTGACATCGTGTTAGGTAAAGCACCTACTTCAGTTGTCCGTTCCTTAGTGACTAATGTCTTTCATTATCTATTTACTATAATTAATGAGACCAGCCGTCGTCGTGACAATATATTATAATTTTAATATTGTAATGTAGTTTACGTAACAAAAGACAAATACGCATTTATTTAAAACAGGAAAAGTAGGTATATGTTTTTCAACTGACAAGGTCACTAACATTCCCAAACACTGAAAACAAACAAGAAGGAGGGTAGAAAGATTTGTCTGCTCATAAACACCCACCCGCAATAACTTCAGTTTATCCGCGATCATGCTGCTTGCAACAGTGCCGAAATATTGGGAACTCGAAACTAATAGAAACTTATGTTAGGCATTTCGTTAATATCACAATTCTACTACTATTAACTTTTATTGCCGTATGTTTGCTAACCGGAACGGTGATTATCGAAGCGCATACTTTTTGTAGTAGATCTTTATGTAATAATCGAAATTATTTTCTCACACAAGTAGTAATATTTTTTATTGGTAACCGTAAATAACACCTAAAAACCACCTCCTCACAATGCGAGCCGTATTGAGGAGTACTGCCTTCTAAATCAGGCCTTTGGTCCGACCACCTTGCGAGAGATATTCGTCGAGGCTCTTGACCATCAGGCCATCCGTAAAATGACAATCGGCACTGTGATAGCCGAACTCACATTCCACATGTCGACAACCTCGTGCGCCGTTTGTGAATTTTTATTTGTTTCTCATTTCCAGCTTCCACGACGTTATCGTCATGTGGGATTATAAAATTGTCGAGCTTGGTTGAAGCGCCTGTGAAGCTCCATGCTTTGTTATTGCTCTTTGCAGTCTTTGGAGCTTTATGCTAGTTCTCTTTAGCCACGGACAGCAGGGTATATCCCCTGTTCACTGCAACCACATCTCCTTGCATATCCACCATGATGCGGGAGTATTTTCGTTTCGTAAGTAGGTATTGTAAAAGGTACATAGTAACTTTTAATTTTGCTATTCGTTCAAATTAATTAAAGTGGAAAACTCGTTATTGGTTTCATAAACCATTAACGATAACGGTATGTGTTTGTTTCTCGTGTTATACATAGTAATGAATTTGTCGTTAACTGTGGTTTAATACACACATCAAAAGTATCTAGGGATCAACATATATTTTTGCAATAACTTTTCTCCTGATTGATATTAATTAAAATTTTCTTTAAGGATTCATCAAATAAAGTGTTTTCGTTTGTCACAGTAACGATAAACCAAGTCACCTTTGCATTAATAAAGAAATTTGCCATTTTCCTAATAAAGGGATTTTTGACATTTGAACCACTAACATTAAAGTTCGAAAAAATGACTGAAAACACAGTTTTCTTTAAAATTTTATTGGGTAACTTAAACAATTAATAATCCGTGTTTCTACCGCGAACACTAACAACACAAGAACATTGGTTTGGCATACTCAAAATGAGTTCATCCAAATCACGCTGTGGAATGGCCGCCCATGTTCGTTGCAACAACAAAAAAAGGTCTTCTTGCGACTGGATACCCTCCATATTCGGCAGAGCTCTTCTCTGTAGCATATCCCATGCATGCTCAATCGGGTTCAAGTCTGGCGACTGAGCAGGCCAGGGCAGGACATTGATGTTAGCTGCGGCGAGAGTCTGTCTTACAACTCTTGCGGTGTGCGGTCGTGCATTATCATGCATTAACTGAAATAAGGGACCGATTTGCACTTGTAGAGGAACGATGACGTCTGATACAATCGTCTCAGCATAAATTTGAGCGTTGAGGTTGCCTCTGATCCAAATCAATTAAGTTCCCTGAAGAGTGATGAAGCCTCACGGCTAACATCATGGCGGTTATTGTTGGAGCTCTTCGAGTTAAGATTTGAATGTATCGGTCTTGTCTCCGTGTGGTGCAGCGATACCGTCCTCCATGGCGCTCAGCCACGGTACCAGTGCTTCGGTAACGTGTCCAAAGTCGACTGATAACACTCTGACTTGTATTCAGAGCTAAAGCTACAGTACGTTGCCGGGAACCAGCTTCTATCATTCCCACGGCTCTGAGCATTTCTTCCCTGCTTAAATGACGTCGCCGCTCCATAATAACGTTGGTTTTAATCAGTAGTAGGGAAACAGTAGCACTTATAATGTCTTCAATGCGTTGTATGTTTTTATAGGGAAAATATTGACAGCTTATTTTCATCTTTTACTCGAATTTGATTGAGAGTTCCTGATTCAAATTATGAAATGCACCAAAAAGGATCCATATAAATTTATAAAATCATAAATTTATTACAAAGCCACATCTCAATCTCAAGAAATCCGCATAAAAATGCTTGATCCCTAGACACTTTTGATGTGCGTTTACAATCGATTATTGTATCACTTGTTCAATAGAAAGGTTCTGTGAATAGTCTCTTTAAAAATGAACAAACTCTTAAGTATCCGACAAAATTATCCTGTAAATACTGTCTTAAATGAAATTGTAGACAAAGATGTGCAGTCAGTACTTCTACCTTTAAATCTGATGCAATATGTTTCTTTTTGTCCAAAATACCGCATCAAAAATAATTTCATTACTCCGAATAGTTTCATCTCTAATTTTGTTTCGACGGTTGGAACTTTAGTATTCTTAATTTCATACATTTACCACACCTATTTGCAGACCTTTTACAGAAATTATACTGAAGTAATTACTTTTGTTTATATTAGTTTTTATTTCCACTGCATCTTTTATTGTTTCGGAACAATTATGAATTTCGTGATTGGGGTCATCTATACCAGAAATGCTGTCAAGTTTGTCCAAACTTTTCAAAAAGTGCACAGATTCTTAAACTGTGATTCCAGTTCCAGAAATTTCACCTATTGGAACTGGATTATTGTCATCGCGTCTATCTGTGGTTTTGTCATTGGTATCGTTCCTATTTGCGTATTGCTACGAGTACGCTTCTTTTATATTTTCGTTTACTGCTTAGGGATTTTCTTAGATTTTAATATACTTTATGCCATTCGCGTATTAAAATTGCTGAAAAACAAAATTGTTCAGTGGGATTTTCAAGCTTTAAACATTCATAAAATAGAAGACACCCACAAAACACATTTTTGCAAACAAATGTTCAATGCTTACGTTGGCATATTAGAATGTTATGACATACACAAAGTTTGTTTTCAGCAATTCGTAAGTATCTTTCTTTTATTTATTTTTTTATTAAAACTTTATGCACAAGTAAAAACTGTACAAAGGCGGACTTAATGCCTTAGGCATTTTCTACCAGTCTACCTTTTTTTTTTTTTTTTTTTTCGGATGGGAAATCATCAAATAACTCCTCCCGCTCTGGGCGGAGCAGGAGGGAGTGTCAGACTTTTACTGACTAAAACCCATCCATGTTCCTTCATCGCCCTTTGTGTTCCGGGGCCACGGTATCTCTTTCAAACATTCCCGCAACCCCGGCAGGCATCGGTCCTTACGGACCCCTTCCCTTTTGCTGACTCTCTTTGAGGCGCGCGTGGTACACGAACGCGCCGTCGACACGGCCTGTCGTCATGAGACGGATGGACGGCGAGCTAGCCCATAGCCCACCGTCCACAGGCCCGCGCCTACGGTGGCCGGGGGCCACGTGGTGGTGGCCCCCGACGCCTGGGGCGTCTCCCGTGGCGGCCGGGACGTTGAGAGGTTCTCTCCCTCTCACGTTCCGCCACCTCCTTCTCTAGTATTACTGCTTCGCAGAAGGAGGTGACGGCGTCCCATTCCGTCTCGCTCCGGACCATGGCTTGCACCAGGGCCGGACGCGAGAGGTCGCCGCCGCCGATCGCCGCTTCGAGGACACGGCGGTGCTCCGCCCACGCGGGGCACACCTCCACCGTGTGTTCCACCGTGTCCTCCGGTCGATCCTCACAATGGAAGCACCCGGGCGTTTCCTCCCGCCCGATTCGGTGCAGGAACCTCCCGAACACTCCGTGTCCGGTGAGGACCTGCGTCAGGCGGAAGGTGAGGACGCCGTGGCGTCTCTCAAGCCACTCCTCAAAGAGGGGACTTATCGCCACTATCGTGGCGTGCCCTGCACGGGGTTGCGACAGTCGCTCTCTCCATGTCGCCATGAGATCCCGCCGGAAGTCTGTCCGCTGAGCGACAATTTGTCGCGGCAGCGGAGTTTCCCCCTGGCGTAGCGCCTCCGCGCGCCATTCATGTAGGCGCGCGAGGACTATCGCCTCTAGATCCCATGGCGGCAATCCGGCAAGGAGGCTCGCCGCCTCGCGGGAGATCGTACGGTACCCCCGGGCCAGCCTTACGGCTACTACCGTTTGGGGCGCGTTCAAATCATGGGCGGCTCGCAGCCTCAATGAACGCGCCCACACCGGAGCCCCGTAAAGGGCCATTGACCGCACGACTCCCGCGTAGAGCCTCCGGCAGGAGGCGTTTGGCCCCCCCAGATTGGGCAGGAGCCGCCTGAAGGCAGCCCCAGTCCGCTCCAGTTTGGGGGCCAAATGTCGGAAATGTTCAACGAAGTTCCACCGGCTGTCAAGGACAACTCCCAGGTACTTCAACGTCGACTCGACGCCGATGGATACCCCTCCTACCGTCAGTAGGGATCCCGTTGGTGGCGCATTCCGAGGCCCATGAAAGCACATGGCCTCGGACTTGTGCAATGCCACCTCGAGACCCAGTTGCCGGATCCTCTCGACGACTATCGCAACCCCGCGTGTCATCGCTTCAGCCGCCGCCTCGTGCGACCTCCCCTGTGCCAATACCAGCGTGTCGTCAGCGTAGCACACCTCACTGACACCGCTAGGGAGGTCGGCGCGCAGCACCCAGTCGTAACCAATGTTCCACAAGGACGGCCCTAGGACCGATCCCTGCGGAACACCGCACGACATCTCTCACCGGTTCCATTCTCCGCTGCGACCGGGGTAGATGACGGCTCTGTCCGTCAGATAGTCCCCGACTACTCGACGGAGGTAGGTCGGCACCCGGTGATACCGGAGTGCCTCCCTAATGCAGGTCTAGGGCATGGAGTTGAAGGCGTTGGCGATGTCGAGAGACACCGCCAAGACAACCCCACCCCTGGGCACCGCATCCCCCGTCGTGAGGGCTCTCACGCGCATGATGGCGTCCACCGTAGAGCGCCTCTTGCGGAAACCAAACTGGTGTTCCGAAAGGTCCGGCCCAGTCCCCGCAAGGTGCTCGGCGAGGCGGTTTGCAATTACTCTTTCAAAGAGCTTGCCCACCTCGTCGAGCAGCACCACGGGCCGGTATGCGGACGGTGCGTCCGCAGGGCGCCCCGGCTTCCGAATGAGGACCAGCTTTCCCGTCTTCCAACGAAGCGGGAACTGGCCTCTCTCCAAGCATGCGCTAAGGAGCCCCTCTAGTCGGGGACCGAGAGCCTCCGAGGCCAGGACCCAGGCTTTGCCAGGCAAGCCGTCGGGTCCCGGGGCGGTATTTTTGGCACTGAGCCTGCGTACCGCCACTCTCAGGTCTACCCCAGTCACTTCCGGAGCGTTGTCGTCGTCGTCCTGTTGGTCCGCTTCCAGCATCGCAGGCGGCGGAGCCATAGGAGGGGGTGGGTGTTCCCCTCGCTAAGGGAACAGAGTGCTCACCACGTCCTCCATGAGCTCAGGCCGGAGACTCTGCGTCTGTGGGGGGGCCCAGGGGCGGAGTCAAAATCAAAATCAATCAAAATCAAAGCATTTATTTCAAGTAAGCCAGTTACAGGCACTTTTGAATTGTCGAAACAAAGATGAAATTAAATGTAGCTACAGTCCCAGTCACAAGACATAAAAACTGTGAAAGTACTGTAGTTGCCCATTCCCTAGCGTAGATCTCTATGGAGAAGAACGGGCAAGAAACTCCATGGACACTCTTTTAAATCAGAATATTGTTACAAAATCTTGGTTACATCATTCACGTTGAGATGGTATATTATGTGAGAACAATGCAGCAAGATGTGCACGGTAAAAGTGTCCACAGCAAAAACACACAAACAAAAAAAAAATACAATTCAAAATAATTCATTCAAATAAGCCATGGCAACCAAGAGATGACCAGTCACAACTGACAGCGCCCGTTCACGGACATGACGCATGGATCAGCACCATTCAACTCAACCATTTTGAAGGGAACTAAATGATCCGACACATGCGCCACCATCAGCGAGACAATTGAGTGAGCATGACATACTCCAAACCGCCAGGGCACATTCAAGTCAAGAAAAGACGTAGGTTTCCAGTGAATGATAGCTTTCTAGTACATAGTACTCACACAATATGGGCTATGCATTTATATAATACTAAAGAGATTGATTCTATACAATGCAAAGATAGTTGTACAATCTTCAGCAGCTCCAACAATACAATTTAATGCTATCAATTTATGCGCCCCTGTCCATGTGGAGCAGGACCAACATTGAGCCAAGCATTTTTATCAGCGATATAATCGCTCAACTTGTAATATGCTTGCTTACATAGTGTGCGTTTAATGCATGTTTTAAATTTCGTCTCATTCAGTTCAAGAATACTTTGTGGAATTTTATTATAGCATCTCAAACAGTACCCCATGAAAGATGAGTCTACTTTAGCGAGTCTGAAACCTGGCTGAACTAGTTGGTCCCTATTTCTAGTACTGTAATTATGTCTGTCACCCCTTTTACCAAAAAGGTGCAGATTTTTTCTGACGTACATTATATTTTCGTAGATGTATTGACAATGTACCGTCATGAAGCCAATATCCTTAAACAGTTCCCTTAGAGAATCGCGCCTACGAAGATTATATACGGCTCTGATGGCTCTTTTCTGCAGAATAAATATAGACTCAATATCTGCAGCCCGTCCCCACAGCAAAATGCCATAAGACATTATACTATGAAAGTAACTAAAATAAACCAGTCTAGCGGTATCTACATCAGTATACTGACGGATTTTTCTAATGGCATAGGCTGCTGAACTTAGCCGCCCCGCAAGAGATGTCAAATGAGAACCCCATTGTAGCCTTGAATCAAGCGTAATCCCCAGGAAAACCGTTTTATCTACGAATTCAAGTTTCTCTTTATTCAATATTATATCACAATCACTACTTTTAACATTCGGTAAAGCAAATCTTATGCATTTGGTTTTTTTTTTCATTTAATACCAAATTGTTTGCTGTGAACCAATTTTGGACCTGAAGTAGGGCATTATTCACGTCATCTAGATTTTGGGCCCGCCTATTTATCTTAAAAATTAGGGAAGTGTCATCAGCAAATAACACCATATTTTGAGGTTGGTTTTTCAGTAAATAGGGTAGATCATTTATATATACTAGAAAAAGGAAAGGACCCAATATTGAGCCTTGTGGAACCCCCATTTTTACTTTTAACCCCTGTGAATTAACACCATTTATTTGAACATGTTGTTGTCTATCATTCAAATAAGATTTTACCAAACTAAGTGCAAGTTTACCCAGTCCGTAATGCTCAAGTTTCAAAAGTAATGTGTCGTGATTTACGCAATCAAACGCTTTGGAGAGGTCACAAAAAATTCCTATGGCGTCTTGTGACTCTTCCCACGCAGTAAATATGTGCTTTAATAAGGTTACACCGGCGTCAGTTGTACAACGTCCCTTGGTGAAGCCATACTGTTGATCATGTAAGATTCTGTTGGTGTTAAAATGATAGAGCATTTGATTAAGCATTACTTTTTCAAAAACCTTGCTAAAAACTGGTAACACGGATACAGGTCTATAATTATTAGTATCTTTACTGTCCCCGGATTTGAAAAGAGGTATGACTTTACTGTATTTCATTAAATCAGGGAAAACTCATTGGTCTACACATAAATTAAAAATTAAAGCTAAGTAAGGGGCTATAGTCTCAAGTATGGATGTACAAACTTTGACAGACATTCCCCATAGATCTTCGGTTAGTTTGATTTTTATTTGCCGGAAAGTTTTAATAACAATCATAGGGTTAATGTGTTTAAATTTAAATTCAACCAGGCAGCCAGACACATTCGCCTTTAATAACCCAATTGAGAGTTCAGGTGAGGAAATAAGAGCCTCCGTTGTTTTTTGTGGTATATCGGTAAAGAACTTTACAAATTCTTGAGCTACTTCCTGATTAGAGCTTTTAGGACCACATGCTGTATCTAATGTGTAGCCAGTGTTACGTATTTTCTTCCTGTTAGTCTCGTTATTTATAACTTTCCAAACTGTCTTTATTTTATTTTCTGCTGTTTTGATCTTGTTGCTAATGTGCAGTGCTTTAGCAACCTTGCATGTATTTCTAAAAATGTTTGAATACTTAGCAACATACTTGTTAAAAGTTTCAGTGTTTATAAAAGGCTTAAGGCCATAAAGCTCAAATAGTCTTTCCCAACTTTTTCTGATACCTCTAGTTGCCCAATCACTAAATATGAATTTAGGGCAAATACTTTTTGTCTTCTTTTCAAAAGTTTTATTGAATTCCGTGTGAACTATTGAAAAGAAACGATCATACAATTGATCTATATTAATATCATCAAGGCCCATAACACTTAACTTGTTCTGTAGCAAAATATTATACCTATTTAATCTGCTAGAAGTTATAGGTCTAAATTTAATTTGAACTTTTTGCGATGGGGGTGTATTACACCTGAAGGTTACAGTTTCTCCGCTACGGTCAGAGGGTAGACAATTTACTATTGCTTTATCTAAGTAATCACAATCGCAGAAAATATTATCTATACAAGTAGCAGAAGATGGAGTGACTCTAGTAGGTTCTGTAAAAGTGTTGGTCAAGTCAAATGACTTAAAAAGATTTAATAAGCGACTGCTATTTGCACATTCTTCTAAAATATTGATATTAAAATCACCACAAATAATTGTAGATTTATTACTGACTGCAAGTTTTGCCATCACATCTTCCATTATTGATTCAAATAAAGAAAAGTTTTGATAGTTTGGGGGTCTGTACACACACACAATTACATGCTTATCTAGCTCAACACAGGACAGTTCAACGCAATGTTCAACCGAGAGACCTACTATGTCATTACGTTGCTTATATTTAAAACAATTTCTTATTAATATTAGGGAACCTCCACGAAGCATACTTTTACGGTTAAAGCAGCTACCCACCATATAGTTCTCATAATTGATAAGCATTTGGTAATCCTTAAGCCAATGTTCAATAAAACAAATAATGTCAAACTTACTATTTTCTAAAAACAATTCAATTTCTAATAATTTGGAAGAAATGCCTTGGATATTTTGGTGGAATAATTTCAAAGTGTTCTGCTGAGGCCCTTTTTTACTAACTAATTGAGTGCTAGAAGATACGTTGGTAGGATTAACAATATTGTTAATCGTACCTCCTGTTGTCTCATTTCCTAGTTTAAATTAATTTTTGGAGTGAGGCTGGAGACACCCGTACCATCCTCAGACAACAAGACCCTATCACTAATACTAATATACCCTAATTGATAATTCTCCACGGTGACACATGGATCCTCCTCAGTACAATGTTTGTAAACATTTATAGCACTAGTGCTATATTCACTTAAAGTCACCTGTATATTAGTATTACTACTAATAGTCGCAGTGTTAATAATAGAACTAAACTTAGACATACTATTTATGTCTGTGTGAATATTATAAGCTAATAGCCGAGCTATTTTGTGTCTACATCTAATAGGTAGATACACCTTACCCCGTGTCGACTTCAGTTTACCAACAATAGTGTTGATATCCAGATATATAAGTCTGTCACTATAGTGACCTACTAAAAAATGTACATGGTTATTTAACATATGTATATAATTGTTTTTTCTATTACCCAAATTTTCAAAAAATGGAAAACCACACAATATTATTTTGTTACAATTTAACTTCAACAACTCTGAAACACAGTCAGTGATGTCTTCCTTTTTAATCTTAGAACTATTACCAACACATATAGTAATGGTGGTACTAGGATCACAAACAGTCTCTGTTACTGATGCCATAATCTGTTTGTAGGTTGATCCTGGCATGCAATAATTTTGGGTACAATAACTCAGGTTATTACTGATTAATTTCCCTAACCCTCTACCTATACTATCAGAGAACATAACTGAAAGATTAGAACCAAGACTATTAGGTGAGACCAAATTACCTAAGTCAGGTATTGTATCTTGGGTGGAAATACAGTCCTGAGTACTCACAGCTAGGGACGGGTCCTCCGTTGCCTCAAGCTGGAGGGCATCATTGCTGGATTCCCTCTGACAAGTACACTGAGTGTTGCTGAGAGTCAGCGAGTCCACTTTGTCTACCAATGCATTTGTAGCAAGAATATGCTCTTTAATTTGATTTTCCGAGCATTCATATTTATTACATAAAGATTTTAGTGACTTATTAAGAGCCTGTATTTCTGATTGTAAGCGCTGAGTGAGTTTGTCCCGCACCAACTTGTAAGGGCGTCCCCACGGATCTCTGTCGAGAGTCCCCGGCAACTCCTCGCGGGCCTGATCCCTGGCCCGCAGGATTGCTTCGCGGAGGGCGGTCTTCGCCGCTCTGTACCCCTCATAAAGCTCCGCCACAATGGCTGCCGCATCCGGTGTGCGGATGCGGAGCCTGCGATGCCTGGCGTACAGGTGTCGTGTAGCCACGCACACCTCGCGCAGAGATGTCAGCTCACGCGACCACCAGTACACCTGACGCACCTGATGCAACACGGGGCATTGCCACGTTGCAGATGTCAGACATGGCCTCCTGGAACCACCCTGCCTCATTGTTAACGTCGGCAGGCCTGTCCGGTGATGTCACCCAGGCCTGCACGATCGAGGCTTCCAGGAGGAGCTCCCGGTCCAGCTGCTTCAGCGCCCAACGCGGACCACTCGGGGCCTGTTGGACCGGCGCGCTTGGGGTCTGGGTGGAGACGTCGAACCGGATGTACCGGTGGTCGGAATAGGTCTCCACCCCCTCCATAACACGCCAGTCAATGACACGCGTTGACAGAGCGGGGCTAGCGAACGAAATGTCCACCACCGACTCGCCCCGCATCCGCACACACGTGGGGACAGAACCCCGATTTAGGACGACCAGGCCCTTCTCCAGGGCCCAGTATTCCACCATCCTTCCCCGCACGTCTGTGCAACGAGAACCCCAAGCCAAGTTCTTGGCATTGAAGTCCCCGAGGACAAGCACGGGGAGGGAATGGTTTCCGACGACAACACTCAACTCTGCGAGAGAGTTGTGGAACTCGGCGAGAGTTCGGCTCGGGGAGAAGTATACTCCCTCCACTATGATCTCCCCGAACCGGGCTGCTACGTACCCCCGACCCCTCCTGACACCTTCAAGGGTCGGGGTACCGGCGGTGGCCGACGACACTATGGTCACTGAGCCGCTAAGGTCCGCCACCCAGTCTTCCCTGGGGAGGACAAAATACGGCTCAGCGACCACAGCAATGTTAATCAACCACTGCGCCATGCTCTGGAGCAACAGATCCTGAGCGCAGGCGCAGTGGTTGATGTTCGCTTGGAGGAAGCGTAATGGGGCCGTTATTGGCACTCCATTACCGCTTCCTCCCTAGCCCCCTGCGAGGGCCCCTCTGTGGCGGCGACAGTGGCAGCGGCGGTGGCAGTTGCGGCTGCGGCGGTGGCGACGGTGGTGGTGGTGTCGGCGGAGGGCCTTCCCTTGCCTCTGGTGGCCTTGGTGGGCGAAGTGCAGGTCTTGCTCCCAGCCCGGTGGTTGGCTGGCTTGCCGGCCGCCGCACATGCACCGCAGTGCGGCGTGGCGCAGCAAGCTGCGGACACATGGCCGGGCTGACTGCAGCGGAAGCAGAGTCCGCTGCGGTCAACCTCCGAGGCGCACTGTACTGACACGTGGTGTCCCACGTGGCAGCGATAGCACCTCAGAGGTCTGGGCTCCAGCAGCTTTACCTGCGCTTAAAACCCAGCTCACCAGTAGCCCACGGCCCTCCACTATTGTTTTGGCCGCCGTCACGGGGCAGCATACCGTAACGGTATGCATACCCGTGACGTCCGGACGTAGGGTGCCTGCTTTGACCTGCTCAGCAGGGCACCCACCGAACCTAGTGACGGCGGCCACCACCTCTTCCTTGGTCACTGAGTCGTCCAGACCCAAGATGCGCAGGTCTGCGCATCTAACGGGTCTGGAAACTCGGGCGTCGTCCGCGTTCAGGGACGCTCTGAGCTTTTCAGCCAGAGCGTCAGCAGACGACCCGCTGGTTTCGCCGGGGATTTCCAGCATACGAGCCCCCGTCGCGGTGACTTTAAGCCGGAGGCCCCCGGTGATCCCGAGCTCTCCGAGATCCACCGTCTCCTTCGCCTTTGCCAGCAGGTCGCGGTAGGACACGCCCCTCTTTTCCGCGTCCGGCTGTAGTGTAATCACTACAGCTGCGGTCTTCGGGGCGCGGAGCCTAGCCGCGATCTTCCGCGCCCTGTGCTGGCGCTGCCACTCCTCATTACGGGCCTTTTTGGCCGCCTTCCGCCCCTTCTGTTTCTCCCCGACTACCTGCCAACCGGCTTCAGCCGAAGGAGGTGTAGGGGCCTGGGGGGGCGGTGGCGGCGGTGGCTGCTGGCATGCCGCTGGCGCTGGCCCACTCGCCGCTGGCCCATTCACCGCTGGCGCTGGCGCCGGCACAGTCACCACCAGTCTACCTTAGGGCTTCTTTTAGCAAATTTACGACTCCACCGTGAAATATTTTCATCTTATTTTATTAGACTTGACGAAGCGTGCATCGCAGAATCACCAAGACGGATTGGACGGTTGCATATATTGATCCAGCGACCTTCCCGTGCCCCTCAAGAAAATACTTGTGTGTTATTCTATCCTTTCTTATGAATCATATCAAATTGATCTCGTTTTTTCAGAAACTTTATTATATCATAGAAATATTTAGTCACTGTCTGGTTTACGTTCAAGTGGTCATCGAGATGGTGAAAAATCCAGCAGAAGTCGGTCACGTTGGTAACGTCACGGTGAGTATTTTAGAATCTTTTTTTACTATCGATATCCTTGCAATATCCTTTCATTTTCGATATTTTCGTGTATTACCAGTGAATAGTTTGTAATTCTTTACGTTCGTTTAGAATCAGTGTACTTAATCATGTTTATTTAGTTTTAGAATGCAATATTTCTACAGTCACTGTATTTATTATGTTGGTTGATAAAAGATTTGATGTGGCTAACGATGCTTTGCAAGCAGTGTGAGAAATTCTACCTTTCTGTTGAAAGTGTACAAGTCTGTTGCGCAACAATATTGAATTCCAACTGTTTAGGTAATTCATTTTGCCCTAGTTAGAGCCTGCGGCTTCTTCCTCGTTGAGTGGTAAGTTTGTATTAAAATACATAATTCATCGTTTCCTTGCCATTTCATTATGTTTTTTGGGATTAGGGCAACACTGTTTCTTTTTCGGATCTCCTTAGTTGATCGTTATATCTTTGACTTTTTTTTAACACTTTAAAAACGAAAGTACCTCCCATACAAGTTGGATTTATGGCCATGAAATCGTTATTTACCATACAGTATAATGCGCATGGACAAAGTGTGGAAGCTTTATCATACATGTGTTTTCTTGCGGGTTGGCGAGGAAACACATGTATGATAGAGCTTTTTTACAATGAAACACCGTCGTAGATGAAATCCATCGTTTTACATCAAGCGACAAGTTCAAAAACAGGCTGTCATGCAAAATAAAAAAGTAAATTGTTTATCGAAAGGACAGTATTATTATTTGGGCACTTTCCTTAAAATTACATTAATCCGTAACAATTATTGTTAAATCTCAGATGATGCGAAAAGACTGTGCAAGAATGTGCGGCGCTTGCATCGAGCATCGTTTAGCAAGATTCGCGTGTGTGGCCTGTTCTACTTAGATGCTGCGTTACAATTAAGTCTGATGAGTCTTATAACTAACTACACTGTTGTGTTGCTACAGTTCGCATTTTTATGATTAAATTAATGTTAACTGCGAATAGTATTGTTATGGGTGGACTGTATTTTATTTATTGTTCCCTTCTTCGATAGCTCAGGTGGCTATGGGATTTACTTTCAATCAAAACTCTTCGATGGTTTAACACTGTTTAATTACTTCGTCTACATTTTAGAGCGGGCACATTATTTCAACATAAACTGATTTACACAAGTACACAATAATCACAAAGAATATAGTCAGAACATAATAATCACAAGAACATAATATACTTAGGGCACGTGGGACTCACAATAAACACTTAAAACTAGACACTTGTAAATAGAACACTGTAAAAATATAAAAACTGTCTCGACTGACTTTAGTCGCCTATCTTTATATCAAAACATCATGTCGCAAGTAGTGGCGGGGCCTCGTTGTACTCAACCCTTTTGGCTAATCGTTCCCTCTATAATGGACTTTCCCATCTTTCTGCGGGTCGGTCAAGTTTCGACTTGTCGGAGGCTCCGCCCACAACACGCGAAATGATGATTTGTTACCTTATATGGTAACGTTTTTGGCTTGTTATGAAACCGTCAGTTTCGCTACCATATAAGGCAATCGTATGTCATGATATGTGGTTTTAATAAAGTCTACACCTTTTTCCCGCCTTGTGCGGGCCTGTCTTTTACTTTATTAATCCTTATCTTAGCTAGTTATCTCCTAATGATACAATGGAGCTCGGCGTCTGTTACACCTAGTGATACAATGGAGCTCGACGTCTGTTACAAGTATTTTCATTATTTCCTTATTATTTCATCACAATGTGAACCAAGGAGCCTGCTCATGCCTTGATAATTGGATAACGCATTCAATGAACTATTTTTTTTAAATATTTTTTTGTACTTTAACACAATATTGTCCTATTTAACCCAAACGTTGGCATTGGTAGAAAAGGTAGTAAGTCCGCCTATGTACCAGTGTTGCAAATGAAGTTTAAATAAAAAATTGTATTTCTACAACGTTTTTATAAAATAAACTAATCGGTGGTTAATGTCAATCCAATGTCAAAAATCTAATTTAAGTGACATACCGGAAAGTATTCAATCATCTTGAACGCCAATTGAACGGCACTTTGTCTAGGCCATATTGAGCAAGTCATGAGGAGGGAGGCCTGCCTAGCAGTGAACATCTTTAACTTCTCGTTTATCTATGTAGCCGGTCAGTCAGCGGTTGGGTTTTTAGAAACCCAACTTTTATTAAAGTTAAGTGATTTTGGGAACTTAAATTCCCGGGCCGAAAAGTTTTTTTGTCGTTCCAATTTATTTGTTATTGCCTAACTCTAAAGGCCGTACTTACTAAGTCCGAGGGTTTAGAATTGTGCGCACTAAATTTCCCCATACATTGATATGCAACACCACTACCCTGTGATTGGCCAATTATTTTTTAAATATTTGATCTGTGAGATTTTTTCGTAGTGTGTTTATGGCGTCATAGAAGTCAAGTGGTTGTAGGAAAACAGTGAAAATATTGGAATTTCAGTGATAAAACCAGTTAAAAACTGTTTGTGCGTGTAAGTGAGTGTTTATGTGATAAGAATTAGTCAGGATTCAACTCGGTAAGCAAAATAATACGTTTTTTCTGTATTTTTTCTCAACCGTTTCGGATGACGTCATGTTTGTTGACAATGTTTTTGTTTCTTTTTAAAATTGGTTTTAAAATGTTTTCTTTTTCGTATACCGCCACGATTTTTACAAATAGGTTGAATCATTAAATAAGCTTACTACGGGTAACAATATTTTTAATCTACGTATCTAATTTACGTACATACAATTTTTTTTTAAATTAGGTCTAGCGGCCTGACGGCCTCTCGGCTTCTTACTTAACTTGGAATGCTTGAAAATAATAAATATTGCACTATGCAATGTGGATTCAATTATTTTTTATGCTAAGAATATACACACCATGCATTTAAAACCTTAAAACATATAGTTCATCCTTTTAGTTTTTTTCTAAAAATACGTATTTGAAACATAACATCAAAATTATCAATCTTCAGGTTTCACACCTATGTTAGAAATGAAAACAATCGCTCATTCAAACGAACTGCTCGCTATCGTAAAGCCCACCTAATAACCATAACAAAAAACACAACGATAAGCGACCCTTCTAAGAAACTTGAGTCGTAAATCAGCTTTGTTTACAAACATCTGGCCGGCGGCCGACGCCAGCGCCGGTGACGTCATGTGGCGTTCACTCAAAGTTTTTTTTTCGCGCCCTTTGGTCTGTCTAGCGGGTAGATCTACGTACGTTCGAAAATAAGTTGCTGTAGTCTGCTGAAGCGTATATCTACACGTATTTTTAAACGTCGCGCCGTGCGTTTGTCCGCGTTCTATCGCATTCGGCGCACAGTTTTGCTCGGCGTATCAAGAGGTTAATCTTAAACAATGGTAAAATGTTCCTTCATCGCCCTTTGTGTTCCGGGGCCACGGTATCTCTTTGGAACAGTCCCGCAACCCCGGCTGGTTTCGGTCCTTGCGGACCCCTTCCTTTTGCTGACTCTCTTTGAGGCAAGCGTGGCACACGAGCGTGCCGTCGACACGGCCTATCGTCATGAGACGAACGGACGGCGAGCTAGCCCATAGCCCACCGTTTGGCCCGCGCCTACGGTGGCCGGGTCCCCCGTGGTGGACGCCCGGGCGTATCCCGCGGCGGCCGGGTCGTGAGGTTCTATAAGTAACTAGCCTCAAGTCGTATTTTAAGAGTCGAGCCTTCAAAGGCTAGACTGAGCTATAAAGGTTTAAAAGCCTCGAGTACTTTCATCATTATACCAAAACGGTAAAAAAAGTAAGGTGCAATTCTCACAAATATTTATTTTACAGAAAATAAAATTGCAACTGTGTGAAAACGTACTGACTGATTACTCCAAACAAATACATAGGTAGCCTAGCGTCTACATAGAACAGGCCACACGCGCTCATCTTACTGAACGAGCGATTTGCTTGTAGAACGTTCTTGTAAAGATGTTCTTGACTCTCTGCAAAGAAAAACAGTTGATAAACTTCGGTTCGGGGTACCTACTTACTGCTTTGATATAATTATTTATTAGGCGTAGTTACGTCATCATTATTATCATTCTCTTTCCCTAGAATTAATTCATTTCGGGTTGGCGCAGTATGTCTTTTCCTTCCATACTTCTCTATGTTACCTACATAGAGAAGTATGGAAGGAAAAGACATTGGTTGAGCATAAATACTTATTCAGATGCGTTTGTTTCGTGAAAAACGATATCAACTTTGTCAAAAGACCTATTTTTTATGGATTTGAAGAGACAGTGTTCTTAATATCATAAAATTTCTATGGATGCTTTACGAGAAACGCGGTTTTGAATATTGTGTAATTGTGAGGTACCTATGTATGTTCGTGACTGTAGAAAGAATACTCATTTTTTTATGGAACTTGTCACAAGATAGGCAATTTGGCTCTGCTAAATGACATTTAGGTTTCGTCAAGTATTGTTTACACCAGTCATAAAACATTTAAAAATTCACATTCATACTCGGACAATTCTTGTTCTTCATGAGCTGTATACACGCCGTCTCAGCTTCCTCAACAGTTATGTAGAACTTCTCACAGCATAGACAGTAAATCGCTAGTACTACTAGATCCTTAGTAAACCATAAAAATAGCCCAAGACCTCGGAGGAAAGCCTAGAAGTAAACAAAAAATGGTGTCTGGAAAAAACTAAATTTACATCGTCTGACTTCGACGAAAATTCAAATCGTACGGCAAAAACTAAGTAAATTCAAAGACATTTCTGAATTATTATTTTCTTGCATTATTAAATCAGATTGGTTGAAAAAACAGTTGACTCACCTTGTTTCCCAATTCAGTAGATATATTCATCGCATTAATAATTGCATTGACATGACATAAAGAACGTTGAAATGCGCCAAATGTTTGATGTATAACCTAAAATAAAACACAGTGCTTAATTTTAGCAGTAGAATCAGCCTGTAGTGTTCCATCTCCTGAGATACAAACCTCCTTTCTATGAAAGGTGATGGGCTATAAATCCAACACGCAGGACGAGTGCGCATGTGTAGATGTCTCATGTCTTCGAAATATTGATAATAGAAAATGGCGGTTTTCTCACGATGTTTTCTTTCTCCATTTTAAAAGCAGTGGTCACCATCATCTGCTTAGCCTTTTCCCAATTGTGTTGGAGTAGGCTTCCAGTCTAACCGGATGCAGCCTATCTGACCTCCTCAATCCAGTTAGTACTGGGTAATACGATAGCTCTTAGTAAATCTGGTTGTCAGACTTTCGGGTTATTGACTAAAATTATGTTAAATTTAACATAAATCTTACCTAACTTTAACTTACCGACACTTGGAAAATTTTCTTGTATAGATCATAAGATTTAAAAATATTTTGGTATGTCTCAAGCAGATTGAGACAACGTTCATCATCCACGACCGCGATTTCCTTAATCCACTCATCTAAATATTTCCTCAACAATATTATAATTCGGATGACTACTACGAAATTGATATCTAACGCGATGCACATTGTGTCAAAAATAATAGCATAAATGAGACGGCTGCTGTAAGTGATAAAACTTTCATAATACATGACATTGTTAAAAATATGAATACAAATAATGAAAGCGATTGAGATCCAGTTCCAAAAAAGAAAACTCCATATACTTTTACTAAAATCGATGCTCCTATGTATTGCTTGGATTTTCAAAATAAGTGAAACGTTATTGTTCTTGTGCACGGCATCCAGAATAAAAACAATCACGAACCCAATTCCACTAAAGAGGAAATAGCCAACTTGAAAGAATAAGAAAATATCGTTTTGTACACCTAACACGTTACCTATTACGAGGTCTAGGGTAAATATGGCAGAAATAGCCAATGCGTTTATGAATAACATCAAACAAAACGCAAAAACACGATATTTTGATCCAGTTGGATAAATACGGTTATTTCGTAAAAAATATTTTGAAGTCAAAAAAAGATTAAGAGGAAAATTAAAGGAAAGCACTATCCTTCGTACATCTTTTTCCAGACGATTACTCGACAGCCAAGATTGTGACATTTTGCTATCGTTGTCTTCATGACACTGCTAATTTTCATAAAAGTGTTGATATAATGAGTAAGCAGACGCAGCCAAAGCAAACACGTATTTAATCCTCAAAATTGTTTTGTTAAGGAAGGTCAAACCGAAGGCTGCAACATCGAACGACGACGTGTGAAATGTGTGTAACTAAGGTTAATATTGATTAAAAATTGTAACTTAAATGTTCACGAAATTGTATCATTTGATTTTCCAAATAACCTTTTACAAGATGCACGCCTTCCTGTACTAAATAAAAAACGATTTTCATAATGTGGTCCACGTCTTGTAGCAAGTTCCATACCTTTTTAGAGATAGCTGATATCCTTTTTCGCCCGTGGTCCCTTCTCGTAGTCCCTGGAAGGGACCACGGAGCTTTATAGGTAGATTTCGTCGGAAAAAATCTACTTGGTCTTGCACCTAAAGTCTAGTTTTCCGAAAATTTCACCATAGGGGGTCCTGTTATGACCCCTAGAGCCCAAATCAACCACCGCCGGTTAACAAGTTTATATATGGATACGTATATAAGTTAGGCACCTAGAAAATTTAGCCAAACTCTACTGGTCGAAATTGCAACGATTGCTTTCAAACTTGGCCAAAAAATCTAAAGTGTCAAAACTTCGGTTAAGTTCGTGAATTGGCGAATTTGTCCATGGGGGGCGGCGGGGGGGTGGTTTTTCGAAAAACAGTTTTTTTGGCCTTAACTTTTTTCCTATGGAAAATTTTTGGACCGTTTAACATTTTTATCATCCAGAGTAAGAATACGAACATTTTTTAAATTTATTTTTTTTATGCCAAAATAATTTTGGAATTCTACTCTCTCCCCAAGTTAGGGGAACTTGGGGAGAGAGTAGAATTCCAAAATTTTTGGAAAAAAATAAAATTATATCTCCGAAACGGCAAACATTTTAGCATCGCCAATATTTTTTTTTTAATGCAAATTGAGAGAGAAGTTAGAAAGTGTTATTTAATATGCGAGCGAAGCGAGCGTGCGCCATAAAACCTCCTTGGTTCCCTTCCAGGGAATACAAGAAGTATTTTTTTTGTTTTTGTTTTCATTACAGGTTTTGTCCTACCTACTGCATAAAAAAACCAATGTGCTAAAGCATACTGATTTTTTAAAGACCACATGACTAAAGTAAAACCTAATCCGATTTTTTTTTACTCTGAAACGTCCTCCAAAGAGGCCTGTCACGTGACTACCTCTTTGTTGCGACTAAATACTGTTTAGAAGTAGGTACCTCCTATATGAATGCGTCAGTTGCCAAAAGACTTGGTCGTCATGGCAACTACTTTGTTGACGTTTGACAATTAAACGTCTTAACGGTTAGAGTAAAATTTTTTCGGATTAAGTTTTACTTCAGTCGTGTGGTCACATACGACGTGGAACGCGTGGACGCGTCGTGTGGAAGTACACTGGTTTTTTATGCTGAAGGTAGGACAAAACCTGCAATAAAAAAAAATACAAAAAAATCTGACGAAAAAAAAAATTACTTAAGAAATTGACCTGCACAACTGTGGCTAGCCATTGAGATAAATATACTGCAGATGCAAACCTCAATAAAATGTGTCAAAAAAAGTGTAACCACTTTTAAACGCGACGACGTAGCTTTGAAACCACAAACATTTAAAAATTTTGGAAGCCATAAAAAACATTTGATACTTATAAATTAAATTAATTTTAAAATATTAATTTTATTATTTTATTTGAATTATGTATTTCTTATTAGATGTATTAGACGTTTATAACTAATTAAATAATTAAAACATTTTTTTTCTGAATATTTTTCATTTCGTTTATTCATATAGATACAAATATTATTATTATTTTCATTTTTTAAATATTCCAATATTTAAACAATATAAAAAACATTTAAAAAATCTAAACAGTTATATAATATTAAAATCACTTATTTCATCAATTACAAAACTCTCCCACAAATGTGGGAAACTAAAACAAGTTTTTAGTGTGTAACACTGAACCTACGAGTCAAAATTGAAAATTTCATTGAACTAATTGTGTTTTTACGGTAACCAATATATAAACACAGAAACAATAAAACGGTACGGTTCTATGGCTTCCTCGCACATTGCTGCAACTTTATTTAAGGGTGGCCTGACAGTGTTTTCAAATTTCCCCTGAATCTTGCAAGCGAAGATACCCCAACATGCAAGATCATTAAAAACGGGGGAGTCCTTTTGCAGCAGTGGCAGTTAAAGTCGCACAAACATGCATTAGAGGCGTTGAACTGCAGCTTGCAGGACATCCGCGGCAACCAGGCTTTGATGGGTGGTGTCGTCATTTTGCTCGAAAGCGACTTTAGACAGACACTGCCAATTCGCGAGAGGGGCACACCGGTGGATGAAATAAACGTCTCATGGCATCGCCACTGTGAAAACCTCCTGGATTGAAAAGCTCCATTTACGTGCAACACGTGCGTTCAACTGTACAAAGATCACGAAGCAGGTGCCTTTGCGAATAAGCTGCTGGAAATGGGAGAGGGTCGTCTGGAATCGGACGCAGATGGGAAAATTCAATTTTCCGAATAATTTTCCCATCCAGTGACTACAGAGAACGAACTTATCATGCACGTTTTCTTTCAATTTGGAGGTTAATATAAGAAGTAAAGAGTGGTTGTGTGAGGGAGCAGTGCTGTCGCCGAAGAACGAGTGAGTCAGAAAAATAAACAAAAAAACAAATTACAAGATCCTCGGCGATTCAAAAGTATACCTACACCATCTATAGACACTGTGATGGCGAATGACGATGGTACTGCCAAATTATATAATTTCTCAACTCCCTGGAGTTAAAGGGCATGCCGTCCCATCAGCTAGAGTTTAAAGGTCCAGTTCTGCTGATGCAAAACCTTGATGCACCCAGACTGTGCAACAGCATTATGCTTCGTATCACGTTATAACAACAGAGCTGCTAAAGGAGAGAGCGTTTTAATTCCCCGCATACCCATTATTCCAAATAACGTGCCATCTCAATTTAAGAGGTAACAATTTCCCTTTTCCCTCAAATTGGCTTTTACAATGACGATCAAGCAGATCCCAGGGCCAAACCAATAAAGTGACAAGCATTCAATTGTGCACTCCATGGGGGGCGAACCTCAATAGGCTTGCCCCCTATTACGGGTACGATTATACCCCAGGTTCAGTTCCGGTCCAGGTTCAGGTAGGTACAATTCCAGACTCCGTGGCTGCTATTCAGTAATTCGTGATGGCAAAACCCAAGACCCGATGCTGAAGTCGCCAGTCTCACACACACATCAAAATTTCACACGAACGAAATCGCGGGTACCAGCTAGTATTAAATAAAATTTAAAAATTATTTTGACTCTTATTTGGACGATTTAAATGAAAACAATAAAAAATGACAAGTATAACCAACAGTTGCATAAATAACTACCATCGTATCGATATCTCTCCATTTCTGAAGGTAATTTACCTACGTTTATTAATTAGGAGCCTGTATTGCCCCACTGCAGGGCAAAGGCCTCCCTACCCTTTTTCCAGCACTCTCGGTCTATTGCCTTTTGTTGCCATTCCTTCTCCCACAAAAATAATTTTATAGAATTAATAAATTAACATCATTATAAAATTAAATTAAAATACTTATTTACAAATAAATACAAATACATTTCAAGATCAAATCTTAAACACTCCAGTCCCATAAGAAATAAGCGATGCGAAGCGCATCTAACGAGCGCGCTTCCCGAAATTACGCCACACAAAGGGCACCTTCCTGCCTAGATTATTAGTCAATATCCTGAGAGCATTTTTTCAATATCACATTTAGTTTTTGAGATACAGATGATTTTATGCCAAAAGACCCTAAAAAAATAATCGAATTTTCCAAAATTTTGCGAATTTCAAAAAAAGTTCACGACTTTTTCGTTTTTTTTTCACCGTATTATCTAAAGCCTTTGTCAATATGCGTCATTTGAGACCTCAAAAATTCATGTAGCTCTAAAACTCACGACACCAAAGTGATGTCACACTCTGAGTGAAAATGGGGGCTTTAATGAAGCGATCGAAAAATATTTTCAATGTTAAAAAACTGAAAAGAATAAAACGAGTTCAGGAGACAGGACATATTGACTGCAACAGTTGGGACCAATTACATAATCTAGACTAAAATCATTACATCCAATATGGGTCCCGACTGTTGCTGTCAATATGTCCTGTTTCCTGAACTTGTTTTTTTTTTATATAAAGTTATTAGTTTTTTTTTCCTTCATCGCTTTGAGAACAATGGTGATGAAATTTAATTTAACCCTTCGTGTGCTGGAACGTAGATCTACGCGAGACACAATTACTTTTTTATATTTTTCTATAATAATTAGCACATACGAGTGGTTATTTTATGCAAAATAGGTTGCCTGTCCAGCAACAACTTGGTCACACGATTATTATCAATACTACCTAATATTCTAAAGAGGTAAAATTTGTTTGTAAGTTTGTATGTAGGATCTCCGGAACTATTGATCCAATTCAAATTTTTTACACGAAAAGATACATTATTTAGTGGGTGCTATAGGACCAATTATATTTATGTTATGCATATTAGCCAAGCTATGAACAACTTTTGCTAGTCATAAATAAAATGAACAGGACTGATAACTTGATGTTTTACGTTGTTTTGTAAGTGAAACTGGTGGCACTGGAAATAGCTTTTTGATAAAACGTTGAAAGTTTATGTTCAACGCATTTAAATGAAAAACGGCAATGAGTGCTCCCATATGAATAGGTTTAACTAGACTACTGCAACTACACGTGGAACACAAGCAAACACCTAAGCAGGAGCCACTTTCTGATGAAGTCCTCCAAGTTCGAAGGTTATATCTGAAAGAAGTAGTGTTGTTTATTTCAGACGAAGTGTCGATGATATCAATCTTACTCTGACATAAATTCATTAACTTTTGACCGAGATATTCGATATCGGTGACGATCAAAATGAGTGATTAAAAAAAAAAAACATTGTAGTTTTCGAGGATGGGATCCCTTTTTTTTGCATAATCTTCTTTTTCCTAATATACTTTGGCATAACTGTTTTGGCATAATTTGTTTTTCCATAATAATACTTTGGCAAATTTTTTTTGGCATACTGTTTATGTTGGCATAATCATTTTGAAGGCTAATTTGTTTTGGCATAAATTGAATTTTGCATAATGTTACTAGGCATAATGACTATTAGCATAATAGTATTTAGGCATACAAATAATATAAATACCAGAATAAAATTTGAGTTATTTTTACGTATTTATTTTGAATAAAAAATTCATTAAGTTGTACTACAAAAGTTAGTGACAGAAACGAATCGCTGCAAAACCGACTCCACGTAGTCTTGTCTGCCCTACCCCTAGAGTGTAATTTAAAATCGCGTAGGCGCGGAGGGGCGAGGCGGCCTGCGAGTTGAGGAGCAGGTGGTTGTAACACTCGCCGCCGCTGCTGAGGCTGGCCGGCTTCGCCGGCCAGCAAGCCGAAGCTGCGGTGGTGAGCGTTAAACACATCTGCGACGATAAACTCGCGTGGGACCGCCGTAGCCCCGCAGCGCCGGAGCCGTGACAGAAACCTTGCCTGCTGCATGTTGCATACTGCATGCTTGCTTGCTGCATGCTTGCTTGCTGCATGCTTGCTTGCATGCTGCATGATTGCTGAATGCATGCTTACTGCATGCTTGCTGCATGATTGCTGCATGCTTGCTGCACGCATGCTTGCTTTATGTTTGCTGCATGCATGGTGTATGCTTGTTTAAATGTTTGCAAGCTGCATGTTTGCTGCATGCATGGTGTATGCTTGTTTGCATGCTTCTTACAGGGAAAAAACTCACATATGTTCACAATCAACTATGTTCAAAACAAATATGTTATGTATTACCTGCTTCGGAGAGATGGTTTTATTCCAATCGTCAAAATAAATTGGTATATCCAATTAGGGTATGTCTAACATTTTAGGATTATGCTTCTTTGTTATGCCTATAAAAAATATGTTTTAGTATCATTATGCGTAAATCAATTTATGCCTAACAATGTTATGCTTAATCATTATTATGATTAGATAAATTATGTTTAAAAAAAATATGCGTAAGCTGTTATGCGTAAAAATGTTATGCAAAAATATAATTAGTAGTAACAAAAGTATGCCAAGTTATAATAGGTCTTAAAATTTTATGCAAATGGATAGGGAACCTTCGAGGATCTCTTGCAACTTCCCGGCTAGAGAAAAGTCTACTTGTAAAAACTTACGACCACTGACATTATTTGGCCAACTTGGAAATATCTAAACAGACTTTTAAGAACAAAGGAACGCAAAGTTGAAAAAGCTGTGAAACTAGTCTTACTACGACTTCGCTGTAACTTTGGAAATCCTGGCCCAATTTCGATGAAACAAAAACTATTATTATTTGCACGAGTATGCGCATTCAATGCAGTACTAACTTTTGTAGTATTATTTTCATGTGTTGGTGTGACTCATTCAACAAAGATTCAATTCATTATTCTTCTAGCACCTTCTCATCACATGCCGACTATTCTAAAAATCTCTATTGTGTCCAAGAATTATTTGGCGCGGGGTCAAACTCGGAAATAATGACTGAATAAAAAACTCAAATGTTTATTAAAACGTGAAAATAGATAATTAGTAAAACCGATTTCATTAATACTACAAATTAACATCCGATCCAAATACATTACAATTGAAATACTGCTGTGACATTTTGACTACTCACGGTTTATTTGGGTCTAATTACTTTTGAATAGCGTTTAATGAGAATTTTAATGCAGATCTAATCTTTGCTAAGGGCTCTCATTATTTACATCTTAAAAGATTTTAACACAAAAAAAAACTAAACTTCAGATTCTGTAAAGCATACTCAAGATCTATTTAATCCTGAATTACAAAAAAGCAAACTGTAGCAACACAACAGTGTAGTTAGTAAGAAGACTCATCAGACTTAACTGTAACGCAACGTCTAAGTTGAACAGGCCACACACACGTATCTTGCTGAACGATGCTCGATGAAAGCGCCGCACGTTCTTGCACAGCTTTTTCGCATCATCTGAGATGAATTGTTAAATAAAATACGTTAAGGCAGTGAGAAAAACATAGAAACGTAAAGAATAAAAGCACAAATACAATGATGTAAGGAATGATATTAGAAAAGAAAAAAGTTAACAGTGATAAGAGGAAGAAGAAAACGTGTTGCCCAGATCCAAGTTTAAATTGGATAAAGGTAGCGAAATAATGACTTTAGTGTTTCAATTACACAGTAAATCACTCCTATAAGTAGCCCTTATCCCAATTCATTTGGGGTCGGCGCAGCATGTGTTCTTCCACACTTCTCTATCACTCGTTATCTCATCAATCACCTCCTTTCTAGCCATATCATCCTATACACAGTCCATCCATCGTTTCTTTGGTCTTCCTCTACTCTTATATCTACATTCATATTCAACATTTTCCTCACAGTAGTAAAATACAGTAGGTGTGTACATAAATTACCCGAGCAATTTGAATACAAAATAATTGCGCAACAGTCTTGAACACTTTCAACGGAAAGGTAGAATTTCTCGCATTGCTTGCAAAGCATCGTGAGCCATATCAAACCTTTTATCAACCAAAACGATATTGGGAGTGTCGATAGAAATGTTGTCATCTGTAACAAATTATAAAAACGAACCTGAAAAAAGAATATTTATACATCATTTATCATCATTATTTGCCCAGCCTTTTTCTTCTTCTAAAATGCCGATATTAACGGCTATTATCAGATTGCCATCAGTTGGATAATATTACCAAATTAATCACTTAGTCTATGATATACACAGAATTATATTAAAATACTCACCCGGATAAGCCATGTCTACAAGTTGTTTTCAAGAGTCATCAAGAATACTCACGCGCGCAGGTTTGACGATTTCCAGCCTCTCGAACAAGCCGGTTTCCGAAAAGGCTTTAGCACCGTGGACCACATTCATACGCTGCGGCAGGTTATACAGAAGACCGAAGAGTATAACTTGCCCCTCTGTTTAGCGTTTGTGGATTACGAGAAAGCCTTAAATTCAATCGAGACCTGGGCTGTACTGCAGTCTCTCCAACGGTGCCAAATCGACTATCGGTACATCGAGGTGTTGAAGTGTTTGCTCAATAACGCCACTATGTCAGTCTGACTTCAGGACCAAGCCTCGGAACCTATCCTCCTGCAGCGAGGTGTGAGACAGGGAGTCGTCATTTCTCCGAAACTGTTCACCACTGCACTGGAGGATGTCTTCAAGGTTCTGGACTGGAGAATGCTAGGCATCAACGTCAATGGCGAGTACATCACTAATCTTCGGTTTGCCGACGGTATAGTGGTCATGGCTGAGACCATGGAGGACCTCAGTACAATGCTCGATGACCTCAGTAGAGCTTCCGGAAGAGTGGGTCTTAAAATGAACATGGACAAAACCAAGGTCATGTCGAATGCCCATGTCACACCCATTGCTATCAAGATCGGAGACTCTACACTCGAAGTTGTAGACGATTATGTGTACCTGGGACAAACTCGGCTGGGCAGCGTTTGGGAAGTGGCACGGTATCTTCTCGTCCAACTTACCACAGTGTCTCAAGACGAAAGTCTATGACCAGTGTGTGTTGCCAGTGATTACATACGGGACCGAAACGTGGTCGCTCACAATGGGCCTCATCAGAAGGCTTAAAGTCACCCAAAGGGCCATGGAGAGGGCTATACTCGGAGTTTCCTTGCACGATCGAATCAGAAAAGAAGACATCCGCAAGAGAACCAAGGTTACCGACGTAGCCCGAAGAATTGCCAAACTTAAGTGGCAGTGGGCAGGGCTCATTGCTCGCAGAACGGATAGCCGATGGGGCCGAAAAGTTGTGGAGTGGCGACCGCGAACCGGAAAACGTTGCGTTGGAAGGCCTCCCACTAGGTGGACCGATGACCTGGTGAAAGTTGCGGGAATCCGCTGGATGCGAGTCGCACGGGACCGGTCAATGTGGCGACACTTGGGGGAGGCCTATGTCCAGCAGTGGACGTCTTTCGGCTGAAATGATGATGATGACTCACCCGGACGTTATCTTTGACCATCGGATTCTTCACCACTTCGATGATCACTTGAATGTAAACCAGGGAGTGA
The DNA here is from genome assembly GCA_905147715.2 of Xestia xanthographa. NCBI lineage: Eukaryota > Metazoa > Arthropoda > Insecta > Lepidoptera > Noctuidae > Xestia > Xestia xanthographa. The sequence goes on from LR990644.1 coordinate 7,429,002, forward strand.
ATAAACATTTCTATGATATAATAGAGTATCTGAAAAATAAACGTAATTAAGATGGTAACCAATAAAGGGAGAAATAAAAACATGTCTTGACACAAGCTTCAGGAAAAAGTTATATCTGGAAATCGCAAACAAGGAATTCGCGGGAACGCGATCCTTGTATAACCACGAATCAAGATGATAGTAAGATACTTACGAATTGCTGAAAACAAACTCGGTGGATGGCATAACACTCTAATATCCCAACATAAGCCCTAAACATTTTTTTGCAATAATATGTTTCGTGTGTGTTTTCTATTTCGTGAGTTTTTAAAACTTGTATATTCCACTGAACAATTTTATTTTACAATAATTTGAAAATGCGAATTGCATAAAGTAAATTAAAGTCGACAAGAATTACCAAGTAGCCAGCGAAGATGCAAAATAACGGTAATTTTAAGGGGATGTAAATATTAGTGGTAATAACGACATACAGGCAGGTATACCCGATAACGAAGATCCAATTCCAAATGGTGAAAATTCTAGTACTGGCTTCGCAGTTTAAAAATCTGTGAACGTTTTGGTAAATCAGAACAAAAATGACAGCATTTCTAGTTTGAATGATCCCGATCACGAAATTCAGAACGGTTCCGCAAATATAGAAGATGCAGTCGAAAAAAGCAGTAATGTACATAAAAGAAGTGAATCCAGGATGATTTTTGTAAAGCGTCAGCAAATAGTTGCGGTATACGTGTGAAAATATGAATAATAAAGTTCCAACCATCGAGACAAAATTAGAAATGAAACCATTTGGAGTAATAAGATTATTTCTAATGCGGTATTTTGGACAGAAGGCAACATATTGCATCAGATTTAAAGGAAGAAGAATTGACTGCACATCTTCGTCTACTATTTCATTTGATACAATATTTACAGGATAATTTCGTGTGAGACTAAACAGTTTGTTCATTTTTAAAGAGACTATTTACAGAACCACCTTATTGAACAAGTAGTACAATTATTGATAGAAAACTGAGTACACAACGAAAGTTAAATTCATTACTATAATGTATAAGAAACCAATATGTATATTAACTAACTAATATTATTAAATGGGTAAGTTTGTTAGGATGGATGGATGTTTGTTATTCTTTCACCTAAAAACTACTGACCGGATTTGCATGAAATTTGACGCATACAGATAACTATCTGTGTGCGTAAAAGTATCTATGTAAATGTATCCCATCAATGTGTGTGTTTGTGTTAGGGCCATGTTCACCGAAAAGATAACAATCTGACTATCTAAAAACTATTTAAAACACATTTTCACCAAAGTAATCAACCGATTAAACACGCTAATCAACTGTTTTCTCTAACCGAGGTGGGAGAGGTTGTTTAAAATCCTGGTTAGTAGTTAATCGGTGTATTTTGACGTTTGTAAATTGAAAATATAACAAAATTTAAGGTTGCATCCAGATATTATTGTGAGAATGTAACATGCAGTATGCTTTGAATTATATTTTGGAAGAGGATGACGTTTTGGACGAGTTTGAAACTGTTGAAAGACTTTTGCGAACTCCTCGCTTGTATTACACCAGACGACACTACTTCACACTAAACTAGTGACAATTTCTTTTTCGTCATGCGTAAATGCGTAACTTGCAGTACAGAATGAATTCCTATTTTGACTTTGAGGAATCCGAGTGCAAGCAAAGACATGTAATATTCGAGACTGATTTTTTAAATATGTAGGGTGTGCGCACAATTACAATTTGTATAGATACCCACATAAAACCTATGCAAATACATTACAATTTTCCCCTCTAAGAGATCTATAGCTAACCATATGTCATACAAGTAATATTCACTTTATAAATGCATGGAGAATTAACAATAGGTATAGCTATAGACATTAGATTTATATTACACACCCATATAGCTTAGGCTTAAATCCATAACACCAAAAATATCTAAAATGTACAGAAATATTTTGTTTTAGTTACTAAACATATTTATTCTCGTATTCTACCTCTCCCTACAAAGTTCTCAATAGCAAGGATAAATTATAACTCTATTCAAGATCCAATCATTAATAAACGTTGCTATAGAAAGAGTATACTTACATAAAATAATAAAAGTAAGTTAGTCGTTATTTTACTAGTCACGACCTACAGAACTATATCTGTACTGTATCTTACTTGGCTAGTACTAGTACCTAGTAACAATGTTTTTTTATTATTAAATTATGACAATTCAAAAAAAAAAAGTTACAAAATAATCCTAATTTTATTATAATGTAAGTTTGTACAAAATAGTACATATCGGATGGCATACCGGTAAACTTAAACTTTGTAATTGGGTTTGTTTTTCAAGAAGGCATTGGGGGTGGTGACCTTGAGTTTGCGTCTTCAAACGCGAAGTATGTCGACTCAGCCTCACCATTCGCCTCCGGTGCCGCCTCCGTGTCAGGAGACTGGCGGAGTGACGTCATCGGCAGCATCCGAGCAAACAGCCCTAGCTAATGACAGCCGATTACTTTTCGATTGATTTGATTGATTTGCTTACATTATAAGTGACAGCACCGGTGCGCTCAGTGACTACACCGGGCTTCCACTTGACAATATTTTTTTTGAAATCTTTAACGAGAACCTCGTCCCTTTCTTTGCCTTCTTTGCCTAACCACACCACCGTGCACCGGCGCTACGTACCTATGCCTGCTGGGCCGTCTCCACAAAATGAACATAAGCGGCGTCATCCGATTCCGAATCCTCTTTATCTTTTTGCAATGGCAACCTTGACCAAAAATCGGCTTTACCATTGCATTCAGAAGACACAAACTTAATATCAAACTCAAAGGCGGCCAACGTTACAGCAGACCTTTGCAGCCGACTAGCAGCTGTCTGTGGGAGACCCTTCTTGGGTCCGAAAATATTGCTCTGCGCTATGTGAACCATCTTCAACATAAATCGCCGCCATACTGATGGTGACGGGTCACCCCATACACGATGGCGAGAGCCTCTTTGTCCCCCTGGCTGTACTTACGCTCCGCTGGAGACAGTATGCGTGAGATACTGCTGTATCTCACGCATACTGTCTCCAGCGGAGCGTTCACGACGCGGTCGTTGCCGTCCGGGTAGGCGTGCGCTAGCACGGCGCCCAGCCCGAACGAGCTGCTGTCCACTGACAGCACCAGCGGCAAATGCGACTTCTTATCGGGCCCCGTGAGACAAATGTCATCAATAAAAGATACACAGTTAAGACCACTTCGGGTCTCTTCGATTAATTTTTGAAACATATCAGGAAGGCATTTTAAACCAAATGGGTACGGTACACAAATGTATTTACTTACATAAGTAGTAATAGCAGTTAACGGTTGCGAACTTTCGTCTAAAATGCACTGTAAATAAACACGCTTAAGGTCTATTTTACTATATTGTTCTCCCCCACTAAGCGCGGCAAACAGCTGTTCCACATGTGGTAGCGGATAATGAAAATCATTTAACTTATAATCGCCCCACAACCTAATAGACCCGTCGCGAATGACGACGGGCACTATCAGTGTGGCGTAATCCCTCCGCTTCACTTTGTAGATGACCTGTTCGCGCTGCAGACGCTCCAGCTCGCGCTCCACAGGCGTCCGCAGAGCGAGAGGCTGGGGCCGGGCTTTGATGAATATCGGCGTGTTATCTTTTAAATGCAACTTTAATTTAGTTTTACAACATCCTAAACCTGACTGAAACACTTCGGGAAAATCTAACTTAAGTTGATTAATAACCGGATTAATTTCAGTTGATAAATGATATAAACTAAGCGATTTTATATTTAATTGTCTCAACCAGCTTCGCCCTAACAAAGGTGGGCCGCCGTTGTCAATAATAAACAGCGGAAGCTGGGATGCGGCGTTGCCGCTCAGCACTTTCACTAAAACATAACCGAGTGGGACGATAGCCTCCCCGGTATATGAATGGAATTTGTTATTATCACGATTTATAATTAAATGCGTAAGGTGATTATCATAAAATATTTTATTCACAGCCGATATTCTACTGCCGGTGTCTATTTCAAAAGTAACTTCAATGTTTTCTACTATTAACATGTAACTGTATGGCCCATCTTTATAATTACTCTTAAAATCTACGATTTGAAATAAGCAATCACTAGATTCAGAATCAGAACTGTCATCAATGAAATTTTGGTACCTTGAACCGCGGGCATCCTTATCACTTTTAGAGCACACTGCAGAGAGATGACCTTTGACACCGCACTTGTCACACACATACGATTTATATCTACACTTGTTCGACGTATGGGCTCCTTTCCCGCAACGTCTGCAAGCGCCTGCCGCGCCGCGGCGCACCGTCGCCGGCGCCTGCTGCGCCACGCGATGCACGGCTTCGGCCGCGGCAGCGCCCTGCCCGAGTCCCGCCGTGCTGGCGGTCGCCGACAGCGCGACGCCAGCCGCGGCCTCCGCCGCATGCCGTTCTGCCGCCTCCAGCGCGAGCGCCAGCTCCACTGCTTTCTTATAATCCAGCGAAGGCTCCGCAAACAGCCGAGAGCGCATATCCTCACTGCGCAATCCTGACACGAACTGGTCACGGATATTGTCCTCCAGTGTCTTCCCAAAATTGCAGTGCGTAGCGAGGTGCTTCAAACACTGCAGGAAGGCGGGCGCTGACTCGCCCTCGGCCTGCCGCCGCAAACGAAACGTGTGTCTTTCCGCTATCTCGGATCGCTTGGGTTCCAGGTGCGCCGTCACGAGCTCGACGAGTACATCGAATGTCTTGTCCTCGGGGTTGTCCGGGGCGCACAAGTCGCACATCAACTGGTATGTCCGTGCGCCGACATGCGTCACCAACGTGGCCACACGTAGTTCGTCTTTGATGTCGTTTAGTAAAATGAATTGTTTTACCAAACGAACATACGCTGACCAATTCCGGCCCTCCTCGAGGTCAAATTCTTGTAATTTCCCGAATGGCATCGTGTTTTATTCCCTAAATTCGTCGCCAATGAGGAATCCGAGTGCAAGCAAAGACATGTAATATTCGAGACTGATTTATTTAAATATGTAGGGTGTGCGCACAATTACAATTTGTATAGATACCCACATAAAACCTATGCAAATACATTACAGACTTATTTAATTAATCTTTCATTTTCATCTGGAACTTTTCCTGATGCGTTAAAATTATCAGTCTGTGGTGGTACAACCCTATGTGGAGTGTAAGGCATGTGATCGTCTATATATTGTCAAGTTCGTAGAGTAGTTTTAGAATCAGCTAAGAGATACCATTCTCAACAGATAGGTAATTGTTGCCTCATTAGTCTTTATGTCGTCTACATTTACGTTTATCCTAGTACATAGCATGGTCGGACAAAGTATATCCACCGGTTCTCTGACTGGGTTCACCTTAGGTCATAATTAACCTACCGTGTCTCTTGACCTTGATAGATTAACTCTACTAATTAATAAAGAACAATAATTATATTAGATTACTTCAATTTAACCAAATAAAATCTTGGTTTTATCAAATATCACCAACAAGTTGACTCGTTATTTCCTAGTGCAACTAAGAATGAGTGTTCCAGTTAGTTGAACACAGGTGAACTTTACTTTGTAGCGATACTATGGTATCTGCACTGATCAAGCCAAATTAGTGAGCGTCGAGGGAATTTCCTAGGGCCTGGCTCAAGGCCTGCCTTACGGCAGTTATTGGAGGTTTATAGACCTTCCCTTATGTACCTAACCCGCTGCAAAGCGATCATAATCATAGGTGTGTTAAGCATCTTTTTACCTCCTGATCAGATATCTGATATATATATTTGTCGGATCCGGTCATGAGTACGGACGGGTGAATGAATCGAAAGCGCGCCAGTGGTGACATCACGCGAGCTACTCCCCACCATGGCGGCTTTTACAGAGTCCTGATGTTGACACCTCGCGGCGAGGCAGACAGTCTGTGTCTGACCGCAGCGGAGTGAAGACGTCTTGAAACTGTACACGATTCATTGTGCCTAGTGTTAATGTGTGAAAGTGTAGTGTCAAGTTATTTGTTAGACTCAGTGTATCTGTTTGAAAAGAGTAACCATGGAGTTTCTTGCCGGTTCTTCTCCATGGAAACTACCATACCGAACCGTGCAATGCGAAATAAAGTAGTGTATCGCATCCAGTGTGTTTTCATAGCACGAAACCCGTGTTCTGCCCACATAAGCTCGAACTTAGCGAAATAAATTCCTGACAAACCCCGACATCAGAATTGGGATAAAATCGTGCTAATGAAATCATGTCGCGGGGACAGTGTTAATAACAATCAGTGTCAACTGTGTAAAAACCGGAAAGTGCCGAAAAAGTTCGTGAGAAAAACGGACAAGAAAGAAGGTAGACCGATTAGTGTGCTAATAAACACCCACCCGCAATAACTTTAGTTTATCCGTAATCATGGTGCTTGCAACAGCGCCGAAATAAAACAGACTGTAAACAAGTGATATTTACCATGTTAAAAACAATGACAATCAGTGACGGTTACTTTTTGAAACGCAAAACAAAGACTTTGTATCATTTAGACTTTGTATCGTTTACAAATTCTTAAAACCTAACCAGTGAATAGCAAGATAGTGTTGTGGTATGTCGTGAAACCAGTGTAAAGAATTGTTCAGTGCCAAATTCGTGTACGTTGTACGTCATTTACGTGAGTAGTAACAAACAAAAGAAAAATATGCGCACTGACGCCGGTTACAAGATACGTTAGAAATTTTCATCGTAACTACCAATCAAGTGTCGCGCATGCGGCAAACAAGGACAAACAAGCGGATTTTCGGACGAAGACGACCGCCGTCAAGAAGCCGTTGCCTGTGCCGACTGCTACAGGCGTTGGGCGGCGACCGTAGGCCAGCAGCAACTCACTGATGTGCTTCAAGTGTGGCACGCCGGGCCACATCGCCAGTCGCTGCGCAGCAGGCCAGCGCTGGTCCAGTGCTGCTGTACTGGTCGAGAAGTGAGTCGACCTTTGCATCATCGAGCCGGAACATGAAAGTACTTTGGTGAGTCGTTTTCATTTTGTTATGACTCTGGAGCAGAGTGCCAATTCTGTTTAATCTGTCTAAGAGTGAGCATATTTATCCTGTCGTTGCTATAACTGGTGTAGTTCAAGGTTCGGTAAATGGTAATTCGAAGATTTTAGCCTGTGTTAGAAAGATCCCCGATCACAAAGTTCCTCGAGAATTAGATGTCATAGTTGATGACAGTGGTAGTGAGACAAAATCTGATTAAGAAAGGCTTGTACACTCATACTCGAAACTTTAGACCGCACCACATGAGTGACATGTGGCGATGGGTCAGGTAGACCGCACCTCATGAGTAACATGATGGCGATGGGTCTGTTATCTGTTGGACCGCACCTCATGAGTAACATGATGGTGATGGGTCTGTTATGAGTTAGACCGCACCTCGTGAGTAACACGTGGTGATGGGTCTGTTGGACCGCACCTCATGAGTAACATGTGGCGATGGGTCTGTAGGAAATCGTTGGTGCGATTTCTGTCTGTGTTGGTGCACAGAGCGCTTATGACAGTTTTATGAGTTGAGTTTGCATTGCCTAAGAATTATGGTAAAAGTAACAGAATTGTTAGAATTCCTGTGTTGTAACTTTTTTTTGATCGGACCTTTTCCAATGTTGATCGGACTTTTTCCAATGTTGATCGGACCTTTTGCAATGAGAGAGCAGGCATCGCGCAATATAGTTGAAAGTTCCAATTATGACAGACTGCGAAAAATAACTGACGTTGACATGCTCGTAGGTGACAATGACGAGACTAGCCATGACGAAAATGATAACGCTGACGAGACTAGTTAAATATCAAGTAGTCCACTTAACATTTTGAGTACCCAGCATAGTAAGAGTTTTCTTATAATCTCATTTTCTAAACTAAACTAACTATGATGATTTTAATTGTTTTGATTTTAATGGATCCACTGTTTACAACTACAATGCTTTCGATGGACTGAAAGCATACCCGATGGACTGGGTATTGTTGTGGCCGCATCAGAAGCGCCGGAGCATGTAAGAGGTGCACGTTGACTGCTTTTTCTGTGCAGTATACTCTTTGCGAGGAGTAGCACTTACGCGGCTGAGATGGTTAGCTTCTGACGATGGGTTCACATTTTACGTTGTGACTTGCCGATGGACTGGCAATTGAGTGTAGAGTCACGTGTAGAGTCACGTGTAGAGTCACGTGTAGAGTCACGTGTAGAGTCACGTGTAGAGACACGTGTACGAGACACGTGTAGAGACACGTGTAGAGACACGCGTAGAGACATGCGTAGAGACACGCGTAGAGACACGCGTAGAGACACGCGCAGAGACACGCGCAGAGACACGCGCAGAGACACGCGTAGAGACACGCGCAGAGACACGCGCAGAGACACGCGTAGAGACACGCGTAGTGACGCGTAGTGACGCGTAGTGACGCGTAGTGACGCGTAGTGACGCGTAGTGACGCGTAGTGACGCGTAGTGACGCGTAGTGACGCGTAGTGACGCGTAGTGACGCGTAGTGACGCGTAGTGACGCGTAGTGTAGCGTAGTGACGCGTAGTGACGCGTAGTGACGCGTAGTGACGCGTAGTGACGCGTAGTGACGCGTAGTGACGCGTAGTGACATGTAGAGTGACATGTAGAGTGACATGTAGAGTGACATGTAGAGTGACATGTAGAGTGACATGTAGAGTGACATGTAGAGTGACATGTAGAGTGACATGTAGAGTGACATGTAGAGTGACGTGTAGAGTTTAATTTTCCGACGAGTTTATTATTCTGACATCAGATACACTTTGCAATTATTAAATTGTAATTGCCAGTGTGAATATGCTCACGACCGTGTACGTGCTATGCCAGATTGCTATGTTCCGTTGGAATTGAATGCTAATTTGGAAGTACCTGGAAGTGCCGATGACGGCAAAAGTAAGTAGATATAGCAGTGTTAACCTATCATGTGACAAATTGTCTGTGTGACAATCAGTCTGTGTGACAATCAGTCTGTGTGACAATCAGTCTGTGTGACAATCAGTCTGTGTGACAATCAGTCTGTGTGACAATCAGTCTGTGTGACAATCAGTCTGTGTGACAATCGGTTTGTCTGTGTGACAATCAGTCTGTGTGACGAACCGTATGTGTGACAAAATGTTTGTGTTAACCCATTGATATTACTATCCCTCTATGAGATAATTAGATATGTCTGAATGACAACCATTTTGGGTGATGTTGATTAAAGAAAGAATAGGGCCAGAATGGCCGAGCTTGAGTGTACTACTTACCGTAATTTTGCTCTTTACAGATAGTTCCGATGACGAGACACACGAGGACGTGTGAAGGCGCAGGCGCGTTCATATTATTTTACGTATTTTTTGTGTTTTATTTAATTTGTGTAGTCACTGGGTGTCACATGGCAGATCCATTTAATGGATGTGAAAGCAATGCGATTGCTGGTCGGCTGGAGAGCCGTAGCGTTAGAGGTTTTACTCGAGGGTTTCTGTAAGCTTGGTAGTTTTTAATGCTGTAGAGTTCTAAAAGTTGATTCGAACGACTGTTACATGGCCCAAGGGTTGACCCATTTTCGATTATTCCAAATTAACCGTGTTTGATTTAATCAACTGCCTCGTTGGTATAGTGATGGCAAGCGTGACTGCTGAGCATGAGGTCCTGGGTTCGATTCCCAGGTCGGGCAAAGTGTTATTGAGTTTTTCCATCCGAAATTTCTCAGTAACGGCCACGGTGTCTGGATTTGCGCCGGTTGATGTCAATAGGCTCGCCCCTATTACATGGGACTTGGAGATAACTAGCGAACTGTAAGTGTACTATTAAGTACACCTCTGTTAAACCCTTTGGGGATTACAGATGTGATGTTATGAGTTTGGTCAGGAGTGACCGAGTGGAACAAATTTCTGTCGTGGACTTTTTGCTTGCAGGGTAAACATCACACGAGGACGTGTGCAAGCAGGATGGCCGTGTCGGATCCGGTCATGAGTACGGACGGGTGAATGAATCGAAAGCGCGCCAGTGGTGACATCACGCGAGCTACTCCCCACCATGGCGGCTTTTACAGAGTCCTGATGTTGACACCTCGTGGCGAGGCAGACAGTCTGTTTGACCACAGCGGAGTGAAGACGTCTTGAAACTGTACACGATTCATTGTGCCTAGTGTTAATGTGTGAAAGTGTAGTGTCAAGTTATTTGTTAGACTCAGTGTATCTGTTTGAAAAGAGTAACCATGGAGTTTCTTGCCGGTTCTTCTCCATGGAAACTACCATACCGAACCGTGCAATGCGAAATAAAGTAGTGTATCGCATCCAGTGTGTTTTCATAGCACGAAACCCGTGTTCTGCCCACATAAGCTCGAACTTAGCGAAATAAATTCCTGACAAACCCCGACATATTTTTATATATTTTCAAACTACGGAATTTAACTGGGTGGCCACCCAAAACAAATCAGGGATAGGTCTGAGAGGAGAGTGTGATTGACGCTCCCATTTGCACTTGTAGCCTTCCATATATGTACAAATTCTTGTGTTATAATAAAAGGATGATAGCTGTAATAATAGAGGTGTCTACTGGGTAAAGATTGATGTCTCGAGCTCTCGTCGGGTATTGTAGTACAGATGGTCTCTGTTGCTCGTCGTGGTGAATGAGGAATTTAATCGGGTTTTAGAGTGCAATTTTAATATCCGAATAGCTTATCTGAAGGATAAGTTATTTCCTCTCTTAAATCTCCCTCTCTCTCTCTACTTTGATCTCGTAATTAATAGTAGAACTAGTCTGGTTGTGCTATATTGATTTTATCAAGAATGTAAGTCGAAATTCTGTGTTAGGTAAGTTACTGTCTTTAATAGACGGGTTGCAAAAGTGTACCTATACAAGTGTTCAGAGTATATAAGTATCTGAAAAGGCAACAAAAGGGAAATTACTCTATAAAGAAAACCAGTTTTATAGTTTAGTTAATCAAAATCATTTATTTAATACAATCGGTGTAGATTCAGGGTAGGATAGGCAAATATAGTCAGAAGTCTAGTTAACAGACGTTTTAAAAGATCCAAATGGGACATCATGGTTTCAGTTATTATAAAGTTCGATGTATCACTTCAACACAATTCGCTTGTACTATTTACTTGGAGTATATATATTTAAGTAAAAAAAAAAAAAGATCAAGTTCTATTATTTTATTGGTTCAGAACTATGATCTATCCCAGTCATTATTTACTCAATTTTGGTATCCAATGTAATTTAAGGAGATATAAGGAATACTCATCAATATCTAGAGTTACATTACTTTCACTCGTTTGAGTTCATTTCTGTATTTTACATCTTTCTCAGAAATGACTCCTGAGAGTGAGTTTACCGATTTGAGACGGGTTCTCATTTATTTTTGCCTTCCAGCCCATCATCACGAAACTGGTGTGTGTGAATTAACTCTAAATCCAACGTTAGTGGAATTAAAGCCGATATTTGGGTTCCTATGGCTTCGAAATAATAACGGAAAAATCCAAATATCGAAAGAGAAAAAACCGTTATTTTGCCAACAAACTTAAAAACAATTTGCATATGTATATAATATTCTCGGTTATACGTACAAGTTACACAAAGACGGTTTTAAACCGCTCTCCTTAAAAATCATCCTAGTAAGGCACACATATTAATGCAAGAAATTCATTATAAAATTTAGCTGAAATTATCTATTAGTCGTCCAATCAAAATTACATTAGGGACTAATTTATTACGTCTGTTCTAATGATAGTGACGACTTTAAATGTTTGGATAGCCTGGGTAACGACACACACAACCCTCATTTCTCCGATCTCGTCTCTAGTGTCCATGCATCTTTTGTCAGGACAATTATGATAATCACCCCACTTAAGAATGCCTTGATGTAATAACTTTAATTTCTCGAAGTTTGGATGAGAATCAGGATTCATACTGATTAGAGGTTTTATTCAATTTTCTTGTAGAATTTATATGGATTAGAAATTGTAAGTGTCGTTCCCGTTAACTAATGCAAACTCACGTGACTTGATTGTATTTTACTCACGAACAATTCACTATCGTGAATTGTTGAACGTAGTAGCGGCTTGAGAGACGCACTGAGTTTATAATTTTAGATCTAACACCAATTTTTACAAAACAAAAAATAGGAATTGCAAATTATGAGCACTGCTTCTAAACTGCTTAATAAGGCAGGACCACGACCTCCGTCTCTGCAAGTCACTTCCCAAGTGTCCGTGATCTGTTGCATTCAATCCAGCCTCCCGTCTCCAAAAGATCGTTCAAGCTCCGCCTTCAGCGTTTCTGTAATTTTTAAAATACCCTTTGTTATAGGATAAGGTGTGTGGCAGATTCATATTAAACTAGTATTATGATTGAACGACTTTATTTATTAGACTTTAGTTAGAAACAGTGTTACAACAATAGTGTACAGAGGAAGATGACACGACATGTTTTTTATAATGTGGCCAGCTTAACAGTGTTGCCACTTTTTTACATAATATTATTATGACATCTCCCCTCTTTTAAATTAAATAGCAAACTTACATATTAAGTTACCTAGAAGACAAGTACTATAATTAAACATTAGTACAACAAAACACTTACACCAAATACTTAAACAAAATACTAAATGAGATGCTCATGACACATCATTACAAATTTAGCCTCTTTGGCTTATTGATAACTCTACCAGATCTGGTTTTGAATTCACCAGTATTATTCTGCTCAGGACTAACGACTGTAGGAAGCATTTCGAAATCAATAGCTGTATTATTTTCATTTGCATAGATATTATCATTAACATCAATATCACTAGTAGAATAGTCAGTAGCCACATAATTATAATCATAAAATTTCTTAATTTGTACCCTATTTCTCCTGTACGTTCTTCCATTACTACTAATCACATAACTTCTAGGTTCAGGACCTACTTTGACTATTACACCTTTACTCCATTTCTTATCAGAAGGAAGCAATTTAAAAATTACAACATCATTTGTATGCAATGGTCTTAAATTTTTACCTTTAGTTTTGAATGACTTTGACTTATTTTGCAAATATTTATGATACAATTGAGGTTTGGGTACTTTAGGTTTTAATTGTTCTGTTGTGGTTGGAATGACTGTTCTTAATTTCCTAGACATTAATAGTTGTGATGGGGAAGCCAGACTGTTTGTTGCTGTGTTTCTATTGATTTGATAAGCATATTTTTTAGAGTTTGAACTGCTCTTTCGACTTGTCCATTTGATTGAGGATAATTAGGACTACTAGTGACATGTTCAATGTCCCATGACTTTATAAAATTTTGAAATTCAATTGAACCAAATGGAGGACCATTATCAGAGACTAAAATGGATGGGATACCATGCCTTGAAAAAAATTGATTTTAATTCCTTAATTACAGATTGAGCTGTTGTTCTTTGCATTAAAGCTAATTCAATGTACTTGGAAAAATAATCTATACAGACCAGATATTTATGTCCCTGAAATTCCATGAAATCAACTCCTACTTTACTCCAAGGAAGTAGTTTTTTTTGATGACTAAACAATGGTTCCCGACTGTTATTATTACTGAATTGCTGACATGTTGCACAAGACCTGACTACATTTTTAATATCATTGACCATATTAGGCCAAAATAAAGATTCTTTAGCATATTGAACTGACCTAGACATACCAAAATGACCCTGATGGATGATTTCCAACATTTCTTTTCTAAGAGACTGAGGCACTATGACACTTTCACCTTTAAAGACAAGTCCGTCAGCGAGGTTAAGGGAACTAACGGCTTATGATCTGTGTGGACAATTATTTTACGTCCATATATATATTGATGGAACTTTAGGCATCCAAAGACAATTGCGAGTAATTCCCGTTCTATCTGGGCATAATGTTGTTGACTATCTGTTAATGTTGCTGAAGCATATGCTATTGGTTTATTATTTTGCAACATAACTGCACCAACTGCTGACTGTGACGAATCGCATGACAAAATTAATTTTTCATTTTCATCAAAATATGCTAAAACTGGAGCCTTTGTTATTATATTTTGTAAATTTTTAAATTCCTGTTCATGGATATCATTAAACTGCCAAACTACATTTTTCTTAAGGAGTACACGCAAATTTTTAGTTTTCTCAGAGTAATTGTTAATAAAAGGCGACAGATAAGTTAACATTCCTAAAAAGCGACTTAATTCTTTCGTGTTATTAGGTTTTGACATATTTACAATAGCTGTAACTTTATTAGGATCAGGACGCATTCCTTGTGCATCAAATAAATGACCCATGTATGTGACTGACTGTTTGTTTAGTTTAGACTTTGACATATTGAACTTCATTCCGACTTCTCTAGCCCTTTCTAACACAGTTCTTAAAATTGTGTCATGTTCCTTTTGGGACGACGCATAGACTAGTACATCATCAAAATATATAATTATATTTGGAATATTTTTGAATAGATCAACCATAATGGCACTAAAGAGCTCAGGTGCTGAGCAGACCCCAAATGGTAAACGAAGAAATTTAAACCTTCCGAACGGAGTAATAAATGTACATAACTGTGACGATTCACTATCTAATGGTATTGTCCAAAATCCGGAATTTGCATCAAGTGTTGAAAACACTGTAGCACCTTTTAATTTTGACTTGACTGTATCTATACTAGGAAATGGATAATGTGGTCTCAAAATGGCTTTGTTCAAATTTCGTGGATCAAGACAAACTCTGAGTGCACCATTTCGTTTTTTGGTGATGACAATACTGCTGACCCAACGAGTTGGTTCATCGACTTTTACTATTACACCCAATTTTTCCATCCTGGCTAACTGTGACTCTAATTCTTTAAGTAGACTAAAAGGAACTTTACGCAGTGGTTCTATAACCGGATTTACTGATTTGTCTATTTCTAAATGACATGGCTTTTTGACACAACCTAGACCCTCAAATACATCCTTAAACTCTTTAAATAAATTATTTTCAACTTCTGAATTAAATGATACTGAATTAATTCTTTTAACAATTTTCAGCTCTGAACATGTTTTCAGCCCTATGACAGTAGCACAATTAATTATTTAAAATTATTAATTTCTAAAATTATAAAATGAATCTGACTTTGTTTTTCATTAATAAGACGGCCTAAGACAGTCTGACCTCTCACAGGCAGATTTTGTTTACTAAATGTTACAATTGTAACTGAAGACGGTGTTATTAAATTTTCAGACAGTTCTAGACTTTGAAATGTACTCATACTCATCACATTTGCTTGGGCACCAGTATCTAGCATACCAGTTATGACATGATTATTAATTTTAATTTTAATATTCCAAGATTCCAGAGTATTAACTGAAACTTCACCAAATGCATAAATTGAACCCATAAATAATTCTTCAACTTTTTGACTATTATTACTATCTTGAGACTGTGACTTGACTACATTTACCGAAGACTTGTTACCTTTATTATTATCTTTTTTAAAATAACAACATTTAGCATAATGACCCTTTTTATGACAATTATTACATTCTACATTTGAAGCTGGACATTTAAAACTGTGTTTTTGAGCACATCTAGTACAAACTTCTGACCTGTTGTCGCTTCTGTTTCTTTGACCTGACCTGGTACGATTCCTGGTATGACCTTCATCTCTGCTAGTGCTTCTGCCCCTGTTGTAACCTTTTCCTTTGTTTTGATTATATACTGCTCCAAGAACGTTTTCCTCATTTGATATTTCGCTCGTCTGTATTGTGGAATGCTTTATAGCCTGGGCTAATTGGACGACTTCATCAAGGGTGGTCTTGTTTTCTTGGATTAGACGTTTTTTAATTTCAATGTTGTCTGCATTTAATCCACAAATAAAAACATCTTTTACTAGACTTTCTCTCAGTTTATCAAATTGACAGTTTAGACTTAAGTTTTGTAACACGGTAATGTAATCAATAATTGATTCATTATTTTGCTGTTGTCTTGTGAAGAATTTATGGCGTTCGTAGGTGAGGTTCAATTTAGGCGTGAAATATTCTTCGAATTTCGTTATTAATGCCGAATATCCAATTGTGTCAATATCCAGATTAAAAGAGTAAAAAATTTCGAGGCCCATGTTGCCTAAATAATGCAGCAAGATGGCTACTTTTCGCTTGTCACCTTCATTTTCAAGTCCAGTAGCTCGTATATAAATTTTGAACTGGCTCATCCACCTTTTCCGTTCTTGCGCCTTATTACTTGCATTGTAATTAAATTCTGGTATTGACCCTCTGACTTGAATAGTTTGAGCATTTTGACTACGAGACGACGACGACGACGCTCCTGGCAACTGATCCGGCATTTTTTTATTTTGTTTTTCTTGCACACTCGATGAATAGACTAGTAAATTGACTCACTGAACTTCTGACACCATGTTATAAGATAAGGTGTGTGGCAGATTCATATTAAACTAGTATTATGATTGAACGACTTTATTTATTAGACTTTAGTTAGAAACAGTGTTACAACAATAGTGTACAGAGGAAGATGACACGACATGTTTTTTATAATGTGGCCAGCTTAACAGTGTTGCCACTTTTTTACATAATATTATTATGACACCCTTGAGAAAAAATATTGCAAGCTCGTTATTGGTTGATCCGTTTCGCGTGGGTGTAACTTTACCCAAAGTAATTTGTGAAGCTTTTTCTACGTAATTAAATTGACATATTTATGTCGTGCAGTAAGTGCCCCGCAGAGGTTTTTTTCTTAAAACATCCTTTCAAAATCTTTAGTAATACGAGACAGCAATTCAAATATTATTTCAAGTATCGGACCCAACTCCAAATGTCAAATAAATCTCTAATTATTTGACAGTTTAAGTTGCTTTTAGAGAATATTTCTAAGAAGTTAGCTCGTTTCCGTATGCCCTTTGTCTTATCTAGTGATTTACGCATTACAGATGTGATGTGTTCGTAGTCGCAGTTGTTTTTATTACGTCAATAGATTCACTGCCCAACTAAACGTGAGAAAGATTTTTAATCCACGTGGACTCAGCATTTTGATAGCCATCTCACATACAACAAACGTGATTTTTTTGCCGTTTTGTCTAATGTATAGATAATGGTACGGAACACTTCGTGCGCGAGTCCGACTCGCACTTGGCCGGTTTTTTTCTGATTTTTTAAATTCAATACAGCCTCTTGTTGTTGACTGGGGAATCATCTCAGTGAGCCAAAACTGTTCCATTACAAGTTCTAATTTATTACTATCACAAATAGCCAAGTTTGTAACCAAAATATTTTTATGATCATCAACGAATTGCTTTCCACCAATAGTATACCCAAACAAAGTATTTTGCAATAATAAACCATTATGAATTTTAAGTTGACCATCAATTAAAATATTAAAATAAACATCAGCACCTAAAAGCATGGATATTTCTGTTGGTACATTAAATTCATCATCTGATAACTGGATGTGTTTGGGAATATTTAAAATTGAACAATCAAAATAATTTTGAGGCAAATTTGCTGTTATATAGTTTACAACATGGCATTTTATTTTTAATTGTACATTTTTCACTGGAGAATTGATGGTAATGTCAACATATTTGTTGATTTGATTACAATTGTTCCCTATGCCAACTATATTGGTATTTTGGTTCTTAAGCTTTACTTGCAATTTTTCCACAAGATGTGTAGTAATAAGTGAAACTTGACTTCCCGAATCAAGTAATGCTCTGACATAAAGTTCGGAACCCTTATAGTCAATTAACTTAACCTTTATGGTTGGCAATAGGGTATTCATGGTTGAATTGGCAGAATGCAGTGATATTGAAGCCAGTGGGCTAGAATCACTGTCTTTATGCAGGAGCGTATTGTGCCCCTGTTTACAAGTTTTACAGGGAAATGAAAACTTACACTTACCAGCGTGAGTTTTTAAACACATAGTACAACATTTTTTATCATCTATGAATTTTAAACGGTCTTCTATTGAAGCCATTTTAAATTTAGGGCATGAATGCAACGCATGTGCCATGCCTCCACAAAAAGAACATGAACTAGAAGTTTAAGTGACAACATTGCTCACTTTTTGTACTGAATTCTTCTTATTGTCCGAATTACAGCTATCTTCGAACGCTATAGCGCGCTTCTCTAAAAATGAAATAAACCCTTTCATAATTGGAAGTGTATCTATATCCCTGTCCAACTGATAGGCACGATTGGTATACAAGTCTAATTTTTTAGATATGATCGAAATTAACAGCATATCCCATTGATCAACAGGCTGCTGCAAGTTTTTAAGTGCATATAATTGTTGTTGCACTTGTGATGTAAAAGACCTTATAGAGGCTGCTGTACTTTTCTGCATAACTGGCAATTGCAATAATATATTTATGTGATTAAATATTAATCTTGACTTATTTTCAAAGCGTTTTTTCAAAAGCTCAATAGCCTCTTTATAAGATTCATTAACAAGCGGTAGGTTTACAATAACAGCCAATGCTTCTTCAGCTAAAAATTTGCGCAAATAAAATAACTTTCGCACATCTGAGAGCGCTCTGTTTCCATCAATAACCGCCATGAACAAATCAATAAATGGAGTATTTTTTGTGAAATCCTTCCCATCAAATATCGGGATATCAATGTTAGGTAATTTTGAAGTTGAAACATTCGAGCATTGTTTTGTTTCAGATGTACTTAAGTTTTTTAAAGCTGTATTTAACTTTGAGATAATATCAAAATATTTATCCTCAAAAATAGCAACATTTTCCTTGTCTTTTTCATCACAAGATAAAATATCTAACTGAGTTCTCTCATAGTCTCGAAAAGTTGTGTTCAGTTTTTCAATACGCGCTTGTATCATCTCGATAGACGCAGACGCAAGATTAATCGGATCATTAATAAAGTTCTCGATGCGAGTAACAGTACCTTTTTGTTGTGCTCTGGCGAGATGCAACCTTTTAAGCACTTCCTCCGCCGTCGACATGGTAATTATGATTACGCACAAACGCACTAAAATAGTCACAAGCTATGCTCACAAGAACACTTCACTTTACGTATTCGCACACTTTTTATTAACCGTAAACACTGGACGAACTTCTTTGCAGACAGGAGTTGGTGTTTGTTTACCAACAACCAACGGTAACCTCGATGACAGCGTTGACAGCACTGACCACAGAGTACATTATACTTATAGGGCACTGACACTGACAGCTCCACAACCACAGACTATAGAGATGTGACGTAGTAATTTGACGACTCGACCGTTTCCCGCCCAATTTGTTGGTAGGAATGATATTTCTAACGGGTGTAGGTAGGTGATGCAAAATTATAGATTTGCTTTTTCACAACAGGAATAACTTTAAATTGAATGAATTCCCGTGAAATATGCAGAAATCTCCGGAAATCCTCTTGTATTTTGCTGAGAAATTATAGATTTTAACGTTTATTTTTATAAAATTTTTACTATTAGGTACACTAATAATGTTTCCAAAATTTGGTGTATATTAACGGATAAATTATCTACAACGTACAGTTTCAATCATGCCGTTAGCTCAATTATTTTAAGAGTACCTAATTTGAGTTTTTCGTTCTGACCCGTATCTTTGTCCGGAAGTGTATTATAATAGTTGAGGTAATTTAATTAAACCTGTCACTGAAAGTACCATCTTTAATCTCACAAATGATATCAATAAAGCTAAGGATAATTCGACAAATAAGCACTCACTGTCCTGGCACCTTAGTATCCTTTATTAATTTAACGAACGCTGACACTTCTTCTTTTGAATTTACCCACAATGGAGGCTATACGTATAAATATTAAAAACAAATTAAATTTATATAAAGAAAATATCTAATAACAAGCAAAGTGCATGGGCACCACCTACCTTTTCTCGAAGCGCTTCGGCGTTTTTTTGAACCCCTAAAACAGATGAACAAAATTCTCGGAATATGTTGTTATTAATAGCGGACTTATTAAACGTCCAGAGTTTTAATTGTATAGCTCTTACACTTTAGTTTTTTTGATATCTAAAACATCCTGATTTCGTCACTTACTGATGATCATCAAAATACTTAGGGTATTTCCAAATGTCCTAGAAAGCTGATATTTGGTTTGTAAGCTAGTATTAGTACACAAACAACAAATAAATTATAAAAGTTGTAACTTTTATCCCCAACCCCTTTGCCGTGATGATCTCACAAATGTATAATTATGTAGCTACGCTTGTACTTACGTCCGTCGAACCAATCCTTTATTGATAAATAAAGTACTTCCCAACATGATATTTGTAAGAAAACAAAACGTTTAATTAATGAGTCCTTTGAATTCTACCAGCTTCACCGGTTACTCACAGGTTTTATGGTATATTTACAGAAAGTCAAAAACATCTATACAAGAAAGTACTTCAGTCAAAACGAACGTTCAGAAAGATGACCGCGTGTGGCCTGTTCTGTGTAGACGCTACGCTACCAATACGATTGATGGGAGTTTTCACTAACTTTAACGTTATTTTGCTGCAATACAATTTTTTGTAAACCGAGTATTTGTGTGATGTTAATTTTTCTGTGAGTATCACTGATGAATAAACTGTTTTCATGAAAATAGCACATTTGAATTATTATTGTTTTGGAGTTAAAAAATCTACCTACATGGATTTATAGATAATGACGACGTCATCCTATTGTCGTTTCTTGTATTTTGACGTCAAAGCTAAGCCATTATAAAACAAACTCTTCTCCACTCGAAAATTCCCCACTTGAAAATTTTTAGGGTTCCGTAGCCAAGCTTGGTTGACGGTTTTATAAAGGGTTTACACCTACTCCACACACATCCAGTCTGTCACACCACTTTTTAAAGTTCTGTAACTAAAGGGTCTCAACGAGACTATTAGTAAGCTCTGCTGTGTGTCCGTCTGTCACAGAGCTATATCATTTGAAAACACTCTGAAACTCACACGGTGTGTATTATTGTGACTGTTCTTCTTGTTAGCGTGACCGTAGCGTAGTAACCGATATAATACACATAGTAATATTAAAAGAACGAGTTTTTATCACGAATTTACTTCGTGCTGATGGCTGGATTGAATAGAACGGGGAGGTGGATATTTTCAAAGTATAGTTCATACATTAAAAACATGTATTTAAAAAAAAAAAAACTTGTGAAAAGGTTGGAACTTTGACCCCTACTTTCTTCGTAACTAGAATGTTCCCAGATAAAGAGTAGAACAAAAAAAATATCGCAATAACGGGGAGAACAAGCGCTTTCCAGCTTCGTTAAGAGTCTTGTTACACCCTTTATAAGAAATTACACGTTCTTTTATAATGACTCTAATGAAATTAATCTATCACCTTTAGACATATCGGTTGTGTTAATAACACACACTATTATCATAATTATTTTTAATTTCTTACTAGTATATGTAGGATGTTAATTCGGAACGCAGCTTAATTTAAAATAAAGTAAAGAGTATGAACGCAGCGATGAATGAATGAGAGAGTATGTGTGTGAGCGAGAAGGGGGTATGACGAACTAGTTTTACGAAGAAAAGACGACTCCAATGTTTTAAAGTTTAATTAATAATTAAAAGAAGATTTACGAAGCAAAAAGTATATTATTTCGGTCATCCACCTCCCTACAGCCTCGTCCGGGATAGACCGTAATAATAAAGGTGTAATAATACGAAGAAGTCACGAAGAAAAAAAACGCCGGCACAACGACGGCGGCCATTACGAAAAAAAACGTGTGCTCGCGCCGGTGAAAAAATAATTAGATTTTACGAAGACATCATGGAAAAAGACGATACCATGGAAGCAAAAATTCAACCCTTACAATATGGTATGGTGGACACCATAATCAAATTCAATGGTGAAGACATGACCTACTCGTCTTCGAAGTGGTCACAAGACATCGAAGACAATGCCGAAATCTTCGGGTGGACGGCTCAACAAAAACTCATCATAGCCAGAAGATCGCTTACCGGAACTGCTGAGTTATGGTTACGAACGGAAAAACCATTCAGAACATACGAAGATTTGAGGAACGCCCTGTTAAAAGAATTTCCAGATTCGGTAAATACCAAGCAAATGCATGAAATCATGGCGGCTCGTAAAAAACGTAACAATGAGAGCTATTACCAATATATGCTGACCATGAAGGAACTCGGCAAAAGAGCTAAGTTCGCTGATTACGTTTCCATCCAATATATAATAGACTGGATTGCCGATTACGAGCAGAATAAAATTGGTCTGTATGGTGTTACAACATATGCGATTCTGAAGGAAAAGTTGGCACAATATGAAGCTATGAAGCAGAAAATGTTGAAACGAGGAAATTCACGTGGTACGGCGGACAAGCAGCGCGAGTGTCGCGAATCCTCAAAGCAAGCTAAAGCAGACGACACTAACGTCAAAGAAAACGCAAGTGACAAAGTGTATCGTTGTTTCAAGTGTGGGGAAAGAGGTCATTTAGCGAGTTCATGCAAAAAAGGTACCAAGTGCTTTAAATGTAACCAATTCGGCCATATTGGTACCGAATGTCAAGAAGGCGCCAGCGGAAGCGGAAAAGGGAAAGGCGAACCATCGTCGAGTCGGAATGATGGCGGAAGCAGCGGAGGCGGAGCTAACTTCAAGGCACGTTCCATGTTCGCTCTGAATCAATCAACGGAGAACGGAACGGAGAGTGAACGAGATGGCATGCTAATGTCAAACGGGAAAGAAAGTAGTTGTCAATGTCAATGTCAAAATAATAACCACAGTGTTCTGAATGTAAACAATAAAAGTGCAGTGAATAAATCGGTTAAAAGTGTTACTATAGGCGGTATCACATTAGAATGTTTAATAGATACGGGCAGCGACCTAAATTGAATATCGCACGATGTGTACGCGATGCTATCAGTTAAATGTGAAGCTGAAACGATGTTGTTAACTGGTCTTGGTTCAAGTAAGGTGTTTTCAATGGGTAAGTTTAAAATTAATTTGTTAATAGATTGTCATTGTTATGAGGTTTGCTTTCACATAGTGCCTAAAGGTGTCATTCCATATGCAGTTATTCTTGGGCAAACTTTCCTCGTCAATACTATTATTATGATTGACAAAGGTATCATTGAGATAAGGCCTCAGTCCTATGATAGTTCATATTTACAGTGTTTACTTTCCAGTTGCGTTGATGAAAATGATATACCCATTCAAGTTCAAAATATAGTAGATAATTATAAACCCTTAAAGATTAAAGAAGCACCAATCAAATTAAAAATAGTATTGAAAGATGACATACCGGTAGTACAGCGTCCACGACGTCTAGCATTGCAAGAGGAAGAGATTGTAAAACATCAAATAGAAGAGTGGTTAGCTAATGGCATCATACGTCCTAGTTATTCGGAATATGCCAGTCCCCTCGTTTTGGTGAAGAAGAAAGATGGAAGTATGAGAATCTGCGTGGATTACAGAAAGATAAACCAGAAGATGGTAAGAGACGAGTACCCCTTGCCGGTAATTAATGATCACATAGATAAATTGTGTACAGCTAGGGTGTTTAGCACTTTAGATTTAAAGAACGGGTTTTTCCACTTACCAGTAGATGAGGACTCAATAAAATATACTGCGTTTGTGACCAGCAACCCAGAAGGTCAGTTTGAATTCCTACGAGCACCTTTTGGTTTATCAATTTGTCCCAAATTCTTTACCAGATATATCAACATTATTTTCACCGACTTTGTAAGAAGAGGAGTTCTACTCATTTTTATTGATGACCTAATTATCCTGGCTGAAGACGAACACCAGGCAGTTCAAAGACTTCAAGAGGTACTGAAGGTAGCTGCAGAGTATGGTCTTGAGATAAACTGGAAGAAGACACAGTTACTACAAAGATCAGTAGAATACCTTGGTCATGTGGTATGCAATGGAACAGTGCAGCCTTCAAAAGAGAAAACGGAAGCAGTGCAAAAGTTTCCTGTGCCTAAAAATCTTAAAGAAATTCAAAGCTTCATTGGATTAACCTCATACTTTCGGAAATTTGTACCAAATTATGCTATGGTAGCGCGACCTCTAAGTGACCTGTTAAAGAAGAAAGAATTTTATTTTGAAGAAGATCAAAGAATTGCATTTTCGAAATTAAAACAATTTTTATGTTGTGAACCTGTTTTAAAGATATTTGATCCACAGTTAAAGACAGAGCTACATACAGATGCCTGCAAGTATGGATATGCTGCGGTACTGATGCAAAAGGATTCTACAGATGGTAGCATGCACCCTGTTCATTACATGAGCAGAAAGACTGGTGAAACTCAGCAAAAGTGGTGCAGTTATGAACTGGAAGCACTGGCAGTGATAGAAGGCGTGAAGAAGTTTCGTAGATACCTTATAGGAATTCCATTTACCATAATCACTGATTGTCAAGCTTTCCAGAAGACTTTAACAAAAAAAGATGTTTCAGCTAAAGTAGCACGATGGATTATGTACCTGCAAGATTTTAACTATACTATTATGCACAGACCTGGTCAGAAGATGCAACATGTCGACGCTTTAAGCCGAAATATATGCGTTATTCAAAATGAACTCCATTTTCGCATACAGAATGCTCAAGAAGAAGATGCAGGATTGAAGGCAATTAAAGAAGTTCTAAAGGGAAATAAGTATGAAGACTATGTGCTTGAAAACGACGTTATCTATAAAGGTGAAGACAAGAAATTGGTTGTTCCAGAAGTAATGGATCTTGAAATTATAAGAAGAGCCCATAGTATAGGACATTTTGGAAAAAAGAAAATAAGAGACATAATAGAACAAGATTATTTCATTTCCAAGTTAGACAATAAAATTGAAAAGGTAATATCTACATGTGTGCCCTGTCTACTAGCTAGCAGGAATACGGGAAAGAAAGAAGGGTTTTTAAACCCAATACCAAAAGGAGAATTGCCATTAGACACACTTCATTGTGATCATTTAGGACCTTTGGATGCTACCAAGAAGATGTATAACTATATCTTAACTGTCATAGATGGATATACAAAGTTTGTATGGATATACCCAGTTAAAACTATTACAGCAAAGGAAACAGTTGATAAATTAAAATTACATCAGAAGGATTATGGAAACCCCAGACGTATAGTGACCGACAGAGCAACAGCATTCACAGGAAAAGAGTTTGAAGATTATTGTCAGGAAGAGGAGATAGAGCATATTACAATAACAACAGGAATACCTCGTGGAAATGGTCAAGCTGAAAGAATGAATCAAATCATTATCTCTGTATTGACGAAGATGTGCATTGAAGAACCTGCATTATGGTACAAACATGTCAGTAAAGTTCAAAGGGTAATAAATAGTTCATATCAGAGATCCATCCAGACGTCACCTTTTGAATTATTAACAGGGACTAAAATGAAGCTTAAAGAAGACATGAAAATTTTAGAGTATTTAGAAGAAGAAAATAGAAGAGAATTCATAGACAAAAGAGATGATTTAAGGAAAGAAGCAAAAGCCCAGATATTAAAAATTCAAGAAGAAAACAGAAGAAGTTTTAATAGTAAAAGGAAGGAAGGACAGAAATATAAAGTAGGGGATATCATAGCAATACAAAGAACTCAATTTGGGAATGCATTGAAATTAAAACAAAAGTTCTTTGGACCCTATAAAGTAGTAAAAGATTTAGGAAAAGATAGGTACGAAGTAAGAAAATTGGATAATAGTAAGGAGGGACCAAAACACACTACTACAGGTGTGGATTTTATGAAAAGATGGCCTTAATTCAAAGATATCTTATTAACCTTTCAATTTATTTCATTCATAATATAAGAAAATAACACTTACTATTTCATACTTACCGTTGAACATACTTACCTGACTTTCCATGCTATTGTGTTTAATAGGATGAGTAATGTTGATAGGTTGTTGTATTGTAACTAGCAAACTAAGTAAAATGTATCTTTTATTTTATTTTGTTGTAAGATGAAAATGAGTACTAATAAACTGCATAATGTCTGTAATTCTGTGTAAAGTTAAAGTGAAGGAAGTGTAACTTAATAATAATTATGCCTAAGCTATCTGTAATTTAATAAACAAAGAAATAAAATACCTACCTTGTAACTAACCATAATAGTAATTCTGTGTAACAAATAATGTACCTAAACATATAAGTAGTAAGTAAGATTTTAGATTGTAATAGATAATACTTATGTTCTGGAGTATTGTTAAAGGAGTGAATGGCTGTTTGTTTGAGTATATTATAATTTTATGTAAGGAGTAGTATAATGTTAAGTTTATTTTTATTTAGGAACATGTGTTGTTAGTTTAGTTCTAAACCATACCTATAGATTGTTAAAGAAACTTAGTGTGTAAACTTTATTCAGCTTAGTTTATTTTAGTGTACTAGAGTCAGTCTGAGGGCAGACTGAAAAGCAGAATGGCCGAGTTGTAGGATGTTAATTCGGAACGCAGCTTAATTTAAAATAAAGTAAAGAGTATGAACGCAGCGATGAATGAATGAGAGAGTATGTGTGTGAGCGAGAAGGGGGTATGACGAACTAGTTTTACGAAGAAAAGACGACTCCAATGTTTTAAAGTTTAATTAATAATTAAAAGAAGATTTACGAAGCAAAAAGTATATTATTTCGGTCATCCACCTCCCTACATATATGTAGAAGGACCCATAAAAAAATATTTTATTAGTTTTTTAAAACATTCAACATGACATCTACACGCAAAGTATTGTTAAATGATGATTTTTTGTATGTCTTTTATCCTTTTTTCTGCATAAATACTATCTTGTGTGTGCGGAAATACAATATATTCGATAACTGTGCGGAAGTCGTGAGAAGAAAAATACACGATTATATGTGCTGTGTTCATTGTTTTATTCAATTGTCTGATGGTCGGTATATATTGTTTAGTCATAACATTCACTCGTTTTTGCATAACGTACTAACTTGCCTACTATTTAATTTACTTCGAATATGTATTCAATTTCGGAGCTCTGTGTTTCATCAATTTATACTACAGTAGTAAAAGTGTGCGTTTCTATTAGTTCTTCATGAGATCAAAAAAAGCCTTTATATTGGCAAAGATTTAAAGAAACTGAAGATTTTCACATGAGTGTCTATTGTCTTAATCCTATCCAACTGTATTATATAAGATGTATTCTTGTATTAACATCTACACTCACAGATGTGGAATTAGTACATATAACGACTACTTTTAATATGTTATCAAACTAGAATACTTTGACGACCCGAATGGCGCAGCGGTAGTGAGGCTGCCTTACGTTCTTAGGATCCCGGGTTCGAATCTCGGCCGGAGCAAATGTTTGTGTGATGAGCGTGATTATTTGTTCCCGAGTCATGGATGTTTATATGATAAATAAGTATGCATTTACAAAAAAAAAAGTATCTATGTAGTATATCAACTATCTGGTGTCCATGACACAAGCCTCGTTGCTTAGTGTGGCACTAGATGGCGCTGTGTGTTATTGTCCAGCGATATTTATTTATTATTATTTAGAATCTGGAATACTAAGTGAAAATCCACATTTTGGCAAAGTTAATGATACCGAAATACCAGTAGACAATGAAACAACGTTGGAAGAAATTATTGATGCATTAAATTCTGTTAATGTAGCTTGGAATCTTCTATGGAATTCTTCTAACAAGTATATTCAACAAGACAATTATAATAATTTATATACGATCAATACACATTAATTTTTTAATAATGTTAGGGCCAGGCATTCTGCTATTGTACAGTAATGAAACCACAGAGCATGGAGACTCTTCGAGGGGCTGCTCGAGACCAAATTGTCAACATTTCCATATACCCAGGCATGTCGTCGTTTACTGGCAATAAGACAAAGAGAAGTGTAGAAACTGTTGACTTTGATGGAGGTTCGTGACAGAAGTTACAATAGTTCATGTCAAACTTTATGGCAGCTCGGAACATGAACGTAAAGCTGCGCAGTGACACAATTTAACAATTTATCTCCTGTGAAACAATGTTATGAAAAGCCTATTGATACAAATATTCTACTACTACTTCAACGCACTCACAACCGCCATCTCTAGAAATGGCCAGCGATTGCGTGCTCTGTGAAACACTAAAAAAAATGTATTACTTCCGTTTTGAAATGAACTTTCTTCGCATTAAATGTGTCAGTAACATTGATACGATCCATCTCTAAATAATTAATTGACGTAATGCCATTCCTTGTGTTGTAATTTGTTATTGGGCCCGACTTTAGACATCCAACTACACATGGATAAATTTTGTACAATATGTTTCTAATTCAAAAAATCTTTCCTGAGACCTCATTCAAAGTTCTACTCATTAATCGACTGGATAGGGAAGTCCAAAAAATAGCTCAATCTTTTAACTTTGTACTCAATCTGTTACTCTCTTCAAAATATTCTGTACGAATTCGTCACATTTACCCAAGGAAAAAAAACTACAAAATATTTTCGTTCTGCTGTGTTTTATTGATAAATTCAATGTTAATCTATCGTGCGTACAGTGTAGATATCACAGATACATACATGAAGCATTTGGAGAGTAACCTCTTGCAAGTCTTTGCTGTATGCTACTTCATCACCTATTCGCTCGGATTCACGACGTTGTTCATAC
This sequence comes from Xestia xanthographa, assembly GCA_905147715.2. Taxonomy (NCBI): domain Eukaryota; kingdom Metazoa; phylum Arthropoda; class Insecta; order Lepidoptera; family Noctuidae; genus Xestia; species Xestia xanthographa. The sequence goes on from LR990644.1 coordinate 7,457,575, forward strand.
TGGACTTAGTGCATCAAAACAACTACGTGTTACTTATTCTAAACATACAAACTGTGAACAGGGATATCGATTTCAGACAGAGTATCGAGAGTTTTATTTCTTGGAACTGGATTACAACTACGTCAATTATGTTCATCAACATATTTATAAGTACTGTGTATTATTTTTCAGCCTATTACGATTATATAATCGATATTGTTTTCGACTATTTTTTCGATGTAATGTTTACAACTTTGGACATCAACTTAATTATAGCCACTCGAATAATTACATTGGTAAAAAAATATCTAGATGAGTGGATTATAGAAATTCTGAAAATGACTAATGAAGACGAAAATGATGAACATTGTCTGAAAATGTTTGAGAAATACAAAAATATCTTAAAAGTTTACGACCTGCATAAGGAAATCTTCCAAGTTTTGGTAAGTTCGTAATAATTTGATTAGATTTCCCTTTATCAAAGGCCAATCAAGAAGTTCCTATACCTGTCCCTGTACCTATACCTTTTGATGAGTATTTTTCATCATCCACACTTTACGTTCTGCTGGGTGCAGGATTAGCTAATCTCCGTGATCTTGCCAGATGACAGAGTCGCGTTGGCAACAATGTCGATCGCCCATTTAGTACCGACCTAGCAATTTTATGACTCATGCAAGATTACCGTACAAGTTTAACTTTCGTTGTGTTCTAAAGCTACTATAACAGCTGTATTGCCATTAGGTTTCGTGTAAATATACAGTTCCTTAGTTTAAGATTTTATCTTTCACAGGTTTTATATCTGACATTTAACGCAATATACCGGAATCTTGTTATTTGTCACTTAATGCTTTATACACTGAGAGTACATGCCGGATCCAAAGTAAGCATATTTATTTCTATGTCTTCTATTTTCTATGTCACGATTCTGTAGACGTGTTTGACTGTCATAATTTTAACTTTCTAGCCTTTGTTCAAATGTTTTGCAACCATTTTATGGCTAACAAAAAACATAACTCTTATAACTATGTACAGTATACACTGTGAGAAGTTCTATATGACCGTCGAAGAAGCTGAATGTGCATGTATCCATCTTTTGAAGAAGAAAAGCTGCCCAAGTAAGATACTTAATATTAGATGATCATGTAATGTTTAGGGAAGCCTTTGACAATCTCTTAATGGCCATGAGGAAGACTTTCGATAGGCGTAATATCCTACTTACAATGAAATTGGCAAAAGTAATCTGGGAAAAAACTTACCGTGACAGACAATGTTGTTTGCGTACTAACATAAAATACGGAATAGTAAAAGAGATGGTGTATAATATACGGCGTACCCTAGGGAAGCATGCTTGGCCAGCCGTTATTTCTTTACTATAAAATTTATGTTATATTCCTAGAATACACATTTTTTTAAATCTTATCATACCATAGAAAAATCAATATATCCCATGACATCAATTAAGTTCAGATCATCTCACATAGATGTACCTGTACTTATGCGTAGACATACTTTCGTCGAACCAACTTTTTATTGTGAAACAAAATACTTCTCAACATGATATTTGTAACACTCACAAAACATTTTGTTACTTAGTCCTTTGAAATCTACCAGGTACACCTATCTTTCCAAAAAATAAATTTTCTCACTTGTTTTATGGTATAATTACAGAAAGTCAAGAACTTCTATACAAGAAAGTACTACAGTCAAAACGAACGTTCAGAAAGATGGCCGCGTGTGGCTTGTTCTGTATAGACGCTACGCTACCAATACGATTGATGGGAGTTCTCACTAACTTTAACGTTATTTTGCTTCAATACAATTTTCTGTAAACCGAGTGTTTGTGTGGTGTTAATTTTTCTGTCACTATCACTTAGGAATAAACTGTTTGCAAGAAAATAGCACGTTTTGATTATTACTGTTTTGGAGTTAAAACAATCTACATGGATTTCGACATAATGATGACCTCATCATTTTTTTTACCCACGACGGAACGGAGACGTTGTATGCGTTTGGGGTGAGAGGATGTTTGTTTGTGCAAATACATGTTGCCATTTTTCTCCAAAACTGCTAGTCCGATTTTGATGCAGTTTTCAGTTATGGGTTTGGGTTTCATTGGTGCATGTACTTGGATAGGTGTTACGGTTACAACTCACGAGTTGTCTTCTCACGAGGGAACTCCTTAACAGTAAATAGCACGAATACAAAAATTTGTAGATGCGTTCTATTTGATAGATAAACATGATTTCTATCATGACCTGATCCTACAACCAGGATTGTCTTCTCACGAGGGAACTCCTCAACGGTAAATAGCACGAATACGAAGATTTGAGAAAAATGCTCTACTAGCACTCGAGTAGAGCGGACGTGTGTATTAGCGATTTTATTTATTATATGGCGTAAAAATAATATTCAAGTGATCTGTGACCTAGATACCAAACCGCATTTTTGTGCTAAGTTTGTGATTTACTTTGGTGAATAACAAGTAGTTATGAGAAATATCTAAGAACTAAGTAAATATGTCAAATATTGAAAACAGCCCTCGGAGTATTCCACCTCCTAGCAGCCCTGCAACCAAACCCCAAAAACCTTACCATGCAGCAGAAGGAAGATCAGAAGCAGTGGAAACCAGCGATATCAGTAACTGGTTGACCTCCATCGACAAATACCTGAGTGAAGTCTGTTTCATTGCTCAGGAAGGAAAGCTGAACTCCGAACAAAAGCTGAGGATCAATAACCTTTCGCGCAAGGTAGAACATGGCGTTTCACAAATGGCAGTTTACTACCAGGACTTGAGGCTCAAGCTCAAAGAATATCAAGTGATGAAAGAAAAAAGGGACCTTACGAATTGTCTTGAAAATTTCCAGCAAACAATTCAAGCTAGCATTGAAGAAAACTGCATCAAGACAACAACTATGGCAGAAAAAGTGTCGTTTGCTGACATGGTTAAAACCAATAACAATAATTACTTGCGCCCAAATAACCTCAGCTCTATTGCAATTTATCCAACAAATAAATCAAAGTCTAGTGACGACACAAAAACTTTGGTCCAAAAAATAATATGCCCGGAACAAATGAAATTGCACGTTCGAGGATTACGCAAAACCAAAAACGGGGGCGTTATTATCAGCACAGAGACAAAAGACGACATTGAAAAACTTAGACAATCGTCACAGCTAAGCAGTTCAGGCCTGAAAATGGAAGAGCCCCTTAAGAGAAGACCAAGAATTGCTGTTATAGGAGTTCCGACCATTTTAAGTGATCAAGAAGTCTACGATTGCATTTATGAGCAGAACTTAGCGGACAAGCTGCCTAATTTACCTCGTGACTCGTTTATGGCTTCCATAAAATTAAGTCACAAGTCGGGTAAAAAGGAAGGACCTACGTGTAACTTTATTCTTGAAGTTACTGCCAGCATTAGAAAGGCCCTTATAAACCAAAACCGAGTGTACATTAATTGGACATCCTGCCCAGTGAGGGACTTTACATTTGTGACCAGGTGCTTTAAATGTCAACAGTATGGACATGCTGCAAAGACTTGTCGGGAAGCTACCTACACGTGTGGACATTGTGGAGAACTAGGGCATCAGTCTAAGGAGTGCAATAAAAATGCTGAACTGCCGCAGTGTGCAACATGCTTGCGTTTTAAAAAACCGAGCAACCACAAAACAGGCGATCTAGAGTGCCCCGCTAAGAAAATAGCTGAGGCACGATATGTCAATTCCATTGATTATAATGACGCGTAAGAACGCCGTTTTTATTTAATAAGTTCTGTTTATTTATTTGTGTTATACTTAGTTTACTCTGAAGCATATTGACCCTTATGTACCTATTAATTGTCGCACTTATTGTAATTTTAGTCTATAATATTTATAAATTTATAATACAATCATTATGTATATTTTACATTTTAGTGACATAGCATTTTTCTCTGTACGTAGACACAAAGTAAACGTGACCTGGATATTTGTGTTATGCTTCATTGCAAAAATAATAGAATTTTACAGAGTAGTTAGCTAAACATACTGTTTTTTCTTACTTTGAATAGAACCATAATAATTATGTACCTAGCATATATTTTATAGATAAGTTATTTACTAGTTGTTTAAGGAATCTTAGATAATACATATTTATGTATAAGCACTTGAGTGAGTTACCTGAGATACAGGTTTATTCCTAGTTCAGGTAGAATCAAATTATTGTATACCTATAGTTTTTAAGGCCTCTTTGTAATATTTTTGTATTTCAATTATTTCAATAAACAATTTCAATTTCAATTTCAATTTCAAATTTCAATTTCATTAATAAATCTCCACCTGAACAAGTTTTCCTTGCTGCAGTCAGCCTGGGTCCGGGGTCTATTTAAAGACTTCCAGGTCTGCTGATTAAATTATATAAATTGTAATCAAAAATTACATGTTTTTATACGCAACTGTCGAATTCACACAATTGTCCAATCAGCAAAAGAGACGAATCAACGAAAGTGTCGAATTAAATAAAATGACGAGTGAGGGAAACTGACCAGTGTTACGCGGACTCATAATTACTCTAATGATACTAATCTATAACCTTCATCGGTTGTGTTGATAACACCTACTATTAAAATATTTTCTTTTAATTCCTTACTAGTCTGGAGAAGGTCGCATACAAATTTATTTTAGTAGTTTTTGATAACAACCAACATGACATCTACAAGCAAAGTATTGTTAAATAATGAATTTTTTAGTATCTTTTATCCATTTTACTGGATAAATAGTATATTGTGTGTGCGAAAATACAATATCTTCGATAACTGTGTGGAAGTCGTGAGAAGAAAAAACGTTTTTTGTGCTGTATTCATTAATTGTCTGATGGTCGGTTTGTACTGCCTCGTCATAACATTTACGCGTTTCGGCTTAACGTACAAACTTGCCTACTATTTAATTTACTTCGAATATGTATTCAATTTCGGAGCTCTGTGTTTCATCAATTTATACTATTACAGTAAAAGTGTGCGTTTGCTATCAATTCTTCATGAGATCAACAAAAGCCTTTATAGTGGCAAAGATTTAAAGAAACAGAAGATTTTCACATGGGTGTCTATTGTCTTAATCCTATCCAACTGTACTGCCTTTCTAGTTTTCAAACTGGTTTGCGACCTACACTGGTCTTTCATAAGATGTATTCTTATATTAATATCTACACTCATGGATGTGGAATTAGTACATATAACGACTATTGTTGGTGTACTGAGTTATCAAACTAGAATCTGGAACACTGTTGTGGAAAATCCACATTTTGGCAAAATTAATGATGACGAAATAATAGTGGACAATGAAACAGTGTTGGAAGAAATTATTGATGCATTAAATTCTGTTAACGAAGCTTGGAATCTTCTAAGGAATTCCTCTGGACTTATAGTAAGTAACACCTTTATATTTTACTGTGACTTCTATTATTTTGATTGATTATTTGGCCTAGTTTTTGACTCATTCCCCTTTAAGATGGAACTGAATAATACATATAATTATTTTTCTTTGTTGTAGATCGTCTTTCACTACGTTACAACGTTCATACAATCTACGTTTTACGCAGAAGTTCTTATATTATGGGCGAAAACGGATGCCGTAAGTATTTATTACAGTTCAACTCTCAATATACTATGTATATGTTATGGTCAAAGATCGTGAGGAGCTCGTGGCCAAATAATAACAGCTGCTCGGTTCAATCCTTAGGTTAAGCCATGCTTGTCTAGGTTGGTCTGTGGATGGGTGACCACCCATTACATACCAAGTTTCTTCCGTGCCTCGAAAAGCACGTTAAGCAGTTGGTCACGGCTGTCATTTGTAGATCTTTGACAGTCGTTACAGGTAGTAAGTGGCTCAAAAAGTCTGACAACCAGTCTTCCCAAGAAGTCTTTCCTATCGTATTACCTAGTACTAACGGGGTTGTGGAGGTCAGACAGGCAGTCGCTCCATGTAATATACTGGTATTCAGAATTAATGATACTGCATCCGGTTAGACTGGAAGCCGACCCCAACATAGTTAGGAAAAGGCTAGGCAGATAATGATGTTATAGTCAAAGATCGATATGTAGCCTGTTCGCGGAATGTTTGGTTTATCCTAGGTTTAATGAACGCCTTTTATCAAAACCGAAAATAGATTCCTATTTCTACCTTTGACTGATGTATTTTACGCAAACCTAGAAGTACCTTACTTTTTACAAATTAGATATTAGCGCCGTTTGATGAAATTGCTGCCAGCGCTGACCTTGGAAAAAAGCCGAAAACGGTGTTGGCAATTTGGTGGAGTAGATGATTCATAAAATAAGAAAAACTTAGGATGCAAGAGCGAGCGAAGTGAGCTCAGGACTTGGGCCCCGACTCGGACAGGTTAGGTTCGAAGGAGATGGCCAAGTGAGCGAACTAAGACCCCTCCATCTCCTTCATGTTAGGTCACTTTAAACCCTGCAAATAGAAATCGAGTCGACGAAACCCCGCACGGCGGGGCTTCGTCGACTACGCCTTTTTGCAAAATTTTGATATTTATCTTGAATTTTAGATCAAGTTAACTTGGCCAAAAGCCAAACTCCGATTTAATCGTAATGAGCGTCGACGTTGGACTGTCTCAGTTGGTCTCTCCTAGGATTAGATATAAATTCGTTGGTCAAAGGTCAAAACACGCTATTTGTTTAGACTTAAAAATTCTGTTATTAGTATGTCATTTTTATATATCTTTCGTGTATGCTGCCATTGGCATTCTCATTCAAAGTTTTCCGCACGATGTGTTAATTTTAATTCGTACAATTGTAGGAGGATGACAACATGATTCTTAGCCACACCGTTGGTATGATGCTGTTGCTATCCAGAACATTCTTTGTGGAAACGCAATTATGTATAATTTGTGAAGGATTTTACAGAGAAATCACAACAGCTCGTACTAATGTGATTTTGAAATTATCACAAGAGTGTAAGTGGAGAGTCTTCTTTATATATGATTGTCAATGATGCTCCGGTGAAGGGGCTGCCATAATATAACGTTTCGAAGAAAGCTCGAATGTATTGTCACTCAACTATAGTAGTAGTTCAACGATCGTTTCTTGATTTCAGCGCCCACGCCATCAAAAAGGGTTTGGAAAAACTTGTATCGTACCATACAGGGGGAGTTCGAGAAGCTCAGTGCGTCTGGAGTATTTGTCGTAGACGCAGCAACACTGTTACATTTCTGCGACCTTGTCACGGCTTATATTATAGTACTGCTGCAGTTTGCGTTTCTGTAATGAGTAGTTTTAGGCCTATTTTTGAACTTTTCGTTTTGAAAATGAATATATTAATTTAGCTTGACTTGTTTTTTTTTTACTTTTTGTGTGTTAAATCATCATCATCATCATCAGCCTATTAATGTTCCCACTGCTGGGACACAAGCCTCCTCTCTATGATAGGGAATGGGCTATAATCCACCACGCCGGCCCAGTGCGGGTTGGTAGATGTCACATGTCTTCGAATTTTTTGATTCTTGGTCATCCTGGTTTCCTCACGATGTTTTCCTTCACCGTTTTGAGAGCAGTGGTGATGAAATAAATTACACAAAGTTATACGCCTGTCTGGGTTCGAACCCACGACTTACTATTCGTAAGTCGGGGCCGCCACCACTGGGCCACCGCTGCTCACCGGTGTGTTAAATAGTCAAAACTAATTACGTTGTGACCGAATGAAATTGACTATTAAGCCGCGTTGACACGATGAGAGTATCCTCGGACCGAGTGGACTCGGATACCTACTCGGACGCAAATCGTATTGTGGTCGATAATCCGAGCTTACTCTGATCGTGACAACGTGGCTTTAGATCACCAATTACTGAACGTATATTTGAAGCACACAAATGTCCAGAAGCCGGCTTTATCCTATAGACATTTTCAACCAGTTATCTGTTGGGTGATGCACAGACAAAATAATTGTTTGTGCCGCGGGTCATGAGAATGACCGCCTTAGAAGCGCATCATACGTGTTGTGGTAAAGTTCGTTAGAAGCTGATCGATACCCTCGCTCTCAGTGGGCTCCTCAGTCGGACATTGCACTGGCTTCTTACTGAGGCAAATTCTTCCTCTTCAACGACATTTTTGGCCCGGGCCGAGACATCAATAGTTACTGCTTGTACCGCGATTTGTGGCGAAGTCAAGACGATATGGTTGCTCAGTACCTCTGAACAATGTCAAGTGCGGCATCGGCCAACCTGTGATTGCACTGGATGACCCGCACCTAATCCGGCAGACGTTGGCGTAAGACATTTTTGTTCCTGGAACAGAAACAGTATCCTAAAACACTTCGCAGTAAGTTTAGTTGCCCCCTCTGTAGCTGTGTTATGCGTTTATGAACTAAAGCTCGTTTTTAGACAAATTTTATGTAATGCGCTGCTCTTAACTACCTGCAACGAGGATTTTTAGTGACCAGTCTCTCAGCCGACGCGACGGTTGGGAAAAACATTCGTCGTTGCTCAAGATCGACGCGCCTGTATCCGCCGGTGGCATAGGTGATCCGGGGTCTGGCGACCGCAAGACGGAGCGATGAGACAGCTCTGGTTTGCTATGGTGGTCTTTATTTTATTTGTAGCATTGCTCATTTGAATCATTTTGGAAGGTGGAGTGGGAGCGTTTTTCAAACCAAACACATCCATGAAAACCAGCATGCCGAAACAGAAAGGCGTTAAAAAGTAGTTTTGTACTTATGAAACACATTCCAAAAACCTACCTAACGAGTACCATAAATTAGGTAGTTTTGCGCGTTGCACAATTAATTGCAATGCGCCTATTAGACTGTATAAGCTTGTATGTAAGCGGCATTGGCACACGTAGGTTTTGGTTATCACATTAAGGTTTCTGTAATATACGCAGAAACGAATATAGCCGTTTTTTTTAACACCATAAACGCTGGAGAAACCTATGCTGAATGTATTGTTCACGAAACCTAATAATGTAACTATGTATTGTGGCGAGAAATAAATCTTTATCTTATCTTATCTTATCTTAATTACGTACTCCTCAAAAGTAGTAGGTAGGTTCGCCATTTAAGTCAAACACGTCGAATGAAATAACTTGCTGTATCAAATTCGGACTATGTGGTGTGCTGTAAAGACACAGCCACTCTAGCACGCGTAGCATGACCACCATAGAAACGAAAGAGAATCGACAAACCTTTTTTTCAACTGTCATTGAATCGAAAAAAATATAGATAAACAAAAGATTTGTCGATTGCTGATATGCTAAGCGGGCTGGTTAATCAGCAGGTGAAGGAGATAAAAAAAGACGGCTCCCGAGGGTATATAATTCTTACTAATCCCTGCTTCTATGGCTTAAACAAAAGTTAGGATCAGAATATGGTCGTGAGGGTCAGGACAGTGACAAGCTTCCTGATTTGAGATCGTTGTATGTTTTCCACCCACCAAATAAATCACGTAATTCCTCTTTGGCTATTTAGTCAAAGAACTTTGATTCTACATGATAGGCTGTCACGTCAGTGAAAGTGAAGGGTTTTGAGCATTAATCAAACAAGATTTACGAAGATAAACAGGAATTTATTTATAATAGCAAACAGAAAACAATTGAGTGCATCTTACAACGATGGTGGCGAATCAGAGAGAGAGACTATGTGCGAAGAGACAGACAATTTCAATTTTTGACGTTGATATTCGTTTTATCCGTCACTGTCATGTCGTGTGACGTTTACATTACAATCGACTATGAATACTACAGATGATAATAATATTAGGGTTATTTATTAATTATCTTCAAAAGATAGCCCACCACAGCTATCTGTGATGACGTAGAAGTTTGTATATAATATCGACGCTATAAAATTTATTTAAAGATTGATATTTTCATGGTTGGTTGCTGAACCCAAAAATATCGAAATTTTTCTTCTGTTTTATTGTCTTTTGATAATTATTGATACCCATCACGTCTTTGGACTATTACGATCGCTAGCTACTTTACTTTCACCCAGAGACTGTTAATTCTATGTAGATAAATATTTGAATTTAGGTTTTATCCATAGACAGGTATTTCAATCGAGATCCGTGTTCGATCATCATTTTTCAATATGGGCTAAATAATATTAACGTTGTAGGGAAACTCTTTAAAAATATTTACCAATTAATAAAAACATATCAAACTCGATTATATATTATGATAAGGGTACTAACTATTGATCAAATGTCATATAAATTACTTAGAGTACCTTCAAAATATTTAAATGCTATGTTTTAAGTAATTAAAGCACCAACGATGTTATTATTGTCAGTACAAGTTCAACCAAGCTACTAAAAACAAGATCCATTGAAATGACGGGGAAAAGTGCCATCAGGAAAAATCGTGTTCTATTGAATAATATAGTTGACAAAGACGTGCAGTCGATGCTATTACCTTTGAATCTGATGCAAATCATTATGTTCAACCCAAAATATCGCATCAAAAACAATTTTATCGGTCCAACGACACAAAGTTGTGGATGATGCATCCACAACTTTGTGTCGTTGATCGGAACTGGCATATTCATTTATGCGTTATTTCACCGTCTTTATATTCTTCATGTCGAAAAAAGGGTAGATAATATTTTTGTTCAGTACGTCATCTCTTTGTTTGACTGCGGATACTACAGCATCGGACTTGCAATGAACTTCATCAGCGGTATTTTGAGCACTAAAGTTTATATCTCATTCGTTTTAATTTTTCAAAACATTCACAGGTTCCTTAATGATAGCAAACGATCCGAGCACATCAAATTTTGGAATTTGTTCGACTTGCTCGTTGGGGTAAATAAAATAGTAGTGGACTGTATTAAATAAAGGCTTGGTATATTGCCGATTAAGTTTACAATAAAATTATAACTGCCCGAACAAAACATATATGTATCTAATAATCGTTTGGAGAGTATCGTCCGTCGCGGTGGGCTCCGAGGAAGCGAGTGCCGCCGCCGGCCGGGCTGGCTCCCCGCGCCGCACCGCCGCTCGCTCGCTGCGCAGGTCGGTCACGTCGCCTGCGCGTGCCGTCTGCGTGTCTGTTGGGTACGATTCCCAACATGCTGCCCGGGTTGAAGGGAAGACTTCAAAAATCTGGAAGGGGGCAGATATTATTGAAGGCCCTCCTTATGGTGCCCCTCTTTGTCTTCACCTCTGCGACTCTCGCTACGCCGTCGCTGCCAGGATAAATATTTGTGACCCTTCCTAAGGACCAAAGAAGAGGAGGAAGAGCTCTATCCTTTATGAGGACAAGAGAGCCTAACTTCAGTTCTGTCTTCGAAGAGCGCCACTTCACCTTCTGTTGCAGTAGAGCAACGTATTCAAGGGAAAAGCGCTGCCAGAAGTGCTGTTTGATGTGCTCTATTCTCTTGAAGCGCTCCAGGCGATTAATATTGCGATCAGAGACCTGTGGATGAGGTATAGCATTAAGTGGCCGTCCAATTAGGAAGTGAGAGGGTGTCAGAGCGGAAAAGTCATGGGGTTCTGAGGAAATAGGAGTTAGAGGACGGGAGTTTAGAACAGCTTCTATTTGAGTGAGGCACGTAGCCATTTCCTCGTAGGTGAGATGAGTGGATTGCAATAACCTTTTAAGATGGTGTTTTGTGGAACGAACAGCTGCCTCGGCTAAGCCGTTGAAATGGGGACTATATGCGGGTACGAATTTAAATTCTATACCTTCTTGAGACATGTGACCTTCAAGGTCTGATTGTGCAAGAAACTTTGATAGCTCATTGTAAGTGCCGACAAAGTTGGTGCCGTTATCGGACGTTATACTTTGCGGTTTCCCCCGACGTGACACAAAACGATTAAGAGCTGCTAAATAAGCTTCACTAGATAGTGCCGTAACGAGCTCGATGTGACAGGCTTTTGTCGAGTTACAGATGAAGATTGCCAAAAACGATTTAATGAGTCTGCAACCTCTGCCTTTCCTGTCCGCTATCATCACTGGCCCTGCGTAATCAACACTACAATGTAAGAAAGGGTACTCTAACTCAGTCCGAGTTGTCGGTAACTGTCCCATAATGGGTTGCACCGATTCCGCTTTGTATCGACAACATCGGACACACTTATTTACAATGGCTTTGGCTAGGCTTCTGCCACCCAAGGGCCAATAAGTTTGCCTAACGTTCGCTAGTAAGAGCTGTGGACCAGCATGTAAATAAACTAAATGTAGATGCTCAAAAAGTATCTTAGTGAAATGGTGCTTGCTGCACAACAAAATAGGATGCTTTGTATCGTACGTATATGGGGAATTATCTAGTCTACCACCAACACGTAATAGGTTATTGGGGTCTAGAAAAGGGGACAAGGAACTAAGTCTATTCTTTTTATGTAATGATTTTGCCGTTTTAAGAATAGCATATTCGTCAGGAAACATTTCCAACTGTACTTTGTGTAATATTAAATTCAAGGAATCTTTAAGTTCGACAACTGAAAATGGACCAGTACGTTTGTTGGTATTGTTTCTACAATTATGTATAAATCTTTGTAAATATGCTATTGATCTTTGTACATGAATCAAATTAGATCTACTGTTAATCAAACTACTTATAGGATCTACATTAGAAGTACTATGAATATTAGTTACTACAACAGAACAAGAAACCAATTCTGGTAGATCGTGTATCTCGTTATGATTGGGCATTTTTGGCCATTCACTTTCACCTTTCTTTAAGAAAGTAGGACCAGACCACCACAAAGATGAACCACTGATGGAATCAGCCTTCAGCCCACGAGAAACAAGGTCCGCCGGATTGTCTTTCGACCGTACGTAGCCCCACACGTGACCCTCTGTGCTCTCTTGGATTTCGTGGATTCGGTTACGAACGAAATTTTTTTGTTGCAGTGGGGGTGTAGACAACCACCCTAGAACTATAGTCGAATCACACCAAAACCTACATTTGCTAATCTTTAGAGTAAGAGAGGTTAATACTTTTGTACACAACCTTGCAGAAAACAAGGCTCCGCAAAGCTCTAGACGAGGTATCGTCGTAGGCTTTATCGGCGCTACCCTACTTTTAGAGGTTAAGAGGTGTATCTTTACTAACCCTGATTGATCCACAGAACGAATGTACAGACAAGCGCCGTACGCTCGCTCTGAAGCATCTGAAAAAACATGAATTTCATGAATTCCTGAGCTATCACTAAGAACCCATCGAGGAATTCTTAAGTGGTTCAGAAGGGGTAAAGTGCTAAGGGGTAAAAGCCATGATGCCTAAAAGTGGTAGATATTTTAAAGTTGGCTTCCTCAACGCAGGGTCTCTGGGAACAGGCCATAAAGATTTGATTTGTGCAATGGACAGGCATAGTTTTGATGTTATGGCTATAAACGAGACTTGGCTTCGGGCGGGTGAGGAGGGACGCGCGCCTATTGTCCCCGGCTACTGCCTACGTCACACTCCGCGGCCTACGGCTGTTCGAGCGGGGCGTGGTGGGGGTGTTGGTTTTTACCTGCGCCGGGGCCTGAGCGCTCGTATATGTTCTGGCACGGTTGATCCCAAGTTCGATTCTGCCATAGCATGGCCCAGTCGTTTTGAGAGCACTGAGGTGACAGCTGTGCCGCACGCTCCGATCGAACCTAAATAATTTTTAATAAATACGTCGCGAAATCCCTCTAGGGTAAGTTTCCATGTATTTTATTAAAAGGGCTATTATTGTAAGGTGTTCCTAGAACTTCTTAAATCTAGTTTCTGCTGTATTTCTTCCTATCTTCCTATCTGGGGCACTGTGACCTTTGGACCTACGAAACGTGGTTCCGACAACCTGCTTACGCTTCCGTTTCTGCCTGGATTTCCAGGATTTTAGTCTACCTTTCACCACGTCGTGGTTCCGGCGTCGTGGAGGACGCTTGGAGAAAGCCTGCTGTTGAAGTCCTCTGCTGCAGAGTGAGGACCTACCACCTACGCTGAGTTACCCGCTACAGACAGCACCTAGAATTGAAGCCGTTGGCTGCGGGCAGGGTCTAAGACGGAACCATCATCGCTGGAGACGGTTCAGGCCAGTGTTCCCTACCACCTTTCTACCCTCTGCAATCGAGTCGTGTGATGGCCACGGAAGTTTAGGAAATAAATAAAAAGTGTACCTAATCATCCAGCTCTTATTATTTACAAACCCCTACTTACCTACCTGCTGACACCCTCTCTACAGGGCTAAGTGTCACACAGACTAACACACAAAGTCGACCCATGCCTACTACTAAATAACTAATGAAAAGTCACTAAGCCATTAAACCTTTCCGCGATCATTTCAGTATCTACTCATTACTCATAATTGAAGTGCCGTGATCTTATACTCAAATAAAAATCATTGATAATTTTGTCATTATTCCCGTCATCGATATTTTTTTGTCACTGTCACGCAGTCATCGATACAGAAAAATCATCACACATACCATCTCTACTGAAAAAAACAAACATTTCTGCCTTCGCGTCGCTTCGCTTCGTGTTGTATTTTCTGTTTGTTTTTTCCTTTTTTGTAAACTTATCAGAATAATTTCTGTGATTGTGTTAACGCTGAGTCAAGCAATTGCTTCTCCGTTTCAACCTCACGTAGTTTAATCGAGACATTGACTGTGTAAGTGATTCTTGCGAGGTATTTGACTCTTACTAATATGGTTATTATTTGTGTAATAAGACAGTGGCTCCAGTTTGTGAACCATCATGAGTAAGGGTCACAGAAGATGTGAAGTTTTCGGTATCAAGGAGGCCTGGCTGGCATACTGGAAATAAGTTGTTCTTTTTTAAGTTTCGGTGCGGTGTGGGCGCGGCGCCACTTTTCTTAAATTTCATACAAAATGTATAGAAGAGGTGTGGCGCGAGACATACTAAAAGGCGCGGCGCGGGTGTGGCGCGGGCGGAACTTCCTCGCCCTTAGTGCAATCACGCCACTCTCGCGCAGCGCCACACCCGCGCCGCTGTACACAGGGGTAAACTAGACGGCGAAAATGCGTGACGATATAGAATGTTAAACACTAGAATTCCCCAAATGCATCCCTGTGTCTCGCTTTTTCGACACCAAGCGCACCTGTTCTGCGATGCACCTGCGCCACGCCCGCGCCACGCTCGCGCCGCGCCGTGTCCACGCCATTCGGGTCGTCTCGGACAGGCATGGCCGAAATAATGACACAGAAATTTCTATTTCATGAGCCACGCGAGAACGTGTGAGGCGCAGGACGGCCGTGTTGCAGCGGGAGCCGTAGATTAAAAAAAAACTTCTTACTTATTTATTTAAAAACTGTAGAATTTAATTTGTATGTTAAGAATTATTCTAAATTATTTAAAATAGTTTGTTTTATAGCTAAGTCACGTTACTTGAGTTCAAAAATTAAAAATAGTAGTAACTTAATGTAATTAAAATGAAATGGTACATTATTAATAGCGAAACGGGAAGGTCTTGCTACCGAAATAGTGACTACAGCCTTGCTATTGGCGATAATATTTTAAAATCAGATACTCAAGTTGCCACAGCCTTTGAAAATTTATTTGCGGATATTCCTGTATCGACTACTAAATCGCTAAACTCGTCACCTGCTGCTGCCGAGTCTTTACTAAGGGAAAACGTTTCAGTCTGTGATTCCGAATTTAATTTTCAAAATGTCATCTGTAAAGATATAATTAAAACTTTTCACACCTTAAATGTTAAAAAGACCGCCGATCTATGGGGTCATTTTGTGGACGTTGCTAAATCCATTATAAACATTGTAGCTCCTTCATTAGCTGTAATATTTAACGATTGTATTGACCGTGGTGAGTTTCCTGATCTAATGAAATATAGTAAAATAATACCATTGTTTAAATCGGGTAGTACATCAGACCCCACTAATTATAGACCCATTTCAGTACTACCCACCTTTAGTAAAATTTTTGAAAAATTAATTTTGGCACAAATGCAAAGTTTTTTCAATAAATATAAGTTATTACCTACATAAAAAACAGTTCGGTTTTACAAGGGGTCCTTCAACTACTGACCTTTTAGGACACATTTATAATGCCTGGGAGGACAAATGCGACGCTTTGGGCATTTTTTGCGATTTATCTAAAGCTTTCGATTGTGTTCTTCATGAAACATTAATCAGGAAACTACACCACTACGGAATCCGTAACGCCTCTCTGGATCTTCTTATTTCATATTTGAGTGATAGGATTCAGAGAGTTGATGTTAACGGGAAAAGATCTCCCGGATCCGTAGTAAGAATGGGGGTACCCCAGGGCTCAATTCTTGGTCCATTTTTGTTTCTTATTTATATAAATGACTTACCTTACCTCATAAAGGATAATCATGACATAGTATTGTTTGCAGACGACACTTCTCTTTTATTAGGGTTCCGTACCCAAAGGGTAAAAACGGAACCCTATTACTAAGACTTGGCTGTCTGTCCGTCTGTCCGTCTGTCCGTCTGTCTGTCACCAGGCTGTATCTCATGAACCGTGACAGCTAGACAGTTGAAATTTTCACAGATGATGTATTTCTGTTGCCGCTATAACAACAAATACTAAAAACAGAATAAAATTAATATTTAAGGGGGGCTCCCATACAACAAACGTGATTTTTTTATAATAGTTGGTACGGAACCCTTCGTGCGCGAGTCCGACTCGCACTTGGCCGGTTTTTTTTTAAACTCAAACGTCAGCAGTTAGTTACGGATGATGATAATAGCGCCCTGGTAAAGGTCGTTAATTGGTTTAATGTTAATAATCTACTCCTAAATGAGAAAAAAAAAACAAAATGTATTAAGTTTACGTTACCCCATATAAGACAAGTGGAAACTACTGTACTAATTAAGGATGAAGAGTTGAAACTGGAAGAGAGCACAGTGTTCTTAGGCATAACTTTGCATGCCAAGCTTTAGTGGGGCTCGCATATAGACAAATTTTCGAAAAAACTTAGCTCTGCAGCTTACGCCGTTAGAAAAATTCGTGATTTAACTGATTTAGAGACAGCCCGTTTAGTTTACTTTAGTTATTTCCATAGCATGATGTCGTACGGGTTCTCTTGTGGGGCAATGCCGCCGATATTCAGACAATATTTGTTTTGCAAAAAAGGGCAATTCGTTCAATTTATAAATTAAGACCCAGATACTCCCTCAGAGAAAAATTTAAAGAGATTAATATTCTTACTGTGCCCTCTCAGTTTATTTATGAAAACCTTTTGTACGCACACAAAAATATTAATTTGTTTAAAAAATACAGTGATATCTACAACAAAAACCGGCCAAGTGCGAGTCGGACTCGCACACGAAGGGTTCCGTACCATTGACTATATTTAGTTAGTATTTGTTGTTATAGCGGCAACAGAAATACATCATCTGTGAAAATTTCAACTGTCTAGCTGTCACGGTTCATGAGATACAGCCTGGTGACAGACAGACGGACAGACAGACGGACAGGCAGCGAAGTCTTAGTAATAGGGTTCCGTTTTTACCCTTGGGTACGGAACCCTAATAAATACGAGGAACAAACACAAATTTGTTGTTACTGCAACGAGGCTCAAAAAATAGGGGCACGTTTAGATGCCAATGTATACGTTATTACAATAAACTTCCAAGCCATATTCAAGCACTAAGTCTAAATAAATTCAAATCGTTCATAAAAAGGAAGTTATGCCTGAAAGCCTACTATCATGTTAATCACTATCTCGAAAATAAAAAGGCTTGGGATTAAGCTGCTCCAATTAAATTTGCTCTGTGAATGGCGAAATTTCGGACTTCGCTTGTTTATTGTTGATTCCTTTCTTTTATATACTCTGACATTGAATGATTTGACATTTTATTATTTTTTACTTTATTATTTTTTTATGTGACATTTACTGATTTGACATGAATACTTATTTTATAAAGTATTTTACTTTTTATTATCATTGTGACATTTAATGATTTTTGTGATTTTTATTTACATTCATTATGAAAAGAACTTTTTATTAATTTTATTTAAATATTGTGAATGTGGGGACCATGTGGGTAACATTTTTATTATTTTTTTGTTTGATTTTTTCCCGCTACTTTCTGGCAGTTTGAGTACTTTTGGCGACCTACCCAAATGTCCTTTCTTTGGTATTGTTCATCGTTTCGTTGAGCTCCTTGAGTTATAAGTCGAGCTACACGATAACTGACAAATGCTTGCACTGACTGGACAGGTCCACTCAAATCTGTGTGGTTCTTTCTTCAAAAGACCATCTCAGACAATAATCTGCATAGTCCTCATGTGAATTGAGCAAGATTATGTCTGGACTTCAAATGAGACTATGACCTCTGAGTTTGTTTCGGCTGTTTCTTCTCAGAGTAGTCAGGTACAAAACAACGCCCCCATCTAGTTTAAAAAAAATGACGTATAAAAGTGTTTGTAAAAACCTACTTGCAAAATAAACATCATTTATCATTTGTTACAAGATGGCGGTAGTGAGGTCATTGTTTGACAATTGATAGTGGGGTGTGTGACGCCGTCACGCCGACAACTGGCAGTCTGTCTGGGAACCAGCGCGTGAGCGGACAAGCTCACAACCTCTATCCATTTTCATCGTGGATATTGTGATTAGTGTGATTACTGTTAAAGTGTAATTTCAAGTAATTTGTTAGTATATTAAAACAGTGTATCGCATTCAGTGTGTTTTCACTGCACGAGATCCATCTTCTGCCCACATAATGCTCGAACCTAACGAAATAAATCTTGGCAACCTGACGTAGTTATAAGTTTATAAAATGTTATAATGTACATCGTGTCAATTTATTTATGTGTCTATAAATCTACTTCTAGAATAAGGTAGGTACTTAAGTGTCTTACTCTTTAGAACAGGACCACACAGGTCTCATCATCTGCCTAGCCTTTTCCTAACTATGTTGGGGTCGGCTTCCAGTTTTACTGGATGCAGCTGAATACCAGTATTTTACATGGAGCGACTACCTATCTGACCTCCACACAGACTACAACCCAGTTAGTACCGGGTAATACGATACCCCTTAGTAAGACCGGTTGTGACTAAAAATAGTAAGATAAAATTAATTAAAAATATTTTTTAGGGTACAAGCTTTCATGTACTAAAAAGGATAAAACAAGAAAGGAATAGTATTGGCGAAAATATATGATAAGACTGCTAGGTGATCATAAGTAGGCATATTATGTTTTCATGGTGAATTGTTTAGGTACTTGTCTACTTGAAAGCTTGTCGCTGATCGCTGACCTACCTACCTACCTACCATTTATCAAACAAGTATAACCCCTGTCACGTATCTTCGCTCAAGATAGAGAGAGAGAGAGAGCACACTTACATTGAAAATCGGAGCTATGATACGTGCCGCTAACTATCTAAGTAGGAATAATTTTGATAAGTAGGTACCTTAGTAGCTGCTTTCCATTTGACATAAACCATTAATCGTGCACTTTTGTGAAACACCTATTTAATTAAAATAATCTAACCTTTGATATCAAAACAGCGACAAGCTTTCAAGTAGTCAAGTACTTAAACGATTCACCATATTTTATTTTATTTTTTATCAAGCAAGTTGTTTCAATCGAGTCAAGATACCAGAAAATATACAGTCCACACGATCAAATCGAAGGTAGCCTCCGACATTAGGCCTATGAGCTTATACCGAGGTGAAGCCGTCCACATTATTTAGTTACATAGCACATGTGTGAGTACTATGTATTATAAAGCTACCATTTACTGGGTATCCACATCATTCATTGACTCGAATTTGTCCAGGCGTTTGAGAAAATGTTATGCTCACACAAAATATGATGTCGCTGATGATGGCGCGTGTGTGGGATCAATTAGTTCCTTTCAAAATCAATAAAAGTCACACAAGGTATTGGTGTAAAATTGAATGGAATGATTAAATAAACAGCTTCAAATGTGACCTTGGAAAATATTTAATTTTCATCAAAAATCATAATTATCTAGGTACTAAATATGACAATGATTACAAGAAAGCAAACTGTAACAGCACAATCGTGTAGTGAGTAAGAATTGTCATTAAACGTAATGGGTGACAAACATCTATGTAGAACAGACCACATGCAGACATCTTGCTGAATGACGCACGATGCAGCCGCAGGACATTTTTGCATAATTTCTTATCATCATCTGTGAAAATAGATTTTAGTTTTAAAGATCGCAGTAATCTGTGGACAATGGGTAGGCTATGGGCTAGCTCGCCGTCTATCCGTCTTATGACGACAGGCCGTGTCGACGGCGCGTTCGTGTTCCACGCGAGCCTCAAAGAGACTCAGCAAAAGGAAGGGGTCCGCCAGGACCGATGCCTGCCGGGGCTGCGGGACTGTTCGAAAGAGATACCGTGGCCCCGGAACACAAAGGGCGATGAAGGAACATGGATGGGTTGTAGTCAGTAAAAGTCTGATACTCCGTCCTGCTCCGCCCAGAGCGGGAGGAGTTATTTGATGATTTCCCATCCGAAAAAAAAAGAGGGCAGTAATATTGAAATAATAAAACGCTTTCAATTACCTCATTGCCAACTGGTCAAGTGATCGCAAGCGTGACTGCTGAGCATCCTCATGATCCATCAGGCAATTCTCAGTAGCAACCATGCAGTCTAGATAACATTTGTGCCCGGTTGATGGCAATAGGCTCGTCCCCTATTACATAGGACTTAAAACATAACAGGTGGAATTTAGGTGTACTATTAGGTTCACCTCTGCAGGTGCTAAGTATGTGTTCAGCAAATTGACTACTAGCTTTAAATTGATCGGATATTCAATTTGCAACTCAAATTCTTTGACAGTAGTATGAAAAAAAATAATAATAACATATTGACGTAGTATGACCATGACTGGTCTGTAACGACCCCACCGCTGGGACACAGACCTTCCCTCCTTGCATGTCTTCGAATGAATCAACTACCTAGGACATGCTGGTTTCCTCACGATGTTCCTTATGCCGATTAAAATGTAGTGCGTAAGAAATTATTCACCTGAATGGTTTGACACCAAAATAAATTCACATGAATCTTGTGCACACTGGACAGCTTCATAGAATGCCTCGAGCTGCAGACTGAGTGAGATTTGGATGATCAAGTTTTTTAGTATCCAGGCTGATATAAATATAGCCAGCACTGGGTTTCCGTTCTGGAACAAGTAAATAAAATAAAACAAGATTTCGCCTGATTTTTTATCAAATCCTTACTGCAAGCTCCTCATCCTTTATTGACAAGGAAAGATACTCAAACCAGATGAGTTATGTAGTAAGCTCATTAAAATCCAAATATTATTTTCACATTATGCCTTCATGGGTGGTCGTTTCCTATGGAGAAGAACCGGCAAGAAACGCTATGGTTACTCTTTTCAAATCATTTGGTATTACAATAATTATCATGTTAAAGCATTAGTACTTAAGTTTGGGAGGACAGCGTAGGCCCGACCATAAGTTGTTGCTTACTACACAAAAACCAAAAAGAAAATAAAAAGTTAACAAGCATCTGGGAATCTACAAAGTCTTCAAAGTCCACACATTCCCAAACAATCGGTAAAAAGGAATCTAAATAAGACGGCCGATAGGACCGCGGTCCTGGTCCCAAAAGCCTCCCGACCCGATATCTGACTGCTGTATATTTCTTTAAATATAATTGTGGTATTTCCCTCTATATTATCGGCTCTCAGACGCGCGCACGTCCGTTCACTTTCAAAGCTCAAAGCTAAGTGACTGTACGCGACGAGAGACGACACAATGCTTCCCTCTCTTTCACTCACAGACACTACATCCCTTCCTTATTTTATTATTTTTGTTTGATGAGATAATTTTCACTTCATCCTTCTAATCCTCACCCAAAGCCGGAATCTCATTCGTGGCCTACGGCCAATATTAAGGCCATCCAGTAAACTCCTGTTTGTTTTACTACGTTCCTTAAGAACGCAGAGTCCCACCTGACTCCATAGTCTCTACCAGACCCGACCTCTACCAGAGCCACCCACGCACCGCGCTTCCTTAGACTGCTACAAGCAGGGACCAACTTCTACCGGACTACGGCTATGAAATGGTTACTGGTACGGTCCTACCAACTAAACTAAGTTTCCCCACTATCTCTGACTCTAAATTTCTCTACTTCAAACGGTATTTGGCCCTCGGGCATTCTCCTTTACCTATGATTCGCGCACTTGTAAGTACGCTTAGAGGTTAATGCTCTAAATGTGTAGCGATCCCCTCTAACACTTTTACAACTGTGAAAGGTCCTTTATATTTGGGGTCCAATTTATTTACAGTCGTGCCTTAGTGCTCTCCACCCTTCTTTTTTATATATAGCGCCGATTAACCGACCTGAGTTTTTCCTAACTTGTTCGAGGTCTGCGTCAGTATCATCGTCGTAAGCCATAAGACTAAAAAGGCGCGCGACTATCGACTAGTAATTCGAGCAGGCTTACTTTTGCCACCCTATTGACCGTACAGTTTAGTGCCCTCTGCACATCTCCTAACGCATCCTGACACGACCTATTTTCGTTTACTTCAACTGCGATAAGCAGAGATTTTAACGTACTCATTGTGAGCTCAATTTGACCGTTAACTCGCGATGATCCCGTGGCTATTAAATGAAGCCTAATGCTTTACTCTCACAAAATTCCCTAAACTCTTGACATGTGAAACAACGACCTTGACCGGCAATAATCCGTACCGGTGCTCCAAACAATGATACGCTCCTTGTCACAGCTTTTATTTTATTACTTTATTGTAATGTATATTGTATTTTAATACGCATCGTATGATGTAAA
Organism: Xestia xanthographa; assembly: GCA_905147715.2. Taxonomy (NCBI): domain Eukaryota; kingdom Metazoa; phylum Arthropoda; class Insecta; order Lepidoptera; family Noctuidae; genus Xestia; species Xestia xanthographa. Next base: position 7,480,254 of record LR990644.1, read on the forward strand.
AGGACAAACTGTAAACGTGTCAATGAATACGAACACATACTCCTTATTAGCTCTTTTTTTCTACTGAGCTCACTTGTCGCATCGATGTGTACCGTGTGCCAAGGTACCGCAACCTTTGTAATAGGGTGCAACTCTGCCTGTACCTTGCATGAATGACACTTTGCTTCTTTACATGTAACGCAATCTTGTTACGAGAAGACTTAAAAGAGTTGTAGTCGCTTACCACAACAAACTTCCTTCCATGTAAATATAAACGAAAATATGTAACGCGATCTTGTGACTAGAAGACTTAAAAGAGTAGCAGTCGCTTACCACAACAAACTTCCTTCCATGTAAATATAAACGAAAACATGTAACGCGATCTTGTTACTAGAAGACTTTAAAGAGTTGCAGTTGCTTACCACAACAAACTTCCTTCCATGTAATTATAAACGAAATTGTTTTACACCATTTACTACGCCCAACATCTCCAGCTCATATGAGTGATGCCTTGATTCGACCCGAATTGAAGGATGGCGAACGGATGCGCGCTAGCATTCTATTCTCCAACATAAACAAATCACTTTCTACAATCACACCCGAACCTTTTCTCTGAAAACAATGGACACGATGTTCGCCTTCACCAAAATTCGAAGGGCCTTGATCAGCATTTGGGACAAAACATGTCTTCCGACTACCGTTGGTCCACCCAAAGGACATCGACACAAATCACAACTAAAGCCAGCCTAACCTTTGCAACCTGTAACACCGTTAATGCATGGACACGTTGAAACTTTAAAATTCAAATGTAATATTCCGAAAGCTGGACGTCTCATTCCCACTCTGACCTCAGAATCAAATCAAGTATCAAATCTTCTATACAAACACATAGCCTACATCTCGAGAACAAAACGCTGTAACTAGTGTAATTAGCTCAATTAAGTCACGAAATCTGATCCGAAATCAACTATAACGGGTATCTATCCGGTTTTGTTTAACTAACGATAATTTATACACATACGTTTCCAACAGCCAGATTTTTCAACAAATAACTTGCATAATGTGAAGTGCTATGTCTTGTTATTTTGGCATCTTAATAATTCATTCACTCGTTCGCGCATTACTTTTCTTTCTACCGGCAGGCAAAGATAAGGCCGTCTTCGTACCGTCTCGTTTGGATCTATCAAACGAAATTCTAGTATATAAGTGATAACGCGGGTATTTGGAAAACCGAAGATAAAAATTAAATATTCTGTGTTTATTTTTTATAAACTGACAAGTCATTGATTACGTTCTCATGAAATATCAATGTGTACAGTGTACATCATGGAAATTCTATATTGCTGAGAAGTTATTGTGGCACAGGAAGAATAGCATTGCTGTTTGTTAGTGTAAACAATATCAATATCTTCTTTTCTACGTTCCATCTAGCTCCAATAGATCCTGTTTCACCATCGTACTCAAATTTCTAAAGTAAAACTTGATATCATATTTTAATTTATAGACATTGAAACAAATAAAGAATGTCTAATTTTGGTCACCAAATGGGCATCATCCTTTTATCAACCTGACAAATTCATTATTTATTTTATACAGTATTTATTCATACCACTGTTCAAATTAAACTAACAATCTTGTATGAATTGTCTTCATAATTCAATAAACGGGCGTTATCCGTACACAAAACTTCATATTACGGGCATCACCCGTTTGTATTTTGAATGTACTATGCCAACTATTGTTTGACTTTGTTTTTAACTGTAAACCATAATTTTATTTTATTTTCAATATTCGTTACTCAACAATTCCATTAATGTTTGCATGTCTAACATAGGGTATATTTTACAAGACTCACCCATCTTATTCCAACATCTTATTTTATGTACCTGCAATCTATGCAAATAAATTTTACTTCACTTCACTTTATTTCGTTTTACTTCACTTTACTTTATTTCACTTTACTTACTTTACTTCACTTTCATTTACTTCACTTTACTTTACCTTACTTCATTTTATTTTACTTTTCTTCACTTCACTTTACTTCACTTCCCTTTGCTTCATTTCGCTTTACTTCACTTTACTTTATTTCACTTTACTTCACTTTCCTTTACTTCACTTTCCTTTACTTCGCTTTACTTCACTTCAGTTTACTTCACTTTGCTTTACTTTATTTCACTTTACTTCTCTTTACTTAAGTTTTCTTCCACTTACACTCTTACATACCTATGTCAGTATGTATTTACAGGCATCACCTGTACTAAAGGTGAGTCACTACGAAACGAACATAATTAGTGACGAACTCAACTATTGCAAGGAACGTTTTTTTTGTTTTTTCACCATATACCCGCAAAAATGAATTGTGCTGGATGTAAACACCCGATAGCTCGCGGAGAGTTGCTAAGATGTAGTACTTGCCAAAAACTTTACCACTACCGATGCATCAACATGACGTCATCGTATTATGTAGAAAATAAACATAAATTAATTAACTCATGGTCCTGTCCATCTTGTAAAACAACTAAAAAACAGATTAGAAATGACGACACACCTGTTAGGAGACAATCCCCACCGAAACTTGACGACACAACAATGTCTATCGATGACCAGATTCAAGATGACCAAAGTATACTGGGAGATACAGGCAAATATGACACACCACCGACAAATATAGACACAGCTACAATCATATCACCCATCATACAGACAGAGACAATTACATTAGAAAAAATTAGTCAACTATTAGATAGAAAACTGGAAGTACAACAAAGGTCTATCTTGTCAAAAATCAAAAGTACAATCCAATCCGAAATCAATACAGCTATACTAAAACTGCAACAAGAAATAAGTCAGAAAACCGAACAACTTTCTCTTGAACAAACACAAATAAATACCAACATTATTCACATAAACGAAACAATAGAGAAACTTGAGATCGAAAACGCAAAACTAAAAACAGAAATAGTCGAGCTACAGAACAAAAACATGCATATGAACATGAGTGACACTTCCTCAAACGATACCTCTAAAATAATTGTTATTCACGGCCTGAACGAATATTATAAAGAATCGGAAAAAGGACTCGAGGATAGGGTAATATTTGCGTTTCAGGATACATTGAATGTAGATCTCACTGGCTATATTGAAGATGTTAATCGGATAGGACGAAATGGACAAAGACGGCCATTACGAGTGGAACTAATTAGTAAAAGGATGACTAAATATATCTTAGAAAATGCAGGATACTTAAAAAGTTTAGGCTTATGTGTTTCTGGATTTCTTGATAAAGAATCATTACAGAGAAGAAGACAACAAAGAGAAAGACGATCTATAATACAACAAAACGGTAACACTAATACTACTCACGACTATAGCGCAAGAATAACTTCAACACAGAATTATGATAATCCAAACATAACGAGACACAACCTAGTATCACCAACTATTAACCAAACCAGACCTGAGCCCTTTCGTCTTTAAGATACTGATCCAAAACATACAAAGTTTAAATAATAAAACACACATACTCGAGGATTTTATAGAAGATAAGAACTACCAATCAATATGTCTGACAGAGACATGGATACGTGAAAACCAAAAGGATAGCATCCAGATAAACGGGTACACATTTGCTTCTGCCTACTACCGACGTGACCATCGAGGAGGGGGAGTAGCTATCCTCTTACGTAACGGGATAGAATTCGTGCACATAGAAGACTGTACTAACTTATCAATTGAATGTGTAATTGAGTGTTGCGCTGTAGAAATCATATCACAAAACACAATCATTGTTAATATTTACAGACCGGATCGCGACATTGAAAAATTTTTTGCTGTTATTATAGAAATATTAAAAAAAATACAACCCAAAATCCATAAAAAACATATAATTATCACTGGCGACTTCAATATTGACAAATCTACTAAAAATAAAGACTACCAACGGCTACAAAACATAATGTTAGAACACAACCTACACCAAATCGTCAACGAACCAACAAGACAGACATTGACTACATCATCATGCATAGACTTAATATTTACCAACCAAAGACAATACAAACTAACTACTGACAATACTGGTATCTCTGACCACAAAAGCCTTAACTATTCGCAACAATCACTAGGACAAGAACAACATATTCCTACTTACTTCGTGACAAAAAGACTATTTAATGAAAAATCTGTTTCACGGTTTAAACTTAAACTTAGCCAAACGGATTGGAATGAAACACTATGCAAAAATAAAAACGTTAACGAAATGTACACAGAATTTCATAATAAGATGCACGAGTTAATAAATGAAACTATACCTAAAAAACGCGTAAAAATAAACAAAATAAAAAAGAAACCATATTTAACTGTAGGCTTAAAAAAATCATGTGAGCACAAAAGATTACTTAAAATTTTTGTAGAAAAAACCAATAATGCACTTTTAAAGACACACTATAAAGCGTATGAAAAAATCTTGAAGAAGTGTGTAAAACTGTCAAAAAAATGTAATCATATAAAGGCAATGAAGCGGTCACAAAATAAATCTAAGACCATGTGGAACATTATTAAAAATTACCATAAACCAGATTCCAAGTGCCATACCAAAAATATTACCCTGCATTATAATGACAATAAAACCACAAGTACACCAACAACGGTTGCTAATATCTTTAACAACTTCTTTGCTTCGGTCGGCGAACCGCTACCCAACGACACGACGAGTACATGCCCAGTGCTTACCCCATCAATAAATTCTCTATTTGTCCAACCCGCCACGGAGCGTGAAATCTATAATATAATACGCAAAATGAAGAACAAGCGCAGTGCCGGAGATGATGAAATACCATCTTTCCTAATTAAAGAATGCATTAATGAATTGACACCACCTATAACTAAACTAATAAATAAATCCCTTGACGAAGGTATCTTCCCGGATAAATTAAAAATAGCTAAACTACGACCAGTATTTAAAAAAGGCGGCAAGCCCCAAGATCCCTGTTCCTATCGACCAATAGCCCTTCTACCAGTTATATCAAAAATATTTGAAAAAACAATGTCTACTAGAATTAACAACTTTTTAGAAAAATTTAATCTCTTAGACATAAATCAGTTTGGCTTTAGGCAAGATAGATCGACCACACTCGCGGTATATAACTACGTACAAGAAATATATAACTACATTAATGATAAACATTATGCCATAGGTTTGTTTCTAGACATGACTAAAGCGTATGATAAGGTTTCCCATGACATTTTACTACAAAAATTATATGGTTTAGGAATTAGGGGCACGGCCTATAGATGGCTAAAATCTTATCTAAGAGATAGAAAACAATATGTTGAAATAGAATACTACAACAAAGAAGCAAACGAAATACAGATCATAAAATCACGGACTAAGACTATCAACCACTCCATTCCACAAGGCAGTGTGTTGGGGTGTATATTATTCATTATATACATAAACGACCTACCCAAAACTATTGACTCGAAGTGTGTCCTATTCGCGGACGACGTATCGCTACTGTTCAGAAGCACTGAGAACACCGAAACGTTGACCAACATTGAAAATACCTATAAAATAGTTCAATCGTGGCTAGAGAAGCACAATCTACAAATTAATACAAAAAAAAGTAACCTACTGCAATTTAGAACATACCAACGAACGCCGCTAAACATAAATAAACTAAGTAATAAATTAAAAATTCCAGAACGGGACGATCTAACGCTCCTTGGCTTAACATTGGACAATAATCTAACCTGGAAAAAACATATTGAAAATTTAAAGACTAAATTATCGAGATTCATATACGCACTAAGCAAATTAAAAAGCAACACAAACTATGAGAGCGCGCTCTCAGCATACTATGCATATGCTTATGCATGGTTTAACTATGGCATAATATTGTGGGGCGATAGTACAAACTTTAATGACATATTCATCATGCAAAAGAAGTGTATACGCATCCTTATGAATATTAAACCATGGGAAAGTTGTAAACCACATTTCATAAAAAATAAAATAATAACGTTACCCTCCCTTTATATATTACAAATAGCTACCTTCGTCCAAAAACACAGGAATTACTTTATATCAAACATAGAAGCAAACCAAAACTATAACCGAAGAAATAAAAACAAGTTGATTACACCGACACCAAAATTAAAAATAATGAAAAATAGTCCCAACTATAGAATTGCAACAATTTATAATAATTTACCTAAATACATAAAAGATGAGGAGAATACAAATTCATTCTATAATAAACTAAGATTACTTTTAATAGAGAAATGTTATTACACGGTAGACCAATTCATGACGGATAAAACTTTATAGGTGTACCTACACAATTTACGAATCTTTTTCTGTGAGATCCGGTCTGGTCAAGACATAACATTGTTTAGTTTAGTGACATTTTTATATTTTATTTATATTTTATTGTAAAATGACAACATAATTCAATTTAATCAATTGCGATATTGACATGACATGATTGTAATTATTACCTATTCCTTATTATTGTTATTATTTTGTTCCATTCAATTTGACTTGTATTTGTGACCTTATGTGTATTATTGTATAGTGTTTATTACTGCTACCTGGACATCATGACGACTTTTGGACATATTTTAAGTGAAATGTGATCTGTTGTGTTTTGACGGGTTTTGACTCAATTTGTTTATTATATTGACTCAACAGCAACCAACATTGTACTTTGCGGTGCCCTGACGGGGTTCATGTGCGGAAACCGACAATAATAATTATTGTGAAATGTGTGATGTGCATGAGAGCAAATAAATAAATAAATAAATAAATAACATTAGTAAGTCCTTACAGGCGTCACCTGTTCCCGGACTACCAGGCATCATCTGGTAACATCATGTACTAACAGGTATCATCTGTTATCATCATGTGCATACAGGCATCACCTGTAGTAAATTAAATTACGAAGTTCTAATAGGCGTCATCTGTTTTCGGACTACCAGGCATCATATGGTAACATCATGTACTAACAGGTATTATCTCTTATCATCATGTGCATATAGGCATCACCTGTAGTAAATTAAATTACGAAGTCCTAACAGGCGTCACCTGTTTCCGGACTACCAGGCATCATCTGGTAACATCATGTACTTACAGGTATTATCTGTTATCTCATGTGCATACAGGCATCACCTGTAGTAAATTAAATTGCAAAGTCCTAACAGGCGTTACCTGTTTCCGGACTACCAGGCATTCTCTGGTAACATCATGTAGTAACAGACATCATCTGTTATTTAGTCCATACAGAAGGAGACTCATGTTCTCTTTATACGAACATCATTACTTGATACAGTCCTAGTCTTTTCCCAAACTATGTTGGGTTGGCTTCCAGTCCAACCGGATGCAGCTGAGTACTAGCACTACACATGAAGCGGCCGCCTATCTGTCTTCCACAACCCAGTACCTGGGCTATTGCCATACTATACCCATTGGTAAGACTGGATGTCAAACCCCTTGGCTTCTGACTACATATAACGACTGTCAAAGATCCACAAATGACAGCCGGGACCAACGGCTTAACGTGCTTTCCGAGGCAAGGAGGAAACTCGGTATGTAATGATGGTCACCCATCCACGGACCAACCTCGGCAAGCATAGCTTAACCTTGGTCGACCCGTGCGGCTGTTATTATTTTGCCACGAGCTCCTCCATCATTACTTGATACAATAATCTAATATTGATGGAAAGCGACGCAAACAAGCAGTTTGTCCTACTACTCATTTCCACACCGCTTTCTCCCGTCGGCATTTTTGTTTTCTTTGCCAACTATTTGTACAACTAAAATTAATAAAAGTTTGTCAATTTCTTCATTACCAAATAATCATTGCAAGATTATAGTCTCAAAGTTGCAAAAACAAGACTATAGAGCAGTTACTTCTCATACCCTTGATAATCATTTTGTACGGACTCATCACCGTTAATTTTTCTGTTTACTTGGTAACCCTTTATAGGCCAACGATGCGCGTCATAATTTAGCATATTATAACAACATGCGTAACGAATTAAAATATGGTGAACTTACAAGTGGGTAGCCATCAACAACTGAGAGAAATAATCACTTCTACTCTAGTACTGTAACTTACTCATACTTTAAACAAACTTAACTACTTATTGCATTTTAGTGGAATGTGTTTCTCTAAACTTATAAACCTTCACGACAAATCGGTATACGGGGTAAATTACTACAACGCGTACACATTTAATACTTTGTGACTGTGTCACCCGACGCATGCACGCCCACACCATCATTTTATTTATTATTTATTTTGGTCAGTGGGTATTCTCATATTTATTAATTTAAAATAGGTGCACCAACAGTAGGTACAATACTTTTACATTTACCGATAAGAGTACACATGGTACAGTTCTAATGTATGTATCAATATGTGTTCACAGCATTCTTAGTACATTAAAGAGATCAAATAAGTGACTTACAGTAATAAGGTGGTCATCATCCTACCTTTCCTCACACACTTCAGTTGCAAACATTAACTATTCACCTCACTTGCACATTTCACTGGACAGTTTACTTCACATCCACTACCCTACACTTTTTCTTTTTTTTTTGCAATAAATTATTTATCTAAGTTTTCGAATTAGCCAATGCATTGTATGTAAGCTACATTTCATTCGAGGTGAGAGTTATTCTTACAATTATGTTTATTATAACTATGTGAACCTTTGTGAATAGAGAAAATAAAGAAATTGTATTATTGTACTTCACGGGGCCTCACCGTAATTTTTACTGTGATTTTAAGTATTTTGAGCAATCATAACTTCAATCTTAAAACACCGTACACCGTCTTTTTTTTTTCATGTAATTTAATAATAATTGCACACAGTAGTCCTGTTATTCCTCGTCGCCAAAATGTGGTATTTCCCTCTATATTATCGGCTCTCAGACGCGCGCACGTCCGTTTACTTTCGAAGCTCAAAGCTAAGTGACTGTACGCGACGAGAGATGACACAATGCTTCCCTCTCTTTCACTCACAGACATTACAATAATATATTATTAGGCAATTTAAGATTTTGGGTGTCATTAGGTGTGATGTGTAGTTCTATTTCAACAGTTGACTTACCGCATGATCTCTCAACCTATGTTTGAAATATTCTATCAAAACTTGAACGTCCATCATACTTTGACAGAAAATTCCTACAGTTTGAAAAAGCATCTGAAACACATTAGACGTAAAAGTTTTTTTATCGTAATTAATGCATTTGCTACCACTTCAATAATTTCCATCATCGTTCTCTTGTCATCATCGAAATATTAGTAGTTATTTCAGTAGGACCCGAATACTGAAAAATGTTTCAAGCCATAATTTTACACAGTCCATCCGTTGTTTCTTTTAGTCTTCCTTTTCTTTTATGGGTGAGTTCCCAGAGTCACGTTTAGACATCTGTTAAACCCTTTCTTTAGCCTATCTATTTGGGTAATACCAAACATCTTTTTCAGCTTTCCTATCTCATATGTTAACATTACCTTTTATTCATCACTTTTGTGGCCTAAATGTATCTTGAAAACATGAAGAACACAATACTGTGTAATTTACTTACTGGCATTTGATAAAAGTTTGTGAAAATCTGGTAACAATTTAATATTTGGGTATAAGCACAAGAAAATCTCGTAATCAGTAGGTTGTTACACATATTTTTCTGTGCAAATAATAACTTAGTATTCCATAGCACGGTTTTGTCTGTCAATAATTTTATTGATCTTATAACGTAAATTGAGTTTACATCAAGGCACGCTGTACCCATGAAGTAAAAATGTCATTCCAACGACTAATGGGCAAGAAAAGGTATGAGTAGACAGTCATAACGAAGTAGAATCCAAAGAAAGCACAAACACTCAACAAATTTCTGGTGATGAAACGTTTGAGACTAGCCTTATTATTAAGAAATCTGTGCACTTCTTGAAAGCGCAAAACAAATGAAACACTGTTCTTTGTTTGTCTGAGATTGATGATAAAGTTCATGATGAATCCCATACTCCGATAGCTAAACTCGAAGACCACTGTGAAAATCAACAGCACCTGTGATCGGAATCTATCGTTGGTATCATCTAACATTATTTGCAAGCTCTGATAGAGATTCATTACTAGAAACGTTAACACACCAATGGTTATTATGAACTTGTTTAAACAATTGTTTGGATATATAACATTGTTTTTTATGTGGTATTTGGGATTGAGCAGTACAGTTTGCATGACATCTAGAGGGTAAAAAATTCGCTGAACATCCTTATCGATTATGTTTTTCAAAACAGTTTTATCTTCTTTATTGTTCTTGCTAATAACCTGTACGTATAGAGTCTTCATAGTGCTTAAAACTCACTACAGGCAAGGCCAAGATCGTTACTAAAACAATATATTATTTAAGTCCAAAATCTAATTTGGAGTGTAATCAATCATAAGATTAATCCTTTCATCTGTGACATTGAAGGAGTTACTTACATTATCGGATTTAACTTTGTCGTTACTCGTAAAAATAGTTATGTATTTAGGTACAACTAAATTGACCTCCTTGTTTGTGTAGTTGTCAATAAGTGTGACTACTACAGTAAATTTGTATGGTGTTGTATGGTCAATACCACGATTAGGCGACAACTATGGTGATTATTTTCATTTAAAACTCATCCGTCTTATTCTGAATAAATAAATATCGCTGGACATTACACAGAGCGCCGTTTAGTGCTACATTAAGCAACGAGGGTTGTGTCGTGGATACCAGATTGATATACTACATAGATCCTTTTTAGTTTGTAAATATATACTTATTATACATTTAAACATCCATGACTCGGAAACATAATTATGTCCTTGCTCATCACACAAACATTTGCTCCTACTGGGATTGGAACCCGGAACCCTAAGAACGTAAGACAGCCTCACTACCGCTGCGCCATTCGGGTCGTCATAATTTATACTCTTGTGAACTATTTATTTAAAATATATTTTTACAATCTGGTTAAACATAATTATTTTTGCACATGGTAATCAATTAAATTGTCCAGCAGTAGGACAGTAAGGGCTTATAAAAACGACATCGATGTTTTCCCCCAACTTATAATATGCTTGCCTACATAGTGTGAGTTTTAGACAAGTACTAGCTGTTGCCCGCGGCTTCACCCGCGTGAAGTTCGGTAACTGTCCCACTGAATCATATTAGAAGAATAACACTGCGTTACAAATTAAAAAAAAATTTGAGTACCCGCTTTGAAATGTCATGTTTTCTTATTTATACCTATCGCTTATTAAACATACATACAAATTTTCTTTTCATCACGTCTCATTTTTCTTCTGTAAGAATGTGCCAATTTATATTAAAAATTAAAAGGCAAAAACATATTTTAAAGAAATCTAATAAAATCAACCAGAATTTTTTACATTCATCAAGTTTAATTTTATCATTTAGGTAAAAAAAACTCAAAAAAAGCCATTTTATAAAATTTTAATACAAAATATCATGAAAATTTAACTTTTTCTTTTGTGCTCTGAATGATCTTCTCGTTTTAAATGCCAACAGTAATCACCTAGCATGGTTGTGTCCCAACGACCTTGAAATCGTTCCTCAAGCTTCTTTACATCCTGGTGGAACCTCTCACCCTGCTCATCACTGACCGCACCAAGATTAGATGGAAAGAAAGAAAAATGAGAATGAAGAAAGTGAATTTTTAATGACATTCTGCAACCCAACTTTTCGTATGCCTTTAACATGTCGTTAACCAGCTGTTCCGCATTTTCGGCTCTGTGGTTCCCTAAAAACCCTTTTATAACTGCTTTAAGTGATAACCAGGCGTCAAGTTCCTTATTAGTAAGCTTTTTGTCGAAATTTGGGTCTTTCATCAATGTGCGTATTTGCGGTCCCACAAATATCCCTTCCTTGAGTTTTGCATCACTTAATTTTGAAAATACTGTCTTTAAATATAAAAATCCATCTCCCTCTTTATTCATAGCCTTCACAAAATTTTTCATCAAACCAAGTTTTATGTGGAGGGGAGGTAAAATGACATTTTTAGGATCTATCAATGGTATATGTTTCACATTAGATTTTCCGCAAACAAACTCTGACCTTTCTGGCCATACTTTTGTAGTATAGTGCTTTTCTGTGGCTCTGCTGTCGCGGCGGTAACAGGGTAGTTATAATTTTTTTTTACATCATATTTTAATAAAGGAGATAAAAACAAACAACTTTTCCAAAGTAAAGGTATTCCTACGATATAATTGACTGTACCTCGAAAACTAGACGTGATGGATACCACATATGTTTGGAACATTTCATCTGTGACTCATTACCTATTCATTCCAGCTATCAGTTAAGAGGGTACCAAAATCGTGTAACGCAGTGTAATTAGTGTCCTACATGTTAATCCAGTTTATAAACTATGTGCCGAATTTCATAATAATCAAAATTTATCACTATCATCACAATCACCATAAGTATCACAACCACCATCATTATCACAATTACCATCAGTATCACAACCACCATCATTATCACAATCACCATCACTATCACAGTCACCATCATTATCACAATCACCATCACAATCACCATCACTATCACAACCACCATCATTATCACAATCACCATCACTATCACAATCACCATCACAATCACCATCACAATCCCCATTACCATCCCTATAACTATCACAATCACGGTTACTATCAATATCACTACCACAACCACCATCATTATCATAATCACCAACATCATTACAATCACCATCACCATCACAATCACCATCACTATCACAATCACCATCACCATCACAATCACAATCACCATCACAATCACCATCACAATCACCATCGCAATCACCAGTAGGATGTTATTGGGCATTCTACCCCACCTGATGCGACTTCACTCGCTTCGCTCGCTTGTCGCGGTGTGGTAGAATGCCCAATAACATTTTTGTGAATGATATGTTAAAAACACTGGTTCAGCGGCTATTCCACCCGTTGGAGTAGGTATGAATTCCTGCATTTTGCTGTAAAATACTGGTTTGGTGTCTATTCCACTAAAATCTCATTTGCTTCCGTTTGGGTTGATTCCTGCAAACCTAACGTTACCGTTATGTAACTAAACTAAACTCTTTTAACAGGAAAGGTGAATAGCTTATAAATAATTCTTCGCAGTGATTTAACGCTACATTCGATTCTAGCCATTGCAGTAAGAAGGTTGCATTTCGTATCACTAAACTAAATACATATAACTAAGTTAACTACAATGCATGACTCAGAGAAGTCTGTTATAAAAGATATTTGTAAACTTATCATGAGGAATTCGAGCGGCGAGGTTATATTTATACAAGATTTGCAAACTGATAAAAAAAATACAGATAACGGTTCATCAAAACATCAGGACAGGTATACAGCCCAATCAGAAGATTTGTTCTACCAACAGATGCTTGATTGGCTAAAATCAAACAATCGCTATCTTATATTGAAGGACAGCCATGGTGATGTTCGTACATTTGTTCGAGTCAGCGACAATGAGTTATAAAATGTCAATGTAAAAAATTACAAAATAACATTAGGTATATTTGAGAGTAAGTGGGGACAAAAGTCAAAACGACGTATAAATGTCTATGTAATTGCTTAATTGACCCATTATTGATATTATAACCGTTTCAATGAGTCACCATGAAATTTGTCAAACAACCACAATCGTTACATGTAAACAAACTCTGCGTTCAGTCTCAGGAAACTGGTTTTCGTCATGGAGAATTATTACCTAAATCCATACGATGCATCATTTGCGGGCCGTCAAATTGTGGAAAAACCAATTTATTAGTTGGACTTCTTATACATGAGAATGGATTAAGATTTCAAAATGTTTATGTTTACTCGAAAACCTTGCAACAACCCAAATACGTTTTTTTAGAAAAAGTCTTGCAACGAGTACCAGGCATTTCGTTTCAGAAATATCATGAAAATGAGCAAGTACTGAGTGTTCAGACCGCAAAACCAAATTCTGTAATTGTATTTGATGATGTTGCTTGTGAAAATCAAAGTAATATGCGTGATTATTTTGCAATGGGGAGACACAAATTCATTGATTGTTTTTATCTAAATCAGACGTATAGTAAAATCCCTAAGCAATTAGTAAGAGACAACGCAAACCTAATCGTACTTTTTAAACAAGATGAAAGAAATATGAGACATGTTTATGAAGAGCATGTCAACACTGACATGACATGGATTGAGTTTCGTGAAATGTGTTCAAAAATATGGAATAAACCTTTCAATTATGTTGTAATTAATAAAGATTGTTCCAAAAACAAAGGATGTTATAGAAGTAAATTTGATACGTTTGTAGTCTTTGACTAAAATCACGAATACATATATAAGGATATTTCCTGCCTGACATTATTATTCACCTTACAACGCTAAATCAATTACGACCTATTTTACTAATATGGAAAAATCATTAAAACGACAAATTGTTGATGCAGCAGAAGCTGTGAAGATAAAAGTACGAAAAATGAGAGATGCTGAAATTAATAATAAACAAGCACTGGAATCTGTTTTCAAACCTGTAACAGAACCTCTCAACCTAATTGCTAATGCTAGTAAGCAAACTCCTCTCCTGCATGCTAGTGATGATTTTGCTGATGGTTCGTTTATCAACGAAACTGGTACCGCAGGAAGTAATAATAATAATGACGATGAAGATAAATATGAATCCGATATCAACAGTGACTCTTCTTATGAATCAGTCGTTGAAAGGAATCAAGACGGTGATACGTCATCCTGGTCAGTGTCTTCAGAAGCGTTGGTAGATATTCCGTTTGGGGTTAGAGCAGACAGCGGGAAACTGATGTTAGGTTCTGCTTGCATAACGATCAACGATCAATACATCACCGTAGTTGGACATAAATACCGAAACACTCCTGGCTTAAAACAGTTATTGCTTAAGAAAGATGTAGACCTAAGCTTGGTTACAGATAGTGATATGCAAAATTATAAGTCGATGCTACTTGATACAAATGCCCATCGTCGAGACTATGAGCCAAGTAAGCCAATAAAAAGTAACAAAGGACAAAAATATTTGCAAGTTATAAAACCACTTTTTAAACTGAAGAATGCAGTTCAGGGAAAAGGTCTACCGTTATTAAAAAAGTGGAGAAAAAACGTAGATTTCGTGTACTGGGATGATCCCAATGAATTAGTGGAAAGGTTAAAATTATTGATTGCATCTAGAGATGCTGGCAACACAGGATTAGATAATGAAATTATATCCATCATTGAAGAATTACGTGAAAGTAAAGTTATAAATAAATAATTATTTAATAATGTGTTTATTTTACTATCAACCTCTCGCAACAATACACCTTAAACATGAACGTAGACAAATTCGGACACTACATTCACAAAAGAATGCGTTTATCAGAGTTATTTGAGTTTAATGAGAATGCATTGTTAAAATCAGAAAACGGAGATTTTGATTTAAAAACATCAAGACTGAGAGGAATTAGAACCCCAGAAGAGGCAGACGATGCTGTGAACAAGGATTATGTAGATCAATTGAATGCTAACACGTTAAAAGAATTAAATAATCTGGTTGTAAACAAGGATTATGTAGATCGATTGAATGCAAATATGTTGAAAGACTTTAATACTCTGATTGGTAAATTGCGTTCTCAAGTAATAAAAGATGCAAAGGATACAGTTCAAACTACTTTAAAAGCAAGGATACCTGAGGTTTCAACTCATTTCCAAGATAAGTTCTACACTAAAGCAGAGGTAGATAAATTACTGCAAAAAACTTCGTAATGACAAAACAGCAAATTGTAAATGAAATACACAAAGCGGCAAGAAGAAATTTCCTGCGACGTTCTGTTATTCTGAAAGGAATCCATGACTTATGGCAAGCAGACTTGATGGACATGCAAAACCTTAAAAAGTACAACAAAGGTTACAATTTCATCTTAGTAGTGATTGACTGTTTCTCAAAGTATGCCTGGGCTGAACCGTTAAAATCGAAAAATAAATTTGAGGTTACTCGTGCATTCGAACATATACTGCTTAGTAGTCGCAGTAATCCTGTTAACTTACAAACTGACATGGGGACAGAATTTTATAACATCACTTTTCAAACGCTTATGAAAAAGCACAACATTAACCATTACTCATCGTTTTCTACTAAAAAAGCATCAATTGTAGAGAGACTGATTAGAACTGTAAAAAATAAATTATATAAATATTTTAGTCTCAATGGAAGCTATAAGTGGTTAGGTCTACCATTGAAAGATATATTGGAGAGATATAACAACACAAAACATCGCACTATTCAATTTAAACCAGTTAATGTAAACAAAAGCAATGAACAAGTAATCAAAGAAAATATAAAAAAAATAAACAAACATGAATTAGTTCAGCGAAAGCCTAAATTCAAAGTTGGTGATTGTGTTCGTATAAGTAAATACAAACATAATTTTGAGAAAGGTTACACTCCTAATTGGTCGACTGAATTATTTATTGTAAAAAAGGTAAATAAAACTTTACCAGTGACTTATCACATAGAAGATCAACGGAAGCAAAACATATTAGGAGCTTTCTACGAACAAGAACTGCAAAGATCTAATTATCCTGATGTTTATTTGATAGAAAAGGTTTTGAAAAAGAAAGGAAATAAATTGTATGTCAAATGGTTAGGTCTAAACAGTGCAGAAAACAGTTGGATTGAAAAGGCAGCAATAATGGACTAAAATATTATATAACCATTTTTCATTTAAAATCTGATCATTATAAATTGAATAATGCAAGGAGGTGGACTAGTTAACAGCGTAATTAATAATCTACCATTCGAAGTTCATTTGCCAGGATACAACTATTGCGGACCAGGAACCAAACTTCACAAACGCTTAGCGCGAGGTGACCGAGGTGTAAATAAGCTAGACGAAGCTTGCATGCAACACGATATTGCGTATACAAACCATACAGATTTATCAAATCGTCATAAAGCCGATCTAGAACTACTTAACATGGCTAAACAAAGACTTAAATCAAAAGATGCAGGGAAAGGTGAAAAACTAAGCTCTTGGCTAGTGAGCAAAGTTATGAAAGCGAAACTAAAGTCTGGATCCGGCATTAAATCATTTAAACACTTAGTTTCAAAAATAAAATCAAAAATTAAGAAACTCAAATGCAAAGATAGTAAGACTTTGATAAAAGCAGCTTACTTAGCCGCAAAAAAGTTATTTCCAAACATTCATCATCGAATTCGAGTACCCCGAGTAATACCCATACCAAAGACTGGAGGAGTTCTACCTTTAATTCCAATTTTCGCTGGTTTGTCGGCCTTAGGAAGTCTAGCTGGCGGAGCAGCGGGAATTGCAAAAACCGTTAATGATTACAAAGCAAGCAAACAAAATTTGCAAGAAACAGAACGACATAATAAAGCTATGGAGGCTTTAGTGTTGGGCAAGGGTTTATACATTAAGCCGTATAAAAGTGGTAAAGGATTGTTTATAACATCTTCAAAAAACTGAAAAATATGCTACCCAATCGCCCTCTAACTAATGTAGACATCCGAAAGTATTCAAGAGACATTCCATATTTTCGTGGGGTCTACATGAAGGATCGACTACCTCGGAAGCCGAAACCCATTGAATGTGGTATCGTTAACTTAGACGATTCTAAGAACGAAGGAACGCATTGGGTAGCTTATGTTAAAGTATACAATCACTGTGAATACTTTGATAGCTATGGAAATTTAAAACCTCCAATGGAGTTGATGCAATATTTCAAAAATTGTAATGTTTTTTATAACTACACAAGATATCAAAAATTTAACACAGTCAATTGTGGACATTTATGTTTAAATTATTTGTGGACTTTTTGGAATAAAAATGTAATATAAAATATGAGCTTTTCTTTCATTTCAATCATTTGCAAGATGTCGCTCACTTTGTCGATTACTGGAGACTCGTCAGTGTTAACTACATACTTTCCTAATACGTTGCAACTAGATGGAGAGTATGAGTGTGCATTATTACACTTTTCAACATTTAATTCTATTCCAAACATTGATAAAAGTAATAATAAGTTCTATTATGGCTTAAACGAAGTTATTGAACTGCCAGAGGGTACTTATGAGTTGCAAGATATCAGCGATTATTTAAAATCCGAAATAAAAGATGCAGTGATCAAACTACGGTGCAATAATAATACTTTAAAAACTACAATATTCTGTACAAAAGACATTAATTTTACCAAAGAAGACTCTTTTAGAAGACTATTAGGATTTAAGAAACAAATCTTGAAAGCAAATAAATGGCATGTGTCACAGTCTCCAGTCAACATTCTACCTACGACCGTAGTCAGGATTGAATGTGATATTGTAAGCGGTTCATATCTAA
Source organism: Xestia xanthographa (assembly GCA_905147715.2). Classification (NCBI taxonomy): domain Eukaryota; kingdom Metazoa; phylum Arthropoda; class Insecta; order Lepidoptera; family Noctuidae; genus Xestia; species Xestia xanthographa. Next base: position 7,498,640 of record LR990644.1, read on the forward strand.
ACGGTGAACCAAGTCATATTATTCACGAATTTGCACTTAATGTGCCACCTGGATACAGGATCATAGAAATCCCGAAGAACGCAATATACTTTCCAATCAATCAAAACAATATAAGCTGCATATATATCAGGCTGCTAGATATAAATAAACGAATAATCAATTTACGTGGTGAAGAAGTGCAGGTATATCTGCATCTTAGAAGAAAAACATGATTGACTACAATAAAAATGTGTCTCAACAAGTAAAGAATATCAGTTCTACTCGAGCTACCTATCAAATAAGACCTCTCTCTAAGAAGAAAATAAAATTAACTAAAGACAATAAAGCATTCCTTAGAGCGATCGGATTGTTAAAATGAATATCTTGGACGTTTTAACCGCACCAACTTACGATAACACTATAGAAGGAATTGAATTTCATTCCTACAAGCCCTATGTAACGAGTTTCAACAGGAACGATGAAATCCGCATACCTATCAACCAACAGGACTTGTACATATTACCATCAGCTAGCACCCTATATTTGGAAGGAACTGTTATCGTTACCAAAAAAGATACGAAGGACAAAGCTACTAGTGTCAATTTTACGAACAATGCTTTACTCTACTTGTTCCAAGATATTAGGTATGAGCTAAATGGAGTGGAGATTGATAAAATAAAAAATGCAGGTATAACAACAACCATGAAATCATTAATTTCAATGAACGAAAGTGAATCAAAAATGTCTAATGCCTGGGGTTGGAATATTGATGGCATAAAAAATATTGATGGAGGAAGGTTTTCTGCTTCTATACCACTACGTAACGTCCTCGGTTTTGCTGAAGATTTTAAAAAAGTCGTGATAAATAGCAGACATGAACTGATATTGTTACGAAGTAACACTAATTTGAACGCTGTAAAACTTAATACAGGTGAAGTAGTGGATGATGTTCAGATCAACAAAATCATATGGCGCGTACCGCATGTTAAAGTATCAGACAAAGAAAAAATTGGTTTGTTAAAAATCTTAGAAAAAGATCGTCCACTTCAAATGATATACAGAAATTGGGATCTGTACGAATATCCGGCTTTGCCTAAAACTACAAAACATACCTGGTCTATCAAAACTTCATCTCAAATAGAAAAACCAAGATACGTCATTATTGGTCTACAGACAAATAGAAAAAACAATGCAAGTTCTGACATGTCTCAATTCGATCACTGTCATGTTCGAGACGTAAGAGTGTATCTCAATTCAACCTATTTTCCATATGAAAACTTAAATGTGAGTTTTGCTAATAACAGAATCGGTTTATTATACGAGCAATACATCAGATTTCAACAGTCGTATTACGGACGTCGCTCGGAGCCCATTCTAAGCGAGAAACAATTTAGAGATTTAGCACCGCTGTTTGTAGTCGATTGCTCTAGACAAGCAGATAATCTAAAGACAGGTCCGGTTGTGGATGTGAGAGTAGAAATTGAGAGTGATTCAGAGATTCCAGATCAAACTTCAGCATACTGTCTCATTCTGAACGATTGCATTGTTGAATACAAACCATTAAGTAACATTGTTAAGAAGATATCATGAAGTACCTTATAGTTGAACTCCAAGGATTTAAAGATTCTACAAATAATTTTATTATAAAAGAATTGACCATTGCAAGTCAGGATCATACACAGACGTTCTTGGTAAAACCACCATATCCATTCCATTACCTAACACAAGAAGAAAGAAAACAAGTGAGGTGGATAGAAAGAAATCGAGGAATTTACTGGAGTGAGGGCTACATTGACTACAAAGAGTTTAAACGCGTTATTTTACCATATTTAGAAAATAAAAAAATTATCACAAAGGGTTTGGAAAAAATAAAGTGGATTAAAGAGTTATGTGCAAACTGTGAAGTGATCGATATAGGTGAGAAGGGATGTCCTAATTTTGCGACATTAAAAAAGAAGTTCTGTAAAAATAAAACTGATTTTAATTGTGTGAACCATAGAATGAATTGTGCATTAAATAATGCGGTGTGTATTAGAAAATGGTATGTTGATAATAATATGTCTGTGTTTAATATGTTTTAATTTTAATATGTTCAATTAATAAAAATCTAAATGTACCTACTTTTTGTTTTATTTAAATGTATTTAGGAGAACTAAACATCAAACTTTATATTAGCTCTAATTAGATGAATTGCGATAAGTAAGTATTCTATTAATTTCAAAATATTATAAACATATAACCTATAATGAGATTCATTTGAGCTAATTTAAAGTGTATGTTTATGTAATGTCAATAAAACATAATTTAAATTATAAACATATTATTTATTTAGTTTTCACGTTATTCACAAAATAGTTACTTACACCTATCCTTATTATATATTTAAATATGTGACAAAATCTTGATGACCTAAGTAGATACAGTTTAATACACTAGTAGATTAGCAAATAATTTTATAATAAATTCAGAATTTAATACAACAAGTTAAAGTGGACATATATACAAACATTAGAAACTACTTACTAATAACAATCATCACCACAAAGTTTCTTCGAAATTTTGTTTATTAATGACTGTGTCTCTTCCATAACATAGTCCACCGGTTCACTAACTACATATTGTGCACTTAACACTACCACCTCCTCATTGTCATTTGAATTTACCACGCTTTCTTGTCGTTCACTAATGTCCAACACTTGTATCTGGATCAGTCGTAAACCTTTTTTCTTTTCGTTGTTTATGACGTATGATTGACATAAAGGATGCTCCGATGCTTTGCGTTTTAAGCCCTCCCGTCTTGTTCTAGACTTTTTAATGGCTGCTTCAGGTCTGTGTTGCTCTGGAATATGCCAGCTTAAACTTGGAGTCGGGAAGCCTTGACCATATTGGGAGAACATGATGTCAGGAGAATCACACATTATTGATGACCTGAAAAAAAAAATGTATGATTAATAATAGTTACAACACTCTAAGAAATAACATTATAAAGTTAATCTTTAGATGATAATACTTACAATTCGTTCCGTTTTTATTGTTTCGTAATGTGACCGCTTGAGCTGGCTGCCTAACGATGTATGTATTTTAATCTTATTATTGTAGCAATTTGATGATGCTTTGGTAATCTGACTCCATAAGTAATGGGCTATGAATCAATTTCATATTCAAACAAGTCGAGACATGATTATGTACCAACTTGATGATGTTTTGGTAATCGGACTCCATAAGTAAGGTGCTGTGAATCAATTTCATCTTCAAACAAGTCGAGACATGATTGAATAACTAAGTTGATGATGTTTTGGTAATCTGACTCCATAAGTAATGAGCCGTGAATCAATTTCATCTTCAGACAAGTCGAGACATCAGTTTTTTAGCAAGTTGACGATGTTTTGGCCATCTGACTCCATAAGTAATGGGCTGTGAATCAATTTCATCTTCAAACAAATCGATAGATAATTTTACCAGTGCGTGGTATTAGACATAACACCTGAAATAAGATTAAAACAATCTTTCTTTGAATATCATGGTACATGTCCTGATTAGTGTTATATGTCATAGGTATCAGATAGCGCACTGCGCTTTGTTATCAAAAATGGAAATGAAACATATTTAAAATTAACCATAAAATATTATTTATTTCTTAGGTAGTAACTAAATACATTGATTATTTTAGTAGGTACTTAATCTGTATCAAACAGTAATTACTTACATAACATACAATTATCAAACAGTAACACAAAATACTATTTATTTCGTAAGTTCCTATTAACTAAAACACAATACTTGATTTAGTAAGTGTTTAATCTATATCAAACAATAGTTACGTACACAACATACAATTTATTTCATAAGTAGTAACTAAAATACAATTCTTGTTTTATATCAAACAGTGCATAAAATAGTTATTTAATGCATTACTTAAATATATTTGCATTACCCCATGCTAAAGTAGATACTTTATCACATAATAGTAACCGTTTATCATCATTGCTTGAAAGTGCTATTTTATTTACATCTTGAGTAAATATTTCATGTTTTATTGACTTAAATAACAATTTTTTTTTTCGAATAACTTCACAATTATACAAAACATTTTTATAATCTATCATATTTAAGTTTTTTGTAACACATGTTTTTGTACCTTTTGCTTTTTTTATTATTTTGTCTGCTGTCTTAATACAGTAAAGCTTTGAACGCAATCCTACAAATTCATTAATAATTTTGCCACCCATTTCATCCTTGAATAGTCCTGGAACCTTCTTGTTAATAATAGGCAAGTTAAATTCATTGTTAGAGTCATAGTTACTGGTATCAATATATTTCAGGAAATGAAGTCTTAAGTCCTTATAAACGTCGTTACTCTGAATATTATAAACTAGACTATCTGTGTCAGTATAACACAATTCAATTCGGTTACCATAAAAAGGTTTTACGATAGTATAGTGAAAATCGTACATGTGAGTCTTAGACAATTCTAATACTGTATACCCTATGTATATTGGTTTATTAAGCATAACGCGCAGAGGCTTCATTTGGATTGCAACTAGATCTTCCGAAAATATTGAGACACTATGAAAATACGGGCTGGATATCAATTTGTCAGCACAAGTGACCTTTTTTGTTTTATTGTTTGAATCACTCCACTTATTTACTAACTTAACATCTATGCGATGTTCATTATTTTCTAGAGTCTTTCCAAAAATACTGTTGTTTAATAATTTAAAAAAATCCTGTTCAAACGTGGATTCTGCCTGTTGACGTAGATGAGTATTAATATCGATATATTGCTTGAGATAGCAACTTTGCTTAAATGTAATAGCGCGGTGGATCTTTTTCAAAACCAAACCATGCTGTAAACATTTTTTTAAATGTACATAATGAATAACATAATGATATTTATCATACAAATTTGGAACCAGTTTTTTGTTCTTACTACCAGGTGGCAAGCATTTTTCTGGACAAAATGGAAAGTCATTATGCTCCATGTGCAAATTTTCAGGATATATTAAATCTACTTCAAGGATGTAACCGTTTTCTGCAGTATCACTGACATTTATCAAGTTCGATTGTAAAAAATCTATTTCCTGCTTACTCATAAATCTAAAATCGGAATAAGGTAGTGATTGACACATGCTATAGCCGTATAAATTGTTACAATCTAAATAAATAATAAAGGAATTTGGTTTAGTTGGATTGTAAGTATCTAAATATTTATGATTGGCTTTGACATGCCTTTTTGAACACATACAAACACCCCCTCTAATACCTTTTTGTATCATTCTAAAAATTTCATGATCACTAATCAATTCTAATTTTACTCCTGTTTTTAAAAGCATTGCATCGAAAGATAGACTTGGTGCTGTAATATAGAATGCAGGATCGAGATTGTAATGCCGCTTACAAGTTTTACGAAAATTTTCAAATATATCAGTTAACAACAGAACATCTGTTTTAAGATATAAATCTGTGTATATACCCATGTTTTCAATATTAAATTCTGACCAAACCGTTCGAGCGTGCTCATAGTCTTTGTCAGTAATAGATTCATTTGTCAAAGAGTTAAAAAAATATTTTTTAGGAGGCAAACAGGTGTCTTTATAACGATCCCAATGAGACATATAGTCATATGGATACACTCCTTTACGAGTTAATAATTCAAATTGTTTTTTATTAGGGAAATAAGATTTTAATTGATTAAAGTCTTGTTTTTTCATTGTACCAGCCAGCTTTTCTAAGCTGGTTCCTAAAAATTTGAAAGAATCTACAAATCGAACTTGTATGCTCTCTTCGGTTGAAATAGGGACAAACTTTGTGAATGAAATATAGTTTTCTTTTGTTTTAGGTATGACCTTGATAGATCCAGGAGCTTCACCTAATTCTTTTATGAAGAGGTGACAATCGTAGCCCGACAAATTATGAAAAAACACAGGCAAAAATTGTGGTACTTTGTACTGTAAGTTGCAATAATTGTGCGCTGCACCGCGGTATTTACCAGTCAAGTGACAATGATCACGAACCCTATCGCCAAATAAGAAGTGATCACAAATATGACAGGTCATAGCGTTCTCAAAGTCTCGAGCATTATCCTCTGTGTAAATCATAGGAACATTCGTTTTTAAAATTTGGGATATATTTTTAGCCTCTTTATAAATAGACTTAACAAAATTTGATACACAATCCGAACCGCGATAAGAAACGTAACGATTGTAGCTTTCGTCTAGCGCACACGTGATATGATAAGCGAAAGCTACAGGCACATGACGTTGTACTGTTACAGTGCTTGCCTTAGAGGGATCAGGGTCGCAAGATGCATAACGTTCTAGCATTGTTTCAAAATCCGCATATATAACAAATGGTACAATTTGTTTTTTATTATAATTTTCAAATTGTATGAAAGAACCTATTGGTGGTAATTCAGTTGCTATACCCCCACAACTATGCGAACTAAGATCGTCACAAGTATTAAAAAATATTAAACACGCATCACAAAAGTGTAATTTACCGTGGTGCTTAGTTATCTGAGTCCTAACAAGTCGCGGCAAGTCTTTAATGAGACAATAATGCGACAAATCGCTGCTTTCTAAATAAAGTAAATGAACCACTTTACCGTTCAAGGTTTTTGGTTTGTAAAGCGGTCCTATGACATTATTATTTTTTAAACCATAAATATAAATACAAATATCAGGGTTATTTACTTCAAACTGCGCAATATCTGAAAAACTTACAGGAAATGACATGTTCTTAATATTGAATACGTTATGGAAATTTGGATAAGACGATACCCTTTCTGGATGACTTTTAGCGGGGTATAAAGCAGCAACAACTGACCATAAAAAGCAATAGTTGTCGTTATTACGAATATTAACACATGCTTTTTTCGATTTTATTGCAGCAGGCAATTCGATAAAGCGTGAACCACCGCGCATAGGTTGATATTTGTTAACATTGACTTCTAAATGAGAACTGCTCAAGAACGTCCATCCACTGTCACGATCCTGAAATTCTTCTATCTTTTTTGCTAAAGAGTTTTTAACTTGTGATAATAATGAGTCTAATTCATAATTCTGATGCAGAGTAACGTTTTTTGTTGCAAAAGATTTCATTTCCTGAGAATCATTTTTAACTAATAAAAATAAAGCAAAATATTCGAAATTAACTTTTAGGCACGTGTGTTTTTTAAGAGATAGGTCAATTAATATTTTAATTTGATCTCCAATATTATTTAAAAATGAATGTAAATTACAATTCTCAGATGGAGCGACAATTCTATAGGAAGCTATACGATTACGAAATGCAGAATGTATTATTTCAACACCTTCGCAAAATTGCGAAATATTCTTATTTTTATGTTTAGTACTACGTAGGTGACCTGTCCAGTGGCTGCTCTCTACAGATGTGTTACAAACAGTACAAAAAGGCATTTCTGATTATTGTAACTAATACCAACAAGATACTTAATACGTTGTAATAATTTTGATTTACTGTTAGATGGACTGACTTCAATATTAATACTTATTATGATTCTGATACGAAATCGCTATGATACATATCAATAAATAGGTACAGCTTATAAAGAATACATGTAAAGATTTGGAGGAGACTTTGCTCAACAGTGGGACTGTATACAGACTAATATACAGTGATAGCATAAAAATAACATAGCTAACTTAATTAACTACTTTATATTTATGCTATCGCTGTAAAAGACGGCCTCCGAATCATTAAATAACTCACGAGTCCGCCTCATAAAAATCTGTAGACCATCCCACTGCGGAGTATTGCGGTCTAACTGAACTTTAAGGGTCACCTCAGCTCTCTTCCACCGATCCTCTTTAGCGATGTTCGCCACCTCAGCCTTATCGTATACTTTCACCTCCACGTAAAAGTCTCCAGTTACGTTCGCAGTCCGTCGCACTTTTCCGTTTGCGACCCGGCTAACTAGCGACGAACAGAAGTCCGCACTGGAGGCCGTCCGCGGAGAAATCTCGCTTTCCAACCCGAAGAGGCCTGAGCGGCTGGAGCTGGGTTTTTTACTGAAACAATTTAATTAATTTAATAACAATACTTCGTGAACTAACTGTAAACCTGCAAAATAAATGTCTAAAACGGGTCTGTATAATATATCTTAAGGTAATTAGGCAAGAAACCCTGTCGCCTAGCAATCTAGATGCGACTGTGAGTTTATTTGTTTGTTACTGTTTCAATGCACTCAAATATATCATGACTTTGAATAGGACATGAGATAGTTATATAACAATTACCTCGGTTTTGTTGCTGGCTCGGAGACCTTGCGCTTCACTGCCTTTTTTTTCGCCTTGGATGTCTCCGCAATGGCTGGCGACTGGTAGATAGTGCTAGCTTCGGAGTCAGACCTGAAATTATATACATCATTTTATTAATAACATAGCCATCCAATAGACTGCGAGAGTTCTTTTGTGAAAGACAGAACCTCAATAGTCATTTAGAACAGAATTTAAATGAATCGTTATATTTAATGGAGTACAACAGTTAAAGGTAGACTGGTAGAGAATGCCTAAGGCTTAAGTCCGCCTTTGTATGTTGCATGAAGTTAAATAAATAAATACTAGCCGGCAGGCAAAAACCAGGTCCGTAGCTAGAAAATTCTGTAAACTTAGTAATAAGTACTTACTTACATTTTGTGCTTTTTGAAGACTATTGTAGAATTGTAGATAAAGTATGGTAAGTAGTATTTGCCACTAGAAAATACTGGAGCAAATGTAACGTATTGATCGAAATGGATTGGTTTTATACATAAAAAATACCATATCGGCAGTATTTGTCTCATTACAAAATTCAACCTTAATTACAGGTCTTCAAAGTTGCATGAATAATTTGTGTTAGTTACGTCAAATTAAAACGTAATGATACCCAATTTTTCTGTCTAATTACAATTTTACAGTGAGAAATGAAATATAAAACCAGCCTTTTTCGCTCGCCGACAAAGATGAACCCGACACCTGGCTGTCGCTTATGATAAATACATTAGGTATTATAATTAAGTTTGTATGTTTGTTTAATGTTATGGGGAAGCGAAATAAATTTATACACATAGACTACAGACGGAAAATCCAAAACAAAATAATTTCATAGCTAGATTGCCTCAATGTCGACTATTACATACACATATGTAGACTAGTAGTCTACATGGACAATTTGGCGTGCTTTTAAATGTAAACTAGTAGTCTACACGGGCAATCTAGCGGTTATATAATTTTCACATAACATCGCAAAATTACTTAAATTTAATATATAAAAAAGTCCTTTATAAACACATGTAAATAAAAATAACAGAGTACTCTGAAATCATTATTTTTATACAAAATAATTAATGGAAGCGAATCCACGTCAAGCAGTTAGTTTGCAAGTACCTATGTTGTAGTAAAACTTAAAATTATTAGATAATATTATAAAACCATTAAATGTCTAAAATGAATGTATGAGTTTTAAATAACCACGTTCAAAAGTTTTAGGTAAAAAGCTACTGCTAAATTCATTTTTGATAGAAGATTCTTCCTTCTAATAATTTTAAATTGATATACCTATTATCTAATTAGAGATGTGCATACCTTAGCAAAGTCTGTCTACGTATTTTACAGTAAAACATAATCTATATTTTAATGAATTAAACATTGGTTATAGGATGTTTTGTATCATACAAATTTTAACAATGACTGCTACATGCACGAGGATCACAGCGGTTGCATTGTAATTGTAGAACCCATGGGAATCACTCACACATAGATAAATCAAACGCAGCAAATTTATATAATGCAACTTTGCAGTCTTGGTTATTGTTAAGAGTCATTTACACTTATCGTGTAAACGTTCAATATGATCGTTTCTGACGCCGTCGTCCGGCGATTTTTTTTTTTTTTTTTTTAGTTGAGATAAACTAGTGCTTGACTGCGATCCCACCTGATGGTAAGTAGCGATGCAATCTTTGATGGTGAGGCGCACTAGTTTATTAAGAGCCTATTCACTCTAGCCTTGAAGACACCCAAATTATAATCGAACGGGAAGACCGCAGCAGGCAGACTGTTCCAGTACGACTGTTACAGTCGACGTACGCGGTATAAACGATGAGGCGAAACGCTTAGTCCGGACCGTAGAGGTTTCAACAACGTAAGGGTCAATATTCGACACAATATGTGCGAATTATCCGTTTGACGGCGATTGTATCAGTGTAAAATCCTCTTAACATAACAGAAAGAGATGTGACGGTGCGATACGTATTTATAAACAGTACAGTTTTTGTTGGTGAGATGTAGAGTGGTTATGTCTGAATGAATTAAACTAAAATTCGGGCGTCCTTGGAATCCAATCTGGATCATAAAATACGGAGTGGCGTGTCAACTACACATGCCATTTCTAATTTTGTGAAGAGACGTGAGACAATCTGTCCTGAATCTTAGTTTAATTATTACGGTATCCTAAAATTTAGACGTCCTGGGAGTCCAATCCGGATCATAAAACACAGAGTAACGTGTCATCTACACACAGAACCTCTAATTTTATGGAGAGACGTGAGACAATCTGTCCTAAATTTTAGCATACTATATTCAGATAGTTTGCTTAGTAAAAAAATGTGAAGTAGTGGCTTAGTGACGTGCAGAATGGTTATTTCTGTCTGAACGAATTAAACTAAAATTCGGACGTCCTTGGAATCCAATCTGGGTCATAAAATACGGAGTGGCGTGTCAACTACACATGCCATTTCTAATTTTGTGAAGAGACGTGAGACAATCTGTCCTGAATCTTAGTTTAATGATTACGGTATTCTAAAATTTAGACGTCCTGGGAGTCCATTCCGGATCATAAAACACGGAGTAACGTGTCACCTACACACGGAACCTCTAATTTTATGGAGAGACGTGAGACAATCTGTCCTAAATTTTAGCATACTATATTCGGATAGTTTGCTTAGTAAAAATGTGAAGTGAAAATGTGAAGCTTAGTTATTTGCTTAGTATTATAGTGGCATAGTGGCATTGCGCAAGAATCTAGTAAGCAGTCGAGGTAAGCAATTATATTTAAAAGTGGAATAGGCCTTAGTGACGTGCAGGGTGGTGGTGACTATCAGAATGAATTAAACTGAAATTCGGACGTCCTTGGAATCCAATCTGGATCATAAAATACGGAGTGGCGTGTTAACTACACATGTTATTTCTAATTTTATGAAGAGACGTGAGACAACCTGTCCTGAATTTTAGTTTAAAGATTACGGTACTCTAAAATTTAGACGTCCTGGGAGTCCAATCCGGATCATAAAACACAGAGTAACGTGTCATCTACACACGGAACCTCTAATTTTATGGAGAGACGTGAGACAATCTGTCCTAAATTTTAGCATACTATATTCGGATAGTTTGCTTAGTAAAAATGTGAAGTGAAAATGTGAAGCTTAGTTATTTGCTTAGTATTATAGTGGCATAGTGGCATTGCGCAAGAATCTAGTAAGCAGTCGAGGTAAGCAATTATATTTAAAAGTGGAATAGGCCTTAGTGACGTGCAGGGTGGTGGTGACTATCAGAATGAATTAAACTGAAATTCGGACGTCCTTGGGATCCAATCTGGATCATAAAATACGGAGTGGCGTGTCAACTACACATGCCATTTCTAATTTTATGAAGAGACGTGAGACAACCTGTCCTGAATCTTAGTTTAAAGATTACGGTACTCTAAAATTTAGACGTCCTGGGAGTCCAATCCGGATCATAAAACACAGAGTAACGTGTCATCTACACACGGAACCTCTAATTTTATGGAGAGACGTGAGACAATCTGTCCTAAATTTTAGCATACTATTTTCGGATAGTTTGCTTAGTAAAAATGTGAAGTGAAAATGTGAAGCTTAGTTATTTGCTTAGTATTATAGTGGCATAGTGGCATTGCACAAGAATCTAGTAAGCAGTCGAGGTAAGCAATTATATTTAAAAGTGGAATAGGCGCTGAACCAGTGTTTTTAACATATCATTCACAAAAATGTTATTGGGCATTCTACCACACCGCGACAAGCGAGCGAAGCGAGTGAAGTCGCATCAGGTGGGGTAGAATGCCCAATAACATCCTACTATCACCATCACAATCACCATCATAATCACCATCACAATCACCATCACAATCACAATCACCATCATAATCACTATCACTATCACTTTCATCATTATCACAATCATTATCATCGTAATCACAACTATTTTCATCGTAATCACAATCATCATCACTATCTCCATCCTCGTCATCTTAATAATTATCATCGTAATCACAATCATTATCATAATCACAATCATTATCATCTTAATCACAATCATCATGATCACAAATCACAATCACCATCACAATCACCGTCACAATCACTATCACAATCACTATCCTCGTTATCATAATCATTATCATCGTGATCAACAATCATCTTCATCATTATCACAATCACCATCACTGTAACGATCTGATAGTGACGGTGATAGTGATGGTGATAGCAATGGTGATGGTGATTGTGATTGTCAATCACTATCATCGTTATCACAATCAATATCATGGTAATCACAATCATTATCACCTTAATCACAATTATCATCACAATCACCGTCACTGTCACAATCACCATCACAATCACAATCACAATCATCTTCATCGTTGTCACATTCATCATCATCGTTATCACAATCATCACAATAAATCAACAATAACCCTGTATAGAAGTTGAATCCGCCACCTTCTGGATCTCAAAATAAATGCCATTTTCGTAATCAGCACCCCCGACAATCTCGGTATCGACACCCATATTGATTTTTAGACATTTCAACCCCTTCGCACCCCAACAGGGAATGATGGTATTTCAGGTCCACCACATTCAATCTTAAAATCGTTGTTTTTGTATTACCCCCACCCAATTCATCACACAAACAATACCAATGTTGAATTTTAGGCTTTGTTACCCCATTTCCCCCTTTAGGGGTTGAATTCTGAAAAAACCTGAAACACAAATGTTAACTCATTTATCGATAGGAGTACTCCTGTTAAGTTTCGAATAAAGTAGTCTAACTAATCTTATTTCCCCATGTTATCTTTGGACCCCCGTTTCAATCCCTTAGTGGGTGAATTTTGAAAAATCTTTTCTTAGTGCACCCCTAGACTACATAAGGAACCAATGTGCCAAATTTGGAATCTCTAGACTCAGCGGTTTGGGCTGTGCATTGATTTTTAGACTATGTCACCCCATTTCTCCCTCCTAGGGGTTGAATTCTGAAAAAACCTGAAACCCGTTTCTACTCTTTTATCAATGGGAGCACTTCTGTGAAGTTTCAAATAAAATAGTCTAACTAATCTTGTTTTCCCTGTTACGTTGTTTTTTTTGCACCTAACATTTACCTGTGAGCATACGTTGTAAATTGTGAAGTTTCCAACATTGATCTCGATGGTTTCCAAGTGAAATGTTCATTGTAGTTTGTGCAAATGACTTTAGCTTGCGATTTGAAGAAGGAGTCATCCCTTCTTCCGTACTTCGTTACTGGACTCTTTAGTAACACTTTCTGACGATAAATCACTTTTCAAAACCATAATAAATAGGTTTTCGCAGTAATTAAGATCCATCATAGCGTAACTAAGCTGCGATTGTGTTTACATTCCAAATAAACTTATATTGTCACTTACGGGATATCTTCCGTGATAATAAATTGTTTTGAGCTCCCAAACGGAAGATATCCCGTAAGTGACAATATAAGTTTAGTTTTAAACCGTGAAAGCTTAAAACAGTACATTCCAAATGTCATTCAGTTAAACGTCAGTTTCTGTCAGTTAGAGGCGACATCTAGCGGCTGCGATATGCAGTTGTAGTTTTAATCGACAAATTTTAACATTTTCATTGGAAACCATCGAACTAATATCGTATAGGCCAATCCTTAATCATTTTCAGCTTTTGGTTAAAATACTTAATTGTATTTTAACATTAAACGGAAGTGAAATTATTTTTTTTATTATAGACTTTATTCTAGAAACATCCTGGTGCGCACAATCCATATTTAATCTGTGGTTTGTCTATGACTTAGTGTGACCAGGTTAAACATTCTCAATTCGCCGAAGGAATAAGGGGAAAAGTTACCCCACTCAAGACAAACTTTAGTGTTAGAACTAAGGAAATAATTAGTTTGTCAGCTTGGATCCTGAAAATTGTTATTGTTTCAGAGTATAAACGTCATGTTGGACAGTTGTTAGGGATTTTCAAGAATTAAATATCTTGTGTAACAAAAACTACTGTAGCTCCAATCAACTCTTCAGTGTATTCAAATCCAAGTATTTCATTCCACATAGGCCTGGATGGGCACTTAAGAACGTCGACAAGGGTGCACGGTTCGGTTGGTGGCTTCCATGGAGAAGAACCGGCAAGAAACTCCATGGTTACTCTTTTCAAATTATTTGGTATTACACAATTCTACATTACTTCACGTTTTATACAAAATGCAATAATTACAACACTTATCAGACATAGATTCGACTGTTAGTCTTAACACCACAATTTCTCCCAATGAACAGAGCTCTCTCGGTCGAGTGTCATGTTTTATAAACTACCCCTTCCCGCTTCAACATTGACGGCTAGGCAGTGTTGTCATTTCTCAAATATAAAACGAATTATTAAAATCTTTGAAACCCTACATAATATTTTTGAAAATCATGACATTCGGCCATCCGACACAGTGTGGCCTCCTGGCACACACAACAATCATAGAAATAAAATCATGACATTCTTAAAAGTTAAAAATGAAGAGAGAAAAACAAAAAATACAAACAAAAAAAAAAAAAAAAAATTCTATACATTACAAATATATATAAAATTTTAAAACTTGACAACATATTTAACTAGAGCTTCTGAGCTTGTACATTTAAAGAAAATGTTTTGCAATAAAATAGACAGTAAGAGGAAATATTTTAAGTTAGCTTTACTCAGTTACTTTTGCCAGCATCCTCTAAGCTACTGGACATCGGAGCTATGCAGTTCCAAAATGTATCCATGATCGGATTCTATCAGCTGCAACTTCAGTGATCTTGTATGGACCCGCAAACTTCGACAGAGGCTTTGTACTTTTCTTATCATATCAAAATTAAGTTTTTCGACTTATGGCAACTCTAAATTAGTACTTAGACTTATCGGCGCTAAGCTTATTTGACAAAATGTCAGGTAATTTATCTCGTGTATTTATATATCCCAAACATAGCCTCTGCCGCAGTTTTCTGTGTTGAGGCATTAACAGGACTTCTATATAAAGAACGAACTCCGTTTTAAGCTTTCACGGTTTAAAACTAAACTTATCACAACTAACTAACTTTCTTATAAACTAACTATCTAATTAACTAACTTAACTTAATATTGGGAGCTCAAAATAATGAACAATCACGGAATATATCCCGTAAGTGACAATATAACTAAAGAACGAACTCTTTTAATGTGTGGACTAATTTACAATTATTATTATTTAAAAACGATTTAATTTTACTAAAGAATTTATAAATAATGTTAATAATTAATGTATTCTAAAATCGAAATTATGGTAACGTTATTGAACGTTTTGCTCAAATAATGAATGATAAAAATGGATGTTTAAAGACTAATACTAAAGAATGGTATTGTGTAACTTGTAAAATATGCATGTGATGATATAAGAAATATATCTGACTATGTATTACGCTCAACTTATTTTAAGACCAATGATTGTATATGTACCAATATACAGTAATATGTACCAATAATTATTTTACTTTACTAATTATTTTATATTAATTATTAATAATAATTATTTTACTTTACTTAATAAGTACATGTTAAATTTCACATAGATACGCATTATACAATAATGTAAAATTATATTTGCATGCGCTAAAAAGCCAAAATATCGTTTGTGCATAAACCACCAACTTTAACATCTGGTAACACCTGTATTTTAAGCAAATAAATAATTCTTATTCTTAACATTACAAATAAATGATTATGATTACGAACAGTGTTGATAGTGCCCTATTGTATGTTTCCCAGACACTTGTCTCAGTCACGTTTATGCTTGATAGGTTTTAAGATGATCATGAATTTTAAGATGGTTTGATTAAATCTCTCTGCTGACCATTAACTCTGAGACAAGCTACTGCGTTTAAAATATGTTCTAATAGGTACCATGTGTATTACAAAAGGTTTTTAAAGTCTTTCAACGTAAAGCTTGTGTCACGGTCAGACACAATCTTAGTTGGAACACCGATGACCAAAGTCATAAACTATTTTCTCAAAGACCTTAACCGTGGTTTTGAGTCGTATGTTCACGTAATTTATTATTAAACTGCGGTTGAGGTCTCTGAGATGCAAGAAAGTTAAGTAAATCTTCGGGATCCAAACTATTCCGAGTCTGTGACCTATTCCTAATCGAACAGTTAGTCAGCCAGCCAGCCAACAGCTACCAGTAATTTAACATCTATTTAATAATCCTAATTAATTTATCATAAAATACCCACGAAGACTTTCATCAACAGGTAAAGTACGATTCAACATCTCTTCCAACGGACGTCCGTAACTTTCTTCACTAGGGAAAGTCTTTTCGCTCGAACTATGTAGATATCAATGGGCTTCTCTGCCTTAGCCTTCATTTTCATGGACTTACGCCCGGCGCCTCAGAGGTATACCAGACGGGGTACCAAGCTCAACATCTGACGACATCGTCACGGCTCACTGAAACATTGTACATCATTTGAGAAGTAATCCGTTCACACTCGCATAAAAACGATGTCATGTGAATGATCGATCACAATAAGCTTAATTATCATTAATTTTAATTAATTTAATTCTCTATGACAGAAATATCCATATTTTGGGTAATAGGCATAAAAACATTATTATCAATCAAAGACATATACCACACAATACTATTTACCAAATCAAGTCAAATAAGACGTTGGTCTTGGTCAAACAAACAAATAAGAAATTGAACTAAAATATCAATATAAATTAATTAATCAATCAATAAGTGAGCAATCCAACAATGTAAAACACAAAAATGTCATTTGTTTGCTAGGCATTTACAGGCTGTTAGCAACACAACATTTAGTTTGATTAATTATTTGTATGGCACAAAGGCCCAGAGGGTATTCCAAAAATGTTGTTTAATTTATTATTATTTATTTATTTATTTAAACTTCATGTACAATAGTGGTACACTCGAATTCAAATTGCCTTTATTTCTGGTATTTTTTTTTTACATTTGCCTATTTTATAAGACATCGTTTTATAATTTTGTTGTGCATGCTATACTATCACTTTAGTGATTTAAAGTGAGTAAGAAGACTTATGAAATTATGTAGTGATACATAGGCGGACTTAATGCCACAAGGCATTCTCTACCAGTCAACCTTTGGGTTAAATAGGAAAACATTGTGATAGGGTACAAAATAATATTTAAAAAAAACTAGTTTTTTGGGAACGAGAATACCAATACTTATATTGATTTTAATACACATATACAGATAAAATTAACTAATATATACTCTATCAAATACCAAAAATTGAAAAGATAATATCGAGAAAACTAATAATAATTATTATGACTAGACTTCGAATTGAGAGCTATTTAGTCTGACTTAAATAGTAGTTACGAACTTTTCTTTAGAAAGTGAATTTGCTTTGCTTTTTGCTTTTATCCGTCAATGTCATTAATTGTCAGACGTCAGTCTATACCAAGATTATTAAAGAGGAAAGATCTGTATCTTTGTATGTAACGAATAAACTTAAAAACTGCTGGACATTTTTCTTTCAGCAATGGATAGCTACATTACCAGCGAGCAACAAAAGCTATATTTTATACCCGTACTCGAAACTGTGACGTCCGCTAGTACTTCTACATAAAAGTACAGCTTAGCAGTCAAGTTCCTCAACAATAACCGCCTATTGATTTCTGAAATGTGTACAATATTAATCGACATAATCTGTCTCTTATTTATTTAATTAAAAATCATTCGAATTCAATATATTTATTGCGCTTCATCTAAACGTTGTAAGAGTCATTAACCAGTAAGCAAATATAGTTTGCTCAAATCCGACGAATGTATGCAGCTCACCCAATAATCCATTGAGAAAATATCCATCGCCCCTAACGCATCCAGCGAGCAACTCACGGGCTCCATTAAAAGAAAAGATAACCCGTAACATTGATAGGGAATAAACAACTACTATAATTCACTGCTCACTATAATTCATTGCTCACCATTATTAATTAATTTAAAGTTTAAAAAATGATGTGTAAGTGTTTGTAAAAACCTACTTGCAAAATAAACATCATTTAACATTTATCATTTATCATCTATCATCTATCATCTATCATCTATCATCTATCATCTATCATCTATCATCTATCATCTATCATCTATCATCTATCATCTATCAATTATCATCTATCATCTATCATCTATCATCTATCATCTATCATCTATCATCTATCAATTATCATTTATCATTTATCATTTACAAAAATCCAGCGAACACACTAAGTCGCATAACATAGGCCCTGTGAACACATTTAGTTCACTGGGTTAACATCTGCCTGACGACCGATTCACTGTGATAAATCAGTAGGACACACCTGCATAAAATCAAGTGAACTAACCAAGTCGCCTAACATGGATCCGACGACCGATTCACTGTGATAAATCAACAGGACAAACCTGCATAAAATCAAGTGAACTAACCAAGTCGCCTGTGAACACACTTAGTTCACGTTATCATTATCATCATCATTATCATGGATCCGACGACCGATTCACTGTGATAAATCAGTAGGTCATACCTACCTATAATCAAGTGAACTAACCAAGTCGCCTAACATGGATCCGACGACCGACTCACTGTGATAAATCAACAGGACAAACCTGCATAAAATCAAGTGAACTAACCAAATCGCCTGTGAACACACTTAGTTCACATTATCATTATCATCATCATCATCATGGATCCGACGACCGATTCACTGTGATAAATCAGTAGGTCATACCTACCTAAAATCAAGTGAACTAACCAAGTCGCCTAACATGGATCCGACGACCGACTCACTGTGATAAATCAACAGGACAAACCTGCATAAAATCAAGTGAACTAACCAAGTCGCCTGTGAACACACTTAGTTCACATTATCATTATCATCATCATTATCATGGATCCGACGACCGATTCACTGTGATAAATCAGTAGGTCATACCTACCTAAAATCAAGTGAACTAACCAACTCGCCTAACATGGATCCGACGACCGATTCACTGTGATAAATCAACAGGACAAACCTGCATAAAATCAAGTGAACTAACCAAGTCGCCTGTGAACACACTTAGTTCACATTATCATTATCATCATCATTATCATGGATCTGACGACCGATTCACTGTGATAAATCAGCAGGAACAAGTACCCACTGAAATATCCAGCGAAATCACTAGGTACGTCTCTTGACAGACCCTAGACCCTATGAACCAACATAGTTCACTGGGTATCCATTTAGGAAATTACCATGGCCAGAATAATAATTTATTGACATTTACCTCTGGATGCTTGTAAATAATCATAAATAAAGCATGTTACACTGGCACTACCAATGTTGCTCATTTAAATCCCGGTGCAGAGGCCTATGACGGCATAGCTATGTACATAATAGCAAAAACAATTTAGAATTTTATAATAAACATTGTGGGTATCATTCTCATAAATGCCTCATGTTAAATTCTTCAAAATACTTCAAAACGTGTAACAGTTTTTGTTTTTTTTTTTTTTTTTATCGAGCAAATATTAATAGTTTAACGACTACGAGTATCCCTATCTCTACCTACATGGCATGACACTACATGTAAACCTACATGGTTTATTAACAACACTCACACATGGTTCTTTAGAATGGATGTTAACATGTAAAATCAACACATCTTCATGGCTGCATTGTTAAACTCATATATTAAATGCCATAATCATTTTAATTTTATTTATTTAACTAACCAACAGCGATACATAAAAATATTTTACAAAATATGCTTGTGACAGTTATTATGGCCAATTATAGCATTCCCTGTGTAACTGGGATATATATATATATATATATATATATATATATATATATATATATATATATATAATACATGCGAACGGACTAATGCCAGGTATTTTCAAAAAATAAAAATACAATACAAAAATACGATACAACATAATTTTTAAGTTATTTTTAGAACTGGATTACAATTTTGAAAAATTTTAAACAAAAAACGGTTGAATAAAAGATAGTACAAGAAGAAGAAGATTGTTCACTATTCGTTTTTTTTTTTTTATGTCCGTTTATTAGAGTTAAATAAATCAACTTCAGAGAATTCCGAGTACAAATTCAAGCAATGCGAGTCAGAACACAGTTCTTAATAATTATGTATACTTTCTGCATAGTTGAATCACATCATCATCTTTCTCTATTTCGTGTTAGAACAATAATCTCCATGGTGTAAAACACTGTGCATACGTGAAAGTTTATTTGTTAAATTTCCACCCTCCCTTTTTTTTTCAGAAATTTAACAGTAAGTATACATATAATTAGGGTAAAGAAAAGGAAACAAATTACTTACTATTTCGCTGAGAGATGGCTCGTGGTTCTTGTCACTTCTGAACTGTAACAAAAACTACTGTAGCTCCAATCAACTCTTCAGTGTATTCAAATCCAAGTATTTCATTCCACATAGGCCTGGATGGGCACTTAAGAACGTCGACAAGGGTGCACGGTTCGGTTGGTGGCTTCCATGGAGAAGAACCGGCAAGAAACTCCATGGTTACTCTTTTCAAATTATTTGGTATTACACAATTCTACATTACTTCACGTTTTATACAAAATGCAATAATTACAACACTTATCAGACATAGATTCGACTGTTAGTCTTAACACCACAATTTCTCCCAATGAACAGAGCTCTCTCGGTCGAGTGTCATGTTTTATAAACTACCCCTTCCCGCTTCAACATTGACGGCTAGGCAGTGTTGTCATTTCTCAAATATAAAACGAATTATTAAAATCTTTGAAACCCTACATAATATTTTTGAAAATCATGACACTTGGTGTAGTGATTCTGTAATCAGTGCTCTTATAAGTTTTACCTGAAACAGGGGAGATTTTCTAGGTGCTCCGCCTAATTCCGGTTTGGAGGCATGATAAGACAAAGGAATTGCAAATTGACGCCCGTGAGCGTCAATTTGCAATTGATCACGCTTGACGGCTTGAGATAAGTACAAACTTTATCCAATGTTTTAAAAGGACTCCATGTGTTAACAGGATAATGAAATACGCGGACCCGTTCTCCAGCCGGTCGAATCTTGCAGTCAAGTGTTTTCATCATTACCCGACCGTGAGGCAACTCGAGCGATTTGTCTCGCCGCCAGGATCTAGACGAGCCTCTGGAACCTGGACGCGAGACCCGTTCCTTGAGTCCACTCAAAGCCTCCTGTGGAGATGGCTGTGCGGTGGCAGAGTCCGCCTAGCGATTTAACGCAGGCGGGACAGTTTTTTTATATATAAACATACACCTTTTAATTTATTTTCAACCGGTTCGTATTCGAACCTGTGTATCACCTGCCCAGTCTTCAACATTAGAAGCCGGTCTTAAACTAAATTTAATTAAAGGACCCCGGGTTCGACACCTACGCTTAACTGGAAGTATATTGGACATCTTCGTCGGTTCCAGAACCGGGACTCTTCAAGTCCCTGGCGCCCATTTAATATCTATTCACATTCACAAAACTGGAAGGTTGTACCTTAATATTTTTGTAAGGACCAATTTAATATAAACTATTGAAAAAGGAACAGTACTGGGTTTATCTCCAATCCACCACAACCATAGTTCAAAACCGACTGAATTTAACGCTGGCTGGCATTATCTTTTTTTATATTTTAGTTTATATAGTTTTTATAAATAAACTTTTGTTGTTTGAGATAGTATGTTGTTTTTTTGCCTTTTTTTACCAACCCAACTTGCATCTGAGCTTTTGTTCTATTACCACTAGAGAGACAAAATCTCTAATGTAACTTACTTTGACTAAACTGGGATGTATCTTACATAACCTAACAGCATGAAAATAAATTTTCAATGTGGAAAACATTATTTTCAATATTAATTTATTTATAATTTATTTTTGTTTATCCATGACAGCATAGCAAACTGCAGTATCACAACAGTGTACTCCACCATAAGACTATTGAACTTCTGAGGCAGACATCCATCGATCGTAAAGATCCGACAAGCGGTCATCTTGTGGAAGGCTGCTCGTTTCAGTCACTGTACGTTCTTGCAAAGCCTTTTAGCTTCCACTGAAAAAGAAACAACTGTAGAACAAATAGCGTAAGATATTCAGGGTGTAAATGGATCCTTTACGAAGCCGTCAACCAAGCATTTTGTACATACATCAAACTAAGTTACTTTACGCAAGTTTTGCTGGGAAAAGACTTTTTCTCACTCACTCAGACTCAATGTAACGTACACAAAACATTAAGCTGATGGATGAATTGAACAGCGCGAGGGTCGTGGAGATTTTAAAAGTAAAAATCTAATACTAAAAACATGTGAAAATGTATTAACTTTGACCCGAAAAATGAAAAAAAAAAATCCGTTCACCTAATATACCCATTTTATTTGAAAAGTGATAAAAAGTCATCTGGTATATATTTTGCTCTAACGTTCGTGGCTTTGTGTATAGTCTTACCGTGTGAGGACCTCATGGCTATAACAACGGCTGCACGAGTCAATCTTTAAGGTTAAGCCGTGCTCGGGCCTGGACGGTGGGCTAGCTCGCCGTCCGTTCGTCTCATGACAACAGGCGTGTTGACGGCGCGTTCGTGTTCCACGCGCACCTCAAAGAGAGTCAGCAAAAAGGAAGGGGTCCGTAAGGACCGATGCCTGCCGGGGTTGCGGGACTGTTCGAAAGAGATACCGTGGCCCCGGAACACAAAGGGTGATGAAGGAACATGGATGGGTTTTAGTCAGTAAAAGTCTGACACTCCCTCCTGCTCCGCCCAGAGCGGGAGGAGTCATTTAATGATTTCCCATCCGAAAAAAAAAAAAAGGTTAAGCCGTGCTTGGCAAGGTCGGATTGTGAATGAGTGACCATCATTACATACCGAGTTTCCTCCGTGCCTCAGAAAGCACGCTAAGCCGTTGGTCCCGGCTGTCATTTGTAGATCTTTAACAGTCGTTACAGATAATCAATGACCCGAATGTCTGACAACCAGTCTTACCAAGGGGTACCGGCAGTCATACTGATATTCATCTGCTTCCGGTAAGATTGGAAGCCAACCCCATTAAATTTGGGAAAAGGCTAGGTGGATATTATATGTACAGTCTTACCAGTACTTTGCAAACTTCTCAGCATTCGACAGCAAGTAGCGTCAGCATCAGAGACTGTCATGTAGAAAAACTCGCACTGAGTGTTGAACACACTGACGAAACCAACATTCTTTGTCACCCACAGAATGATGACCAATAAAAAAGTCTCAACTTCGTACTGAAAATCAAGTAATGGAAATTATGGTTAATATAATGGTATTAATAGAACGGTATAAAACGAGTAAATCCTATCCTCATCATCATCAGCCTATACTGTTCCTACTGCTGGGACACGGCCTCCTATCAATGAGAGGGAATGGGCAGTAATCCACCACGCGGGCCCAGTGCGGATTGGTAGATGTCACATGTCTTCGATTTTTTTTTTGTTCTAGGACATGCCGGTTTCCTCACGATGTTTTCCTTCACCGTTTTGAGAGCAGCGGTGATGAAATAAATTACACAAAGTAATGCGCTTGTCTAGGTTTGAACCCACGACTTATTGTTCGTAAGTCGGGGCCGCCACCGCTGCTCTCTAAATCCTATCCTATCCTACTCACCAGTCTGTACTAATATTCATAAAGATTATGGATTTTTTTGTTTGTTTGTTTGTACCGAATAAACTCGGCAACTACTAAACCGATTTTAACCATTTTTTCACCAATAGAAAGCTAAATTATCAGGAAGTAACATACGTTATAAATTATTTAAAAAAGAAATAGAGATCGAAACTTACGCGGGTGAAATCGCGGAGCGCAGCTAGTATTCATATTATAAATATATGACAGCAAATAAATGATTCTGATTCTGATTCTGAAAAAAATGCGAAAGTTTTTGAGGATGTTTTTTACATTTTCACGCAAAAACTACGGACCGAATTTTGAAGAAATTTGGCACGCAGATAGTTTATAACCTGGATTAACACATAGGATACTTTTACAGGTAGTAAGATCCCTTGGGACAATAACGGAACTCCACACGGGTGAAGCCGAGGGCATGAGCTAGTCCATTATAAAGGTAAACATTTTCCAAAACAATAATGCTGAGTTTACCGCGTAATCCTGTTAAACTGCCGGAACGCGTATCTACGACAAAACGACATCACGCGTAGTTTTAGATTACTTCAGTTTAGTTCGCGGACCCACGTTCGCGGCATACGAAACGGTTTCCATCTGCGCTAGTAGTTGGGCAATTTAATTAGCGTAATGCTTACCATGCCGTAATGTGTTACACCAGATTTTTTTATTTCTATAAATGTTTGGAGATACTAACAGTAAACTGTGAAAGAATGTGTCCATTGCTTGAAATAAGGTCTGGAAATAAATGTCATTTACCATCAGAATATTAGATGAAAAAATTAAACACAGGCCACAAAATTTCAGTCTTACCGAATACTCAAATATTTTCTTGAAAATATTAAAAGCTTCCATCAAATTTGCGTATGCCTGGAAGAGCTTTTTAAAGTCATCATCGTAAGTAACTTCTCCTTTCTCCGAACTCAGTTTGCTATAGTGCTCGACTTCAGATATCCATGAAATCATTCCATCTCTTATCAAAGCGATTAAAATAAAACCGTAAGTTATATGTACGTCAAAATAAATCAAGGTATACACATACGCAGACATCATGAAATTACGAGTCAGGAATACACAAACAACAAAAAATATAAAATGGCGAAAAATTCCGAGCCAGCTCCTTTTGATTGCATATTTGCAATCCTTGTGATTGATTAATTTAAACGCCTTTTGAATCTTCAAAATAATTTGGACGTGATCCTCTCTTTTAATGATATTTAGTAAGTAAAATAAAAAGAAAGGAATCACCAACAAGGTGGTATTAAACTTGAAATAAAAACTGACGAAAGGATTCGTTACATCGTCAAAATCTCTCAAGGATAGTTTTTCTAGATGAAAAATTATAAATACAAGAGTACCAATAAGCGATACGATATAGTAAGATACACGATGAGGCCTAATGCAATTATACTCAATGGAAAATCTTGATATGAACAGCATGTGCTGTAAACACCGAAAAGGAAAGAGCATTTTTTGGAAACTTTTATCCAGAAAATTGTCTGTAATAGGATGCATTTTGAACTTTGTCATCATATCTAATTTAACAGTTACAAACGCTTAACAGAATACTAAGGTTAGTACTGCTTCTCACATGAAATATAAATTTAATAATTCACGTAATAAAATATTGTTTCAACTACCAGTACATTTCCAGAAATAATAATGGTCATCGTTTGTTTTATCAATTTATATACATGTTATGGTCATTTATAAGTATTACAGATGATTGAGTTTAGGACTCGAAAATAAACATAAGGTTAGGGTACTCCGCAAAAGCGGTAGCGTTAGCGGTAAAGTCCGCCATGAAAATGTAGCTGTACCGGCATGGTGCCCTGAGTTCATGTTCAACCATGTCCTTTTATTTTAAAATTAGCGGCCACACGTAAAACGTATATTATGCAATAGCTAGTATTAATACAAACAAGATTTGTATGAGACAAAATCTTCTGAACCGTCTCATTTCCAAGATATAGTTATAATAATATCAAAGTTAGAATCTGTTCACTGATGGGGCCATCAGTACAACTTCGATTTTATTAGCTACGCATAAAACCTGTATCAATCAATCGCTGGCATCAATACAACCAAGAATTGTATGAGATAAATTTCCAAAATATAAGCCATTAAAATATCCGCTGTTTGAAAATAAAATAACTTAGCGGAAGTTAGGCAGGTTAAATAATTCAAAGCCCTTTCGCAAGCATCTCTCAGGAGATACCGTGGCTCCGGAACAGAGATACTGTGGCCCCGGAACACAAAGAGCGATGAAGGAACATGGATGGGTTTTAGTCAGTAATAGTCTAACACTCCCTCCTGCTCCGCCCAGAGCGGGAGGAGTCATTTGATGATTTCCCATCCGAAAAAAAAGGACTGCGGTAAAAGTATGTGCAGAAACAAAAACAAATACAAAAAAAAATATCATTCGTTGCCTAATAACAGAAGTATGAAACAATTGTAATACTGATAATGGAATAGTCGTGTGCCAGGATAAAATGGTGTAGATTGAGGTATAGATATTGACAAATTACATTAACAGGCTAAAGAGGATACACTTAAAATAATAATAGACATATACAAAGACCATCAATTTTTTTTACACAAATGTGAATGAGAACATTAGCAATAATGACTACATATGTGTTACCGTATATTGTGTGCCAGGTTTTTTCCATGAAGATACAGTGTACTTCTTTTAATAGCCAATTATTAATAATAGGTCGTTTAATATTAATAATCACTAAAGTTACATTCTTATTCTTTATTGCACACAAAATTAAAATATATATAGCTTAAGTACAACGGCCCAGATTTGGGTTTTCTTACAGCAAACTTTACTTCCTTCTTCTTCTTACATATTTTTCATCACTTTTATTACGGGTCTAAGTTTGTGTATTTAAATTTTATAATACGGGGTGGAAAGGAAACCGACGCGAAAACGGTTACTAGTTACTGCACAGGTTGTTCACATAAATTTGGAAAAGTGTAAGTCAAAGTATGCTTCCCTACATGACGCCACAGGTTACTGGTTGCTCGTGACTGTAGTAATTTTGAGGGTTTTGTGTTTGAGTTTTGAGGTAATTTTGGACATATCAGGCGGTATTCTTCATACACCGACGAGGTTCAGCTAAGCGATAATTTTGGGAACAGAAACCGTATCAAATGCTTTGGCAAGATCAAGTAGGATAACCAGAAATTTTGTTTTACTATTTCATCATCATCATCAGCCTATTAATGTTCCCACTGCTGGGACACAGGCGGAGGCCTGTGTCCCAGCAGTGGAAGGCAGGAAGCAGTGGAAGCAGTGGAAGCAGTGGTAGAGAGGAGTCTCTATGAGACGGAATGGGCTATAATCCACCACGCGGGCCCAGTGCGGATTGGTAGATGTCACATGTCTTCGAATTTTGTGGTTCTAGGACATGCCGGTTTCCTCACGATGTTTTCCTTCACCGTTTTGAGAGCAGTGGTGATGAAATAAATTACACAAATTAGTGCGCCTGACTGGGTTCGAACCC
Organism: Xestia xanthographa; assembly: GCA_905147715.2. NCBI lineage: Eukaryota > Metazoa > Arthropoda > Insecta > Lepidoptera > Noctuidae > Xestia > Xestia xanthographa. The sequence goes on from LR990644.1 coordinate 7,526,082, forward strand.
ACGACTTACTGTTCGTAAGTCGCGGCCGCCACCACTGGGCCACCGCTGCTCTACACACACACCACTACACTATTTAACTGTCTTATACTTATTATAAATGCGTAAATACTCAGGATAATTGTTATCCTGATAATGAATGAAGTTTTTTCGGCACTACAACGGTACCGGTAACATAAAACAAAAACAGCTGACGTTCTAACTACGGACATAAACGGATAATTCAGGGGAAGTATTGTTTAGTTTTTATTTAATAACAGCGCACAAACCTTTCTTTATCTCTATAACAAATCCATGCCCATTTGTAGTATAATTTTTCTCGTTTAGTTCTCTGTACTGGTTCTAAATCTCTTTGTTGACAACCGGTCATAAAACATCAAAACTGAGTAATTCCTTATCTCATCTCTGATTTTTTTTATTCAAATCAATATTTTCAATGGAAATGATTAGATATATCGTTTAAGATAATTTATTGTGCATTATTGTCTTGCATTAATGTAATAGTATTTTTGTTTTTTTTTTAGCAACATACCCACATAAGAAAAAGTAAATCATTAGGACAATAGAACCAATGAAACTGAATATTTATTCAATTATTTACATTGAATTGGATAATATTTTAAAGCTATAGCAGCCTACCTCATTCCATTTCATTACTTTAACTTTTTTTCTTTCCCTTTCATCGCTAACTTCCCTTTATTTGTCTATTCTATTAGTTCACACCGTTTCTTTACTTCTAATTTTCAGTAACTTATATAGCACTAATTGTATTGTTGGAGCTGCTGAAGATTGTACATCTTTGTATTGTATAAATTCAATATCTTTATTATTATAAGCCACATATCGCATATTGTGTGAGTGCTATGTACTAGAATGCTATCAGTCGCTGGAAACCTACGTTTTTTCTTGACTTGAATGTGCCGTGGCGGTTAGGAGATCTCGCTGATGGTGACGCGTGTGTCGGATCATTTAGTTCCCTTCAAAATGGTTGAGTTGAATGGTGCTGATACATGCGTCATGTTCGTGAACGAGCGCTGTCAGTTGGGACTGGTCAGCTCTTGGCTGCCACGGCTTATTTGAAGTTAATAATTTTATTTTTGAATTGTTTTTGTTTTGTTTTTACTATGGACACCTTTAACGTGCACATCTTGCTACATTATTCTCACATAATTTACCATCTCAACATGAATGATGTAACCAAGATTTTGTAAAAATATTCTGATTTAAAATAGTGTCCATGGAGTTTCTTGCCCGTTCTTCTCCATAGAGATCTACGCTAGGGAATGGGCAACTACAGTACTTTCACAGTTTTTATGTCTTGTGACTGGGACTGTAGCTACATTTAATTTTCATATTTGTTTCGACAATTCAAAAGTTCCTGTAACTGGCCTACTTGAAATAAATGCTTTGATTTTGATTTTGATTTGATTAAATAATTTTCGTTTAATATAATTCCTGCTGATTAATTTACTGTCCTCAAGTATGCTGTCAAGCTTTGCTAGTCTGTAGCTTTTCTAGATTGAATAGGGGAGGCCTTTGTCCAGCAGTGGGACAGAATTAGCTAATTATAAAAAAAATACTGCTGACACTCAGGCTATCAATGTTCTTCAAGTGCCAAATTTATAGCACTTTATGTCCATTTGTATCGCAGAAAAGAGATAAAGTAGGTCAATGATAAGCGTGTTAGTCTAGAATGTGAAAGAACAAAAGAGAAAAAAGACGCTAGTCACATCGAGAAAATATTTAATATTAATTATTCTAAGTTTTCAGGAATGTAAACTGCAAAAGCACCACAGTGTAGTTCGTGAGTAGACTCAGCAACTCTAGAGGCAGCGTAGCGTCGACAGAGGCCAAGCCACATAAGTCAACCTTGCTGAAATTTGCTTCATGTAAACGTTGAATATTTCTGCATATTTTCTTTTCTTCAACTGAAAAAGATATAAACAGTGGCTTATTCTTGTAACCTAAATAGCTATGCTTGTATTACAAATGACCAAAATTGCTCTGTACATGTAGGTCATTGGCTTTTTCTTTTTAAATAAGTACTTTCTAAACTGAACGTGATCAGCACAAATCTAAACCACGTTCAAGAGCTGTCAGAGTGCCAGTGTCATCATTGCTATGGTATTTTGTCAAAACATGTAATTCGATAAACGTGTGAAGTGTGTTAATTAATTAATATCGAACCAATAGTAGGCGTATAGTTGATAACATAAGTGATTCACATTTTTGTTAATGATTCCAAGAACATTGTAATAATACTAAGGAAGAAAATATCTGTTACGTAACAACACGAATAAAAGCAATATAGATGCTATTTTTTATATTTTTGAATGTATTTTTTAATATTTATATATTTTAAGATACATTTAAAAATATGTAAAGTATGTAAGTAGTTAAAATGAATAAAAATAATAATATATCATTTAAAGCAACAATCAATTACCTGAGCACTCTGAACTCAAAGTACGTGAACAGGAATCTTGAAATAAGTTCAGAGCTGAGTAGAACTTCTCACAACGCCAGCTGAACAGCATTTGCAAATACATATTCTTTAAAATACTTTGAAGATTAAGAAGTAAAAACAGTGGAATACACTGAAACAAAAACACACATTAGATAATAATGATATAAATTACCAGCTTATGTCCGCCGCTTAGCCCTCATGGTGTTCGATAAATGTCCCACAGAAGCATACTACTGCGATAAAAATATATCCCATGTATTAAACCAGGTTATAAACTACCTGTGTGCTAAATTACATCCAAATCCAGTCAGTAGCTTTTGCGTGAAAGAGTAACAAACATACACACATACTCACATGCACACATGCTCACATACACGCATACAAACTTTCGCCTTTCCTTTTAATCACATCAAAAGTGTCTAGGGATCAAGCATTTTTATGCGGATTTCTTGAGATTGAGATGTGGCTTTGTAATAAATTTATGATTTTATAAATTTATATGGATCCTTTTTGGTGCATTTCATAATTTGAATCAGAAACTCTCAATCAAATTCGAGTAAAAGTTGAAAATAAGCTGTCAATATTTTCCCTATAAAAACATACAACGCATTGAAGACATTATTAGTGCTACTGTTTCCCTACTACTGATTAAAACCAACGTTATTATGGAGCGGCGACGTCATTTAAGCAGGGAAGAAATGCTCAGAGCCGTGGGAATGATAGAAGCTGGTTCCCGGCAACGTACTGTAGCTTTAGCTCTGAATACAAGTCAGAGTGTTATCAGTCGACTTTGGACACGTTACCGAAGCACTGGTACCGTGGCTGAGCGCCATGGAGGACGGTATCGCTGCACCACACGGAGACAAGACCGATACATTCAAATCTTAACTCGAAGAGCTCCAACAATAACCGCCATGATGTTAGCCGTGAGGCTTCATCACTCTTCAGGGAACTTAATTAGCGACCAAACAGTCAGAAACCGCTTGCATGAAGTGAACCTTCATTCCCGAAGACCGCTACGGGTACCACCTATAGCAATGCACAATCGTAGGATTCGATATCAATGGGCTCTTGAACACAGAAATTGGGCAGAAGAACAATGGCGTTTCGTGTGCTTTTCTGATGAGTCTCGTTTTGGTATGAGACCGGATACAAGACGTATACGACACTGGAGAACCCCTGGACGCCAACAGCGATTAAAATCCTGGCAGGAAGTCCATCCTTATAGTGGTGGAACCATCATGGTATGGGCGGGTATTTGGATCGGCGGAAGAACTGAGTTGATTTGGATCAGAGGCAACCTCAACGCTCAAATTTATGCTGAGACGATTGTATCAGACGTCATCGTTCCTCTACAAGTGCAAATCGGTCCCTTATTTCAGTTAATGCATGATAATGCACGACCGCACACCGCAAGAGTTGTAAGACAGACTCTCGGCGCAGCTAACATCAATGTCCTGCCCTGGCCTGCTCAGTCGCCAGACTTGAACCCGATTGAGCATGCATGGGATATGCTACAGAGAAGAGCTCTGCCGAATATGGAGGGTATCCAGTCGCAAGAAGACCTTTTTTTGTTGTTGCAACGAACATGGGCGGCCATTCCACAGCGTGATTTGGATGAACTCATTTTGAGTATGCCAAACCGATGTTCTTGTGTTGTTAGTGTTCGCGGTAGAAACACGGATTATTAATTGTTTAAGTTACCCAATAAAATTTTAAAGAAAACTGTGTTTTCAGTCATTTTTTCGAACTTCAATGTTAGTGGTTCAAATGTCAAAAATCCCTTTATTAGGAAAATGGCAAATTTCTTTATTAATGCAAAGGTGACTTGGTTTATCGTTACTGTGACAAACGAAAACACTTTATTAGATGAATCCTTAAAGAAAATTTTAATTAATATCAATCAGGAGAAAAGTTATTGCAAAAATATATGTTGATCCCTAGATACTTTTGATGTGTGTATTATAAAGTGTGGTTTTTGCCACATAATCATAAAACCGAAGGTGAATAATATAATTATAATTTGTTTGTAATTTGTCTAGACAAATTACAAACAAATTACAAATTAAAATAAATATCCTAAAGAGGAAGCCGTGCGTCCCAGCAGTGGGAACATTATAGGCTGATTAGGATTATTATGATCATATTATTGAAACTATTAACTTTTCTTCGGTTGGAATAAATGTTTGTGTGATGAGCATGGATATTTGTTTCCGAGTCATGGATGTTTGTATGTATTTACAAACAAAAAGTATATATGCAGTATATAAACTATTTGGTGTCCACGACATAAGCTTCGTTGCTTAGTGTGGCACTAGATGGCGCTGTGTGTTATTGTCCAGCAATATTTATTTATTTATTTATATTTAAATCAGGCTTAAATACTGTTGCACAAATAAAATACTTACAAATTCTCGACTCGCTACTATGATGACAAATTGAACATCAATGAGTGCGTGGATACATGTCTCAAGCGCGTGAATTAGCACCTGAAACAAAAACGTTAACAAACGATGTTACAAAGAGTCATCTCACATTGGTTTAGTATTTTATGCACAAGTTTATGATGGATGAAGGATCCAGTGATAGTCTACCAAATGAAAAACAAAACAAAATCACAAAGAAAAGATGCCGGTGGAATACATAATCATCTCCTTCTTTAAAAGTCGATTAAAAAGCGAAAACTCCAACAATATTGTTAATAAGTTAAGGGTGTAAAAGGACCCTTCACGAAGCCGCAAGGCACTAGTTCTCCCGATCATTGCGGACTTTTTTAAATACCTACAAGTTTTTAATGTTAGAACTTTACTTTAAATACTCCCATGACCCCTGTCTATTCAATGCAGGCATCACCACAAATGTTTTGAGTGCGTTGCATTGAACCCTACAGTAAACTATGTATTTTCATCCCAAAAAAGTCGTTTCTCGGCAATATTTGTTGCGTCGAGTTACTAAGGTTGATGTAGAGAATGCTTGGTTGAAGACTTCTTGAAGCGTCTGTTTACACCTTGTGTATCAGTAGCATAGTAAATATAATCGAGAATATATATTCAAAGGACAAAAAAGTATACTTACTAAAGGCTCATAAGATATTTTGAAAACACTAAAACATTCCAATATTGTATTATACACGTCGAACTTGCAAATGTGTTTATTTTCGTTATTATGATTCTGGGGCTTGAAAAGTTGATGATTACATAAAACAACATAAGTTTTCAGGCAGCCAATGATTCTAATTGCATAGATCATATTTGCGTCAAAACAAAATACAATAATTTCACAAATAACTATGAACCAAGGTGCCTAAAGAATAACAGCAGTAATAAAACGTATTATATGATAGACTAAAATCAGAATAACTACAATCCAGTTCCATTTGGTAACGTCCTTGATGATGTCCGTATTATTGAAGAGTCTATGAAGTTTTTGAATAACAAGAACGATTCCTATATTGATTTTCGAGTGAGCAATGTTGAGAAAATACAAGATGGCAAAAGCAGATGGGTAAAAGAAGGCATCCAAGACAATAGCGAAGTGCCAATAAAGAGCTCTTTTATGTAGTCCCAAAGTGTGAATTAAACGAATAACATATTGAATAGTGCGCAATATTGTCCAACAGAATGATATTAATTTGGTTTTGGGTGCATTTGGTCTTATAAAGTCACATTTTAACGAATATTTGGTCAAGAATATTAAAGTTTGCATTCGATTTAAAGGGAAAAGCAAAGACTGCACATCTTTATCAACTACATGATGAAGTAGAACTTTTACTCGATTATGGTTCTTGATCGGGTAGGTTTTCTTCGTAAACAACTTATTGTAGAATTCTTTAAGACCCATCACAGTAACGTCTGAACGGTAAAGATGTTACTAAAGGAAAGCATTGTTGTACTTTGTATGAGTCTCATTAAAATAATAACCCTTTATATTATCGCGATCTAAAGTATGATAGAAGAGTAATTTATTACAAGCAAGGTCTCAAGCATTTCTTAATGAATATTTGTTTGTTTTTTTCTTTAACTCTAGATTCATAAACATATTATTATTATAATACATTCAATTTATTTATATAATAACTATGAAATACTTACAGCTAAGATATATAATTATATTAAAAATAGTATGTGAGACTGACAGCCAATTAAAAGTCTTCACTTCAAAAACAGATTTTAAAGATGAGTGTGAACAACACAATTATAATACAGCTACAAAAAAAAATACAGGATAACATTCAAGCTTAAACTAAATTCACATTTTTTATGTCACATTCAATACAATAATAAAAACTTGAACAAACCTTAATTAAGTTTTAACTGGTTAATTGCGATGATTATAAAAAAATATATATATGTCGCCGCGAGGACACCTATAAGCTAAGCTTATTACATAATGTTATTGATTGTAACTAGTTGAATTATAATTTCTTATTCCATAAACGATAATACTGCCATCTGTGAGATACTCTGGCAACTATTATAACACCTGTGAGTGCCAATGACTAATTTCGTTTGAGTATCAAGCTCAACAGCGCCATCTGTTGGCTTGTCTTAATCAGTATCACTTGAAAATCAATTATCAAACTAAACTCGATGTTCTAGCTAAAACTATCGTTATAATTAACATAAGAATATTTGTTTAACAACTTTAGGGTTTCATTCATATTAGCAATTAATAGTTAATCACTTGACATTATGATTCGGCGTCACCTGTCAGGGAAAATGGCGCCGAATGTGATTTTACCGTCAATACCTGAATGTTTAAATTTAGTACGAGAACTAAGTAAGTCTCAATAATAGATCCCAACTTTAAATTAATAAGACTATTTTACACAGTGATTTACTAGTAAAAAGCTTTTGTTTAACATAATTGTTGTACATCACCGGAAATGTTCCATGATAGCACAGATTAAAGACTAAAAAGTAATGAGACAACTAGTTTATTATTAATGATTGAAAATGTGTTCAAATTGGTGAATTCTGTCATTATTTAATAGTAACACAATTATTGTAAAGTGTTTCATTATTATTTGTGAGGCTGATTGAATTTACTATTGTAATAAGTTGCTGAACGGATATGGTGATACTTCCGCTCACGCAGGCAGAATGGACGCGTGAGCGACAAGCATTCACGTTATCATAAGATTAGCAAAACAATTGAAATACTAAGTAATTATAAGTGTTTATTGAAATAAACGTTTGGAGTTTGAGTCAAGTGCTGTGTGTGATTTCAACTACCCAGTACCCACCTACCTATCTACCAACAATGAAGAATCGTATCGCAAGGCGATGTGATAGATGACAGAAAGACAATATGGTTATTCTAGGCTTTCCCTGCCGTGATATATATGTATTAACGTAAGCCAAGTCTTCTTATAGTCGATTTTATAGGTGATACACCTTGGTACACTAAAATCTCACGAATCTCACTTGTATTTACACGTGAGATTTGTATATATTTGTTTTTGTATATCATTGAAAAAAGAAGAATATAGCAATGAACAATATTAAGCCACATATTGACACAATATTCGGTAGACGTCTGTTTGGAATTATGACATGATTCTTGGTGCAATATTTTGCACCAACTGATGTAACAATATGCATCAAATTGAAATAAAAATCAAACTAACCGAAGATCTATGGGGAATGTCTGTCAAAGTTTGTACATCCATACTTGAGACTATAGCCCCTTACTTAGCTTTAATTTTTAATTTATGTGTAGACCAAGGAGTTTTCCCTGATTTAATGAAGTACAGTAAAGTCATACCTCTTTTCAAATCCGGGGACAGTAAAGATACTAATAATTATAGACCTGTATCCGTGTTACCAGTTTTTAGCAAGGTTTTTGAAAAAGTAATGCTTAATCAAATGCTCTATCATTTTAACACCAACAGAATCTTACATGATCAACAGTATGGCTTCACCAAGGGACGTTGTACAACTGACGCCGGTGTAACCTTATTAAAGCACATATTTACTGCGTGGGAAGAGTCACAAGACGCCATAGGAATTTTTTGTGACCTCTCCAAAGCGTTTGATTGCGTAAATCACGACACATTACTTTTGAAACTTGAGCATTACGGACTGGGTAAACTTGCACTTAGTTTGGTAAAATCTTATTTGAATGATAGACAACAACATGTTCAAATAAATGGTGTTAATTAACAGGGGTTAAAAGTAAAAATGGGGGTTCCACAAGGCTCAATATTGGGTCCTTTCCTCTTTCTAGTATATATAAATGATCTACCCTATTTACTGAAAAACCAACCTCAAAATATGGTGTTATTTGCTGATGACACTTCCCTAATTTTTAAGATAAATAGGCGGGCCCAAAATCTAGATGACGTGAATAATGCCCTACTTCAGGTCCAAAATTGGTTCACAGCAAACAATTTGGTATTAAATGAAAAAAAAACCAAATGCATAAGATTTGCTTTACCGAATGTTAAAAGTAGTGATTGTGATATAATATTGAATAAAGAGAAACTTGAATTCGTAGATAAAACGGTTTTCCTGGGGATTACGCTTGATTCAAGGCTACAATGGGGTTCTCATTTGACATCTCTTGCGGGGCGGCTAAGTTCAGCAGCCTATGCCATTAGAAAAATCCGTCAGTATACTGATGTAGATACCGCTAGACTGGTTTATTTTAGTTACTTTCATAGTATAATGTCATATGGCATTTTGCTGTGGGGACGGGCTGCAGATATTGAGTCTATATTTATTCTGCAGAAAAGAGCCATCAGAGCCGTATATATCTTCGTAGGCGCGATTCTCTAAGGGAACTGTTTAAGGATATTGGCATCATGACGGCACATTGTCAATACATCTACGAAAACATAATGTATGTCAGAAAAAATCTGCACCTTTTTGGTAAAAGGGGTGACAGACATAATTACAGTACTAGAAATAGGGACCAACTAGTTCAGCCAGGTTTCAGACTCGCTAAAGTAGACTCATCTTTCATGGGGTACTGTTTGAGATGCTATAATAAAATTCCACAAAGTATTCTTGAACTGAATGAGACGAAATTTAAAACATGCATTAAACACACACTATGTAAGCAAGCATATTACAAGTTGAGCGATTATATCGCTGATAAAAATGCTTGGCTCAATGCTGGCTCCACATGGACAGGGGCGCATAAATTGATAGCATTAAATTGTATTGTTGGAGCTGCTGAAGATTGTACAACTATCTTTGCATTGTATAGAATCAATCTCTTTAGTATTATATAAATGCATAGCCCATATTGTGTGAGTACTATGTACTAGAAAGCTATCATTCACTGGAAACCTACGTCTTTTCTTGACTTGAATGTGCCCTGGCGGTTTGGAGTATGTCATGCTCACTCAATTGTCTCGCTGATGGTGGCGCATGTGTCGGATCATTTAGTTCCCTTCAAAATGGTTGAGTTGAATGGTGCTGATCCATGCGTCATGTCCGTGAACGGGCGCTGTCAGTTGTGACTGGTCATCTCTTGGTTGCCATGGCTTATTTGAATGAATTATTTTGAATTGTATTTTTTTTTTTTTTTGTTTGTGTGTTTATGCTGTGGACACTTTTACCGTGCACATCTTGCTACATTGTTCTCACATAATATACCATCTCAACGTGAATGATGTAACCAAGATTTTGTAACAATATTCTGATTTAAAAGAGTGTCCATGTAGTTTCTTGCCCGTTCTTCTCCATAGAGATCTTCGCTAGGGAATGGGCAACTACAGTACTTTCACAGTTTTTATGTCTTGTGACTGGGACTGTAGCTACATTTAATTTTCATCTTTGTTTCGACAATTCAAAAGTGCCTGTAACTGGCTTACTTGAAATAAATGCTTTGATTTTGATTTGATTTTGATTTTGATTTTGAAGGCAATTTTAACTATTTAAGAAAACTTCCTCACTATGACATTTTGGAAAGAAAATAAATTTTCTTTTTATTGTCTTCATTTTATTCAGACTTCTTTTAAACGACTGAAAAATCAGAGTCATCTAGGCGGACTACATTTATTAGATCTATATCTAATTGATAAATGCAGTAAACTAAATACAATTAATAAAACAACCTTGATTCACCTAATAAATGGATATTGATTTTTAATTCTGTATAGAGAAAATTCGAAAGTGCCGCCAGTGACTGAAAAGTTGTGAGGTAATCGGTTGTCATAGTAATTATGTGCATGTACGTTGACCAAGCTATTTAAATTACATTTTGACATGCAAATGACATTGTAAAATCTAAATCAAATAGCTTGGTCGACCGTACTGCGGAAGGACGAGGAACATTTCGTGGGGAAGGTTGTGAATATGAATGTGGATATAAGGACCAAAGAAACGATGAATGAATTGTGTGAACTATGATATGGCAAGAAAGGAGGTAACTGCTGAGATGATGAGTCATAGAGAAGTGTGGAAGAAGAAGATATGCTGTGCTGACCTTAAATAAATAGGAATACGCAGCATTAAAATGTTGGTGATTTCTTGAATTCTTCTTCATTGACACTCTCAACATGAATGATGTAACCAAGATTTTGTAACAATATTTTGATTGAAAAGAGTGTCCATGGAGTTTCTGGTCCATTCTTCTCCATAGAGATCTACGCTAGGGAATGTGCAACTACAGTACTTTCTCTAGTGCTTTCTCTATTATGCGTTGTGACTGTGACATTAGCTTCGCTTGTTTTTTTAACATTCAAAAGTTCCTTAATGGTCTAATTGAAATAAATGCTTTGAGTTTTGAGTTTGAGTTTGACTATAAGTTGTTTTGAAAGTTACGTACCTCAAAATGTAAAAAAGGAAACCTTATAAGATCACTTTCTTGTCCGTCTGTCCGTCCGTCTCTCACCACCGATTTTCTCAGGAACGGGTGGACCTAGCAAAATAAAGTTTATACCAGATACTAAAGTTTATAGTCCCTATTAGGTGTATAAAAATGAAGGTCCTGAGTCAACATGATAAAAAGATATGGGCAATTTTAAATTTCCGCGAAAACTTGTAAGTACCAAAATTTACCTTAATTTTCAACTTTTTTTATTTTTGGGACCTTTCCCTTTACTTGCGCTGTAAGACCTTGCTTTTAACCAAAATTTACAGTTCTAGGTCAATTTTGGGTTGAAAACCTAAATAGTAGTTCCCGTTGACCTAGAATCACAAAATTTGGCAAGAATCAATGTCTTACAACAAATGTAAAGGGAAAAATCTGAAAACCGTAAATATGTAGTTTAATGACAAAAAAAGCGATTTTACTATTACAAACTTATTATTTACGGTTGGTGCAATAGCCGTTTCATGGGATCGAACAGCAAAGTTAAGTTTGTTCTTTAAAAAGTTTGTACGGAAACCTCAGTGCGCGAGTCCGACTCACCCTTGGCCAGTTTTTTTTTTAAACAAACTACTATTTAACAGCGTTTTATATCTTTAATGCAATTTATGACGTTATTACATTGATTCATTAACGTTATCTTCAAAGGAAAGCAAACTGTAACAGCACAATAGTGTATAGTATTATGCTATACTTACGCTTCATATTCACCATTCATAATACTATTTATCATGCTTTTTATTTGTTTATATATCTACACTCAGCAAATCGGTTTAAATACGATTCTTTAACTTGGAAATAGCTGAAATAAAATATTATTATAATTTTCATGTTGTGATATTTACGTCAAGCGTCAAATTGTCAAACTGTCAGTTAGTTTTTTTTAATTCTCTTTCTGCTCAGTCTATGGTCTAGCTCTATGATTTCTCTTTTTGGTTTGTATAATTTAAATTATTTTTATCAATATGCTTAGCCAATGTATTTTATAAATTATTACGATTGTTTAATAACTTAATATTAAATGATTATATTTATAAAATTCTTTACGCACTCATGTATATGTCCTGGCCGACTACACTTGTCAGTTGAGAGGATGGCCACACTAAGAAAACTAAGATTTGAAAGAAGAAGACTACTTTGGGAGAAACGAGCTGACGGACGGCTGAAAAAAAACGACTCGGAAATCTGATTGGAGGGTATCAGAGAGCAGCTTGGTTTTGGCGGTGAGATTCTTAAACTGTCCAGGGGATCCAACGAAAGTTTCTCCTGGGACTTCTACTCCCACGTACCCCACTCCCACTACGTGCCTGTCCGTCTACTGGTCTCGCAGGGCTGTCCTACGTCTGGCCCTGAGTTCTGCACTGTCTTGCTGCTGAGCTGTCCTAGTGAACTCTGAGATCTGCGCTGCCGCCGTTTCTACTGCTTCAGAGCACAACTTCAAGGTTACTCCGGTATCGACCTGCTACCCTGACGCCTGTTCCCGTTCTTACAGTGTGGTAAACTCATTATTGTCCATCTAAGTGCATAAACTTTAAAACTGAGTGCGTGCTAGGTAGTTTTTTATAACTAGCTGTATTTTTTTATCTTTCCTAAATTAAAATTGTATTTGAACAAGTCTGCTTATCCTTTTATTTTAATAGGATCAAGTAGATTTGTTACAAGTGTAGTGGGTAAGAAGTGCCAGTAGACGTAATGGATGACAAGCATCTATGTAGAACAGGCCACATGCAGTCATCTTGCTGAATGATACACGATGCAAACGCTGGATATTTTTGCACAACTTCTTTTGATCATCTGTAAACAAATAAATTCAAATAACTGCAGTACTATTGAATTAACCACAAGCCGCTTTAAGCCGTTGGTTGTAATCCGTGACCCGAAAGTCTAATAACCAGTCTTACCAAGGATTTACCCAGTACTAACTGGGTTGTGGAGGTCAGATAGGCAGGCGCTCCATGTAAAATATTGGTATTCAGCTTCATCCGTTTAGACTGGAAGCCGAACCCAACATAGTTGAGAAAAGGCTCGGCAGATGATTTTGAATTAGCCAAAAAGCTTTAAAGTACATAAATAATTCCAAAAGTTGTCCACCTGTACAGTCTGATGCTAAAATAAATTCACATGAATCTTGGGCACACTTAGTAGTTTCATAGAACGCCTGGAGCTGCAAACCGAGTGAGATTTGTATGGCATAATTCTTTACTAAGCAGAAACAAATTAGAATCGATAAGAGAGGATTTTCATGCTAGAAAAAATAAAAAAAACAATAATATTAAAAATAATGGTATTCATCTGCCGCTTTATGAAAATTATTATTTCAAAAACGGTTCTCTTACTATCTTAGTTTTATACTCAATCTTGCTGTATTCAATCACGATTTGAATATCGATTAAACTTTGCAAGATAGCTGATGTAGTATGGTATAGGATCTGAAAATAATAATAAATAGTATTAGGTACATTATAACATATCCCAAAACCATACGAACAAATGCAGATGAAAAACACACAAATAAAAGGTGTAACCAGACCAACGAGAAGCCGAAAGGCTCCCCCGTCATTTATTTTTTATTTTTTATAAATGATAAATGATGTTTATTTTGCAAGTAGGTTTTTACAAACACTTTTACACGTCATTTGTTAAAACTAGATGGGGCCGGTGTTTCGTACCTGACTACTCTGAGAAGAAACAGCCGAAACAAACTCAGAGGTCATAGTCTCTTTTAAAGTCCAGACAATCTTGCTCAATTCACATGAGGACTATGCAGATTAGTGTCTGATATGGTCTTTTGAAGAAAGAACCATACAGTTTTGAGTGGACCTGTCCAGTCAGTGCAAGCATTTGTCAGTTAATGTGTAGCTCGACTTATAACCCAAGGAGCTCAACGAAACGACGAACAATACCAAAGAAAGGACATTTGGGTAGGTCGCTTAGAGTACTCAAACTGTCAGACAGTTGTGGGAAAAAATAAACAAAAAATATAAATGTGACCCACATGGTCCCCACATTCACAATAATCATATAAAATTCATAACAAGTTCTATTCAAAAAAAAATGTAAATAAAAATCACAAAAATCATTAAAAGGCACAATGATAAAAAAAAAAACTAAAATACTTAACAAAATAAGTATCCATGTCAAATCAATAAATGTCAAATAAAAAAATAATAAAATACATGTCAAGACATTACATGTCAGAGTGTATAAAAAATAATAAAATACATGTCAAAACATTAAATGTCAGAGTGTATAAAAAAAGGAAAAGAAAAAATAAAAAAAGGAAAAGAAAGGAATAAATAATAAACAAGCGAAGTCCGAAGCTTCGACATTAACAGAGCAAATTTCATTGGAGCAGCTTAATCCCAAGCCTTTTTATCTTCGAGATAGTGATTAACATGATAGTAGGCTCTCAGGCACAGCTTCCGTTTTATAAACGATTTGAATTTATTTAGGCTTAGTGCTTGAATTTGGCTCGGAAGTTTATTGTAAAAACGTATACATTGGCATCTGAACGTAACCCCTATTTTTTTGAGCCTCGTTGCAGGAACAACAAATTTGTGTTTGTTCCTCGTATTTATGTTGTGGATATCACTGTATTTTTTAAACAAATTAATATTTTTGTGTACGTACAAAAGGTTTTCATAAATAAACTGAGAAGGGACAGTAAGAACATTAATCTCTTTAAATTTTTCTCTGAGGGAGTATCTGGGACTTAATTTATAAATTGAACGAATTACCCTTTTTTGCAAAACAAATATTGTCTGAATATCGGCGGCATTGCCCCACAAGAGAATACCGTACGACATCACGCTATGGAAATAACTAAAGTAAACTAAACGGGCTGTCTCTAAATCAGTTAACTCACGAATCCTTCTAACGGCGTATGCTGCAGAGCTAAGTTTTTTTGACAATTTGTCTATATGCGGGCCCCACTGAAGCTTGGCATCCAAAGTTATGCCTAGGAACACTGTGCTATCTTCCGGTTTCAACTCTTCATCCTTAATTAGTACAGTAGTTTCCACTTGTCTTACATGGGGTATCGTAAATTTAATATATTTCGTTTTTTTCTCATTTAGGAGTAGATTATTAACATTAAACCAATTAACGACTTTTGCCAGGGCGCTATTAACATCATCCGTAACTAACTGCTGACGTTTGAGTTTAAATAAAAGAGAAGTGTCATCTGCAAACAATACTATGTCATGATTATCCTTTATGAGGTGAGGCAAGTCATTTATGTAAATAAGAAACAAAAATGGACCAAGAATTGAGCCCTGTGGTACCCCCATTCTTACTACGGATCCAGGAGATCTCTTCCCGTTAACATCAACTCTCTGAATCCTATTACTCAAATATGAAATAAGAAGATCCAGAGAGGCGTTACGGATTCCGTAGTGGTGTAGTTTCCTGATTAATGTTTCATGAAGAACGCAATCGAAAGCTTTAGATAAATCGCAAAAAATGCCCAAAGCATCGCATTTGTCCTCCCAGGCAGTATAAATGTGTCCTAAAAGTTCAACACCGGCATCAGTAGTTGAACGACCCCTTGTGAAACCGAACTGTTTTTTATGCAATAACTTATGTTTATTGAAAAAACTTTGCATTTGTGCCAAAATTAATTTTTCGAAAATTTTACTAAAGGTGGGTAGTACTGAAATGGGTCTATAATTAGTGGGGTCTGATGTACTACCCGATTTAAACAATGGTATTATTTTACTATATTTCATTAGATCAGGAAACTCACCACGGTCAATACAATCGTTAAATATTACAGCTAATGAAGGAGCTACAATGTTTATAATGGACTAGCTGTTGCCCGCGGCTTCGCCCGCGTGGTGTTCGGTAACTGTCCCACTGGATCATACTAAAGGGATAATAGTGCCCTCCATGTTAATCCAGGTTATAAACTATCTATGTGCCACTTTTCATAATCATCACAATTATTATTATCACAATCACCATCACTATCACAACCGCCATGATTATCACAATCACCATCACTATCACTATCACAGTCACAATCATTATCAACAATTATCATCATTAACACAACCACTATAATTACCACAATCATTGTGTCATCACCATCACAATCCCCATAACTATCGCTATCACAATCACTATCACAATCACCATCACCATCACAATCACCATCAAAATAACTATCACAATCACCATCACAATTCCCATCACAATCATCATCACAATCACCATCACAATCACCATCACAATCACCATCACAATCACCATCACAATCACAATCACAATCACCATCACAATCACCATCACAATCACCATCACCATCACAATAACCATCACAATCACAATCACAATCACCATCACAATCACCATCACAATCACCATCGCTATCACCATCACAATCACCACCACTCTCAGAATAACTATCACAATCACCATCACAATCACCATCACAATCACCATCACAATCACCATCACACTCACCATCACAATCACCATCACAATCACCATCACAATCACCATCACAATCACCATCACAATCACCATCACAATCACCATCACAATCACCCTCAAAATCACCATCACAATCACCATCACAATCACCATCACAATCACAATCACCTTCATAATCACCATCACAATCACCATCACAATCACCATCACAATCACCATCACAATCACCATCACAATCACCATCACAATCACCATCACAATCACCATCACAATCACCATCACAATCACCATCACAATCACCATCAAATTCACCATCACAATCACCATCACAATCACCATCACAATCACCATCACAATCACCATCACAATCACCATCACAATCACCATCACAATCACCATCACAATCACCATCACAATCACCATCACAATCACCATCACAATCACCACCACTCTCAGAATAACTATCACAATCATCATCACCATCACAATCACAATCATCATCACCATCACAATCACCATCACAATGACCATCACAATCACCATCACAATCACCATCACAATCACCATCACAATCACCATCACAATCACCACCACTCTCAGAATAACTGTCACAATCATCATCACCAACACAATCATCATCAAAATCAGTATCACAATCACCATCATCGTTATCATAATCACCATCATCGTTATCACAATCATTATCATCATAATCACAATCGCTATCATCATTTTCACAATCACTATCATCGTAATCACAACCATTATCATCGTATTCACAATCATCATCATCACAATCTCCATCCTCGTCATCACAATCATTATAATCGTAATCACAATCATTATCATCGTAATCACAATCATTATCATCGTAATCACAATCACTATCATCTTAATCACAATCATCATGATCACAATCGCCATCACTTTCTCAACCACAATCATTATCGCAATCACCATCATTATCACAATCAACATCACAATCATCATCACCATCACAATCACCATCACCATCACAATCACCATCACCATCACAATCACCATCACTACCACAATCACCATCAAAATCACTACCCTCGTTATCACAATCATTATCATAGTAATCACAATAATCTACATCATTATTACAATCACCATCACTGTAACAATCACAATCGCAATCACCATCACTGTAACAATCACAATCGCAATCACCACCACAATCGCTATCACCATCACAATCACTGCCACTTTCACAATCACCATCACAATCACCATCACCATCACAATCACCATCAAAATCACTATCACAATCACCATCATAGTTATCACAATCATTATCATCTTAATCACAATCATCATCATTACAATCTCCGTCCTTGTTATCACAACCATCGCTATCACCATCACAATCACCGACACTATCACAATCACCGTCACTGTCACAATCACCATTACAATCACAATCACTATCACAATCACCATCATCGTTATCACACTTATTATCATTGTAATCACAATCATTATCATTGTTATCACAATCATCATTATCTCAATCATCATCGTCGTAATCACAATCATTATCATCGTAACCAAAATCATCATCATCACAATCATCGTCGTCATTATCAAAATCATCATCATCGTAATCACAATCATTATCATCTAGATCTCAAAATAAATGCCATTTTCGTAATCAGCACCCCTGATAATCTTGGTATCGACACCCATATTGATTTTTAGACATTTCAACCCCATCGCACCCCAACAGGGAATGGTAGTATTTCAGGTCTGCCACATTAAATCTTAAAATCGTTGTTTTTGTAATACACCCGACCCAATTCACCATAAAAACAATACCTATGTTGAATTTCAGGCTTTGTTACCCCATTTCCCCCTTTAGGGGTTGAATTCTGAAAAAAAACCGAAACACAAACGTTAACTCATTTGTCGATAGGAGTACTCCTGTTAAGTTTCGAATAAAGTAGTCTAACTAATCTTATTTTCCCACGTAATCTTTGGACTCCCGTTCCAACCCCTAAGGGGGTGAATTTTGAAAAATCCTTTCTTAATGCACCCCTAAACCTCATAAAGAACCTTTGTGCCAAATTTGGAATCTCTAGACTCAGCGGTTTGGGCTGTGCATTGATTTTTATACTTTGCCACCCCATTTCCCCCTCTTAGGGGTTGAATTCTGAAAAAACCTGAAACCCATTTCTACTCATTTATCAATAGGAGCACTTCTGTGAAGTTTCGAATAAAATAGTCTAACTAATCTTGTTTTACCCATACAAACTTTGGATTCCCGTTTAACCCCCTTAGGGGTTGAATTTTGAAAAAAATCCTTTCTTAGTGCACCCCTAGACCACATAAGGAACCTACTTGCCAAATTTGGAATCTCTAGACTCAGCGGTTTGGGCTGTGCATTGATTTTTATACTTTGCCACCCCATTTCCCCCTCTTAGGGGTTGAATTCTGAAAAAACCTGAAACCCGTTTCTACTCATTTATCAATAGGAGCACTCCTGTGAAGTTTCGAATAAAATAGTCTAACTAATCTTGTTTCCCCATACAAACTTTGGAGCCCCGTTTAACCCCTTTAGGGGATGAATTTTGAAAAATCCTTTCTTAGTGCACCCCTAGACTACATAAGGAACCTACTTGCCAAATTTGGAATCTGTAGACTCAGCGGTTTGGGCTCTGCGTTGATAGATGAGTCAGTCAGTCAGTCAGTCAGTCAGTCAGTCAGTCAATCAGTCAGTCAGTCAGTCAGTCAGTTTCTTCTTTTATATATTTAGATTTAGCAACGTCTACAGAATGACCCCATAGATCGGCGGTCTTTTTAACATTTATGGTGTGAAAAGTTTTAATTATATCTTTACAGGTAACATATTGAAAATTAAATTCGGATTCACAGACTGAAACGTTTTCCCTTAGTAAAGACTCGGCAGCAGCAGGTGACGAGTTTAGCGATTTAGTAGTCGATACGGGAATATCCGCAAAGAAATTTTCAAAGGCTGTGGCAACTTGAGTATCTGAATTTAAAATATTATCGCCAATAGCAAGGCTGTAGTCACTATTTCGGTTGCAAGACCTTCCCGTTTCGCTATTAATAATGTTCCATGTCATTTTAACCACATTACTACTATTTTTAATTTTTGAACTCAAGTAACGTGACTTTGCTATAAAACAAACTTTTTTAAATAATTTTGAATAATTCTTAACATACAAATTAAATTCTACAGTTTTTACATAAGTCCGCTCTTCATACAGCTCATAAAGTCGTTTTCGACTCTTATGAATACCAATGGTGGCCCAGTCGTTGAAAGAAGCGTTACTATTTACAGATATTGTCTTAGGGACAAATGTGTTTTCAAATTGTGTGCAATACATACTGAAAAAATCGTTATATTGTTGATTTGGATCATCATTATCTGACAAAAGTGGTAGTTTGGATAAAAGTTTAGTTTTAAAAGTTTCCAGGCGATTTTTACTTTTTGGATTAACGATGATATCCTTTTTAGTTACTTTCTTGCTTACATTTGGAATTGTGATCAATTGCCCACAATGATCTGAATCTATTAAGTTAATAATTGCTTTTTGGGTGGGTATAATATCAGTGTAAATATTATCTAGGCAAGTAGCACTAGTTGGGGTTATTCTGGTGGGCTCGAGAAATTTGTTTTCAAGATTGTATGACTGAAAGAGGCTTATAATTTTAGTACTTAACCCAGAATTTTCTAACAAATTAATATTGAAATCACCACAAATGATTATTGACTTCTTAGAACTACAGATTTTATGCAACACTTCATCCATTACCTTTTCAAAACAATCATACAACCCTGAAGGAGGTCTATACACACTTAATATAATAAACTGCTCCAATTCTATACAGGCTATTTCAACTGTTCGCTCAACAGATAGGCTGACAATATCCTTGCGGTCTTTAAATTTAAGATGATTATTTACTAAGATTAATGCGCCGCCATGTATAGCATTTACCCTGCTGAATGAACTACCAACTTGGTGATTACTGAAATTGAAAATTAATTGATGACATTTGAGCCAATGCTCCGTTATACAAAGAATATCTATATTGTTACAATTCAGGAAAAGTTCTACTTCTAATTCTTTGTTCAAAAATCCTTGAATATTTTGATGAACCAGGTTGATACTATTAAAACTTTCAAAACATTCGCTTGATTTACTATCTGGCTTCCTTATAATATTGCAAGAGGTCGCCTCCGTTGTCAAAATTTCTAATTTAAATGATTGACTGATTCATTAATTGTGCTCAAACTATTGGCAGAGTAATTTAATTGAGTATTGCATTGTTCTACAGAGGCGACCTGATTAGCCAAGTTCTTGGCTGTAATAGAAAAAAAATATGATAGCGACACAGCTACTTGTCTTTTCCAATAGTTTGAAAGATAGCACCTGTCCACAAGATATCTGTCTTTTGTCAAATAAAAATTGTCACCAATATAATTATTAATGTCAATTAAATGAAATACATTACTGTTAAATGTCAAATTATGCAATGTTCTGTTAATATTATATCTAAAGTAATTTTCTTCCTGTGGCAAACTTTTACTATAAGGAAATGTGAACATTACAATTTTTCTTAAACTAAGGTCACTTAATGATCTATAATATTGGAGTAATTCTCGTTTATTCACAGTACCCCTATTACCAACAAATATTA
Organism: Xestia xanthographa; assembly: GCA_905147715.2. Taxonomy (NCBI): domain Eukaryota; kingdom Metazoa; phylum Arthropoda; class Insecta; order Lepidoptera; family Noctuidae; genus Xestia; species Xestia xanthographa. Next base: position 7,547,485 of record LR990644.1, read on the forward strand.
TTAGTACAGAATCCTGGGTGAAGTTGTAATTAATAATTTTCCTCATGATATCATATAAGGAACAACCAGGCATACAAAAGTTCATAATAGAATGTTCCGGGTACTTATTTGTCAACAAGTGGCCTAAATCCTTACCAATTTCATCAGAGAAAATAACAATTTCTTTATTGACAATTTGTTTAGCTAAACAATTAGTAATTTCTAATGGTAAACTAACACAGGACCGCGGTATGGTTGTATCACCTAGAGGCAATGAATGGGCCGGTGTGGGTTCAAGAGATTGTGGTTGGCAATGCTCACAGTTGTTAGTTTCTGTACTTACCAGCTCATTCATAGCCAATACATATTCCCTCATTTGGTTTTCAGAGGCTGTATATTTAAAATTGAGTGAAGTTAATTTCTGTTGTAGGTGGTCAATTTCACACTGCAAGTTCTCTGTGTCTATTTGGTACTTCCTATTACTTTTATCTAAGTTTAAAGAATAATTATCTAATTGTTTTATAAGATTCAACCTTTCCCTATTCAATTTTACATTTTTAATGAAAAACTTATGTTTTTTGACCATTTTCTTAGTTTTAACTATGTATTTGTTTATTTTAATATATTTTTTAGTTTATTCTTACCCGTGATGACTCGCACTGATTTAATTGACTTTAATTCATCATCACCTGTCAGATCTATAGTGTAAGGTTGGGATTTATCAGAAATCATTGACGGAGCAATAGGCACCAATTCACTGAACAGACTTTGGTTCAATGAGGCTGTGATGTTATGATTGGTTGTCTCGAGCTCTGATATTTGACTTCTGGCCTCATGTAGCTGTTGTTGCAATTGAAGCTTGTGACTGAGAGTTTGTTCATACTCTGTGCTACACTGGCTGAACCCGTCCACAATGACTTGGAGCCTATCCCGGTCTTCTATGGCATCAGTGAATTGAGTATATAGCTGAGCCATTTCCATTTTCAACTTATTATTCCTTTCATGGGCTTCAGAGAGCACCCTTTCATTGTCATCTATTTCCCTGTTTAGTTGGTTACAGGACTCCTTACATGCTTTTAATTCGCTCAAAGCCTGACTAAGTTTAGACTCTTCGAGGCGAGCGCGGGCACTGCGTGTCATAATCATTATTCAGGAGAATAGAGACAAGATAAGAGAAAACTAGGTGCGGTAGAATTGTATAGGAAACGATTAATTGAAAGGAAAAATGAAGATTTATTACGACAAAAAGAAGTTCTGTCACCGAACCAAACAGGGTTATGTTTACGTTTCAAAGGTCATCGGCATCAACAGGTAGCCGTAATTAAAAGTGATCCAGTTATAGAAAGCAAGTAATTAAAACGTAAACAATGTACTACCAAGTAAAATAAGTTGTATTGTACCTGATATTAAGATGACAATGCAAGATTCCTTCGAACCGGTAACTGTCAGTTTCACAAATGAATTTATTACACTTAATTTTCGTTAATTCAACACATCTACACTATAATTCACACTATACTCGCTAAATACTTGTTATTTTATAGGAAATAGGCCGTAATAAGAAGGAAATACAATATTTAAAATTAAAATTAAAAGGACAAATTCAAATCAGCTGTTAGCTGTAGTGTTGCCACAGGAAAAAAAAAACAATAATAATAAAACAATATATAATAATATATATAATAATAAAACAATACATTTTGGGGGTTCCCCATACTTAGAACTGAAACTCAATTTTTTTTTTCAATTAAACCCATACGTGTGGGGTATCTATGGATAGGTCTTCAAAAATGATATTGAGGTTTTTAATATCATTTTTTTTTAAACTGAATAGTTTGCGCGAGTGACACTTCCAAAGTGGTAAAATGTGTGTAACTTTTAAAATAAGAGAATGATAAAACTAAAAAAAAATATATGATGTACATTAACCATGTAAACTTCCCCGGAAATTGGTTAAAACGAGATCTAGTAAGTCGTTTTTTTTTAATACGTCAAAATCGTAAACCGCAATAATTATTAAAACATCGATCAAAGTTACAACGAACTACAAGAACTTTTATATTACGTTACTTGCTGCTACGGAACCCTTCATGGGCGAGTCCGACTCGCACTTGGCCGTTTTTTTTAAATACATGTTTTTTACATAAGCTTTTTCTACCACCGTACATTACTTAGTTAGATAATTATACATAATGATTTGTTGACGGTTTCGTGAAAGGTCCGTTTACACAATAAAAAAAACATGAATATCATTAAACTGTAATATTTTGTGCTTACTGGTAGTTGATAAACGTTTCTGACAATCTTGTAACACTTTAATATTAGTTCATAAGTTTGATACATTTTTGCTGTCTGTAGTTTACTGAAGCCATTCTTCTGTACCAGTAGTAACTGAATATTCCACAGCTTAAATTGATCATTCAATAACTTAGTTAGCCTTATTCCGTAAATTATATTTGAATCAAGAGTCACCATTATCAATTTATATAAGACGATATTCCACGGAGGTTTGTAGAAGAATACGTTATCATAGATTACGACCAACATGAAAAACATGACGATTGAAGCCACGCTCATCCAATTTCTTATGACGAGACGTTTCACATCAGAGGCATTACTCAGAAATCTACGCACTTCTTGAAAGTACAAAATAAATAAAACACTCTTCTTAGAATAAATGAAGTGAATAGTCGAGTTCATAATGAAACCCATCTTTTATAGAACATAATTACTTTAATCAGACAGTAACCATTGACATTAAATTTAATCAACCAATAATAACAAGCAGTGTGTTTCATAGTTTATAGACTAGAACACACTGTTTAATTGTGCAAAAGCATTAGAATCACTAACTATAGTTCTCATAAAAAAGCAAGCAAAAGTTGAGGAACTTGTGGTCCAACCAGCTGCTTTTCTTATAACTTCAATATTAATACCCACTTCAGAGGCATTTTATGCAGAATCGTGCCTTGTGCTGTGTGATGTGAATTTGGGAGTATTTATTCCAGAATTTGTTTTATCCACCTACTAATAGTTGCAGTAGTGGCGGCATGATATGGTTTTCTTATACTTAGTTATAATTAGTGATTTATAATCTTGTCTTATATTTTCTGTAATATCTAAATAGAACAAAAGGGTAGTAGCAGGGCACACAGACAAATTCTCCTTAAAAAAATGGTAATATCAAATTGGGTTGATATCTACCAGGTTCAGAGATTTTAATAATTTCTGGAATTTTTATGTTAATAATTATCCTGATTATAAGAAATGTTATCAGTATACTTAACCCATCATTCGTCCACGGACGCAAATTTATCTACCACTTATGTCCAAAAATATTCCAATTATTTACGATTCGGCACGCCTGATTAAAACGACAATATCTCCGAAATTACGTTAGTTAGCTCGCTACCAGTTATATCATTGGAATCGTCATTAAATTAGCTAACAGGTTATGTATGGTTTAGTATAGTTTTGCCTTGTGATGTATTAGTAATTGTAATGTGTGTTCAGTGTTAGGGATTTTTACCAGTTTCTTGTGTAAAGGTCATTTTAATAAAAAAAGTAAACCGTTGTTTCAAAAAGTTATTGTTTTTTTTCTACTAGTACACATGAAGTCACATAAATCAATCAAAAGAATACAGCCCGTAGTATATTTTTTTCATCTCACAAGCCTAACAAAACATGACGTCATTTACGAGTGCCGGATTCTAAACAAAAGAATGGGTTTGTTTACGCTTCAATTCTCAGAAAGCTCGAAGCTAACTGGCTTGAGTTACACTTTTATAATAATGTTTGGTTCACATACTTGACACCGAAAGAGTGTCAGCTGTTACAAGTTATTAGTTAATTAGTATAAAATAAACAAAGCAGACACTTAAAAACAGGCGTAAAAACACCCACTCAAACATTGCATCACAGTTTATATTCTGTTGCCTCAGTTTGAAATATATTATAACATTCCACATGTTGAAGACATTTACAAAACATTAGGCGTATAAAAAATGCATGCTGTCTAACAAAAACATTAATTAAAATCAATAATCAAAACGAACAATTTCACTAAAAAATCTAGTAAACAACGGCGCTGATTGGTCAAGCGCGTCGACGGCATTCAAAATCCGGCTCTATGATTGGGCCAGCGGCAAGCCGCGGCTCACGAAAGTTTTACGTAATTAGAATTTTGAATTGAACACAACCAAATACGATATTATTAAAGTTAAACGCCTAATATATATAATACGATACATAAAGAACACACTTTATCCATAGTTTGCATTTCTATCAATAATTAGTGCCAAAATACCGCGAAATGTATCAGCGTCTCTTGAACGGTTTTTTTGAAATGACTATTTCTGGCCGAAATCTCTAACAATTAGACGGTTTCTACATTCAAAAATGTTAATTACTTACCCAGGCATGACGAAAACACAACACAACACCACACAAAGCACTATTTAGCACACTAATAGCACTCGGAACATTTTTTATTCGCGTCTGTCACGACCTGTTGGCGCGCGCCTCAACTCTCAACTGGGGACCGGTTTTTTGGTCAGTTAGAAGCGTCGTTCGTTGTTGAACTGAGGCAAAATGTCTGTCTTATTCATTCCTCTAGACTCTGTGCAAGTTTGAGCGAGATAGGTACAAGTGTCATCATCAATTTATGTCAAACTAACGCAAAGGAAAGTGCGCCCCTATTAGGGGTCGGACAAACATGGTTCGTGCCCCTATTAGGGGTTTGACAGATGGGGGGTCCCCCCCCGACCCCTAATAGGGCCGCACTTTCCTTTGCGTTAGTTTGACATAAATTGATGATGACACTTGTACCTATCTCGCTCAAACTTGCACAGAGTCTAGAGGAATGAATAAGACAGACATTTTGCCTCAGTTCAACAACGAACGACGCTTCTAACTGACCAAAAAACCGGTCCCCAGTTGAGAGTTGAGGCGCGCGCCAACAGGTCGTGACAGACGCGAATAAAAAATGTTCCGAGTGCTATTAGTGTGCTAAATAGTGCTTTGTGTGGTGTTGTGTTGTGTTTTCGTCATGCCTGGGTAAGTAATTAACATTTTTGAATGTAGAAACCGTCTAATTGTTAGAGATTTCGGCCAGAAATAGTCATTTCAAAAAAACCGTTCAAGAGACGCTGATACATTTCGCGGTATTTTGGCACTAATTATTGATAGAAATGCAAACTATGGATAAAGTGTGTTCTTTATGTATCGTATTATATATATTAGGCGTTTAACTTTAATAATATCGTATTTGGTTGTGTTCAATTCAAAATTCTAATTACGTAAAACTTTCGTGAGCCGCGGCTTGCCGCTGGCCCAATCATAGAGCCGGATTTTGAATGCCGTCGACGCGCTTGACCAATCAGCGCCGTTGTTTACTAGATTTTTTAGTGAAATTGTTCGTTTTGATTATTGATTTTAATTAATGTTTTTGTTAGACAGCATGCATTTTTTATACGCCTAATGTTTTGTAAATGTCTTCAACATGTGGAATGTTATAATATATTTCAAACTGAGGCAACAGAATATAAACTGTGATGCAATGTTTGAGTGGGTGTTTTTACGCCTGTTTTTAAGTGTCTGCTTTGTTTATTTTATACTAATTAACTAATAACTTGTAACAGCTGACACTCTTTCGGTGTCAAGTATGTGAACCAAACATTATTATAAAAGTGTAACTCAAGCCAGTTAGCTTCGAGCTTTCTGAGAATTGAAGCGTAAACAAACCCATTCTTTTGTTTAGAATCCGGCACTCGTAAATGACGTCATGTTTTGTTAGGCTTGTGAGATGAAAAAAATATACTACGGGCTGTATTCTTTTGATTGATTTATGTGACTTCATGTGTACTAGTAGAAAAAAAACAATAACTTTTTGAAACAACGGTTTACTTTTTTTATTAAAATGACCTTTACACAAGAAACTGGTAAAAATCCCTAACACTGAACACACATTACAATTACTAATACATCACAAGGCAAAACTATACTAAACCATACATAACCTGTTAGCTAATTTAATGACGATTCCAATGATATAACTGGTAGCGAGCTAACTAACGTAATTTCGGAGATATTGTCGTTTTAATCAGGCGTGCCGAATCGTAAATAATTGGAATATTTTTGGACATAAGTGGTAGATAAATTTGCGTCCGTGGACGAATGATGGGTTAAGTATACTGATAACATTTCTTATAATCAGGATAATTATTAACATAAAAATTCCAGAAATTATTAAAATCTCTGAACCTGGTAGATATCAACCCAATTTGATATTACCATTTTTTTAAGGAGAATTTGTCTGTGTGCCCTGCTACTACCCTTTTGTTCTATTTAGATATTACAGAAAATATAAGACAAGATTATAAATCACTAATTATAACTAAGTATAAGAAAACCATATCATGCCGCCACTACTGCAACTATTAGTAGGTGGATAAAACAAATTCTGGAATAAATACTCCCAAATTCACATCACACAGCACAAGGCACGATTCTGCATAAAATGCCTCTGAAGTGGGTATTAATATTGAAGTTATAAGAAAAGCAGCTGGTTGGACCACAAGTTCCTCAACTTTTGCTTGCTTTTTTATGAGAACTATAGTTAGTGATTCTAATGCTTTTGCACAATTAAACAGTGTGTTCTAGTCTATAAACTATGAAACACACTGCTTGTTATTATTGGTTGATTAAATTTAATGTCAATGGTTACTGTCTGATTAAAGTAATTATGTTCTATAAAAGATTATTATGACACTGGTTGACACTAGAGTTAGAGAAAATGTATGTTATTTTACCTTTTATTCAAGTAAATGTGTAATTAGTACCCAAGTAATAATACTCAGAATAGTATGTTATGCTGCATTGTTCAATGATTAAAAGATGTTGATTATATTACCAACACAACTTCTTTGAACATCTACAAGTACTAAATGAGGACGAGATTACGGAGCATAATTATATAGATCGGACTAACTTACCTAGTGACGTCCGATCCTTAATTATGTGAAGTAATCTCGTCCTCATTGTATCCCAACCCTTCCCAAAAGATCAGCCTACTTATATGTGTTTTAAAGTGTCTTATCTACACCCCTTTTTAAAGTTGTGTTGACTAATGTATCGGGACTACGATAGATAACCATATCGGTCATCTTGAAGTCCCGATCATGTGCTTTGAAAGAATGAGTTGACAGATGTCAGACAGAGCGCGCAAAGACCGGACCACAGACAACATTTTCATGTTGATGAAATCGATTCATCTTTAAAAAATGTGATAGCGAGTTAGCAGGAAGTGCAAACTACAAGTACTAAATGAGGACGAGATTACTTCACATAATTAAGGATCGGACGTCACTAGGTAAGTTAGTCCGATCTATATAATTATATTCATTTATTGTAAAATTCACAAAACTTAATAAAATACCGATAACCTATAAAATTAGTGTATTCAAACTGAGCAAAAATAAACATTAAAATTGGTCCCTTTTCGCTATCGCTCATTGGACATCACTAAGCCAAAGTTCAAAGTAACGATAATCTTTTGAGAATGTTAATTATTAATTATGTATGTACATACTTAACAAAATAGCTTAAACAGTATAAAAAAAACGTATGGTAGTTCATATCTTACATATTCACCACAATGCAAAAAGCCCTGAATGTTTTTGAATCTCACTTCACCATATTTTCTTATGGGGGATCATGTTTGGTCTTATTCTAAAAAATATTAAATCTAATTTTAATAACTCACATTTTCTGGTCTACATACTCGTAAACGATATTAATACTTATATTGTAAAGAGGTTAAGTTTGTAAGTTTTAATGTAGGGGGTAAACTTTGGAACTACGGATCTAATTTCGAAACTAATTTTAGTAATGGAATGGTATAATATTCTAGGGTGGCATAGGAAATGCGATAGGTATTTGAAGAAACTATCGCTGTCTCTCTGCAAGCGCGATTTCGACTTTGGTGCGATAAGGACAACTTCAGATCCGACAAATAAAAAGTCATAATTCGAGGTTTGGCTCTCAAATATTTCCTCCTCCAATATTTGACCAATTTAAAAGATATTTCATAAACTGAACAATAATTCTTCACCCCTTTTATTGAGTGTCTTAATGCATAACGGATACCTACATAATGCAGCTGTCTGTACAAAATGTTTGGTTGACATTTGTTATGAGCCCGTTTACACCCTCCATAAATAGGAATTCAAAATCTTCTAGTGGACATACCTATAAGTCGACGACAAATAAAAAGCTGAGTATCTATAAAACCATTTACGGGAGAGAAGATTACAGATTTGCAAATTGTAACAACACAACTGTCTAGTTAGTGACAAGACACATCAGATTGAATTGCAACGCAGCAGGCCACACGCGCGGATCTTGCTGAATGATGCTTGATGCTAGTACTTTTTGCATAGGATCTTTTCCTCTCCTGCGAAAACAATATAACATAATTAATTATATAATTACATTCAAATTAAATCTTATACCATACAATTGCAACAAAAATATCGTGGAGGCACTATATTTCAATGAGAGTTTGTTATAGCGTCCGACCGAAGTGGTAGCCGATTAATCTCCTGTGTATTATTTTTGAGAAGAAGCAATGTAATTTTATTACCTTCGACTTCGGTTGTGGCCGATTTTTCGGCTTACGTTTCGGTCAAACACTAGTTAAAAGTAACACCAATTTTGGGAGTTGTATATGATGAAACATTTATTTTAAAACTAGCTGTTGCCCGCGGCTTCGCCCGCGTAAAGTTCGGTAACTGTCCCACTGAATCATACTAAAGGGATAAATAGTGTCCTACATGTGAATCCAGGTTATAAACTATCGATGTGCCAAATTTCATAATCATCACAACCACCATCACTGTCACAACCACCATTATTATCACAATCACCATCACTATCAAAACCAACATCAATATCACAATCATTATCACAATCACCATCACTATTTCAGTCACCATCACCATCACAAACACCAACACAATCACCATCACAATCACAGTCACCATCAATATCACCATCATTATCACAATCACCATCACAATCACCATCACAATCACCATCACAATCACCATCACAATCACCATCACAATCACCATCATAATCACCATCACAATCACCATCACCATCACAATCACTATCAAAATCACCATCACAATCACAATCACCATAACAATCACCATCATCGTTATCTCAATCATTATCACAATCGCCATCACAATCGCCATCACAATCACCATCACAATCACCATCATAATCACCATCACAATCACCATCACCATCACAATCACCATCATCGTTATCTCAATCATTATCACAATCGCCATCACAATCGCCATCACAATCACCATCACAATCACCATCATCACAATCATTCACTATCACAATCACACTATCACAATCACCATCACCATCACAATCACCATCACAATCACCATCACAATCACCATCACGATCACCATCACGATCACCATCACGATCACCATCACAATCACCATCAATGTTGAATGATCACAACCGTTTCAAGGTTCCATCTATCTCTATACCAAAATTCATTTAGTAGGGATATACGATACACAACTGCACTCTGCGTTTCCACCCGTATAATTCCGGGATCGGGATCGGGATCTGGATAAAAAGTACCCTATGTCCTTTCCCAAGGTTCCATCTATCTCTATACCAAAATTCATCAAAATCGGTTCAGCGGTTTAGGCGTGAAAAGGTAACAGACAGACAGAGTTACTTTCGCATTTATAATATTAGTAGGGATTGAATGTATTTATGGAAGACTACCCCCATTTTTTTTAATTTGTTATTTAACGTCACTCTTGTGTTCTCAACTATGTGGTGCCAACAATGTCGGAGTAAAAACAGTGACGAACAGCGATAGATAAACCGACAGACGGACAGGAGAAATATATAAGGGTTACGTTGTTTTCCATTTGGCAACGGAACCCTCAAAGAAGAGACAAAGAGATATCACCATATTTTATACGAGTGTTTCGTAAGTGGGAACGCACAGTTACACTGGAATAAGAACAATTTTAGTATACGCGTGTGTTTAAAAAAAAATAACCAGAACGTGTTGATTTCAAAATAAGTGTGCAAGTATCTTGAGCACTTTGAATTGCTGAATAGAATTTATGGCATTGCTGGATCAAAATTGTTTGTAATAAAATATTCTTTTTCAACCAAAAGAAAATAATCGCTGCCTCAAAAGATATCTTATCCTAAAACAAAATGAATATTTGATGCAATCTAGTTATAGAAACAGGCGTCACTTTGTGGAAATCCATGACATTAAGTGTTATGTGAAAAAAGATGCCTGGATGCAGGACGCACCACCGCTCTCCCGCCTGGGGCATCCAGGTCTGGCTCACTGACAGTCTGCCTCATTGGAAGTAGTGGTATCAGGGGTATCCACAAGCAATAATTCGCATGACACGTAAGAATTCATGTAAAAATAAAACTTACTATATGTTTCATCCCATAAGTTTCCGAACGCAGTTTTTTGACGTTTGACAGATGACGTTTCAGTTGTCAGTGCGATGACGTTTGGTTGTCAGTGCCATCTTGGTTGGAAAATCTCGCTTCCGTGGTCTTTTTTTTGGTGCACGCTGTTGTCGTGTAATTATTGTTTAAAACTTTGAGTTAATGTTAATCCGATACAATCTTGATCGTGTTTGATATTTTGTTGATAATTGAGTGAAAATTGATACATTTCGCCATCTTGGGTCGTGACCGCGAATAATTTGTTGGTTAAGTAGCCGGCTTTTGTGTCGTTTGGACGCCGGTGATTTCCTAAACTTAGTGCTGAACTATTGAAAATCCCCACTTGATTGGCTAACCGGGATAAGATTCAGTTGGACATTGACTGAAAAGTGCCACGTGTGTGATCTTGGAAGGTTTGACCAGGCAGTCGACGGTACGCGCTGTGGGCGTCCTTTGGAATACCGTCGAATCTGACCGAACTCCACATGCACAACACAAAACACATTTACACTTACACCCCACCCAGATACGACGTGACCTGGGACTACGCCACACATCAGTCCAACGTGATGGGTAAGTGTACCTAATAATTGTTTTCCCCTTGTCGATTGGACAAGGATTATTTTGATTAGGGCTCCGCGTAATCGCGGACATCGTGAGTCTGCTGGTGCAGTCTCACACACTATATTATCTTTTTGTCCTGTGTGTCTGTCTTTTTTGTCCTGTGACAAACTGTGTGCCAAAATTGCAGGAAACTGGTGCCCTGACACAGTGAGGCGGTGTTTCCCTAGTGTTACGACATGCCAAACCTCCTAGCAGCAACATCACGCCTGATGAACGCTCTGCATTACGTGAACTCCGTGGAGATTTAGACATCCTCGTTTTGAAGGCGGACAAAGGTAATGCAACGGTTGTGTTGAATGTTTCTAAGTATGACGAGAAGATGGGATCTCTGCTCAGTGACAATAAAACGTACAAACCTGTAAATTATGAACCAACGCCGAGGGTCTCGCGACGCACTATCCAGGATATTAAAGACTGCCACGATGTCTTCTCTGACGAAGTTCTAAACAAGCTCCTTAGGCCCAAGGTTTCGCAGCCGCCAAGTTTTACGGGTTACCCAAAATTCATAAGAAGGATGTCTCATTGCGCCCAATAGTTAGTCAGATTGATTCTCTAACTAGTGACTTAGCGAGACACGTTTGGAGTTTGAGTCAAGTGCTGTGTGTGATTTCAAATACCCACCTACCTATCTACCAAAAATAAAGAATCGTAGGGCATCGCACGGAGATGTGATGGCTAGAGAAGTAGAGACTGAAAGACAATGGCAGCGGATGGCCCCAATATTTGGGCAGAGTGTTCCTCCAAGCTTTCCCTGCCGTGATAATATATATAAGAGCCATTTTGACTGTTTTTACGGACTTTTGTATTAAAATTATGATGCCAACCTACAAGATTTTTTTTGTCCTATGCAACTCAACATAAACACATTATATTTTTTGTTCTGGTTTCATTCAAAACGTGAACATGTTTGGTTGTTTTTTATTTATTAAAAGCATCGTTTTTGGATATTTCATGTTATATTTCCAAACTTCGTCGATGTTATTTGTCGGTAGAAACGGTAAATTGCCACACAGATAAATTATTCTTTTGCTTTTGCTGCTACAGCTGTACCCCGCTTTTCGATATAAGGCCCTGTTTAGTTAGCTTTTTGAAAAAAGCTGTTAGTATAGTGATACTGACAACCTTTAACATCTATAGCAACATTGAATGTTACCAGAGCCTTTATTGTGGCTTCCTCAAAATCGATAATTACTTTAGTTGTATTCCACTGGCGTATCTGCGATTTTATTAGAGAACATAAAATTTCATAAGAATATTTACATATTTTTGTTTGTCATTAATGCATAAAGAAAGAGCAGGAGGACATTAGTAAAACTACTATTTTTGCCAATTTCAGCATGAATTTACAAATACTTGTGAGAAAGGTTTCGGACGAAATTAAAATGTGCCGCGTCCAATAAAATATCGTAACATTTTCCATGCGCGTTTTACCCTCGGGAGTACAAAAGACCAGAATTCTATTATGTATTATCTTGTTTGAAATCAACTAGAAGAAAATTTTCTAATTGTTTTGGTACCTCAACTACATTTTGGCTATTTTGATCATTTGTATTGTTTTTTTAACGTTTTCATTTTTCTTTTTTAAGCGGTATAGCGGCTCTTTACTTTTTAATGGTGGAACAGCATTTTTTGTAGCTAAATCCAATCCTTGATTTGTTATAAGAACTAAGCCTCATTTGTAAACCTTAGGAGCAAGTTCTCTAGGCAGATGATGATTACTATTGTTGTTGAGCAAATGGACTGTAGGTATTTTGAATGAATTGGAGGGTGATGGGAACACTAAGTAATTTTAGGATATCTTCGGGACCCAATAAATGAAAAGCCGATTGATACGATGAAATATTATATTTTACACGATATTTAACACTGTACGTCTAATGCCAGTGAGCGCGTTATCCCGACCGCTCCCCGACACCTGAGCGAGTGTGTGTGTCCCTACACTATTCCCCCCTTTTTAAAAGAAATATATTTATTAGAAATTATCATTATTCCTGATACAATTAAATCCCCTTGTTTGATTTACTGCGCACGACTCATAGAGAATGTGCTTCGATTACATTTTATTACAATAACAACTTCGTAACTAGATAGCTTACAGTTCTGTGTCTTGCACTTACAATGTTATTAATATGATAGTTATAATGCTTTTACTTCGGCAGGGTATTAGCAGTGTATGTTCGTACAATATGAAACATTATAATATGACTTATTTCTAGCTTGACCTTACAATTATTGTTTGGTTTATATTCTGCTGCCCTCTCTTGGCATCATTGTGGCCTGGCACCAACAACTCAAACTCTGCAGATTGGCCTACGATCGAGCAGCAAAATATAAATGACCAAATAAGTTCTAGACTATACAACTTAGAATTATGATGTGGTTTTTTCCTTCGTTACGTTACATAATTGCGGATACCTATTTCGAGGTACCGTATTGGGGTTCAAACATGTTGTTAACAGAAATTATACCTAGATAACCGTTGATGGTAGTCGCCCACCTCGTTAGGTTCTACGGTGTTTGGGACGTTGGCTATAATAATCACTTGCACACAAAACACTTCACTAATATGTATCCGCATCACGGGTGGTAGGTGGTTGTTGTACGGTGTGGCCTTTGCCCACTGGTGTCAACCCCATTGCCCCTGCTTCTTTGCGGAACCAGCTCCGTACATGCTTCTTGCATTGGTGTCTGATGAGCCATAGTAGCACGATGCCGAAGATGATGGCGAAAGCTATTAAAATCATTTCCACCATACTGACTCGTTGTGTGATGACTTCATTGGCAACGTTTTGAGTCATTGCTACGTTATTTTGCTGTGGCTTCACTTGGTTGTTACCCATTTTAAAGTTTTCTAATTAATTTTCGTATTCACGCAACGACTTGCTTGCTCTGTATGACAAGTGTTATTTAAATTAATCATGTAACGTTGTTAAAACATAGTCATTTTGCGCAGTTGACCTACTTTTGTAAATGCTGACTTTACTTACAATGTTTGCCAATTGTTCTGATGCAACTTTACGGTCATGGTTTTTCGATACAGTTGTTGTTATACGAATAATTGGCACTTAATTATTTTATTCTACTTAGGTCTTATAGGTATATCTTATCCTTAGCATAAGCAACTTCTTAAATCTACACTATATATTTAAAAAACTACTTATTCTCCTACTTAGGTTGGTACCGCTGGGATTTTATATTAGCTGTAAACGCAATGTTATATTACTACTGAGCGAATCTCACGGGTGTTCGAATTACTCGCCCGGTTCTGGTCACGTACGGTTTATCTATTGTTTGGGTGTTGGATATCTGTTTGCTAGGAATTGGAGTATCAGTGTGAGAACTTTTGTCTTTATTCGCGTCCGTATTGTCGTTTAGCAAAAAGGCCGGTTTTAATCTATCGATTGAAATACGGGCTTCTCGACCGGGTAACTGTATACGGTATACCTTTGGTTCTCTGTCAATGACTTTGTAAGGGCCGTCATAGGGTGGTTTCAATGACTTTTTAACTGTGTCATCGCGAACAAAAACGTAGTCGCAGTCCTTTAAGTCCGAGTACACGAAAGTTGCATGACTTTGCTTACTACGCGTAGGGCGATACGCGGCGATAGTATTTCGAATATCCTGTACTAACGTATGTGGTTCAGATCTATCTATTTCTATTGACCTGTCGTAGAATTCGCCGGGTAAACGTAAAGTTTTTCCGAAGGCTAATTCCCCTGCGCTTACTCCGTTATCGCTACGCGATGCCGCTCGTAAACCTAATAAAACGGTGGGTAATTCCTTGACCCAAGACGTATTATGATTCAATCGAGTCATTATTGATGATTTTAACGACCTATGCCAACGCTCGACAACCCCGTTGCTTTGGGGGTGGTAAGGTGTAGTACGAATTTTTGTAATTCCTAAAAATGTCATCAATTTTGTAAACAGAGTAGACTCAAACTGTCGCCCCTGATCGCTGGTTATCTTGATTGGGCAACCGTAACGTACTATCCAGCCTTCATATATTGTTCTGGCGACTTCATCAGCTGTTATTTCCTTTACCGGAAATGCTTCCGGCCAACGTGTGCATCTGTCTATAATAGTTACCAAATACCTAAATCCATCTGGAGATGTTGGTAGCGGCCCAACTATATCCACATGGATGTGTTCGAAACGTCCTGCTTCTGGGAAACTACCTAAGTCCGAAATTACGTGTCTGCTAATTTTCGCCTTTTGGCATTGCACGCATGATTTAGCCCAACGACGTACTTCTTTATTCATTCCCGGCCAAAAAAAATTCTTACACACCATCTTCTGTGTGGTACGTGTCCCCGGATGATTCAAGTCATGGACGCTCTTGAAAGCAATTTGCCTGAAATTCTCTGTCAAGTAAGGCCTAATAATGTTTGTGGATATTTCACA
This sequence comes from Xestia xanthographa, assembly GCA_905147715.2. NCBI lineage: Eukaryota > Metazoa > Arthropoda > Insecta > Lepidoptera > Noctuidae > Xestia > Xestia xanthographa. The sequence continues at coordinate 7,563,016 of LR990644.1, forward strand.
ATATATTAATTTATTGCTTTCTGGAATCCTAATTTGTTTGATTTTAATGTTGTTATTGTCACACACAGATTGAGTCCACTGCAATAAGTACTCGTCTTTCACTTGCTCGTCAGCAAGTTGATTGTAGTCAAGTACAGTTGGGCACAAAATTGTTTCTACGCGCGATAACGCGTCGGCTACAATATTATCTTTACCGATAATATGTTGTATGTCGACTGTAAACTCACTAATATAAAGTAATTGTCTAATTCGTCGCGGAATTTCATTGTCCTCTTTGCTGATTTTAGTAAAAGCGTGACACAAAGGTTTATGGTCGGTATATATTGTTAGAGGTCGTCCTTCGAACATCTTTCGGAAATATTTAACCGCTTTATACATTGCTAATAATTCTCTGTCATAGGTGCTGTACTTTTGCTCAGTTGGTGTTAACTTTTTGGAAAAATAACCGAGAGGTTTCCAACTTCCCTCTACCTTCTGCTGTAGTACAGCCCCTATGCTAGTGTTTGAAGCATCTGACATCAACCCTAACGGTACATCTGGTATTGGATGTGTCAAAGTAACGGCTTCTTGAAGTCCAGACTTACATTGCACAAAGGCATTTTCCGCCGCGACTGTCCATTCTATTTTAGTTTTATCATTTTTCTTACTATTAACTAAATACTTGTTGAGCTCACATTGATACGACGCTAACTTCGGTAAATGTGGTCTGTAAAAATTTAACATCCCTAAGAAACGGCGTAAATCATTAACTGTCTCTGGCTTTGGGAAATTAACAATTGCTTCTACTTTTTCGTTAAGTGGTTTAATGCCTTCAGTGTTAACGTCGTGTCCTAAGAATTGTATTCGTGACTGTCCGAAACTACATTTGCTTAGGTTGATGCTGATACCGTATTTATTGAATCGTTCGAAAACCAACTTTAAATGTTCTCTATGCAAGTCTTCATTTTTGCTAGCGATTATTACATCATCCAAATAGTTAAACAAATAATCTAAGCCCTCCAAAACCGTGCAACTCATAAACCGTTGGAAAGTTTGAGCTGCATTACGCAACCCGAAGGTCATGCGAGGAAACTCAAACAATCCAAACGGCGTAATAATAGCCGTTTTTTCAATGTCTTGTGGTGCTACATTTATGCACTGATAGGCTCTACAAATATCTAATTTTGAAAATACCTTCTTGCCGGCTAAAATGAATGTGAAATCATGCAATCGAGGTATTGGGTATCTATCAGGTTTCGTAATCGCGTTTAGGGCTCGGTAGTCACCGCAAGGTCTTAAATCTCCGTTTTTCTTGGGTACAACATGTAACGGGCTGGCCCACGCGCTTTTTGATGGCCTACAGATACCCAATTCCTGCATAATTCGGAACTCCTCCTTAATTTTATTGTATCTATGCGGCGGTAAAGGTCGGGCGCGAGCGTACACTGGTGGACCTTTCGTCTCGATGTAGTGTAGTACATTATGCGCCGGAGTTTCTTTAAATGTTGCTGGTTTTGTGATATTTGGAAATCGACGTAATAAACTATAATATGGATGTTTTTCATCTAATGTACTCACCGTTGGTTGGTTGACGTTAACGATCGATGCCACGACTTGCAATTCCGTTAATTGGTCAATGAGCTTCCGTTTATTCATATCTACTAATATTTTGTGGTGGCACAAAAAATCAGCCCCTAGAATGGGTCGGCTAACATCTGCCAAAATAAAATCCCAACGGTACGGTCTACGTAATCTTAAATCTAATACTAAAGATTGTTCACCGTAAGTTGCTATCTCAGTGCCGTTAGCGGCATATAACTTATAACTAGTACGAGTACATTGGGTACCTTTAGCTCTCCATTTAGCGGGTAACACAGACACGTTGGCACCCGTGTCAACTAAAAACAAAAGTCCTGAGTTTAAGTCCATCACTGATAAGCGGCTACAGGGAGTCACGGTGCAGACTTCCGCCGACGACTGCACCTTATTAATTAGTTTTCCGACCGATGTTTGCCAGATCTCTCGTTGCTGCTGGAACTGTCTGACCTTGGTTTCCACGAGCAGGGTTGTTCGCATTTACGAGCGTTGTGACGAAACTTGTAATGGTAAAAGCAAAGCCAATCCGGTGTTTCTGGGGTTCGTCGTCGTGATGCTGATCTTGATGAAAGCCTGGAATGGCTTCTACTGCGAATCTCTCTGTGGCGGCGGCGCTCGATGTTCTCCAGACGAATGCTCAGCTTGGCCAATTCTGCACGGATATCGTCAGGTACAGTGCCTTTTGTCTCGGTTTTTTGTGCTACTTCCGAAACTTGACTGTACCTCGTGGCCTCCGTGATGTTATCGGCGATAGAAGCCAAATTATCCAAACTTTTGGTCTCGCTCGCGACTAATACTGCCCTTACAGTTGTAGGAAGATGACCTTCCCAGAGAACGCGCAGTGTATCATCCGGTATTTTATCGCGGGCAAGGTCACGCATACGATGTAACAACTGGGACGGCTTTTGATCGCCAAGATCCATTTCCCTCATTAACTTCTCTATTTGGCGTGCTTTGGAGTCCTCGAACATTGTTAACAATTTCGTCTTTAAAGCTTGAAATTTACCGGTTTCTGGAGGTTTCGCCAAAAAATCCGAAAGCTGTGTAACTACGTCCTTGGGAAGTTTGGAAACAACCAAATCAAATCTTGCATCGTCCCCCAGCTTCTGTGGCGCTAAGGTTGCTTCGATTCGGATGAACCAAACTCTAGGTTGGTCCACCCAAAATTCTGGGATACGCGAATCTACGGAGACGCCCATGACCTCTGCGTGTGGTTGAGGTGTCTGTTGTCCCGAAGTCATAATTTTCTCTTGACAGAATCACAATTGGTCACTTTGATCACGTCGGGGTCACCAGTTTAGGATATCTTCGGGACCCAATAAATGAAAAGCCGATTGATACGATGAAATATTATATTTTACACGATATTTAACACTGTACGTCTAATGCCAGTGAGCGCGTTATCCCGACCGCTCCCCGACACCTGAGCGAGTGTGTGTGTCCCTACAGTAATGATAATTGATATTTAATAACACATTAACGTGACAAAACTATGTACAAGGCAATATGGATCACTGACACTTGACAACTAAACAAAACATTTCTTCTGTTCCAAAAGTCATTATAAAAATATAGTTCTTAAAGAAAAGGTGGCATCCCAGCCAGTCGCCAACAACTATTTAAAACGAGCAAAAAACAATAAGCGTTTCTTTCAAATCTCTTTTATTGATAAAAAGATGCTTATTCATAGAAAAGCGAATTGCAGCAGTACAATAACGTAGCTTGCGAGAAGTCCCATAAAACATATTGGTAGTGTAGCGTCGACGTAGAACAGGCCACACGCGCTCATCTTACTGAACGAACGATTTGCCTGCAGCACTTTCTTGCAAAGACGTACTTGATCGTCTGAAAAAAAAAGGAATTTAAGGTTTTAACTGATTTGGTGGACGGATAAACTAATCCGAACTGATGAATAGCAGGCCTATTACGTATCTTTGTTGACAGCTCGAAATGATAGTAACTGAGCTCTGTGTCCATCAAATAACTGTCAAAAGGATGGTTTCGTATTATGTATGACCAGTGCGATCAAATATGATGACATTGGTTGTCATCGTGGCTGATAGTCACCGTAACTCATTTTGACAGACGCTTTCGTATCGATAATTATATTATTTCGATCATGTAGGCATAGTGGATAACAAATGGATGACAACTGAGTTTGAAGTGGCATTCGTGAAAGACGTTACACCGTACCCGGGCTGTTAGTCACCGTAAAGTGATATCCACTCAGTGCGATATGTAATACCAATATTATGACATTCTCGGCTGTCATCAAAGTTCGGTGTACAACCGAAGCTTGATAGTCACTGGATATCAGAAAGATACGTAATAGCCCTACTGATCTGTTTATCCGTGATCATGGTGCATAAAACAGCGCCGAAATATCGGGAACTCAAAACGAATAGTAAACATGGTAAATATACCGTTTTCACTGATAATAATAAACATAAGGGAAATTGGAGTCAAAAAACATCAAAATAATATACAAAACAAATACTGTATACAGGGTGTTAATGTACCTTTCACGAAGCCGAACTTGGTTTGATGATTAGAATGCTTGGTCATTCTGACCAAGATTCACCAAGTGACCTTACGCAAAAAATATAGCTTAAAAACGACTTTTTTTGGGGTGTAAAATCACGTTTTACGGTAAAACTCAATGTAACGCTCACAAAACAGTGTGCATGTATGAGAATGATAAATGAATAGATGTATTGAATAGTGTGGGGGTCGGAGGAGGTCGGGTGGAGGTACATAAAGTTATAACATTAAAAACTTGTGTCTTGTGAAAACGGTTGCAACTTTGACCCCCAATATCTTCGTAACCAGATGGTTCCCAAGTATGGTCTAGAACAAAAAAAATGATCGCGATGTCGGACAGAATACGTGTCTTTCGGCTTCATGAAGATTCTATTTACACCCTTTATGTGCGCCATTACCAGTGACCTCGCATCCCGTTCCTCTTGTTTTAACTTGAAAAAATGTGTGAATAAATCAAAATTATTTAATATATAGGTACGTACTTGGGCAGTCATTGTTCTTCAGAAGCTGTATACACGCCGTTTCAGCTTCCTGAATAGCTAAATAGAATTTTTCGCACTGGAAGCTGTGATATATAAATAGTAACATATCCTTAATAACCCATAGAAATGTTACCAAAATGATTAAAGGCGTCTTGTAAGTTCCTTTCCAAGTGATCTGAAAAGTGGTTTCTATTATGTGTTAGATGAACAAAAAATTGTGTGGTAAACTACATTTAAAAAACCCGACTACTGTAAAATAACGCTCTAGTTCAATTCGGGTTTACAAGGTAAAATCGACTCCGATTGTTGAAATCGAGTAAAATGTGACCTATGTTATCCGAGCCAGAATAACGAATCGATTGACACCCTTATTCATCAAAATCGGATGAATAATTTAGGCGCTACGGAGGAGCATATTACGTAGACTGCTAAAATCGGTATGCCCTTTCCTTTTGGCTCCCCTGTAGTCGGGTAAAAAGAAAACGAACCATTTTTCTGAATTCTTAATCTAATGCGTGTGGTTATCTGTCGACTAAATTTCTGTGACGTGAAATAACTAATAGAACAACAATAACTCACAAGAACAGCAATTTCAACGTGAATGTTACCTCAGATATGTTTTCCATTTGTAACCGCATCTCCAAAAAGGCTAAATTACTAAGAAACACATGGACCGTGATGAATAACATCTGTTAAAAAAAAGTTAATTAATTTTTTGTTCGCAACAGTTAGTACAGAAATTAACAATAAAATCGCCAACCAGATTATAGATCAGTTAGGGTGATGTGGATCTAAGTTTGCAAGTTCGAAAAACTTGTGCTCGCTGAGCACCACGCGATTAAATGCTAAGATGGTCAATTTTTCTCGAAAATTTACAATTTAAAGTTTTGCTCGCATCCGAAGCAAAATATTGGCAAATCGGTCGTTGGACTTGAAATATAGCTTATCTATATCTATACATATAATAAATCTGTAGAAAAATCGTTTTTGTACACCAAAAATATTAAAAAAAAAAATTGCCAGGGTGTTAAAGGATAAGCAACAGAACACATTTCCAGCATTTTTAGAATTTTTGTCTGTTTCGATGATCAAGTATCACGTAAAATTTACGCAACCAATGTAGATAACTTTTATACATAAAAATTGTGCGTATCTTGAGGTATTATTTAGATTTTGTTTCATTGTAATCGGTTAATTCTATCAAAAGATATATGAATTTAAAGTGTTCAAGAAGAACTAGTCATCAAATGTAACATGCAGCGACATCTATTGTACTAAAAATATGCTCACCAGATAACTTTTAGATCGACTGACCGGCTTTAAAAAAGTTATTATAGCATATGGCACTCTAGATTAGTCTACATGATGCTTCTTTGAAAATTTACATGCTATCATGATTTTCGTGCATTATAATTTAGCAGTTTAACATAGTGATAGATGGCGTTGTTCATCTCACTCTATTTTCTGAATCGCGGTGTTAAGATTTTCCGTAAAAGAATGGCCCTCGCCCGAGTCTTTTGCCACGAGTTTGCTTTTTCAACCGATGAAACAAAAAGGAGGAAGTTCTCAATTCAACGCGAATTTTTTTTTTATGTATTATTGTATGATCACGCATAACGTTTTACAGAGAATTCCGATAAGCATGCTCCTTTTTTTTGTGAAAAGCGTAGGTATATCTCAAAGTTGGTCCCATTTAAAATTGAAAAATCGTGTTTGGGTTAATTTCCTGCACATTTGGTGTGAACTTTCGACCTAGCTGGAGTATGATTGTCATCGAGTGTCTAAGGATGAAAACGTAAGGCTGTCGAGGCAAGCCCTTATTTGAAAAAAACATAAGTCTACCTACTTATTAAAGTTATATTAAATTGTTACCCACTTGAATAAAAAATATCCGCGATAGCATAGGTAATATGTCTATCTTTTAAGATTGACTTACACTCTCTTTAACTCTCTCTCTCATGTATGTGATGCAGACGAAGTTGCGCGGGTCAGCTAGTATTTACATAAACTTCATGTACAGTCAACCTTTGGGTTGACTTATGAAATAGGAAAACATAGTGATAAGGTAATGGATACAAAATAATGTCTAAAAAACTAACTTCGTGTTAACGAAAATTAATATACTTATATTGATACTAATACACACATACAGATAAAATAAACTAATAGATATTTTAACAAATACCGTAAGTTAAAAAGAAAATAACGAGAAACCTAATACTAATTATTATGACTAGACTTCAAATTGAGAGCTAGCATAGCTTATGAGTTTTGAAGCAAAAAGTGAAAAAAGTCTGAAAATTTCGCAGTTTATCAAATGTGTTAACTTTATATCAATACTGAATGTTATGCGTCGAAAATGCATAGCTTTTGAGTTTTAAAGCAAATAGTGAAAAAAGTCCCAACATTTCGTAGTTTATCCTGTGGTGCGCAGCGAGCACAAGTTTTTCGAAGTTGCAAATTTGGATTCGCATCACCCTAACTGATCTATACAACATATCAAAAATGCATCATGTAAATCCTGCTTTGCGATTTTAGCCTTTTTTAAAGTCGATTTCTACTGGCCTAGTGGAACACTGCACATTTGAGTAAAAATTCATGACAGTTATAACATAAAATGACCCACCAATGCTTGAAAAATGCTCTTGTATAATTTGTAAGCTTCCAGAATATTTTGATAAATGCTAAATAATTTCATACAGCAATCATCATTATTTATCATTAGATCATTTTCTTGTTCATCTCTTAGCTTCAGGATTTTTTTGATCCATTCGTTAACATATTTGGTTAACAATATCAAAACACGAATCGCATATAGAATATTCGTGTCAAATGTGGTATACAAGAGGGTACGAATTAATGTTAAAAAACTAAAATTAAACGTTGCATAAAATGCCACATAAATAAAGAGGTTGACACTGAAAATATTTATCACTGTGATCCAATTCCATTTAATAAAGCTCTTGACATTCTTACTGTTAAGACTGTTATGTATAAAATGGAAAATCTTGATAAGTAATATATTGTTTTGACTGTGAACGATGTTGAGTATAAACAACATTATCAAGCCGAAAGCAAAGTACATGTACGTGAAATTAAAAACAATCACTACGAAAATACTTCCATACGAGATATAATCGACATACATGTCATAAAAGGAATGCACTATGATAAAAAACACACTGAAACAACACATCAGATTACGCTTCAGTCCGTTGGGAGTAATATAATTATCTTGTATAGCATATTTAGGAGAGAAAAAAAGAAGAAGTAGACAGTTTAGGGGATAAAACATTCTTTGAACTTCTTTTTCTAGACAATTATTTAGCAATACTTCTGGTGGGTAAAATAACAATATTGAGTTGACTTTATCCTTTCGGACTAATTTGGAACTCTTTAAGGACATGTTGATAACGCTCACAGCCTTCTTACGAAATATGAAGTAGACGAATAAAAAAGTAATAAGTAGAAGTGCGTTGTAACAATAGAATAAGAAATTTCAATTATACAAAAGTACTTGTTACATTGATGCTATCTATATTACTTTAATCAATGAAACAAAAATATTTTTTTATCGGCTTAAAACCAACTGCCGTCTTCTTTTGATTATGTCTATATTTTCGGTATACCTAAGCACTGTTTGACTATTATACTTGAGACCTATGTGTCTAAATGACGTTTTGCGCTGTCTAAGCCAATCTTGTGGCTACCTGAAGACCGCTTGGCTATCTGCTGCACCGAAGAACGCAGTCTGAAAGTTGGTAACATCGCAAACTGTTTTGATTGTAATCATTTAGCTCCTGTTGTCTGCAGGATAAAGGCCTCGCTTTTTTTCTTAGGTCACGGTCATTAGTTTTGACTAATTAATCAAAAGAACTAAACAACTTGAAATATCGTTTTGTACTTAAATATTTACTAGTGATATCCTGGCAACTAGAAATATTCGGATGCAGCGGAATGTCTGTTGAAACTTCACCTCTAAATAAGACTGCAAATAGTACTTTTTGCAGATGTATGAAAAGGTAAAGTGGTGATCCTGCCGTTTTGCCGAAAAGATTTTGACAAAATTTCATACCCAAACAAATTTTAGCAACCTTTTTTTATACCATTGCAATATTTCGAATGATTTTAGTACGCATATTTTTATTTGGTCAATTTTTTACTTGGCAAAATATTACCAAGTATAATGTCATTATGGCATTTGGTCTTTAAGCAAATGATTTATTACAGCAAACAGTCTTCAGACAATAAACGTTTGGTGAAATGATTTGTTAAGACATAAAATATTAAGGCAAAAATAAGATTTTAAGGGAATTGTATAATCAAAAAATGCAATTTTATTGAAATAACTGATGACAAGACTTGCATTAATAGAAAAAAAGATATTGCCGCGGCAGCGGCCGGCGAGTGCCAGAAATGACTTGCATTCATAGAAAAAAGAGATTGTTTTTAGTAGGTTACCCGGAACTCAACTATTTAGATTAGGGTTAATTTCTTTAAACAAAATGGGTAGGTTAGGTTAGGTTAAAACTGTGACCTTCTACGCACGAGCCGAGCGAGCGAAGCGAGCCGTGTCGTGGAAGCGGCCGGCGAGTGCCAGAAACGACTTGCGTTCATAGAAAAAAGAGATTGTTTTTAGTAGGTTACCCGGAACTCAACTATCTAGATTAGGGTTAATTTCTTCTTAAAACAAAATGGGTAGGTTAGGTTAGGTTAAAACTGTGACCTTCTACGCACGAGCCGAGCGAGCGAAGCGAGCCGTGCCATGGCAGCGGCCGGCGAGTGCCAGAAACGACTTGCATTCATAGAAAAAAGAGATTGTTTTTAGTAGGTTACCCGGAACTGAACTATTTAGATTAGGATAATTACCTATTTAAAAAAAACTGACGATACTAAATACTACACTACTAAAAGAAAGCATTCACATAAATTACAAATTATATAGTAAAATGTAGCGTATTCAATTCAAACAAAACAAATAAACTAAACCTGCGCACTGAATATGTTCTCTGTGGCATCTTTTAAGCGCCGTAAAAAGGACTCTGATCATGACAAAGCAACACTATCCGGGCAGTGTGGTCTTAGCCGGTTCGAGTCCGGCACCACCTCGATTGTTTCTCAGCTAGTGAGGCAGTCGAGGTTTCGCCGGCCGCTTTAAATCGTTCTTTAATTTTGTGTCTTTGTGCCGCTCTTTTGTTCAACATCCCATGATGATTTTTTGGTCTTTGGCCTTCCTGTTCTTCACTGTTCTTCACTACGCCCTCCCGCCCTCCTTCGCGTGTAATTATTTATTCATGTTTTATGTACACTATAGAAAAAAAAAACAGAGAACAACATTTTAACAACATGTGGCCTACTTTCATTGTAATTGAGATGTCAACGTCTGCCTCACTTACGTTTATAGGTAAATCCAATTATTATAATACACTTCCACGTATTAATTTGTTTGGTCCTCCAATAACTTGATAACAGGCTGTAAGCGTTGTCAGCATGTCCTCTAATATTCCCAATTTATTTCGAAAGAAAAAAACTAAACAAATCATGTCATTTTATCCAGCTGAAGTGTTACTAAATAATCGTATTGAAAAAGAAATTCAACGAATGTTTTATCCTTTAAATTGTCTACTTTTTATAACGCTCTCTTCAAAATACACTATAGAAGATAATTATATTACACCAAACGGGAAGAAGCGATATATTTTGTCGTTTTTGAGTATGTGTTTTGTTGTAGTTTTAACCGCTTATGCCCTGCATATCGATTTAATCGTCCATCGTAATGTTCTACTACTGATCAGTCTCAATGTCATTCACGCTTACTTTACTTTTGGTTTGATAATGGTGTTTGTACTCAACATTGTTCAAAGTCAACACAATATGTTACTCATTACGAGTATTCAAATAATACAGAGAAGTTTCGATTTCAGTGAGAGTGTCAGATGTTTTGTTATTTGGAACTGGATCACAGTGATCATCATCTTTGGTCTTAACATCTTTATTTTCGTCGCATTTCATGTAGAGTTTCGTCCTGTGTTTTGGATATTAATTCGGAACTTCCTTTATATCACATTTGACGCAAATGTTGTATATGCGATTTGTGTTTTGGTATTGTTAACAAAATATGTCAATGAATGGAACAAAAATATCCTGAAGCTAAAAGATGAACAAGAAAATGATCTAATGATAAATGATGAAGGTTACTGTATCAAATTATTTAACATTTATCAAAATATTCTGGAAGCTTACAAATTATACAAGACCATTTTTCAGGCGTTGGTGTGTATGCATGTGTAATAAATTGAATATTTTAAGTGGGACATTATGCTAGAAACAAATTCCATAAGATGTGGCTACTTTTATTTTATCTCTTTTTTAATGAAAACAATTTTATACATATTAATATTCCTTTAATTCAGGCAACTAAGGCCCATACAAAATACAATACAAATATTAAAATAAAATTACAACTTTAAAATATACTAATACATACAAAATATAACTTATACTAGCACTACTTAATACTAGCTGTTGCCCGTGACTTCGTTCGCATGGAAGGAGAATAAAAATAGCCTAGGACCTATTCTCAGACGTACCAAATATACACAAAAAAAATCATAAAAATCGGTCGAGTTCGCTAACAAACACTGTGACACGACATATTTATATATATATATTTTTTAATCAAATGATATTAAAAAAAAAAACAAAATGCAAATTATCTTCAAAGATCTTCGGAAATAATTGAAAATTCTTCTTTTACAGATATTATTTACCACGGTCTATGTTTTTCTGCGCAATTTATGTTTTTTGGAGATGCGATTACAAATGGAGAAAGAATCAGCAAAATTAGTGGTAACATTTAGACTTTTAATATTTGCTTGTCAAGTCGGGTACAGATTATTAGCTACACAAAACTAGCTGAGTGCAATAAGCCAAAAAATACTCAAAAGGTGGAACGAAGTTTATAGTGGTCGGATTTTCATGGAATCATTTGGTGCTCGAAGAGGGTGTTACCTGGAAAGATTTCCGGGAGTTTTGAAAATGGTGATTTTATAGTGATTTATATTTCGACGTGCACTTTCCAAATTTTCATTTAGCCACCACGTATCTTTGCCGCTCTCGCTACCAAATTGGAAAAATGGCGCCCAAAAACAGTTTTTTGACGATAACTTATTTCCGACTCATTTTGCGATAAAAATAGTTACTAATAAATTAAACTACCGAAAATTGCCTACTACCTATATAATATGATCAGTTTTTTTTTTAATCAATAGTTTCAGCGTACGAGAGCCGCAAGAAACATCTGCACCAACGCGCGTTTTTCGTATATGTTAAGAAATAATATTTCTCTACGCATTGAAAACACAACTCTGGTTGCAGTCACATGAAAACCTGAAAATGGGGCCACTGTGTACTTTGTTCCACATTTTTATCTAATTGCACTCAACTAAACATGCATGGAAGACGTTGCGTTGGAAGGCCTCCCACTAGGTGGACCGATGTCCTGATGAAGGTTGCGGGAATCCGCTGGATGCGAGTCGCGCGGGACCGGTCAATGTGGCGACACTTGGGGGAGGCATAATAATATGTCCAGCAGTAGACGTCTTTCGGCTGAAATGATGATGATGATGAAACTTGCATTGCAGTTGTATTGTAGTGTGTTCGGGTACGCATTAGAATATATGGTTAATGTAGCATTGTAAGTCGTGTTGCAAATAATCTGCACTCTGCACTCTGCTCTGATTATGACAGCAGAGGTGATCGTTCGGGATACGGGTTATCACATTTTCCAAACTCTTTTAAACGTATAATAAAATAACTTTACAGCTAATTTGGAATCAGGGTTTCAAGACTGTCTTCATTGAATTTGTTACATTTCTATGGATAATCAAGGATATTTTAATGGTTATTTATCACAGTTTTCAATGCGAAAAGTTCTACTTAGCCATTGCGGAAGCTGAAACGGCGTGTATACAGCTTATGAAAAACAGGAACTGCCCAAGTATGTACCACCATCATCTTAATGGCATCTTTCTTGACGACCCGAATGGCGCAGTGATAGTGAGGCTGCCTTACGTTCTTGGGGTTCCCGGGTTCGAATCCCGGTAAGAGCAAATGTTTGTGAGATGAGCATGGACATTTTGTTTCCGAGTCATGGATATTTATGTGTATAATAAGTATGTATTTACAAACAAAAAGTATCTATGTAGTGTATAAACTATCTGGTGTGCACGACACAAGCCTCGTTGCTTATTGTGGCACTAGAGGGCGCTGTGTGTAATGTCCAGCGATATTTATTATTATTTTATTATTATTAATGCCCTTGTCCTAAATACTATTTGGGGCCGCGTTTTCTTCTCCCATTCTCCCCTGTCAGACATCACGGCATCATTTACTCCATTCTCTTTCATATCATTCTTTACACATCCATCTTTTGTCTGCCCAAGTACAGTCCAAAGATATTATATTCATAATTCATCCGTATGTCATTTAAGAATGCCTTTTCAACAAAACTGATGATGAGTGTGAAGATTTTATGGTATTCATTTAAGTTTTTCTTCCAGACGATCAAGTACGTCTTTGCAAGAAAGTGCTGCAGGCAAATCGTTCGTTCAGCAAGATAACCGCGTGTGGCCTGTTCTATGTAGACGCTAAGCTACCAATTTGTTTCATAGGGCTTCTCGCCAGCTATGTTATTGTCCTGTTGCAATTCGCTTTTCTATGAAACAAAACAACTACTCAATTCAATAAACAGGACTTGAAAGATATGTTTCAGTTAAATTGACAGTTTAAAATTCTCTTGGAACCGTCAAATACGCTGTTGTTGATGCTGTTCCTGTATCCGTAGTTGTTGCACACCCAGGTTGATGCCTATTTTTACTGCTCTGAAAAAGTATCAAGACTATCTTGGAGCCGTCGAATACGCTATTGTTGATGCTGCTCCTGTATCCGTAGTTGTTGCACAACCAGGTTGATGCCTCTTTTTACTGCTCTGCAAAAGTATCAAGACTATCTTGGAACCGTCGAATACGCTGTTGTTGATGCTGTTCCTGTATCCGTAGTTGTTGCACAATCAGGTTGATGCCTCTTTTTACTGCTCTGCAAAAGTATCAAGACTTAAGGTCATGGCACAGGCACACTATACCGGCACCGCTCCAACCCAGCAATTAACTGGTCAATCAAATAAGAGCATTAAGTCGTGTGTCGTGTAATATAATTGTTTATCATATCGGCGACAAAAAGGAAGTGTTTCGGAAGTACTCTTTACCAATAAATAAAATATAAAAGTAATTTTGTGTTTTCTTTAAATAAATATGCTATTAAATTCATCTTTATTTTCTTAAGCTTTGTTCATGAAGCAATCTACGCCCTTACCGGGTACCGCTAATAGTGTAGCGTGGTATGCGCACATACATGCATCCATCTTTTTATACGACTGCCAAGGAAGTGCTATTCTACTGTTTTTCGCGCGTATCTTGTACGTATATTTCTTTGTAAGCTTCATGACCGCGTATATTCCGAATGGCTGAATGGATTTCGACGATGAAGATCTCATTATATTTGTTTCAAAAACCCAAGTGACCTGAAACAGGTGTTTAAAAAGAGAAGGGGCGTAATTTTATACCTATCGAGTAACGTCATGTACCTTGCAAAGTAAAGGAAATTACAAAAATAGTAAATCAAAATCAAAATCAAAGCATTTATTTCAAATAGGCCAGTTCCAGGCACTTTTGAATTGTCGAAACAAAAATGAAAATTAAATGTAGCTACAGTCACAGTCACAAGACATAAAAACTGTGAAAGTACTGTAGTTGCCCATTCCCTAGCGTAGATCTCTATGGAGAAGAACGGGCAAGAAACTCCATGGACACTCTTTTAAAACAAAATGTTGTTACAAAATCTTGGTTACATCATTCAAGTTAGGTACAAAATATATAAAATATAGGTACATTATACAATATTTGCAGTCGGATTTTATTATTCTTATAATTAAATGTTACTTATTCTTTACTGTTGTGTATGTTCCATTCCGGACAGATCGAACACACCTGAATCTCCTTCAAGTCTGAAAGATAGTACTAGCCTCCTCCACTTCAGACCAATAATCACAGGTGCGAGTCGGAAGTAGTCATCATCATTGTTAAATTGTTAAATATAATAGAAATTCATGAAAAAAATACAGTTTTATTTTAAGCCACAAACCTTCAAAGTATCAACACCAGTGTTGCGTAGCAATAAAGATAGTCGATAGAGTTTTCACGATGTATTATAAGAAAGTGTGTATACTTCACAATCATCATCATGACACCCGGGGTTATTAGATTACACACAATTTCACATTAGAGCCTGGCGGTAGTTTTGTCCAAGTTAATTATTTCAATTCCTTGGGGACTTGGGAAGTTATCTCGACCACATAATCATTATCCTGCTGTTGTCTTATGCTCTTTGGGGTCTTTGCGATAAGTTTTTTTCCCTTCCATTCCCCCTTGTTAACAGCCACACTATCATTTAATCCTTTTTCTTTCCTAACTTTCCTCAATCAATCGCATATTTTTTAGGTTTTTCCCACGAACGTTTCGAAAAGTATGGTATAGCAGTTTTAGCAAACCGTTATGAATAAAATACACTATGGGCTTTTGAAATTATGTAGTCGCAACTAAGTTTAGTTCAACTTAGATCGACAAAAAAGTTGAAGTTACTTCGTTTAAGTAGACACATCCCTAAAACATCTGCCGCACGCAAAATACGCGCTTTGGAAGTGGAGTTGCGGACATCAGCCCGTTATACAATACAACCATCTGCCATAAATATTTTATAATTTTCAGCCAGGCATCACTTTTACTTGTTGTTTAAGTTTCGGGTATTACTTGTTGTTCAAATTTCGGGGGAAGGACTGCTGATGGATGTAGTTTGATTTTGTAGTATCTTGGATGCCAAGTTTTTACCAACATTGGTTAAATTCCCATACAATGTGAATAAAATTTATGTGGGACCACCACGCGTGAATCACGGAAATAAGACCGGTAATCACGGCAGTTATTAGGTAAAATGCAGCCGAATTAAGAACTCCTTCTTTTAAGAAGTCGATTGAAAAATAACTTAAAGCTTATCGTATTTATTTGTTACACACAATTATTTTACAGAATAGCGAATTGTAGCAGTATAATAACGTAGTTGGTGAGTAGTGCTATCAAACGTATTGGTAGAGCTCCGTCTACATAGAACAGGCCACATGCGGTCATCTTATTGAAATTTCTATTTGCCTGCAGCACTTTCTTGCAAAGACGTGCTTGATCGTCTGGAAAATGTGAATATGACTGTTCGGTAAAACCATTACGGGACACTGCGGAAAAGGCTCCGAAAACGATCGCCTCTGTTAATAACAATAATAGTACTCTTGTCCCGATGGCCAATGTCAGCGGAGATAAGCCATCAGTACGTGAGATATTATAATGCATAAGTGTGTGTGCACACACAGGTGCACTCTCTGTTCCTTTAATCTTATGGTCCCATTGGATGGCCATCGGACACGACCGGAAAAGATCAGGCGCAGGAGGCTTAACGAGCATTCTGAGGCCCGGGGGTAACATGCCCCCAACATCCAAACTCCGGGTCGCTACTGAGAAATTCTTAGTGGAAAAACCCAATAGCACTTTTTGCCGGACCCACTCCAACCCAGGACACCACGCTCAGCAGTGTCGCTTGCTACCACAAGACCAACGGAGGAGTTAAAATGACTGAAGTTCTGTTAGTATCGGCAGCCGAGCAGCAGTTGGTCCGTATCGGGTTGACTGATCGTTTTAAAGACCATCTAGCGAGTAGGATCCTTATTTAGCAAGTTTGTACGTACTTGGACAGTTCTTATTCTTTATAAGCTGTATACAAGCCGTCTCCGCTTCTTCAATGGCTATATAAAACTTCTCGCATTGCAAGTTGTGAAAAATTACCAGAAGTATGTCCTTGCTTATCCATAGAGTCAATACTAATGTTATCATCGGCGTTTGCATGATCTCAACCTGAAAACATAAATAACATAGTTTTTAAACGACTACCTTGATAAAAAAAAACTTAGTGTTTCACGTAGTCACGAGCACCAGTATGCTTACAATGCTTATGCATAGTTAGCAACTTTTATAAGTGTTTTTCTCCTACTGTTTTGATTAAAATTTCATGTTGTTTCGATCATTATATTATAGAACTCATATTTTTATGTAGATCCTATCTCCAAGTTGCAATCGGTATTTCTCGCAAAAATTGCGTTTCCATTTTGGAAAGTGTACCATTTGTAAGACAAGTTATGGTTGTGGCGACGTAGTCTCTTAGAATACAGAATTTAATAGATTTTCTGAACCCGTGATTGTCAAAAAGTAAATGTTACCTGGCGCTGTAAAATTGTTTGATCTCCTATCATTTGTAACACTATTTCCACGAAAATTAAATTCCAAGTAAATACATTGACAGTCGTAAATAATATCTGTAAAACAAGGTGATTATGCCATAAGGTTGAAGTATTTTTGTTCATAACGATTCTTCGTATAGAGTACCTTCCAGTACTTACCAATACTTGAAAAATGGTTGTGTACAATTTGTATGCTTCTAAAATATTTCTATAAGTCTTGAATAGATTAATACAACAAAATTTATCACTTTCTTGTTCATCAGCAAGCTTTATGATTGACAAAATCCATTCATTGAGATATTTCGTTAACAGTACCATAACACGAATTGCATAAACACAATCCATGTTAATTTTTATAAGCAGGCATGTACGAATTAAATCAGGCAAAGATTCCAAACTGTTTACAACTACTGCATAAAATACTATCCAAATGAAGCAGTTTCCACCAAAAGCGATAAAAACAGAGATCCAGTTACCAATGATGACACTTTTGACACTCTTACTAAAATCAATACTTGTATGTATAGCCTGAATCAACATAACGAGAAAGATGTTGTTTTGACTGTGGACGATGTTAAGAACAAAAATCATTAATGCACTTCCACAAATAGCCACGAATTCCAAAAAAATCAAAAACGAATTCATCATACACTAGGTAGGCTAGTTCACATATACGAATTATTATGTTCGGTGGTTAGTTTTTATCAGCAAGCCAAATTTTTGGAATAATAAAATAAGAACCGACAGTAAGTAGAAGTAACAGGTTGAACTTGCGAAGGCTATAATATAATTCGTATTTGAAAACTAGCCAAGTCAGACCTTAGTCTACAATATATTCTCCTAAGTTATAAGAAAAAATGATATTTTATGTTGTTATAGATAAATTTCAGGACTGACCATTGAACTTGGCACCCATTTAGATTTCACTTATTTTGTCGTTGAAGTCAACAACCAAGGCATATATCATAATATTGAACTTGGCTCTCATTTCACATTTATGTTTTTGATGGGATATCATTACTTTTTGTACATACGCCATCTAGTGTCACTTTTAAATAAATCAATGGAGGCGGCATGGTGTAGTGAGTGAGTTTCTGAGAATGATAATAGGTGGCGCTAGTGGTTGTAGAATACGGTTAGTTACGCGTAACAAATATGAAAATCTACTATATTCTTATTTATAAGTACAAAAACGGAAATATTTGGATTAAAGAAAATTAAGGGTGGTATTCAACTCGTTATATATTCACGTAAAGATCATAAAATCCACATATAGAGATTTACAGGCACTAATTAATAAGTTAAGTGAAAATTATAATAAAATGATAAAAAATTACCAGTTTCTGATTTTTTCCTTTGTATTCACCTAATTACCTATCTGCATGCCAAATTTGAACTTTCTAGGTCATCTGGAACTGGGTTATAGTTTTGATCTATAGGTCAGTCATAAAAATGACGATTTTTGGACGTTCATATCTAAATAACCGTTAGAGATATGTTTATAAAATTTGGAACACATATACATCTTGCTAGTCTCAATATATGAGCCAAATTTGACAAGTTTAGGTGAAATAGTTTTTGAGTTATGAGGGGCTCAAAAGTGGCTCCAAATGGTTCGTGTAATATTACACACTGTGAGCTGCGCGCCAGAACTTGGCTTGACACGCTCCCGCGTGTCTAGATTGACAAGGTAATCAATAAAAGTAATAAGGCTTTGACATTAATAGCTTTTATTAATTAAAATTGATAAATAAGGTGTTCACCATCAACGACCATCTTGGAAATCTCAATAACTTCCATCTTAGTTATTTCACAGAAAAGCGAACTGCAACAGTATGATAATGTAGCTAGTGAGAAGTCCCATCAAACATATTGGTAGTGTAGCGTCTACGTAGAATAGACCACATGCGGACATCTTAGTAAACGTTCGATTTGTTTGTAGCACTTTCTTGCAAAGACGTACTTGATCTTCTGTAAGAAAAACAATTATTAAAATAAAGGGTAACCATAAGGAAGCCGAAAAGCATTTGTTCTCGAAAAAAGTCGTTTCCAAGCAGTGAAGTTACTTAACTTACTTTACACCTTACCCGTAGCCTAAAACCTGAAATCTAGAAAGTGTAATTCCCAAAATGTTTGGCACGTACTTGGACAATTCCTGTTCTTCATAAGCTGTATACACGCTGTCTCAGCTTCTTCAACCGTTATATAGAACTTCTCGCATTGCAAGCTGTGTATGAATGCTAGAAATATGTCCTTAGTTATCCATAGAATAGTAATGCATATCATCACCGGAGTTTGCATGTTTTTGATTTGCTAGAAAAATTAAATATGATGACTATTTTAATTTCCTTATTGGCGTTCGTCAGTTTTATGGATGGGGGGGTGTGCGATCGATCGCAAAATGATAACATCACCATCATGATGGATATAGGCTTTCCCTCTGCCACACTTCCGTTCAAACGTTTATGTGTCGTGAGTAAATGATAACAGTGGTACATTATTGTAACAATAAAAAGTTACCTCGATTTGTGATTTTCTTTGATTTTCATTCATTTGTAACATTGCCTCCACAAAAAATAAGTTGCGAGTAAATACATTGACCGTGGTAAACAGTATCTGCAATAGAGAATATTATGACGCTAGCAAGCAATTCTTATTTTATTATGAGCCTATGTTGACCTACTGCAGGGCAAAGACCTCCGTGCGCTCTCTATCTCCTTTAAAAATCGAGCCCAGCTCATCCCGCCGCCGCCGCCGCCTCGTTCCGAGTCTGCCGCGAAGTCGTTTTCTGTCAGTCGGGATCCACGGGGATCCACGGTGTGGTTAATTTTGCCAATTACGCCTCCGACATGCGGCAGGTGTGACTAGCTTAGTTTCTCTTCAACTAAGCAGCTGTAAGGTCAGCAGCTATTTGTGCTTTTTTTTCTGATGCGGTCCGTAAGTCCCGACTCGCAAGCAATTAAATATGATACAAAAAGTAGCGTGGGTATTTACCAAAACTTGAAAAATGATCTTGTATAAACTGTACGTTTCCAAAATATTTTGATAAATGTTAAATAATTTGATACAACATGTGTCATTTTCTTGTCGGTTACTGTTCAATTCCAAAATAGTTTTAAGCCATACATTCAGGTAATTTGTTAACAACACCATAACACGAATTGCGTACACACACTCCATGTCAAATTTGGTAAGCAAGTAGTTACGAATGAATATTGGTAAGTCAGAGAAACCGTAATTGAACATTGTATGAAAAAGGAGCCATATAACAACGTTGACACTGAAAGCTATTAAAACTGAGATCCTGTTCCAAATAATATAGTATCTGATACTCTAGCGAAAATCGATGCTTTCATGTAAAATCTGAATCATTACAATTAGCAAGATGTTGTTTTGACTGTGAACAATATTGAGTAAAAAAGTAATGGTCATACCGATGACGAAGTAAATGTAGGAAAAGAATATTGAAAGTGAGGTTATAGTGTCACTGTGAATATTATTGTAGTCTAGAGAGGATTCATTAAAATACATGTAATAAACACAGATCACATAAATATAGCACAAACTTAATAACGAGAGCATAGTACGCATCTTTCCGTTAGGAGTAATATAATTATTTTGTACACTGTATTTCGAAGATAACAATAGAAATAGTGGACAGTGTAAAGGATTAAACATTGTTTGAACATATTTTTCCAGACGATTATTGAGTAATACTTCTGTTGGATACAGTGATAAATTTGGTTTCGTTTTATTCTTTCCGAATATTTTCATAAGCTTAAACGACATTATTAACAGCGGCAATGTTACTAGTCTGGTTTGAAATGATTAATGAATTCAACGTGGAAACATAAAATTTAAAAAAAAGTAGGTATGCGTCTATGATCGTATCGTTGAATGGTGATTGTGAAGTTGATATTATTACAATTATCGTAATAGCATTTGACAGTACTAGGCAGAATGCACGGTCGTAAAAGACGGGATCCCTTCTTTTTGCATAATGTTCTTTTTATTAATATACTTTGGCACAACTGTTTTGGCATAATTTGTTTTGCCATAATATATAATACTTTGCAAAATTTTTTTTGGCATACAGTTTATGTTGGCATAATCATCTTGAAGGCTTATTTGTTTCGGAATAAATTGAATTCGCATAATATTACTAGGCATAATGATCATTAGCATAATAGTATTTATGCATACAATTAATATAAATACCGGAATCAAATTTTGAGTTACTTTTACGTATTTATTTTGAATTAAAAATTCATTGCTGCACTGGGGCAGCAGGCTGCCGCGGGTGCTGAAAACCTCAAACGGCGCAAATACAATAATTTAATTGGTAATTATGTGTTTGAGCCGTTTGGGGTTGAAACACTAGGGCCATGGGGTCCGAGTGTTTCAACCAGCTAGTTATCCACCTAGTTTTTCGAGAAATCGCCAAACGGTTGGTCGACTCTTCACGTGACCAGAGGGCTTTTGGCCAAAGAATAAACATTGCTATCCAACGTGGCAATGCTGCCAGCCTTTTGGGCACTTTTCTTGTTGACAGCGATGTGGATGAATTTTTCGACGACCTTTTTGATACTTGTAAATATTTTTATTTCTATTATAGAGTTAATAAGTAAGTAATGTAAATATTATTATTCTGTGTGTAATAAAAATTACGCAAGATAATTATTATATGCGATTTCCTCCTAAAGTTCTCATCAAACGTTGTTTATATTATACAAACGTAGCATTTTGGAAATTATTCTATTATGAAATAATTTTCTTTTCACGAAGTGACAATGACTATTTCAAACGAAAATTGGTTTTGAATTTTGTATTTGCTGGTGACAATATTTTCAATGTTGTAGCTATCTAACTATAAGTTATTTTATTATAAATTATGTTTACACTATACTTTAGGTATTCATTTATTATATATAATTAAAAAAAAAAACAATACTTACGGTTTAGGCATTTGTTATTCACTTCATATTGCAAGAAATCATAGAAACTAGGATTACTTCAATTACTCAAGAAACTAAAGAATTAATTTGAAAAATGGTGTATAGAATTTTTTCCATAAAATACATATGAATAGTGTGACTAGTTGGCTTTGCAACAATCATGGTAAAATACAAAACTTAAATATCTGTGCGGTAGAAAAAAAAAACATAAAAATGTGTCACCTACAGGTGACACTGGGCATTGAAGAGTTAAGAGGCTCAATAATACGCATTGTGGTAATTTATTATGCCGTGGCGATAAAATTTGGATTCATTTGTTCACAAAATTCTTACTAAACAGTCTGGATCTTCAGCATTGGAATTAAGGGAAAATGGGCAAAAATCAATACGCCTCACTGCATCACCTTAGAACAAGTGGAGTCCGCTAGAAAAAAAATTGACAACACATCATCTTCTTCTGCAGGAAGATGAATGTGTGCCTTCTTCTCGAATCCGCTAATAAAATTAACCAAATACTCTTGCTTTTAGTAACCAGTGGTACGGAAAACGTATTCCTCATTTTCAAACGAAGCTATTTGAAATACGGTACTTACACGAGTAAGTACCGTATTTCAAATAGCTTCGTTTGGTTGATACGAATCGAGGAAAAGAAAAGTCGTTTTGTTAGAATTATCTACTAATTTTAATTATGGTGTTTTTTTACATTAACATCTGAGCGATGTAGTTTTGTTTCAATTATCAATTTTTGGTCGAGAGAAGGAAAATTTCTAAAGAAACTCGAAAGTTCGTTTACTCCGATACCACTCAGATTCCCCCTAGTTATCGGGGTTAAATTTCATCCATTTCAAGAACCCAATAACCAATCATTCTGTAGATACAGGTGTAATAATAAATAAAAGTAGTGAGGTTTTGACATAAATCGCTTCATTTAACAAACCACCATCTTAAAAATCTCAAAAACCTCCATCGTAGTTGTTTCACAGGAAAACGAATTGCAACAGTATAATCACGTAGCTAGTGAGAAGTCCCAGCAAACATACTGGCAGAACAGTGTCGACATAAAACCGACCACACGCGGTCATCTTACTGAACGTTCGATTGCCAAGCGAGCGAGAAAAGTCAGGTATGACTGATTGCCAGAGTTTAGGGCCAGTGACTACTTGTTACGATTGCCAAAGATGTACAAATGAAAACCGGGACCAACGGCTCAACGTGCTTTCCGAGGCACGAAGGAAACTCTTTATGTAATTGACTGATTCACGGACCAACTTAGGCGAGTGCGGCTTAACGGCTTAACCTATTATTATTAGTTGATGTGTCGATGTTTTATCTACCATCGATGAATATCGATCATCCCTAGCAAAAGCTCTGTCGAATCGAGTAGTAAATACCAGCGCTGAGACTTTTTTTAAATGTCACAGCACATTGCTGAGATAAAAGTCTTTTAGCCTTGCACAGGACCATTTTGATTGTTTTTTTTATTTTTCTCTTGTTTACTTTTTTATATAATTTTGTTTCTGTTATGTCCTGTGTAAGTTTAATAATATTTTTTCTTTTTTTCTTTCTTTTTCATTCTACCGGCTCAGTTGTTGTTAAACTGCAATAGCGAACATACGTACGAATCGCGCGCGCGTGCTCTAGTTAAGAGTAGTCTGCAGACGCAGCACAACACCGTCGTCGCGGTGTACCTACGTCGATCTATCGCGGTCAGTGCTATGACCTAGTTACAAGTGATGCAATCATGAAGTGTTTTTAATAATTGATTGTTTAGGTGTTAACTCGCCTTACAATTAAATAATGGCCTCACAGTCACAGCCCATTAAGTTAAAAACTGACCTGGAAAAACGGCTGTATGACGGTTACATCCAGGAGAAAACCGATAGAGAAAACCTGCAACTAATGGTACGTAATCTAAATGATCACATTAATAGCTTGCAGGAACAAGTACTAGCCCTTCAAGGAGAATTGAATTGCTTGAAGGAAAAAAAAGAACCTAGAGAACAGGAAAGTCAAACAATATCTTTTGCCCAGCGTCCTAAAAGTGACGTTGAATTTTGCACAGACGAGGATGAGCTCGCTAAAGAGACTGAGTGGATTAGGGCCAAGAGCAGGAAGAAGAGGAAGCTTAACACCTCGCAATCTCCAAAACAACAACCCGGAACAAGTGCCCAACAGGAAAATCTCCGAAAAACTGAGAAAGAGACTCCCGTAAAAAAAGTGCCCCCGCCACCGCCAATCATAATAGACGAAGTTAAGAACTACCAAAAGTTCTATGACTCTCTAATTGAAACTACACCAGCGGAATCATTTACTGCAAATATGTTAAATGGCGATTGTGTGAAAATTAACGCCAAAACAGAGGACTCATATAGAGTAATTTCCCGGCTTTTAGCAGAAAAAGATCACCATTGGCACTCGTACGAGGATAAGCAGGCTAGACCAATTAGAGTTGTTGTGAAGAAGTTACATTCTTCTTGCCAACCTGATCGAATCAAAAACGACCTAACAACACAAGGTCTGAAAATTGAAAAAGTAGACAGCAAATTGAGCTGGAAGAGTAAAGAACCACTCAACATGTTCGTCTTATCATTTAATAATGAAGAAGATGTCAATAAAATCTATGGCATTAAATACATTTTAGGGTGTAAAATTGAAATACACCCACTCAAACATCCCAAATTAATTCCCCAATGCAAGAGGTGCCAGGCATACGGGCATACTCATAAATACTGCAGAAAAGAGCCCAGGTGTGTAAAATGCACTGGCAAACACCTTACAGCCAACTGTACGAAATCTCCGCAAGAGAAGCCAAAATGTGTTCACTGTGGTCTGCCTCACCCTGCCAACTATAGAGGGTGTGAAGTAGCTAAACAGATGCAGATTTTGAAGAACAAAAATATTAAAAAGAAAATTGTGGCACCAACTACCCAACAGTCTTTGCAACTAAGAAATTCAGACAGAAACAACACACAAACACAGGCACAGAAAACGAGTCTCCAGTCATTTGCAAAACCCATGCAAGTAAACAAGACTGGTTCCTATGCGGAAGCTGCAAAATCAAGATCTCAGCCTGCAAATCTAGAGGATAAGATTAACCAGATTTTAAAATGTATTACTTCATTCGACAAGAGATTAGAGAAACTAGAGTCCAGCACTAAAACAGCTGTTTTAAGTCATCAAAAATGAATAACACCCTTAAAATAATGGCGTGGAACTCTAATGGGCTCCTCAAACATCAAAATGAGTTGCAGGCGGTCCTGGACACAGAAAACATTGACGTGTGTTTGGTCTCCGAAACGCACTTCACTAAACAATCTTTTGTGAAATTTAGAGGATACATGGTATACAATTCGCTGCACCCTGACAACTCTGCCAGGGGAGGCAGCGCGGTTATAATCAAACACACCATAAGTCACTACGTGCAATGTAAATATGAAGAACAAGACATTCAAGCCGTGGCAGTATCTGTTAAAAACAAATCTTGTTCCATGTCCATTGCAGCCATTTACTGTCCCCCACGGCACATGATAAGAAAAGAGCGGTATTTACATCTCTTTGAATTGTTAGGCCAGAGATTTATCCTAGGCGGCGATTTTAATGCTAAGCATACGCATTGGGGATCAAGACTTACAACGACTAAGGGAAGGCAGCTCTTAAGCGCAGTAAAAGATACCGGTTCTGAAGTTATGAGTACAGGAAAACCAACATACTGGCCCACTGACCACCAGAAAATACCGGATCTTATAGATTTTTTCATATGCAAAAACATATCCGCCAATTATGTCAGCGTGGAGGAAGGTTTTCATATGAACTCGGACCACTCTTCGCTTATACTAATGCTAAGTCTAAAAATCCTACTTAAAGAAAGCCACTTAACCCTGGTTAATAAGTTCACAGATTGGGAAAGCTTTTCTCTTGATCTAGAAAATATTATCGACCTTAAAACTCCGATAAAAAAGCAAGATCAGCTTGACTCAGAAGTAAACAAGTATATTGTCAATATACAACAATGTGCGTGGAACAACACACCACAATTAAAACGTAAATATAAGGGATTTACCTATCCTAAGGAAATTGTGGATTTACTTACTGAGAAAAGGAAACAGTGGCAGTAAAACACGATGCCCGCGAGATAAAACATCACTAAATAATTTAACTAAAAAATTAAAGAGAAAAATTCTACATTTTGAGGATACAGCTCTGAACACCAACCTTCTGCAGCTAACCAATGACAAATCAACAGATTACTCCCTCTGGAAGGCAACAAAAAATCTAAAAAGGCCAATTAAACAAATACCGCCCATCAGAGATAGCGACGGAAAATGGGCCATAAGCAATGATCAGAAAGCTGTAAGGTTTGCTCAGCACCTAGAAGAAACTTTTAAGCCCAATGAAAACCTGGTAGAATTACTTGAGAGTGAAAACTTAGCAGAAAACCAGAGAATTAAGCTTGTGACTCCTAAAGAAGTAATGAGAGAAATTCAAAATAACATTAGTGCCAAAAAGTCTCCGGGTTACGACCTCATTACAGGTGAGATTCTAAAACACCTCCCGCGTAAGGCTGTAGTTAAGCTGACCAAACTTATTAATGCTGCATTTATTTTAAAACACGTACCTGCGCCATGGAAGGTCGCTGAAGTCATTATGATTGCGAAGCCTGGGAAACCACCACATGAAGCATCATCATACAGACCTATTTCTCTGTTGCCCGTGCTATCAAAGTTATTCGAAAAACTATTATTGAAGCGATTAAAACCAGTAATAGAAGATAAAGACCTTATTCCAAATCATCAATTTGGCTTTAGGGAGAAACACTCTACAATAGACCAGGTTCATAGAATAACTAATATCATTGAAAAAACACTAGAAAATAAAGAAGTCTGCGCCACTGTATTTTTAGATGTGGCGCAAGCTTTTGATAAAGTTTGGCATAAGGGTCTAATATTCAAACTCAGGCGCATGCTCCCAGAATTTTCAGATATACTAGAGTCGTATATAAGTAATAGAATGTTCAGAATACGGCAAGAGGATGCATATTCCGAACTAAAACATATAAAAGCTGGGGTACCACAAGGAAGTGTGCTAGGCCCGATTTTGTACTTGTTATACACATGTGACATTCCAGAACTGGAAAACAACACCATTGCGACCTTTGCAGATGATACTGCAATTATGGCTACCGGTTCAACCCACAGAGAAGCAGTAGAAAAAGTTCAACTAGCTGTGAACAAAGTTTATGACTGGACACAAAAATGGAAGATCAAACTGAATGAATCTAAATCAATTCACATTGACTTCACAAACAAACACCCGGACTATCACCCAATCTATATAAATGGCATGCAAGTGCCTTACGCTAATACAGCCAAATACCTTGGCATGACTCTCGATACCAAGTTGCGTTGGAAAGCTCATGTCAAAAAGAAAAGACAGGAACTCGACATACGTTATAAAAGTATGTATTGGTTACTTGGAAGGAAATCCTGTCTATCAATACATAATAAAATAACCATATACAAGCATATACTGATGCCAATTTGGACGTATGGTATCCAACTTTGGGGCTGTACTAAACCAAGCAACATCAAAATTATCCAACAATTCCAAAATAAAGTACTCAGGGATGCTGTGAATGCACCCTGGTACATAAGAAACGACGACCTTCACCGTGACCTTAAAATGGAATTCGTCACCACAATCATCAAAAAATTTGCTGAAGCCCACGAACACAGACTACACCGACATGTGAATGTTGAGGCTATCCAGCTGCTAGACAACACAGACTTAGTGCGTAGGCTAAAAAGAACTAAACCATTTGAATTAATGTAGTGTAAGTAAGTACTAACAAAGTGAGTGAATAATAGTAACATTGTTGTGCTATACATATAACACATGAACATAGTGTTTTAATATAATATATCAGACTCTAAGAAAGTGCTACGGACTTGTGTAAAAGTGCAAATAGACACTATTCTTAGTATTAACATTATTTATAACGTAGCATATTAAGTTAGAGTTAAATTACTTATTAGTCTTTTTAGGCTAGATTGTAATTAATTTATTAAGAATTCTGTTCTTAATAACAAAGGGAAAAAAAAAAAAAAAAACTACCGGCTAATCTGACAAAGAGCGAGCAGACCGTGCTCAGAGACTAGCAAAGAAAGAACGCAACAAAAGCTAGACTGAACCAGCAAAAGCAGTCAAAATTGAGAAATGTATTAAATAAAAATATATATACAAACTGTCGCATCAAACATTTATTGATTGTAAAATCTCAAGTGATTCCATCAAGTTTTCTATTGTTTCACAGAAATGCGAATTGCAAGAGTATAATAACGTAACTAGTGAGAAGTCCTATCAAATAAATTGGTAGCGCAGCGTTTATATAGAATAGGCCTCACGCCGTCATTTTACTGAACGATTGATTAGTCTGCAGAACTTTCTTGCATAGACGTGCTTGCTCATCTGTAAAGAAAAACAGTGATTGTTTGGTTGAATGAGATATTCTAAAAATCCTGTTAAGTTATGTGCAAGCTAAGCCCTATGAAAAAAACGCAGAAATTGATTCACTCAAAGTGAAAAACAAGTTGAAACTTAAGATACTTACTTGGACAGTCTTTGTTCTTTAAAAGCTGTATACAAGCCGTTTCAGCTTTCTCAACAGATATATAAAATTTCTCGCATTGCAAACTGTGGAAAAACGCTTGTAATATGTCCTTAGCTATCCATAAAATCGTCACGAGCGTCACCAACGAGGGCTGATTCTCTTTAATCAGCTGAAAATATTTCATTTGTTTATAAGCCTGTGATTAAAGAATGAGACACAAATGAGACAGATATGATCACAGATACGAGTGTTATCTGTGATTGGTAATAATTTATGTTTCCTCAGCTTAAAAAATAAGCACCAATAATAATTATAATTAACGTATTAATTAAATGTTACCTCGCTTTGTGATTCTGTTTGATTGTGTAAAATTTTTAACATTGTGGCCAAGTAGAGTAAATTCCTTGTGAATACATTGACCGTGGTATACAAAATCTGCAAAACAGAAAGCTACAAGCTGCATATTCATTAACTATTTAATAAAACAAAAATATGGTTTCAACATTCGTGTGCATAACAATACATGAAATATGGTTTTGTATACACTGTACGCTTTCAGGATATTCTGGTATATCGTAAATAACTCAACAAAATACGTGTCATTATCGTGTCTCTCATTGCTCAGCTTCAAAACTGTTGTGATCCAATCATCGAGATATTTTGTTAATAATACCAAAACACGAATAGCATAAACACAATCCATGTCAAGTTTTATAAGCAAATAGTTGCAAATTATCACAGGCCAGTCGTATAAATTAAATATAGATTCTGCTTGATATACGACATAAATAAAAATGTTAACACCGAAAACAAGGACGGCCGAGACCCAATTCCGAATAATATAACTTCTACCGCTGTTCCTAAAATCAATACTTTTGTTAATAATCTGAATTGTTTGAACGAGTAATATGTTGTTTTTACTGTGAATAATATTGAGAACTAGAGTTATTATCATACCGATAACAAAGTAAATGTAAGAAACAAAAACGGTTAAAAAAACTGTATTGTCACTATGAGTGATTGTGTAGTCCACGTTAGATTGATTGAAAAACATGCAATAAACACAGATTATTATAATATAACATAAACTCAAGAACGACGCCATAGTACGCATCTTCCCATTGGGAGTAATATAATTATCTTGTATAGTATACTTTGAAGAGAACAATAGAAACAGTGGGCCATGTAATGGATAAAACATTCTTTGAACTTCCTTTTCTAGACGATTATTTACTACTAATACTTCCCGTGGATGTAATGACCAGTTTGGTTTTTTCTTTAGGTATATGTTTTTGAGTTTAAACGACATTATTAACAACGTTACTAGCCCGTTTTAAAATGATTAATGAATGAGACCTATGAAGACATCAAATTCAATGATAAAGTACTTAGTAATATTGATTTTATAAGATAAAATATGTTGTAGGTATGATTCCATGGTCGTGTAGTTGTTAGCGGGTAGGTGGTGACGCTAAAGTTGATATTTCAATTACAGTAAAAGCACTGAATCGCACTAAGCATGATGATAAAATAACTTTTAAAAATAGTTAAAGAAAATATACTTGTATCTTAATTTCTTATATTTATTATAAAAGTAGGTGAAATAGAATCGATCAGTATTATGTACGACCATTGAATTACAGATATAAATAAAGAAAAAAATCAAGTTAGTTAAATTAAATAAAACGAAGCTAAGTAATAATCATAATTTCGCAAACAATTTTGGTTTTTGCTGAAAGTTGCTAAATTGAGTATTATTGCAAAATATTTACTGTTATGTATGTTTATTTATATCAAGTAGTCAATCTAAAGAAAGGCAAATTGCAGCACTATAATAACTTAGCTAGTGAGAAGTCCCATCAAACGAATTGGTAACGTAGCGTCTACGTAGAACAGGCCACACGCAGTCATCTTACTGAAAGTACAATTTGTTTGTAGGACTTGCTTGCAGAGCCGTACTTGGTTATCTGTAAACAAGAAATACCAGTTTTTGAAGATTTAAAATAAACAAATAACAACATGTCTGCCTGTCTGTCTGCTCCTAACAATTTTTTTCACCCACCCGCATTCTCTAGTTAACCTGCGATCATGGCGCTTGCAACAGCGTCGAAATATCGGGAGCTCAAAATAATCAATAATCTCGGAAGATATCCCGTAAGTGACATTTTATGAATAGTTATGAACCGTGAAAGCTAAAAACAGTGTTTAATTGCGAAGTTCTCTCTAATATCGAAACTCGTACGTACTTGGACAGTTCTTGTTTTTCATACGCTGTAAGCATGTGGTTTCTGCTTCCGTAATGGCTTTGTAAATTTTTTCACATTCCAGACTATGAATAATAACTAGTAATAGGTCTTTTATCATCCATAGAATTGTCACACATCCGAGTAGAGGCGATCGGAAAACTGCCTAAACACGAAAACCTTCATTTAAGACTTAAAAAAAGGACATTAGAAAGATATCTATAGTTTCTTAAAGCCACAGTTACCGATCAGTTTTCTTGTCAGCTATTATAATTGATGGAATTTAACAACAATCATTAGGCTATATTCACATCGTGGAAGACAGACTGACGATTGCGGAGTACTACTTTATCATCATCATTTCAGCCGAAAGACGTCCACTGCTTGACATAGGGCTCCCCCAAGTGTCGCTACATTGACCGGTCCCGTGCGACTAAATGCGAAATGATTACAGTTTTAGATTTCATCGGTTACCTTTACGAATTCATTCGCTGCAGGCAGTGAAGGGATTTCAAAATATTCGGAAAACTTATTTCTTGTTGTTACCTCGAAATGTGATACTGTTGGCTCTTTCAGCATTTGTAGTCGTGTCTCCAAATATCCTACATTGCGGAAAAATACTAATACTGTCGTATATAAGATCTGTAAAAAAATGTATTTTGTTAGCTTACATATTATTATGTTCGTTCAGTCATGACAAGACAATACATGCTTTAACGGTGACAGACTTGCTCGATCGTATTATCCTGAGTTATAGTCGTGTATTCAATTTGATCTGTTGTCTTTTATCAACGTTTTAATTCAGGGTGCATTACATTCGAAATTCTTACCAATACTTGGAACACATTCTTGAACAGTACAAGCTCTTCCAAAATATTTCGGTAGATATTAAATATTCTGATACACTATGTATCATTTTCTGATTCTTCACGCAGTTCCAAAATTTCTTTGATCCATACTTTTAGGTATTTTGTTATCAACGTTATAACACGAATAGCATAAATACAGTTAATATCAAATGCAGCGTATACAAAATTACAAATAAACATTGCCAAATCCAAGAAATTAGCATGGAACATTGCTATATGTGTAAAGTTAATGAACAGGTTAATTCCTAAAATACTGAAAACTGAGATCCAATTCCAAATAAAGAAACTATTGATACTTTTACTGATATGAATACTTTTATGTATACTTTGAGTTGTTATAATGAGCAAAATGTTGTTTTGACTATGAACGATATTAAGAATGAAAAATATGCTAACGCCGAACGCGAAGTAAATAAATGAGAATGTTGTGATGAGCGAAATGATCATATTTTTATGGACATTTGTATAGCTATCGTTGATTTCATCAAAATACATGAAGTAAACACAGGTGACAATGACAAAACACACACTTAAGAACGACAGAATGATACGCTTCCTGCTATTAGGAGTAATATAATCATCTTGAATGGTATACTTTGAAGAGAATAATGGAAAAAGTAGGCAGTCTAATGGATAAAACATTCTTTGAACCACTTTTTCTAAACGATTATTTAGTAATACTTCTGGTGGATACAATGACATGTTTGTTTTCATTTTCTTCGTTTGAAACAACGCTCTAATCATATTCATGTTAACAGCGTTACTTGCCTGCAGTTAGATGGTCAATAGAAGACATTTTCAAATTTATAGTAAGTTATTACTATTGCGTTTCAATGAATACGTGTGTCACTAAGAATCAACTTGTCAATTTTCAAATTACAGTAAAAGCAATTTAGTGATAAGGATTTCGAAAGTATTATCATGGCCTTCAATGTGAACCAAAAGCCTAAAACGTCTAAAAAGTACATACTACCGAATAGTTTTCGTATAAGAATACGAAAACTATACGGTTAGTATCTTGATTTCATCATGATTTTAGTCTGTTTAAACCTAGTACAGAGTGACCAGTTCGTTTTCGTTGTATCACCTGCAGTTCTTACACGTCTCTTTTTCTGATGCACACTCTTATATTTTTAGGTGTAGATAAAATAAATTTGTCCACCCTCTTTCTTTGTCTTTTGCTTGGCGCACTACTGGAAATCGACACTAAGTGACCGCCTCCACGAGCGAGCGAATCGCGGCGATTCAACGTATTTCTATACGAAAATATCGCCGCGATTCTCTCGCTCGGGGAGATGTCCCAAAAGAGAGTGTATCGAAAAACGTGGCAAGGACGATAATATTGCCGCGATTCTCTCGCTCGTGGAGGCGACCCCTAATAGTCACGGCAAAACACACAGTATCACTAGGTTTTGAGGAGTCTTCGTTACGATTCCGGCTGCTACTTTTGAGCAAACTCATAACTGGAACCCTCCTCTCGAATGAAATCCCGTAAGTGACAGTTAAAGTTTAGGTACTGCTTAGGTGAAAAGTTTTATGTGCCAGTAATAACCACGGCTCTCATACACTGAACATTTCATTACAACTGCTGCTTGGATGCATAATATGGTTGGTACATCACCAAAGGACAGTGTGTTTGGTGTCAGTTTTTAATGCCTCAATAAAGGAATAAAAAGAAAAAGAAAGGATCTCCAAGAAAACGCTGCTATACTTAAATTAAAGATAGACAAACTGAAAGAATACAATAGTATAGGAAGCAATGAAGCTTGCGAACTGTAGAGGTAGTTCGGCGTCTATGATGAACAAGCCGCACGCGCTCATCTTCTTGAATGATGCCTTCTGTACACGTTGGATATTTCTGCAAACTCTTCTGTCGGGATCTGTTAAAAGGAAATCATAAATAAAATACGGTAGCATCAACAATACGGAGATACACTCAAAACATAAAAAAGCTACATACCAGAACAATGACTTGATTTCATGAGCAAGACACAGGTACTATGAACGTCCCTCATTGCTGAATAGAATCTCTCGCATAGCACGCTCAAGCATGTGAGAAGAATAATGTTCTTCCAATTCCACATTTGAGTTGCTACTGGTTGAATGACAAACTGTAAAAAGTGTTTTTAATTTATTTCTTTCGTTGCGGTAAGAGTTATGGGCACAGGACTGCAAAGAGCCCCGAAATCGGAAAACATGTATTCCGTTTTGATTATACTCAATTTTAGTTCAACATTCTGCAGTCTTTGCTACCATACCTCCAATATGCTCCGTGCTGTCTTTAGTCCGTGCATATATGAGTAATCCAACTTCCAAACTCAGATATACATATACATAGAAAAGCACAACTCAAAACAGCATAACGCTTTTCTCATTGAGCTCGACTTCGCAACTGCTTCGAGAGAATTTATTAAAATTGGGTACAGTTGAATGGTTTTTTGATTGGGTACTTACTCTTGGAACACCATCCGCTATCAAACTTCTAACTGATAAAGCATCACTAACGTTCCGCAAACTTATATATGCTGTGAATACCGTATAGAAGAAAATCTGAAAAGAAATATACATAAATGTTTTTCATTCTGACAAAATTTTGCAATGAAATAAATGCCTCACAGAATCGCCTCTTACTGTTAGACACTCCCTGTGTCGAAGGCCAGTATAAATGGTCCATACAAAAGTAAAACCTACCTGAAATCCTTCGTAAATGAAGCTAAAAAAATACCATACCTTCTGTTGAAATATCGTCACTGTAATCAAGTATGCCTCCTGTATATTCTGATATACGACAAACATTTTGTTCCAGTAACCTTGTATTTCTGAGTTCCCAGTATTTCTTGAATTTTGTACTTCTTCAATCCACTCATGAAGCATTTTCTCAAGTAATTTCAGTATAAACGAGGCATACACGATGTTAATATCAAAAGCTATTGTGGCATATGCCGATATAATATCAATAACTCTTACTATATCAAAAATAATACAATAACAAATGATAAGACTAAAACAAAAAATATTTAAGGTCACAACACTAGTCCAGTTGCAGACTATGAAACTCCTGAGCTTATTGTTGCCATTTATTTGTAGGGCTCGAAGCACGTGCTGGACTTTCAATACCAGTAAGATGTTATAACGGCTTTGCATAATATTTGACAGACTGTCAATGAGGTCCCCAATCAAGTAGATTAAAAAGTCAAAAGCATTGTCCAAAGCAAAGAAAAAACTATGGTGGTCTATAAGCAACATAATTAACTGATACCCACAAATACCTCGATATATAAGCACGCAAAAAACCCTTAAACTGTTGTAAAGGTAACTGTTGGCAGTTATAATGTTTTCACGAATGGAATATTTGGAGCAGAAGAAAATACTTTGCATCAGATTCAACGGTCTTAGTACTGATTGTAAATCTTGTTCAATCACGTTACTCATAGTCGCGTTAGGTTACTGTTGTTACAATCTCGACTATAATATCGTTTTTATTTGAATTAGAATCGTTTTTAAAATACTGAATCGTTTTTGGAGACTGTCACAACTCAATAAATTTCTTTAATTAATTTAAGTAATATTATTTTTACTGGGTGTAATTTTACTTATTAAATATTGTATATTTTTCTATACGCATCGGACGAGTCTGTGATGAGCTTATAATTGGTGATAAATAAATAATTATAATACAAATGTACTACTTTTTTTCGGTCGCAGCAGACCACGAATAAGCTGGCGGGACGAACTTGATGTCTTCCTTGAGAATTGGAATGAAGTAGCACAGAATCGTAACTGTTGGAAGGAATGGAGAGAAGCCTTTAGCCAGCAGTGGGACAATATGAACTAGCTATAATAATAATTACTTTGTGACTGTTATATGTCAAAAAGTGATGCATGGAGTTTTACTTCCATAACTTTAATTAGCATTTATGAAATTGCTGTATTTATCTATGTCACGTTACTTAATGATAAATGAAAAGATAAGTAACTGCAGAAGAGCTACTAGATTGGACTATTGGGTTCTTCCATCATGGGTCCTAGCATGGATCCTGATCCATGCCTTCATCGCCTCTTCATACATACATTAAGCATGAGCCTTACACCTACTACAAATACTTGCCATTAATGGTTAACATCAACAGCTCGTGTTGAGCCATTTCTGAGTAAACGTCTCTATTCGTTTGCCAATTCTCACGCTTTTCTGCTAACCTTTGCTATATGAAAAACTTGCTTTTGCCCTCAGCTTCACTCGTGTTAATTTAGAATTTGACAATCAATTCAGGTTGTACTCTGCTTGTGTAATACTACACTACACTACTACAACAGCCCATAACGTCCACTGCTGGACATAAGCCTCTCCCATGATGGAAGGATTTGCCGTAATCTCCACGCTTGGCAGACGGATTGGAGATCACAGTGATGAAAGACTAACAGAAAACGCTGCTGCCCATTCTCTGGTCTACGGAGTCGCAAGGTGTTCTGCCTCAGACATTAGTCGCCTTATACGACACCCGTCAGTGTAATAGGTTGGTTCTATTCTACTCTGCCGGATACCACACGGCATCATCGCACGGCTTGTGTAATAATATAATTTAATCATGATTCGAAAGACACGTGGTGCCATCTATTATCATAAGAACGTTACGTATTATTGTATTCCTCGGGAACAGTACTTCTTTCGGGATGAAAGGTATCCTATCTCCGTTTCTGTACACCTGACAACGTATGTGCTGGATGATCGTTTTAGTGGTTTAGACGTGAAAAGGTAACAAACAAACTGCCTACTTTCAGATTTATAATATTATTAATATATTGATATTAATTAAAGTTAGGTTACAGATACACAAACTGTAACAAAACAATAGTGTATGAAGTAACAAAGCTAAATAACTGTAGAGGTAGCTCAGCGTCTATGATGAACAAGCCGCACGCGCTCATCTTCTTGTATGATGCTCTTTGTGTACGTTGGATGTCCTTGCAAACCCTCCTCTCTTGATCTGAAAATATAAAAGTAACACTGTTTTAAGCTTTCACGGTTCATAACTATACTTAAAATGTCACTTACGGGATATCTTCCGTGATTATTGATTATTTTGAGCTTCCGATATTTCGACGCTGTTGCAAGCGCCATGATCGCGGGTTAACTACAGAATGTATTTGGATGGAAAAAATCTTTCTTCGTATTTTGCTACGCGCACTACTGGAACTCAACACTAAGTCACGGCAAAACATCGGGAGCTCAAAATAATCAATAATCAAACTCAAACTCAAAGCATTTATTTCAATTACGGCACTTTTGAAAGTCAAAAATACAAAAAAGAAAATCAAAGCTACAGTCCCAGTCACAAGGCATAATAACTTGAGAAAGTACTGTAGTTGCATCACGAAAGATATCCCGTAAGTGACATTTTAAGAATATAAAAGTAAACATAAAGAAGTTATACATGAAGGTGTAACAGGACCCTTCTAGTTACGGAGCTATTGGGGTCAAATTTCCAACTTTTTCTCTATATACTTGTTTTTAATGGAAGATTTTTAATGTAAACACCCATGACCCTCAAACTATTCAATACATCCATTAGCTCAAAGTTTTGAGTGCGTTACATTGAGTCCTACCGCAGAAAGTTATTTTCACCCCAAAAAAAATGTCGTTTCCTAGCAATATTTTTTGCTTAAAGTTGCTTATGTACAGAATGCTTGGTTGACTACTTCGTGAAGGGTCCGTTTACACCCTATATGTATAAGACCTGTTAATGTTACGCAGACAGATTAATAGATACATATAGCTATAAGATGTCGCTGGATCAACAGCCGACACTGGTTAGAGGGCTGTATACACTCAAACATTTAAACTTAGGTTTAAAGAAACTATTCTCAACTAGCTGACGTCCCGCGGTTTCACCCGCGTAGTTCTCGTTCCCGTGGGAGTACGGGAATAAAATATAGCCTATAGCACTCACGAATAATGTAGCTTTCTACCAGTGAAACAATTTTTAAAATTGGTTCATTACTTCCGGAGATTACCCCCTACATACAAACTTACAAACATACAAACTTACAAACAAATGTTACCTCGTTATAATATTAGTATAGATATATTATATATTCTTAATAAAGCCAAATGTCACTCACTTGAGAACAATACTAGAATTTAATAGTTATTTATGCAACTGTTGTCTATTGAAGGGTATTAAAACACGAATGTGGGTTTATGATAATAGTATCACATGAGTGTGTTAATACCTAATTATGTACAGTTGCATACAAGACTTTATCTA
This sequence comes from Xestia xanthographa, assembly GCA_905147715.2. NCBI lineage: Eukaryota > Metazoa > Arthropoda > Insecta > Lepidoptera > Noctuidae > Xestia > Xestia xanthographa. The sequence continues at coordinate 7,600,951 of LR990644.1, forward strand.
CATCCATGATATGAATCCCCCATATAAAAGGTTCTGAAACCATAGGGTGTTGTAGTGTTGTAAGAAGTCTATGTAAATTCATGGAAAGTTTAATTGCTGAGTATTAATACAAACAAACCATGTATATAGGTAATAATATAATTATTTACATTTTGATTGTACAATTATTAAAATGCACAAAGCTTGTATCACTCATTTTTGTAAACAAAAAAGTACATAATGCAATACTAATATCGAACAAAAATGGCGGGATACGACGTGAATTCGAATTAACCTATAAGTTTTTTTTAATTACGGCGCTGTGGTAGTGAATCGCACGTGCTAGACAATGTTCTTTTTTTAAAACGAGTTGCATAATGAAATTCAGTACAACATTCAGCCAGTACATACAGCCAGTGTCATAATAACAAATATAACACCCAAACGGGTGTTATATTGGTTATTATGACACTGGCTGTTTTAATGTTGGCCATAAGCTAACTGTTTCAGATACTTTTATAGAGGATTTATAGCATGGGTGTAGATAAAATTACATAAAGTTCGTCGCCATCAGTTACAAACTAGACTGCACGCATTCAATGCCTTCATTTCTCTAGAAGTGCTCGATCCGCCATAATATACTGACTTAGTAACTTACGAGAACAATCTGTTAACTTCATGCGCAGAACACAGGTACTCTGAACATCTCTCATTGCTGCATTGAATCTCTCACATTGCACGCTCAAGCCTAAGATAATGACGATATTCTTCATGTTCCAGATTTGAGTGACAAACGGTATACTGACATACTGAAATATTTACATAAATAAAGATTCATTAACGGAATCTGTTTTGAAATAGAAAGGACGCACGAAAGGTTTTTTTCACACCACCTGCTCGAAAATGTCAAATTATATGTCAAGCAACCTTAACCTAAAGTGAGTCATTAGTGGCCGGGGGCACAGCCGGTCAATAATGTTGTACTGGATTTCATTATGACCCGCTGGTCAATAATGTGATTTGAATTTGGAATCTCACATGCTCAGCTAAATTCGCAGTATAGGACTAACAAACTTTGGTGCCAGAAAGAGGAAAGCTATTCTCGATACCCTTACTACGCGTGGATGATATTCTCGATTTCCTACAAAATAATAACGACTGCTTCTTCATATCGACTATCGTTGCCATGTTTTCGAAGACAAGATTGTAAGAATAATTAGATAACTACGAACCATTTTATAAAAGGAATTAAATAACATTAAAACTGGCATTAATAATAACAAATACCGTACCGCGCCGTATACCGTAATAGTAAGTGGCTGTAACAGCGTGTGTGTTAGTTAATTTATTTTAAGTAAACTGCGCTAAGATTGCTGTGGATTTTGTGAATAAATAAATAAATAATAAAACCTATCTATACTACAGTCGATTTATCACATTTTATCAAAATTACTCTATTTTCACGAGCGTCTCCAATGACGTTCTAAATTCAAAATGCATACAGCCAATCATCCAAAACCATTATACCAGCCCTGTATAAAGCTTGGTTTACACAAACGCCACTTCCATGAGAGTGATATCAACAGACACACACGACAAAACCGTAGAAGAGACTTTTTTTATAAATCAAATTTATCGTGTGTTGGCTACTTATTGGTAGACGCAATAAAGGCGCGAACTTTTGGCATTCAAACTTTAAATTTATCAACAAATATGTTATTCTTACTGTTTGTTTATTTAATAAATACTTTGTTTTTCGTACTATGGCTATTATTTTCTCACAGTAGGTGTAAAAAGTAGAGTATCCTCCTCTGGGCTAAAGGTGTCTTTGCCTTGGGCTAGCTTGAATCCCTCGCTGCATTCAGGATTCTTGTATTAACTCCCTCGCTTCGCTCGTGAGTTAAACTCTTAACTCCCTCGCTGCACTCGGGAATTAAATCCCGAATCCTTCATTGCGCTCGAGATTCAATGTGACGCCCGTGACATAAGACACAACTTTAGCCCCTCGGTGCATAATCTACTATTCTTGCACTATGTTTATTTTAAGTAGTAATTACACGCACAATGGTCCACTTTAAGGATTAAGTGCGGAAACCAAAACCCGATGATAGATAGAAGTATTTATTAAGGCATCAGACCCAATTAATAATTTCATAATTGATGCCAATTATTTTACAACATTACAAATATACTAAAATGATAACAACTTTAATAATAATATTTCCAAAAAGTCAAATACATTCTTTATTAAAACATTAAAATAACGACATGAATTTCTCAAAAAATATTAAATTGTCCTAAATTCATACTACTGCTATTACTGTTAGCCTACTTCAATCCACTGCTAGGCAAAGGCCTCTCTCTGCCCATGACTTCCAGTTGCATCGATCCAGGGCTAATGTGGAACACTAGTCGTTGGTTTTGTCCAACTCGTCCCGCCATCTTCTACGAGGTCTGCCGCGACGCCTTCTGGCTGTGTCCAGAAAGTGGTTATGTTGGCCCACAGCTCATTGGGCATGCGGCAGACATGGCCAATTCAGTCCCAGATTTCAATACTGCGTCTCTCCCAACTAGCCGTTGGATTTTTGAACACTTCTTCAAGAGCACTATTAAAAAGTTTATGTGAAAGCGGGTCTCCTTGCTTTACGCCTTTTTCTATTAAGAATTATGGTCCGGCTGTTTGTAACCTCATTGAAGCAGTGCTGTTTAGATACACGTTACGGAGTAGACTGATGTAGGTGGGATCAACATCTTCGTTGTTTGGTAGCGTCAAATATAGCGTCGTTTGTCAAACTATCGAAAGCTTTCGAGGCTTTCTTTTTTGCCAATATTCATATGAGAAAAAAAAACATTACATTATGTTATTGATAATGATCAATAATTAATATTTCTTGACGTAAACAATGACATAATTATCGTTGTAACATTGCCATTTCTACTCTCGTCGGAAATGCGATTTTCGACCTCTGGAGTCGCAAATGGTTAAAACCGCCCGCATATTGTGTCTTACAGGCACATAAGTGCTAGAAGCCATCATTTTTTTCACCGGTCCTACTAATATTTGGAGCACTAACCATGTGTGAGTTTTGTTGACTTAAGGGTGTATTGAAACTCCAGACCTTCATCTGTTAGCGAAGTAGACACAATTGTTCAACAATGGCGGCAGACCGATTCGGACGGGCTTGACAGACGAAGGGTGGTCAGCTATAGTCTTTGGTCTGTCAGTTGGTGACCGAGTTCATTTCACTGCATGCTTAGACTTATTTTTATTAGATTCAACCCTTTTGTCCTATTTTTATTTTTGCAGGAAATTTTCTTATTCGTTCTTGCATTTTGTGCTGGAGCTGGCTCGTCAAATGCAGCTTTAATAGAATTACAAAGGGATATTTCTGAGTATGTCTTGTTTGTTGGTGATATCCTGAACAAGTTCAGAGATTGGAACCTAGTTTTGGAAGTCTGAGATTTATTTTCTACAAATGATGCGGTGCTTACATGAATGGTTGGTATGATTACTGTTTCATCTGTAGATATGTCTCTTGTGGACGTTGTTGAGGAGCGTTCGTTTCTCCTTATCAGACTTGCTTTCTGTTGTTTGGCCTGACTAGCTGTTTCTCTCCTGAGGGGCATCCTTTTGCGATTGACCTTTTTCACGTTCCAATTTCAATCTTTTGAAGTTTCTTAGTCTTTCGTAGATCGCTCTCTGTTATCAATATCATCATCTGTGACAGCATATTGTGTTACAGGCACATTACTGCTGGAAGCCATAGTTTTTTTTTCACCGGTCCTACTGTTATTTGTGTGTCGTGATGATGAGTGACTTGATGGAGAAACCAGATTGTCGAATCGCGAAGTTTGCAACGCGAACTTTGGTGATGATAATGAGTCTCGGTTTTCTTGTGTGTTGCTGCGGTTAAGACCTTATTTATCTTCTTTCTATCTCTTTGGCGAGAAGTTGTGTTCTGATCTTATCGTATCCCTACAGAAGTGAGCGATTTTGGCGCTTCCATGGGCGTAAGAGTTCGATGATATCTTCATAATAGATATTATTAGCGAAGCATTTCTGCTCGCATACCTACTCCATGGCCATGCGTAAAGCGTGACCTGATGGAGAAACGAGATTGCCCTCAATTGAAAAATTTATAATTTAGTTGTTGAATTATGGGATGAATAGCAAAACTGAAAATGACAGGCCCGAGAGGGTCACCTTGTTGGCAACCAACTGCAGATTCTAAAACCTTCGCAGGCAACCTTCGGACGCAGTCCTTGTAAAGTAATTTTGAAGGGAGCCTATAACATTGCCACATAAAACCATAAATTTCGGGTAATACTTGTTTTACTTCAGCCAACAAAGAGTCCCTGTTCACGGAGTTAAAAGCGTTTTTGACGTCAACCTTGGGTATGACCTCCCCTTTCCTTGAGTTTGAAAAGGATAAGGCATGTACGGCAGCCTCACAGCCCCGTTGGAAACCAAAACTAAAATAAAGGGGTTGGAACTTATTTGCAAGCAATTCACTATACTACTAGCAACATATTTTGGCTGCCGTACGCCTGTAGGTGCAACTGACGGCAATGAGACGAATGCCGCCGTCCTTCTTTCGCAAGGTACATAGGTTAACCCCATACAAGACATTGACGACGGCATCGTTCACACCGCTAGAGAGCACTAAGTTGATAAGAGCCGCAAGCTTCCTTTCCTTCAAGAGCGACTCACCAGCTTTCCCGGCGCCTAAACTCGACAAATCTTTCGAATGCCATGGCGTCAGGCCGTCGAGGCCGCCGGCGGAACCACTCCGGAAAGAGCCCATGCCTGCGATCTGCTGCGAAAAAAAGGTGAATCCTGAACGAGGGGTTCGGGATGGACGGGCGGGTCGGGGAAGGTGAGACCATCCGCAGGCGATGGATGTTTACTCTCCAAGGCTGAAAGAGTCTCTCGAGAATAAAATATGAACAAAATAATACTTTCCAGAACAATGGCTTGATTTCATAAGCATTACACAGAGGTTCTCAACATCACTCATTGCTGCATAGAATCTCTCGCATTCCACGCTCAAGCATATGAGTAGAATTATGAACTTCATGTTCCAAAAATTTATTGTTACTAGTCGAATAACATACTGAAAGTTAAATGCGAATATTAGCTAAATGCAGAATAGATTTTAATTGATATTGAGCCTTATCTATACTTCTATACTAATATTATAAAGAGGTAACATTTGTTTGTAAGTTTGTATGTAGGGGGTAATCTCCGGAAGTAATGAACCTATTTCAAAAATTCTTTCACCATTCGAAAGCTACATTCATCCTGAGTGACATAGGCTATATTTTATCCCCGTACTCCCACGGGAACGGGAACTACGCGGGTGAAACCGCGTGACGTCCGCTAGTGTTTAATAAGAATAAACTACAGGGTAAAAGACCTTATCTCGAAGCCGTCAACCAAGCATTCTGTACATCAAACTAAGTAACTTTACGCAAAAATTATTGCTGGGAAACGACTTTTTTTTTAGCGTGAAAAATCATGTTTTGTACTTAATGTAACGTACTTAAGAACTCAATGTAACGCACTCAAAACATTGAGCTGATAGATGAATTGAATAGTACGGGGGTCCTGGAGGTGTTTAAAGTAAAAATCTTACATTAAAAACTTGTACTTAAAAAAAAAAACTTGTCAAAAAGTTAGAATTTTGACCCCCAATATCTCCGTAACTGGAAGGTTCCCAGGTAAAGTGAAGAACAAAAAAAATATCGCAATGACGGGGAGAACAAGTGCCTTTCGGCTTCATTAAGAGGTGTTGTACACCCTTTATTTAATAATGTCCTGTACAATAAACGTATGCTGGATAGTTCTAGTTTCTGAACAAGAGCTACTACCCTTTTTTTTTCAGATGAGAAATCATCAAGTGACACTTCGCTCTCGGCGGGGCGGAAGGGAGTGTCAGACTTGTACTGACTAAAAACCGCCCATGTTCCTTCTTAGCCCCTTGTGTTCCAGGGCTGCGGTATCTCTTTCGAACCATCTGTTTCCACTAGTTCAGTTGACCAGTTCAGTAGCCCAAAACTCCTACACGTCAGGGTTCCACGACCAGGTAGTAAAACAATGCAGTTGGTATTTGTTTATTTCCTTAGCACAGGTCAATTTCTTGTGTTGTCACAATTATAACATAAAGTAAAAGCTCTCCATCACTACCAAGCCTCTCGGCTCAGGGCATGCCTACGTACTTACATAAGTGACGGCTAACTGACTATTCGTGTGAAGGCTTTTAAATATCTATAAAATGGATACACTGCGCACAATGATGATGGACGAAACCCACATAGAAATGGTTTATTCCCATCTGCTCCCACCATGTCTGTCCCCACTGGTGGCAGATGACAATTAGATGCGACAAATAGTTGCAACTACCACCAGTGGGGACAGGCCGGTGGGGACAGATGGGAATCAACCCATAGAAATCATTTAGCACACCCACTGACAAACCTGAAATAGACGGGTGTTTCTTGTTAGTCCCGTGAGTTGTTAGAATTTCGACTACTACTACTACTACTACTACAACTTACAACACAAGGTACTTACGACGTTAGTATGGCGGCTGAAAAATAATACCATAGCGAGATTCCTCAAATTAAGGTACACTGCAAATGCCGTATAAAAGGTAACCTGATAACAAAAACAAAATATTACATGTCTCTTTCAGCTGAAGCACGGTAGTACTGAAAAATTTAAAACGAGCTTTTCCAAATACTAATTAAAAATGTGCTTACCATTCGTCGAAATAACGTCTCTAGAATTGTGTATGACTCCTGTATATTCAGGTATGCATCATAGATTAGATTCCAGTACTCCTCCATTTCCGTATCTACAGTGTTTCTTGTATTCTTCACTTTTTCGATCCACACACGAAGCATTTTCTCTAATAATTTCAATATTATTAAAGCATATACAACGTTAGTATCGAAAACGAGGCTAGAGTAAAGCGACGAATAATCAAGAATCCTTATTACAAAAATAAAACCGACGCATACGGTGAAACTAATACAAAAAATATTTAGGATGCCAACTATATTTTTTTTTTCCTGTGGCAACACTACAGCTAACAGCTGATTTGAATTTGTCCTTAAAATTTTAATTTTAAATATTGTATTTCCTTCATAAAAAGGCCTATTTCCTATAAAATATCAAGTATTTAGCAAGTATAGTGTGAATTATAGTGTAGATGTATTGAATTAACGCAAATTAAGTGTAATAAATTCATTTGTGAAACTGACAGTTACCGGTTCGAAGGAATCTTGCATTGTCATCTTAATATCAGGTACAATACAACTTATTTTACTTGGTAGTAAATTGTTTACGTTTTAATTACTTGCTTTCTATAACTGGATCACTTTTAATTACGGCTACCTGTTGATGCCGATGACCTTTGAAACGTAAACATAACCCTGTTTGGTTCGGTGACAGAACTTCTTTTTTTGTCGAACTAAATTTCATTTTTCCATTTTTCAATTAATCGTTTCTTTTACAATTCTACCGCACCAATCTTCTCCTATCTTGTCTCTATTCTACTGTATCATGATTATGACACGCAGTGCCCGCGCTCGGCTCGAAGAGTCCAAACTTAGTCAGGCTTTGAGCGAACTAAAGGCGTGTAAGGAGTCCTGTAACCAGCTAAACAGGGAAATAGATGACAATGAAAGGGTGCTCTCTGAAGCTCATGAAAGGAATAATAAGTTAAAAATGGAAATGGCTCAGTTATATACTCAATTCACTGATGCCATAGAAGACCGGGATAAGCTCCAAGTCATTGTGGACGGATTCAGCCAGTGTAGCACAGAGTATGAACAAACTCTCAGTCACAAACATCAGTTACAACAACAGCTACATGAGGCCAGAAGTCAAATATCAGAACTCGAGACAACCAATCACAACATCACAGCCTCATTGAACCAAAGTCTGTTCAGTGAATTGGTGCCTATTGCTCCGTCAATGCTTTCTAATACATGCCAACCTTACACTATAGATCTGACAGGTGATGATGAACTAAATTCAATTAAATCAGTGCGAGTAATGACTAGTAAGAATAAACTAAAAAAATATATTAAAATAAACAAATACATTGTTAAAACTAAGAAAATGGTAAAAAAGCAAAAGTTTTTCATTAAAAATGTAAAACTAAATAGGGAAAGATTGAACCTTCTAAAACAATTAGATATGTATTCTTTAAATTTAGATAAAAGTAATAGGAAGTACCAAATTGACACAGAGAACTTGCAGTGTGAAATTGACCACCTACAACGGAAATTAACTTTACTCAATACTAAATATACAGCCTCTGAAAACCAAATGAGGGAATATGTATTGGCTATGAATGAGCTGGTAAGTACAGAAACTAACTACTGTGAGCATTGTCCACCACCATCCGTAGAACCCACACCGGCCCATTCATTGTCTCATGGTGATACAACCATACCGCAGTCCTGTGTTAGTTTACCTTTAGAAATTAATAATTGTTCAGCCAAACAGATTGTCAACAAAGAAATTGTAATTTTCTCTGATGAAATTGGAAAGGATTTAGGCCACTTGTTGACAAATAATTATCCGGGACATTCTATTATGAACTTTTGTATGCCTGGTTGTTCCTTATATGACATCATGAGGAAAATTATTAATTACAACTTCAACCAGGATTCCATACTTATAATATTTCTTGGTAATAGGGGTACTGTGAATAAAGGAGAATTACTCCAATATTATAGATCATTATGTGACCTGAGTTTAAGAAAAATTGTAATGTTCACATTTCCATATAGTAAAAGTTTGCCACAGGAAGAAAATTACTTTAGATATAATATTAATAAAACATTGCATAATCTGTCATTTAATAGTAATGTATTTAATTTAATTGACATTAACAATTATATTGGTGAAAATTTTTATTTGACAAAAGATAGATATCTTGTAGACAGGTGCTATCTTTCAAACTATTGGAAAAGACAGGTAGCTGAGTCGCTATCATACTTTTTTTCTATTACAGCCAAGAATTTGGCTGATCAAGTTGCCTCTGTTGAACAATGCAATACTCAATTAAATCACTGTGCCAATAGTTTGATCATAATTAATGAATCAGTCAATCATTTAAATTAGAAAATGGGACAACAGAGACGACCTCTTGCAATATTATAAGGAAGCCAGATAATAAATCAGGCGAATGTTTTGAGAGTTTTAATAGTATCAACCTGGTTCATCAAAATATTCAAGGATTTTTGAACAAAGAATTAGAAATAGAACTATTCCTGAATTACAACAATATAGATATTCTTTGTGTAACGGAGCATTGGCTCAAATGTCATCAATTAATTTTCAATTTTAGTAATCACCAGGTTGGTAGCTCATTCAGCAGGTTAAATGCTATACATGGCGGCGCATTAATCTTAGTAAATAATCATCTTAAATTTAAAGACCGCAAAGATATTGTCAGCCTATCTGTTGAGCGAACAGTTGAAATAGCCTGTATAGAATTGGAGCAGTTTATTATATTAAGTGTGTATAGACCTCCTTCAGGGTTGTATGATTGTTTTGAAAAGGTAATGGATGAAGTGTTGCATAAAATCTGTAGTTCTAAGAAGTCAGTAATCATTTGTGGTGATTTTAATATTAATTTGTTAGAAAATTCTGGGTTATGTACAAAAATTATAAGCCTTTTTCAGTCATACAATCTTGAAAACAAATTTCTCGAGCCTACCAGAATAACCCCAACTAGTGCCACTTGCCTAGATAATATTTACACTGATATTATACCCACCCAAAAAGCAATTATTAACTTAATAGATTCAGATAATTGTGGGCAATTGATCACAATTCCAAATGTAAACAAGACAGTCACTAAAAAGGATATCATTATTAATCCAAAAAGTAAAAATCGCCAGGAAACTTTTAAAACTAAACTTTTATCTAAACTACCACTTTTGTCAGTTAATGATGATCCAAATCAACAATATAACGATTTTTTCAGTATGTATTGCACACAATTTGAAAACACATTTGTCCCTAAGACAATATCTGTAAATAATAACGCTTCTTTCAACGACTGGGCCACCATTGGTATTCATAAGAGTCGAAAACGACTTTATGAGCTGTATGAAGAGCGGACTTATAAAAACACTGTAGAATTTAATTTGTGTGTTAAGAATTATTCTAAATTATTTAAAAAAGTTTGTTTCATAGCAAAGTCACGTTACTTGAGTTCAAAAATTAAAAATAGTAGTAATGTAATTAAAATGACATGGAACATTATTAATAGCGAAACGGGAAAGTCTTGCAACCGAAATAGTGACTACAGCCTTGCTATTGGCGATAATATTTTGAATTCAGACACTCAAGTTGCCACAGCCTTTGAAAATTTCTTTGCGGATATTCCCGTATCGACTACTAAATCGCTAAACTCGTCAGCTGCTGCTGCCGAGTCTTTACTTAAGGAAAACGTTTCAGTCTGTGATTCCGAATTTAATTTTCAATATGTCACCTGTAAAGATATAATTAAAACTTTTCACACCTTAAATGTTAAAAAGACCGCCGATCTATGGGGTCATTCTGTGGACGTTGCTAAATCCATTATAAACATTGTAGCTCCTTCATTAGCTGTAATATTTAACGATTGTATTGACCATGGTGAGTTTCCTGATTTAATGAAATATAGTAAAATAATACCATTGTTTAAATCAGGTAGTACATCAGACCCCACTAATTATAGACCCATTTCAGTACTACCCACCTTTAGTAAAATTTTTGAAAAATTAATTTTGGCACAAATGCAAAGCTTTTTCAATAAACATAAGTTATTGCATAAAAAACAGTTCGGTTTCACAAGGGGTCGTTCAACTACTGATGCGGTGTTGAACTTTTAGGACACATTTATAATGCCTGGGAGGACAAATGCGATGCTTTGGGCATTTTTTGCGATTTATCTAAAGCTTTCGATTGCGTTCTTCATGAAACATTAATCAGGAAATTACACCACTACGGAATCCGTAACGCCTCTCTGGATCTTCTTATTTCATATTTGAGTAATAGGATTCAGAGAGTTGATGTTAACGGGAAGAGATCTCCCGGATCCGTAGTAAGAATGGGGGTACCACAGGGCTCAATTCTTGGTCCATTTTTGTTTCTTATTTACATAAATGACTTGCCTCACCTCATAAAGGATAATCATGACTTAGTATTGTTTGCAGACGATACTTCTCTTTTATTTAAACTCAAACGTCAGCAGTTAGTTACGGATGATGTTAATAGCGCCCTGGCAAAAGTCGTTAATTGGTTTAATGTTAATAACCTACTCCTAAATGAGAAAAAAACTAAATGTATTAAGTTTACGATACCCCATGTAAGACAAGTGGAAACTATTGTACTAATTAAGGATGAAGAGTTGAAACCGGAAGATAGCACAGTGTTTCTAGGCATAACTTTGGATGCCAAGCTTCAGTGGGGCCCGCATATAGACAAATTATCAAAAAAACTTAGCTCTGCAGCATACGCCGTTAGAAGAATTCGTGAGTTAACTGATTTAGAGACAGCCCGTTTAGTTTACTTTAGTTATTTCCATAGCGTGATGTCGTACGGTATTCTCTTGTGGGGCAATGCCGCCGATATTCAGACAATATTTGTTTTGCAAAAAAGGGCAATTCGTTCAATTTATAAATTAAGTCCCAGATACTCCCTCAGACAAAAATTTAAAGAGATTAATGTTCTTACTGTGCCTTCTCAATTTATTTATGAAAACCTTTTGTACGCACACAAAAATATTAATTTGTTTAAAAAATACAGTGATATCCACAACATAAATACGAGGAACAAACACAAATTTGTTGTTCCTGCAACGAGGCTCAAAAAAATAGGGGGTACGTTCAGATGCCAATGTATACGTTTTTACAATAAACTTCCAAGCCAAATTCAAGCACTAAGCCTAAATAAATTCAAATCGTTTATAAAACGGAAGCTGTGCCTGAAAGCCTACTATCATGTTAATCACTATCTCGAAGATAAAAAGGCTTGGGATTAAGCTGCTCCAATGAAATTTGCTCTGTGAATGTCGAAGCTTCGGACTTCGCTTGTTTATTATTTATTCCTTTATCCTTTTTTTATTTTTTTTTCCTTTTATATTTTTAATTTTTTTCCTTTTTTATACAATCTGACATTTAATGTTTTGACATGTATTTTATTATTTTTTATACACTCCGACATTTAATGTTTTGACATGTATTTTATAATTTTTTACTTTTTTTATTATTTTATTTGACATTTACTGATTTGACATGAATACTTATTTTGTTAAGTATTCTACTTTTTTTTTATCATCATTGTGACTTTTAGTGGTTTTTGTGATTTTTATTTACTTTCTTTTGAATAGAACTTGTTCTGAATTTTATATGATTATTGTGAATGTGGGGACCATGTGGGTCACATTTATATTTTTTGTTTATTTTTTCCCACAACTGTCTGGCAGTTTGAGTACTCTAAGCGACCTACCCAAATGTCCTTTCTTTGGTATTGTTCGTCGTTTCGTTGAGCTCCTTGAGTTATAAGTCGAGCTACACGTTAACTGACAAATGCTTGCACTGACTGGACAGGTCCACTCAAATCTGTATGGTTCTTTCTTCAAAAGACCATCTCAGACACTAATCTGCATAGTCCTCATGTGAATTGAGCAAGATTGTCTGGACTTTAAAAGAGACTATGACCTCTGAGTTTGTTTCGGCTGTTTCTTCTCAGAGTAGTCAGGTACGAAACACCGGCCCCATCTAGTTTAAAAAAATGACGTGTAAAAGTGTTTGTAAAAACCTACTTGCAAAATAAACATCATTTATCATTTATCATAGTCCAGTCCCAGACCACAATTCCTCTGAGTTCTTTGCCATTTATTTGTAAGAATCTTAGCACACATAGGATTTTTGAGACCAACAAGATATTGTAGTAGCTGTGCACGATGTTGGATACGATGTTTATTAAATCCCCGATCAAGTAGAAGATGATGTCAGTAGTCATGCTCAGAGAAAATAGTAAGAGGCGAATCCCCCAATTATGTATATTCTGAATAAAGTATACGATCAGTTCACCAAAACAGGCACAGCGGTACAAGAGCATGCAAGCCAATTGGATAAAGTTGTAAAGTCTCGTATTCGCAGTTATAATGTTGTCATGAATAGAATACTTCGATCGCAAGAAAATACTTTGCATCAGATTCAATGGTCTTAGTACTGATCTTAAATCTTCTCCAATCATATTGTCGATAAGTATTTCGTCCGACGATGGTGTGGATACATTCTCAATTAAAACAACGTTTGTGTTTGATTTCAACCAGTTTTTTAAATATGAGAACATGTTTGTTGAACGAGTAGTTGAATGTCAATTGATCTGAACACTGCGGTCAATCAGTAGACAACTCATCATCTGCCTAGCCTTTTCCCAACTATATTGGGGTCAGCTTTCAGTCTAACCGGATGTAGCTGAATACTAGTATTTTACATAGAGCGACTGCCTATCTGACCTCCACAACCTAGTTAACACTGCGTAATACGATAGGTACTCCTTGGTAAGACTGGTTGTCAAGAGACCTGAGACTGGTTCCAGGCCACTTTCTGTGTATAACAACTGTCAAAGATCTACAAGTAGGCAAGTAATAAATTATTAATATTACTCAATATGAATTAATACTCTATTATATGATAATTACGTTTTCTAAATTTGTTTCTTATCTTTCGGTCGGGTCATTTATAAAATATTAGGTATTTGTCGGTAGCTGTTGCTATCCAAAGACATGCTTGTAGGACTCTAAAATTATCATTTACTAATCTCATCAGTGGGTCTACAATTAGTTATGGCCGAGGTGTAAACTATCGAATGAATTGAACGAACGTACGAGTCATAGGTACGAGTTCAATCCCAAGACACGCACCTCTGATTTTTGGGAAACATGTGGGTATTGTATAATTTTATCACTTGCTTCGGTGAAAGAAAACATCGTGAGGGAACCAGTATGCCTGGGAGATATTTTTCGACGGCATCGGCATTTAAAGCGAAGTCAGAGGCCCTGACACCAGTAAAGAAAGAACCAATGTATAATTGGAGATTAAACGAACTTACCTGAAGTGATGTTCTATCCAAATTATACGAGTTGCTTCGTCCGAAGAGATTAAGACAACAATGTAGTAATACGTCTAGGGTATCGCCTTTCATCCACTAAGTTTGAATTTTTTTTTTTTTTTTTTCGTGTGTACCTTGTCTTCCTGTTAGTTATGCCTGTACCGCCACTCATTTAGTTGAAAGCCTGGAACCGTTTTTAATATTTCACTTTAGGTATGGGGTTCATAGGGTTGGGAGGGAACTAATCTCTTCGGACGAAGCAACTCGTATAATTTGGATAGAACTTCACTTCAGGTAAGTTCGTTTAATCTCCAATTATACTTCGTTGCTTCGTCCTTCGAGATTAAGACAACAATGTAGATTTTGAAAGATGGTGAAATTTTAAAACACTGAATTTTTATACATAAGTACATGTATACAAGTATATTAATCAAAATTACATGTATTTATACAGTAACTAAATTGTAGTTTTTCTTTAATTAGGGGTAGATAAATAAAATAAATTATTAACTTTAAGTAATTAAATCTAACATCAATCAGAGGTTAGGATTGATAAGGCAAATTGATCAGTTTGTTCACATTGAATATCTCTATGATAATATCTAGCGAAAACATTGGAGCTGCCACTCCACCCAGCTGCTTTTCGTATTGTGTCAATATTGACACCAGCTCTATGAGCAGCTGAGGTGGCTGCGTGTCTGGTGGAGTGGGCAGAAAATACTAAAGTGTCAATTCCGCTAATTGATAATATATCTTTTATCCACCGACTGATGGTATTTGTGGATACTGATTTATGTGGTTTTTTAATACTTATAAAAAGGCTATTGGCATTGTTTCTCAAAAGTTTTGTCCTGTTAATATATTCTGTAAGAGCCTCAGCGGGGCATATTTCCGGCCGATCTTTGTAAAATGGAAAATTTAAACAAGGTTGAGGTAAACCAGGTCGAGATGTTTTTAACAAATCGTTTATCTTGATCAAAATAAGATCATCAGTGACGGTCATATTTTTTTATTTGATTTTGCTAATGGTTTGCACCCTGTGTGCAGTTACAAGTATGAGCAGAGTTACGGTCTTTTTGGTTAAATGTTCTAAACTTAAATTATTATTTGGGTACCATTTTGATAAGAATTCTAAAACTATTGACGGGTCCCAAGTGATATTATATTTTGGGGCTGGAGGACCAACCCGCACTGGGCCCGCGTGGTGGATTATAGCCCATTCCCTCTCATAGAGAGGAGGCCTGTGTCCCAGTAGTGGGAACATTAATAGGCTGATGATGATGATGATGATGGGGCTGGAGGACGAAGTCTGTAAAATCCTTTGAATAGCCTAGCAACGCGATCATCAGACCCTACTCTCGATCCTAAGATCAAAGACAGAGCGGAGCGATGACTGTTTAAAGATCCGTATTGTAAACCGGAATGAAATAACTCAGTGAGAAAATACATTACCATCGGAATTGACGCCTCATGTATTTTGATATGGTGAGTTTTACAAAAGTTTACCCAACGTCGAATTGCGACGTCATATTGTTTTATTGACTTTTCAGACCAAGAAGCTATCATAATATCTAAAGATGACGGTGGTACTCCTCTGTTTCGTAACGCCGTCCTGATAACTTCCCTGCAATCAACGTGAGCGTGGGGACACTGTTGGAAATAGACAATAACACTTTATCAGAGGGTGTAAACTGAACTAATTCTGAGCAGAGAAGTTGTTGATAAAGTGGCAACCAGGGTTGTGTGGGCCAAAATGGAACCACAACAACACCCTCCGCCTGGTCGTATATAAGTTTTCTTAAAACTTTTAATATAACCGCAAAAGGAGGATATGCGTAGAAACAAAGATTTGACCAGTTTAAAGTAAAAGCATTCACAGCGCATGCTCCTGAGTCTCTATTCCAAGAGACGTACTTAACACATTTGTTATTCAACCTTGATGCAAAAAGATCAATTTCTGGTTGCCCAAAGGCTCTCACAATCTTTTCAATAGCATGATCTTTAAGCGAAGCGAATACAAATATACCGCGAGCTTCACACCACTGCCACAAAGATTTTGTGATTTCAGTTAAATGTGGAAATCTTACTCCACCCATACGGTTTATGTACGAAATAGCAGTTGTGTTGTCAACGCGTAGTAACACCTGACAATTTTTTAATCCTTTTGCAAATGTTTGTAATCCCAAGAAAGCAGCCAGGAGTTCTAGACAATTAATATGTTTGTTGGACTCTGTGTTACTCCACTGGCCACTGGCGGTCTCCTCACCGCATGCTGCCCCCCACCCTTTTTTGCTAGCGTCTGAAAATATTTCTATACAGTAGCTGTCCCGTCTAATAGGATTCACTGCGGTATCAATAGATTTTAACCACCAGGAAAAATCGTCCTGCAAATACTCTGGTACTGACATGTGGCTATCATAATTACTCGTCTTACATAATGCAAGGTATTTGCATCTTTCCATCTGCTTGGTGTAAAGCCAACCGTACTGAATCGCGGGGCAGGATGAAGTGAGGAGGCCTACCAAGCGAGCAAACTGTCTTATTTTACAACGAGATTTCAATTGAAACGATTGTAACTCTTGTTTAATTAAATTTCGTTTTTCTTTAGGTAGGCTAACATGAAATTCTTTCGTATCTATCACAAAACCAAGGTATTTGCAAACATTACTCGGAATCATACAACTCTTTTTAATGTTAATTATGAATCTTACGGACTCCAAAATATGTTTTGTCTGTAAAATAATATTTTACAGACAAAACATATTTTGGAGTCCTTAGGATTCATAATTAAGATTGCTTAGATAATAATTATTATTATCTAAGCAATCTTGATAATTATTAGAAATGATACAAATGTCATCTAAGTAGATAGATGACAAATAGCCTAATGATCTCAGTAAACCAATTACCGGTTTTAATAACTTTGTAAACACAAATGGGGCTGTGTTTAAACCAAACGGTAAAACATTAAATTGGTAAATTTGACCCACGTACCTAAATCGTAGGTACTTTCTATACGTCGGGTGTATAGGTACGAGAAAATACGCATCCTTTAAAGTAAGGGTGGCCATGAAACTGTCTCTTGATACTAATTTTAATGTTGTTCTTAGATCTTCAATTTTGAAATGTTCCGTTATGATGTACTTGTTTAAAGACTTTAAGTTTAAAATAAATCTGTTTTTGCTATTGGGTTTTTTAATCAGGAAATAACTAGAAAGAAACTGTCCTTCACATGGTTCACACTGTGAAATGGCTCCACTATTTATAAGGTCTGTGATGGCCACCTTGTATTTAAAGGACTCACATGAAGATAATGCAGGTAAACTTGGTTCGTGTAACTGATAGACAGGTTTAGTAAACGGTATCTTGTAACCTCTTATCCACGATAATACAAAGAGGTCATTGGTTATCAATTGCCATTGATCATAAAAGTAAGATAACCGACCTGTGGAACGTACCAGGTCTAGCGCCGCGGGGCTTGGCGCTGCTGCAAGCGCGGCTGCTGTCGCGGCTGCTGCTGCACGGGTCGCGCGCGTGGTGCCGGCGCTGTCCTCCTCGCTGTTCCCGCTTGCCGCGCTGTCGGGAACGGAGGCGTCCGGTTTAAAGTCTGGGCAGGGGCCTGTCTTGGTCTCTGCGCTGGTGCAGGTCTTCTAACCGGTGTGTTTATTTTAATCTCAGCGCCTGATTTTGAAATAGCTTTTGCAGCTTTTAGTGTATCGGTTAGATGTTCACCAAATAGAAAATTATCGAATTCTGTATTAAACAGTTGATCTTTTATATCTTTCTTGATTGTGGAACATATAAAACTGCGCCGTGTCATGGACTCGCTGTGTTGTGAGTCACACATCTGTCGACCGCCTTCGATCAGTAATTTTGTTACCGACTAACTGAAGAAAAGAGTATACTGAGGGCTTCACATAGACAAGATATACTTGCTGCGACCTAGGTGCAGGTCGCAGCAAGTATATCTTGTCTATGTAGGAATACTAGTAAGCAAAATGGCACACACAATATTCAAGCGCTACGTAACGTCGTGTATGAAATGAATTAAATTAAATCTCCAACTTTAGTATTGGACAGGTATGAGTGCCGAAGACGGACGGACGCACTAAAGTGTGGTACACAGAGTAATATATCACACTTTAGTCCGTCCGTGATGTCATTCAGTGAGTAACATTTTCCACCAATTTAGTTATCGTCTCGCAACAGATTAAAAAGCATTTGGCCGTCACAATGATGGTTAAAACAAAGGCTGTGTTCTGGAGTGCACTCCTCCTCACTGGCTACCTCATAGTAACAGAAGAAGGACAACAAAAAAGGTTGTCACCTGCCTCCCCCTCCCCTTATCTACCCCTCCCGCGCCTTCACGTGCACGAAACGTATTAAAATATTAAACGACGGAGAAAAACTCCACAAACACAATTTAACTGTATCAACAACCAAGCTTAATAGCTATTTCTTAAGACGCGCAGATATTCAGTAGATTCAGCTTCTATTGGTATCTTACCTCTTCCGGATTGTTTACGGGCCGGCTCGTGATCCGGACATTACGGAACCGTTTACGGCTACTTACCGGATAACGGCGGTGTGACGAGTCCGTTTTACAGCCTCTATGCAGTTTGAAGAAGGAAATTGGAAATAAATCTCCTGACGTTACTACCTGTTATTTGAAGATAGATCGAGGGAGTCATAATATTAGGAAGACCAGCTCAAATATGACGTCCCAAGTGTTCGTCACAAGAGCTCCTGCTCCTGCATTAGAAATGGGAAAGCAAATGCAGCAACTACGTTTGGCGGTTAAATGATAAACGGTCGCCATAATTTCTCGAACAAGTATTTTTGAAAGACGTTCTGCTATTTTCTATAATTGACAGATTTAAACTTCAGTGAGAGACAGTTCAGTAGTGTTTATTCTCTAAAGCTTTGTCTTTTTTTATTAGCATCTCCGATAAAGCGGCCTTTATCTCTGGATTTAACTTCGGTGCATCAATCTTAGTGCAGTTTTTTGGAACCAGATGCTTTTCAAGCAGCTCCTTTCTGGCATCCTTGGTCAAGCTTGTTGTTGCGATGTGTTCCCAGCGAGCAGATAACTCGCATCTAATGTCTGGTCCATATTTTTTTTCCTTTGATGGAGTTTCGCCCAAGAGATTCAGAATCTCATCGTCCAGCTCAGAGTGCGTTACTTCAACAGGTAGTTCCGATTGCCCTGCCTGTGCTGCGTCTGTAGCAGGAACATCATGTATCGTCGAGGTGGACGTTCCCGGTTGTGGCTCACCTGAGTCAATAATCGGAGATGGCGCGAATTCACCCTGAACTTCCATTTCAGCTGGAATAGAAAATGTACCAAATGTAGGTATCGGATAGAAAAAAGCGCGGCGATAGTCCTCAAAACTATCCACAACACCAAGTTTATCATCCACATCGATATCCAGAATAACAAAATCGAGTGATAACATTTTGTTATGTAGGTGTGTGAATATGATCACTACTACCAATGTTCCTAGTATACAACTAGTGTTTTTAGAGCGGCGATAGTCCTTAAAACTATCCACATCTCTATGTTTTAGTGTCCGTACGGATATAAAATGCAATTATTTGGTCATTAACTAATGTGAAGGCAACATTCCTTTCAAATGTACACAATCACTATATAGTTATATACCCAATGAATTGGGAATCTAAATTTATGTGAAGGTAACATCCCCATAAGATGTACACAACACTATTTAAAATAGTTATGACATCATGTCAGATTATGATACGGATATAGTCCGAAAGGACATGGTGACGATGCTGGAGGATTTAAAGGTGGAGTCCGAGAAGACCGGTCTCAAAATGAACATTGGGAAAACCAAAATAATGACCAGCATTCCTGAAGTCACAAACTGCCAGCTTCCAGTGGAGAGAGTGACTGAGTATATATATTTAGGTCATAAGGTAACACTCGGTTTTGAAAACCAAGCAGCGGAAGTGGAACGACGAATAGCGCAGGCGTGGGCTGCATTCGGTGCCAACAAACAACTACTGTGTGGAAAAATACCCCTACGTCTTAGAGTCAAAGCCTTCGAACAGTGTGTCATGCCCGTACTAGCCTATGGTACGGAAACCATAACTCTTACGCAGAAGTCCGCCGAGAAGTTCCGAGTCACGCAGAGGGGCATGGAGAGAGCTATGCTCGGGATCACCCTACGGGACCGGAAACGGAATGATTGGATTCGAAGTAAGACCAAAGTTAGAGACATTATGGCCGTAATAGCGCATAGAAAGTGGACATGGGCGGGGCACATTGCGAGAATGGACAAGAGCCGCTGGACAAGACGAGTCCTAGAATGGAGACCCAGAGCGGACACGCGAGGGCGCGGAAGACCACCACAGCGCTGGGTGGACGACATCCGACGACACGGAGGTCGAGACTGGATGAGTCGGGCACAAGATCGACAGGAGTGGAAGAAGAGGGAAGAGGCCTACATCCGAGATTGGATAACCAAAAGGCCACCATGATGATGATGATGATGATAGTCCGAAAAACTATTCACAATATCTTCCGTTTGTAAAAATAACACTTCAGCTTACCTTCATGGTCCGATAGTACAGGCGACATAATATCATTGGGCGACATAATAATATTCGTCGACGAGGTACTACTCTCGGAACAACTTCGAACACGCGACCGTCTGTCGCGTTTATTAAGTTTCCTTTCGAGTTTTCGAATCTTCTTTCTTAAATAATCACTGTCGTCGTTTTTGTAACTACGTTTTGGCATCTTTTTGCAGAATTCAAATATAGAAGAAAATAACGTGGTGATCGGCGACGCACTAAAACGCGAATGAGTGGCGGTACAGGCATAACTAACAGGAAGACAAGGTACACACGAAAAAAAAAAAAAATTCAAACTTAGTGGATGAAAGGCGATACCCTAGACGTATTACTACATTGTTGTCTTAATCTCGAAGGACGAAGCAACGAAGTATAATTGTTCTGGTCACTATACAATAAAATAATAACAAGGCAATGAAAAAAAACACATAATCATTATCAGGTCTATTGGTCGTCATAATCAGTAATATGTTTACAAAAACACAAACTGTAATAACACAATCGTATAAGTAGGTAGTTATGAAGCTTGACAGCTGTAGAGGTAGTTCGGCGTCTATGATGAACAGGCCGCAAGCACTCATCTTCTTGAAAAATACCTGCTGTAGACGTTGGATGTTCTTGCAATCTCTCCTGTCTAAAACAACATCGTTATTATAAGCGAGGTTTTTAATCGGACAAAATGGTAACCAGTTTTTACTCGACCTCCTTTTTTTTTTCGGATGGGAAATTATCAAATGACTCCTCACGCTCTGGGCGGAGCATGAGGGAGTGTCAAACTTTTACTGACTAAAACCCATTCATGTTCCTTTATCGCCCTCTGTGTTCCGGGGCCACGGTATCTCTTTCGAACAGTCCCGCAACCCCGGCAGGCATCGGCCCTTGCGGACCCCTTCCTGTTGCTGACTCTCTTTGAGGCGCGCGTGGAACACGAACGCGCCGTCGACACGGCCTGTCGTCATGAGACGGACGGGTGGCGAGCTAGCCCATAGCCCACCGTCCACAGGCCCGCGCCTACGGTGGCCGGGGGCCACGTGTTGGCCACGCACTCAGATTTAATACCAACCATATCAATGTCTTGACTTGAGCATTACACAGGTACTCTGAACATCTCTCATGGCTGCGTAGAATCCCTCGCAGTCCACGCTCAAACAAACAAGCAGGTAGATATTCTTGATGGTATTTATTTGAAATGCTGCAATAGTAACAGAAAAATAGTTTTATCATATTATGCCTACCCACATTTCGCCGGTTATTTCTAATTTCCATCATGTAATGGGGGCGAGCCTATTGTCATCTACCGGGCACAGTTCCAGACTCCATGGCGGCTACGGGAAATTCCTAATAGAATCGAATCCAGGTCCTTATACTCAGCAGCGTTTACGATCTACTTGCACCAACAAGGCGGTCAATTAAGTATTTAGTTGTTTGACAAAATAATGTATCTTCACCTTGCGTTACCCAATTAGGCAAGAATAATACTATAAGAATTATTATTATTATTGTATACTTATAAGAATTCAATATGTCATGCAGTACAGGGGAGCCTAAACGGAATATGAGGTCGATTAAAACAGTTCGATAGTTCTGGTTGGTATACTTGTGAATAGTTGGTTTCCATGTTGTACTATTGAACCCAATGGTTGACTGGCGGATAATGCTTTATGGCATTAAGTCCGCCTATGTGCTAATGTAGATGTAATGTACTGTATAACGTATAATAAATGTGTAATGTATAACAAGTAAATGACTAATCCGATCACTTACTTTCATTCCACCTTTTGCAATTGAAAGCCCTAATATAGTGGCAATGGTGGTACATTGCGAGGTTCTTGAAATTGAAGTAAACTGTTAATATTACGTAAAATACAATCTGGAAACCGAAGTAACTCATGTTAGTATATTTGATTTCTTTATTCTTCATTCTACATTAATAAACTTACCAGGTATCGACAAGACTTCTCGATAATCCTGTAGGTCTCTATTATATTCAGGTAAACATCAAATATTGTGTTCCAATATTCTTTGCTTCCTGAATATTCAGCGTTTTGTGAGTATTCAACTTTTTTAATCCAAGTACAAAGGA
This sequence comes from Xestia xanthographa, assembly GCA_905147715.2. Taxonomy (NCBI): domain Eukaryota; kingdom Metazoa; phylum Arthropoda; class Insecta; order Lepidoptera; family Noctuidae; genus Xestia; species Xestia xanthographa. The sequence continues at coordinate 7,623,741 of LR990644.1, forward strand.
TTTGTTTAATAATTTTCAAAGATAGCAAAAAATATACAACTAACACTTCGAAAGCAATCCATGCATAAAAAGCCATTACGTCGATAGTATCCAAGTTAAAAACCAACGATTCACTAATAATGAATCCTATATAAAAGATATTTAAAACAAAAACCCAAACCCAGTTGCAGATAACGAAACTTTTCAGTTCGCCGCTACTTATCTGCAAGACTCTGAGCATGTGTTGGATTTTCAAGACCAACAAGATGTTGTAGGAGCTGTGCATCATGTTTGAGACCGTGGTTATCAAATCTCCGATAAATAGGAACAAAAATTCAAGGACGAGCATCGACGAGTAGAATGTACTGTAATCCCCCCAAGCATTATGACAATCATTTACCATATAATTCACCCATTCGTTTAAAAGGACACAGCGATATGTTAGCATGATAAATACCCGTAGAAAATTGTAAATGTACGTATTGGACGAGATTATGTTGTCACGAATAGAATACATCCCGCAGAAGAAGAGGTTTTGCATCAGATTTAACGGTCTTAAGTCTGATTGTAGATCTTTTTCAATCACGTTATTGCGCAATATTTCACTAGATGAAACAGTTGGCATGTTTCCGATGATAACAGCATATCTGTTTGATTTAAAATAGCTTTTGAAATACGAGAACATGTTTGCTGCGTGAAAGTTTGGTGTCAATTAAAGTAATATTCTAAATCAATTGATAGGTAATCCATTAAATTCTTCTATTACTACGTAGCGTTCATGGTAACTTTTTTGTTTGTTGTCATTCACATTGCCATTTATTTTGTTTCCAAACAACTTTTGCCCACAAAAACTATTCTTTGTATATTCTTATCCCCACTAGAAGCCAAAATAGGTAGGAATCTCTCTCTGGGATCCAATTCATTTGTTACAATCTTAACTTGTTTGTTGTGTGGTATATACCTAGTCTTCAATGGTCACTCCAACTTTCCCTCTCTACTCTCCATCAGTGAAGATGCTAGGGCAGGATTTGGAATCGTTATTTTTATGTTAATTGTGTTAAACCTTTTTGTTAGTAACATTGATTTTTGAGCAGCCAGCTCTATCTATCAGACCAACTAGGGACCCCCCCGACTTCGCACGGGTAGTAGAACATTAATACACTAATAAAATAAAACATACATGTTTTGTCTGTCCAGGCAGCGTTTTGGATGAAAGCTCACAAGCAACTTGTCTTTTTCCGATACTTTCAACAATAAAACGTCATATTTCAACCAATTTACACAAAACCTTGACAAATCTTATATTTAAACCTTTCTCGAAACCGCATGAAAATCCGTTCAGTAGTTTTTGAGTTTATCGCGAACAGTCAGACAAACAGACGCGGCAGAGAACTTTGTTTTATAATATGCAGTGATGTCAACTTTATGTTCTGTTTTACTTTTGTGAAAATAGAAGCGTGTAAATAAAATGACCAAATAATGTTCTATTTCATCGGCTTCTGGCTATTCATCATCATCAGTGATAGGAATAGGTAGTGCTTATTAGCCTAAACTTCGAAGAAGAACAGAGAAAAGAATCGGAGACTTCCTTAGACTATATTTTATTATGCGACCACGACGAGTTTTTTTTTTGTAAATTCTAAGAGTAGATAACTAAATGCGCAGCCATAAAAGTCCGCCCATTGTACTTTCGTTGCAATAAAGATTAAATGATGTTTTTAAAGTTTAAGTGTGTTACTAAACAATGTAACCCGGCTATTATTTTAGAATTTTTAAATATACTTCAGAAATATATTTTAGTAAGATAAAATCCAAATACCTTTTGTTTTTGAAATAATAAATCACTTGAACTTTAGAAATTTCAACAAACATGGCCGAGAGTGAGCTAGAAAGTAGATATTTACTTCAAAACGTGTACGGCTCCTTGACAAAGATAGCGTTTCATAGTTTTATGATGAAGAAGTCGTTTCCAAAATGTTCTTAAAAAAAGAAAACTTTCAGAAATTTTGATGGTTGTAACGACTGTGTTATGTTATGTCTAGTCGCAAACTTTAGGTAAACATAGACCAATTACTTATTCCAAATAACATTAATTTTTGATGTAGGTACTTACGTGATGTCCCGGAAAAAAATACAGTCTAAGCAAGTACTATTATCTATTCTGTGGTCTAAGGAAGTCTCCGATTCTTGTCTCTGTTCTTCGAAGTTTAGGCTAATAAGCACTACCTATTCCTATCACTGATCATCATCATCATCAGCCTATTAATGTTCCCACTATTGGGACACAGGCCTCCTCTCTGTGAGAGGGAATGGGCTATTAATCGACCACGCGGGCCCAGTGCGGATTGGTAGATGTCACATGTCTTCGAATTTTTTGGTTCTAGGACATGCCGGTTTCCTCACGATGTTTTCCTTCACCGTTTTAAGAGCAGCGGTTATGAGATAAATTATACGAAGTAATGTGCCTAGCTGGGTTCGAACCCATGACTTACTCTTCGTAAGTCGAGGCCGCCACTACTGGGCCACCGCTGCTCCTGGCTATTAAAAATAACAAATTGCAGTAAAACATAACAATTTGTGATGTCGTCAAATACCTCTAACAATCTAAGCCAAGTATTGACTTGGGGGAAAGAAAAAACGATATTTATTACAAAAACAAAAATTGTAATAGCACAATAGTGTAAGTAGTAATGAAGCTTGATAGCTGCAGAGGTAGCTCAGCGTCTATGATGAACAAGCCGCACGGACTTATCTTTTTGAATGATGCCTTCTGCACACGTTGGATGTTCTTGAAAACCTTACGGTCTATATCTAAAACAAACAAGAAGAATGTTGTTCAACGCGAGGTGGTTATTCTTATATTAACCGGTTGTCACAGACTTGCTTGAAATAAGTTCAAGTTAGAATACTACTACTAGTATTACTTTAATTATAACTTGTGAATCAAACAACTTTTTATCTCTTCATTGCCATAATTATAATAAAGAATATGAGAAAATTAAGGATATTAATCGCTGTTAGAAGAACTGTTTAAAGTGGCCTTTTTAATCTCCCTGAAGCACATCATAATATTAAAAGCTCAGATAAACTACTAACCAGAACATTGTCTTGACTTCATGAGCAGAACACAGGTACTCTGAACATCTCTCATTGCTGCATAGAATCTCTCACAGTCCACGCTTAAATATATAATTATGATGATATTCTTCATACTGTAAATTTGAGTTGCAAGTAGAACAAATATAACCTGCAATGGAACAGAAATATCTTTTATTACGTTTAGATTACGGATCTAAACCAAAAAGCTAAGCTACTATTACCCCTGCGGCCTGGATGACGAGATTAGTTCTAAAATAGAGTTAATTTGAACACATGATGAAGCATTGCCAGGTGAAGCAGATCCATTATTACATTATTCAACATACTAGAAAAAACTAGGTAGTGAATGGCCGACATGGCACCGCCGGGAAAAACTTGGATGAGACTCACACAGTCAAGGCATCGTGATTTTAACAGCAGGTAGCCATACTTATTAGTGAGTTGGAACAAAGTCGCCGGTGATGACGATAGTTCAGTAGGTTTTCTTAAGTCGGGTCCAGACGTGTGTAACGCGTAATGTAATGTATCATGAAACGTAACGCGAACTCTGTGTATGGACGGCACTACAAGCATTACATGTATCGCTTGCGCCGGCGCTCGCCGAGATCCATCGGCAGTCGGTTTTTAGCGCGAACATGAAGGCGCTCGCAGTGCTCGTTTGGACGGCGTTCGTGACGGTAGTTTCGTGTGTATGTTCATAGTGTGGAGTGACGAACAATCGCTTGAACTAATCACTTTGTATCAAGAAAAACCTGTTATTTAGAAACCAAAAAATACGGATTACTATTTAAAAAATCCGGAAAACGATGCTTGGAGTGATACTGCTCTTTCATTGGAAAGAAATGTAGAAGATCTTCTCTTATACAACTCAGTTTCCACCATCGATGCGCCAAACGTTTCTTCCGGTCTTCAGTTAATAAATACATACAAATAAAAGCAGCACCAGCTATCAAGACCTTCCTATTCGGCATTTTCGTAGCAACCGAGTCGAAATAGCCCTTGAAAAAGATTCGCTTACACGATTCGCGTTGAGTTCGTGTGCCGACCACACTGTTCACGCTAAATTACACGTAATCTTACATTTCGCGTTACACACGTCTAGACCCGGCTTTAGATTTTTGATAAGAAGTATAGTAATCCGACTACTTACGTTCATATCACCTTTTGCAATATAACTCCTACACAAAACTAATACTACTGCTAGATTCTTCAAACAAAAAAAAGTCAAAGATATGACATAAAATATAATCTGGAAATAAAATAAAATAATTAAAATACATTTTCTTTTAATTATAAATTCGATTTCTACAATTTTCTTTATTTTAATAAAATAATAGACGTGCCATGTATCGCAAAGTCATCTCTATAAGCATGTAGGTTTCCATTATATTCCGGTACACATCATACATGTTGTTCCAATATGATGCTCTCTCTGAATCTACGGTGTCTCGTGAGTATTTTACTTTCTCAATCCAAACGCGAAGACATTTCTCAATTAGTTTAAAAAATGGAAAAGAATATATAATACTTATATCGAAAATTATTAAGAAGTACAGTGAGGTCATATCCAAAATTTCCAAGTCAAAAACTAAACAGCAAAACATTGTAAATCCAATGTAAAAAATATTTAAAATAAACACCCAAATCCAGTTGCAGATACGAAATCCTCGGAGTTCATTGCTATTTATTTGTAAGACTCGTAGAAGATGTTGAATTTTCAAGACCAATAAGATATTGTTGTAACTATGCATGATGTTTAAGACGAAGTTAGTGACGTCCCCGATTAAGAAGACAATAAAGTCTATAGTGACATTCAAAATAAGAAAGAAACTGTGAACCCCCCAATTATTATCAATAACATCGATGATTAAACCGATCCAATTATACACAAGGACACTCTGATATGTTAACATGCAGAATACTCGAATGAAATTATAAAAGTAAGTATTAGAAGTTATAATGTTATCACGAATAGAATACTTCGCGCAGATGAAAAGTCTGTACATTAGATTCAACGGTCTTATTACTGATTGTAAATCTTTTTCAATCACATTATTGCGTAACATTTGACTAGATGAGGTAGTTGGTATGTTCCCGATTATAACAGCGTCTTTGTTTGATTTTAAATATCTTTTGAAATATGAGAACATGTTGGCTATGTGACAGTCAAGAGTCAATTTATTTAATGCTAGAATGTCAATCGATGGGCTAGTAATAACAAGTACTTAATGAATTAGTGTTTTAATATTCAATGGTGTTGATTCTGTTGTGCACAAACTAAACTTAATTTAAGCTATTGCTATCTTTTACTAAAGTGAGAGAGAGTGAAGTTAAGGTGTTCCTTTTGCCGTGAAAGTGTTATCTCGTGCTAATATTCGATAAAACATCTAAAATCAAAGATTGAAAAGTGTCGAAACCAGTAAAGAAACAATTCTACCCTCTTGATTTCCGAAAAAAAAAAAGATTTGACATTGGTTATCTGTCACTGTCAAGTTTGAAGTTTTGCAATATCTGTCACAATCACGAGCCCAGTGTTGCCAGAACTCGGAAGAAAATTCACCCTTTTCGTAAAAAAACAACTACACGAAAAATGAAAGAGGAATTAGCAACTTTGTTAGACCAGATAAAAGAAGAAATGCGTAACCAAACGGAGGACATAATGACCAAAATGGCTGAAAAACTAAACCCAATCATCAAAGAAATTTCGAATTTGAAACTGGAGAACAAAAACCTGCATGAAAAACTGGATCATATGGAACGAGAAAAACGCAAAAACAACATTATCGCCTTCGGTATAAAAGAGGAGGAAAAATCGAAGTGGGAGCTACTGGAAACAGTTACCAATATCATAAAAACCCAAACGAATGTTGAAATAAACTCTAATGACATCAATGCGGTGTACCGCTTGGGGAAAAAAGATAAAGAAAGCGAAAAACCAAGACCAATCTCTATCTCGTTCATAAATCTGTGGAAAAAGGAAATGGTGATGAAAAATAAGAAGAAAATGGGCGATATCTACATAACGGAAGATTACCCAAAGAAAGTTATACAACAGAGGAAGGCACTGCAGCAGCAGCTGGCTGAAGAAAGAAGCAAAGGAAACTACGCCATCATAAAGTACAACCAACTTATTGTCCGCAACAAAGACCAAAAGAACGACAAACGCAAACACGACAAATTGGACTCCCCAAATGGAGACATCCCGATACAACAGAATGCCAAAACTGCTAAAATAAACAGATCCAACGCGTTCGACGCTGTGCGCAGCAGGAACAACTCCTTCCGTGAAGCGTAGGAAATAGACAGCCGGGAGAAACACAATAAAAAACACAACAATAATAAGCAAACAACAAGAAAAACAATCCCCAACCCGGCTGGTCACCGTGGGGTATTAGACCAAAACCCTCCAGGGCAAAACATAAACATAAATAATAATCATAATACAACCAACAGGAACACAACAATAATAAGCAGAGACCTGAACAAGGCTCGCAAGGTTAAACATACAGAGAATGAAACACCCAAATATGAACTACAACAGACAAACAATAATACTGAAAGGAAAAATTGCAATCTATTATATATCTCAACTCTGAATACCAGAACACTGAGAACCGAAGAGAAACTTACAGAACTAGAGGAGGCATTAAGTCCATTGAAATGGGATATAATCGGACTGAGCGAAATAAGACGCATTGGGGAAGAAATCAGGGAATACCAAGAATATATATTTTACTATAAAGGAGAAAAGAAAGGAATGTATGGGGTTGGATTCATGGTAAAGAAACATCTTAAACAACACATTTTGGAATTCATAGGAAAATCAGATAGAATAGTAGTGCTAAACATCCAAATCCCTGGTTTCGACAAACCATGCTCGGTTATACAAGTATATGCCCCAACCGAACAGGCTACAGATGAGGAAAAGAATGAATTCTACTCGCTTCTATCAGCCACAATGGAAAATACTCACAAGTACAAGATAGTAATGGGAGACTTCAACAGCCAAATAGGGTCGCGTCAGGTGGATGAAGAGCGTACGATGGGCCAATATACCAGGGGAAAAAGAAACGGCAATGGCCAACATCTTATAAGCTTTGCGCAAGAACACAACCTACAAATAATGAACACCCATTACAAGAAAAAAGCATCCCGAAAGTGGACTTGGATCTCACCGGACGGAAAGTATAAAAATGAAATAGATTTTATACTATCTAATATTCCCTCTAACTTTAGGGATGTAGAAGTAATAAATAAGGTGAACTTCAGCACAAACCACAGAATGCTAAGAGGGACTATTATAACTCATAAAAAGAAAGCAAGAAGAAACAAGAGAAACGGACCTACACACATAATTCCACCACTTTCACAAGAGTCACTACATAAATTGAGCACAAGTCTCCCTGAAATGGGAAAACTTGAGACAACCCAACAGAAATATGACGAACTAGAAAATTACTTAAAGGAAGTGCATAAAGAAATTGGCCTGGAAAGAAAAAAGAAGGACAAAATAGGTGACGAAGCTAGGAAATTAATCGAAGAGAGGAAAGCTCTGCTATATGATCGATCAAATAACATAAAGCACATAGAAAAAATAAGCAAGAAAATCAATGAGAGCATTAGGAAACATAAAAAACTAGAGCGAATGAACATAATACAGAAGGAAATAGAAAAAACGGGTGGGATCAAAAAAGCACTGAAACAACTCAAGGACCACTCCACTTGGATGCCAGAAGTAAAAACCAAAAACAAAGAAGGGAAAGACAAAACCACATCACATAGGAAAGAAATAGGAAGAGAGGCAACTAAGTTCTACAGGAAATTATACAGCAATCCAACAAATACCGCTGAACAACCAGACCATGATCATACAGAAGAGGGCAATGTTCCCGCAATAATGGCAAGTGAAGTAAGGAAGGCTATTAACACACAGAAAAGCCACAAGGCACCAGGAAACGACAAAATAACCAATGAACTATTAAAAGAGCTTGTCGATGTTATCGGGGATACACTAACACAAATACTCAATGAAATATTGAATAACGAACATATACCAACTCAGTGGACGGGATCCACAATAGTTCTCATACACAAAAAAGGAGATAAAAACAAAATAGACAACTATCGGCCGATATGCATGATGACCAACCTATACAAGATATTCTCCAAAATATTACTAGGAAGGATCACAAAATGCCTGGACGAACAACAACCAGTAGAGCAAGCTGGCTTCAGAAGCGACTTCTCTACGGTTGATCACATACATGTCGTGAAACAAGTCATCGAAAAGTATAACGAATACGGGAAGTCCTACTACATCTTATTCGTAGACTATAACAAAGCCTTTGACTCCCTCTATCACAGCTCTATATACAAGGCACTCAAAAAGCAAGGAGTCCACGCTAAGTATATAAATATCATCAGGCAAATATACAACAGAAGCACGGCCCGAATACAGCTAGAAGTGGTAGGGGAGGAATTTAGGATCGAAAAAGGAGTGCGACAAGGGGACCCGCTGTCCCCCAAACTATTTGCCGCAGTTCTAGAAGATGTCTTCAGAGAACTACAATGGGATAACCTCGGATTAAACATCAATGGTAAACGATTGAACCACCTCAGATTTGCTGATGATATAGTGCTGTTTTCAGAGGAACCACAAGTCTTACAGAGAATGCTACAACAACTATCCGATGCTAGCGCAGAGGTGGGTCTTACCATAAACTTCACAAAAACGAAGGTAATCACCAACAGCACTCAAGTAGCGATATCAGTAACAGAACAAGAAATCGAATATGTAGAAGAATACATATACCTTGGACACCTAATATCACCCCAACACCTAATGTCAAAAGAAATACAAAGAAGGGTAAACAACACCTGGTCCCGCTACTGGTCCCTCAAGGAAGTTGTGAAGAGCAAGTCCATACCAATACGAGATAAGAAAAAGATCTATGACAGCTGCATACTGCCGGTACTCACTTATGGATGCCAAACATGGTCCTTAACAAAGTTAAGCATGCAAAAACTAAAAGTCTGCCAACAAGGGATGGAGAGGAGCATGCTTGGTATCCGTATCAGAGACAAGTGTAGACTCGAAGACATACGAAAGCAAACAGGTGTGGCAGATGTAGCCAACAGAGTCAGGAGACTGAAGTGGAGATGGACGGGGCACACAATGCGAACTACTAGAATCGAAAAGTGGACGAGAAGAGTAACTGAGTGGTACCCACGCGATGGAAAAAGACGCAGGGGCAGACAGTTCAAGAGGTGGGAAGACGACCTACCACAGGGGTGGAGGAGGTTGACACAGAGTCGAGAGGCCTGGCGCAGCCTGGAGGAGGCCTTTGTCAAAGGGACAACCTGACAAAGAAAACATTATTTAAGTTCAGTTAAAAAACTATATTGTAAAAGGAAGTCAGTGAAATAAAGGCTATTTTTATTTTTATTTTATTTATTTTTATCTTTTACTAAAAGGCAGTGCGAGAAAAGGACGGCTATAGCTCGTATGAACTAAGTTAGAGATGTCAAACCCTACCCTACCCTATGCCTTGTGGTTCACTGTGATTTTAGTTGACATGTTTTTACGTGCACCCTTCATTTGTATGGAAATATAAGTTCCAATTAAATTTGACAGCTATAAATAACGTCCGTCTCTTTCTCGTTTTATTGGAGAGAAAAAGACAGCAATAGCCTAAATGAAGTTTAGTTTGTGCACAATAGAATCAACACCATTGTCTTGTCAGTAGAAACTTTAATCAGTTGCCGTTAGAAGAGAGGTCTGGTTTTGTTTCAAAAACTGTTGCCACAAACATTTAAACTCACACACACGAACAATGGCCAGACCGAGAACAACTACGTGTAGGCCGTACCAATATTTGTTCCGTGCACTGATCGAAGCTAACCATGCATATTTGGTTCTCGGATATGCAGGACGCGTTTTTAAGAGTTATTAAGTTGACGAAATAAATAAATAAATTTCAGTAAGTAACCCGCCAGTCTGGGTTTAAACCTACGACCTACAACTGGTTGGTGGGTATCACTGGGGCGCACTGATGACTTTCAAACTAACATATTTTCTAGTTTTATAGAGTAGAGCGTTTACATAGTAAAACATAAAACTTGAAATTTGTTTGTTATAACAATAAAAAACTTTACTAACAAAAAGGAATCCACTTTGAAATTTATTATCATAGGCTTTTGACGGAACGGTTGGCGCAGTGGCAGCGCTGCGTGTCGCGGCTTTGATCTATGCACGGAACAAATATTTCTATACAAACGACCAGACCCGGAACAACTAAGTGTAGTTCACACTTAGTTGTTCTGGGTCTGGTCGCTTGTGTTTTTTTTTTTTTTGGGCAACACTGGTTGAGTGACTTGTCAAAATTTTTGCTCCGTATTTTAAAATTAGTTTGAATTAATTTTTAAGTGTAAAAAACTCGTCAATTTGTAACTAAATATCAAATAAGTGTGTAACTACCCAGGTTTAATGTTTTCATGCAAAAATACACTGTAAAACATAGTGTTTGGTTGCCTACCTCGACCGGTGACCTATAATTTCACAAACAGCTGATGTTCCTACGGATCTCTCTGGGGAGTATAATTGTTTCTTTTTAATGAATAATTCGCTCACATTAATTAATTAAAAGCTCTCATGGAGCAATAAGTTCATTATTCTGGTTAATCTGGCACTTTTTTGTAGTTGAAGTTATGTTCAGTGTCAGGTATCACTTGTTGAATAAGTATTTGTGTAGTTTGTAATAAGTTAATATAGTAACTAGCTATCTATTTAATCAACTTTAATACACAACAGTGAAAAACGTTGGTTATTCTTTATAAATTTTGGCTTGTGTATTCAGTTTTTCCACAATTTTAAATCAAGAGTTCTACCCACTTTAGGAAAAAAGTAAAGGACAAAGAATCAATATTTTCAACATAGTGAATTCATCTTATTGAAGTATCACGTGTAAGACTTATAAGCCTATCTCAGTTACCAGTAATCACATATTCCAGACTATTTTCATTTTCTCCTTTCATTTCTCTAGCTTTCCTAATTTTGTCCATCCACTTAGTTCTCACCATTCTTTGCACTTCTCCTTTCAGTTCTATTCCCTGAAACCACGCCTGTGATGACCCGTAAGGCTACTACCAAGGAGTTGCAGGCTAAGTTGAGAACGGCCCTTGATGAACTTAACGCAGCAAACAGCAAATGTCAACAGCTGTTATTGGATAGAGAGGAACACGAGGTCGAGATCGAGAAAGTCATTCAGAAAAACACAAGCTTGAAACGGGAGCTAGTGGACCTGCACCAACAATACACAGATGTTGTTGATGAACGGGACAAACTGCGGGTGGTCACAAATGGTTTCAATGACTGTAGTAACTATTATGAGACGGCTTTATGTAAGGTTAGGGACTTAGAAGATGAACTGCTTCATGCTAACAAACAAATAATTAAGTTTCAGAAAGAAAGAGAATGTACTCAGGTTAGGGAAACAGATGCCCTTTATAATCAATTATTAAACTCAAATTGCAACCCACATTCTTTAACAACAATAGATCTTACTGAAGATTCTATTCTAAAATATAATTGTAGCAGTTACAAGGTAAGCCGAAATAAAATAAAAAAATATGCAAAACTTAATAGAATTATAAAGAAATGCAATAAATATAAAAAAAAACAACAAAAACACAGTTCCCACAATATTAAACTAAGAAAAGAACGTGTTTTTCTCATAAAAAAGTTAAACAACTATCAAATTAAATTAGAGGACAGTAAGAATTTTTATGAAATAGACACTCATAACTTACAGTCTGAGATTCAAGAACTAGAGCGTCAACTACAATCATGTTATTCCATGTATGTGAAATCTCAAAAACAAATTAAGGAACATATCCTTGCTGCAAACGAGTTGGTCAATAGTGGTGATAGTAATGCAGACTGCTTAGACATGATGACCAACATCACTCAATGTACATCACAAAGGGAATCTAGCCCTGACACTGTCCTGCCTGAGGAAACGGAGGACCCGTCCCGGTTAGGAAGTGCTCGGGACTGTATCCCCATTCAAAATTCACCAGACATTGTACAAGGTTCATCACAGGTAGGACAAACAGAACGCAGTTCTCCCTCTCGTTGTAGTACACATTGTGACTGCTCCATCATGTATTCAGATGGTATAGGAATAGGTTTAGGCAAATTAATTAGTAACAATCTGAGTAATTCTTGTCAAAATTATTGTACACCTCAGGCTTCATACAACCACATAATGTCATTCATAACTCGGAAGGAATTAGATCCTCATGCCATTGTAACTGTATTTGTAGGTAACAGTTCTAACGTTAAAATTGACGATATCACTGACAATGTCACTCAACTGTTAAAACTAAAATGTAAGAAAATTATTCTATGCGCATTCCCGTACTTTAAGAAATTGTCTAGCAAGCAGAACCATTATATCCATGTTTTTTTCTTTTGTTTGTACAATCACAGGATTTTACTTATTCACTTTTATCATTGACTTTGTACGGAGTGACAATTAACTTTTAACTTGTTACACAATTTTATTAACTGTTAACTTTTAACTTTGGATTTTGATCACTTTTGTTCTTGTGAATTATCTTGTTATAGATAACTCAACATTAGTTAATTCATAATAATCATTTAGCAACATTAACAGTTTTATGATTTTGTTTGTTCTCACATATTTTGAGTACAGTCAACAACATAAATAAGTAACTACACTAGTATTTTTTTTTGTCGTACAACTTATTGTTTATATTCGAAATTACATTACTTACTGAACGCGTACACATTAGTTGCACCTGTTTTTTATTTTTTGCTTTTTCATAATTAAATTATTTTCAGTTTTATTTTGTCGTTTCTTACTTAAATCTCTAATCATTTCATTAGGATAACAACCGAAACGTTATTTTTAGTTTATATTTGTAACAGTAGGAGTATTTGTCACTTTTCATTCCTTGTTGATTGCTGTTCAACATTTAACGGTTAACTTTTTTTTTTTTTATTTATTTTTTTTGAAAAAGTAAATACAAATCTTGTCACATCTTCAGAATGGCTTATCCAGTTTAACTTATGTCTCTGTCATGACATTTTAGGTTCCTGGCACTTTCAAGACTTGGAATAATTGGTAGGTTAGTATAGGTATCCATACATAGAAGTAGTTCATTTTTGTTTTAAATAAATGTAAGTAAATTATAACTTCATAATATATCTGAGCGGTTGCAACTCATTAAATAAGCCCTTGCAGGAGCGGGTGGATACTCCTTAAATAAGCCTTAATCCAGTTCAATTACATATATCTGAGCGGTTGCAACTCATTAAATAAGCCTATGCAGGAGCGGTTGGATACTCTTTAAATAAGCCTTAATCCATTTTTAAATTTAGTAACCCAGTAGACTTCTTTAACTTTTGCATACTTGCTCGTAAGCGGTTGCAGCTGCTAGCAAGCCTGTTTTGCGCGAGTATTACATCAACTACGGACATGATACTCTCACGTACTTGTTAGGAAGCGGACTCACCTCATGTTAAGGTGGTCTGTTAAATATGTTAGGATACGATTTGGTGATATGATGGATGAATGTGGACGAATGAAAGGGGTCGTAAATCAAATGCGAGGTATAGTAGGAGTAAAGCATTTTTACTGAAGTAAAAACCCTAACCAAGCGGGGGGGTATTGTAACGTTGTAGAAACTCAGAATAGTTTCTACCGTTACTTTGTAAACATAACCTAATCAACACTTTAATTAATTTAAATGTCAAAACAAACGCCACAGAGTATACATACTCATTGGGCCGTCCAGTTACTAAACGACTAAAATTAGCTGTTTTTACCAGTGCTGTGCGCGCGTTACGTGTATCTGATCGAACGAGTGAAGACTTGTCTATGCGTAAACACGCCAGTATAAATGTCACGGACTCGCGATGACGAGTCCTTTTTGGAAATATTCTGCTCCCAGTGACTAGACGCGTTTTTTTTTTATCGGAAATTAAATTTCTAGAAGTATTCGTGATCTAGAATATTCGGGCTTAAAGCAGGCAGCTTTATTTTTTGTTAGTAACCTAACTCTTTCCGTTTTGGGTCTGCGTAAACCCCATACTGGGTAAGTGTCGAACAGCAATTCACGTTTTTATATTTTGTGTACCACTAGCTACGTGGTCTCAAGATGTGAGCCACTTTCTATCACCGTTTTTGCTATGCACATTCAAATGCTTAAATCTTATAGCCTTCAGCCGAGTGTATTTGATATTGTTACAATAACCCTCATGACAGTCAAAATGTGCAAATCATGTCGTGCTTACCACCACCATCATGTAAAATCCGTACTGATTGTGACTACCACACATCACCTTCATTGGCGCATGGGTATTTCTCGCTTTGCTTATGTCTTGGTGTCACAATCAGCGGGGATGACTGCTAGCCATTCCGTGACACGCTGGACGTTATTTTCCAGGGTTCCAGATTACGGCTGACGTTCAAGATTCCGGCTGACAATCAAGATTTCGGCTGACAACCGTTTTACCGGCATCCAATTTGCCGCGGGCTCCGCAGCGGGTACCTTTTACCTGCGTGGCCGCGTCGAAATTCTACGGGTCGGCGCGATCACCTGCCGTCCGTCACCCTACCTGGCGTCTGCAGCGTGGCACACCGCTACGGTCATCGTCACGCCGGGCTGAGCCAGGAGAGTACCGTGCAAACCCCCGGGCGGGCTTGGAGGAACTTGTGACCATAGACCTACCCACACCCGTTTATTTTATTAATATATTTTTATGTTGACCTGGGTCCGCGGTTTTCTTCTATTTACCCCCACGGACACCCTTTCCGTCACAACTCACGGGTGTCGTATAAGGCGACTAATGTCTGAGGCAGAACACCTTGCGCCTCCGTAGACCAGAGAATGGGCAGCAATGTTTTCTGTTAGTCTTTCATCACTGCGATCTCCAATCCGCCTGCCAAGCGTGGAGATTACGGCAAATTAGTCCCATCATGGGAGAGGCTTATGTCCAGCAGTGGACGTTATGGGCTGTTTTTGTTGTTGTTGTGTCACTGTAAATACCTCTACGACCCAGGGGTCGACCCAGGGCTCGTGGAGGTATTTAAAGTCAAGTTTTAAAAATCACGTTTTACATGTGCTGATGGATGCATTCAAAGTACCTGTACTTTGAATGCATCCGCATGCACATTGTTTTGAGTGCGTAACATTGGCGTTCTATCGTAAAACGTGATTTTTCATCCCAAAGCCAGAAGTCGTTTCCCAGCAATATTTTTTGCTTAAAGTTACTTAGTTTGATATACAGAATGCTTGGTTAACGGCTTCGTGAAGAACGGACCCTTCCTACACCCTGTATATTATGGCGTGAACACCGCTTCAACAATCGATTAGTTTTTAGATAGCATGATTTCATTGATTCCTATTGCCCAAGACGTTTTTTTCCTAAGCCTCTGTTGTCCCACTGTTGGGCAAGGGCCTCCCCCATAGCCTTCCACTTTCCTCGCCTTGCGGTTTTCTCTGGCCAATCTCTCACAAACGCTTCTAAGTCGTCATGCCAGCGTTTTATAGGCCTCACACGGCGTCGGTGCCCGTCTTCTGACACCCACTGCGTGACTACCCTGGCTCATCGGTCCTGATGCATTCTACAGACGTGGGCCAACCAATTCCACTTCAACCCAGCAGTCTTATGGCCCACATCAGCGATTCCAGGTTTTGAGTATATTGTGGTATTGCGAATTCTGTCACTGAGCTTAATGTGAGTAATAAGCTCAGCGACAGAATTCGCAATATTTATTTACATACTGAAATTTCTCCATTAGATATGAATGTTAACGTCGTAGCCACGCTCCGCAACCAAACAAATGCCGCAAATATTAAATGAAAAGTAATCTGGAAATAAAATAAAATAATATCACCTCTTCATCTACACGTTCATTTTGTTCGAGATCGTCATCGTCTGCCTAGCGTTTTTCAAACCATGTCACTGTTGGTTTTCAACTGAATATAGCTGATCATTACAGTTTGTTTGGCAACCGGTTGCCGATACTTTAAGGGCATATTATATACTCATTTCTATCGACAAATATACTTTCATAAATACTTCTAACCCCACACCCTGCGAATGGCAGCCATTTTGTTTTTTATTCGGCTGATCTAGGGTTTGTTCAATGAAATTCTAATATCTTTGAATGTAAGAAACCTAGAGTAGTGCAAATGATTAACTTTTGCAAGGGTAAACGACCGGGCTATCAAATTAGTAAATACATTTTCCTGAAAAATGTGCAAAAATAGCCTAAAAACATAAGAAATTTCGAAATTTTACGTAAAAATTACTTATTATTTTTACATTATAATACTCTAGATGTTAAATGAGAAGTATTTGAGTCTGACAGCCAGTCTTACCAAGAGGTATCGTATTACCCAGTACTAACTGGGTTGTGGAGGTCAGATAGGCAGTCGCTCCATGTAAAATACAAGTATTTAGCTGCATCCGGTTAGACTGGAAGCTGACCCCAACATAGTTGGGAAAAGGCTAGGCAGATGATGATAAGACTGATTGCTTTTGGGGCTTCTAAGGTTTTGGCCACTATTTTTAATAAACACCCTAAAATGAAAGTCTTGATGGTAAAAGTACCCTTTATATACAAACTTACCATTATTTGAAATATCATCTCGACAATCATGTAAGACTCCTGTATTTTCAGATACACATCAAACATTTTTTTCCAGTACTCATCTCTGTCCGGATCGTCGCTGTTCCTTGAGTTTCCAACTTTTTCTGTCCACGCACGAAGCAGTTTCTCTAACAATATCAGTATGAAGGAAGCGTACACAACGTTCAAATCGAAAGCAATGCTGGCGTATATCATCATTATATCGACAATAGTGAAATACATGAAATTGAAACAAACGACGAAAATAATGCCATAAATATTGAGAAAGAAAACCCAAATCCAATTACTAACAATAAAATCTCTGAGTTCGATCTTATTTAATTGTAGGACTCTGAGTAAGTATTGGATTTTCATGATCAACAAGACATTGTAGTAGCTGTGTATAATGTTTGAGACGCTGTTCATTATATCTCCGGTAAGGAATAACATGTGATCAGAAGCAGCGCATAAGCAGTAGAATAAAATGTAAACCCCATTAAATTAATTAATATATGTATTAATTGCCATGATTAAATTATGCAGATGGGCAAATTGAAATACGAGCATGCAAAACACTTTTATACAGTTGTAGAGATGTGTATTTGAAGTAATAATATTGTCACGAATTGAATACTTCGCGCACAAGAAAAGACGTTGCATCAGATTCAACGGTCTTAGTACTGATTGTAAATCTTTTTCAATAACATTGCTAATAATAATTTCAGCAGATGAGACTGTTTGCAAATTCTCCATAATAACAGCGTTTTGTGCGATTTGATATGCTTCTTGAAATACGAGAACATGTTAGTTTCACGGCTGTTTCAAGTGTTGAAGTCAAATTGATGTACGGTACACATCTCTGGATATTGTTTACTGTATTTAAGTAAATGGCTTTTAATAAATTATTACATCACTTGTTGTCGTATACTTTCTGTAACATCCTATCCTAATTTAATATTAGAAATGCGAAAGTAAGTTTGTTTGTTACCTTTTACTGCCTAAACAACTGAACCGATCATCCTGAAAATGTGCATACCTATACGTTGTCAGGTGTACACGGACTTTGGGTAACTTTCATCCCGAAAAAAAGTACTGTTCCCGAGGAAAACAACAATAACGTTGTTATCATAATAGATGGAACCACGTGTCTTTCGAATCATGATTGAATTATATTATTACACAAGCAGAGTTCAACCTGAATTGATTGTCAAATTCTAAATTAATGCGAGCGAAGCCGCGGACAAACAAAAGCCAGTTCATTAATTATGTTAAAACAACATACTACTGTGTTGCTTTTAATTTGTTGGTAGCCACGACAACATTGTAAAAAAAAACATATTCGATCAAACTGGACATTATTTCACAGAAACACAAATTGAAGAAATATAATAGTATAAGAAGTAATAAAGTTTGATAACTGTAGAGGTAGTACGGCGTCTATGGTGAACAAGCCGCACGCACTCATCTTCTTGAATGATGGCTTCTGTACACGTTGGATGTGAACGTTATTGTTGTTATTTTCGGGATAATAAATGGAACCAAGTGTCTTTAGAATCATGATTGAAAATTATTGCATGATTGCAACTAAGCAGAGTACAACCTGAATTGATTGTCAAATTCTAAATTAATGAGAGCGAAGCCGCGAACAAAAGCTAGTTCATTATATGTTAAAACAACATACTACTGTGTTGCTTTTAATTTGTTGGTAGTCACGGCAACATTGTCAAAAAAAACACATTCGATCAAACTGGACATTATTTCACAGAAACACAAATTGAAGAAATATAATAGTATAAGAAGTAATAAAGCTTGATAACTGTAGAGGTAGTACGGCGTCGATGGTGAACAAGCCGCACGCACTCATCTTCTTGAATGACGCCTTCTGTACACGTTGGATGTTCTGGCAAAACTTTCTTCCTTGATCTAAATAAAGATAACATAACTGTATAATGGATGTAAAATGGTTACGTATCATAATACCCAAGTTTATCCTAACTATTTTCGATATAACTACGGTTGATTCACATTATGTTCATAACGTAGGTGAGTCAACCGTAGATGAATGTTCTTTATGGATTTCGTTCATTAGTTGTTAAAAAAATTGTGAAACGATCTTTAGGTATTACAGTAGGTCTTTGAACCGTAGTTATGTCGAAAATAGTTAGGATAAACTTAGGTATTATAATACGTACCCGTAAAAATACCCTTAAAGCAAAAAGGTACTTGTTTTCCCCATCATTGAGGTATTTTTTTTTTTGATAATTGGTTCCCAAGTGAACCTGGGAACCTGCGAAATTTATTGGGGTATTTTTTTTACTACAAGTATTTTAATGTCATAACTTTACTTTAAATACCTCCACAACCCCCGTACTATTCAATGCATCCATCAGCACAATATTTTTTTGCGTAGTTACTTTGTTTGGTGTACTTACGGAATGCTTGGTTGGAGGCTTCGTGAAACGTTCATTAACAATTTGTAGTATATATTATTGTTTATAAGGCACAAATGGAAAACTCTTTCAAAGCATTTCGTATTTTAGCAATGACTTTCAATTCCTAGATTTTCAACACTCTATGTGATTGAACGTTCCTACGTCTATTTCCTCGTGATTTGCCAGCATTACTTTATGGGAAATTGCTACAGCACTAATTTGAAATAAATAAAACAACACTTCTTACGAGAACATTTACTTGATTTCATGACCATCGCACAGGTACTCTGAACATCTCTCATTGCAGCATAGAACCTTTCACATTGCACGCTCAAACATATAAATATGATGATATTCTTCATATTCCAAATTTGAAATCCGATTATTACAAAGCAAAACTGTAATAGCAACCAGATATTATGATAACTTGAATAATCTTTGTTTTAAATCGATGTTTTCATCGATACAGTCTAATACTGGCAATACAAATACTTATATTGAACACACTCCATGATATAAAAAAATTATGAGCTAATATTAAAGCCAAGCTCCATAGACTAATGTAAACTGGGAGTATTATCGAGTATAAAATCTGAAAAAAAAAAATACATTAAGTTGTTCTGTTGAATCCACTTTAATGGGCTGAGATTTAACTTCTCATGGAATATTTAAGCATATTAAAAAACTTCAATTAACGAGCCTGTACATATTTCAATTGATAAGGAAATGAAAATAAACTTACATATTGTCCAAACGTTTCCTCTACAAGTATGAAAGTCTCCTGAATAATTAAGTATACCTTTATCCCATCAAAAACATAAATGTGAAATGAGAGCCAAGTTCAATATTATGATATATGCCTTGGTTGTTGACTTCAACGACAAAAGAAGTGAAATCTAAATGGGTGCCAAGTTCAATGGTCAGTCCTGAAATTTATCTATAACAACATAAAATATCATTTCTTCTTATAACTTAGGAGAATATATTGTAGACTAAGGTCTGACTTGGCTAGTTCTCATATACGAATTATTATGTTCGGTGGTTAGTTTTTATCAGCAAGCCAAATTTTCGGAATAATAAAATAAGAACCGACAGTAAGTAGAAGTAACAGGTTGAACTTGCGAAGGCTATAATATAATTCGTATTTGAAAACTAGCCAAGTCAGACCTTAGTCTACAATATATTCTCCTAAGTTATAAGAAGAAATGATATTTTATCTTGTTATAGATAAATTTCAGGACTGACCATTGAACTTGACACCCATTTAGATTTCACTTCTTTTGTCGTTGAAGTCAACAACCAAGGCATATATCATAATATTGAACTTGGCTCTCATTTCACATTTATGTTTTTGATGGGATATCATTACTTTTTGTACATACGCCATCTAGTGTCACTTTTAAATAAATCAATGGAGGCGGCATGGTGTAGTGAGTGAGTTTCTGAAAATGATAATAGGTGGCGCTAGTGGTTGTAGAATACGGTTAGTTACGCGTAATAAATACGAAAATCTACTATATTCTTATTTATAAGTACAAAAACGGAAATATTTGGATTAAAGAAAATTAAGGGTGGTATTCAACTCGTTACATATTCACGTAAAGATCATAAAATCCACATATAGAGATTTACAGGCACTAATTAATAAGTTAAGTGAAAATTATAATAAAATGATAAAAAATTACCAGTTTCTGATTTTTTCCTTTGTATTCACCTAATTACCTATCTGCATGCCAAATTTGAACTTTCTAGGTCATCTGGAACTGGGTTATAGTTTTGATGTATATGTCAGTCATAAAAATGACGATTTTTGGACGTTAATATCTAAACAACCGTTAGAGATATGTTTATAAAATTTGGAACACATATACATCTCGCTAGTCTCAATATATGAGTCAAATTTGACAAGTTTAGGTGAAATAGTTTTTGAGTTATGAGGGGCTCAAAAGTGGCTCCAAATGGTTCGTGTAATATTACACACTGTGAGCTGTGCGCCGGAACTTGGCTTGACACGCTCCCGCGTGTCTAGAACATTGTGTTCCAGTCCCCTTCTGTTTCCAAATCAGTGTAGTGTTTAATTTTCTCACTCCACACACGCAGCATTTTCTCTAACAATTTCAATACTAGCACGGCATTAACGACGTTAGTATTGCAAAAGACACTGGCGTAAATCGTTATTAGCTGGATAACGTTTATGTCGTTGAAAATTAAGCGTAATATGACAATGAAAAGAATACAAAACAAGTTTAGGATGATAACAGACACCCAGCTGTAGATAACGAAACCTCGGAATTCGATGCTGTCAATTTTAAGGACTCGGAGAGCGTTTTGGATTTTCATGACCAGCAAGATATTTGAGTGCCTGTGCTTAATGTTTGTAAAGGTACTTATTACATCCCCTAGTAAATATATTAGGCAGTCAGTTACAGCAGTCGTACAGTATAACAAACTATAATCCCATGTGTGACATTGCATAAGCAATCTGTTCATGTTATGCAAACAGCCACATTGATATATGAGCACGAATAACACTCGCAAAGAATTGTAAAGATTACTATTAGTAGAGACGATTTTGCCACGAATAGAATACTTTGCGCACAAGAAAAGACTCTGCGTCAGATTCAATGGCCTTAGTACTGATTGTAAATCTTCTTCAATCACGTTATTAAGTAATATTTTGTTAGTGGAAACTGTTGGTACATTCTGGATTATGATTATGCTTTTGTTTGATTTTAATCGGTTTTTTAGATACGAAAACATAATATTTGCCTTCCTAAGCGGTTGCTTTTTGATTGATGTAGAAATGTAGAACAAGCGATGGGCCAGTTGAGTTTAGAATGATTAATAGTAGAAAGTTTTAGTAAATTACTTGCCGATTGATTGCTTTTCGTTTCTTAGTATTGTTTGTTGTCATTCAAATTCATGGCTGTTATGTCATTAATGGTTGAATTATTTACAACTAGCTGACCCGCGCAACTTCGTCTGCGTCACATGAGAGAGAGAGAGAGAGGGTTAGAGAGTGTGAGTCAATCTTAAAAGATAGACATTTATATGCTATTGCGGATTTTATGTTGAACGTTTTAAGAGGAACAATTCCCTAATACATGATTGTTTGCGTAACTTTAACCGTTTATGCAGCGCTCGCAACGGAAGTTCTCAAAAGAAATAAATTTTCCCCATTTTTGCAACATTTATCATTGATGCTTTGCTCCTATTAGTTACTTAGTTTGCGGGATGATGTAAGTTTTCAAAGCAGCGTCATGTAGATTAATCTAGAGTACCTTAAAAAAGTACAGTGTAGCACACGGCGCTAAAATCCCACTATAACTTGGTACCTATTTACTACCTCGCTAAACCTCAGTAGTAAAACTACCTCGTATATAATGGGTAATTTTAGCCCCTTGTATTACAATGTACTATTATAAAGTTGGTCAGTCGATTTAAAAGTTAACTGGTGAGCACATTTTTAGTCATTAGTACCATTTTAGTTTAATAGATGTCGCTGCATCTTACATTTGATGATTAATTCTTCTTGAACACTTTGAATTCATATATGTCGCCGCAAGAGGCTCTATCTGCTAAGATTTAATCTAATTATTAACACTCATAATTCTATTCCATGTTATTAATGATGAACCTGCCATCTTTGCTTCGTCGTACAGTTATTACATCAATTGACAAATGAGCTAAGCGCCATCTATTGGCGTAACTAGTACTTAGATAGTTCGTGGTTTAAAATAGTAATTTATTAAACAAAAGTCTTTAGCTAAATCTATAGTTAAAATTAAGTTAAGCAAGTATTTTACGACAATTGGGATTTGTAATTATCATTGTTCATTTGACACTAAAGATTTGTTTATGAGGCAACACTTCACATTAAGGTGGGATGGCGCCGATTTGATCAATAGCTCAATTTATAATTTGAAAGTACAAGTAAATCAGTTTCTGTAACTAAATTACAAACTAAAAAGTAACAAGATTATTTTACAGAACAATTTGTTATTGAAAGACTTCTTAGGTGTTCTTTGCATTAAATCCTTTGATTTGCCGGAAATGGTTTTAAGCAAGATAGAATATTGTTGTAAAAAGTAATGAAGCAACTAATTAGCTTTAACTAGATAAAACCTTTGCATTTGTGAATATTGCTATTGTTTAATTATTAAAATGATTTATTGTGAGTTATTCTAGTATTGTTTGTAAGTTTTAATGAAATTATGTAATTAATAAACTGTACTGTGTGGTGTGGAGGACTTCCGCCCACTCAGAATGGACGCTTGAGCAACGAGCAGTCACGTTAGCTTACGATTAGCAAAAACAATTGAAATACTAAGTAATTATAAGTGTTTAATGAAGTGAACGATATTAATAAGATGTGAAAATGTTATCTAAATAAACGTTTGGAATTTGAGTCAAGTGCTGTGTGTGATTTCAAATACCCACCTACCTATCTACCAACAATGAAGAATCGTATCACAAGGCGAAGTGATAGATGACTGACAGACAATATGGTGGCGGATGGGGACAGTGTTCCTCTAGGCTTTCCCTATCGTGATATCAGAAGAGGTGATAGCTCTTGCGCGCTGCTCACAGTGCCGGACATCCAGAACAATTACAAGCAACTACCGAACTAGAACTCTTGCTTTCGTGACCATGGCCGAAGGCTTGGCAAAGAATTTTTCACCGAAGTGGTCACCACGAAGCTTTTCAAGAGAGAGCGACTTATTATGCTGCCACAGCCAATATACAGTGTTAAGTGGCGATGAACTGATAGACAAGAAGATACTTATGAAGACTAAGATAGCCAAAGAGTTGGCTGCATTTACATTCAAGTGGCTGACAGATACCAACATGATAATTTATTGCAACACTTGACCCAAAACAAATCTTAAGAACACATACTGAAAATGCAATTTTTATTGGTAAACAAACAATGAAGTTGTATGTGATGGAAAACTTCATTTATTGCACTCAAAATTGCTAACATGTACAGCACAGAATGACCGAAGCAGAATAAACAAAGATTGGACTCCGGGAAAGCATAATTATCAATAAATAAACCTGCTAATGGATCATCAATCCCGGGAAGTATTTTGTTTCATTTATTTTAGAATTTTTACAGTTAACATTATTTTAACTTAACACATCCCATGCTGGTTATGGTAACTTGACACCTGTGGAAGTGAAATAAAAACACTCCATTTAATTCACTCAATAAGCAATAAATGGTTTTTGAAATATAACCAGTAATGATGTGTCAGAAACTAAAATCATGAATTAACTTTTTTAATTACTATTAAGTTATTAGATAAATGAGTAGTAACAAATTTAAGACGTTGTTATTGACTTTTCATTCACACTTATAAGTTTATACCTCACAATCAGATATTGTTTGAATTAAGTGCAACGTTGAGGGCTTTTCAAATAATTATGCAAATTTGAAAACATTTGTATTGGACAACATGTTGCAAGATTCATACAAAAACACTTTGCTAAGAAACTGATTTATAAAACAAGACAACTTATGAAATGTCAAACAAATTTCAGTTCAACAAGTTATGACAATGAAATCTTAGCGTGTTGTATCAACGAAGCAAAGCTTTTGATGTGTTATTAAAATGTGAATGTTTTGTCAGTGCAACTACACAACGAATAGTGTTCTTAAAATAGTTCTGATCAGTTTAACTTTCCCATTTTAGTTTAATTAACTTTTCAAAACAACTTATTACCGACTCTATAACTTATCACTCCAACTAATTTTAACAATAGTAGGACTGCTTTGTTGGTCCAGTGGTCATGAGCCCTGTTATTAAAGCATGAGGACCTGGATTCGATTCCCAGGCCTGTCGGAGCGTTATTGGGTTTTTCCATCAGGAATTTCTCAGTAGCAAGCCAGACAATCATATGAATGGCAAATAGCCATATTGCTAAACGAGAGGCTTAGCAAAGTGTGGATTTATTATTTTCACCTCTGTCTAACCCCTCGGGGATTGCAGCTGTGATGTTATGTACCTACACACTAAACTATTAGTGTAGACATTACACTTTTATTAATATTTCCCTGCACTGACTACCTTGTTGGTCTAGTGGCTGCAAGCGTGACTGTTGAGCATAAGGCCTTTTTTTTTTTTTTTTTTTTTTTTTTTTTTCGGTTGGGAAATCATCAAATAACCCCTCCCGCTCTGGGCGGAGCAGGAGGGAGTGTCAGACTTTTACTGACTAAAACCCATCCATGTTCCTTCATCGCCCTTTGTGTTCCGGGGCCACGGTATCTCTTTCGAATAGTCCCGCAACCCCGGCAGGCATCGGTCCTTACGGACCCCTTCCTTTTTGCTGACTCTCTTTGAGGCGCGCGTGGAATACGAACGCGCCGTCGACACGGCCTGTCGTCATGAGACGGACGGACGGCGAGCTAGCCCATAGCTCACCGTCCACAGGCCCGCGCTTACGGTGGCCGGGGGCCACGTGGTTCGATTCCCAGGTCAGGCAAAGTGTTGTTGGGTTTTTCCATTAGGAATTTCTCTGTAGCAGGCACAGAGTCCAGATTTGTGCCTGGTTGATGGCAGTAAGGCTTGCCCCCTATTACATGGGACTTCAAAATAAATGTTGGCATACTATTAGGTATACCTCTGCCTAACCTTTCAGGAACAATAGGCGTGATGTTATGTTATTTACCTGCATGACTTCTCACATTTCAGGTTCCAGGCAATTATCTTATCATAGAAGAAATGATACCTTCTATCAAAGAAATTGAGAGCAACTCTGCACCCAGTCACTCCAAGATAGTGATGACATCAATTAACCCCTACCCCAGCAAATGATAATGGAGCAAGGTCACTTAAAAATGTGACTCAATGAACAATTTCAAAAACTAACAACTTCAAGGACTACAGCCTGGTGAACAGATGACCGTGTCGCCAGCTATGGAGCTATAAAATGGGGAACAGCATGAGAACAGCCAACCAGGGATGACTGTTACAGTGTCCTCACATCATAAACTAACATAAAAGGTGAGGAGTTTTCAAACTACTTCTTACACTTCCCCACTGATACCTACAGTGTTACAACAAAAGACTTAATACAATAGCCCAATCAACTTACCTACATGATGCTCATGTGTATTGAGTAACATGTTTCCACATTGATTATTTTAGTTTTTATAATCCTGCCAGTTGTAAGCAACTATTTACAAAAATAATAACAAAATATTAGTACTCCTAACAGTAACTAATAAAATAAAAATAAAAAAAAAACTCACAAGCTATTGGTATCCGTGGAGGAAACAACAAGCTCAATGAGTAATACAAACACTCACAACAAATCAAACAAATACTGTCAGTGCCGTGGAGGTACTTGATAATGAACACAACAAATTACAAACAATCCTATCAGCAGCCGTGGAGGCCACTGATAATGAACACTACTAATGATCCTATCAGCAGCCGTGGAGGCAACTGATAAACAATACTCTCATGTTATCCTGCTGGGTCCACGGCGTACTTACGCCCAGAGCCTGGTTCCTTATATCCTGTCAAATCAAAGACTTCGTGCCTGTCACGGAGCAATGGTCCTAAACTCCTTACCCTTTAATCCTGTCAAATCAAAGACTTTGTGTCTATCACAGAGCGGTGTTCCTGATCCTATCCTTTTATCCTGTCAAATCCAAGACTTTGTGTCTATCACAGAGCATTACCTTCCCGTGAGAATGAACAAATAAAAACATGCTACTTACACTACACTTACCAAATACAAATTACAGAATATCTAAAGCAATCAATAATTTTATTTAAGACGAATCTAGTAGACAGTAGGTTACAAGGTTCTAAAGTTGACTAAAAACCTAAATCATACCAAGCTTTATAATATTATGAATATGTTGAATAGCTCAAGCGACAATGTTATTTTTAACAAATAGCATTTAGCATCAAAATAAAAACTCGAATACAAGTTGCAAAACTGCTTGCAAACTAACTGATACTAAACACAACAATTCAACGAATATTGTTGGACAATTGAAGCAACAATATTCAATTCAGCTAATAGCTGATTAAACAATATCAATGACCTTAATACAATTAATGTTATTTGATAATTCAGGCTACAACATTTTATTCAGCTAACAGCTCATACTAGCTTCAATCTAAGCACTACTAAAAATTTAAACAAAAATTTCAAGCAGATTAACTCTGTGACTGTGTGTATGTGTCTAGGTGAGACATAAACACATTTAATTTTGAATACAAGGAAAACTGAGTAGATGTCAGATCTATTACAAGCTTTCTATGTTGACTGAAACTTTCTGTTACCAAATCCTACAATTCAATGAACATTGTAGGATAATAATAAAAGTAACAATAATCTGCCGCCAAAATTTATTTCCACTATTTCAGATAACAACCACGAAACTCCACATAGTGACGACATCGGCAGGTGCAGAGCGCGCACCGCCGATCAGAATGGCCGTGTCGCCGCGAGGACACCTATAAGCTAAGCTTATTACATAATGTTATTGATTGTAACTAGTTGAATTATAATTTCTTATTCCATAAACGATAATACTGCCATCTGTGAGATACTCTGGCAACTATTATAACACCTGTGAGTGCCATTGACTAATTTCGTTGGAGTATCAAGCTCAACAGCGCCATCTGTTGGCTTGTCTTAATCAGTATCACTTGAAAAACAATTATCAAACTAAACTCGATGTTCTAGCTAAAACTATCGTTATAATTAACATAAGAATATTTGTTTAACAACTTTAGGGTTTCATTCATATTAGCAATTAATAGTTAATCACTTGACATTATGATTCGGCGTCACCTGTCAGGGAAAATGGCGCGCAATGTGATTTTACCGTCAATACCTGAATGTTTAAATTTAGTACGAGAACTAAGTAAGTCTCAATAATAGATCCCAACTTTAAAATAATAAGACTATTTTACACAGTGATTTACTAGTAAAAAGCTTTTGTTTAACATAACTGTTTATATCACCGGAAATGTTCCATGATAGCACAGATTAAAGACTAAAAAGTAATGAGACAACTAGTTTATTATTAATGATTGAAAACGTGTTCAAATTGGTGAATTCTGTCATTATTTAATAGTAACACAATTATTGTAAAGTGTTTCATTATTATTTGTGAGGCTGATTGAATTTACTATTGTAATAAGTTGCTGAACCGATATTGTGGTACTTCCGCCCACTCAGAAGAATGGACGCGTGAGCGTCGAGCAGTCACGTTATCCTAAGATTAGCAAAACAATTGAAATGCTAAGTAATTATAAGTGTTTAGTGAAGTGAATGATTAGTTGTGAAAATGAGAGTGTACCTAAATGGTTTAATAGAAATAAACGTTTGGAGTTCGAGTCAAGTGCTGTGTGTGATTTCAACTACCCAGTAACCACCTACCTATCTACCAACAATGAAGAATCGTATCACAAGGCGATGTGATAGATGACTGAAAGACAATATGGTGGCGGATGGTGCCAATATTGGGACAGTGTTCCTCTAGGCTTTCCCTTCCGTGATATATACTATATTTAATTAATTTTGTATATTTATATACTTTAATTAATTTTGTATATTTTAATTAGTTTATTAAAATCTACATCACAATAAGACGTATAGTAGAACTAATGGCGGACGACACACTTACATAACACCGTATTATTCCAATGCCTCCCGGTGTAAGTTGTATAATCCATTCATTTGCATTTTGTTTAAAGTTAAAACATCTAGATCCTAGTCAAATTAAGGCACAAGAAAGTTAAATAGTAGAATAAAACAACCTGCGAACGTTATACCGACCTAACTACTAATCAAATTTGAAGTATTCAACTATTGGGACACAATAATTGACAAAATAATTCAAACATTATAATTATTTAATTTCACAACAGTAAAAGATCCAAAGTCAAAACATCCAAATATTACAGAAACGCAAACTGCAGCAGTACTATGATGTATGCTGTAATAAGGTTGCAGAAATGTAACAGTGTAGCCGCGTCTACGACGAATACTCCACATGCACTGAGCTCCTCAAAATCACATTGTATAATACGATACATGTTCTTCCAGATCCTTTTAGATGGCACTAAAATCAAACAAAAAACGTTATAATATAACGCATTCTTTCCTAAACGGAAAATGGACCACTATGTTATCGTGTTCCGTTTTATGCTAGGTCAAGTTCATGCTAATTTATTATCCATGCAATTAAAATGACATTAAGTAATAAATATAAAAAACAAAATAAATAATAATATAATTATATTACTGTAAGGTCTCCTTCATCTTTTTCTATTTTTGTAAGTTTTGGGTAGTGTTTATCCAGTTTAACATACTCTTACTTTTAATATTTTTTACTTTTGTTATTAGTGTCTTTGATCTTGTGTTCAGTAAACAAAAGTTGTTTTCATTTTATTTTTATGAGCCCCATAATAAAAAATGTTAGGTCACTTCTGTTCATGGATTTTTTGTAAATACTCACAATTTTGGGATAGTTTTAAAATCACATTGGTTTGAGCTCCATTAATTTCTCTGTAAAACCCTTCGCAAGCAACACATAATTGCGTTTCCACGAAGAATCCCTTGGAGAGCAACAGTACCATACCAACGGCATGGCTAAGAATCATGTCATTGTATTGTCCCTAAAAAATTATGAAATAACGTTAATACATTGTATGAATGATACATTTATATGCAAAAATATAGGTAGTTAACATACGTAAGTTCTCTGTAGGAAAAAATATAAAATATGTGAACTGGGTGAGAGCAACGGATATTTTATTTAAAGATAATATTAGGCAATAAAATGATCTGCAAGATAATTTGTTTTCATTCCGCAAATAGATCCAGGTTTGGATTTGGAATGCAGCGCCCTCGCCCTTTTATCCGAAAAATCCGAAAAAAATAATACACAACACATATTTGTAAATTTTCTTTTTGACGTGACAACGTCTTATAAATTGGTTTGCCGGGTGACACTTCAAGAAACTGCGTTACGCTCCGCTCACGTTATGCGCTCACAATGAGAGCGAGTGAGAGGCACGCGTCCCTTCCACTCGGGCATGGTTAGCCCGCCTAAGAGCGAGAGAGACAGACATAAAAAGTGAAAGGCACGCGTCCCTTCCACTCGAGCACAGTTAGCCCGCCTAAGAGCGAGAGAGACAGAGCGAGAGAGAGAGAGTGAGAGAGATAGGCATACACACCGGTTCATGTCTTGCGCTTCTATGTATTCAATAAATGTTTTAAATTGTTACTATTATTTCATCCTTCTTCCTACTATACGAATGAATATTCACATTAAAATTATTTTACCACTCAAAGTCGTTGTCACGTAAAACTTTCGCCCGTATACCGACTTTACAGGCAACCAATTTTTTTTTTTTCGATACGGAATGTTAAAGTACTATAAAAAAACCGACTTCAAAAAACACAAAAAAGTGAAAAATAACTTTAGCTTCAGAAGTCGGTGACCTTTTTTTGATTCATTTTTTTTTTGTCACCGAATTCTGAAGCTAAAGTTTTTTTTGCACTTTTTTGTGTTTTTTGAAGTCGGTTTTATTTTTTTGCAAAAAAGTTTTTTTTATTTTTCTATTTTTAGTTGTAATATCCTATATCCTATACAAATATTTGCTATGAATTTATTTTACAATGTTAACAATACATGTCATGGTAATAGGCTTATCTAAATATATAAAAGAAGAAACTGACTGGCTGACTGACTGACTGACTCATCTATCAACGCACAGCCCAAACCGCTGGGTCTACAGATTTCAAATTTGGCAAGTAGGTTCCTTATGTGGTCTAGGGGTGTATTAAGAAAGGATTTTTCAAAATTCACCCCCTAAGGGGTTTAAACGGGGCTTCAAAGTTTGTATGGGGAAACAAGATTTGTTAGACTATTTTATTCGAAACTTCACAGAAGTGCTCCTATTGATAAATGAGTAGAAATGGGTTTCAGGATTTTTCAGAATTCAACCCATAGGAGGGGGAAATGGGATGACAAAGTCTAAAAATCAATGCACAGCCCAAACCGCTGAGTCCAAAGATTCCAAATTTGGCACATTGGTTCTTTATGTGGTCTAAAGGTGCACTAAGAAAGGATTTTTCAAAATTCGCCCCCTAAGGGGGTTAAACGGGGCTCCAAAGTTTGTATGGGGAAACAAGATTAGTTAGACTATTTTATTCGAAACTTCACAGGAGTGCTCCTATTGATAAATGAGTAGAAACGGGTTTCAGGTTTTTTCAGAATTCAAAGTATAAAAATCAATGCACAGCCCAAACCACTGAGTCTAGAGATTCCAAATTTGGCACATAGGTTCTTTATGGGGTTTAGGGGTTCATTAAGAGAGGATTTTTCCAAATTAACCCCCTAAGGGGTTGAAACGGGGGTCCAAAGATTACATGGGGAAATAAGATTAGTTAGACTACTTTATTCGAAACTTAACAGGAGTACTCCCATCGACAAATGAGTTAACATTTGTTTTTCAGGTTTTTTTCAGAATTCAACCCCTAAAGGGGGAAATGTTACCCACAAAGCCTGAAATTCAACATAGGTATTGTTTGTATGGTGAATTGGGTTGGGTGTATTACAAAAACAACGATTTTAAGATTTAATGTGGCGGACCTGAATTACCATCATTCCCTGTTGGGGTGCGATGGGATTGAAATGTCTAAAAATCAATATGGGTGTCAAAACCAAGATTATCAGGGGTGCTGATTTCGAAAATGGCATTTATTTTGAGATCCAGAAGATGGCGGATTCAACTTCTATACAAGGTTATTGTTGATTTATTGCGATGATTGTGATAACGATGATAATGATTGTTATAATGATGATGATTGTAATTATGATGATTGTGATTATGATGATTGTGATGATGATGATTGTGATGATGATGATTGTGATGATGATGATTGTGATTACGATGATAATGATTGTTAAAATGATGATAGTGATTGTGATCGTGATGGAGATTGTGATTGTGATGATGATTGTGATGGTGATTGTGATGGTGATTGTGATGGTGATAGTGGATGATAATGATTGTAATTAGGATGATAATGATTGGGATTACGATGATGATGATTGTGATTACGATGATGATGATTGTGATAACGATGATGGTGATTGTGATTGTTATTTTGATGTTGATGGTGATTTTGATAGTGACGGTTAATGTGATGGTGATGGCGATGGTGATGGTGATTGTGATTGTGACAGTGATGGTGATAATGGTGAAGGTGATTGCGATCATGGTCGTAATGATTGTGATGGCGATTGTGATTGTGATGGTGATTGTAATGGTGATGGTAAAGGTGATTGTGATAGTGATAGTGAAAGTGGTAGTGATAGTGATGGTGTTTGTGATATTTATAGTGATGATGATTGTGATAAAGATTGTGGTTGAGATGGCGATTGTGATCATGATGTTTGTGATTATGAAAAAGATTGTGATGACGGGGATGGAGATTGTGATGATGAAGATTGTGATTACGATGATAATGATTGTTAAAATGATGATAGTGATTGTGATAGTGATTGTGATCGAGATTGTGATGGTGATTGTGATGATGATTGTGATGGTGATTGTTATGGTGATGGTGATTGTGATAGTGATGGTGATTGTGATTACGATGATAATGATTGTGATAACAATGATGGTGATTGTGATAGTGATTTTGATGGTAATTGTGATGTGATGGTGATTGTGATAGTGACGGTGATTGTGATGGTTATAGCGATGGTGATGGGGATTGTGATGGTAATTGTGATGATGATTGTGATAATGATTGTGATAATGATGGTGGTTATGATAGTGATGGGTATTGTGATAATGTTGGTGACTGTGATAGTGATGGTGATTGTGATAATGATTGTCA
The DNA here is from genome assembly GCA_905147715.2 of Xestia xanthographa. NCBI lineage: Eukaryota > Metazoa > Arthropoda > Insecta > Lepidoptera > Noctuidae > Xestia > Xestia xanthographa. The sequence goes on from LR990644.1 coordinate 7,656,802, forward strand.
TAATGATGGTGGTTTTGATAGTGATGGTGATTGTGATAATGATGGTGGTTGTGATAGTGATGGTGGTTGTGGTAGTGATGGTGATTGTGATGATAATAATAAATTGTGACGATTATGAAATTTGGCACATCGATAGTTTATAACCTGGATTAACATGTAGGACACTATTTATTCCTTTAGTATGATTCAGTGGGACAGTTACCGAAACGCACGCGGGCGAAGCCGCGGGCAACAGCTAGTCCTCAATAAATGGAACTTAACATACCTAAACTGTCGAAATTTGGGTGTATTGTACACATCTGCGTACCCCTCAGAGCATACAGGCGTGATGTTACGTCATGATGTTGTATAAACAATAAACATCCAAGCGATTGCAGCAATCACGACCGATTTACCACCTAGTTTTGAATAGTTCCATTGTATATCTCCAAAGATATCAGCATCAGATCTTCACCAAATTTGAATGCGACCATCTCAAGACTATACTCTTTCAAATAAAAAAAGAATTATAAGAATCGCTCCAAAAAAATGGAGGAGAAATCGGTGAACATTGCAATTTTACCATACAACTGAAGTAAAAATGTTCATAAAATGAAAACTACTTAGCCAAACTATGTTAAATTTTTATGGGACCAAATGGCAACTATTCTGCATCGAACTAAAGAAGAATCACGTTAATCGGATCATAAATTTCAGCGTAATCGGTGTACATACATAAAAAAAAATACCAATCGAATTGAGAACCTCCTCCTTTTGGAAGTCGGATAAAAATAATGACAAAGCAAAAACAAAACATAAATCGGCCAAACAACACAAAAGTTATAACCATTTAAACTTTTGTTTCTATCTCTTTCTAGATAAACTGAATTTAGTATGGATTTTGTACGTCGATGCAGCGAATGACGTCATTTGCTGTTTCGGATCTCAGCAGTTTCAAATGCTTATAACTTAGTACTTTTTATAGATACTAAAAAAATAATTTCACTTTGCTATTTCTAATGTTAATATGCTTTGTTTAGAGTGATAAAAAAATTCATGCATATACCCTATTGTAGAAAGGTTAGTAAGCATGCTATTTGCACCCAAACCAAACCAACACGTATTACGTATTTCGTGTCTAAACGAACGAACGAACGAACGAACGTGTCATCATTATCATCATCATTTCAGCCGAAAGACGTCCACTGCTGGGCATAGGGCTCCCTCAAGCGTTACCATATTGACCGGTCCCGTGCGTCCCGTGCGCATCTAGTCCCCGCAACTTTCATCAGATCATCGGTCTACCTAGTGAGATGCCTTCCAACGCAACGTCTTCTGGTTAGCGGTCGCTACTCCAGAACTTTCAGCCCTATTGGACATTCGTTCCGCAAGCAATGTGCCTAAAAGAAGAAGAGAAAAAAAGTTGATAAAACTGGCAAATACTTACGAAATGCGTTTTTGACCACATTATTAGGATTTCAGAGTAAAACAATGATTGTATAAACGTTGTTACATAATGAAAGACAATCTGAAAAAATATTATAATCTTAGAATATTTAGTCTCGTCTAAAATAAATGATTTTGTTAATAGGTTAGGCGGAGAAAACGTCAACATTATAAAAAAGACTTCAAAATATAAAGTTATAGTTTACTATAAATCCAGAAGAGTTCCTTATTAGATTCCAAGCTTCGGTAACAGAATTTAAAGCATCTTTAATTTCTTCCAACGCTATATAGTTGTCCACTGTTATTTCGTCATCATTAACTTTGCCAAAATGTGTGTTTTCTACAATAGTGTTCCAGATTCTAGTTTGGTAACTCAGTATATTAACAGTTATAGTTATATGTAATAATTCCATATCCAAAAGCGCAGATATGGATATAAAAATACCTCTCATGAAAGACCAGTTCATGTCGAATGCGACTTTGAAAAATGTTAGGGCAACACAGTTGGATATGATAATGACAATTGACACCCATGTGACGATCTTTAGTTTCTTCAAATCTTTGCTACTGTAAAGACTTTTGTCAATATCGTACAAAATTGATAGCAAACGCACACTGTTGCCACTAAAATATAAATTGAGGAAACACACAGCTCCAAAATTGAATGCATATTCGAAGTAAATGAAATAGTAGGCCATTTTGAATACATCACCAAAACGAGTGACTTGCATGAGTAGGTCATAAAGAGACACCATCAGACAATTTATGAATACAGCACATATAAAGCTTTTTCCTTTTGCAACTTCCAAACAATTATTATAGATATTAAATTTTCGCACACAGAAGATAGTATGTATGTAGTAAAAAGGATGAAACACACTAAGAAAAGCGTTATTTAACAATACTTTGCTTGTATACGTAGATTTCATATTGCTGTTTTATCGTAAACATACATAATATGATAGTTTGCAGACGTCCTTCGTTTGACTAGTGAGAAATTAAAAAGCTACGATGTCAATAATAGTGGCTGTTATTCCTACCAATAATGTGTTTTGAGTCGACAACTTAAAATCGTTAAAGCATTTTTAAAAGTATTGAGAAAGTGGCTGGGGTACTTTTTTATAAATAGATCATGAGGATGTCTGATGGATCAGACTGTCCTTGAAGCGGCGATCGGCGGCGGCGACTTCTCGCGTCCGGCCTTGGTTCAATCCATGGTCCGGAGTGTAACGGAAACGGTTAGGGCTCAGCCGGTAAATAAAATCGGAAGGGTAAATTTAACAAAAATATAATTATTAAAAAAAAAAAAAATGTAGGTAGACTTATAATCACACCAGTAGAAGACTGGCGTGGGTTCTCAATATCGAGCTCGTGTTGGGTTCTAGACCGCCTAAAGAAAACCACTATCCTGAAGGTTCCAGAACGTAGGAGATAGATAGAAGCCGTAGCATGCAGGGTTGTCCAGCCACAGTCCTTGCAGCGGCAGCTAATCAAGAGTTGACCGGTATGGAAGAACCCCGATCGGGGTTACACTGAATTTAATTATTTGTACAACAGGTACAAATAATTAAGTATGGGTATGTAATTATAAGTATGGCAATGGTTATAAATATATTCAAGGCAATAACGATAAGGAGGTTGGCAGAGGTAAAATTAAATATTGTGCACACACGATCACTCTGCCGATGTTTAGTGCGAAGTGACCCCCGCCGCCGGTCGAGAAACTTCCTTTTGTTCTTCGAACCGTTGGTAATCCGCGAACGTTAGGCGTGCGGTATGGAGAGGGAAATCATTCACCCACAACCAGAACCGTGCGCGAGTTTTGCGACGGTATTTTAATAATGATATCAATATCGCTAGCTAAAAGTACCCTCAGCCGCGAGCGTAAATAATTATTTGATTTTCTATTTTTTTGTTTGTATCTACGATTCAAATGTGTTAGCGATCACGTACAACGTTACAGGAGCGAGACGGAATGGAACGCCATCAGCTCCTTCTGCAAAGCAGTCATGTTAGCGAATGAGGTGGCGGAACGTGAGAGGTAGAGAACCTCACGTCCCGGCCGCCGCGGGAAATGCCCCGGGCGTCGGGGGCCACGTGGTGACCACCGGCCACTGTAGGCGCAGGCCTGTGGACGGTGAGCTATAGGCTAGCTCGCCGTCCATCCGTCTTATGACGACAGGCCTTGTTGACGGCGCGTTCGTGTTTCAAGCGCGCCTCAAAGCGATGTCAGCAAATGGAAGGGGTCCGCAAGGGTCGATGCATGCCGCGGCTGTGGGACTGTTCGAAAGAGATACCGTGGCCCCGGAACACAAAGACCGATGAAGGAACATGGATGGGTTTCAGTCAGTAAAAGTCGCGCGCATGTGAACGTTTTGTGTTCCAAAAGCAGACGTCATTCAAGTCACTTGTAGATCTTTGTCAGTCATTACCAAGGGGTATCGTGTACCCGATATTAACTGGGCTGTGAAGGTCAGATAGGCAGTCACTCGATGTAAAATTATGATGAGTATTTAGTCGCATCCGGTTAGACTGAAAGCCGACCCCAACATAGTTGGTAAAAACCTGGGCAGGTGATAATAATGACTAAAAATAGTGTACAACTGTACAATACTAGTCAAATGTGAAATGTGATAACGTTTTGAGGTTTTTTTATGTATCAATCATTCTCTTACCCTTATCCCAATTAATGTTAGGGTCTTGCAGCATTTCCTCCTCTTCCACTATTGCTCGTCATCTCATAAATATTTTCACGCTATTCTAAATATTAAATTCTGTGTTTTGATTTTGACGGTTTGTTACTTACTATGAAGAGAGCTGGGTAATTTGTAATGCAGGACCCTCCTACGACCTTTCGGAGTAATTTTGTGCTTCTGTAAATTCAGAGGAAACAACATAGACTGCACATCTTTATCAACTTTTTCACAAAAAGCCGTCTCAAAGGGATCATTTCTTGCAGTTTGGCACCCGATGTTTCTTTCCATGGACCCCATTTTATAGTAGGTAATTTTTCGAACGCAAATGCTAACAGTAAAAATAATTTAACAGTACTGGAATATTAATTTACTTGATCACACTTAAATAAATTGTGTTTTTGCTTTCATATGCGTAATAGAAGCGAGACGGTACAAATAATAATTAATGAAATTAAAAAATAATAAAGATATGTTAAAGCAAACAGGCCTACTTCACTGTAAACCCTTATTAGCATAGCAACAGAAATAAAAGTTGTTTTTTTTAAATTTCAAAATACATGTCGCTGTTGATAAGATTGGAACACGGATGACCATTGAGAAATGCAATCGATTCATAGGATGAAGGTTTCATTGTCTATAATGTTGGTTTATTTTAACATCATCTGTCTATGCAGATGATAGGCAAAGTAGGTTCGTGTCTGTTCACCTGACTACGTATATGCAAAATTTCAGGATGCTCGGTTCAGTGGTTTAGGCGTAAAGAGGTAACGAACAAACAAACTTATTTTCGCATTTATAATATTAGTGTGGATATGGAACTACGGATTAAAATGTAAACAAACAAGTATAGAAGTTGACGAAATTTTCCATTAAAATGAATGACAGTTCAGTTCTAATACGCACTCGTTCGGTTGTTCAAGTGACTTCGATATGAAGACTGATCAATATTTATATTGTTATATAAATATTGATCAGTCAATATTTATATTGTATAGGGTTTACCCTATTACCCACAACTTCTTAGATAAAAGCTTCCAGAACACTCTCCTTACTTTTCGGTTTTTACAGCACATATTATTTATATCAAGGGTCTCTATTAGGTACAATTGTATTAGGCCTCATCGTGTGTCGTACTATATCGTGTCTCTCATTGGTACTCTTGGATTTATAATTTTTCACATAGTAAATGTTTTAGCAAGGAAATTTGAAGGAGTAATCAATCAATTCCTTGTTATCTTTATCAAATTCAATGTCATCTTGATAGTGGTTCCTTTCGGTTTGTTCTTCACACTTAACATTATTCATAGAAAGGAACACGTCCAAATGATTTTAGAGATACAAAGAGCTTTTAGATTAGTCAATTATAAAACCGGCCAAGTGCGAGTCAGACTCGCACACGAAGGGTTCCGTACCATTGACTATATTTAGTATTTGTTGTTATAGCGGCAACAGTAATACATCATCTGTGAAAATTTCAACTAACTAGCTGTCACGGTTCATAAGATACAGCCTGGTGACAGACAGATGGACAGACGGACAGACGGACAGACGGACAGACGGACAGACGGACAGACGGACAGACAGACGGACAGACAGCGAAGTCTTAGTAATAGGGTTCCGTTTTTACCCTTTGGGTACGGAACCCTAAAAACTACAAGAAGTCTATCAAAAGAAACTGGCTCGGAATCGTACGCCCTTGTATTATTTATATCATCGCTATGTCACTGACTCTAAACTTAAAATTAGCAGTCTATCTTTATTCTTTGATTTATTTTGATGTGAATCTAACTTATGGTGCTTCTGTAATTGCTTTGATAAGAGATGGTATTATTTCGTGGATTTCTGAGGTTGAGCAGTATAGTATTCTCAGTTTGGAGCTAGACGATAAATATGATGATGAAATAAAAAAGCTTTTCTAAGCATACGTCCATTTAATGGAAGCATTTGCAGTATTTAAAAAAATATTCAAGTTTGCTGTAAAGGTCCATTAATTTGTGATGTGTGTAGCAAAACTTCGTAACCATGCAAATTGTGTACTACCTAACTAATGTGAAAAATATTTTCAATGTTATCAAATTGCAGGCTTTATTTCAAGCACACGACACATTTCTCTTAAGTATACTCTATCTTCAAACTCTGGTTGAGCTAGCACGATCTGGAGCTACTCATTATGGAACGGTAAGCATAATAATTTAATTTTTTGTATCTACTGTCTCGTCTTCCAGACCAGGAAGCCAAACCCTTCCCAATAAAGAATCGAAAAAAAACCTTCGGATTTGACAGTAAATCATTAGCGTTGCCGTACATTTTTATCAAAGAGACACTAATTATCAGCTCAGTGCTTCTCTACTTTATTGGATGCTTAGTTTTGTCGGAAATTCACAACCCTTTAATTGGGTACCAAAAGTTCCAGCATTGAAATTGTTTTAACCAGACCTGCGAGCTTCTGGCACGGAAACCTGGAAAGAAACCACCTGGAAAGAAACAGTCTTTGACAGTCGTTATGACAGGTGGGAACCAATGTGTCTTGACCATTAGATTATGTCTTAACTTTAATTATCTCTTGTGTTTCGTCTTCTATTACAGTGGAAGGTGAGAGACTTTGCAAGAACGTGCTCCGCGTGTCCTAAGCAGTCTTTCAAAAGATGACAGCTTGTCGGCTGTTCACGGTCGACGGACATCTACCCCAGGATTTTAACAATCTGATACTGCAGTACATGTGTCTGACGCTTTAATTTGCCATTAAATCATTCTTAAAACATTAAAATAAAAACTGATATATAAGGAACAAATAGAGGGATATCTTCCAATAAAATTAATATGCCATGGCATGTTAATTTATTATCAGCATGCTGATGTTTGTTATTCTGATCTTTTCCAAGAACTTCTAAATAAATTGGATTGACTTCTCATCAATTGCATTCGTTTTGTTTTTGGCCTTCGTTAATACGATCACGTTTCATCCTTCCATTCTCAGCTTCAATGGCTGCGGAGGGAGGTCCCTCAGATTTTTCTGCATGTTCTTCACGATTATGAATCCATGTGCTCCCGATTATCAAGAAACTTATTTCAAAGTGATAGGCAGTTCGTCGTTACCTTCGAGCTTTCAAAATTCTACTTCTTCAAATTCCTTGACACGGGATACCATCAGGATACAGTAAGAATTTGACATAAAATCGCGCACCGGTTTTATGTCAAATTCTTACGCTATCTCAACGATAAAGCTGTGGAACGCACTATAATATCCTTTGGCATTAAAAAAGCTGAAAGCAAATTCACTTTTAAGAGAGGATTCGTAACCACGATTTAAGTCAGACTGAGACGCAGTTGTAGTAAAGAAGCAATCGCGATGAGATCACTAATGCGTTACAGAAGCAGCACAGCCCTATCAACAACGCATTAACGCCAGCGCACAACGAGGATGGCAGGGCCGAGCATTTTATCATTAGCTGATAAAGATTCCAATGTTTAAAGACCGACCTCAAGGCATCAAAGGGGATTTCTCTTCGTGGCATTCGACAATCGAATCTGTATCTTGTTACCACTAGTTCCCTATGAATTTACGTTGGGTTTAGATAAAATGCCCTTAACACAGCAGGGCATTTTATGTACCACTGGTATTTTTAACAACCATTTCAATACAATAAAGGCCAGTGCCTATATTGTATTGAAAAGGTTGTTATCATGTAAACAGGGTGTACATAATGCTTGGTTGACGGCTTCGTGAAGTCTGTTTACACCCTGTTTACATTTTACAAGGCGTCGTTTTGCATCATGGTCAAATTCAAGGAGATATCTATGCTAATGATTCTCGACCCGAATCAATAAAATCAAATGGATAGGTTTTTTTTTCCTATTTACGGAAATCGTTAAGTGTAAACCACCCGTATTAAAATGCAGCCCATCTGTAACTGGCCCTATAATCGCACCTTTACACACAAATAAACACACACAGAGACATGTTGTGCGATGGGTGATTCTTCTATTACTTTCGCGTTATTCTTAAATACTGTCAAATTTAAACAATTTAAAATAGCAGCTTTAATAATTATTTGACCGGATGTCGTAATTTAAATAAATTATTTATGTCTTTTATGACTATTTTCTGAATTTTGACTAGGATGTAAAACTACCCCTTGTATAATAATCATGTAACAAATATAAAGAACCATATACTAACCCAACCTGATGTAATAATATTTACTTAATGTGGTTGGCTCAGTCTACTATGCTTGATTACTTGGACATTTTACATTTTATGATGGTAATTACACATTTTGTAGATAGTATTTTTATTTAAATTAACATATTCTTTCCATGGATGTAGTAGTTAACGCAGTAAATGCTAGGCGGTGAAACTATAGAAAAAACCGTTGATATTTCTTGTTTTTAAAGATTTGTATGATAAAGCCAATGATCGGTCGTGTATTTCTTTAAAATAATCAATATGAACCAAATTTAGTAAAAACTAACACACAAAATAGATAAATAATTGTATTTGTCCAAACAATACAAACAAATAACTCATGGTTTAGACAAACCAAACCAAACCCTTTTACTTGATTAAAATATAAGCAAACAGTTCATAAAAAAACAAAGTTATTTCTTGATTGTTACAAAGACTTCATTCCTGAAAAGAGTTACACGGCTGTATCGAAAATAAAACATGAAGACACATATTAGTATTGACCCTATTACAATCAATTTTTTGGACAGAAATTTTCAAAAGTTGCTGTTTCCTTTCCGTTGCTTTCAGCACATAGTGTTCTTATCAACTTTCTCCATTGAATACAATTGTATAAGACCTCATCGTGTGTCTTACTATATGGTTTCTCTTATTGGTACCCTTATGTTCATAAGCTTTCATATGTTTACAGTTTTCTTGACAACAGACTTTGATGGAACAGTCAATAACTTTATCACTGTCTTTTTAAAGATAAATTTCCTCTTGTTTTTGATTCCTTTCGTGTCTTTTTACATGCTCAATATCATTCTAAGGGAGCACCACGTCCAGTTGATTTTAAAGATCCAAAAAGCTTTCAGGTTAAGCAATTTTAAGTCATACAAAAGGCCCATCGTTAGGAACTGGACGGGAATTGTGCGTCATAGTCTTGACTTTATTATCAGTGCTGCTGTCACTGGTAAATTAGTAACAGCAATGTATTTTTACACTCTTCTTTACTTCGATGTAAACTTAACTTATGGTGTTTCCATGATTGCTTTGATAAGAGATGGAATGTATTCATGGATCTCTGAGGTCGAGTACTATTGTAAACTGTGCTCGGAGTTTGGAGAAGAAAACTATAATGATAGATTGAAAAAGCTTTTCGAATCATACATCAGTTTATTGGAATCATTTGATATGTTCAAGTACATATTTAAGTTTTCGGTAAGATACATTTTTCTTTCAAGCGTGTTTTTCAAATGGTTTTGATTTTTTTTAGCTAATTTCAAATGCATTTCATTTCCAGACCCTATTTCAAGCATTAGACACATTTTTCCATAGTCTACTGTACCTTCAGGCAATAATAGAAGCGTTACAAGCAGAAAAAACACATTTTGGCACGGTGAGCTTAATATTCATTTTTTTTAACAAAATAATGTATATTTGTGGAATAAAAATGTTCCCTATAAATTTTCTTCTTTAATTTTCTACTTTTTGAATCATTATCATCATAAGCTCTTGTCCCATTTTACTTTGGATTGGTCAAACATGTCGCTATCATTTACTACTTCTTCTTTCACATCATTTCTCACACATTCTATCCATCTTTTTTTTGGTCTTCCTCTTTCTCTACATCCATCAACATTAATTTATATATTTTTTTTATAAATAAGCCTGTTTTTTCCCACTGCTGGGCAAAGGCCTCCCCTATTTCCTTCCAACTCTCCCGGTGTTTTGCTTCCTCTAGCCAATCAGACATTAACGAGTCCAAATCGTCACGCCAGCGTTTTTTGGGCCTGCCTCGGTGACGACGACCGTCTTCAGCCCACTGTGTGACGATTCTGACCCACTTACCAACACCCATTCTGGAAATGTGACCCGCCCAGTCCTATTTGGCATTGCCGATGTTGGCGATAAGTCTGCGAGGTTATCGCAGACTTATCGCCAACATCGGCAGTGCCTTTATATTCATCACTCAATTTACTTATTTTATCAATTTAACTTGCAGCATGAACTCAAAACATTTGAACAGGTCTTCGTCCTTTGGGTAATGAAAAATATAGCGTTTGTCACAATATTTGGTTTGTATTGTGAAAGATTCTACACGTGTGTGTCTGAAGTCGACGCTGCTTGCTGTAGACTGCTAAGAAGTCTGCAAAGTACTGGTAAGGCTTGACTAATAGTAACTTACACCCACACTCAGAGTCAGTTAATGGTTACCTAAGCGGCTCCTTAGTAAATATTAAAAAAAGTTCACCCTCTAGGTTGGTTAGCGGTTCATTAGCGTTCCTTAATGACAATTAAAGTTAAAGCAAAACCTTTACTTATATATTTAATGGCTGATTTTAACATCTACGTTTCGGGTTATATTTTTACCCGTGAATTCGATTTCATATTAATTAAACGTTTATATTTTTTTTACAAAAACCCCCTCCCCATCCCTTTACAAAATATTCTATTCAAGAATTTCACGCAAGATATTAGGGTACTCCCTTATATCTCCTAAAAATGTTTGTCCGAAAATCATTATCCATAAAACGTTTGCTATAAACTTCAGTTACCATAATGTTCAAAATCCCGAAATTTTGTTTTACATAATTATCTTTATTTCTAAAACTGTTCTGTCATAATATCGAATACTATAATAATTGAATCTTCTAATTTTATATGCCATAAAGTCAATTATCCTAAGTATTATATTATATAATGTGTATTATTCCTAATGTTCATATAAGTGTAATTAAATTTTTGGTCCTAAAACAAATGCTAAAAATTAGGTTTTAGTGACAGAAACGAATCGCTGTAAATCCGACCCCACGCAGTCTTGTCTGCCCTACCCCTAGAGTGTAATTTAAAATCGCGTAGGCGCGGAGGGGCGAGGCGGCCCGCGAGTTGAGGAGCAGGTGGTTGTAACACTCGCCGCCGCTGCTGAGGCTGGCCGGCGAAGCCGGCCAGCAAGCCGAAGCTGCGGTGGTGAGCGTTAAACACATCTGCGACGATAAGCTCGCGTGGGACCGCCGGAGCCCCGCAGCGCCGGAGCCGTGACAGAAACCATGCCTGCTGCATGTTGCTTGCTCGCTTGCATGCTGCATGCTTGCTTGCATACTGTATGCGTGCTTGCATGTTGCATGCTTGCTGCATGTTGCTTGCTCGCTTACATGGTTGCTTGCATACTGTATGCGTGCTTGCATGGTTGCTGCAAGCTTGTTGCATGCTTGCTGAATGCTTGCTGCCTGCTTGCTGCCTGCTTGCTGCATGCTTGCTGCATGTTTGTTTGCATGTTTGCATACTTATTACAGGGAAAAATAAAATCCACATAATTATGTTCACACTCAACTGTTTTATAATGATTGACGGTACGATTGATTGATTTTCTGCTTTTTAGTGACTACTTATGTGAAATGTATGCCAAAACAAAACAAGATTCTAACTATGACTTTCTGCGATATGATGGTTCTACTTTTTAATTCTTACAAATTTCATAAGAGCAATATTGTATAAAAATGTGTTGTGTTGAGAGAAGTTCATAGCATAGCAAAAGCTAAGTAATACTGTTCTGTTCCCTTTTGGGAACGTCTGGGAACATACCGGTTTGTTTTAAAAATATTATTAAGATCTTAACATTTTTTTTTAAATTTAGGATTTATAACTATTATTGAAAACGATTTTAAGTGTTTTGTATATTATTGATTGTAATATTTATGACAAACGGGTTTAGAGCATATTGTATTTAGGGATTTCAATTTTATGGCATGTGATATTATGTGATAATAAGTTCGGGTAAGTTATCATTCGGACAAATGATGATTAGGACAAAAAAAGTTATGGCACTTTAAATTATGAATAAAAAAGTTAGGTAATACAATAGAGAACCAAGATATTAGATTTACACCTGAATCTGTAAAAAGAGTTAAGTATATTGTCGTTGGTGGCATCCGACGTCAGGAAACCAATGAAAAGACGATTACCATTTGCATCGGAAATAATGTTACTAATAAAATTACGGTACTTCGCTACAGGAAGCCAGGGTTAGCAGATACATAGCATAGAATTAATTGAAACAGAAATATGAATGGAAGTTCTTCGATTACACAAGGTGTGTCGTTGAATTTTATTGTTATCACATTTTCACTGAAAGTACATAGATACATAACATAACGTAAATGAATACAGATGAAATTAAAATTCACAACACAAAACTTTCCCGCCCGGTTAATACTACTTAACATTGACAGTTGACAGCAGTGATGCCATAGAAAAAAGATCGCGATCGCTTTATTTTAATTCAATGAAAATAGCTGTTCTTTTTTACAATTTAGTAAAAACTTACAGTAAAAGAACTGATTATCAGTTATATTACTATGAATGATAATTTTCATCGTTTATAAATATAAAACTTTAATGTTATTTAATTTTAACACTTTCTAAATGTGGTTATACCAAGTCTTTATCGATATGCAATCGATAAGATGGTTTTAGGATGCTTCGTCCTAAGTACAATTAAATCTGTCATTAGCTAATGAACCCTTAAATTATGTCTCTGGGATGTGATGTGATTTACGGATATAATGATTATTAGTTAAGTATTCATTAGGACCAATTTAATTAACGATTCTAAGTGTGGCTGTTAGACACAAAAAATGTGCATTCTTGAACATTTGGTTCAGGTCTGTGCTATCTATCTGATTATCATGAGAAGACACACTGAAACAAACTTCACGGTCTTGTTTATAGTCCAGTAATGTCTTGGTTAGCTGATCATGTTAGAACCATTCATATTCGTAACTGAGATGGGAATGAAGATATAGATATAGATATAGACACTCAGTTCTTCATACATCTAAAGAATCACACAGATTCGAGTTGATCTTTCAACTCAGAACTCAAGGACCCGAAGAACATACATAACTATACACTTTTCTTTGTAGCATAATCAGCCTATAATGTTCCCACTGCTGGGACACACGGCCTCCTCTCTATGAGAGGAAATGGAGTATAATTCACTACGCGGGCCTAGTGCCGATTAGTAGATGTCACATGTTTTAGAATTTTTCGGTTCTAAGACATGCCAGTGTCTTCACGATGTTTTTCTTCATCGTTTTAAGACCACCGATGAAAGAAATTACACAAAGCAATGTCCCCGCCTGGATTTAAACCCACGACTTATTGTTTGTAAGTTGGGGCCGCCAGCACTGGGCCACTGCTGCTCTCTAATCTTTTATTTACATCGTCTTTAATTTGATGTCTCTGCAATAATTATGTATTTGTAATTGTGGCACTGAGTACAGAACTAGATCCAACTCCTAAAACTTACTTACTTTAGTTTTTCATGAATACTGTATTATTCCTATGATTCCTCATGGATTTGTAGATTTCATTGCTTTCTTTGTAGAAGACTTCTTTGGATATTTTTTTGTCATCTCTGTTACAGTGGAAGCTAAGAGACTTTGCAAGAACGTGTTGCGAGTGAACAATGCAGCCTGCCACAAGATGACTGCTTGTCGGGTCTTCACGATCGATGGACGCCTGCCTCTGAAGTTTATTTGTCTTGTATTGGAGTATACTGTTGTGATACTACAGTTTGCTGTGTTAGCGTGGATGAAGAAAACAACATTAAGATACTTATAAAATAATAATGTTGAATTATCTATGCTCCGCAACTTTCATCCGCGTGTAATTATTATAAAAATATTACTTCTTGATTTAAATCAGATTATGTTAACAATTTCAAGGTATTTTTTTTTTTGCACGGAACTCTTATCCTTTTTCTAAAATAAAACTAGTCTTAGTTAGACTTTATAACATCAGCTCCCTGCCAGTAAAAGTCCCGTCCGTAAAAGCCCCAAATCTAAGCTTGACGTGAAAAAAACTCTTAATTACGTAGAAGCTGTGTTTAATATTTTTACAAAGCAAAGCATATACAAACAGGTATTTCACAAAACAGCGAATTGCAGTAGTACTATTAGATAATTACTAATAAGTCCTATAAAACACATTGGTAACGTAGCGCCTATATAGAACAGGCCACACGCGCTCATTTTACTGATCATACGATTTGTTTTGTTTCTTGCACAGATTCTCTTGACTTTCTGTAAAGAAACAATGTTATATTTTATGCATTTTATTTTGATGTTACTGTTTTTAAGGTCCACTAGTTACAAATTAGCCGTGTGGTATCCGGCAGAGTAGAATAGAACCAACCCATTACACTCACGGGTGTCGTATAAGGCGACTAATGTCTGAGGCAGAACACCTTGCGCCTCCGTAGACCAGAGAATGGGCAGCAGCGTTTTCTGTTAGTCTTTCATCACTTCGATCTCCAATCCGCCTACCAAGCGTGGAGATTACGGCAAATCCTCCCATCATGGGAGAGGCTTATGTCCAGCAGTGGACGTTATGGGCTGTTGTAGTGTTGTAGTAGTTACAAATAAAAGTGAACTAAAGTAGGAATAAACTAAAAAAGGTTAGTGCCTAATCTGGTGTCAGAGTTTTATCCCGTGGGCCTCTGACTTGTCTTTACATGCCGTCGAGAAATATATCTCAGGCCGTTGGATGCCCAGCATATGAAAGTAGATTTTATGCCTAACACAGAATTTATAATATCTAGTAAGGAGCAATGTAGACGGATTTGGGGCCCTAAATACTCATCAAAATTTCACTAGCATAATGATATTGCTTTTACTTTTTCTAGACCCTCTGGTTAGTAAGTATCTGTTACTCTTTCCAGTGAAGTCTTTTTTTGGGACAAGCCCGCCACTCTATTCAACCACTGCATCTCATGAAAGCCAGAATCAACAGTGGCGACCACCAGAAAAGCGCCGAGACTTTGAAGTTTGACGAAGTCCCAGAGAATAAATTTAACTGTCCCGCATTGCGGATCCCGCAACGAAATTAATCAGAAAGGAATAGGGGAGGAGTAGGAAAGCCATAATTTCGACTTTCCTTTTTATCAGCAGCAGACAGAACAAAACACGGCCAATAGGCGCAAAAGGACGTTATCTATTGGGATAAGCCCAGTAACCTAGCACCACGGATAGCAGTAACTAGCTTCTAGAGAGGTCTTCCTGTGCAAGTCCGCCTGCGGTAGAACAGTACGTGAATTGGAATGAATCTGTGCAGTTCTTGATACTTACGAAATGGGGTCGACCAACAAAGGTGGACCTCTCCTGAGGACTGTAGCAACATTACTTACTGGGACAATTCGGGTTTCTCACAAGCTGAATGCACGCCGTCTCAACTTCCTCCATTTTCATGTAAAATTTTTCGCACTGTATATTAAGTAGTATAAACAGAGTCATGTTCTTTGTGAGAAATAAAAAGGCCATCATGGTTAACGTAAACTAGAAAAATTAAGATAAATTAAACAATTATCTCCCTCTAATAGAGAGGCCTGTGTCCCAGCAGTGGGAACATTAATAGGCTGGTGATGATGAAACAATTATCTGTTGCTTATATACTTCGTTTGATCATTTAGCAGTTTTTTACGTTGACTTTTGAGTTTTTTTTTATTCTATGCAGTCGAAAACATGTATGGTTTTGAAAATCCGCACTTGATAATTCTACTAGTAAGATAGTAAATAAATAAACCTTAAATAATGAGTTAGCGCAAGTCGGACTCGCACACAGAGTATTCTATCAGAAGGGTTCTGAACCACTGTACAATATTAACACTACATAATATTCAAAAAATGCCAAAACAAAAATTATATGTTATTAAAACAACTACAGTATGGCATATTCTGTGAAAAAATCAGTATCTACCTATTACAGTTCGAAAGATACAGCCCTGTAAAAGACAGACGGACAGACAGACAGCAGACGGAAGTCATAGTAATAAGCATCCTTTGGGGACGGAACACTAAAATAATTATCAATTCCATATGTATGTTACCGTTTCTCGCGCATCCATTCCTAATCCAAGCAACTGTAGACTACACTCCCAGTATACCAAAGTTCGATAAAATGAATCCATTGCGTAATATAAAACCTGTGAAAGAAGTAAAAACGTCCCATTGTTATTATAATAAAGGGTGTAAACGGACCTATGACGAAGCCATCAACCAAGCATCAAACTAAGTAAATGTACGCAAAAATGATTACTGGTAAATTATTTTTTTATTTGGGTGAAAACTCTCGTTTTATGGTAGGACTCAATGTAAAGCACTTAAAAAATTGTGGTGATGGATGCGTTAAATAGTAAACGAGTCATGAAGGTATTCAAAGTCAAATTATAATATTAAAAACTAGTGAAAAATTTGAAATTTGAACCCAAACATTCGCAACTAGAAGGTTCCAAGGTCGGAACAAAAAATAAGGCAATGGCTGGAAAAACAAGTATCTTTTGGCTTCGTTACGGGTACTTTTACCATAATAGCCATTTAGCCATAGTAATTTTCAAGGTCATCTGAGTTACTATTAGTTAAATATTTCTAACAACTCAGTATTCCTGTGAAAACAAGTCATTCCTATCTTCGAAATTGAACACCTTTTGGAAATTATTTTTTACAAAACTGTCTTATGATTCTCCACCTTCGTTATAAAAGGAACATTTGGTCCAAATGTGATGCTTTTAAGCCAGCTATTGCAGTGCGGTATCTGTCAGTGAAGTATGGATACCCGCAATTACAGACACAATTAAAATAACAATTCACCGTGTCCGATCGGGCACGGCTGGGGACATAAGGGTTAAAGTATGTAGTTTAATGCATTAATCTCACCAGTACTTTAAAAAGCTTCTTATACAAATTGTACGTTTTCATAATATTCTGATATGTCTCAAATAGTTTTGTCACGTTTCCCTGCTCATCATGGAGCATCAAAATCCATTCCTCCAAATACTTCGTTAACAATTTTAAAACACGTATAGCATAGACTTGATTAATATCGAACGTTAAAAAAGCTATATTGTCACAAATGAAATCTAGCAGATCAAATTCGTTGTTTCCTATATAATATAACTAGCTGTTGCCCGCGGCTTCGCCCGCGTGAAGTTCGGTAACTGTCCCACTAGATCATACTAAAGGGATAATAGTGTCCTCCATGTTAATCCAGGTTATAAACTATCTATGTGCCACATTTCATAATCATCACAATTATTATTATTATTATCACAATCACCATCACTATCACAACCGCCATGATTATCACAATCCCCATCACCATCACTATCACAGTCACCATCATTATCACCAATTATCATCATTAACACAACTACCATAATTACCACAATCATTATCACAATCACCATCACAATCACCATAACAATCACAATCACCATCACTATCACAATCACAATCACCATAACAATCCCCATCACTATCGCTATCACAATAACTATCACAATCACCATCACCATCACAATCACCATCAAAATAACTATCGCAATCACCATCATCGTTATCACAATAATTATCATCGTAATCACAGCTATTATCACCCTCACCATCACTATCTCAACCACCATCACAATCACCATCACCATCACAATCACCATCACAATCACAATCATCATCACAATCCCCATCACAATCCCCATCACTATCGCTATCACAATCACTATCACAATCACCATCACCAATCACAATCACCATCAAAATAACAATCACCATCATCGTTATCACAAATATTATCATCGTAATCACAGCTATTATCACCCTCACCATCACTATCTCAACCACCATCACAATCACCATCACCATCACAATCACCATCACAATCACCATCACAATCACCATCACAATCATCATCACAATCACCATCACAATCACCATCACAGTCACCATCACAATCACCATCATCATCACAATCACCATCACAATCACCATCACAATCACCATCACAATCACCATCACAATCACCATCATAATCACCATCACAATCACCATCACAATCACCATCACAATCACCATCACAATTACCATCACGATCACCATCACAATCACCATCACAATTACCATCACAATCACTATCAAAAAATCAGTTTATTAATCAATATAAAAATACAGGTGTGTCATAGTAGTCGGTGAGCCACAAACTAAGCATTGCTTGTATCTTGTGGCTCGGTAAATACTATCACAATCACCATCGCTATCACCATCACAATCACCACCACTCTCAGAATAACTATCACAAACATCATCAGTATCACAATCACCATCAAAATCAGTATCACAATCACCATCATCGTTATCACAATCATTATCATCGTAATCACAATCGCTATCA
Source organism: Xestia xanthographa (assembly GCA_905147715.2). Classification (NCBI taxonomy): domain Eukaryota; kingdom Metazoa; phylum Arthropoda; class Insecta; order Lepidoptera; family Noctuidae; genus Xestia; species Xestia xanthographa. The sequence continues at coordinate 7,675,312 of LR990644.1, forward strand.
TCATTATCACAATCACTATCATCGTAATCACAACCATTATCATCGTATTCACAATCATCATCATCACAATCTCCATCCTCGTCATCACAATCATTATAATCGTAATCACAATCATTATCATCGTTATCACAATCACTATCATCTTAATCACAATCATCATGTTCACAATCGCCATCACTATCTCAATCACAATCATTATCACAATCACCATCATTATCACAATCACCAACACTATCACAATCAAAATCACAATCACCATCACCATCACAATCACCATCACATTCACCATCACCATCACAATCACCATCACAATCACTACCCTCGTTATCACAATCATTATCATAGTAATCACAATAATCTACATCATTATTACAATCACCATCACTCTCACAATCACAATCACCATCACCATCGCTATCACCATCACAATCACTGCCACTTTCACAATCACCATCAAAATCACTATCACAATCACCATGATCGTTATCACAATCATTATCATCGTAATCACAACCATCGCTATCACCATCACAATCACCGACACTATCACAATCACCGTCACTGTCACAATCACCATTACAATCACAATCACTATCACAATCACCATCATCGTTATCACACATATTATCATTGTAATCACAATCATTATCATCGTTATCACAATCATCATTATCACAATCATCATCATCGTAATCACAATCATTATCATCGTAATCAAAATCATCATAATCACAATCATCGTCATCATTATCACAATCATCATCATCGTAATCACAATCATTATCATATGGATCTCAAAATAAATGCCATTTTCGTAATCAGCACCCCTAATAATCTCGGTATCGACACCCATATTGATTTTTAGACATTTCAACCCCATCGCACCCCAACAGGGAATGGTAGTATTTCAGGTCTGCCACATTAAATCTTAAAATCGTTGCTTTTGTAATACACCCGACCCAATTCACCATAAAAACAATACCTATGTTGAATTTTAGGCTTTGTTACCCCATTTCCCCCTTTAGGGGTTGAATTCTGAAAAAAAACTGAAACACAAACGTTAACTCATTTATCGATAGGAGTACTCCTGTTAAGTTTCGAATAAAGTAGTCTTATTTCCCCACGTAATCTTTGGACTCCCATTCCAACCCCTAAGGGGGTGAATTTTGAAAAATCCTTTCTTATTGCACCCCTAAACCTCATAAAGAACCTTTGTGCCAAATTTGGAATCTCTAGACTCAGCGGTTTGGGCTGTGCATTGATTTTTATACTTTGTCACCCCATTTCCCCCTCTTAGGGGTTGAATTCTGAAAAAACCTGAAACCCGTTTCCACTCATTTATCAATAGGAATACTTCTGTGAAATTTCGAATAAAATAGTCTAACTAATCTTGTTTCCCCATACAAACTTTGGAGCCCCGTTTTACCCCCTTAGGGGGTTAATTTTGAAAAATCCTTTCTTAGTGCACCCCTAGACCACATAAGGAACCTACTTGCCAAATTTGGAATCTCTAGACTCAGCGGTTTTGGCTGTGCATTGATTTTTATACTTTGCCACCCCATTTCCCCCTCTTAGGGGATGAATTCTGAAAAACCCTGAAACCCGTTTCTACTCATTTATCAATAGGAATACTTCTGTGAAATTTCGAATAAAATAGTCTAACTAATCTTGTTTCCCCATACAAACTTTGGAGCCCCGTTTAACCCCCTTAGGGGGTTAATTTTGAAAAATCCTTTCTTAGTGCACCCCTAGACCACATAAGAAATCTACTTGCCAAATTTGGAATCTGTAGACCCAGCGGTTTGGGCTGTGCGTTGATAGATGAGTCAGTCAGTCAGTCAGTCAGTCAGTCAGTCAGTCAGTCAGTTTCTTCTTTTATATATTTAGATGACAGTATAAAGATACTACAACCCAAAACAGTGAAGACGGAGATCCAAGTCCAAATTATGAAACTACTGATGCTCTTACTGAAATCAATGCTCTTGTGAATGGTTTGGAACATTACAATGAGAAAGAAATTGTTGTAACGGTTTAATAACTCAACTACGAATAACATCGTGAAACTGAAACAGACATAGATGGAATAGCTGAAGTATAAAGAGGAAATTACAAAACTGTCGTTATTATGGTAACGGTCGGTATAGATGAAAAAAAACGATATGAGCAGATGCAAAAAACAACAAGGACAATAACGAACCATGACATAATGTGCTTTTTTCCAATCAGAGTAACATAATTGTTGTGAAAGCTGAATTTGGGTGTCAACAAAAATATAAATGAAATGTTAAGTGGGAAAAATATTCTTTGGATGTCCTTTTCTAGTCGTTTACTATTAATAACTTGGTCATTTAGATTTTGTACCATTGTAAAAACGATTGAAAGTCTGTTCCAAATATTTTTTGTGATATAAATTGTTTCTTATAAAAACGTACTATCTATGGAGACACGAAGCTCAAAATACTGAAACCCTAAAATATTTAACAAACAATGAAGTTTAAATTGATACCTAGTAACATGACAGTTAATTTGGGTCTTTAATAATATTAAAAGCTGATAGGTACTACATTTGCTGTCGGGTCGATATCTTCAAGGTTACGCAGTGCTTACCAAGGTCGGTCTGTGGATGGATGACTATTCATTACATTTTGAATTTCTTGTTATTTGACATTTGGTTGTCATTGTTGATGTTTGACAATCGTTCCAGGTAGTCAGTGGCCTGAAAGTCGGAAAACCAGTCTTACCAAGGGGTATCGTAATTTCCAGTACCGATAAGGTTAGATGCAGGCAGTCGGTCCATGCATCCGGTTAGACTGGAAACCGACCCCAACTTAGCTGGTTAAGTTAAGCAGCTGATGAATGTTGAAATATTGTGACAGACTAAAGCTATGAATTATATTATCAAAAATACAATGGATGGCCGGTTCTACATAATTGTGGGCCCAAAAATGCTGGATTGGTGGTCCTGTATTATTTGTTGACTTAATTGTGTTAGACTGGCGATTCAACCTGTATATGATACTACTGAATTGTATTACCGTTGACACCCGATATTGACATTTTGTTCTATATCTAGTATAACGTCTGTCCGCGTCAAAGAAACATTATCCTTTTACATACAACGTACAACATTTGGGGCTAATGTAGTTCCCGTTAGTGAAATAATTTTCGGGAATCGGATAATATATAGAAGGTGTAAGTACACTGAAAAAAAATTCCTCGGGTACGACTTTTATTTTGGGTTTTGAGGTGGAACTCAATGTTAGAGAAAACAAATCATTGGATAGATTAAAAAAATACCAGAAAACGTCTCACGTACTTACGTTCGTCTGATTTTAATTTTTATTGACTTCTTCTTCTAGTACAATGTTAAGTTCCTTGACTTTTTTTAACCATGTTAATAGAGCAAACTGCAGTATTATAATAACATACTCCACAAATAGACTATTAAACACATGGGGTAGACGTCCATCGATCGTGAACATCCGACAAGCAGACATCTTATGGAAGGCTTCACGGTTCACTCGCAGCATGTTTTTACAAAGTCTCTTGGCTTCCACTATAAGAAAAAAATATAATTTAAAGAAAAACAAAAAACCCGACTGCGTAAAAACTAATTTTAAAAAATACGTGAAAGAATTAACTTAAATAAAAACTAAAAAGAAAGAAAAAAGCCCAGTAGTTTAGAATTCTGTTAAGTAATACTAAATAACTACACAATTGAAATAGTTTTATAATCGATACACACATAAAACAAATCATAAATTCTAATGCAGAACAGAACGACTCACAGTCGGGGCCCATTTAAATTTTACCAATCAAATCTTCCCAAGGGGCCCCGACTGTGAGTCTTTCTGTTCTGCATTAGAATTTATGATTTGTTTTATGTGTGTATCGATTATAAAACTATTTCAATTGTGTAGTTATTTAGTATTACTTAACAGAATTCTAAACTACTGGGCTTGTTTCTTTCTTTTTAGTTTTTATTTAAGTTAATTCTTTCACGTATTTTTTAAAATTAGTTTTTACGCAGTCGGGTTTTTTGTTTTTCTTTAAATTATATTTTTTTATTTTATACTTTTTAGTTACGATTCATTGACTTCGTTATAAGACGGTAAGTTTCGCAATCTAGTCGTTTCATTGAGGGATTAATATCGTGGGGATTATTAAGTAACTTGCGGTGGTCTAAACTACTGATGATTAGTCCCTTTAGTCCGAATCGTAATAGTTTTTTTAGTGTGACAGAAATGTAATGATGATAACAAAAAACAATAGGAATCCAAATTAAGTATTTTCAAATTTACGTACGTACTAAAGTCAGTTAACTATTCTCTCTTAGTGAGCTAAAATCAGTTGTAAAGTATGAAAACTAAAATCCATAACAAAGAATTCAATTAGTAGACGCGGCGAATCTTAACACCGCGATTCAGAAACGTGCATCAAATGTACAACGCCATCTATCGAGCTTGGTGGTAAACTTTTTTTTCTCGGCGACTTGGCGATGAATAAGAGTTATTTTTTTACCAAAAATATTAGTTTTTAGGGTTCCGTTTTTACCCTTTGGGTACGGAACCCTAAAAACTAATATTTTTGGTAAAAAAATAACTTATTACATTACTAAGACTTCGCTGTCTGTCCGTCTGTCTGTCACCAGGCTGTATCTCATGAACCGTGACAGCTAGACAGTTGAAATTTTCACAGATGATGTATTTCTGTTGCCGCTATAACAACAAATACTAAAAACAGAATAAAATTAATATTTAAGGGGGGCTCCCATACAACAAACGTGATTTTTTTGCCGTTTTGTCTAATGTATAGATAATGGTACGGAACCCTTCGTGCGCGAGTCCAACTCGCACTTGGCCGGTTTTTCGTGCTTTTTCACTGTTTTTTTGTTTGTATATCGTTAATACTTGAAATAAAAACTTAAATCAATAAGTAAGAATTAGCGAGAATGATTGCTATGTTAAACAACTTTAAATCGTTATATATCCTAAACTATTATTTATAATGAAAAATGATAAAAAGAACCTAAAGATGATTTTAAAATACCTATTCAACGACACCCCACTTGACATAGTACATCAACTTTTTTTTTTTTTCATTTTGACAATATGGCGTCTGGTTGTCGCTGTGGTGAATTTTGATTACTGTTATGTCGTTAGTGACACTCGCAAGGTTAAGACGAATCGATTGACGTAAGAATTATCAAAATCGGCCTACGCATTTGGTCTCTAGAACGCCACATAGAAACAAACATACATACATACATACATAGACTGATAAACACATTACCCTCCTTTGCGACGCGCAGTCGGGTAAAAAAGTTTTATTTAGTTGTGAAAAAACGAAAAAGAAAAAACAGAATTCACAAATTGTTTTGTCAAAACCTCAACAATACAAGGTATAAATGGACCCTTCAAGAAACCGTCAACCAGGCATTCTGTACATAAACTAAGTAACTCTACGCAAAAGACATTGATACGAAACGTTTTATTTATTTTTGGGGTGAAAAATCACAAAGCAATAGATATCACTCTCTATCTCACTGTAACGCACTCAAAACATTGTGCTTATGAATGCATTGAATAGTACGGGAGTCAAATTTGAGGTACTTAAAGTAAAGTTATATGACTACAAACACGTATTTCAAAAAAAGTTGGCGTTTTGGCCTTCAATGGAGATATTGGAGGCCAAAACGCCAACAATCAAAGAAACTTAGTCTTACCAGTACTTTGCAGACTCTTCAGCAACTTATTGCAAGTGGCGTCAACCTCAGAAACACACATGTAGAATCTCTCACAGTGGAAACTGAACATACTGACGAAACCAACATTTTTGATTGCCCAGAGAATCGTGACCGTTACGAAATTAGCGTTGTCGGTCTGAAATTAAAAGTTAGGAAAAATTTACGTACTTTTTGGTAACATTAAGCAAAAGAGACAATAAGAGAAGATATGAAAGAAAAGGAGCAAATGACAGCGTGACAGCTGACAGGGAAGAATGAAAGATATAAACGTGTTCGCTGATCCCAAATAGGACTACGACCGGAAATGATAGATATTAATAACAATGATAGAATATTTATTTCTTTATTTTTTTGTACAATATTTAAAAAGATGATGATATTATGATGATTAAGCCAGAAACTTTAACCCTCATCTGTCTAGCTCTTCCCAACTGTGTTTGGGACGACTTCAAGTCTAACCAATACAGTTCTGAATTCAAATATTTAAGAGAGAGCGCCCGCCTATCTGATCTCGGCATCCCAGTTAGTTGTTCATGTTTATATTCTTAATTGTACACAAAAGATAACATATTAAATATTAAATTTGATGTCATAGCTCGATATAATACTATATTCTCCTTTGGTAGAACTAGTTGCCAGACTTTTAGGCAGAAATTGTATTGGTTGGTTAGCTGACTGGCTACGTTACGTGACAGTCTTACATAATGTTGTTCCAAACCTATGTATGCCTCGCACTACTTGGACTTTTGCAAAAAGTTGTGACTCTTAGCATTGTTTCATTATTGTTTTTATTTATTTTGAACTTCCGGCTTCCGAAGCCATACATACCGACAATACCGATAATATCATACCGTCCGACGGTATGATATTTACGGACATCTACAACAACTTCCTAAACTTATACTGTCACTTCAGGGATATCTTCCAAGATTATCTATACTAATATTATAAAGAGGAAACCTTTGTATTTTTGTATTTTTGTATGTTTGTATTGAATAGGCTCAAAAACTACTGGACCGATTTCAAAATTTCTTTTACCATTACTTAGAAGGATTCTTCCGAATCCGTATAGGCTATATTTTATCACCGTACTCCCACGGGAACGGGAACTACGCGGGTGAAACCGCGTGACGTCCGCTAGTCCATTATAATATCATCATCTTCCTGCCCTTATCCCATGTTACTTGGGGTCGGCGCAACACGTTTTTTTCTTCCATTCTCCTCTGTCAACCGTCACGCAATCATTTACACCTTTTTCCCTCATATCATTCCTCACACAATCCATCCATCTTTTCCTTGGCCTTCCTCTCGCTCTAAGTCACACGAGTACACGCTTCGTTCCATGACAGCTGCTAGATGTCCTTTCTTTTCCGCCTCGTAATCGCGCCACTAGCGCCCCCAACGTCATATCTGTGAACTACTTTCAAAAACCGCATACAAGCCGCCATGATGAAGTGTTAGGCCATTGTTCGGCTCATAATGATGCAAAAGTAGGTAGGTATGCACCAGGAAGACCTTACTTGGACTTCGGACGTCTTAGGAAACATAATACAAATTTTATTTGAAGGTAAAATTTTAATATTATGTGTTCCGTTTGACGTCCGAAGTCCATTATGAGAGATATGTTTGTTATCTCCTGGTGGATTGTATAAAGGAAAGGCAACAATGTGAATTATAAACCAATATTATTTTAATCACATTTTCATAACATAAGTAACCTCTTATTATATAGGTTTTAAAATATGAACAAAAATCTAGCCATTTAGGCACTGGCAGTAATATTTATATTAAGAGAAAACATAAAAATGCAAGAATCGTACAATATCTTCATGAGTAATTTAACCTGAATCAATTTGATTGTAAAAATCGGTTACATATAATCAATTGGGGACTTGAAATAATCTTGATAACGAATGCGCCGAGGATATTTCGTTACTAGATCTGATTTCTTTACGGTAAAATTTTCTGAAACTTGATTCATGCCTCCAGTTCGCCTTAGATAATATGTCATTTATAGGATAATTTTCTAGCCAATTTAATGATGAGACAGCTGATCTAAAACTACCTGGAGAGGCTTGTATTCCAGCATCACATAGAACACGTTTTACCCAACCACCGATTATAGTTGGTGTGGCTGCTCTAACGGGATCTCTAGTGGTTATGAACAAATTTGTTATTGAACCCCGTCTTTCCTTTGATGCATTTTTTAATGTGCGGAGCCAATATAATGGATTTGTATTTTGATCTTGGGATGCCAACAAAACCCAACTGGATTGCTGGAAAGTCGCGCTATCTGTCTTTGACCCGAAAACTGGGTGTAAAGTTATGGAATCCCCATTATCTACAAACTAATCAATATGCAAAAGGGATAGGTCGTGTACACGACGTCCTGAACATAATAACAAAATAGTCGCTGTTCGCTTAGACACCTCATATAAACTACTGATGCAAAGAGTGTTATCTTTTAAATAAGTAATTAATTCCCTAGCGTCCCATGTGGGCACCTTAGGTGGGACCTTAGGTGGTAACGGCTTTGCAATTGAAATTGCTTTCAAAATGTGCTTAACAATATGACTAGAAGAAATTCTAATATTTGAAGCAGTTTCACAAATAGATGCGATAACGGACTTATCGGATTTAGTTTTAATAGTCCATTATAATATAAGCTCCCGATATTTAGACGCTGTTGCCAACGCCTTAATCGCGAGATGACTGACAGTCAGTCCCATAAGTGACAATTTATGTTTACGTTCGGTAATTTTTGAGTTTATCGCATTTAGTCAGACAGACACGGCAATAGGCTTTGTTTCATAATTGAAGTTTAGTGATGTATTATTTCTATACTTACCGAGCCAAAATGAGTCACACCTGACATTAATAATTCTAAAATGGTTTGAAGGTATAATAGATAGCAAATTTTGAATTGCTCTATCCAAGAAATTGTTGGTAATTGGGTCTATGTGGATCTGTGTCTTCATATCTGTTTGCGCCGCAAACCAGTTCCAAACGCGGGGGCGCCTCCACACCGAGGGGGGATCGCCGTCGCCGCAGAGACCGGCGCGCGAGCATCGGGCAATCGGCCACCGACAGCGAGTGTGAACGACTAATAGCAATTTTCTTGTGAACCTGTGCCTAACGAACTGTTACCTACGAAATATAAACCTAGATCAAATATCTGTGTTTGGACTTTGCCTGAACATAAGTGGCGACCGTGACAGGACTTCGAGGACTTGCAGAGCATCCAGAGGTCATCACCAGATGGAAGTAAGCCCGTTCCTTTAAAACACTTACATTCCTTCCAAATATTTCCATACACCTACTTACTATTTTCAAACTTCTATTTGTTGTGCTAAGTGAATGCTAACCGTTTAAAGTGTTAGAAGGTATCTAGCTTAACGCGTATCTTCCTATTGTACCTACTTATAACGGTAATTCACGCTCAATAAACAGCCATCGTAATAATTTCGATTAGAAATTATTAACTATCAATACAGGCCCGGCGATTCACGTTCACACCCTATTTTTCCATTAATTTTGCAGCCTATTTTGCTTAAATTCAGTGCCTATTTGCTAAACCTACCTCACCCATTTCGCAACTAGCTTTGTCTATCTTTCTTTCTATTATTCTCTGCCTCTTTTGTCGTAAATACATTTTATCAACCAATAATTTATTGTGTAGATAATTAACGTAAAATATTTATGCCTAAAATCTTTATTATAGCTAATTTGTTATTTTGCGGCACTGGGCACCTTACGTGTCCGTGCTCGGGCGGGTGCCCGGTACCCGCGCTGTGTCGGTGCGTCACCGCGCTTTCGCGCGTACCTTCCCTAGCGCAGCCGGTGTTGGCGCGCTCGGCGCCTCTGCCTGCAACCACACACCGCGCCGGTTTTCTTGTGCGCTGCTCCCGGTTGAAGGGCTCGGCAGTGGCTGTATGGTTTGGACTACTTTCTATTGGATTGTTTTATTATTGTTTTTGTTTCTTTTTATTTTGCCCCACTTATTTAAGTATTAAAATGGCTGAAAGGGAAACGACCGCTATACCCAACAGTCCGCTCCCACTATTAAAAATAGATTCAGCCGGTAAACCCGATGTTAAGGAGTATTTAAGGTCATTAACTAAAAAACGTGCGGGATTTCGAAGTCGGCTAACAGTTTTGAAAAATTTTATGGAAAAATATAAAATTTCTTCCATTACCGAATTATCAAACTTGGAGGTGAAAGAAATTTCTTTAAGATTAAATCAATTAAACGAATTAATGTCTAACTTTAATTGCGTACAATCAGAGATTGAAGAATATTCTGATAATTTGGATGAACAGATTTCAGAGCGAGACATTACCGAAACTGAATTTTTCACACAAATAGCTTTTGCTCAAGAGTTGGTCGATTCGTTTTCAACTAAAGGTAAAGAAAGTCACGCCGCTAACGGAGCAGCCTCGGGTTGTTGTCATGGTCATAATAATGATTCAATTCGGCTCCCAATTATTAATCTACCCACTTTTGATGGTAGTTATACAAAATGGCTTGAATTTAGGGATACTTTTAAAACCCTTATCCATGACAACGACTCGATTGCGCCCATCAATAAATTTCACTATTTGAGAACATCTTTACAATCGGGTGCCAGTGTCGTAATTAGATCGTTGGAATTTGTCGCGAGGAATTATGAGCTTGCGTGGGACACATTGTGCAATCGATACAACAATAAAAATATTCTGATCAATAATCATTTGAACGCATTAGTTAACTGTAATACTATACAAAAGGAATCGTTCAAAGCTTTGCGGTATTTAATTGATCAGGTGTCTAAAAATTTAAACGCTTTAAATACGTTGGAAGTCTCCACCGGAAATTGGGACCCGCTGGTGATATTCTTGGTGTCAGCCAAGCTAGATTCTAGTACTAGCAGTAAATGGGAAGAATACAAGGGCAGATTGTCTAACCTACCCACTATAGATGATTTTAAGAATTTCATCGAAAATAGGGCGAATGTTTTAGAGACTGCTAACTGTCGCAATTTAGAAAACAAGTCTACCCAAGGTAACAATAATAACAAAGAAAGCAGGATGACTAAATCCTTTGCCACTGTCTCAAATGTTAAGGGCAAGCAGCAACACAGAACGTGTCCCGTTTGTGATCAGCCTCATCTCGTGCACCAATGTAACAAGTTTAAAGAGCTGAGTGTTGAGGACAGGTTAGGCGAGGTTTCAAAACAAAAGTTGTGTACAAATTGTTTGCGAACTGGACATTCCAATGACCAGTGTAGGTTAAAAGGATCTTGTCGTTCCTGTAAAGAAAAACACAACACATTAGTACACAAAGGTGACACAAATAAAGAACTTACCGAGTGTGGCGAGTTATCGAGTCTTCCCGTTAGCTTAGCTGCGGTCTCCTACGGTCAAGTCCTCCTGTGTACTGCAAAAATAGAAGTTAGTAATCAACAAAATAAAACTACTTACCTTGCTCGCGCGTTGCTAGATACTGGCAGCCAGTCGTCATTCATCACGAAGAACCTAAAACAGAAATTGGGCCTATCAAGTGAAAATATAACACTAAACGTAGCAGGCATTAATGGAGTGGCTTGTCCTATTACACAGCGGTGTCAGGTGAATATTAAATCACGCACTAGCTCATTCGCTAGAAATGTCAATTGTTTTGTTATTCCGAAGGTGACTGACAACTTACCTAATGCTCAAGTTGATGTTAAGAGATTAGGCCTACCCGATAATGTAACTTTAGCCGATCCAACGTTTTACAAACCCTCGGAGATAGATATTTTGCTAGGCGCTGATCATTTCTTCGACATTGTTTCATCTAACAACATTTCACTTGGCCCAAATAAGCCTATCTTGCTAGAAAGCGTCTTTGGATGGCTAGTAGCTGGTCCAACAGGTCATAGTTCCAATAATAACACCATAAAATGCAATTTTGTGCAAACCCAATCGTCACTTCAAGACATCCATAATTCTATACAAAAGTTTTGGGAGGTAGAAGAGCTACCCTCAGAAAATAGTATTTCTTCAATAGATGAACAGTTTTGTGAATCGCATTTCGTAACCAATACCCATCGCTTACCAGATGGTCGATTTTCCGTCATGATGCCACTTAAAGAGTCTGCTATGGAGACTCTAGGTAGTTCATTTCCAATGGCTATGAAACGTTTTTTATCGCTAGAAAAGAAATTAGATAAAAATCCTACTTTAAAACAACAATATTCGGAATTTTTGAGGGAATATGAAAACTTAGGTCACTTACAGGAAATTGACCGACCTCCATTTGGCTGTTACTTACCCCATCACTGCGTAGTTCGAGAAAATCATGAAACTACAAAATTGAGAGTAGTTTTCGACGCGTCCACTAAAACTAGCTCATCAAAATCTCTAAATGACATTCAAGCTGTAGGCCCAGTAATACAAAGTGATTTGTTTTCAATTCTTATTCGCTTTCGTGTTTACCCGCTTGTACTGACTGCAGATATAGAAAAAATGTACCGGCAAATCAGTTTAAGCGAATCGCAGCGCCATCTACAACTTATACTGTGGCGAGAACATGCGCATGAACGTATAAAAGTAAAACAATTAAACACAGTCACTTATGGCATGGCCTCGGCCCCGTTTTTGAGTACGAGATGTCTTGTCCAGCTTGCACTTGAATGTCAAGATCCAATTGTGTCCAACACTATCAAATCGCATTTTTATATCGACGATCTAAATACTGGTAGTTTCACTGAGCAAGAATTAAAACATATTTACACAAATGTCACCAAAGTCTTAGCCTCGGCAGGCTTTCCGTTGAGAAAGTTCAAGACGAACTGCCCACAATTATTTGATGCTTCAAACAGCCCCCTTGAATTTAAAACCAACCCGTCGCCACTTGATTTTTGTACTGAAGCTAACGTGTTGGGTTTGAAATGGGCACCTAAAGAAGACAGTCTTCAATTCCCTAGTAGTATTGAGGTTAATCAAAATGTAACTAAAAGAATAATTATTTCAACTACATGTAAACTGTTCGACCCTTTAGGCTTGGTGTCGTGCTGTATCATTCTGCCAAAAATTCTCATGCAAGGCTTATGGAATGCAAAATTGGACTGGGACGATCCAGTTCCACAACCGTATGTAAAGCAATGGTTCAATTTTATAAATAACTTGCATCATATCTCACAATTATCCTTACCTCGACATGTGTTAGGCGACTGCTCCGCGAAGCCGGTAGACTTGCATATCTTCGTCGATGCTTCTCAGAACGCTTACGCTGCTTGTTGTTACGTGCGATCTTACAATGCAGATAACAGTATTAATGTTACGTTGCTGTGTGCCAAAACGAGAGTAGCACCCATTAAAAGCCTGACGATTCCGCGTTTAGAGTTGTGTGCAGCGTTACTGGGTGGTCAGCTATGCGCAAGAGTTTTAGAAGCAATACCATGCAGTGTCAGAGATACGTTCTTATGGTCCGATTCCACAGTAGTGCTTTGCTGGCTAAAATCACAAAGCAAAACACTACCAGTTTTCGTACGCAATAGAGTAAATAAAATAAACGTACTTACTCAGGGCTTTCAATGGAAGCATACTCCTACCAATTTAAATCCAGCCGATTTAGGTTCAAGGGGAGTTGAGCCACAGCATCTGCGTTCGTGCTTGTTGTGGTGGGAGGGTCCTTCCTTCTTAAAGAAAGACACTTCGGATTGGCCTACCCAACCTCATCTCAGCCCTCATGACTTACCTGAAGCTGGAGTTAAGGTTCATTTGACGGTTGATGACACTTCTAAGCAGACTATAATCACGTTCGAAGATCACTCCAACTACCTGAAATTAAAAAGAACCTATGCATACGTTCTACGTTTTATTAATAACAGCACACCAAACACAGACAAGCTTAGTGGTCCCTTAACAACAGGCGAACTAGAATCATCACTGACGCTATTACTTAGGTTCAGTCAGTTAGCAACTTTCTCAAATGACATAGCCTATCTCAAACAAGGTAAACCACTTCACAACAAAAGCAGACTACTACCTTTGAATCCGTTTGTTGATGACAACGGTCTAATTAGGGTAGGAGGTAGGTTAGAACAATCTGCTTTTGACTACAATAAGAAACATCCGATCATACTTGATGCGAAGCATCATCTTACTAAATTAATGTTGCAACATGAACATAATAAATTATGTCATGCTGGTCCCCAGCTCCTCCTTTCTTCTTTTCGTGAGAGTTTCTGGCCTTTAGGAGGCAGAAACTTAGCTCGCGCTATCAGTAAACAGTGTACTATCTGTACCCGTATGAGGAGCAAAACAATACAGCCTATAATGGGTAACTTACCGGATGTTAGGGTAAAAGAAAATTTTCCCTTCAATGCCTGCGGGATCGATTTTGCGGGTCCTTTCATGATTTCTTCCAAAAAGGGTAAAGGAAACCGTGTCACAAAAGCCTATTTATGCATTTTTGTTTGTTTAGCCGTCAAAGCCTTGCACCTTGAGGTAGTTAGCGACCTTTCAACCGCGGCGTTCATTATGTGTCTACGCAGGTTCACGTCACGTCGAGGCAAGCCTAACATTATCTATTGCGACAATGGCAAAAACTTTGTCGGCGCAAACAATGAGTTGGGCAAAATGTTGCGATCCAGTAGCCAGTCAGTGTCAGACTTCGCAGCGAATGAAGGCATTCAATTCATTTTTAGTCCGGCCTACTCACCCCACTTCGGAGGTATTTGGGAGAGCGGAGTCCGTTCCTCAAAGAACCTTTTAAAACGTGCAGCTGGAAATGCCTATCTTACTTTTGAGGAGTTGGCTACACTTTTTTCACAAATAGAAGCTATACTCAACTCCCGTCCGCTCACCCCGCTTTCATCCCATCCCATGGACTTAAATCCTCTCACTCCAGGGCACTTTTTGATTGGTCGACCATTGATATCGCTTCCGTCACCGCCTATCAACACTAAGAGCCCGACTAGATACCAACGCATTGAACAAATTAGGCAGCAATTCTGGGACCGATGGCGCCGGGAGTACATGGCTGAGCTCCAACAGCGAGGCAAATGGAAGAAACCCTGTCGGCCCCTGCAAGTAGGAGACCTGGTCGTTGTAAAAGAGGACAACCTGATGCCTCTGCAATGGAGAATGGGGAGAGTTACCAAACTATATCCGGGACGAGACGGCATATCCAGAGTGGCGGACGTCTATGTAGCCAAGGGAACCATCAGACGAGCTGTAAACAAACTTTGTCTTCTGCCGATGTCTACCACCCAACCTATAACAACTACTGTCAAATAAATTAAGCTAAGAAGAAGAGAAAGAGAGATGTAGAAGATGCCTTCAACGCCCTGGAGGATGTTTGCGCCGCAAACCAGTTCCAAACGCGGGGGCGCCTCCACACCGAGGGGGGATCGCCGTCGCCGCAGAGACCGGCGCGCGAGCATCGGGCAATCGGCCACCGACAGCGAGTGTGAACGACTAATAGCATTGATCAGTCAAATAGTTGTAGGTACACATGTTGTTTTAGGATGTAGATAAATGATAAATTATGTTCGTTTCCGTACATTGTTGTTAACGAATACTTTTCTACAGGATAATCAAAAATATTTCATTGTAAAACTTGATGAGGACAGTACTTCCTACCCTATAAAGTTTTAATTCATTTAAGAAATTCTCATGTGTTTTGCGTCAACTGTTTTAACGGCAATGAGTTTTTTGTTCTTCTATTCATTGACAAAATTATTATTAACTAGCTTACTCCCAGGGCTTTGCCCGCATGGAGTTCGGTAATTGTCCCACGCTAATTCCGGGATTAGAAGCATTCTATGTGTAAATCCAGGTTATTTACTATCTGTGCCACCTCCGCTACCGCCAATGTCTCTTCTATCTTCTGTATAAATCACATCTTACTCTGAAATGTAAGAGGACACAAGAGCAAAAAACGCTTGTCACATCAAGAAAATATTTAATGTTAATTCTAAGTTATCAGGAACGTAAACTGCAAAAGCACAACAGTGTAGTTGGTGAGTAGACCCAGCAACACCAGAGGCAGGGTAGCGTCGACGGAGGCCAGACCACATAAGTCAACCTTGCTAAAATTTGCTTCATGTAAACGTTGAATATTTCTGCATATCTTCTTCTCTGCTTCTGAAAATTTAATACACAGTGACTTATTCATACACAGTAAATTACCAGAATGGCTCCATACAGGTTGGTCTTTGGGTTTTTAGGGTTCCGTGCCCGTAGTTATTATTACTAAGCCTCCGCTGTTCGTCCGTCCGTGTGGCTGTCAGCGGACTGTATCTCATGATACGTAATAGGGAGACTGTTGAAATTTTCAAAAAATGTGTAGTTCTATTGCAGCTCTAACAAAAAAAAAAGGGGGGGCTCCCTACGAGGTAACGGAACCGTACAAGTCTGACTCGCACTTGGGCGGTTTTTATTTTTGTACAAGTACTTTCTAAACTGAGATCAAATTTTACCAATGAAACTGAATGCGATCAGCATCTAAACCACGTTCAACAGGTGTCAGTGTCATCATTGCTATTTAAAAAACTGCAATTCCTTAAAAGTGTGTAGTGTGTTATTATCGGACCATAGTAGTTGATAGAATTATGATGAGGCGGAATGAGGAATGACGAATGTAGATGGGTATAGACCCATCTACATTCGAAAAAAACTTTCCTTACGACATTTTCCTCATTGGGACAGAGAAAGCTAAAAAAAGTCCGAAACATTGTTACAACATCTGGACGCGTACTGCGAGACCTGTTTCGAGGAGGCACGGGAAAAGAGCGCATGAAAAGAACTGGGGGAGGCCTTTGCCCAGCAAAGAGAGCTACAAAAAAAAACAATGTTAAGAAATTATGATGTCGACCATATATAATATTGTTTCAATATAAACTATTCACTGTTTTAAGCTTTCACGGTTTAAAACTAAACTTATATTGTCACTTACAGGATATCTTCCGTGATATCCCACCCATGGTGTTTCGCATTCCGTTAGTGCGCGTAGCAAAAGACAAAGAAAGAGGGTAGACAGATGTCTACCCTCTTTCTTTGTCTTTTGCTACGTCTGCTCTTAACAATTTATTTTCCATCCACCCGCATTCTCCAGTCAACCCGCGATCATGGCGCTTGCAACAGCGTCGAAATATCGGGAGCTCAAATAACAATGAACAATCACGGAAGATATCCCGTAAGTGACAATATAAGTTTATATACGTATAACATATGAACTCAAAAACAGTTACCGGAACAGTTTGAACTCAAAGTAAGTGTACAAGAATCTTGAAATAAATTCAAAGCAGAGTATAACATCTCACAACGCCAGCTGAACAGCATTTGCAAACAAAGATTCTTTAGAATACATTGAAGATTAAGAATTAATACCAGTGGTATAAACTGAAACAAAAAATACAGTAGACAATATAAAAGTATTCATTCAAGCTGCTCCATGTTTGTTTAAATTAAAGTGGTATTTATCCTCGTTGCAGTAAGGTTGCTGGTCGGTTGCTACTGTTAGGGATAAACTATTTGGATGAAAGGAATGTAGCCAGTTAACGATGTTTTTATTTATAAAAATGCCCTCTTAGTGCCCACGACGAGAGCTTGTGATGCACTGTGGCTAGCTTTTTCTCGCCATAAATTAACATTTTATCAGCAATAGCATCTTCTGCCTAGGCTCTTCCCTACTTCGGCTTTCAGTTCTACCGGATGCACCAGTATTTTACATGGAGCGATCACTGCTTATCTGACCTCCAGTACCCCTTGCTAAAACTGATCTACAAATGACAGTCAGGACCAACGGCTTAACGTGCTTTCCACGGACCAACCTATACAAGCGGGGCTTTACCTGAACACGTTACGTGCTAGTATTATTTATACCACGAGCTCCTCAAATTACCGTCTCCGTATTAGACCTCAAAACTGTTGTACAAATAAAATACTTACAGATTCGTTACTCGCTATCGTAATAACAAATTGAATATCAATGAGTGCGTGGATACATGTCTCAAGCGCGTGAATTAACACCTGAAACAAAATTGTTTTTAAATAACCTCTATTAGATAAAAGCTAATAATGTTTTTAACTGACTCTCCTTAGACTGTATCTGGCCTTGTTATTATCTACCGGAAAATTGTTAATTGCCATTACTATTCAATGTGCAAATTCCTCTGTAATATTCAGTGCACGCTATGCAGCGCTTCATTGAATCCTGTAGGATTAACAATACCAGCATTTTTTTTTTCGTACTGGTACTTAGTTTTATCTACAGAATGCTTGGTTGACGACTTCGTCAAGGGTCTGTTTACACCTTGTGTATTAAGCTAAATAATATATATATATTTTTTTTTTTTTTGTTATCCTTGAATGTCCCACTGCTGGGCAAAGGCCTCCCCCATATCCTTCCAGGTACTCTTCTCCTGCGCCACCTCGAACCAGCCCTCTTGATGCGCGTCCATATCATCTCGCCACCTCTTTCTAGGCCGGCCTCGGCGGCGCCGTCCATCCAAATAATAAATATAGTCGAAAATATTTAAAGGACAAAAAACTATACTTACTAAAGGCTCATGAGATATTTTGAAATCATTAAAACATTCCAATATTGTATTGTATACGTGGAACTTGCAAATGCGTTTATTTTCGTTATTATGATTCTGGGGCTTGAAAAGTTCAACATTACATAAAACAACGTAATTTTCCAAGCAGCTGATGATCCTAATTGCATATATCATATTTGCGTCAAAACAAAATGCAATCAAGTTACAAATAACCATGAACCAAGGTGCCCTAAGGATAATAATAGTAAAAAAAAATACAAAATGAAAAACCAAAATTAGAATAACTGCGATCCAGTTCCATTTGGTAACGTCTTTGATGATGTCCGTATTACTGAAGAGTCTGTAAAGTTCTTGAATAATAAGAACGATTCCAATATTGATTTTTGCGTGAGCAATGTTGAGAATATACAGAATGACGAAAGCAGCTGGATAAATGAAAACATCCAAGACAAAGAGTATGTGCATATAAAAAGCATGTTCATGTAGTCCCAATGTGTGACTTGAACGAAACACAAATTGAATAATGCGTAATATTGTCCAACACAATGAAATTAATTTGGTTTTGGTTGCATTTGATCTTACAAAGTCACATTTTAACGAATATTTGGTCAAGAATATTAAAGTTTGCATTAGATTTAAAGGGAAAAGCATAGACTGCACATCTTTATCAACTACATGATGAAATAGAACTTTTACTCGATTATGGTTCGCGATCGGGTAGGTTTTCTTCTTAAACAACTTATTGTAGAATTCTTTAAGACCCATTACAGTAACGTCTGAACGAAACGGATGTTATTCAAGGAAAGCATTGTTGTACTTTGTATGTATCTCATAAAAGCAATAACCCTTTATATTATTATCTCGATCTAAAGTATGAAAGAAGGGTAATTTATCACAAGCAAGGTTTCAAGAATTCCTAATGAATATTAGTAAGTTTTTTTCTATCCGGGTCATCTTCAAGGTTGATCTTTTTAGATACTGTCGTATTACTTATCCCTAACAAGTAAAAGGGTAAGTAAATTAACAATGTAGCACTTCGATACCCGCAATTACAGACACAATTAAAATAACAATGCATCGTGCCCGATCTGGCACGGCTCGGGACATAAGGGATTTAATAAAGAGATTTTGGAGTGGAAAATACAGTGATATTTACAAAACTCAGACCTACCTATCACACGCTCTACAGAAAGGAATTAAAGTACTTGGAAAGGCTTTAAACCAAGTAATCAGGCTCCAATGCAAATCAGCTCTGCAGAAAGACGTGAAGAACTGGTCCCAGGTCAGGTCGATTCTGCAACCAGGCGAGTAGAACACGGGCGAGACTTTTGGGGTGGCCCGGAGTATAGATAAGATATCACGGGCGAGTCCCTGTCCCCAAACACATTTTTTTATTATTTCCTGTGTGTTTGTCTGCTTCTTCTGACCAAACTCCGAAACGGCTTTTTTTCATCTTCTGGACAGGGCAAAGCTCTATAGAGCTTCTGTAGTTGACCTTACATGGTAGAAAACAATTTAAAGGACAACAAATTTACTTACCAAAGGCCATAGATATATATGAAGGCTGCGACATTTTGAAAACATTATAGCATTCCAATATTTGACTGTAAACACGAAACATGCAAATATGTTTATTTTTGTTATTAGAATTCCCGAGTTTGATAACTTGATCAATCGTTAAAGCCACATAAGTTTCCAGGCAGCTCATGAGTCTAATAGCATAGATCATATTTGCGTCAAAGCAAATTAAACCAAATTACAAATGAAGATCCCAGGTTAGCCATGTAATGGTTAGCCCAAAATCAGAAAAAACTGAAATCCAGTTCCATTTGATAAAGGTTTTGATGATATTTTTATTGTTGAGGAATGTATGAAGTTTTTGAAAGGCGAGGACAACCGATATATTGAATTTCGCGTGGATAATGTTGAGAATATAGATGACAATGAAAGCGACAGAGTAGAAGAAGATCTGATGTCGAATAATAAAAGGCAAAGCATTAACATGTTAAATATTCTCGGATTTTGAAATTCTATTCTTAGACTAGAACGGGTTAAAAATGGTATAACGCGCAATATTGTCCCACACAGTGATAAAAAATTGGTTTTGGTGTTATTTGGAATTATTAAGTTATGTTTAATAAGACGATAAGGGACGCACAGAACCGGGAAGTGTGGCAGATAAAAGGGGAGGCCTATACCCAGCAGTGGGTGATCCCGGGCTGATATGATGATGATGAAGTTATGTTTCATCGAATATTTGTTTAGAAACGGAACAGTCTGCATTAAGTTCAAAGGAAAGAGCATTGACTGCATATCTTTAAAAAGATATGAAGTCAGATTAAATACATTCGTGTAACGATTGTTTTGCGAAAGTTCGGAAATTTTTCTTTCTTAAAAAGCTTATTGTAAAATTGTTTAAGACCCATTTCACCAACGTTTAAGTGGAAGCAAAGGGACATAAATTATGGAAAGGAATGAGATATCTAAATATATAAAAGAAGAAACTGACTGACTGACTGACTGACTCATCTATCAACGCACAGCCCAAACCGCTGGGTCTACAGATTCCAAATTTGGCAAGAAGTTTCCTTATGTGATCTAGGGGTGCATTAAGAAAGGATTTTTCAAAATTCACCCCCTAAAGGGGTTAAACGGGGCTCCAAAGTTTGTATGGGGAAACAAGATTAGTTAGACTATTTTATTCGAAATTTCACAGGAGTGCTCTTATTGATAAATGAGTAGAAATGGGTTTCAGGGTTTTTCAGAATTCAACCCTGTAGTATCTGTGAGTGAAAGAGAGGGAAGCATTGTGTCGTCTCTCGCCGCGTACAGTCACTTAGCTTTTAGCTTCGTAAGTGAACGGACGTGCGCGCGTCTGAGAGCCGATAATATAGGGGGAAATACCACATTTTGGCGACGAGGATTAACAGGACTACTGTTTGCAATTACAATTAAATTACATGAAAAAAAAAAAAGACGGTGTACGGTGTTTTAAGATTGAAGTTATGATTGCTTAAAATAATTAAAATCTCAGTAAAAATTACGGTTAGGCCCCGTGAAGTACAATAATACAATTTCTTTATTTTCTCTATTCACAAAGGTTCACATAGTTATAATAAACATAATTGTAAGAATAACTCTCAACTCGAATGAAATGTAGCTTACATACAATGCAATGGCTAATTCGAAAACTTAGATAAATAATTTATTGCCAAAAAAAAAAAAAAAAAAAAGTGTAGTGTAATGGATGTGAAGTAAACTGTCCAGTGAAATGTGCAAGTGAGGTGAATTATTAATGTGTGCAACTGAAGTGTGTGAGGAAAGGTAGGATGATGACCACCTTATTACTGTAAGTCACTTATTTGATCTCTTTAATGTACTAAGAATGCTGTGTACACAGCATATTGATACATACATTAGAACTCTAACATGTGTACTCTTATCGGTAAATGTAATAGTATTTATTGTACCTACTGTTGGTGCACCTATTTTAAATTAATAAATATGAGACTACCCACTGACCAAAATAAACAATAAATAAAATGATGGTGTGGGCGTGGATGTGTCGGGTGACACAGTCACAAACTATTAAATGTGTACGCGTTGTAGTAATTTACCCCGTATACCGATTTGTCGTGAAGGTTTATAAGTTTAGAGAAATACATTCCACTAAAATGCACCAAGTAGTTAAGTTTGTTTAAAGTATGAGTAAGTTACAGTACTAGAGTAGAAGTGATTATTTCTCTCAGTTGTTGATGGCTACCCACTTGTAAGTTCACTATATTTTAATTCGTTACGCATGTTGTTATAATATGCTAAATTATGACGCGCATCGTTGGCCTATAAAGGGTTACCGAGTAAACAGAAAAATGAACGGTGATGAGTCCGTATAAAATGATTATCAAGGGTATGAGAAGTAACTCCTCTTAAGTCTTGTTTTTGCAACTTTGAGACTTAATCTTGCAATGATTATTTGGTAATGAAGAAATTGACAAACTTTTATTAATTTTAGTTGTACAAATAGTTGGCAAAGAAAACCAAAATGCCGACGGGAGAAAGCGGTGTGGAAATGAGTAGTAGGACAAACTGCTTGTTTGCGTCGCTTTCCATCAATATTAGATTATTGTATCAAGTAATGATGGAGGAGCTCGTGGCTAAATAATAACAGCCGCACGGGTCGACCAAGGTTAAGCTATGCTTGCCGAGGTTGGTCCGTGGATGGGTGACCATCATTACATACCGAGTTTCCTCTGTGCCTCAGAAAGCACGTTAAGCCGTTGGTCCCGGCTGTCATTTGTGGATCTTTGACAGTCGTTATATGTAGTCAGAAGTCAAGGGGTTTGACATCCAGTCTTACCAATGGTATAGTATTGCCCAGGTACTGGGTTGTGGACAGATAGGCGGCCGCTTCATGTGAAGTGCTGATACTCGGCTGTATCCGGTTGGACTGGAAGCCGACCCAACATAGTTTGGGAAAAGACTAGGACTGTATCAAGTAATGATGTTCGTATAAAAGAGAACATGAGTCTACTTCTGTATGGACTAATTAACAGATGATGCCTGTTAGTACATGATGTTACCAGATGATGCTGGTAGTCCGGAAACAGATGACGCCTGTTAGGACTTCGTAATTTAATTTACAACAGGTGATGCCTGTATGCACATGAGATAACAGATAATACCTGTTAGTACATGATGTTACCAGATGATGCTGGTAGTCCGAAAACAGATGACGCCTGTTAGGACTTCGTAATTTAATTTAATACAGGTGATGCCTGTATGCACATGATGATAACAGATAATACCTGTTAGTACATGATGTTACCAGATGATGCTGGTAGTCCGAAAACAGATGACGCCTGTTAGGACTTCGTAATTTAATTTACAACAGGTGATGCCTGTATGCACATGAGATAACAGATAATACCTGTTAGTACATGATGTTACCAGATGATGCTGGTAGTCCGAAAACAGATGACGCCTGTTAGGACTTCGTAATTTAATTTACAACAGGTGATGCCTGTATGCACATGAGATAACAGATAATACCTGTTAGTACATGATGTTACCAGATGATGCTGGTAGTCCGAAAACAGATGACGCCTGTTAGGACTTCGTAATTTAATTTACAACAGGTGATGCCTGTATGCACATGAGATAACAGATAATACCTGTTAGTACATGATGTTACCAGATGATGCTGGTAGTCCGAAAACAGATGACGCCTGTTAGGACTTCGTAATTTAATTTACAACAGGTGATGCCTGTATGCACATGAGATAACAGATAATACCTGTTAGTACATGATGTTACCAGATGATGCCTGGTAGTCCGAAAACAGATGACGCCTGTTAGGACTTCGTAATTTAATTTACTACAGGTGATGCCTGTATGCACATGAGATAACAGATAATACCTGTTAGTACATGATGTTACCAGATGATGCCTGGTAGTCCGAAAACAGATGACGCCTGTTAGGACTTCGTAATTTAATTTACTACAGGTGATGCCTGTATGCACATGAGATAACAGATAATACCTGTTAGTACATGATGTTACCAGATGATGCCTGGTAGTCCGAAACAGGTGACGCCTGCTAGGACTTCGTAATTTAATTTACTACAGGTGATGCCTGTATGCACATGATGATACCTGTTAGTACATGATGTTACCAGATGATGCCTGGTAGTCCGGGAACAGGTGACGCCTGTAAGGACTTACTAATGTAATTTAGTACAGGTGATGCCTGTAAATACATACTGACGTAGGTATGTAAGAGTGTAAGTGGAAGAAAACTGAAGTAAAGAAAAGTAAAGTGAAGTGAAGTAAAGCGAAGTAAAATGAAGTGAAGTAAAGCGAAGTAAAGGAAAGTGAAGTAAAGCGAAGTAAAGGAAAGTGAAGTAAAGTGAAGTGAAGTAAAGCGAAGTAAAGGAAAGTGAAGTAAAGCGAAGTAAAGGAAAGTGAAGTAAAGTGAAATAAAGTAAAGTGAAGTAAAGCGAAATGAAGCAAGGGAAGTGAAGTAAAGTAAAGTGAAGTGAAGAAAAGTAAAATAAAGTGAAGTAAGGTAAAGTAAAGTGAAGTAAAGGAAAGTGAAGTAAAGTAAGTAAAGTGAAATAAAGTAAAGTGAAGTAAAACGAAGTAAAGTGAAGTAAAGTAAAATTTATTTGCATAGATTGCAGGTACATAAAATAAGATGTTGGAATAAGATGGGTGAGTTTTGTACAGTATACCTTATGTTAGACATACAAACATTAATGGAATTGTTGAGTAACGAATATTGAAAATAAAATAAAATTATGGTTTGCAGTTAAAAACAAAGTCAGACAATAGTTTGCATAGTACATTCAAAATACAAACGGGTGATGCCCGTAATATGAAGTTTTGTGTACGGATAACGCCCGTTTATTGAATTATGAAGACAATTCATACAAGATTGTTAGTTTAATTTGAACAATGGTATGAGTAAATACTGTATGAAATAAATAATGAATTTGTCAGGTTGATAAAAAGATGATGCCCATTTGGTGACCAAAATTAGACATTCTTTATTTGTTTCAATGTCCATAAATTTAAATATGATGTCAAGTTTTACTTTAGAAAAATTGAGTGCGATGGTGAAGCAGGATCTATTGGAGCTAGATGGAAACGTTGGAAAAGAGGATATTGATATTGTTTACATTAACAAACAGCAATGCTATTCTTCCTGTGCCACAATAAGTTCTCAGCAATATAGAATTTGCATGATGTACACTGTACACCTTGATATTTCATGAGAACGTAAACAATGACTTGTCAGTTTATAAAAAACTAGCTGACTTCCCGCGGTTTCACCCGCGTAGTTCCCGTTCCCGTGGGAGTACGGGGATAAAATATAGCCTATGTTACTCGTGGATAATGTAGCTTTCGAATGGTCAAAGAATTTTTTAAATCGGTCCAGTAGTTTTTGAGCCTATTCATTACAAACAAACAAACAACCAAACAAAGTTTTCCTCTTTATAATATTAGTATAGATAAAAACAGAATATTTATTTTTTATCTTCGGTTTTCCAAATACCCGCGTTATCACTTATATACTAGAATTTCGTTTAATAGATCCAAACGAGACGGTACGAAGACGGCCTTATCTTTGCCCGCCGGTAGAAAGAAAAGTAATGCGCGAACGAGTGAATGAATTATTAAGATGCCAAAATAACAAGACATAGCAATTCACATTATGCAAGTTATTTGTTGAAAAATCTGACTGTTGGAAACGTATGTGTATAAATTATCGTGAGTTAAACAAAACCGGATAGATACCCGTTACAGTTGATTTCAGATCAGATTTCGTGACTTAATTGAGCTAATTACACTAGTTACAGCGTTTTGTTCTCGAGATGAAGGCCATGTGTTTGTATAGAATATTGGATATTGGATTGGCTTGATTTGATTCAGAGAGGGAATGAGACGTCCAGCTTCCGGAATATTACATTTGAATTTTAAAGTTTCAACGTGTCCATGCATTAACGGTGTTACAGGTTGCAAAGGTTAGGCTGGTTTTAGTTGTGATTTGTGTCGATGTGCTTTGGGTGAACCAACGGTAGTCGGATGACATGTTTTGTCCCAGATGCTGATCAAGGCCCTTCGAATTTTGGTGAAAGCGAACATCGTGTCCATTGTTTTCAGTTGCAGTGTTAAATGGTGTAAAACAATAAAATTTCGTTTGTAATTACATGGAAGGAAGTTTGTTGTGGTAAGCAACTGCAACTCCTTAAAGTCTTCTAGTAAAAAGATCGCGTTACATGTTTTCGTTTATATTTACATGGAAGGAAGTTAGTTGTGGTAAGCGACTGCAACTCTTTTAAGTCTTCTAGTAACAAGATCACGTTACATATTTTCGTTTATATTTATATGGAAGGAAGTTTGTTGTGGTAAGCGAGTACAACTCTTTTAAGTCTTTTCGTAACAAGATTGCGTTACATGTAAAGAAGCAAAGTGTCATTCATGCAAGGTACAGGCAGAGTTGCATCCTATTACAAAGGTTGCGGTACCTTGGCACACGGTACACATCGATGCGACAAGTGAGATCAGTGGAAAACGAGCTAACAAGGAGTATGTGTTCGTACTCATTGATACGTTTACAGTTTGTTCTTTTACATCATACGATGCATATTAAAATACAATACACATACAATAAAGTAATAAAATAAAAGCTGTGACAAGGAGCATAACATTGTTTGGAACACCGGTACGGATTATTGCCGGTCAAGGTCGTTGTTTCACATGTCAAGAGTTCAGGGAATTTTGTGAGAGTAAAGCATTAGGCTTCATTTAATAGCCACGGGATCATCGCGAGTTAACGGTCAAGTTGAGCGCACAATGAGTACGTTAAAATCTCTGCTTATCGCAGTTGAAGTAAACGAAGATAGATCGTGTCAGGATGCGTTAGGAGATGTACAGAGGGCACTAAACTGTACGGTCAATAGGGTGGCAAAAGTAAGCCTGCTGGAATTACTAGTCGGTAGTTGCGCGCCTTCTTAGTCTTATAGCTTATGACGATGATACTGACGCAGATCTCGAACAAGTTAGGAAAAACTCAGCTCGGTTAATCTGAAAGTCGGCGCTATATACAAAAAAAAAGGGTGGTGAGCACTAAGGCACGACTGTAAATACTAAATTGGACCCCAAATATAAAGGACCTTTCACAGTTGTAAAAGTGTTAGAGAGGATCGCTACACATTGAGAGCATTAACCTCTAAGCGTACTTACAAGTACGCGAATCATAGGTAAAGGAGAATGCCCGAGGGCCAAATACCGTTTGGAGTAGAGAAATTTAGAGTCAGAGATAGTGGGGAAACTTAGTTTCATAGCCGTAGTCCGGTAGAAGTCGGTGTCCGCTTGTAGCTGTCTAAGGAAGCGCGGTGCGTGGGTGGCTCTGGTGGAGGTCGGGTCTGGTAGAGACTATGGAGTCAGGTGGGACTCTGCGTTCTTAAAGAACGTAGTAAAACAAACAGGGGTTTATTGGACGGCCTAAATGTTGGCCGTAGGCCACGAATGAGATTCCGGCTTTGGGTGAGGATTAGATGGATGAAGTGAAAATTATCTCATCAAACAAAAATAATAAAATAAGGAAGGGATGTAGTATCTGTGAGTGAAAGAGAGGGAAGCATTGTGTCGTCTCTCGCCGCGTACAGTCACTTAGCTTTTAGCTTCGTAAGTGAACGGACGTGCGCGCGTCTGAGAGCCGATAATATAGGGGGAAATACCACAAACCCCTAAGAGGGGGAAATGGGGTGGCAAAGTATAAAAATCAATGAACAGCCCAAACCGCTGAGTCTCGAAATTCCAAATTTGGCACATTGGTTTCTTATGTGATCTAAGGGTGCACTAAGAATGGATTTTTCAAAACTCACCCCCTAAGGGGGTGAAACGGGGGTCCAAAGATAACATGGGAAAATAAGATTGGTTAGACTATTCGAAACTTGACAGGAGTACTCCTATCGCTAAATGAGTTAAAATTTGTGTTTCAGGTTTTTTCAGAATTCAACCCCTAAAGGGGGAAATGGGGTAACAAAGCCTGAATTTCAACAAAGGTATTGTTTGTATGGTGAATTGGGTCAGGTGTATTACAAAAACAACGATTTGTGGCAGACCTGAAATACCATCATTCCCTGTTGGGGTCTTGGGGTGCGATTGGGTTGAAAAGTCTAAAATTCAATATGGGTGTCGATACCGAGATTATCAAGGGTGCTGATTACGAAAATGGCATTTATTTTGAGATCCTGAAGATGGCGGATTCGACTTCTGTACAGGGTTATTGTTAATTTATTGTGATGATTGTGATAACGATGATGATGATTGTGATAATGATGATGATGATTTTGATTACATTACGATGATAATGATTGTGATTACGTTGATGATGATTGTGATAATGATGATTGTGATAATGATAATTGAGATAACGATGATAATGATTGTGATTACGATGATAATTAGTGTGATAACGATGATGGTGATTGTGATTTTGATTGCGATGGTGATTGTCACAGTGATGGTGATTGTCATAGTGATGGTGATTGTGATGCTGATAGCGATGGTTGTGATAACAAGGATGGAGATTGTGATGATGATGATTGTGATTACGATGATAATGGTTGTGATTACGATGATAATGATTGTGATAATGATGATAGTAATGGTGATTGTGATGGTGATTGTGATGGTGATTGTGATGGTGATTGTGATAGTGATTGTGATGGTGATTGTGATAGTGAAGGTGATTGTGATGGTGATAGCGATGGTGATGGTGATTGTGATTATGATTGTGACAGTGATGGTGATTGTGATGATTATGATAGCGATTAAGATGATAATGATTGTGATTACGATGATAATGATTGTGATAACGATGATGGAGATTGTGATAGTGATTGTGATAGTGAAGGTGATTGTGATGGTGATAGCGATGGTGATGGTGATTGTGATTATGATTGTGACAGTGATGGTGATTGTGATAATGATGACGATGATTGTGATAATGATCATGATGATTGTGATGATGATGATTGTGATTACGATGATATTGATTGTTATTACGATGATGATGATTGTGATAATGATGATGATGATTTTGATAACGATGATAATGATTTTGATTACAATGATAATGAGTGTGATAACGATGATAGTGATTGTGATTGGGATTGTCACAGTGATGGTGATTGTAACGGTGATTGTGATTGTAATAGCAATGATTATGATAACGAGGATGGCGATTGTGATAGTGATTGTGATGGTGATTGTGATGGTGATGGTGATTGGAATGGTGATAGTGATTGTGATCATGGTGATTGTGGTTAAGATGATAATGATTGTGATTATGATGATAATGATTGTGAATTGTGAATTTTTGTGATGGTGATGGTGATGGTGATGGTAATTGTGATGGTGATTGTAATAATGATTGTGATTACGATGATAATGATCATGAAAACGATGATGGTGATTGTGATAGTGATTTTGATGGTAATTGTGATGGTGATGGTGATTGTGATAGTGATTGTGACGGTGATTGTGATGGTCATAGCGATGGTGGTGGGGATGTTGATGTTGATTGTAATGATGATGGTGATGGTGATTGTGATGGTGATGGTGATTGTGATAATGATGGTGGTTGCGATAGTGATGGTGATTGTGATAATGATGGTGGTTGTGATAGTGATGGTGGTTGTGATAGTGATGGTGATTGTGATAGTAGTAATAAATTGCGATGATTATGAAATTTGGCACATAGATAGTTTATAACCTGGATTTACATGTAGGACACTATTATTTTATCCCTTTAGTATAATTCAGTGGGACAGTTACCGAACTTCACGCGGGCGAAGCCGCGGGCAACAGCTAGTACTCGTATAATAAGTAAAATGTATCGGAAAACGTTTTTCGTAATCAGAAATTATAATGTCTGTAGTGGCAGGCTAATTTATCATAGGCAAGGCCTAAACATTTATTAATAAATGATGCCTGAAATGATGTAAATATTTTATTTTCTCTAATGTTTTTGTGTAAAAGACAGTGTATCCTCGATCCTTATCCAGTCAAGTTCCATTTTTTCACCACGCATTTCATCATCTATTAGGGATGACGACTGACTAAAAAACATTTAGGTATGATTCTGTTTAGTCCGTCAGTAGGATTATCGAAAAATATTGGATACATGTTTTTTATTTTATCAAATTAATAAAAATGTCGAAAATAAAACGCGTCAAAGACCACGAATGGGGGCTTGTGACGTCATTTTCCGGTAAAAAATGTACTAAAATTTGACGTCACAAGAGAGTTTTCGACGCATTGTATAGTATCTTGTTTTCCGTTTGCTGTTGTCTCCCCGTACTAAATTATGCTGTAACATGATAATATTGTAACCAAATAATTTGAAAAGAGTAGAGTAGAGTAGTTTTTAGACTTTGTCAACCCATTTAAGGGTTGAATTCTGAAAAAACATGAAACCCATTTCTACTCATTTATCAATAGGAGCACTCCTGTGAAGTTTCGAATAAAATAGTCTAACTAATCTTGTTTTCCCATACAAACTTTGGAGCCCCAATTTAACCCCCTTAGGGAGTGAATTTTGAAAAATCCTTTCTTAGTGCACCCCTGGACCACATAAGGAACCTACTTGCTAAATTTGGAATCTGTTAACCCAGCGGTTTGGGCTGTGCGTTGAAATGTGAGTCAGTCAGTCAGAAGACAGTCAGTCAGTCAGTTTCTTCTTTTATATATTTAGATAAGTATATATACGAAGAAAAAAAAGTATCTTTATAGTATATCAAATATCTGGTGTCCACGACACAAGCCTCGTTGCTTAGTGTGGCACTAGATGGCGCTCTGTGTAATGCGATATCTCTTATATATTTTTTGCTCATATCTTCATTCTGTTTAGGCTTCTTGAACGTGTCTTAATAAAATGACATGATCTTGTTTATTAGAATAATAATATGATTTATTTAAAAGATTGTTAAATTTTCACCAAACACACTACACCAAATGTTTGTTTCTTTAACAACGTTATCAGATTAAAGCGTAAGACAACGCCAGTAATCAATTCGGATTACTGGCGTTGTCTTTAATTGACAGAGAATTAATGATACGTGTATGATTTATTGCCTAGACTCTAGCACATCTATGAATTACAAAAATAACACATGCACCACAAAAATCGCCTTTACTGCTATCTTCAAGAACGTGTTGATATTTTTTCCATTAATGAAATTCACTAGAAGATATTCATCTAATCAAATTACATTTGTTTATCACTAATTCTAGAAATTATTTGCAATTCTCTTTATTATATGCGTATTAACTATAAGTTTTCTTCTATGTTCTACCTCTCATGAGTTAATTACCGATCTTTGCTAGCTCTTTTTTGGCACCCTCACGTTTCGGAGGCTAAAATAAAATGAATTCTCTCAAAAGGAAAGTACTCTGTTATTTCAAAAGTCATGGTGTGGAAGTCTTACTAACCAACTCCGTCGACAAAGAAGTGCAGTCAATGCTTCATTCACCCTTTAAATTTGTTACTGTTAGATACGGAAGTGTCGGAGGTCAATCAAACTCGCTAGTTGGTTGCACACTGAAACATATATTTAAAGCAGGTACCCGCGCGGCGGGGAGGGGCGGGGCGCAGCCCGCACTCCTACACTATGCATCCGTCGACATATGTGGGTACATATATAACATCCCTTCCCGTTTAGCTAGGAAATACTCTTAACCTAATTAACAACTATTACTGTATATACAGGGTGGAATTTTGTAATGCCACCTGGAGGGAAAGTACTCTTAATACCGGAGGTAGCAAATTTTACGCAAAGGAAACATTCCTTCATTTTTAAAAAGAAACTAATCTGCATTCATAATTTATAAGTTAAGATTTCATAGCTTCCCTTTCATTTAATTTATCGTATTTGTTAGAGGGATTTGATCCTTATGATTTACCCTATCGATTGGTGCCATAAAAGTACAGGGTGTTATTTTTTTGGAATTTAGACGGTTCGATTCCCGAGTGTGGCACGCGAATTTTCAAAATCTTTCAATGCAGATTAATTTCTTTTTAAAAATGAAGGAATGTTTCCTTTGAGTAAAATTTGCTATTTTCGGTATTAAGAGTACTTTCCCTCCAGGTGGCATTACAAAATTCCACCCTGTATATACTATACTTATTACTGTTACTATTACTAATTATTACTTCTACTTAATCTATGGTGATATCAGTTGGTACATTATTGTCATCCTCACTGCCGTACGGACTCGTGGTAGGTGTCGTGAAGATTGGACTAATTGCCTGTCGCCTTTGGCAACGAGCGGCGGCGTGCAGCGGGGCCCCCGGAGTACTCGGCGACGTCGCTCCAAGACCATGGTCCATTCCCGATCCTCCTCCCCCACCATGCTGCGTCATTAGGTCGGGGTGAGAAGCTTCTGGCGGCGCCACATCGGGCACCAAGTCTGGGTCCCAGTCTTGGTGGTCTGTCGGTGATGAGCCCAATCTTGTCCTTATTTGGTCAATGTGTCTCGTGACTTCACTTCTTATATGTGGCACGTATACCGAGTACATAACATTGCCGATTTTCTTCCTTATGATACCTTGTATCCAACTGAATTTTTTATTGTTTGTATTTTTAGTTATCCATACATTTTCTTTTTCTTTATAGTCTGTTCTGTGTTTTCCCCGGAAGTATTTACCCTGTAAGGACTGATTGTGTGCGACGGTTCGAGATAGATCTGTGGACGAGGGTGACGGCGTGATAGGGTTCAATAAATCTAGCCGCGAGCGCAGCGCTCGCCCGAATACTAACTCTGCGGGTGACTTATCAGTGGTACTATTTTTAGAATTCCGGTAATCGAATAATAATTTTGCTATTTTCCCGTGTATATTTTTTTATTACATCCTTCCAATATAATAGCCTTTAGCCCTTTTTTTATTATTTTTACGAAACTCTCGGCTTGCCCATTACTAGCTGGGTGGTATACCGGAGATAGGATATGCTCTTTACCATTTAGACTACAAAACTCCTTAAATTCTAAAGATGTAAACGACGTACCGTTATCACTCACCAACGTGTGTGGAATTCCAAACCGTGACATAAAATCATACAGTTTACTTATAACCGCCTTTGAATTGTGAGTTGAGGACATGTCGTAACATTCTACCCATTTACTGTATGCGTCCACAATAATTAATAACATGTAGTCGTGAAACGGGCCCAAGAAATCAATGTGGATTCGGTGAAAAGAACACGGCGGCAAAGGCCAAGGCGCGAGAGGGTCATGCGGCGCTGCGGGACGCAGCGCACAACACACGCCGCAAGCGCCCGCTACTTGCTCCAGTGCTGCATCCACGTTCGGAAACCACAGCCGCTTGCGAGCCTCTGCTTTCATCTTCACGACCCCGAAATGTGAACTATGCAGTTCCCTACACACGCTCTCTTGTAAGGACGAAGGAATTACGACTTTATGTCCGCGCATTAAGACATCATTTTCTATAGATAACTGGGTTAAAGTTTTGCAGCGTGCTGCCCCGATAGGGCTCCGGGGACCGGGGGAGGGGGAGGGGGAGGGGAAGGGGGTCCCCCCCCCTACCGCTAACCGGAAATGTATAGTTTTTTTTTTATGATTTTTTTTAGATGCAATGATTTTGTCATAGCAAATGTACATTTTGGGGGTTCAGGGGAGAGAAAGAGTAGGAGAAGGAAAGGGGGACCTCGCACCCCCCCTTTCCGCTTGCCAGAAATGTATATTTTTATGTTTTTGACCTAACCTAATCCGGTCAAGTTGGTCTGAGTCGGATTCCGGACGCGCTCCCGCCAGACACTCTCGCTCACCCCTGAGCGTCGCTAAGCCACACAAAGCCGAGCAGAGCGAAGGGGGGAGGTGGCGAGCGAAGCGAGCCGGCGACCTCCGTAGCGATGCGAAGGTCCCTCGGGAGCTCCCTCGAGCATCTGGCTCCCGCAATTATAAAAAACACTCTAGGGGTAGGGACCACAAGACCACGTGGGGTCGGGGTGCCCTGTGTCGGTTCTGAGGCCAAGTCCTGTCTTTGTATTTAATTAAAAATAAAAATTGCGTTTAGTTTCACGTAATTGTGTAATTTCAACTGTCAAAGTGACAAAATTGCGTTTAGTTTGACGTAATTATGTTTATTTTTGGCCTAAATATGTTCGTTCCTAACCTAAAAATTAGGTTTTTTCTTAATTTATTTTTTGGTTAAAACTGCGTTTCCTATGAAAGAAAAGTGTTGCAAGGGTATCAGTAAGACCCCTAGGAACCCCTAATATTATCACATTTCCTCCAGCGAGGCAGCACGTTTTAAAACCCAACCCGGTGCCTGCGCCGGCGCCGCTAGCGCCCGGCGCTGCCTGCGACGAGGCCTGGCGCGCACAACGCACGCTCTCCGCCAAGTCGATGGCCTTCGCGAGGGTCAGCTCCCGCTGGTCCTGCACGAAGAGTTTGTCACGTTCGTGACCTGCCGCCATGCCCATTATAAATTTGTCTAGCAACGCTTCCTCCAAGTTTTTGAATGCGCAGTGTGTCGCTAATCCTCTTATCCTGGCCGCCCATTGAGTGTGCGACTCACCTGGCCGCTGTGTTGCAGAATAGAATGTTGATTTCTCTGCAAACCCAAACCTTTTTGGTGTAAAATGGTCATCGTTAACAATATCGCCCTCCGTTTTATTGATGACTTGTCCGTTTCTGCAGTTATGTCGTTTGCGATAAACCACTGATTTATTCGCAATTTAAAACTATTCCACTCTTGTGACATGTGATCAAAAGTAGACAGAACGCCATAAGTCGACCCCGTAGCCATTTTTAGAAAAATGAGTTCGCTCGTCGCCACGTGTTAGGTACGGAAGTGTCGGAGGTCAATCAAACTCGCTAGTTGGTTGCACACTGAAACATATATTTAAAGCAGGTACCCGCGCGGCGGGGAGGGGCGGGGCGCAGCCCGCACTCCTACACTATGCATCCGTCGACATATGTGTGTACATATATAACAGTTACAAACTCTTCAATTTTGTCCAAAGTATCGCATTAAGAATAATTTTATATCTCCCAACAGCCGACTTTCAAATCTTGTGTCATTTTGTGGCATGATATTTTTCATGTTTATATTATTTTATAACTTTTACTTGGAGACAATTTCCTCGGATCAATCGTGGCGTTTCAGCCCTTTAACATTAATATCCACTCGAATTGGCTATGTTGTGTTCAGTTTGAAAATCATAATGAATTTTGTCCACAGTATTATCCACACTAATATAAATGTTACATTTTTGTCTTAAAATTTCAAGACATTAACAAATTTCTCGCTAAAAAGAACAGTATTGCTTTATTCCGTTTCAATAACTGGTTTGCTGTTATCTTCCTTTTTCTAATGTATACTGGTATTTCCACTCTTGTTTTTATTATTTCAAAGCAATGTATTGAAGCAAGTATCATAATA
This sequence comes from Xestia xanthographa, assembly GCA_905147715.2. Classification (NCBI taxonomy): domain Eukaryota; kingdom Metazoa; phylum Arthropoda; class Insecta; order Lepidoptera; family Noctuidae; genus Xestia; species Xestia xanthographa. The sequence continues at coordinate 7,710,563 of LR990644.1, forward strand.
TTATCTAGTTTGGACACAAACATCGTATATGCTATTAGACTTATCGTGCTGTTAAAAGATAAAGTTGATCTATGGAATATACAAGCTCATCAATATCAAACAATGGAGGAAAGTGACAGAGAGGATCATTATAAAAGAATGATTATGGCTTACGTTGATATATTAGAGTGCTATGACATCTGCAAGGCTTCTTTCAAACAAATGGTAAGTTACAATGGTCTACAGGTTTTAAAGCTTAATATGGCCAAGCCATTATCATCTGTATGTTATATAATAATATTATCTAAACCTTCTTTTTCCAGATCTTGTTTCATACTATATACTTTATGGATCACTATCTTTTCAGCATTCAGGTTTTAATTGTTAATTTTAAATATATTGCATTGCGTGGAGAATTGTATGTAAGTATTCAAAAATACTTTATTTTTAGTTAGATTTTCTACTAATCGAAACCAAAAAGCTAATTGCAATTACGTTGAGTCTTTGCGGAACACTTTGAAAGCGATTCCCACGTATCTTTGCCCCGATGTCTTGAGTACAGCTCCAGATTGCTTGTAAACAACTGTAAATCATGAAACTATGTCATCAAAAATTAACTTAGTAATAATTATGTTCAATTTTTTGCAGCATTTGACATTTTTGATAGTACTATGGTTAAGCTTCTGGATCGTGAAGTCTTTGATATTGCAAATCGCTTTGAACCTACAATGGGAGAAGTTCTACGGGTCAATAAATAATGTTCAAGATTCATGCGCACGTATTTTAAGTTGGAATTGTACAGGTATGGGACAAATCTTAACATAACGGAACGTTTAAGGACAGGAGTTTGTTCCATCTTTTCACCTCCCCGGAAACATCTCTCATGTAATTTTTGAAGTTCAAAAAGTGGTGAGGCCTAACCTAAATTGAATAAGTGACTTGTTATTGATTTTCAAGTATGCAATTAACTGTTTAGTTGATGTGCAGCTTTTGAGAATATGCACAAACTACGACTTCATATTTTTGAGATACGCCAAAGTTATAAATACTTCTCGCTAGTTCTTGCGAGTCACATATATTTGCATCCTGTTTTTCAATTGTTGTATTTCTCGCTTGGATGAGGAGCACAGCCTGATAAACAATCCAATACCGTGATTAACAATCACATATATTATCTGCTAACTTTACAGGTGCCGAGAAAAGGCTCTGCAAGAATTTGAAGCGCCTACATCGAGCGAGATTCGACAAGCTGTATGCCTGTCGGTTATTCTACGTTGGTGCTGGTTTACTACCGAGTGTTATAGCTTTGCTTGCTAACTATACCTTTGTGCTACTGCAGTTTGCATTTCTGTAACTTAAGTACCAATAAAAATCATTATAATTCACCCTTCTTATACATTTTTTTCCCATGGGAGAAAGCAAAAACCACGGTCCTTTCGCCTTGTCCACGTTCATACATCTGGTCATACGCACGCTGGGTGCGAGTACTACGCACTTGACCTTTCTGAAGTCTGTCTTTCTAAAGCGTCCCCTCCCGGCGTTGCCACTCACTTCTACCTTGGAAATGCCTTCCACCCATACTTTCAACATGCCTAAACCATTTAAGCATCTTTTTTTTTTTCAATGTTTGGTACTACATCTTATTTCAACCAGAACATTTTCGTATAACCTCATTCCTCAATTTCAATTTTTTTTTTTATAAGGGGTAGAAGGGGGTTACTAAGCGTTTTCTTCTATGTCGTCTTATATTGTTCATATATTATGTCCTATATATGTTGGATTATACAATCTTGTAGGGGGGGTTCTTCCGATGACGTCACCCGCTTGAAGGAAACACTTGATTTACTACAAGTATTTAAAACGAAGTGAAGGTTTACAGAACGAGAACTTTTCGTACTCGATGAACTTCTGCTACTTATGAATCTAATACATAGTAGGATGTGTAAATAGTAAATATTAAATTAAACGTGTGTTACAATCTCCCCCTCAGTCCTCAAAGACGTCTCGGCGTGAAGGACTGGATAGTAGGGCGTTAATGTTTCTTTGGACGTCCACGTCCACGTTTGCCTCTAGGTAAAGGCTTGTCGGCAACAATCTCCTTTCTGGGGCGTCCTCTTCTTCGAAGGGGTTGAATAGGCTCTGGCACAGGAGTGTGAGAGTCCATCTTGTATTGAGTTAAAGCAGATGCATGATAAAGTCCAACTGATGTTTCCGGATCAGCTGGAGTAGCCAACTTAAAAGATACGGGCCCATGTTTATTGAGGATGACGTATGGTCCATCTCTACGTGGCGCCAATTTGGCGGTTACACCTTGAGCTCCCTTGCTCACAGGGTGTAGGTTAACAAGTACCAAATCGCCTGGTTGATACTGTGGATTTTCACGCTTATGCTTATCAACATATGCTTTGCGTGATTCCTCCTTCATTTCTTCTACTCCCAGAAGGGACGAAGGTTGATTTTCTCGCAGCCTTTTCCCAGAAGGGATGAAGGTTGATTTCCTTGCAGCCTTTTCCCAGAAGGGATGAAGGTTGATTTCCTCGCAGCCTTTTCCCAGAAGGGATGAAGGTAGATTTCCTCGCAGCCTTTTCCCAGAAGGGATGAAGGTAGATTTCCTCGCAGCCTTTTCCCAGAAGGGATGAAGGAGAGGAATACTGAGATCCTCTTGCAAGTATGTTACTCAACAGACTTTCGTGAGACTATTCCGTGTAGGATGTAGTCCACGAATGCGCTGTCTTGATCACTTTGTGTAATGATCACTTTGATATAATAATGAAATTATGTAACGATGAATGATTGGGGTTGTAATACCCATTTAGCCAAAAGTCTGGTTGGCGGTTGGTTCATTAACCATTTTAAAGCAGTGGAGTAATTTTGTCAGCGGGCATGAGCAATCGCATATTCAACGGGATGCTCATCTTTCTTCTCCCCCTGGACGAGAACTGCTCCGAGAGCGAAACCACTGGCATCATATTATATGGTTTTGTTTCATCTGCCTGTCGCAATACAGGGGCTGTAGACAAACAATTTTTCAGTGTAGAATAGGCATCTTCCTGTACCTTCGTTTTCAATTTTCGGCACAGATCTGTGCTGTGTCCTGGGAAGTGACAAAACGAACACTTTGGTTTTGCTTCCCCGGTCTTCTTCGTAGACGTTTCAGGATCTTTCGACCTACTGTTCCATAATTGAATTGAATTGCTCAATAGCTCGCGCTGCTTCAAGTAGCTCATCAAAAGTGGTTATGGAATATCGTAGAATTTTCTCCTGGATCATGTGCTAAGCAAAGGAACCGTGTCTTCCAGGTGACAGTTTGGCCAGAAGTGCTTCAAACTGCGCGTCGGACAGGTTGACAGACATCTCTGCTTGCCTCCTTTTTACTGTAGTCGTAGTGATACGGCCGTAGCGGGTTCTGTACTTCGGCTTGCAGTCGGGCCCCACGTTGGGCGCCAGTTTGTAGGGGGGGTTCTTCCGATGACGTCACCCGCACGAAGGAAACACTTGATGTACAGCAGATATTTTATTTCGAAGTGAAGTCAAACAGGTTTATACATATAAAATATACAGGCACAGTTACTCTTAGCTCGACCAAGTCCGTTTGGACGAAGGCAGGGAAACTGATTCCTCTATCTCAAAAAAAGTAAATATTGTGGTAAGACTACAGAACCATCTAACAGGGGAGTCCTACGTGACCTTTCCAAATAGGATGAGGTTCAGTGGATTCACCTTACTGCTAGTTGGGAATAGCTTGACGAAATTTCAATAGGCTGCCGTAGTCATTAAGTGGCGGAGAATCTTAACACCGCGATTCAGGAATGCGCGTCATAGGCACAGCGCCATCTAGTGGTGAGCGGCAGAACTTTTCGTACCACTTAATCGATGAACTTCTGCTACTTATGAATCTAATACATAGTAGGATGTGTAAATAGTAAATATTAAATTAAACGTGTGTTACAATCTTCTATAACGTTCCTTTGCAATGACACTACTCGCAATCTAGTACCATTGCAAAGTTTCGGTGGGTTTAAATTACGGTGTAGTACGCACGGGCACGTTAATTTTAAGTCCTAGTTTGTAATGGGGTGAACCAGACTCAGTTATACTGTTTAAAAATTCTGTTTGATAAATTATTAACAGCTTCATCCGGATTGCAAACTGTATTGATGGAAAGGTATGTTTGTGATTCACCAAGAAACATACCTAAAATACGCTGATTAAGTGCAGTAACCTGATCATTCACTTGCGCTAAAATTGATCTCTCACATAGCCACGAATCTTATTTTATAATAACATTGTGAACATCATTATAAATGCTATTTATTTATTGAAGTTTCAGTGTCCACCACAACCTGAGAAAGACCGTTGTATATCATGAATATCAATCACTTCTGGACACCTCCACTCTCCAACATACAAGAAGCATAATCAGCCGAATGGGCTATAAACACAACACGCGGGCCCAGTGCGGGTTGGTAGATGTCACATGTTTTCAAATTTTTGGTTCTAGGACATGCCGGTTTTCTTATGATGTTTTCCTTCACCGTTTTTAAGAGCAGTGGTGATGAAACAAATTACACAAAGCAATGCCTGGGTTGGAACCCACGACTTGCCATCAAGGAGTCAACATCAAGGAGAATTTTGCTTAATTCTAAATCCCGCTGATTGAGCTCTCAGAATGTCTTCAAGGTTCTGAATGGAGAGGGCTAGGCATCAACGTCAATGGCAAGTACATCACTCACCTTCGGTTTGCCGACGATATCGTGGTCATGGCTGAGACCATGGAGGACCTCACCTACAATGCTCGATGACCTCAGTAGAGCTTCCGAAAGAGTGGGACCTAAAATGAACATGAAAAAAACCAAGGTCATGTCGAATGCCCATGTCACTCCCATTCCTATCAAGATCGGAGACTCTACACTCGAAGTTGTAGACGATTATGTGTACCTGGGACAAACGGTCCAGTTAGGTAGGTCTAACTTCGAGAAAGAGGTCAATCGTCGAATCCGACTCGGCTGGGCAACGTTCGGGAAGTTGCGCGGTATCTTTTCGTCCAACTTACCACAGTGTCCCAAGACGAAAGTCTATGACCAGTGTGTGTTGCAAGTGATTACATATGGGATCGAAACGTGGTCGCTCACAATGGACCTCATCAGAAGGCTTAAAGTCACCCAAAGGGCAATGGAGAGGGCTATGCTCGGAGTTTCCTTGCGCGATTGAATCAGAAATGAGGATGTCTTCATTATTCTGCTGGAGGACCAAGGTTACCGACGTGGCCCGAAGAATTGCCAAACTTAAGTGGCAGTGGGCAGGACATTGCTCGCAGAACGGATGGCCGATGGGGCTGAAAAGTTCTGGAGTAGCGACTGCAAACCGGAAGACGTTGCGTTGGAAGGCCTCCTACTAGGTGGACCGATGACCCGGTGAAGGTTGCGGAAATCCGTTGGATGCGAGCCGCACGGGACCGTTTAATGTGGCGGCACTTGGAGGAGGCTTATGTCCAGCAGTGGACGTCTTTCGGCTGAAATGATGATGTGATGATGAGCTCTCTCGCCATGTTTTCTTTTAAATGAAGTTTTTACAATGTTTCCAAAGTACTAAACGTCTTAAATGGGCTTTAATTTCATCTGCTCGCATACCTTTAGTCACAACTAACATCTGCCATCTAAAATTTACAGCGAATAAAAACGTTACTCCTTCAAATAATAGATTATTTCCCTCTTATGTTTTACTTTGCTCTGTTCACAATTTCGGTTGAAATTTTGTTTGCCATAGTGTATTCGACACACACTACAAAGACACAATCTCGTAATACTTTAGCTCTATGATTACTTTTCGATACTCTGCAGTCTGGATTTTCCATATTATGTTCTGCTTCTATTGATATTTATCTTTTTCGAATAATATCAGCTTACCAGCTCTCAATTTCCATAAGGTATATAGTGTTCAAGTGGCAGTGAGCAGATCACTGACTCCTAAGTCACAGGTTTTCCTAGTATAGGAGTCAGGGTTTCAGCTTTTGTACGCCTTAACTATTGTGAACTTTGCTAGGTATTAAGCATATTGTAAGGATTTACATTAATAAAGTTTTATTATTTTTATTATTCTAACATGGAGTGTGCTGTTTTTCTACTAAGAAGTTGCAACTATTCCTGAAGATGCGAATGCTATGGCAATCTTTTTTCTAAACGTATTTTGGGCATTAAAATATTCATCAAAAATGAAACACCTGGAATTGGTTCCGGCAAATATAGTCTATGTTTTTAACTGGATCTAAAAAATATACCACCAGCGTTAGCATTCACACTGTCAATGTAGAGCCGGTTATCTTGATTTTGTTCGTTGTCTAATCTTGGTTAATATTATGTAGTTGGATAGCACATGTGTCAGTACTATGTATTATAAAGCTACCATTTACTGGGTACCCACATCTTTGATTGACTCGAACTTGCTCTGGCGTTTGAGAGAACGTCATGCTCACACAAATATGTTGCTGATGGTGGCGCGTGTGTCGGATCATATAATTACTTTCAAAATCGATAAGAGTCACACAAGGTACTGTTGTAAAATGGGATTGAATGATTAAATAAACAGCCTCAAATTCTGAATTTGGAAAACATTTAATTTTCATTAAAAATCATAATTCTCGAGGTAATAAATGACAATGATTACAAGAAAGCAAACTGTAACAGCACAATAGTGTAGTGAGTAAGAATTGTCATCAAACGTAATGGATGACCAACATCTATGTAGAACAGGCCACATGCAGACATCTTGCTGAATGACGCACGATGCAACCGCAGAACATTTTTGCATAATTTCTTATCATCATCTGTGAAAATAGATTTTAGTTTTAAAGATCGCAGTAATCTGTGGACAATGGGTAGGCTATGGGCTAGCTCGCCGTCTATCCGTCTTATGACGACAGGCCGTGTCGACGGCGCGTTCGTGTTCCACGCGAGCCTCAAAGAGACTCAGCAAAAGGAAGGGGTCCGCCAGGACCGATGCCTGCCGGGGCTGCGGGACTGTTCGAAAGAGATACCGTGGCCCCGGAACACAAAGGGCGATGAAGGAACATGGATGGGTTGTAGTCAGTAAAAGTCTGATACTCCGTCCTGCTCCGCCCAGAGCGGGAGGAGTTATTTGATGATTTCCCATCCGAAAAAAAAAGAGGGCAGTAATATTGAAATAATAAAACGCTTTCAATTACCTCATTGCCAACTGGTCAAGTGATCGCAAGCGTGACTGCTGAGCATCCTCATGATCCATCAGGCAATTCTCAGTAGCAACCATGCAGTCTAGATAACATTTGTGCCCGGTTGATGGCAATAGGCTCGTCCCCTATTACATAGGACTTAAAACATAACAGGTGGAATTTAGGTGTACTATTAGGTTCACCTCTGCAGGTGCTAAGTATGTGTTCAGCAAATTGACTACTAGCTTTAAATTGATCGGATATTCAATTCGCAACTCAAATTCTTTGACAGTAGTATGAAAAAAAATAATAATAACATATTGACGTAGTATGACCATGACTGGTCTGTAACGACCTCACCGCTGGGACACAGACCTTCCCTCCTTGCATGTCTTCGAATGAATCAACTACCTAGGACATGCTGGTTTCCTCACGATGTTCCTTATGCCGATTAAAATGTAGTGCGTAAGAAGTTATTCACCTGAATGGTTTGACACCAAAATAAATTCACATGAATCTTGTGCACACTGGACAGCTTCATAGAATGCCTCGAGCTGCAGACTGAGTGAGATTTGGATGATCAAGTTTTTTAGTATCCAGGCTGATATAAATATAGCCAGCACTGGGTTTCCGTTCTGGAACAAGTAAATAAAATAAAACAAGATTTCGCCTGATTTTTTATCAAATCCTTACTGCGAGCTCCTCATCCTTTATTGACAAGGAAAGATACTCAAACCAGATGAGTTATGTAGTAAGCTCATTAAAATCCAAATATTATTTTCACATTATGCCTTCATGGGTGATCGTTTCCTATGGAGAAGAACCGGCAAGAAACGCTATGGTTACTCTTTTCAAATCATTTGGTATTACAATAATTATCATGTTACAGCATTAGTACTTAAGTTTGGGAGGACAGCGTAGGCCCGACCATAAGTTGTTGCTTACTACACAAAAACCAAAAAGAAAATAAAAAGTTAACAAGCATCTGGGAATCTACAAAGTCTTCAAAGTCCACACATTCCCAAACAATCGGTAAAAAGGAATCTAAATAAGACGGCCGATAGGACCACGGTCCTGGTCCCAAAAGCCTCCCGACCCGATATCTGACTGCTGTATATTTCTTTAAATATAATTGTGGTATTTCCCTCTATATTATCGGCTCTCAGACGCGCGCACGTCCGTTCACTTTCAAAGCTCAAAGCTAAGTGACTGTACGCGACGAGAGACGACACAATGCTTCCCTCTCTTTCACTCACAGACACTACATCCCTTCCTTATTTTATTATTTTTGTTTGATGAGATAATTTTCACTTCATCCTTCTAATCCTCACCCAAAGCCGGAATCTCATTCGTGGCCTACGGCCAATATTAAGGCCATCCAATAAACCCCTGTTTGTTTTACTACGTTCCTTAAGAACGCAGAGTCCCACCTGACTCCATAGTCTCTACCAGACCCGACCTCTACCAGAGCCACCCACGCATCGCGCTTCCTTAGACTGCTACAAGCAGACACCAACTTCTACCGGACTACGGCTATGAAATGGTTACTGGTACGGTCCTACCAACTAAACGAAGTTTCCCCACTATCTCTGACTCTAAATTTCTCTTCTCTAAATTTTTCGTATTTGGCCCTCGGGCATTCTCCTTTACCTATGATTCGTGCACTTGTAAGTACGCTTAGAGGTTAATGCTCTCAATGTGTAGCGATCCCCTCTAACACTTTTACAACTGTGAAAGGTCCTTTATATTTGGGGTCCAATTTAGTATTTACAGTCGTGCCTTAGTGCTCTCCACCCTTCTTTTTTATATATAGCGCCGACTTTCCGATTAACCAACCTGAGCTTTTCCTAACTTGTTCGAGATCTGCGTCAGTATTATCGTCTTAAGCCATAAGACTAAAAAGGCGCGCGACTATCGACTAGTAATTCGAGCAGGCTTACTTTTGCCACCCTATTGACCGTACAGTTTAGTGCCCTCTGCACATCTCCTAACGCATCCTGACACGACCTATCTTCGTTTACTTCAACTGCGATAAGCAGAGATTTTAACGTACTCATTGTGAGCTCAACTTGACCGTTAACTCGCGATGATCCCGTGGCTATTAAATGAAGCCTAATGCTTTAATCTCACAAAATTCCTCTCAACCATGATTTATTATATACATATTTATATTTATTAGTCTATAATATATCTTAGCATTATGTATTTATATAAGTATATATTAATATTTACTTATATGTGTATTTATATATCTTAATAGGTTAAGTTAGGTAAGGCACCCAATGTCTATTCTCTTCCTTTTCTCACACACTATTGTCTACATTTCTTTTTCATTTCTCCTTTTGCAGGTCTGCTGGAAGAAATTTCTTAAGAAATAAGCAGTTATTTTATATTCATAATTTTAAAGTATTTTCCTCTGTTGTTTACTGTGTGTACATAAATAGTTAAACGAAAATATGTAACGCGATCTTGTGACTAGAAGACTTAAAAGAGTTGCAGTCGCTTACCACAACAAACTTCCTTCCATGTAATTATAAACGAAATTGTTTTACACCATTTACTACGCCCAACATCTCCAGCTCATATGAGTGATGCCTCGATTCGACCCGAATTGAAGGATGGCGAACGGATGCGCGCTAGCATGTTATTCTCCAACATAAACAAATCACTTTCTACAATCACACCCGAACCTTTTCCCTGAAAACAATGGACACGATGTTCGGCTTCACCAAAATTCGAAGGGCCTTGATCAGCATTTGGGACAAAACATGTCTTCCGACTACCGTTGGTCCACCCAAAGCACATCGACACAAATCACAACTAAAGCCAGCCTAACCTTTGCAACCTGTAACACCGTTAATGCATGGACACGTTGAAACTTTAAAATTCAAATGAAATATTCCGAAAGCTGGACGTCTCATTCCCACTCTGACCTCAGAATCAAATCAAGTATCCAATCTTCTATACAAACACATAGCCTTCATCTCGAGAACAAAACGCTGTAACTAGTGTAATTAGCTCAATTAAGTCACGAAATCTGATCCGAAATCAACTATAACGGGTATCTATCCGGTTTTGTTTAACTAACGATAATTTATACACATACGTTTCCAACAGCCAGATTTTTCAACAAATAACTTGCATAATGTGAATTGCTATGTCTTGTTATTTTGGCATCTTAATAATTCATTCAGTCGTTCGCGCATTACTTTTCTTTCTACCGGCGGGCAAAGATAAGGCCGTCTTCGTACCGTCTCGTATGGATCTATCAAACGAAATTCTAGTATATAAGTGATAACGCGGGTATTTGGAAAACCAAAGATAAAAATTAAATATTCTATTTTTATTTTTTATAAACTGACAAGTCATTGTTTACGTTCTCATGAAATATCAATGTGTACAGTGTACATCATGGAAATTCTATATTGCTGAGAACTTATTGTGGCACAGGAAGAATAGCATTGCTGTTTGTTAGTGTAAACAATATCAATATCTTCTTTTCAACGTTCCATCTAGCTCCAAAAGATCCTGTTTCACCATCGTACTCAAATTTCTAAAGTAAAACTTGACATCATATTTTAATTTATAGACATTGAAACTGTCTAATCTGCTTAAATAATTATCTTCGAAAATCAACATTGTCATTAGTTTAGTACCGCTATTCCATAATAGATGGCGTTGTGCCGCTACGTCACATTTGTAGATCGCGGTGTTAAGATTTTCGTGCAAGGTATGACCTCCTCGGTACATTATGAAATAAAGTTTTGTCTTACTCTGGACACCCTTGTTTTATTTCTTTGCGAGATATTTTTGAGACATTGTACAAAGTGGTCCTTCGAGCCGGATTAAGGACTGGTGTGCATTGTCACTGTTGTGGTGGAGTCAGGTTGAATGGTCAACCTGCTGCGCGAGTGTGACGTCAGTGCGGTCAGTGGTGAGCAGCATCGGCGGATCGTACAAGTTAGGCGCTTAAGCGTATATGTACGAGTGGTACACAACGGTCAGCGCTGGTGCTGATGAACAGTTCGTGTTGGCGTGAGCAACAGCTGCGGGGTGCGGGGGGAGAGTACCCCGGGCCCGCATATCATCACGACGAGCTACGCTAAAGTGAGTGACAGTGAAGTGATTGTGTTACGAGGATAATCTGTGAGTACTTTATTAATATTTAATTAATAATTTCAAGCAAATTTAGACCTTATTAACTTAGAAAAAAATAATTAACAATTTGGACTTAGAAAATTTAACGTGTGCATGGACTTAGAATAATTTCAAGAAAAAGTGAACTACGGGGAACCTATGCCCAATTTTGCAGCGAGAAGTATTAAGTTCAAAGACTTGTGATTTTTTACGTGTTGTCCACGAACTTAGCATAGCGTTCCAGAACAGTTTATTTTAAAAGACTTTGTATAAAAATTCAACATGGAAGCTTTGAGTAATTTACAGTTTAATCTACATTCTGCTATCAGTAGAGCAAGGTCCAACTATAAGAAATCACCTAAGGAGCGAGTAACTAGTTCATACATAGAAGCTAGATTAGAAAATTTAGATGCTAACTGGTCAACATTTTCCGATACCCATATAAAAATTGTATCATCGGTTAAGTCTATTGAATTCGAAAAATCGGATTATTACATTACAAATACATATGAGACCACGGAAGAATTATTTACTGAATATAAGGCAGAGTTGAGGGAAGCATTGAAGAAAATCGCATGTTCTGATAGTATAAGTAAAGTGTCTGAATCTTCTGCGAAAGGTTCTAAAGAAATATGTACTGTAAAATTGCCAAAGATTGAGTTGCCCACATTTACCGGAAGTTATTCTGAGTGGATTAGTTTTAGAGATTTATTTAAATCCTTAATTCATAACAATGCACAACTAGACGATGTTCAGAAACTGCATTATTTGAAATTACATTTGTCTGGAGAGGCTGAAGGTCTTTTACGGCATATTCCTATTACTAGTAGTAATTAAGCAACCTGTTGGACTAAATTAGAGAATCGGTATAATAATAAAAAATATTTAGCGAATTGTATAATGAAACGTTTTATGAGTCAAAAAAACATTGTAACCGAATCCTCCAGCGCGGTTAAGGAACTATTAGATACTTCTAACGAATGTTTACAAGCTTTGAAAAATTTAGGCCTAATGGTTGAGCATTGGGATATTATGGTTCTTTATGTATTATGTTTAAAACTAGACACTGAGACACGTAAACAATGGGAAATGAAGATTAGTGATTGTTCAGATGACTGGCCTACAATGAATCAGTTTCAAGCTTTCCTTGAACAAAGATTTCGGTCTTTGGAATTTTTAGATAACAAAGGTCAACGTCATCAGACCAATCGTAATGTACCAGTCAAATCACTCCATGTGTCAACTACATCATGTGTTTGTTGTCAGGATAACCATAAGCTTGCCAATTGTAAAAAGTTCGCCGGTCTCGATATGGATAAGCGTCGTAATTTTGTCCAAACAAATAGGTTATGCTATAACTGTCTAGGAGCAAATCACTCCGTATATGCATGCCGCCAGTCCACCAGATGTCATATATGTAAAAAGAAGCATCATAGTCTTCTTCATCTCAAGGATGTCTCCAAATCAGTTGGTGATAGTAACAAAACTGATCAAGTTGCAGAAAGTAGTGGTTCTGCTGATACAACTTCAACCCAGAGTAATTCCACTAATATTGTAAGTTGTTTTGCTAATAGTCATAGCCAAATATTATTGGCCACTGCGTTAATTGCAGCGGAATCAAAGAGTGGTACTGCTATTGTGTTAAGATCCCTGTTAGACCAGGGGTCTCAGGCTTCCTTTGTGACGGAGTCCGCAGTCCAGCTCTTAGGTCTTAAAAGAATACCAACTAAAGGTTCAATTTCCGGTATAGGTTGTGATCAAGGCCAATCAATGATTTCATTAAATTCGATGGTCCTCATTAAAGTTAAATCACGCGTCGACCCTAGTTTCATTTTCACTGTTAAGGCTTATGTCTTAAAGAAACTAACGAGTATTTTACCGGAAAAGAAGGTCGTGGCAAATGTTATGACATCAATCTCGTCTTTGGCTTTAGCAGATCCTTCGTTCAATACTCCGAACAAGGTTGATTTGCTTTTAGGTGCCGAAGTTTATAGCCAGATTTTGTTAGAAGGTTTAATCAGAGGTCCACCTGGTCGTCTCATTGCACAAAATACTAGACTAGGATGGATCTTGTCTGGTCAAGTAGGTGAAATCAACCAAAGCGAGACATGCCACAATACCGTAGTTACACTGCATTCCACTCATATCGATGAGAACACACTCCTTAAAAGGTTTTGGGAACTGGAATCTGAGCCCAAGGGCGATTATGATAAGGTTTACTTGACCCCAGAAGAACAGAAGTGCGAAGACATATTTAAGGCCACGACTAAACGAGACGAATCTGGTCGATATGTTGTGCACATGCCTTTCAGGTCAAGCGATCCTGCTTGTAAATATGGTGGATCAAAAGACATCGCTCTTAAACGTTTTTTAACCTTAGAAAAGCGATTTCTAAGGAATCCTGAATTCAAAGCTCAGTATTCAGCAGTTATAAATGAGTATATAGCTCTTAATCACATGGATATAGTACAGGATAGGGACAAAGAAGGTTCCGTGTACTTACCTCATCATGCCGTCATCCGTAACGATAAAAGTACAACGAAGTTGCGCATCGTATTTGATGCATCATGTGTAGGTAGCAACGGGGTATCTCTTAATCACGATTTAATGGTGGGGCCTCCTCTACAACCTGAACTTCGTCATGTCAACATGCGTTGGCGTTGTGAACCCATCTGTCTGGTAGCGGACATCGTCAAGATGTACAGACAGATTAAGGTATGCGATGATCACACAGATTTTCAGCGGATATTATGGCGTGAGAATCCAGATGACGAAATTCAAGTGTTACGTCATTTAAGGGTAACGTTCGGAACATCATCGGCGCCTTATCTAGCAGTGAGATCATTGCAGCAGTTAGCTCAGGACGAAGGCGCTGAATTTCCTTTAGCAAAGAACCGTGTTGTTTCCGACTTCTATATGGATGACCTAATGACGGGTTGTCAAACCGTAGAGGAAGGAGTAGAAGTATATAAGCAGACATCGGAGTTACTTAAACGTGGAGGTTTCCAGCTCCAAAAATGGGCCAGTAACGACAGAGAATTACTAAAATTGATTGAAGACGGTGAACAAATATCACAAACACAAGGAAACATGGAACTAAAAACAGATGCAATTTCAAAAATATTAGGTTTAACGTGGGACAAAGACAATGACGAGTTCATTTACACTATTCAGCTTAATGATCTAGATTTACCGGTGACAAAACGTAAGGTTATTTCGGACATAGCGAGACTATTCGATCCCCTTGGATGGTTAGCACCGACAATCATCACTGCAAAGGTGTTTATTCAAAGAATATGGATGACTGGGATCGAATGGGACGCAGAACTTCCTGCACCATTGCTGAGAGAGTGGCTTGACTTCCGGAAGAGCCTTTGTAACCTCATTAAGTTTCGTCTGCCTCGTTGGATCAACTCGAGCAAGGACAACAGGGTCCTAGAATTGCATGGTTTTTCAGATGCGTCCAATGTAGCATACGCCGCGGTGGTATACGTCCGCATCATTGATAGAGATGGACATATTCACACAGCCTTGGTTACTTCAAAAACCAAGGTTGCTCCTGTTAAACAGGTATCAATCCCGCGATTAGAGCTTTGTGGAGCTGTCTTAGTAGCAAAGCTTCTTCAGGAAGTCGCTTCAACTCTCGAAGTTCCCAAACAGCACTTATATGCGTGGACAGACTCATCCGTCGTATTGGCGTGGTTAAGCAGCCACCCTAGTCGATGGAAAACGTTTATCGCGAACCGTGTTTCCGAAATACTGTAACAGATCTACTTGATCCTATTAAAATAAAAGGATAAGCAGACTTGTTCAAATACAATTTTAATTTAGGAAAGATAAAAAATACAGCTAGTTATAAAAAACTACCTAGCACGCACTCAGATTTAAAGTTTATGCACTTAGATGGACAATAATGAGTTTACCACACTGTAAGAACGGGAACAGGCGTCAGGGTAGCAGGTCGATACCGGAGTAACCTTGAAGTTGTGCTCTGAAGCAGTAGAAACGGCGGCAGCGCAGATCTCAGAGTTCACTAGGACAGCTCAGCAGCAAGACAGTGCAGAACTCAGGGCCAGACGTAGGACAGCCCTGCGAGACCAGTAGACGGACAGGCACGTAGTGGGAGTGGGGTACGTGGGAGTAGAAGTCCCAGGAGAAACTTTCGTTGGATCCCCTGGACAGTTTAAGAATCTCACCGCCAAAACCAAGCTGCTCTCTCATACTCCTCAAATCAGATTCCAGAGTAGACTTTTCAGCCGTCCGTCAGCTCGTTTCTCCCAAAGTCGTCTTCTTCTTTTCAAATCTTAGTTTTCTTAGTGTGGCCATCATCTCAACTGACAAGTGTAGTCGGCCAGGACATATCCATGAGTGCGTAAAGAATTTTATAATATAATTTAATATTAAGTTATTTAGTAAACAATCGTAATAATCTACAAAATATAATGGCTAAACACATATTGATAAATATAATTTAAATTTTACAAACCAAAAAGTAAATATCATAGACTAAGCAGAAACTGAGAGTTTGACAATTTGACGCTTGACGTAAGTGTCACAACATGAAAATTACAAGTTAATATTATTTTTATTTCAGCTATTTTTAAGTAAATGAATCGTATTTAGATCGATTTGCTGAGTGTAGAAATATAAACAAATAAAAAGGATGATGAATAGTATTATGAATGGTGAATATGAAGCGTAAGTATAGCATCATCATTTCATCATTCATCATTTCAGCCGAATGACGTCCACTGCTGGACATAGGCCTCCCCCAAGTGTCGCCACATTGAACGGTCACGTGCGACTCGCATCCAGCGGATTCCCGCAGCCTTCACCAGGTCATCGGTCCACCTAGTGGGAGGCCTTCCAACGCAACGTCTTCCGGTACGCGGTCGCCACTCCAGAACTTTTCGGCCCCATCGGCCATCCGTTCTGCGAGCAATGTGCCCTGCCCACTGCCACTTAAGTTTGGCATTTCTTCGGGCTACGTCGGTAACCTTGGTTCTCTTGCGGATGTCTTCATTTCTGATTCGATCGCGCAAGGAAACTCCGAGCATAGCCCTCTCCATTGCCCTTTGGGTGACTTTAAGCCTTCTGATGAGGCCCATTGTAAGCGACCAAGTTTCGGTCCCGTATGTAATCACTGGCAACACACAGTGGTCATAGACTTTCGTCTTGAGACACTGCGGTAGGTTGGACGAGAAGATACCGCGCAACTTCCCGAACGCTGCCCAGCCGAGTCGGATTCGACGATTGACCTCTTTCTCGAAGTTAGACCTACCTAACTGGACCGTTTGTCCCAGGTACACATAATCGTCTACAACTTCGAGTGTAGAGTCTCCGATCTTGATAGGAGTGGGTGTGACATGGGCATTCAACATGACCTTGGTTTTGTCCATGTTCATTTTAAGACCCACTCTTCCGGAAGCTCTACTGAGGTCATCGAGCATTGTACTGAGGTCCTCCATGGTCTCAGCCATGACCACTATGTCGTCGGCAAACCGAAGGTGAGTGATGTACTCGCCATTGACGTTGATGCCTAGCCCTCTCCAGTCCAGAACCTTGAAGACATCCTCCAGTGCAGCAGTAAACAGTTTCGGAGATATGACGTCACCCTGTCTCACACCTCGCTGCAGGAGGATAGGATCTGAGACTTGGTCTTGAAGTCGGACTGACATGGTGGCGTTTTTGTACAAACACTTCAACACCTCGATGTACCGATAGTCGATTTGGCACCGTTGGAGAGACTGCAGTACAGCCCAGGTCTCGATCGAATCGAAGGCTTTCTCGTAGTCCACAAACGCTAAACAGAGAGGCAGGTTATACTCTTCGGTCTTCTGTATAACTTGCCGCAGCGTATGTATGTGGTCTACGGTGCTATAGCCTTTTCGGAAACCGGCTTGTTCGGGTGGCTGGAAATCGTCAAACCTGCGCGCGAGACGATTCGTGATGACTCTAGAAAACAACTTGTAGACATGGCTTAGAAGTGAGATGGGCCTATAATTCTTCAACCGGGCATTGTCACCCTTTTTGAAGAAGAGCTCCACCACACCCCTGCACCATGCCTGTGGCGTTTTTCCCTCAAGTATGACGGAATTAAACAGCTTCTGAAGGGCCTTAAGTACCGGTTTTCCACCCGCCTTCAGGAGTTCGGCCGTAATTCCGTCATCACCCGGTGCCTTGTTGTTTTTGAGCTGCTTCAGAGCCATCCTAATCTCGTACAGGCTGACGTCCGGGATGTCTTCAGTATAGTGTCGGGTCAGTCTAGCTCTTGGGTCGTTTGCTAGATCTACGACGGGTTTACTAGTTGACGTGTACAACTGTCCATAGAAGCTCTCGATCTCCCTCAGAAGCTCCGGTTTGGCGGATAAGATCCTACCATCGTCGGTCTTCAGTTTCGTGAGCTGGCTCTGCCCAATAGCCAGATCTCTTGCAAATACCTTGGAGCCTTTATTCCGCTCAATCGCGTCTTTAATACGCTCGGTATTAAAGCGGCGGAGGTCGCTCTTCAAGGATTTAGAGATCCGTCTATTGAGCTGCCGATATTTACACGCCTCGTCTGAAGACTGCAGGATCATCTCACGCCGCTCCTTCATGAGCTTGAGAGTGTGATCGGAGAGCCTCTTGTTCTGATCTGTACGACGCGCCTTGAAGAACTTAGACCCGGTCGTATGGACAGTTTCCACGAACCCATCGTTGTACTCGTCCACTGAGCTTCCTAGGCACTCGAAACGGTTGTGGAGTTCAAGCTGAAAGCTCTCGGGGTTTTGGATTTGGATCTGTGCTGGACGGAGCGTAGACTTCATCAGTCGATACCTTTCAAGCTTGATATTGATGTTCAATGTGCCTCTTACCATGCGGTGATCGCTCCCGGTCTTCACCGAATTGATCACAGAGACATTATTGAACATTTGCTTCTTGGTTGACATAATGAAGTCGATCTCATTTCTAGTTGCACCATCGGGGCTCTGCCAGGTCCACTTCCTGTGCTCACGCTTTCTGAAGAAGGAGTTCATCATATAGAGGCCCTCCTTCTCCATAAAACTAGCCAGTTGGTGGCCCCGGCGATTCCGACGTCCAACTCCAAATTGCCCCACCTGCAGCTCATCACCGTCTCGTTTGCCCAGTTTCGCGTTGAAGTCCCCCATGACAACTGTGAAGTGAGTTTTGGAACCATGCATGGCTTTAGATATATCCTCATACATGGTCTCCACTTCGTCGTCGGGGTGTGCCGAGGTTGGGGCGTAGACCTGTATGACCTTCAGCGAATATCTTGAGGATATTCTGAGTATAAGGTACGCCACCCTGGTCGACACACTCTCGATCTTCACCACGTTGTTCACAAGGGACTTGTGGACGATAAACCCAACACCACCCTGGGATTGCCGGTCACCCTCACAGAAATAGAGCAGGTTGCCGGATTTCAGGATTATCGTGTCCTCCCCCTCTCTTCGGACTTCAGATAATCCCACAATACTCCATCGCAGCCTGCTCAATTCCTCTTCGAGTTCCGCTATCTTCTCGTCGGTCCGGAGTGTGCGCGTGTTATATGTTGCCAGGTCTAGTCGTCGGTATTGGCAGCCGGATCCCTTCCGGAGATTCTTCGCACCCCTTGCCACGCCGTAGCCTCGACCGCTGCCGTAGTCGAGGGTAGACGGGCTGCCGGGCACTAGGGGCCATTTTTGTGATGCGCTATTCATTTGGGGGGGTTTTGCCATAATCGCCACGCTTGGCAGGCGGGTTGGCGATCGCAGTGAGTGCGGTTCTTACACAAGTCACAGAGAGCGCTGCTGCCCATTCTCTGGTAAATCCCTTAGTCGCCTCTTACGACACCCACAGGAAGATATGGGAGGGTGTTATTCTTTACGTCCGACACCATACGGACGAAGTATAGCATAATACTATAATACTTAACATCATGGATAGAAATCAGTGGTCACATGTGTCGTCGTCCGAAAATCCAGCAGATTGCGCATCTCGGGGAGCAAGCCCCTCTGAGTGTAACGATATGCAGCTCTGGAAAAGAGGCCCAGTATGGTTACAGAATGAAAAAATAGACTACAAAAGGGGAAATATACAAGTAACTACACTAGAAGAAAGAAAAATTAAAACAAAATGTCATGCAACTGCGGTAGATGGTAATGATAGTCTATTTACTAGATTTTCTAGGTTCAGTAGGTTAGTAAGAGTGATAGCTTACTGTAGAAGGTTTTTACGAATTAAGAAAATTAAACATAATGAAAATAAAATGACTACTTGGCTAACCACTAAGGAATTAAATGAAGCTATACTTACCTGTATCAAACGCTGCCAACTCCAGTCCTTTAGTGATGAAATAGAATCTGTAAAAAAAGGCCGTAAATTAAATAAGAGTAGTAAACTTACCTCGTTGAGTCCTTTTCTTGACGATGACGGAATCTTAAGGGTTGGCGGTCGCTTGCACCGGGCTTCTATTGATGAGAATATGAAGCACCCCATCTTAATTCCTCATAAATCACACTTCACCAATCTTTTGATTGCTGAGGCTCACGAGAGAACTTTGCATGGCGGGCCGCAATTAATGCTCAATTACTTAAGATCCAAATACTGGATACTCAATGCTAGGAATCTCGTTAGGCAATATGTTCATAAGTGTGTAATTTGTGTTCGACACTCAAAACAAACTCACCAACAAATGATGGGTCAATTACCGAAGGCCAGGGTGTCTGCTCAGAAGCCTTTTCAATGCAGTGGCGTAGATTACGCAGGTCCAATCAGCATCCGAACCTCCAAGGGTCGTGGTCATCACTCCACTAAGGGTTATATATGTTTGTTTATTTGTATGTCCACTCGGGCTATTCACCTTGAAGTTGTCAGTGACATGACTTCTCAGAGTTTTCTTGCGGCTTTTAAGCGCTTTGTAGCCAGACGTGGCCGAGTATTGGACTTGTGGAGTGATAATGGGACAACATTTGTTGGTAGTGCAAAGGAATTGCGACAGCTATTCAACGCTGAAAGATCGATGGTAGCTTCGGAAATAGCTGATTTCCTATCTATGAATGGTACGACTTGGCATTTCATACCTCCCCATGCTCCAAACTTTGGAGGATTGTGGGAGGCTGGTGTCAAGTCCACGAAGCACCATTTGAAAAGAATTATAGGCACCAGCACATTGACATTTGAAGAAATGACAACTGTGTTGGCTCAAATCGAGGCCTGCCTTAACTCAAGGCCGATCTCTCAGTTATCCAACAATCCAGAGGACTCGTGCCCTTTGACGCCTGGTCACTTTCTCGTAGGTGAACCTTTGGTAACTGTACCTGATGCTAATTATAAAAATTCATCCATTAGCAATCTGAAGCGGTGGCATCTCACACAAAAAATGCTTCAACATTTCTGGCGTAGGTGGTCATCAGAGTATTTAACTCAATTGCAGCATCGGTATAAATGGACAGATGTTAAGCCTGAACCTGAGATTGGAGACATTGTTCTGGTGAAGGAGGATGGTCTTCCACCCGCTAGATGGCTATACGGGGTTATTACAAATAAGCATCCAGGTTTGGACAATATTACTCGCGTTGTAACCATACGGTGTAAAAATAATGAGATTAAAAGGCCTGTGTCTAAATTAATTATTTTACCTGTGAACACTTAGTCGTTTACCATCTTATTGATGTATTTTATATATAGTTTTATTTACGCAATATAAGGGTTTGTGAATTCTCTTGAATGAACTTGTATTTTTTTTTACTGTGTTTTACCATTGTTTAACATTTATTTTTTATTTACTTGAATGAATTTGTATTTTACTGTGTTTAACCGTTGTTTAACTTTTATTTGCATAAGTCAGGAACTTGTATCATAGACATAAGGTACTAGGTTTAAGTTATAGTGGATAGCATCCAACCAATCATATGTTTAAGTTTATACTGTCATGTTAATGTTGATGGACAGAGCCGTCCATGGCGGGCGGAATGTCTAATCTGCTTAAATAATTATCTTCGAAAATCAACATTGTCATTAGTTTAGTACCGCTATTCCATAATAGATGGCGTTGTGCCGCTACGTCACATTTGTAGATCGCGGTGTTAAGATTTTCGTGCAAGGTATGACCTCCTCGGTACATTATGAAATAAAGTTTTGTCTTACTCTGGACACCCTTGTTTTATTTCCTGCGAGATATTTTTGAGACATTGTACAAAACAAATAAAGAATGTCTAATTTTGGTCACCAAATGGGCATCATTCTTTTATCAACCTGACAAATTAATTATTTATTTTATACAGTATTTATTCATACCACTGTTCAAATTAAACTAACAATCTTGTATGAATTGTCTTCATAATTCAATAAACGGGCGTTATCCGTACACGAAACTTCATATTACGGGCATCACCCGTTTGTATTTTGAATGTACTATGCCAACTATTGTTTGACTTTGTTTTTAACTGTTAACCATAATTTTATTTTATTTTCAATACTCGTTACTCAACAATTCCATTAATGTTTGCATGTCTAACATAGGGTATATTTTACAAGACTCACCCATCTTATTCCAACATCTTATTTTATGTACCTGCAATCTATGCAAATAAATTTTACTTCACTTCACTTTACTTCGTTTTACTTCACTTTACTTTATTTCACTTTACTTACTTTACTTCACTTTCATTTACTTCACTTTAATTTACCTTACTTCATTTTATTTTACTTTTCTTCACTTCACTTTACTTTACTTCCCTTTGCTTCATTTCGCTTTACTTCACTTTACTTTATTTCACTTTCTTTCACTTTCCTTTACTTCACTTTCCTTTACTTCGCTTTACTTCACTTCAGTTTACTTCACTTCGCTTTACTTTATTTCACTTTACTTCTCTTTACTTAAGTTTTCTTCCACTTACACTCTTACATACCTATGTCAGTATGTATTTACAGGCATCACCTGTACTAAATTACATTAGTAAGTCCTTACAGGCGTCACCTGTTCCCGGACTACCAGGCATCATCTGGTAACATCATGTACTAACAGGTATCATCTGTTATCATCATGTGCATACAGGCATCACCTGTAGTAAATTAAATTACGAAGTCCTAATAGGCGTCATCTGTTTTCGGACTACCAGGCATCATCTGGTAACATCATGTACTAACAGGTATTATCTCTTATCATCATGTGCATACAGGCATCACCTGTAGTAAATTAAATTACGAAAGTCCTAACAGGCGTCATCTGTTTTCGGACTACCAGGCATCATCTGGTAACATCATGTACTAACAGGTATTATCTGTTATCTCATGTGCATACAGGCATCACCTGTTGTAAATTAAATTACGAAGTCCTAACAGGCGTCATCTGTTTCCGGACTACCAGGCATCATCTGGTAACATCATGTACTTACAGGTATTATCTGTTATCTCATGTGCATACAGGCATCACCTGTAGTAAATTAAATTGCAAAGTCCTAACAGGCGTTACCTGTTTCGGGACTACCAGGCATTATCTGGTAACATCATGTAGTAACAGACATCATCTGTTATTTAGTCCATACAGAAGGAGACTCATGTTCTCTTTATACGAACATAATTACTTGATACAGTCCTAGTCTTTTCCCAAACTATGTTGGGTTGGCTTCCAGTCCAACCGGATGCAGCCGAGTACCAGGACTACACATGAAGCGGCCGCCTATCTGTCTTCCACAACCCAGTACCTGGGCTATTGCCATACTATACCCATTGGTATGACTGGATGTCAAACCCCTTGGCTTCTGACTACATATAACGACTGTCAAAGATCCACAAATGACAGCCGGGACCAACGGTTTAACGTGCTTTCCGAGGCAAGGAGGAAACTCGGTATGTAATGATGGTCACCCATCCACGGACCAACCCCGGCAAGCATAGCTTAACCTTGGTCGACCCGTGCGGCTGTTATTATTTTGCCACGAGCTCCTCCATCATTACTTGATACAATAATCTAATATTGATGGAAAGCGACGCAAACAAGCAGTTTGTCCTACTACTCATTTCCACACCGCTTTCTCCCGTCGGCATTTTTGTTTTCTTTGCCAACTATTTGTACAACTAAAATTAATAAAAGTTTGTCAATTTCTTCATTACCAAATAATCATTGCAAGATTAAAGTCTCAAAGTTGCAAAAACAAGACTATAGAGCAGTTACTTCTCATACCCTTGATAATCATTTTGTACGGACTCATCACCGTTAATTTTTCTGTTTACTTGGTAACCCTTTATAGGCCAACGATGCGCGTCATAATTTAGCATATTATAACAACATGCGTAACGAATTAAAATATGGTGAACTTACAAGTGGGTAGCCATCAACAACTGAGAGAAATAATCACTTCTACTCTAGTACTGTAACTTACTCATACTTTAAACAAACTTAACTACTTATTGCATCTTAGTGGAATGTGTTTCTCTAAACTTATAAACCTTCACGACAAATCGGTATACGGGGTAAATTACTACAACGCGTACACATTTAATACTTTGTGACTGTGTCACCCGACACATGCACGCCCACACCATCATTTTATTTATTATTTATTTTGGTCAGTGGGTAGTCTCATATTTATTAATTTAAAATAGGTGCACCAACAATAGGTACAATACTTTTACATTTACCGATAAGAGTACACATGGTACAGTTCTAATGTATGTATCAATATGTGTACACAGCATTCTTAGTACATTAAAGAGATCAAATAAGTGACTTACAGTAATAAGGTGGTCATCATCCTACCTTTCCTCACACACTTCAGTTGCACACATTAACTATTCACCTCACTTGCACATTTCACTGGACAGGTTACTTCACATCCACTACCCTACACTTTTTTTTTTTTTGCAATAAATTATTTATCTAAGTTTTCGAATTAGCCATTGCATTGTATGTAAGCTACATTTCATTCGAGGTGAGAGTTATTCTTACAATTATGTTTATTATAACTATGTGAACCTTTGTGAATAGAGAAAATAAAGAAATTGTATTATTGTACTTCACGGGGCCTCACCGTAATTTTTACTGTGATTTTAATTATTTTGAGCAATCATAACTTCAATCTTAAAACACCGTACACCGTCTTTTTTTTTTCATGTAATTTAATAATAATTGCACACAGTAGTCCTGTTAAGAGTCCGTGCACAAAGTTCAGTCGCTAGAGTTTAGGCAAATTCGTTGCGATCCTATGTTAGTGTGCATTGTTCATGCAGATACACGCACACACGGGTGAAGATCGAGCGTAGTGATCGCTTAAACCATTTTGATCCTGTAGACGATATTATTTTATGATACATAATTATAAAGTCAGTACGGTTTAGAAATAAAAGTCTGGAATGTGTGTCTACTGTATATTTATTACAATCAAAATAAAAATGGTTTAATTTTGTATTAGAAGAATTTAGATACATATAAACATTTTACAAAATGATAAATAAAAGTGCGAGTTGGACTCGCGCACTGAGGGTTCCGTACAAACTTTTTATAGGACAAGTTAATTTTTCTGGATCTGGGACTATTGCGCGAAAGACACTTGCGCGAAAAGACAAATGCGCGCATGGACTTTTGCTCGATTGGACTTATGCGCGAACGGACTTTTGCGCGCCTGGACACTTGCGCGAATGGACTTTTGCTCGATTAGACTTATGCGCGAACGGACATTTGCGCGCCAAGACACTTGCGCGAATGGACTTTAGCGCGACTTAATGGCCACTGAGGTTCACTCTGTAGGGTAAACATAACATACCCCTGTTATTACTTGAAGGTGGTTTTTTCTTTTGGTTTTTCTGTCATGGATGTCATTTTCATGGTTAAGGAGTAGCTGATAACGAAATGAGGTCAAAATGAAAATCCAAGATGGCGCACAGGAAATTTTTTGTTTTTTCCGTCATCGGTGTCGTTTTCATGGTTTAAGTGGTCACTGATAACGAAAATGAGGTCAAAATGAAAATCCAAGATGGCGCCAGGGAAAATTTTTGGTTATTAAGTCATGGGTGTCGTTTTCATGGTTTTTGGGGTTGCTGATTACAAAAATCAGGTCAAAATAAAAATCTAAGAGGCGCCGAGGAAAATTTTTGATTTTCCGTCATGGGTGTCGTTTTTATGGTTTTTGGGGTTGCTGGTTACGAAAATGAGGTCAAAATGAAAATCCAAGATGGCGCCGAGGAAAATTTTTGATTTTCCGTCATGGGTGTCGTTTTTATGGTTTTTGGGGTTGCTGGTTACAAAAATGAGGTCAAAATGAAAATCCAAGATGGCGCCGAGGAAAATTTTTGATTTTCCGTCATGGGTGTCGTTTTCATGGTTTTTGAGGTTGCTGGTTACGAAAATGAGGTCAAAATGAAAATCCAAGATGGCGCCGAGGAAAATTTTTGGTATTTCCGTCATGGGTGTCGTTTTTATGGTTTTTGGGGTTGCTGGTTACGAAAATGAGGTCAAAATGTAAATCCAAGATGGTGCCGAGGAAAATTTTTGGTTTTTCCGTCATGGATGTCGTTTTCATGGTTTTCGAGGTCGCTAATTACGAAAATGAGGTCAAAATGAAAATCTAAGATGTCACCCAGGAAGCAAAAAAATTAAAATAATCAGCGACCTCAAAAACCATGAAAATGACACCTACGTTGGAAAAACCGAAGTTTTTTCTCGACGCCATGTTGGATTTGCATTCGACCTCATTTTCGTAACCAGCAACCCCCAAAACCATGAAAACGACACCCATGACAATAAAACCGAAATTTTTTTTGGGCGCTTTCTTGGATTTTTAGTTTCACCTCATTTTCGTAATCAGCAACCCTAAAAACCATGAAAAGTACACCCATGACGGAAAGTCAAAAATTTTCCTCGGCGCCATCTTGGATTTTCATTTTGATCTCATTTTCGTAACCAGGAACCCCAAAAACCATGAAAACGACACCCATGACGGAAAATCAAAAAAAAATCCTCGGCGCCATCTTGGATTTTCATTTTGATCTCATTTTCGTAACCAGCAACCCCAAAAACCATGAAAACGACACCCATGACGAAAAGTCAAAAATTTTCCTCGGCGCCATATTGGATTTTCATTTTGATCTCATTTTCGTAACCAGGAACCCCAAAAACCATGAAAACGACACCCATGACGGAAAATCAAAAAAATTTCCTCGGCGCCATCTTGGATTTTCATTTTGACCTCATTTTTGTAACCAGCAACCCCAAAAACCATGAAAACGACACCCATGACGGAAAATCAAAAATTTTCCTCGGCGCCATCTTGGATTTGCATTTTGACCTCATTTTCGTAACCAGCAACCCCAAAAACCATAAAAACGACACCCATGACGGAAAAATAAAAATTTTCCACGGCGCCATCTTGGATTTGCATTTTGACCTCATTTTCGTAACCAGCAACCCCAAAAACCATGAAAACGACACCCATGACGGAAAATCAAAAATTTTCCTCGGCGCCATCTTGGATTTTCATTTTGACCTCATTTTCGTTATCACCAAGCCCAAAACCCACGAAATCGACACCTATGAAGAAAAATATCGCTCGCTCACTCGACCCCGCCATACCCTTCTTGTATACCTCCTACTATACACACACACACACACACACACACACACACAACAACATACGGCATTTTCTTACGTGACGATTTCTACCAAATCGCACTTCCAAAATAGAAAATTATCTTTATTTTAAAATCAAATTGTAGGTAGGTACCATAGGTTACCATGAAAACCAATAATAATAATATGAAGTAGTGAAATCCCCTAAATGAAAGAATTTTCGGAATCGGATCAGTAGTTCCGCAGATTATTACCCTTACATACAACATTAAGTACAAACAAAGAAACTTAACTTTAAATAATATGAAGACGAAATAAATCTTAATAAACAACCAACGTCAAAAAAAACTCTTATCTTAGTACAATCAAAAAGTTTAATCATTTTAATATAAATACTGGATCGAAATGTGGTAGTCTGCGTATATCTCGGAAATATATTCACGTAATAACTCGGGAGCGCTTGCGAAGCAAAGTGATACGTGCTCACGCTGGGAGAGCCCTTTCGTTACTGACGGGATCGAGTTTGCGCGGTCGATTATATAGTTCACTTTGCATTTAATTTACGAAATGAAGTTATTGTTTATTTATAAATTAAAATTCAGATTCTATTAAAAAGCCACCTTGAGATTAAGAATTATTTTTTTAATTTTCTTTAAAGTGTTTCTAAGGTATAGAAAAAAATACTTATTTGTCACGACGTTTTCCACAAATTACGTTTTTTCAACATTTTTTTTCTGCTATTTTTCGTATTGAAATCAATAATGTTTCTTGCTATGTTACGAGTAGACCATATAATGATGTTATTCATATTTTTTAATGTTCAGAATATTTTGTAGTTCTTTGTTCAGCGAACCACAAACATCACTCTCTCGTTACTTTTGCGGAAAAGGGGTTTTGAATATGGGTGATTGCCATTAAGGGCGCGTTTGCATTTCAGGCAAAATTATGCTGTTTTTCAGTACATTTTATGGCATAACCAAACAAAATCCAATATAACTAATGACTACTTCGTATAGATTGGTTCTTCATCTTCAAATGCTAGGTACTAGATCAACGAAAATTTTAGTTTTTTATAATGTAAAACCGATCTGTCGTTGCCATTTTTCACAAAATTAACGATACCGGGTTGAGTTTAGGTACATTTTTTGTGCTATTATTAACATATTTTACTATTTCTAAAAATACTATTTGTTGGCAAACATATTCAATTCTTAATACTAGGATTTTTTTTTAATCTAAATGCTTTATATAGTCGCAGAAAAAATGAAAACCGAAACTTATTTTTTCACATTTTTTTCTCTTATGGATGAATCTTAATCGATTGCGTTAGGGGTTATTTTATTTTTGATACCCGTCTTGATTTATTGCAAAGTATTTCGAATGAAACTAGTCCGCGCGCGACCCCCGTCGAGAGTGGACACGTATCGCCTGTTTGGAGCGCCTCGAGTTGAAAAAGATCGCTGTACAAACACAAAATATTCGATAAACCAAATTTGATACTTCACAAGGTAGATTTTTATTCTATTTTATTTCGCTATAAAAAGTATGTAAGTAGGGTTTCTAAAAGTTGAGCCGAGCCGGGTTTCTATTCGTCCTGGACTTGGAGTGACCTGAAGGTGTACTTCGGTGACTGCTACTGGAACTCCTTGATGTGTTGTACTAGGTGAGCCGAGTTTGGGCTCGTTTTGTTAGTTATGATGAGACCTTACCTCCGGACTTGATGAAGTGACCTGCAGGTGTACTTCGGTGACTGCTACTGGATCTCCTCGACGTGTTGTACTAGGTGAGCCGAGTTTGGGCTCGTTTTGTTAGTTATGATGAGACCTTACCTCCGGACTTGATGAAGTGACCTGCAGGTGTACTTCGGTGACTGCTACTGGATCTCCTCGACGTGTTGTACTAGGTGAGCCGAGTTTGGGCTCGTTTTGTTAGTTATGATGTGACATTACCTCCGGACCTGATGGAGTGACCTGAATGTGTACTTCGGTGAGGTACTGGAACTCCTTGACGTGTTGTACTAGGTGAGCCAAGTTTGGGCTCGTTTTGTTAGTTATGATGTGACATTACCTCCGGACTTGATGGAATGACCTGAAGGTGTACTTCGGTGAGCTACTGGAACTCCTTGACGTGTTGTACTAGGTGAGCCGAGTTTGGGCTCGTTTTGTTAGTTATGATGAGACCTTGCCTCCGGACCTGATGGAGTGACCTGAATGTGTACTTCGGTGAGGTACTGGAACTCCTTGACGTGTTGCACTAGGTGAGCCAAGTTTGGGCTCGTTTTGTTAGTTATGATGAGACCTTACCTCCGGACTTGATGAAATGACCTGCAGGTGTACTTCGGTGACTGCTACTGGATCTCCTCGACGTGTTGTACTAGGTGAGCCGAGTTTGGGCTCGTTTTGTTAGTTATGATGAGACCTTACCTCCGGACTTGATGAAGTGACCTGCAGGTGTACTTCGGTGACTGCTACTGGATCTCCTCGACGTGTTGTACTAGGTGAGCCGAGTTTGGGCTCGTTTTGTTAGTTATGATGTGACATTACCTCCGGACCTGATGGAGTGACCTGAATGTGTACTTCGGTGAGGTACTGGAACTCCTTGACGTGTTGTACTAGGTGAGCCAAGTTTGGGCTCGTTTTGTTAGTTATGATGTGACATTACCTCCGGACTTGATGGAATGACCTGAAGGTGTACTTCGGTGAGCTACTGGAACTCCTTGACGTGTTGTACTAGGTGAGCCGAGTTTGGGCTCGTTTTGTTAGTTATGATGAGACCTTGCCTCCGGACCTGATGGAGTGACCTGAATGTGTACTTCGGTGAGGTACTGGAACTCCTTGACGTGTTGCACTAGGTGAGCCAAGTTTGGGCTCGTTTTGTTAGTTATGATGTGACATTACCTCCGGACCTGATGGAGTGACCTGAATGTGTACTTCGGTGAGGTACTGGAACTCCTTGACGTGTTGTACTAGGTGAGCCAAGTTTGGGCTCGTTTTGTTAGTTATGATGTGACATTACCTCCGGACTTGATGGAGTGACCTGAATGTGTACTTCGGTGAGCTACTGGAACTCCTTGACGTGTTGTACTAGGTGAGCCAAGTTTGGGCTCGTTTTGTTAGTTATGATGTGAGATTACCTCCGGACTTGATGGAGTGACCTGAATGTGTACTTCGGTGAGGTACTGGAACTCCTTGACGTGTTGCACTAGGTGAGCCAAGTTTGGGCTCGTTTTGTTAGTTATGATGTGACATTACCTCCGGACTTGATGGAGTGACCTGAATGTGTACTTCGGTGAGCTACTGGAACTCCTTGACGTGTTGTACTAGGTGATCCAAGTTTGGGCTCGTTTTGTTAGTTATGATGTGACATTACCTCCGGACTTGATGGAGTGACCTGCATGTGTACTTCGGTGAGGTACTGGAACTCCTTGACGTGTTGCACTAGGTGAGCCAAGTTTGGGCTCGTTTTGTTAGTTATGATGTGACATTACCTCCGGACTTGATGGAATGACCTGAAGGTGCACTTCGGTGAGCTACTGGAACTCCTTGACATTTTGTGCTAGGTGAGTCGAGTTTGATTGACCCTAGATAGGCAAAAAATATGGAGCTCATAATAAAAAATTGATAACTTTTTTTCATAATTATGAAAGTACCTACACCTTTAGGTCACTCCATCAAGTCCGGAGCCCAGGTCTCATCATAACTAACAAAACGAACTAAAACTCGGCTCACCTAGTACAACAAGTCAAGGAGTTCCAGTAGCAGTCACCAAAGTACACCTGCAGGTCACTCCATCAGGTCCGGAGGTAAGGTCTCATCATAACTAACAATACGACCCCAAACTCGGCTCACCTAGTACAACACGTCAAGGAGTTCCAGTACCTCACCGAAGTACACATTCAGATCACTCCATCAGGTCCAGAGGTAAGGTCTCATCATAACTAACAATACGACCCCAAACTCGGCTCACCTAGTACAACACGTCAAGGAGTTCCAGTACCTCACCGAAGTACACATTCAGATCACTCCATCAGGTCCAGAGGTAAGGTCTCATCATAACTAACAAAACAAGCCCAAACTCGGCTCATCTAGTACAACACGTCAAGGAGTTCCAGTACCTCACCGAAGTACACATTCAGGTCACTCCATCAGGTCCGGAGGTAAGGTCTCATCATAACTAACAAAACGAGCCCAAACTCGGCTCACCTAGTACAACACGTCAAGGAGTTCCAGTAGCTCACCGAAGTACCCCTTCAGGTCATTCCATCAAGTTCGGAGGTAATGTCTCATCATAACTAACAAAACGAGCCCAAACTCGGCTCACCTAGTACAACACGTCAAGGAGTTCCAGTAGCTCACCGAAGTACACCTTCAGGTCATTCCATCAAGTCCGGAGGTAATGTCACATCATAACTAACAAAATGAGCCCAAACTTGGCTTACCTAGTGCAACACGTCAAGGAGTTCCAGTACCTCACCGAAGTACACATTCAGGTCACTCCATCAGGTCCAAAGGTAAGGGCTCATCATAACTAACAAAATGAGCCCAAACTCGGCTCACCTAGTACAACACGTCGAGGAGTTCCAGTAGCAGTCACCGAAGTACACTTGCAGGTCACTTCATCAGGTCCGGTGGTAAGGTCTCATCATAACTAACAAAACGAGCCCAAACTCGGCTCACCTAGTACAACACGTCATTCTTGACGTGACGTGACGTGAGCTCCAGTAGTAGTCACCAAAGTACACCTGCAGGTTACTCCATCAGGTCGAAAGGTAAGGTCTCATCATAACTAACAATACGAGCCCAAACTTTCCTAACCTAGTAAAACACGTCGAGAAGTTCCAGTAGCAGTCACTGAAGCACACCTTCAGGTCACTCCATCAAGTCCGGAGGTAATTCGTAAAAATATAAAGAGCAAAAATATTTTTTTTTGTAGGTACCTAACATAATTTTATTACAAAGAAATACGTAAAAAAAATGAATCATTCAAAGTATCGAAATGTGTTCACTTGACTACTATTCTCGCAGTTAGTCGTGCGTACACTTGTGTGTATGACCCGTGTCAATGTAGTAGTTCGATTCTGTACCTATCAATTTTGCAAACGCGTCCTTAATATATACATTATTTTAAAAAATTGTTCAAGCAGTCGACAAGATGAAGAACCTGTCTCTTATAATAAAAATAAATAAGGTTCAAATTCTTCTTGCCTTTCCCACAAGTAGTGATCAAAAATGTTCAAAATGCCTTAATTTTGTGCACGGGCCCTTAATCGTCGTCGCCAAAATGTGGTATTTCCCTCTATATTATCGGCTCTCAGACGCGCGCACGTCCGTTTTCTTTCGAAGCTCAAAGCTAAGTGACTGTACGCGATGAGAGACGACACAATGCTTCCCTCTCTTTCACTCACAGACACTACAATAATTTATTACTAGGCAATTTAGGATTTTGGGTGTCATTAGGTGTGATGTGTAGTTCTATTTCAACAGTTAACTTACCGCATGATCTCTCAACCTATGTTTGAAATATTCTATCAAAACTTGAACGTCCATCATACTTTGACAGAAAATTCCTACAGTTTGAAAAAGCATCTGAAACACATTACACGTAAAAGTTTTTTTATCGTAATTAATGCATTTGCTACCACTTCAATAATTTCTATCATCGTTCTCTTGTCATCATCGAAATATTAGTAGTTATTTCAGTAGGACCCGAATACTGAAAAAATTTTCAAACCATAATTTTACACAGTCCATCCGTTGTTTCTTTTAGTCTTCCTTTTCTTTTATCGGTGAGTTCCCAGAGTCACGTTTAGACATCTGTTAAACCCTTTCTTTAGCCTATCTATTTGGGTAATACCAAACATCTTTTTCAGCTTTCCTATCTCAATGTTAACATTACCTTTTATTCATCACTTTTGTGGCCTAAATGTATCTTGAAAACATGAAGAACACAATACTGTGTAATTTACTTACTGGCATTTGATAAATGTTTGTGAAAATCTGGTAACAATTTAATATTTGGGTATAAGCACAAGAAAATCTCGTAATCAGTAGGTTGTTACACATATTTTTCTGTGCAAATAATAACTTAGTATTCCATAGCACGGTTTTGTCTGTCAATAATTTTATTGATCTTATAACGTAAATTGAGTTTACATCAAGGCACGCTGTACCCATGAAGTAAAAAATGTCATTCCAACGACTAATGGGCAAGAAAAGGTATGAGTAGACAGTCATAACGAAGTAGAATCCAAAGAAAGCACAAACACTCAACAAATTTCTGGTGATGAAACGTTTGAGACTAGCCTTATTATTAAGAAATCTGTGCACTTCTTGAAAGCGCAAAACAAATGAAACACTGTTCTTTGTTTGTCTGAGATTGATGATAAAGTTCATGATGAATCCCATACTCCGATAGCTAAACTCGAAGACTACTGTGAATATCAACAGCACCTGTGATCGGAATCTATCGTTGGTATCATCTAACATTATTTGCAAGCTCTGATAGAGATTCATTACTAGAAACGTTAACACACCAATGGTTAATATGAACTTGTTTAAACAATTGTTTGGATATATAACATTGTTTTTTATGTGGTATTTGGGATTGAGCAGTACAGTTTGCATGACATCTAGAGGGTAAAAAATTCGCTGAACATCCTTATCGATTATGTTTTTCAAAACAGTTTTATCTTCTTTATTGTTCTTGCTAATAACCTGTACGTATAGAGTCTTCATAGTGCTTAAAACTCACTACAGACAAGGCCAAGATCGTTACTAAAACAATATATTATTTAAGTCCAAAATCTAATTTGGAGTGTAATCAATCATAAGATTAATCCTTTCAACTGTGACATTGAAGGAGTTACTTACATTATCGGATTTAACTTTGTCGTTACTCGTAAAAATAGTTATGTATTTAGGTACAACTAAATTGACCTCCTTGTTTGTGTAGTTGTCAATAAGTGTGACTACTACAGTAAATTTGTATGGTGTTGTATGGTCAATACCACGATTAGGCGACAACTATGGTGATTATTTTCATTTAAAACTCATCCGTCTTATTCTGAATAAATAAATATCGCTGGACATTACACAGAGCGCCGTTTAGTGCTACATTAAGCAACAAGGGTTGTGTCGTGGATACCAGATTGATATACTACATAGATCCTTTTTAGTTTGTAAATATATACTTATTATACATTTAAACATCCATGACTCGGAAACTAATTATGTCCTTGCTCATCACACAAACATTTGCTCCTACTGGGATTGGAACCCGGAACCCTAAGAACGTAAGACAGCCTCACTACCGCTGCGCCATTCGGGTCATCATAATTTATACTCTTGTGAACTATTTATTTAAAATATATTTTTACAATCTGGTTAAACATAATTATTTTTGCACATGGTAATAAATTAAATTGTCCAGCAGTAGGACAGTAAGGGCTTATAAAAACGACATCGACGTTTTCCCCCAACTTATAATGTGCTTGCCTACATAGTGTGAGTTTTATACAAGTACTAGCTGTTGCCCGCGGCTTCGCCCGCGTGAAGTTCGGTAACTGTCCCACTGAATCATATTAGAAGAATAATTAGTATCCTACATGTTAATCCAGTTTATAAACTATGTGCCGAATTTCATAATAATCACAATTTATCACTATCATCACAATCACCATCAGTATCACAATCACCATCATTATCACAATCACCATCAGTATCACAACCACCATCATTATCACAATCACCATCACTATCACAGTCACCATCATTATCACAATCACCATCACAATCACCATCACTATCACAACCACCATCATTATCACAATCACCATCACTATCACAATCACCATCACAATCACCATCACAATCCCCATTACCATCCCTATAACTATCACAATCACGGTTACTATCACTATCACTACCACAACCACCATCATTATCATAATCACCAACATCATTACAATCACCATCACCATCACAATCACCATCACTATCACAATCACCATCACCATCACAATCACAATCACCATCACAATCACCATCACAATCACCATCGCAATCACCATCACAATCACCATCACAATCATCATCATAATCACCATCACAATCACCATCACAATCACAATCACCATCATAATCACTATCACTATCACTTTCATCATTATCACAATCATTATCATCGTAATCACAACTATTATCATCGTAATCACAATCATCATCACTATCTCCATCCACGTCATCTTAATAATTATCATCGTAATCACAATCATTATCATAATCACAATCATTATCATCTTAATCACAATCATCATGATCACAAATCACAATCACCATCACAATCACCGTCACAATCACTATCACAATCACTATCCTCGTTATCATATTAATCATTATCATCGTGATCAACAATCATCTTCATCATTATCACAATCATCATCATCGTTATCACAATCATCACAATAAATCAACAATAACCCTATAGTGCTTTGTGTGGTGTTGTGTTGTGTTTTCGTTATGCCTGGGTAAGTAATTAACATTTTTGAATGTAGAAACCGTCTAATTGTTAGAGATTTCGGCCAGAAATAGTCATTTAAAAAAAAACCGTTCAAGAGACGCTGATACATTTCGAGGTATTTTGGCACTAATTATTGATAGAAATGCAAACTATGGATAAAGTGTGTTCTTTATGTATCGTATTATATATATTAGGCGTTTAACTTTAATAATATCGTATTTGGTTGTGTTCAATTCAAAATTCTAATTACGTAAAACTTTCGTGAGCCGCGGCTTGCCGCTGGCCCAATCATAGAGCCGGATTTTGAATGCCGTCGACGCGCTTGACCAATCAGCGCCGTTGTTTACTAGATTTTTTAGTGAAATTGTTCGTTTTGATTATTGATTTTAATTAATGTTTTTGTTAGACAGCATGCATGTTTTATACGCCTAATGTTTTGTAAATGTCTTCAATATGTGGAATGTTATATTATATTTCAAACTGAGGCAACAGAATATAAACTGTGAAGCAATGTTTGATTGGGTGTTTTTACGCCTGTTTTTAAGTGTCTGCTTTGTTTATTTTATACTAATTAACTAATATTTTTTAACAGCTGACACTCTTTCGGTGTCAAGTATGTGAACCAAACATTATTATAAAAGTGTAACTCAAGCCAGTTATCTTCGAGCTTTCTGAGAATTGAAGCGTAAACAAACCCATTCTTTTGTTTAGAATCCGGCACTCGTAAATGACGTCATGTTTTGTTAGGCTTGTGAGATGAAAAAAATATACTACGGGCTGTATTCTTTTGATTGATTTATGTGACTTCATGTGTACTAGTAGAAAAAAAACAATAACTTTTTGAAACAACGGTTTACTTTTTTTATTAAAATGACCTTTACACAAGAAACTGGTAAAAATCCCTAACACTGAACACACATTACAATTACTAATACATCACAAGGCAAAACTATACTAAACCATACATAACCTGTTAGCTAATTTAATGACAATTCCAATGATATAACTGGTAGCGAGCTAACTAACGGAATTTCGGAGATATTGTCGTTTTAATCAGGCGTGCCGAATCGTAAATAATTGGAATACTTTTGGACATAAGTGGTAGATAAAATTTGCGTCCGTAGACGAATGATGGGGTATAGAAGTTGAATCCGCCACCTTCTGGATCTCAAAATAAATGACATTTTCGTAATCAGCACCCCCGACAATCTCGGTATCGCCACCCATATTGATTTTTAGACATTTCAACCCCTTCGCACCCCAACAGGGAATGATGGTATTTCAGGTCCACCACATTCAATCTTAAAATCGTTGTTTTTGTAATACACCCGACCCAATTCACCACACAAACAATACCAATGTTGAATTTTAGGCTTTGTTACCCCATTTCCCCCTTTAGGGGTTGAATTCTGAAAAAACCTAAAACACAAATGTTAACTCATTTATCGATAGGAGTACTCCTGTTAAGTTTCGAATAAAGTAGTCTAACTAATCTTATTTCCCCATGTAATCTTTGGACCCCCGTTTCAATCCCTTAGTGGGTGAATTTTGAAAAATCCTTTCTTAGTGTACACCTAGACTACATAAGAAACCAATGTGCCAACTTTGGAATCTCTAGACTCAGCGGTTTGAGCTGTGCATTGATTTTTAGACTTTGTCACCCCATTCTGAAAAACCTTGAAACCCATTTCTACTCATTTATCAATGGGAGCACTTCTGTGAAGTTTCGAATAAAATAATCTAACTAATCTTGTTTCCCCATGCAAACTTTGGTGCCCCGTTTAACCCCCTTAGGGGGTGAATTTTGAAAAATCCTTTCCTAGTGCACCCCTAGACTACATAAGGAACCAATGTGCCAAATTTGGAATCTCTAGACTCAGCGGTTTGGGCTGTGCATTGATTTTTAGACTATGTCACCCCATTTCCCCCTCCTAGGGGTTGAATTCTGAAAAAACCTGAAACCTGTTTCTACTCTTTTATCAATAAAGCACATACACAATACTTAATATAAAAAGAGACAAAATAAGGAGGAAAACATAATATGTGCTGTGTGCCTCACGACTGCGCCAAAAAGGTCCATTTCAGCATTCACGCCAGACAGGTGATACTGTCTGACGCTGGTCTTCCAATGAACCTTGAGGGGGAAGTGCCGGAAAAACAGTTTCAAACATAATATACTATAGATAAATGGTTACAAATAAATAGATAACGAGTAAACTAATCAAAAAAAAAAAAAAAAAAAAAAGGTAAATTGGGTAAATTAGTCAATTAATTAATTTTTTCTTGCAGTCAAGTGTTTTCATCATTACCCTACCGTGAGGCAACTCGAGCGATTCGTCTCGCCGCCAGGGTCTAGACGAGCCTCTGGAACCTGGACGCGAGACCCGTTCCTTGAGTCCACTCAAAGCCTCCTGTGGAGATGGCTGTGCGGTGGCAGAGTCCGCCTAGCGATTTAACGCAGGCGGGACAGTTTTTTTTATATAAAAACATACACCTTTTAATTTATTTTCAACCGGTTCGTATTCGAACCTGTGTATCACCTGCCCAGTCTTCAACATTAGATGCCGGTCTTAAACTAAATTTAATTAAAGAACCTCGGCTTCGACACCTACGCTTAACTGGAAGTATATTGGAAATCATCGTCGGCTCCAGAACCGGGACCTTTCAAGTCCCTGGCGCCCATTTAATATCTATTCACATTCACAAAACTGGAAGGTTGTACCTTAATATTTTTGTAAGGACCAATTTAATATAAACTATTGAAAAAGGAACAGTACTGGGTTTATCTCCAATCCACCACAACCATAGTTCAAAACCGACTGAATTTAACGCTGGCTGGCATTTTCTTTTTTTATATTTAAGTTTATATAGTTTTTATAAATAAACTTTTGTTGTTTGAGATAGTATGTTGTTTCTTTGCCTTTTATTACCAACCCAACTGGCATCTGGGCTTTTGTTCCATTACCACTGGAGGGACAAAATCTCAAATGTAACACCCCATACAAACTTTGGAGCCCCGTTAAACCCTCTTAAGGGGTGAATTTTGAAAAATCCTTTCTTTGTGCACCCCTAGACCACATAAGGAACTACTTGCCAAATTTGGAATCTGTAGACCCAGCGGTTTGGGCTGTGCGTTGATAGATGAGTCAGTCAGTCAGTCAGTCAGTCAGTTTCTTCTTTTATATATTTAGATTAAATTTCGTCTTATTGAGTTGTAGAATGTGGGGAGGTATTTTATTGTAACATTTTGTCTACTGTAGCTATTTTTAAATCTGGTTAAACTAGTTGGTCCCTGTTTCTATTATTGAAACACAATTCAAAGACAATCAAGCTATGCTTATGAACCAAAGGTCTCGAAACTGCTTAGCTGAGAGCAAGTCCTTCTGACGCCCTCCATTCAATCCGTTCATTACTGTGGATGGCCACGAACACTACAGCCCATGAACAACTTTTGAGGCACACGCTTTGCACTGCTAATGGGGCATCCAGTCCAACGTAGCTCTTATAGTCAAGCCTGATGTTGATGTGCAAAAATAATAAGACATCAAAATACGATTCCGACGTGGAAGAAATTGAACTTTTAGAAGCTAATCTAAACTACTGTTTTAGTAGTTAGTGTAGTTTAGTTTAAACCTGATGTATGAATGTAGACAAGGCGAAAGGAGGTTGCAAGTGGTATTTTATGGTTCCTGCCTTCACTCTTGGGCAAAAAAAATCTTATATGAAGGGCGATATAATGATTTTTATTGGTACTAAAGTTACCGAAATGCAAACTGCAGTAGCACGAAGGTATAGTTCGCAAGCAAAGCTATGATACTCGGCAGTAAACCAGCATCAACGTAGAATAACCGACAGGCATATAGCTTGTTGAATCTCGCTCGATGTAGGCGCTTTAAATTCTTGCAGAACCTCTTCTCGACAACTGTAATGATAGAAAATAATGTATGTGTTTGTATTTAATCATTATATTGTATTGGATTGTTTACCAGGTTGTACAAACATCCAAACGAGCTAGACAACAAATGAAAAACTGGGTGCAAATACGTTTCACTCGCAAGAACTCGCCCAGGAATATAGTAGATTGTGCATATGCTCAAAAGCCACCCATCAACTAAGCACTTAATTGCATTCTTGAGGATCGAAAGTAAGTAACTTATTCAATTCAGGTTGAGACTCAGCACTTTTTGAACTTCAATAATTACATCAGACAGCTTCCCAAAATTCTCCTTCCGTCACTTTTTATTAGTACTTTTAGGCGATAATATAATTTTTTTTTGCAAAAACTAAAACCGACTTCAAAAACACAAAAAAGTGAAAAATAACTTTAGCTTCAGAAGTCGGTGTCTTTTGTTTAATTGATTTAGTTTTTTGTCACCAACTTCTGAAGCTTAAGTTATTTTTCACTTTTTTGTGTTTTTGAAGTCGGTTTTATTTTTTGCAAAAGTTTTTTATTTTTAACCGACTTCCAAAAGGGAGGAGGTTCCAATTCGATTGATTTTTTTTATGTATTACGCTGCCATTTGTGATCCGATTTTCGTGATTCTTCTTTAGTTTGATGCGAGATAGTTGCCATTTGGTCCTATAAAAATGTAACATAGTTTGACCCAGTAGTTTTCATTTTATGAACATTTTTACTTCAGTTGTGTGGTATAATTTCATGTATGTTCACCGATTTCTCCTCCGTTTGTGGAGCGATTCTCAAAATTCTTTTTTTATTTGAAAGAATACATTCCTAAAATGGTCGCATGTAAATTTGGTGAAGATCTAATGCTGATCTTCAGAGATATACAATGGAACTCTTCAAAACTAGATGGTAAATCGGTCGTGATTGCTGGAATCGCTTGGATGTTTATTGTTTATACAACATCATGACGTAACATCACGCCTGTATGCTCTGAGGGGTACGCAGATATGTACAATACACCCAAATTTCGACAGTTAAGGTATGTTAAGTTCCATTTATTGAGCATAAGCCTATTACCATGACATGTAACAATGTAAAATAAATGCATAGCAAATATTTGTATAGGATATTACAACAAAAAATGGAAAAAAAAAACTTTTTTGCAAAAAAATAAAACCGACTTCAAAAAACACAAAAACAGTGAAAAATAACTTTAGCTTCAGAAGTCGGTGACCTTTGTTTGATTCATTTAGTTTTTTTTTGTCACCGACTTCTGAAGATAAAGTTATTTTTCACTTTTTTGTGTTTTTTGAAGTCGGTTTTATTTTTTTGCAAAAAAGTTTTTGTTTTTCCATTTTTGAGTTGTTCCCAAACAAATATTTGCCATGAATTTATTTGACATTGTTAGCAATACATGTCATGGTAATAGGCGTATCCCCAATATATGGAACATTCGGATGGGATATAATCAAATTACCCCTCCCGCTCTGGGCGGAGCGGAAGGGAATGTCAGACTTTTACTGACTAAAACCCATCCATGTTCCTTCTTAGCCCTTTGTGTTCCAGGGCAGCAGTATTTCTTTAGAACAGTCCCGTTTGCTGACTTCTCTTTGAGGCGTGCGCGGAACACGAACGAACTGTCGAAATCTGGGTGTATTGTACTGAATTGTACACATTTGCGTACCCCCTCAGAGCATACAGGCGTGATGTTACGTCACTTGAGGCGCGCGCGAAACATGATCGCGCCAACTTAGCATACCAAACTGTCGAAATCTGGGTGTATTGTACACAACTGCATACCCCTTTAGAGCATACAGGCGTGATGTTACGTCATGACGTTGTATAAACAATAAACATCCAAGCGATTGCAACATTCAACGCACATTTGCCGTCTATTTTTGAAGAGTTCCATGGTATCTCTCCGAAGATCAGCACCAGATGTTCACAAAATTTAAATGGGACCACACGGGAAGCACCAGCTTTCAAATAAAAAAAAAGAATCGTCAAAATCAGTTCACCCAGTCGAAAGTTGGTTGGAACTTTTTGGAAGTCGGTTGAAAATAGTGGAACACAGCAGTCACTTAATGTTCTGTTACGTTAAAGCGCAGGCCACACCGCCAGCTAGCGGGCGGGCGAGCGAACTGAACCATACTTCGTTCGGCTTTTTCGGTAGCTCGCGGTGTGAACCCCGAAGTATGTAAAGAGGTGAAACGATGTTCGCCCGCCTAGCCCGCCCGCCCGCTAGCTGGCGGTGTGGCCTGCGCTTTAGATTTCTCCCATACCTGTACAATTTCGACTTAAAATACGTGCGCATGAATCGAGAACATTATTTATCGACCCGTAGAACTTCACACATTGCAGGTTCAAAGCGATTTGCAATATCAAAGACTTCACAATCCAGACATTAGACAAAAGTACTATAAGAAATGTCAAATGCTGAAAAAAATAT
Source organism: Xestia xanthographa (assembly GCA_905147715.2). Taxonomy (NCBI): domain Eukaryota; kingdom Metazoa; phylum Arthropoda; class Insecta; order Lepidoptera; family Noctuidae; genus Xestia; species Xestia xanthographa. The sequence goes on from LR990644.1 coordinate 7,752,282, forward strand.
AGAATGACATTATTAATACGTTTCCGATGGCATAATTTCATGATTTTCCACCTTGAGCTATTCTCAAGCTATACAGACGGGCAAAGGATTCGTGGGAATCGCTTTCAAAGTGTTTCGTATTCATTCAATGACTTTCATCACGATTGCAATAAGCGTTTCGATAGCATTATTTATTAAAATTTGTCCAATATATAAAAATCTCGTGTTTGTACCATTTTAGTGCAATAGATGTCGTTGCATCTTACATTTGATGATTACTTCTTCTTGAACACTTTAAATTCATATATCTTTTGATAGCATTAACCGATTACGATGAAACAAAAACTAAATAATACCTCAAGATACGCACAATTTTTATGTATAAAAGTTATCGATATGGGTTTCCTACATTTTGAGTGAGGTGAGGAGTGTGCAGTGAGGAGGAGGTCATTAACGTAAATAGCAAAATCTCGAGCTTAAAACGGGAGCTAGTAGACCTTCATTAGGAATTCATGAATGTTGTCAATGAACGGGATCAACTAAGGGCGGTCACGGATGAGTTCAACTCTTGTAGCAACTTGTATGAGGAGGCTTTATGTAAAATTAGGGACCTAGAGGATGAATTAATCCATGCAATCGTCAAATTTTTAAATTTGAAAAAGGAAAAGAATCATACTCAGGCTATGGAAACTGAACATTTGTATAATGAATTAGTTAATACAAATTGCAACTTACATTCCATTATAACAATAGACCTTACAGAGGACTCCTTACTAAAGCATAACTACAGACATAAAATTAGTCAAAATAAAATTAAGAAATATGCACGATTAAATAGAATAATTAAAAAATGTAATAAATACAAGAAACAACAAAAACACCATTCCAAAAATATACAATTAAGGAAAGAACGTGTTTCTCTAGTTAATAAATTAAATAACTATCAGATTAAATTAGAAGATAGTATAAATATTTATGAAATTGACACTCAGCACTTACAATCAGAAATACAGGCTCTTAATAAGTCACTAAAATCTTTATTATAATAAATATGAACGCTCTCAAAATCAAATTAAAGAGCATATTCTTGCTACAAATGCATAATGGACAATGGATAATGGTAGACAAAGTGGACTCGCTGACTCTCACCAACACTCAGTGTACTTGTCAGAGGGAATCCAGCAATGATGCCCTCCAGCTTGAGGCAACGGAGGACCCGTCCCTAGCTGTGAATACTCAGGACTGTATTTCCAGCCAAGATACAATACCCGACTTATGTAACTTTGTCTCACCTAATAGTCTTGGTTCTAATCTTTCAGTTATGTTCTCTGATAGTATAGGTAGGGAAATTAATCAGTAATAACCTGAATTATTGTACCCAAAATAAATGCATGCCAGGTTCAACTTACAAACAAATTATATAGTTCTAAGATTAAAAAGGAAGACATCACTGACTGTGTTTCAGAGTTGTTAAAGTTAAATTGTTATAAAATAATATTGTGTGCTTTTCTATTTTTTGAAAATTTGGGCGATAGGAAAAACAATTATAAACATGTTAAATAACCATGTACATTTTTTAGTAGTAGACTTATATATCTGGATATCAACACTATTGTTGGTAAACAGAAGTCGATACGGGGTAAGGTGTATCTAGCTATTAGATGTAGACACTAAATAACTCGGCTATTAGCTTATAATATTCACACAGACATAAATAGTATGTCTAAGTTTACTTCTATTATTAACATTGCAACTATTAGTAATACTAATGTACAGGTGACTTTAAATGAATATAGCATTAGTGCTATAAATGTTTACAAACATTGTACTGAGGAGGATCCATGTGTCACCGTGGAGAATTCTCAATTAGGGTCTAGGTTTAGTGATAGGGTCTTGTTGTCTGAGGATGGTATGGGAGTCTCCGGTCACCCAAATATTAATTTAAACTAGAACGTGAGACAACAGAAGGTTCCATTAACAATATTGTTAATCCTACCAACGTATCTTCTTGCACTCAATTAGTTAGTAAAAAAGGGCCTCAGCAGAACACTTTAAAATTATTCCACCAAAATATCCAAGGCATTTCTTCCAAATTATTAGAAATTTAATTGTTTTTAGAAAATAGTAAGTTTGACATTATCTGTTTTACTGAACATTGGCTAAAGGATTACCAAATGCTTTTAAATTATGAGAACTATATGGTGGGTAGCTGCTTTAACCGTAAAACTATGCTTCGTGGAGGTTCCCTAATATTAATAAAAAATCGTTTTAAATATAAGCAACGTAATGACAAAGTAGGTCTCTCGGTTCAACATTGCGTCGAACTGTCCTGTGTTGAGCTAGATAAACATGTAATTGTGTGTGTGAACAGACCCCCAAACTATCAAAACTTGTCTTTATTTGAATCAATAATGGAAGATGTGATGAAAAAACTTGCAGCCAGTAATAAATCTACAATTATTTGTGGTGATTTCAATATCAATATTTTAGAAGAATGTTCAAATAGCAGTCGATTATTAAATCTTTTTAAGTCATTTGACTTGACCAACACTTTTATAGAACCTACTAGAGTCACTCCATCTTCTGCTACTTGTATAGATAATGTTTTCTGTGATTGTGATTACATAGATAAAGCAATAATAAATTGTCTGCCTTCTGACCATTGCGGACAAACTGTAACCTTTAGGTGTAATACACCCCCATTGCAAAAAGTTCAAATTAAATTTAGACCTATAACTTCTAGCAGATTAAATAGGTATAATATTTCGCTACAGAATAGGTTAAGTGTTATGAGCCTTGACGATATTAATATAAATCAATTGTATGATCGTTTCTTTTCAATAGTTCACACGGAATTCAATAAAATTTTTGAAAAGAAGACAAAAAGTATCTGCCCTAAATTGATATTTAGTGATTGGGCAACTAAAGGTATCAGAAAAAGTAGGGAAAGACTATTTGAGCTTTATGGCCTTAAGCCTTTTATAAACACTGAAACTTTTAACAAGTATGTTGCTAAGTATTCAAACATTTTTAGAAATACATGCAAGGTTGCTAAAGCCCTGCATATTAGCAACAAGATCAAAACAGCAGAAAATAAAATAAAGACAGTTTGAAAAGTTATAAATAACGAGACTAACAGGAAGAAAATACGCAACACTAGCAACACATTAGATACAGCATGTGGTCCTAAAAGCTCTAATCAGGAAGTAGCTCAAGAATTTGTACATTTCTTTACCGAAATACCACTAAAAACTACGGAGGCTCTTTTCCACGCCTGAACTCTCAATTGGTTTATTAAAGACGAATGTGTCTGGCTGCCTGGCTGAATTTAAATTTAAACACATTAACCGTATGATAGTTATTAAAGCTTTCCGCCAAATAAAAATCAAACTAACCGAAGATCTATGGGGAATGTCTATCAAAGTTTGTACATCCATACTTGAGACTATAGCCCCTTACTTAGCTTTACTTTTTAATTCATGTGTAGACCAAGGAGATTTCCCAGATTTAATGAAATACAGTAAAGTCATACCTCTTTTCAAATCCGGGGACTGTAAAGATACTAATAATTATAGACCTGTATCCGTGTTACCAGTTTTAGCAAGGTTTATGAAAAAGTAATGCTTAATATAATGCTCTATCGTTTGAACACCAACAGAATCTTACATGGTCAACAGTATGGTTCCACCAAAGGACGTTGTACAACTGACGCCGGTGTAACCTTATTAAAGCACATATTCACTGCGTGGGAAGAGTCTCAAGACGCCATAGGAGTTTTTTGTGACCTCTCCAAAGCGTTTGATTGCGTAAATTACGACACATTACTTTTGAAACTTGAGCATTACGGCCTGGGCAAACTTGCACTTAATTTGGTAAAATCTTATTTGAATAATAGACAACAACATGTTCAAATAAATGGTGTTAATTCACAGGGGTTAATAGTAAAAATGGGGGTTCCACAAGGCTCAATATTGGGTCCTTTCCTCTTTCTAGTATATATAAATGAAATGAAAATATATTTTGAGGTTGGTTTTTCAACAAATAGGGTAGATACCCTATTTGTTGAAAAACCAACCTCAAAATATGGTGTTATTTGCTGATGACACTTCCCTAATTTTCAAGATAAATAGGCGGGCCCAAAATCTAGATGACGTGAATAATGCCCTACTTCAGGTCCAAAATTGGTTCACAGCAAACAATTTCGTACTAAATGAAAAAAAAAAAAACAAATGCATAAGATTTGCTTTACCGAATGTTAAAAGTAGTGAATGTGATATAATGTCTTATGGCATTTTGCTGTGGGGACGGGCTGCAGATATTGAGTCTATTTATTCTGCAGAAAAGAGCCATCAGAGCCATATATAATCTTCGTAGGCGCGATTCTCTAAGGGAACTGTTTAAGGATATTGGCATCATGACGGTTCATTGTCAATACATCTACGAAAACATAATGTACGTTAGAAAAAATCTGCACCTTTTTGGTAAAAGGGGTGACAGACATAATTACAGTACTAGAAATAGGGACCAACTAGTTCAGCCAGGTTTCAGACTCGCTAAAGTAGACTCATCTTTCATGGGGTACTGTTTGAGATGCTATAATAAAATTTCACAAAGTATTCTTGAACTCAATTAGACGAAATTTAAAACATGCATTAAACGCACACTATGTAAGCAAGCATATTACAAGTTGAGCAATTATATCGCTGACAAAAACGCTGGTGGTCCTGCTCCACAAGGACAGGGGCGCATAAATTGATAGCATTAAATTGTATTGTTGGAGCTGCTGAAGATTGTATAACTATCTTTGCATTGTATAGATTCAATCTCTTTAGTATTATATAATTGCATAGCCCATATTGTGTGAGTACTATGTACTAGAAAGCTATCATTCACTGAAAACCTACGTCTTTTCTTGACTTGAATGTGCCCTGGCGGTTGAGAGTATGTCATGCTCACTCAAATGTCTCGCTGATGGTGGCGCATGTTTCGGATCATTTAGTTCCCTTCAAAATGGTTGAGTTGAATGGTGATTATCCATGCGTCATGTCCGTGAACGGGCGCTGTCAGTTGTGACTGGTCATCTCTTAGTGGCTATGGCTTATTTGAATGAATTATTTTAAATTGTATTTCTTTTTTGTGTGTTTTTACCTTGGACACTTTTAACGTGCACATCTTGCTACATTGTTCTCACATAATATACCATCTCAACATGAATGATGTTACCAAGATTTTGTAACAATATTCTCATTTAAAAGAGTGTCCATGGAGTTTCTTGCCCGTTCTTCTTCATAGAGATCTACGCTAGGGAATGGGCAACTACAGTACTTTCACAGTTTTATGTCTTGTGACTGGGACTGTAGCTACATTTAATTTTCATCTTTGTTGCGACAATTCAAAAGTGCCTGTAACTGGCTTATTTCAAACTAGCTGTTGCCCGCGGCTTTGCCCGCGTGCAGTTCGGTAACTATCCCGCTGAATCATACTAAAGGGATAAATAGTGTCCTACATGATAATTTAGGTTATTAACAATGTGCCAAATTTCATAATCATCGCAATTTATTATTATCATCACAATCACCATCACTATCACAGTCACCATCATTATCACAATCACCATCACAATCACCATCACTATCACAACAACCATCATTATCACAATCATTATCACAATCATCATCGCAATCACCATCACAATTATCATCACAATCACCATCACAATCCCCATCACTATCGCTATCACCATCACAATCACCGTCACAATCACAATCACCATCACCATCACAATAATCATTAGATCACTACCACAATCACCATCATCGTTATCACAATCATTATCATCGTGATCACAATCACCATCACTATCACAATCACCATCACCATCACCATCACAATAACCATCACAATCACCATCAAAATCACCATCACAATCTCGATCACAATCACTATCACAATCACTATCACAATCACTATCACAATACTATCACAATCACTATCACAATCACTATCACAATCACTATCACAATCACTATCACAATCACTATCACTATCACAATCACTATCACAATCACTATCACAATCACTGTCACAATCACTATCACAATCACTATTACAATCACAATCACTATCACAATCACTATCATCATTTTAACAATCATTATCATCGTAATTACAATCATCATCATCACAATCCCCATCCTCGTCATCACAATCATTATCATCGTAATCTCTATCATTTTCATCTTAATCACAATCATTATGATCACAATCGCCAACACTATCACAACCACAATCATTATCACAATCACCATCACTATCACAATCACCATTACTATCACTATCACTATCACAATCAACATCACAATAACCGTCACATCACCATTACAATCACCATCACAATCACAATTACTATCACAATCATTATCATCGTAATCACAATCACCTTCATCGTTATCACTATCACTATCACAATCACCATCACCATCGCTATCACCATCACAATCACCGTCACTATCACAATCACCATCAAAATCACTATCACAATCACCATCATCGTTATTACAATCATCATCATCGTAATCACAATCATCATCATCGTAATCACAATCATTATCATCGTAATCACAATCATTATCATCGTTATTACAATCACAATCTCCATCACTATCACAATCACAATCACCATCACCATCACAATCACCATCACAATCACCATCACAATGACCATCACAATCACCATCATAATCACCATCACAATCACCATCACAATCACCATAACAATCACCATCACAATCACCATCACAATCACCATCACAATCACCATCACAATCATCATCACAGTCACTATCACAATCACTATCATCATTTTAACAATCATTATCATCGTCATCACAATCTCCATCCTTGTCATCACAATCATTATCATTGTAATCGGAATCATTATCATCGTAATTTCAATCATTATCATCTTAATCACAATCATCATGATCACGATCGCCATCACTATCACAACCACAATCATTATCACAATCACCATTACTATCACTGTCAGAATCACCATCACTATCACAATCACCATTACTATCACTGTCACAATCACGATCACCATGGCTATCACCATCACAATCACCGTCACTATCACCATCCCCATCACAATCACAATCACAATCAAATCACTATCACAATCACCATCATTGTTATCACAATCATTATCATCGTAATCAAAATCATCATCATCACAATCATCATGATCATTATCACAATCATCATCGTAATCACAATCATTATCATCGTAATCACAATCATCATCATCACAATCAACATCATCATTATAACAATCATCATCATCGTTATCACAATCATCACAATAAATCAACAATAACCCTGTATAGAAGTTGAATACGCTATCTTCTGGATCTCAAAATAAATGCCATTTTCGACATCAGCACCCCTGATAATCTCGGTTTCGACACCCATATTGATTTTTAGACATTTCAACCCCATCGCACCCCAACAGGGAATGATGGTAATTCAGGTCCGCCACATTAAATCTTAAAATCGTTGTTTTTGTAATACACCCGACACAATTCACCATACAAACAATACCTATGTTGAATTTCAGGCTTTGTTACCCCATTTCCCCTTTAGGGGTTGAATTCTGAAAAAACCTGAAACACGAATGTTTACTCATTTATCGATAGGAGTACTCCTGTTAAGTTTCGAATAAAGTAGTCTAACTGATCTTATTTCGCCATGTTATCTTTGGACCCCCGTTTCAACCCCTTAGGGGATTAATTTTGAAAAATCCTTTCTGAAAAAGTGAGCCGTCACGGGACGCTGCCATGCACCCCTAAACCCCATAAAAAACCTATGTGCCAAATTTGGAATCTCCAGACTCAGTGGTTTGGGCTGTGCATTGATTTTTATACTTTGCCACCCCATTTTCCCCTCATAGAGGTTTGTCTATGCATGGCATGTCGACGACCGGCTGGAGGCGCGCGGTGGCTGAGAGGGCGCGCGGGCTGCGGCAGCAGCATCGGGCGTCGGCGGCGGCTGAGGGGCGCGCGGGTGGCGGCAGCGTGAGCGCGGGCGCGCGCGCCGACCATCGCCTCACTTCTAAATTTTACCACGACGAAGACACTGCTTGTAAATCTTGTACCTTGGATTACACCAGATCAAACAGTCCACGTATTTTTATTTTCTTCTTATCTATTCTTTGCTCCTGTAACTGAGCACAAGGCGTAAACGCGCCAACATATGGTCCTTCGCAAGTTGAACATCACAGCGGGAAGATTTTGGCGTTTGCAAGAATACAAGACCCAGACGTTGGTGGACATTGACCCCGCGTCGCTTCGTAAAAAAAAAGCAGAATCATCGTCGCCTACGGTTGAAGATTTGAAGTCGCCACTGGGATCGTGGATAAGGACTCGGATATTCGTGAGATCGTTCCAATTATTCCTTTTATCTGTCTATTTCCTATTCATTATTTCCAGTTTCTTGTGTTTACAACGCTATTTTTTCTATTAGTTACCTATTCATTGCCCTATTGAGTTGGTTCATAGCGTATTTCATTCATTTGTCGTTTCAGTGCATCATTCATATTCGTGTGCACAATATTTGCTCGCTTAACTGCCTTTCTAAACCGGTTGTACAAGTTAGTGCGACGCATAGCGTGACCTTGACTCATTAGCAAGGCATCAGCTGTTCTTATTGTGCGTTGTTCAGTGCGCTGGATTATATACAGTCATTTTAGAGCTTATTTCGTTTGTTGCATTTTTACCGGTTTTTTTTTAACCGTTATTTTGAAATTTGAATTTTTCTGCTGAGTAATTATTGCAAAATGGCGGATAAATTAGTAAAGAAACGTAGTTCCATGAAGGCCAAGCTTACAAACTTTGCTGCTTATTTAAATGTGCTTAAAAGCTGCGACAATCTTTCCAACTTGCAATTAATCGAGCTAGAAACCCGTTTCGACAAATTTGAAGCCATGTACACCGAGTTTGACGTATTGCAGACGGAGATCGAGGTGTCGTCGGACACGCCGGACGAGGCCTACGCGGCGAGAGGCCACTTTGAGCAGCAGTACTACTTGCTGTTAGCGCTGGCGCGGAGTTTGCTATCCGGACCGGGTGGCAAGCGTCGCCGTAGTGACTCCGCAGGTTCCGTGGCAGGGTCAGAGACAACAATGCCAGGTGGGACTAAACATAATTTTGTTAGATTACCTAAAATAGATTTACCACGCTTTGACGGCAGTTATCAGTGTTGGCTTGAGTTTAGGGACACTTTTATATCTTTAATTCACGATTGTCCTTCTATCGACAGCATAAATAAGTTCCATTATTTACGTGCTTCTTTGAAAGGCCAGGCAGCCGAAGAGATTAAAAACATTGATTTTAAGGCGGATCACTATCAATTAGCATGGGACTTATTGTGTGAAAGGTACAATAACAGTCGTCTTCTCGTAGATAAACATCTGCAGGCTTTATTCGATGTTGAACCAGTCACTACTGAATCTAGTGTTGCTTTGCGTCATCTTGTGGGTGTAACTAATAAAAATATAAGAGCGCTCAAGTCACTGGATGAGCCTACTCAGCATTGGAATTCTATCATAATACACATGATGTCAAGCAAACTAGATTCAAATACTAGTAGATATTGGGAGGAATATCGAAAGACAGTATCAGGTCCTCTTACACTTGCTCAATTTACTACATTTATAAACAACAAGGCTGAATTACTGGAAACGCTGGAAGATAATAATAAGCACAGTAATAAAGCAAACAATAATAATAAATCTAAAAGTTTTGCAATAGTTTCACAGAATTTAACAAATAAAGGTAACAACAACACTAATTCTAGCTCAGAGAAGAAGAAGTTCAAATGTCCTATGTGTTCTGGTGATCATTTTCTATACATTTGTGAGTCTTTTAAAAAGTTGACAATAGAAGAACGTAATAAAAAGGCTAAGGAACTCAAAGTTTGCTTAAACTGCTTAAGGTTGGGGCATAATGAAAAAAGGTGCAGAATAACCCACTGTAGGTACTGTGCAGGTAGGCATAACACCCTATTGCACATGGAACGCACAGATACCCCTCCCCCACTAAACCCGATGCCTAGTACTTCCGAAAGTGTTGCTCTTTCTGCTAACGCTTCAGCTAATATGCAACCATATACTCGCTCTTGTGTTTTGCTTTCCACAGCGCTGGTGAAGGCAGTGAGTGCCAACGGTGAGAAGTGTGACGCAAGAATCCTACTGGACAGCGGTAGCACAGCTAATTTCATTACCGAGAACTTATGTGGTAAGCTGCGTTTGTCCCGAAACGGCACGGGCTCCACTATAACGGGTATTGGCAACCAAACTAGCACTAGTGCACAATCTTGTAGCCTAACAATCGAGTCTAATTGCGGGGAATATTCGGTTAACATTGACTGTTTAATTTTACCAGAAATTACACATCTTTTACCGTCAGCTCCAATTAGTTTAAAACAAATAACCATACCTGTGGGTATACAGCTGGCGGATCCAACATTTAATATTCCTTCAGCTGTAGATATATTGGTTGGTGTTGATGTTTTTTGGAGCATCATATCAGCCAACCACATAAAACTTGGCAAAAACCAACCGAGGCTGTGTGAGAGTAGACTAGGATGGTTAGTTTCAGGCTCAGTAAGCTGTAACTCACGTACGTCCCACTCACACTTCTGTAATCTGGCTAAAACTAAGCCCAGTACAGACTTATCAAAATTTTGGGAACTGGACACAGTGTCTGAAAAGCACTCTCTTTCTTCGGAAGAAAGGGCTTGCGAAGATAGTTTTCATAAGAACACAGAACGTAAGAATGACGGTCGTTTTGTGGTCACAATTCCTTTTAAGTCTGATCCTTCTGTGTTAGGAGATTCATACGGTATCGCAAAACGCCGTTTTTTATCTTTAGAGAAAAGATTTCAACGTGAGCCTAAGTTCAAGTCAATGTATTTAGACTTTATGTCAGAGTACGAGAGTCTAGGTCATATGACGAAAAATGAGTCTAGTTCAAAGCCAGCAGGTGAATTCAAATATTTTTTGCCACACCATGGGGTCCTGCGCGAGTCTAGTGCTACTACTAAGTTACGCACCGTATTTGATGCATCTGCAAAAACAACAACAGGTATATCTCTCAATGACTTGCAATTTGTAGGGCCGACCGTTCAGGACGATTTGCTTTCTATTTTATTACGGTTTCGACAGCATAAATTCGTGATCTCGGCAGATATCGAAAAAATGTATCGGGCTATTGAAGTAAATCCTATCCAAAGGTCACTACAACAAATCATTTTTCGTAAAAATCCTACAGAACCGTTAAAAACATACACATTAAACACGGTTACTTACGGTACAGCGTCAGCTCCATATTTGGCTACTAAGTGTTTAGTGAGCTTATCTGATAAAGCATCGAATCCTTTAGTTAAGCGTTCTATTCAGCATGACTTTTATGTAGACGATTACCTTAGTGGTTCAGATACAATTACAGGTGCATTAGACTTGTGTAAAGAGACGCAGGCTATTATGGCGTCCGCTAAATTTAATTTAAGAAAATGGCAATCGAACAGCCCAGAAATTTTAAAAGAATTAGGCAGTTCATGTAACTCAAGTCATGTAATGTTAGACCTTTCAGACAACAATACTCCTTCTAAAACCTTAGGTGTACATTGGTTATGCGATTCTGATAAGTTAGGATTTTCTATTAATATCGAATCCTGCAATAGCAAAATAACAAAACGACATATTTTATCTGTAATTAGTCAGATATTCGACCCATTAGGCTTAGTCGGTCCCTGCATTGTCGAAGCAAAAATATTAATGCAAAGACTATGGAAAGATAAATGTGAGTGGGACGATGAAGTGTCACAGGAGGTTACAGACTCATGGCTGACATTTGCAAGTACTTTGCCGTATTTAAATCACATAAAAATTCCGCGATGGATTTCATGTGATAACTCTATAACCCATGAGATTCACGTATTTACAGATGCGTCTGAAAGAGCTTATGGCGCATGCCTATACATTCGTTCGGTAACTAGTTCAGGTACAGTCGCTGTTCACCTGCTAACTTCCAAGAGCCGTGTGGCACCAATCAAGCCTACTACCATTCCACGGTTAGAACTATGTGGGGCTCTGTTAGGTTCCAGGTTGTGCACAAAGGTAAGGGATTCTCTCACGTTACCAATACACCGGTTTCACTATTGGTGTGATTCTACAATAGTGCTGGGATGGTTGTCTACACCGGCCCAGCAGCTTAAGCCTTTCGTTAGGAACCGTGTTAACGAGATTCAAGAGAGTAGCTCGGGTACTAAGTGGAGATACGTGCCGTCTAAGGATAATCCGGCGGATCTTGTCTCTCGTGGGCTGAAGGCTGATCTCATCAGCGGTTCTGCGCTTTGGTGGTCAGGCCCTCGGTTTTTATTAGATAATGAAAGTGTGTGGCCACAACAGCCAAATAAACACGTGAAACAAGATCTACCAGAAGTAATTTCCAACTTGGTAGATAGTCATAACAGTAATTCTAGTTCTAACCTAACATGTAGTTCAATCATACAACATTTAATACACAAATATTCTAACTTTAATTATTTACAACGCGTCGTAGCTTACATTCTAAGATTCATTCACAATTTAGGCACGAATCATCCTAAAACAATAGGTTCCCTTTCTGCTGATGAACTTAGAAAAGCTTTGTCTCTTATATTAAGTGTAGCTCAATCTGAAATGTTCCCAGATGAGTACACTGTCCTTAAATCCGGGAAGTCATTGTCACTTAAAAATAGGTTAATTTCTTTGACTCCCTTTTTAGACTGTGACAATATTATTCGTGTAGGGGGCAGACTAGATAACTCCCCGTACGAATACGACGTAAAACATCCAATACTACTCTGCAGTAAGCATCACTTCACGAAATTACTATTTCGAATGCAACATCAAAACCTCCTACATGCAGGTCCACAATCGCTTCTATCGACTATTCGTCAAACTTATTGGCCCTTGGGGGGCAGAAATCTTGCTAAGTTAACAGTAAACAAATGCATGAAATGTTTCAGATATAAAGCTCAAAATGTGCAGCCAATCATGGGACAATTACCAGACACTAGAAGCACTCTAGAGTTTCCTTTTATTAATAGTAGCGTCGACTATGCTGGGCCTATACTGATATCTGACCGGAAAGGTCGGGGATCTAGATTGATAAAGTCCTACCTGTGCATTTTTGTATGCATGGCTACCAAGGCTGCGCATCTCGAGCTTGTCACGGACCTCTCTAAAGAGGCCTACAGGGCTGCTTTAAATCGTTTTGTCGCACGTCGTGGCAGGCCACGTACGATCTTGTCTGATAATGGCACAAACTTTGTCGGAGCATGTAACGAGTTGACTAAATTTTTACAGGACTCTGATGTTGCAAGCGAAATAGCTCAGGAGGGAATACAATTCAGGTTTGCACCAGCGTACTCTCCACATTTTAACGGCCTTGCTGAGGCTGCGGTTCGGTCAACCAAATTTCATTTAAACCGACTCTTGCAGCTCACTCACTTTACTTATGAGGAAATGGCTACGTGCCTTACTCAAATAGAGGCAATATTAAACTCTAGACCCCTCACTCCTCTATCCACTAACCCTCTAGACCTCTCTGCCCTTACTCCTTCGCACTTCCTTATTGGACGCTCACTAATGTCGGTTCCAAATCCACAGGTCACGGATGCCAACATCAATCGTTTGGAGCGCTACCAAACTAAGTGCAAGTTTACCCAGTCCGTAATGCTCAAGTTTCAAAAGTAATGTGTCGTGATTTACGCAATCAAACGCTTTGGAGAGGTCACAAAAAGTTCCTATGGCGTCTTGAGACTCTTCCCACGCAGTAAATATGTGCTTTAATAAGGTTACACCGGCGTCAGTTGTACAACGTCCCTTGGTGAAGCCATACTGTTGATCATGTAAGATTCTGTTGGTGTTAAAATGATAGAGCATTTGATTAAGCATTACTTTTTCAAAAACCTTGCTAAAAACTGGTAACACTGATACAGGTCTATAATTATTAGTATCTTTACTGTCCCCGGATTTGAAAAGAGGTATGACTTTACTGTATTTCATTAAATCAGGGAAAACTCCTTGGTCTACACATAAATTAAAAATTAAAGCTAAGTAAGGGGCTATAGTCTCAAGTATGGATGTACAAACTTTGACAGACATTCCCCATAGATCTTCGGTTAGTTTGATTTTTATTTGCCGGAAAGTTTTAATAACAATCATAGGGTTAATGTGTTTAAATTTAAATTCAACCAGGCAGCCAGACACATTCGCCTTTAATAAACCAATTGAGAGTTCAGGTGAGGAAATAAGAGCCTCCGTTGTTTTTTGTGGTATATCGGTAAAGAACTTTACAAATTCTTGAGCTACTTCCTGATTAGAGCTTTTAGGACCACATGATGTATCTAATGTGTAGTTAGTGTTACGTATTTTCTTCCTGTTAGTCTCGTTATTTATAACTTTTCAAACTGTCTTTATTTTATTTTCTGCTGTTTTGATCTTGTTGCTAATATGCAGGGCTTTAGCAACCTTGCATGTATTTCTAAAAATGTTTGAATACTTAGCAACATACTTGTTAAAAGTTTCAGTGTTTATAAAAGGCTTAAGGCCATAAAGCTCAAATAGTCTTTCCCTACTTTTTCTGATACCTTTAGTTGCCCAATCACTAAATATCAATTTAGGGCAGATACTTTTTGTCTTCTTTTCAAAAATTTTATTGAATTCCGTGTGAACTATTGAAAAGAAACGATCATACAATTGATTTATATTAATATCGTCAAGGCTCATAACACTTAACCTATTCTGTAGCGAAATATTATACCTATTTAATCTGCTAGAAGTTATAGGTCTAAATTTAATTTGAACTTTTTGCGATGGGGGTTTATTACACCTGAAGGTTACAGTTGGTCCGCTATGGTCAGAGGGTAGACAATTTACTATTGCTTTATCTAAGTAATCACAATCGCAGAAAATATTATCTATACAAGTAGCAGAAGATGGAGTGACTCTAGTAGGTTCTGTAAAAGTGTTGGTCAAGTCAAATGACTTAAAAAGATTTAATAAGCGACTGCTATTTGAACATTCTTCTAAAATATTGATATTAAAATCACCACAAATAATTGTAGATTTATTACTGACTGCAAGTTTTGCCATCACATCTTCCATTATTGATTCAAATAAAGAAAAGTTTTGATAGTTTGGGGGTCTGTACACACACACAATTACATGCTTATCTAGCTCAACACAGGACAGTTCAACGCAATGTTCAACCGAGAGACCTACTATGTCATTACGTTGCTTATATTTAAAACAATTTCTTATTAATATTAGGGAACCTCCACGAAGCATAGTTTTACGGTTAAAGCAGCTACTCACCATATAGTTCTCATAATTGATAAGCATTTGGTAATCCTTAAGCCAATGTTCAGTAAAACAAATAATGTCAAACTTACTATTTTCTAAAAACAATTCAATTTCTAATAATTTGGAAGAAATGCCTTGGATATTTTGGTGGAATAATTTCAAAGTGTTCTGCTGAGGCCCTTTTTTACTAACTAATTGAGTGCAAGAAGATACGTTGGTAGAATTAACAATATTGTTAATCGTACCTCCTGTTGTCTCATTTCCTAGTTTAAATTATTTTTTGGAGTGAGGCTGGAGACACCCGTACCATCCTCAGACAACAAGACCCTATCACTAATACTAATATACCCTAATTGAGAATTCTCCACGGTGACACATGGATCCTCCTCAGTACAATGTTTGTAAACATTTATAGCACTTGTGCTATATTCACTTAAAGTCACCTGTATATTAGTATTACTACTAATAGTCGCAGTGTTAATAATAGAACTAAACTTAGACATACTATTTATGTCTGTGTGAATATTATAAGCTAATAGCCGAGCTATTTTGTGTCTACATCTAATAGGTAGATACACCTTACCCCGTGTCGACTTCAGTTTACCAACAATAGTGTTGATATCCAGATATAGAAGTCTGTCACTATAGTGACCTACTAAAAAATGTACATGGTTATTTAACATAATATGTATATAATTGTTTTTTCTATTACCCAAATTTTCAAAAAATGGAAAACCACACAATATTAATTTGTTACAATCTGAAATCATTCAATCATCAATTTGAATAAAGATCACGAAATAGAGAAGCCAGCTGTGAATTCCACAGAATGGCGGTAAATATGTGTGTGTTTTCCAGTGGAGTAAATGTGAAAGTACATATTATTATCGAGTTTCCTCCGTGCCTCGGAGAGCCCGTTAAGCTGTTAGTCCCTGCTGTCATTTGCAGATCTTTGACAGTCGTTACAGGTAGGCAGTGGCCCAAAAAAAAGTCTGACATCCAATCTTATCAAGGGGTATCGTATTACCCATTACTTACTGGGTTGTGGAGGTCAGATAGGCAGTCGCTCCATGTAAAATACTGGTATTCAGTTGCATCCGGTTAGACTGGAAGCTGACCCCAATATAGGTGGGAAAAGGCTAGGCAGATGATGATGATAAAATTTGAAAGTGCAGCGCTTTCTTCGGATTAATGGAATTTTAACCATATTTTGTATAGTACGATCTCGTGGGACAATCACCGGACTCTATGCGGACGAAGCCTCGGTCATACACAAGTTAATACAACTAAGGTTGTTATTTGACAATGTCAACTTGAACGGTGATACGATCAGAATATTAGATATGACAACTGTTGTTGAACTTCATTTTATTACTTTTCGGGTCAGTAAAAGTTAAAAGTTCCTAACATAGTTTCATAGAACAAGCTGTGTCGATTTTTAACAGTATCTTAAGCTGCTGTGGTAACACGATGGCGTCGAACAGACAAGAATTATTTCTGAACAACTATCTGCAAAACGATATCCAACAAATAATTTATCCTCTAAATTTCTTTCTACGTCTACTCTGTTCCTCAAAATATGACATAAAAAATAACACAATTGCTCCAAATGGTAGGAAATCAACACTATTTTCGGTTTCGGGCGTGTGTTTAATTATAGTGATCTTCATATTCCGTGTGTTTATTACCAATGATATAGATTCTTGGCACATCACACATCATTTTATGTCTTTTCTGACTGCCACGCTGTTTGCCATTTTTTACTATTGGGGGATAGTAATGATTTTTTTTCTTAATTTCGTAGATAAGTATGATAACATCTTGCTTATTCTCATGATTCAGAAGATACACAGGAGCATCGACTTCAGTAAACGTATTCGTAGTTTTATTATTTGTAATTGGATCTCTGTTATATCCGTTTTGTGTGTTAATATCGTAATTATAGCTTTTGCTACAACCTTTGATTGCTCTAAATGGTTTGATGTTATTAGTGATATCATATTCGTGACACTTGATTTGAATATAGTTTATGGTATTAGTGTTTTAATATTATTAGCAAAATATCTTAACAAATGGATCAAAAGTATTTCAAAGCTGAATGATGAGCAGGAACGCAATGAATATTGTGTGAAATTATTGGAAACGTTCGAAAATATTTTGAGTGCTTACAAATTGTACACAACGGTTTTTCAAGTACTGGTGAGTTTAAATTGAGGTTATTTGAGCGCCAAAATAATAAGCCTAGTAAGAGCTATCCCAGTCTGCTGGACAAAGGCCTCTCCCAAGATGCAAAAAATGTCTGTTGTTTGTTTGGTCTAGCTTTTTAAGATCGTCGGTACGGTACACATAATTATCGTTACCGGAATACCACTTAAGGTAAGCATCGGACGCATCGATCAATCGGAACGATGTCAATATTGATGTCTTCACAAATGATTGTATCACTCTATCTATTAATAATACCCGCATCAAAATCCACTGCGTAGTTCTAAGCATACATAGGGACAGATCTAAGCATACATAGGGACAGACAGACGTAGCGGGGGGGTTTGTTTTTTTAAATTATGTAGTGATGTATGTATGTATGGTGTTTTTTTTTCCAGATTTTGTATTTCATGGTCGACACGTTTCTCCGCTCCATATTTAATTGTGAGTTGATATTGGATTTGTTCAAAGCTTTGGCAGTGTTCGAATGGACTGGGGTAAATATTGAATTGTTAATTTATTTGACTAACATCGGTTATTTTGCGGTAGGATTTTTAACAGTACTCCAAGAAAGATGAGTCTACTTTAGCTAGCCTGAATCCTGGCTGAACTAATTGGTCCCTATTTCCAGTATTATACTTCTCTCCGTTACCTTTTTTTTAATAAATAGATGCAACTGTTTTCTGACGTGCTAAGAGTTCCCTGATCGTGTCGAGTCGAGTCGGTCACTTTTCACTACGACGTTATGTAAGGGATGCACAAACGATTACCGCAATGTTCAGTACATTATGTATTTTATTCATTAAATATTTTCATTAACTTTTATAAAGACTGGTTCTTTTAACTGAGTACAGTCAATTCTGTTGAAAAAATTCTCTTATTTTACTACTAACTCAATGTAGAACTCAATGTAACGCACTCAAAACGTTGTGCTAATGGATGAATTCTATAGTACGGAGGTCGTGGAGGTGTTTGACGTAAAAAAACCCTTCATTAAAAACTTGTATTTAGAAAAAAAAACTTGTGAAAAATTTGGAACTTTGACCCCCCAATATCTCCGTAACTAGAATGTTTTCAGGTATTTACCTCTAGGGTCTAGGTTCTAGACTAAAAAAAATTGCAATAAGGGGAAAACAAGAACCTTTCGACTTCGTTAAGGGTCTTTTAACACCCTTGCAAAGTGGATTAGGCGTGAAAAGGTAACAAACAAACTTACTTTTGTATTCATAATATTAATAAGGAAGAATACACGGATACGTTCTGCAACTTTATCTCTTTTTTAATCAAAACAATTTTAGCATCATAATTTTGTGGTCAAGTGTGACTCATCCAAAAATAAGTTAGAATGGCTTGAATACCATTCGACTCTGTTTCTGGGAAGAATAATTTCTGAATCGTGATCTTTTGTTTTTTGATGATATTTGATTTTTTTTGATGAATTATAACAATAGGCTAGTTTCCACCATCAATAAATTGCAAATCTATTTAGTCCGTCGTTAGAGTATTGGAAAATAATGGACAATGAATATTGACAAAGATAAAACGCATCAAAACTCGGGAGTGGGGGCTCGTTACGTCACAACGCACTAAAAATTATAGCACGGCGTGACGTATTTTTAAAAGCGTTGTATCTTCGTCAATTTTGGTTTACGTAACAAAAAAAAAAAATATGTGTCTATATAAAATATTTTTTGATAATCCAACTAACGGACTTGTTCAATTAAAAATAGAACACAAGGTTTATGTTATCTGTAGTTTTTAAGGTGAAAGATTTTTTATCTGTGGCTCGCTCTCTCGCCATTGTAGCACCGGTGTACGTACCAATAAATTTCTCTATAATCAAATTAAGTGTTTTTATGATCTTCCCGATCATAAAATTGGTGCCGAAACAATTATCAGGGCGTGATAGTTCGATATACGTCTAGTGTTATCTCCGTGAAATTTGCAATATTTTCATCGTTTTGCCAATCCTAAAAATTGGCCGGCCGGCGGCGTGGCGGCGCGTCGGCACATCCACGAAATTGAGCAAGACGGCGATATCGCGTTTTCAACGAGAGCGACAGAGACGACAGATACGTGCGCGCGTGCCAAGGCAGAGCGAGAGCCAATACGCAGCTACAGAGAGTGCAAAAGAGTGCGAAAATTATTACTCATTACGTCATTTGACGTTCGCTCATCTGTCAATTAAAGCTGTCAAAGTCGACAACAAAACAAACAAAGCGACAAAATTACAAGCTTCAGTGTTATCTCACAGGAATTTGCAACCCGTGATTAGAAAATCAATTAAAATCAACGAAGATGTCACCGCCATTAGATACTGCAGCCCAGATAAGGAAATTAAAGGCTCAAATTGGCCAGTTCAAAGGGCAAATAACTCGCGCAAACAAATTTGCTACAGAGCAGCAAGAGCAAGTGCTGGTAGATGCTGACGGTGTCAAGATGCGAATACAAGTTCTTCAATCAGCGTTGCTAACATATAGGGACAATCAGTTGAACCTGCAGCTGTTGTTAAATACTTGCGACGATTCTGACATGGAGGAGGACGAAGTGGAAGAGTTGTGCTTTACAGCCATTAGTGAGCTGCAGAAGGCCGTGAATTCCACATTGGAACACAACAGTGTGAGCAAGGAAGCAAATCAATCACTGGAAGGCGGAATATCGCGCAAGTTACCTACGTTGGAACTCCCTACATTTGACGGGAAGGAAGTTGTGCAGTACAAAAGTTTTATTGATATGTTTTCAGCAGTGATCGGAAGTAATGATAGTTTAGCATCAGTGCAAAAACTATTCTATTTGCGCAAGTATTTGAAAGCTGATGCTTTGGCTTTAATTGAAGGGTTACCATTGGTAAATGAGTCATATACTCAAGCATTAACGTTACTTAAAAATAGATATGACAATAAGTGTATATTAATAACCCACCATATCAATATACTTCTTGATTTACAGCCAATTTCAAAGGGTACTGCTCAAAATTTGAGACAGTTGGTATCGCAAGCGCGACAACAAATAGGAGCACTTAAGGGTTTAGGTCAAAAGGTGGAATATTGGGATATGGTGATTGTGACAATTCTCATTAGAAAGCTTGATTCTTACTCTTGCAGAGCATATTTCACAGAGAGGGACCAGGCTTCTTTGCCAACCCTGAATGATTTCTTAGAGTTTGTGGAGAAAAGGGCCTTGAGCTTTGAAGAAAGCCAGCAAACTGAAGGTAAGTCACATCCATTTTCTAAAAGTCAAGCTCGTGTTAATAATCATGCAAGTGCCTCCCCTGTTAGTAGGCTCCTCACCCAGCTGCTGTGACATCACGCCGTAATCCCTGTAATCCTAATAATACACCCAAAAACTAATCCAGACTCTACAATACAGACAGAAGAACCGGGTATCGACCCAAAGAATCTTTTGTGTAATTTAGTCCTTTATATGCAAGTACATTGTATTGTATAACGGGCTGGTACCCGCCTCGAACTCCACGTCCAAAGCCCGTATTTAGCGTATGGTAAATACATATTTTGTTTCAATTATTCAATCAATGTTTAGTCCCAATATATAATTTAATTCCAGATGATCAAAAGCAATTATGCAAAAATATTCTGCGGGAGTATCGTGCGTCATTCAGCAAGATGAGTACATGTGGTTTTTTCTACGTCGATATTGATATACTATTACGACTAATGGCCCTTCTTACTCACTACACTGTTGTGCTATTACAGTTTGCATTTCTGTAATCCTGGTACTATTAAAGAGTTCCCTTGCTGTTGAAGTTTTATTTTATTATTTTCTAAAATATTAAAAAACTGCTTGGTTTTTGTTTGCATAAGTACACACAGCAGGCGTCAGTAATTATGTGCTAATAACCCCTCAATATGTTTATTGAAAAAAAAAAAACAATATTATATTAACAACTGACTTTTAAAAAATAAACACTTACTTAAACTTATTATTTTATTATTCACTAAAACAGTACATTGATTATAATAAAATGTTATGGCAAAAATACAAAAACCAGTTCGGGTCTGTAACGGATTTGAACACACATGTCTTTTGGGGAAAGTAACCACTTAATAAAGGGTATCAGGTATATGTACCTACCAGCACATATCCAATTGATGCACAAACACTGTCTTGTCCGGTCGTAGAATTCCCCCTTTCTAGTGGAGGATGAAAAACTTTCCACCCTGTTTCTCATGCAGAGCAGAAGAGCAGTACTAGCCCAATGATATCGGTACAAGTTGTAGCGGGTTCGAATCACGGCAGGCATATTACTTAGTGTAATTTAGTTCAAGTCTACTACTTATTTCTTATTTTATCCATTCGCGTAACACCACAAATCCCCCATAGCATTCTCATCTCAGTCTCATGCAAATGTACATACGGCTCTGATGGCTCTTTTCTGCAGAATAAATATAGACTCAATATCTGCAGCCCGTCCCCACAGCAAAATGCCATAAGACATTATACTATGAAAGTAACTAAAATAAACCAGTCTAGCGGTATCTACATCAGTATACTGACGGATTTTTCTAGTGGCATAGGCTGCTGAACTTAGCCGCCCCGCAAGAAATGTCAAATGATAACCCCATTGTATCCTTGAATCAAGCGTAATCCCCAGGAAAACCGTTTTATCTACGAATTCAAGGTTCTCTTTATTCAATATTATATCACAATCACTACTTTTAACATTCGGTAAAGCAAATCTTATGCATTTGGTTTTTTTTTCATTTAATACCAAATTGTTTGCTGTGAACCAATTTTGGACCTGAAGTAGGGCATTATTCACGTCATCTAGATTTTGGGCCCGCCTATTTATCTTAAAAATTAGGGAAGTGTCATCAGCAAATAACACCATATTTTGAGGTTGGTTTTTCAGTAAATAGGGTAGATCATTTATATATACTAGAAAGAGGAAAGGACCCAATATTGAGCCTTGTGGAACCCCCATTTTTACTTTTAACCCCTGTGAATTAACACCATTTATTTGAACATGTTGTTGTCTATCATTCAAATAAGATTTTACCAAACTAAGTGCAAGTTTACCCAGTCCGTAATGCTCAAGTTTCAAAAGTAATGTGTCGTGATTTACGCAATCAAACGCTTTGGAGAGGTCACAAAAAGTTCCTATGGCGTCTTGAGACTCTTCCCACGCAGTAAATATGTGCTTTAATAAGGTTACACCGGCGTCAGTTGTACAACGTCCCTTGGTGAAGCCATACTGTTGATCATGTAAGATTCTGTTGGTGTTAAAATGATAGAGCATTTGATTAAGCATTACTTTTTCAAAAACCTTGCTAAAAACTGGTAACACTGATACAGGTCTATAATTATTAGTATCTTTACTGTCCCCGGATTTGAAAAGAGGTATGACTTTACTGTATTTCATTAAATCAGGGAAAACTCCTTGGTCTACACATAAATTAAAAATTAAAGCTAAGTAAGGGGCTATAGTCTCAAGTATGGATGTACAAACTTTGACAGACATTCCCCATAGATCTTCGGTTAGTTTGATTTTTATTTGCCGGAAAGTTTTAATAACAATCATAGGGTTAATGTGTTTAAATTTAAATTCAACCAGGCAGCCAGACACATTCGCCTTTAATAAACCAATTGAGAGTTCAGGTGAGGAAATAAGAGCCTCCGTTGTTTTTTGTGGTATATCGGTAAAGAACTTTACAAATTCTTGAGCTACTTCCTGATTAGAGCTTTTAGGACCACATGATGTATCTAATGTGTAGTTAGTGTTACGTATTTTCTTCCTGTTAGTCTCGTTATTTATAACTTTCCAAACTGTCTTTATTTTATTATCTGCTGTTTTGATCTTGTTGCTAATGTGCAGTGCTTTAGCAACCTTGCATGTATTTCTAAAAATGTTTGAATACTTAGCAACATACTTGTTAAAAGTTTCAGTGTTTATAAAAGGCTTAAGGCCATAAAGCTCAAATAGTCTTTCCCTACTTTTTCTGATACCTCTAGTTGCCCAATCACTAAATATGAATTTAGGGCAAATACTTTTTGTCTTCTTTTCAAAAGTTTTATTGAATTCCGTGTGAACTATTGAAAAGAAACGATCATACAATTGATCTATATTAATATCATCAAGGCCCATAACGCTTAACTTGTTCTGTAGCAAAATATTATACCTATTTAATCTGCTAGAAGTTATAGGTCTAAATTTAATTTGAACTTTTTGCGATGGGGGTTTATTACACCTGAAGGTTACAGTTGGTCCGCTATGGTCAGAGGGTAGACAATTTACTATTGCTTTATCTAAGTAATCACAATCGCAGAAAATATTATCTATACAAGTAGCAGAAGATGGAGTGACTCTAGTAGGTTCTGTAAAAGTGTTGGTCAAGTCAAATGACTTAAAAAGATTTAATAAGCGACTGCTATTTGAACATTCTTCTAAAATATTGATATTAAAATCACCACAAATAATTGTAGATTTATTACTGACTGCAAGTTTTGCCATCACATCTTCCATTATTGATTCAAATAAAGAAAAGTTTTGATAGTTTGGGGGTCTGTACACACACACAATTACATGCTTATCTAGCTCAACACAGGACAGTTCAACGCAATGTTCAACCGAGAGACCTACTATGTCATTACGTTGCTTATATTTAAAACAATTTCTTATTAATATTAGGGAACCTCCACGAAGCATAGTTTTACGGTTAAAGCAGCTACCCACCATATAGTTCTCATAATTGATAAGCATTTGGTAATCCTTAAGCCAATGTTCAGTAAAACAAATAATGTCAAACTTACTATTTTCTAAAAACAATTCAATTTCTAATAATTTGGAAGAAATGCCTTGGATATTTTGGTGGAATAATTTCAAAGTGTTCTGCTGAGGCCCTTTTTTACTAACTAATTGAGTGCAAGAAGATACGTTGGTAGAATTAACAATATTGTTAATCGTACCTCCTGTTGTCTCATTTCCTAGTTTAAATTATTTTTTGGAGTGAGGCTGGAGACACCCGTACCATCCTCAGACAACAAGACCCTA
This sequence comes from Xestia xanthographa, assembly GCA_905147715.2. Taxonomy (NCBI): domain Eukaryota; kingdom Metazoa; phylum Arthropoda; class Insecta; order Lepidoptera; family Noctuidae; genus Xestia; species Xestia xanthographa. The sequence goes on from LR990644.1 coordinate 7,776,887, forward strand.
TCACTAATACTAATATACCCTAATTGAGAATTCTCCACGGTGACACATGGATCCTCCTCAGTACAATGTTTGTAAACATTTATAGCACTTGTGCTATATTCACTTAAAGTCACCTGTATATTAGTATTACTACTAATAGTCGCAGTGTTAATAATAGAACTAAACTTAGACATACTATTTATGTCTGTGTGAATATTATAAGCTAATAGCCGAGCTATTTTGTGTCTACATCTAATAGGTAGATACACCTTACCCCGTGTCGACTTCAGTTTACCAACAATAGTGTTGATATCCAGATATAGAAGTCTGTCACTATAGTGACCTACTAAAAAATGTACATGGTTATTTAACATATGTATATAATTGTTTTTTCTATTACCCAAATTTTCAAAAAATGGAAAACCACACAATATTAATTTGTTACAATCTGAAATCATTCAATCATCAATTTGAATAAAGATCACGAAATAGAGAAGCCAGCTGTGAATTCCACAGAATGGCGGTAAATATGTGTGTGTTTTCCAGTGGAGTAAATGTGAAAGTACATATTATTATCGAGTTTCCTCCGTGCCTCGGAGAGCCCGTTAAGCTGTTAGTCCCTGCTGTCATTTGCAGATCTTTGACAGTCGTTACAGGTAGGCAGTGGCCCAAAAAAAAGTCTGTCATCCAATCTTATCAAGGGGTATCGTATTACCCATTACTTACTGGGTTGTGGAGGTCAGATAGGCAGTCGCTCCATGTAAAATACTGGTATTCAGTTGCATCCGGTTAGACTGGAAGCTGACCCCAATATAGGTGGGAAAAGGCTAGGCAGATGATGATGATAAAATTTGAAAGTGCAGCGCTTTCTTCGGATTAATGGAATTTTAACCATATTTTGTATAGTACGATCTCGTGGGACAATCACCGGACTCTATGCGGACGAAGCCTCGGTCATACACAAGTTAATACAACTAAGGTTGTTATTTGACAATGTCAACTTGAACGGTGATACGATCAGAATATTAGATATGACAACTGTTGTTGAACTTCATTTTATTACTTTTCGGGTCAGTAAAAGTTAAAAGTTCCTAACATAGTTTCATAGAACAAGCTGTGTCGATTTTTAACAGTATCTTAAGCTGCTGTGGTAACACGATGGCGTCGAACAGACAAGAATTATTTCTGAACAACTATCTGCAAAACGATATCCAACAAATAATTTATCCTCTAAATTTCTTTCTACGTCTACTCTGTTCCTCAAAATATGACATAAAAAATAACACAATTGCTCCAAATGGTAGGAAATCAACACTATTTTCGGTTTCGGGCGTGTGTTTAATTATAGTGATCTTCATATTCCGTGTGTTTATTACCAATGATATAGATTCTTGGCACATCACACATCATTTTATGTCTTTTCTGACTGCCACGCTGTTTGCCATTTTTTACTATTGGGGGATAGTAATGATTTTTTTTCTTAATTTCGTAGATAAGTATGATAACATCTTGCTTATTCTCATGATTCAGAAGATACACAGGAGCATCGACTTCAGTAAACGTATTCGTAGTTTTATTATTTGTAATTGGATCTCTGTTATATCCGTTTTGTGTGTTAATATCGTAATTATAGCTTTTGCTACAACCTTTGATTGCTCTAAATGGTTTGATGTTATTAGTGATATCATATTCGCAGTTTACTACTCTCACAGAAAGGAGGTAGGAAGTATTTAAGGTGAGACCATTAAAATTTTCGTTGCTAAATGAAATACTTTTATTATTCAAATTTCCTATTTGATTTTTCACATGACATTATTATTGTGTTCTAGTATAGTTGTAGTAGTATTACCTGATTTGATTGTTTCAGATTCTTGTTTCATTCGTATTTCTCATATTTGGTTTCTCCGTAAGCTTCACGATACAATTTCGAGCCAAACCACCATTTGAAGGTCCTTGGTCCGCTTTTATTACGACGTTAGTCATGATGACGTCAGAGTTTGATTATAATCAAACATTGAGTGCTGTGGATGCATCGGCATCAATCATTACATTACGTTTGATATTTGTGTCGTTTCTCATTCTAGTTTCAATTGTTCTCATGAATCTTTTAGTCGGTGTTGCCGTAAATGACGTTAATAATTTAGAAATTATAGGTAACATAAAGAGATTAGAGAAACAGGTGGAATTTATAACGTCCCTCAAAGATATTGTTTGTAACAAATTCATCAAAAAGATACTCCCAAAGAGTCTATACAAAAAATGGTTGAAGAACATAAAATGGGAGCACGTTATCGTTTTACGGCCACGTGAAGCTACATGCAGCAACTGTAACCGCTTGCCTGCTCGTTTAAAAGAAGCCATTTTTGAAAAGGTTCAATTACAGAAGACACAATCTGACGACCAGCAATGGCACCGGACCACCTAAGCCAGAGGGTCCGGATAATGCGTTGAACAAGATAATTGAAGATATTAATAAGATACGAGGTGATATAGAAATTATTAAAAACTTTATAGTTACAATTCAACGTCGTTCTTTTAGTAGTAATAAGTCTGCTCCATTACTAGTTATAAGTAATAATAATTAGAAAATGGAAGGAGGTATTATTTTTCGACTTCAACAGTACACACAGACGCCAGCACATCAAGCTACTACAACTCCAAAAAAATATGTATATTCTTTAGTAGATTTTTAACTATATCGCTAAAGCTTTAGGTTTAAGGTTGATTGGGAAAAATTGACAGTTTCGGGTGGCTTGGGTGCTGGCTGTAGTGTACCTATATCATTGTTCTAATAATACCTGCAGTGTTACTTAAGTATTGAACTCTTTGTAAGTAATTACCCTATCTTTTCTAATTAAAAGTATTATTTTCGCCGATTTTTTTCCTTTTTAAAAGTACTACCTTTGTATACAATTTCCAAAGATATAGCAAGTGCTTCTGCTGATCAAGAAGTCCTTGTTTCGCTTCCTAGATCAGGTTAAGCTTTACTGAAAATTAAGTTAATCAAAAAACTTTTCGGTAGTGATTCTTTAATGTCCTGAGAACTTTTAATCCAAAAATTTAATTAAATACCAATCAAATGTAAACGTTGTTTTATTTTTTAAAGTGGCAAATGTAAGCCGATCGAGCTAATGAAGTCAAGCCTGTCCATGTGTTCCTTTTGATTTAAAAGCTTTTCAGGTTTTCTTCTTTCCTAATCTGTTTTTTCTTTTTGGTAGGATAAACTTACTCATCTCGGGCTTTATTTTTTTCTATAATCAACTCATTATCTTTTTGTTCTTTTTCATTTCTTTTAGGTTCCACTTCTTTTCCAGCCCATTCCAGCGCTGATGCCATGATTTGACTGAATTTTGGGAATTAGGCGTGTTTAATTCCAAACGATCATGGATACCATGTTACAGGTGGAAACAAAAGTGGAATTCTTTGAATTGACACATTTATGGAAATCGTAGTACAATGTCAGTTTTATTAGAAGTGGCAGTATTGGTAATATTCTTATAAGTGCCATTTACATAATATTTAGAAAACCAAGAAACAATTGAACTGACTTCCTTCGTTAGCAATTTTTTTTAAGCAAAAGGAATGTGTCGCGAATTTTCTCTGTACGCCAAAGCAGCTATGTTTCATTTTATGTGCGAAACTCATGTCTATACCATACATCTTTGCAAATCCACAGACCGTTGTTGGATAATATCCAACAATTTTGATTTTTGATTACTATCAGGAAATACTCTTTTATTAAGCGCTTCTATAGCAGCAATCTCGAAATCTGTCCACACATATTGTGGTCCAGATTATATTCATTAAACGCGTGTCGCGTTATTATCTCAAAGAAATTAAAATCAACAAAACTGAGAATTGTTATTACTTTTTAGGGTTCCGTACCCAAAGGGTAAAAACGGAACCCTATTACTAAGACTTCGCTGTCTGTCCGTCTGTCCGTCTGTCCGTCTGTCTGTCACCAGGCTGTATCTCATGAACCGTGACAGCTAGACAGTTGAAATTTTCACAGATGATGTATTTCTGTTGCCGCTATAACAACAAATACTAAAAACAGAATAAAATTTATATTTAAGGGGGGCTCCCAAACAACAAACGTGATTTTTTCATAATAATTGGTACTGAACCCTTCGTGCGCGAGTCCGACTCGCACTTGGCCGGTTTTTTAATAACAATCCTCAGTTTTGTTGATTAACAGCCCATAATTATTATTATAACGGTATAAATTTAAAAGCGCCTTCCTTATTACCCACAAAATCCATGTATCATCCACAATCATTTGCATATATGGATTGGGGCAACACATAAATGTTCCATCTGAAAGTCAATATGAGGAATCGTTATGCAAGCGCAGATTATTGTCGGTGCTGAAAACCAGGGCACTCTCATTTTCATCGACGTATCGTTCCCATCATAACCCGAATGGCGATATAGATAGGTTTTCCACTCTCCTCTTTTTTAGAATAAAATGTTGTTGCAACTGGCAAAAAAAAAAAAATACAATAATTATAATATATTATATTAACAAATGTTTAATGAATATAATTAAAAATAGAGTGTACTGTTATCTGTCTGTTTGAACAAATAATTAATTAGATCAGCTAGACGCTCTCGCAGCGATATATCTAAGTTTTTAGGAACGTAAACTGCAAAAGCACAACAGTATAGTTGGTGAGTAGTCCCAGCAACACTAGAGGCAAGGTAGCGTCGACAGAGGCCAGTCCACATAAGTCAACCTTGCTAAAATTTGTTTCACGTAAGCGTTGAATATTTCGGCATATTTTTTTCTCTTCATCTGTAAAGGTAATAATAAGTGACATAGTCATAAATTCTAAAATGCATTTTTTATCGTTTTAAGGATTCCGTACCCACAGGGTAAAAAGGAGACCCTAAATACCAAGACCGTGTCCATCCGTCTGTGCGCCTGTCTGTCACCAGGCTGTATCTCATGCACAGTGATAGATACAGTTGAAATTTTCATTTAAGTTACATTAAATAACCTACCAAACCTACCTGCCCATTTAATTACCTTTATTTAAATGTAAAATTACATTATTTGTACGCAGTACTCTATTTATGTAAATAATACGGTTAAAATAAAAAAGACAACAATTGATGTTGATATATTCTAACCAACGACGCGGGAGATCAGTTGTTCACTTCCTGCTTAGCTACAGAGTTCATTGAACTCGTCGTCGCACTTGCCGTTCGCTACGTGCGTTTTTCCACGTTAACGATACATTGAGTATGAGGAAATAAAACAAATCTTTATTGGATTCCTATAACGTTCCTGAAATAATTTCTTGTAGCGGTCATCTCAGTATAATATACTGATTTCCCCCCTTCAGTCTGCGGAAGGCTGCCCCATACACCCGTATACGCGCAGTGAAATGAACTATCTCATACACCAACAGACTTCATCCGTCGCGCGTCGTAAACCAATTACGAGTATCGACTATGCTGTTCAATACAATATACTACTTAACAAATAAAATTTGGTTAAAAATAAAAGTAACTATGAAAATATTATGTACCTGAACAGTTTGAACTTAAAGTAAGTGTACAGGAATCTTGAAATAAATTCAGAGCAGAGTAGAACATTTCACAACGCCAGCTGAACAGCATTTGCAAATACAGATTCTTTAAGATACATTGAAGATTAAAAAGTAATACCAGTGGAATAAACTGAAACAAAAACCCACAATAATAATAATAATAAATTTATTTCACAAGTAAAAAGGACTCATTAATACACAGAAATTAAATACATAGCACAAATGATAAACTAAAACACACAGAATACATTAAACAATAAAATAGGTACAACACAAAACAATAACCACACAAAACATATTTATACTGACAGCCTGAAGTCACTGCAGCGTCTGACGTATGGACAGTTGAGTCTGTCAGCTATCATCATCAGCACGCTGTTGGAGCTGCCGCGAACTCTGCGTACAGGGACGCGCACCGCTTACGCATCGTTGCATAAAGCACCGCTTACGCATCGTTGCATAAAGCACCGCTTACGCATCGTTGCATAAAAGCAGTCGACGCTAGTGACGGCAAACATGCCCGAGGCACTACAATGTTGCGGCAGCCCCATCAGCGCTCTGAATGCGTTGTTATATTGGATGCAGAGGGCTTCGTTTGCTTTTTGAGAGTGATTCACCCACAGGCTGCACGTGTACAGAGAGGTACAATAAGTGTACGAACACAGTGGCCGCTCGAATCGAGCGTGCGGCGGGGCGGCGCGTGCAGCGTTCATGTCAAACACATGCATTTATATGAGAGTGGCCTGAGTAGACGCCCGCCGCGGGGCGGCTGCAGCGTTTGTGTTTGCGTCTTGCGGGGCGTCCGGCTTCGCGTCGCGAGCGAGTTCAAACCTGTTTGTTTCGGAGCGGCGGGTGGCGAGACGAGCGTGCGCGTGGTTTCGTTTGAAGAAATTATAATATGAATACAAAATAAACCTGAAATATGGTTATCTATTTACTGTTTATACAAAAATATAATAGTAAGAACAAGAGTGTGGAGAGAACTAGCAATAAAACTGGGAATTGAAAGTAAATAAATATCGATTTATTAACAGTAAACGTACTTAACAAGACAAGGTTAGGTATACGTAGGAAAAATGATTATAATTAATTATATTTTGCCAAAAGTAGTCTGAAAACTGCTGTCGTATATTTCTCGCGGCCGGCGGATTCACCCGAACCACCCCGAACGCAGAGCGTGCACTATGGCCACTCATTGAACGCGCGGTCGGCCGCTTGACGTCCCGCAGAACGCGCTGCCCAACGCTATTGCACTCAGGCCGTACACTAAGCCCTAAAAAGGGTCTGCTTGACTAACACTGAACAACGCGCAAACGACGCGAGTTATCATGTTACCTCTTACAGCCAAAGCCCTCCGCTCCCTCTCGATATCAGCATCATCTCTGAGACCTGCTGTTACTAGATGCCCCAAGTATTTGAAAAGGTCCAAGGGAACCCCGTACAGTTTGATGGGAGGTACTGCTATAGGATATTTAGAGCCGGCCTCAAAAACCATGAACTGATTTTTCGTCACATAATATTTAAGACCATGTTCTTGCGCATATGTCTCACAAATCCGCAACAATGTTCTCATGCCACAAACCGATGCGCTCAGCAACACCATGTCGTCCGCATAGCTAAGATTATTTAGGCAAACTCCATTAATATGACAGCCGACATGATGACTGCTGAGGGCAACAATCAGAGCGTTCACATATAGGTTAAAAAGTGCGGCGGAGCTCAACCCCGCCTGCCTCACCCCACACTCCAACCCATATGGTTCTGACAGTGAACCGGTCCACTTAACACTATTGATCTGGCCCCCATACCAACATTTAAATAAATTTATAAGTTCCCTGGGAAAGTTAATCTCCTTCAACTTATTCCAAAGAATGTCATAGGAGACCAGATCAAAAGCCCTGGACAAGTCAAAGAAGCACGCATACACAGGAGTATGCCTGTCCGTATAGTACCTGACGGCATGCTTGAGACACAATATTATAGCACTTTCTGTGGAGAGTCCTGGCCAAAAACCGAACTGGTTATCGTGCAGATATAGATATTCATTTAACTGTGTATCAAGCAAACCGTCAAGCACTTTTGCAATGACAGTCGCTAATGAGATGGGCCTATTGTTATTTTATCTGACAGGTCCCCTGTTTTATTTTTTACAACTGGCACTACTACTGTTCTAACAAGGTCAGATGGTAAGAAGGCATGACTGATACAGAGGTTAAAAAGCATTGCCAATACTCTCGGTAGGTGATGTCCAGCCTGCTGAAGATGCTCAGTGCTGAGATCGTCAGGGCCAGGGGACATTGACTTAACAGGAGCTAGTTCTTGTACCCACTTGACCATGACATGTCTCAACACTAAGCACTCCCAGTGACGGCGACAGCAAGTGAGATTTCACATGAAAATCTACTAGAAAGAGATCAGCAATGCCCTTGGGGTCACTTACACCATTGACGCCCACTGGGACGCAAGGCCGAGGTGTCATTTTATGGAGTGATGTGAAGCAAGGAACACACACAGGACAATTATTTAGTCATTATATCGAAGATGTATCAAGCGACCTGCAGATACTACGTTATAGTACTACTACTAGCTAACTTTTGATCTTAATGCCTGTAGCAATAAGGATAAGTATTCAGTTGCTATCGATATTATGTATAGTGGCCTTTGAACAAGCGTGGGATCGTCTATAGTTTTAACCCAGTCTAGTACCTTGACTAGCCTCTGTTGCCCACTACAACTACTAGATGAACGTGGTCATCTATGGGTCTAGAGAAAGTGCCATTCTATCAGCAGTAACTAGTCTAAAGACACATGCTACAAAAGGTTTATTAAAAAAAAAGTGCACCTGTAATCGGTGCTAGTACAAGCGTGGTTGTGACACCAATTTGACAATCACCAATCTGCCTATCAGACCTCTACAACCCAGTTAGTACCGGGTAATACAATGCCACTGACTACATAACGACTGTCAAAGATCTACAAATGACAGCCAGGACCAACGGCTTAACGTGCTTTCTGAGGCACGGAGGGAACTCGGTATGTAATGGGTGGTCACCCGTCCACAGACCAACCTAGGCAAGCATGGTTTAATCTAAAGATCGACTCGAGCGGCTGTTATTATTTAGCCACGAGCTCCTCCACCAATTTGACAATCCCGCGTTAACACCGTACTATCTGCCTGGACGACGCCCAAATAAGAACAAATACCAGATCTGATCAGTTAAAGTATAATCAGCAGGCCGAAAATCTGACAACCACACTTACCAAGTGGTATCGTTTTACCCAGTAAGTGGGTTGTGAAGGTCAGATACAAAGTCTCGCCATTTAAAATACTGGTAATCGGAAAGACACCAATACATTGAGGAAAAGGCTAACAGATGATGATCATACCAGTAATATAGTAAAGCCTGTAAAATAGACTCAAATATTGTTGTAAAATAAAATACTTACACCTTCGTTACTTGCTATCGTGATGATAAATTGAACATTAATGAGTGTGTGAATGCATGTCTCAAGGGTGTGAAACAGCACCTGAAAGTTGATACGGACTTCTAATAAATTAAATCACTATAGAATGAAATACGCGCTCCCATCTATGTAAAAGGATTTTGACAAATTTTGAACAAAAAAATGCAAACCGATAAATCCTCAAAGCGAATAAGAAAGTGTATAGTTTCTTTTCGCACACCCTGTATTTAACAGTCTCCTTGAAAGCTTAGCAAATAAAACTAACCAAAAAATAAAATCACTTTTGTTTAAATCATCATCACGTCGGTTCCTGTCACGTAGACTTTAATTTGAGATTATTTGTTTCCGTTACCTTTACAACCACGATTCTTTAAAACCTTTATTGGCTAAAACTTCAGTCACAAACAAAAATTAAACGGCAAAAGAGATTTTAAAACAATTTAAAATCTATAAGGTGTCGCTTTGCATCCTGGTCAAATTCAAGGAGAAGGAGGTAAAAAGGAGGGAGAAGGAGGTGAAAATGATTTTCGACCCGAATCAATAATAAAATTGGAAAGTTCCTTTTTTAGGGAAATCGATAAGTGTAAAGCACCCGTATTATAATGCAGCCCATCTGTTACTGGCCCTATAACCACGCCTTCACACACACAAATAAACGTACACATCGCGATATGTCGCGTGATGGATGATTCTGTTGATTACTTTCGTTTATTCTAAAATACTGTCAAAATTTAAACAATTTAAAATGGCAGCTTTATTAATTATTGACCATGTATCGTAATTATATTCTAAAAAGCTCGATTACCACTTACTGACTCACTGACAGAATTGTTCTCCCAGATGGTGGATGGGGAGTGGAGTATTTTTTGACAGATTCGTAAACAACTAACTCTGAATAGTTTGAGAAATGTGCCAAACCTCCCCTTTTCGCTCCCCTTCTTCCCCCTGCCTATTGTATCTCGGAAACAAAGAGACTTGGAACATTTTTTTTTCAGATTCGTATAGAAGAGGCTCGGAAAAGTAAAAACCAATTTTCAAAATTGACCCCTTTTTCCCCCTTCTCCCCCCTTTAGGCGGACCTCGGAAATTGAGAGACTTGGAACATTTTTGTGTCTAGGTTAAACTTCAATTATCAAAAAAGTAATCAATTAAATTGATAGGTTTGAATTCATAATTATTAATGTGTGGGGGCTTATGAATAAATTATAACAGCTGCTTGTAAAGATCTTCAAGATCAAGCAACTTTTGGCGCGGTTAGTTTGTGAATGAAAGACCATCCTTTACACATTGAGATCTCTCTGTGCTCGGAAAGTATCAGAAGAAGAATAGAAGGAAGAAATCTTATACAAAGCATTAGGTGGAACAAGGCTGACAATGATTATGATGATGATGAAGACCAAGACGATGATACATTAATAAGAGAACGTCGTGTGTACACCAAACCATTTATTTCAAATAAAATAGAACTGTAAGTGCATAATGACGTAATGAGCGATAACTTGCATCAGATTCAATGGTAGCGTCGCATCGACATAAAACAAACCACACGCGGTCATCTTTTTGAACGTTCGATTTGCCTGTAGCACGTTCTTCCAGAGACGACCATGACATTCTAAAAGATAAAATTAATTGTTCGAGCACCTCGATGACATCTCATTCGGTCAACCATTCAACATTCATTCTCCAGTCGTGCGCCATCTACGACCACGCTAACACTTGGGTTACATTATAAACTACCATTGTAAAAATAAGAATATACGCAGTTAATTTGGAGTCAGATTGCATTCATTTTGGAACCCTGGATCACCCCATGCCAAAACATGTTGACCACGACGTGATTCGACGCAGCTATCGGCATATTTTGTTCATCGCATCGTAACTTCATTGTCAAGCAAGTGGACTTTGGACTCGACGCACGATAATTTAAAAACGTTTGCCCAGCCGTTGAACATCGTTGGATCTTCTAATTTAGAGATTGGTTTCTTAAAACAGAGGAGAAACCGCTCGAGTATCTCAATTGTGGACACGGAGAATAGTGACGAGAAAACGAGTGGAGTGAAACACCACATCGCCAGGAGATCATCTGAACCACAGGTCGCAGCCCGCCGGTCATCTGAGTTGTGAACGAGGAGCACCGCAGCCACGGTTAAGCCAGGGAAGTGATCCATCCTGTATTTTCCCTTATTATTCCCATATTTCTGTCCTCTATTTGTCTGAGCATTGTGCTAATTTTCTTCCTTAGTTATCCGCCTGCGGGGTAAGTGTTACTGTCTTCATTGTGAGGCTAACGCAAAACCAAAGGCAAGATTATACCAGTTTTTCATAATCCTCATTCCCTATTAATTAAAGAAAAAATGTGTCAATAGGGTGGATGAAAAACTGACAAAAATCGCATCATCATTAGGCGAATGTCATTTATTTAAGTAATTTACACAAGTGTTAGCTATCCATAATTTTATTTTATTAAAATACTGTCCTAAGCCAGTAATACGTCGCAAGCCGTGCAGCTCATTGTTTTTCTCAGCCACGTGCGCATGCGCAAATTGCTAATCTAAAGTTTAATCGCACATATTTTTAAAGCTTTTCATTACCTATGCACGTAGTTGCCGTTCAATCTAAGAAATATTGAATATTTTTGCTAAAATTCATCACATATAGGTAATAGGTTAGTACATTACCTAAGCGCTAATCATTGAATTTCCTTTGGTTTAACCAAAAACCAAACGTTTTTTAATAGTAATTAATGTTTATTTAATTACGCATTCCAGTGCATATCGTGTGTGAGCAAGGTGCGTGCGGACCAGTTGACGGCTATTGTTCTTTCGGCGCGTTATCTATCGCCAGCCGTCCCATCAGCTGATTTGTCCCGTTACCTGCGATCGTGACTTTGAATCACCGTCGCATACGCTGGAGTGAATTTAAGTATTTATTTGTTTATTTAATTATCCTTGTGTGTTCAATTTTGTATTGCTGAATTTTTATTATGTCGCATACAAGTACAAGTGATCTGCGTTCAAGATCACCAGTTGAAGGTGTTAAACTTCAAGTTCCTACAGCTAGTCACTCAATAAAAGACTTGAAGGATTTAATTGTAAAACGTAGCTCAGTTAAAGGTCGAATTATAAAGTTCAAGAACTTTTTAAATGAAGTCATTTTTTTAGAAAAACCTACCGATGCTCAAATGCATACGTTATTAAATAGATACGAAAGGTTTCGTGAATTGTTTATTTATTTTGAAGATCTGCAATCAGACATAGAATTATTAAATTCCTCTGAGCTAGATAGTGAACTCGACATTAGAGATGCCATAGAAGGTGACTTTAGTTCCTTGATTGCAGAAGCGAAACTATTTATAGATGCTAATCTTTCAAAACCAAGTAGTAATGCTGATTCTTTACATTCTGCACGTGATTCTTCTAAATGCTGTAGTATTAAGCCTATGGGTTTCAAATTGCCTTTGATTAAAATAGCCAAGTTTGATGGTGATTTTTTTAAATGGATGGAGTTCCGTGATACATTTACTTCTTTAATTCACAGCAATGACAGAATTGAACCTGTACACAAGTTTCATTACTTGAACTCTTACCTTGAGGGGGAGGCTTCCAATGTCATTAGCAACTTGCCAGTATGCTCTGCTAATTATGAGGATGCCTGGAATCTTCTCTGTGAGAGATACAACAATGTCAAGCAGTTAAAAAAGAATCATTATAATTTATTCTGTAATTTTCCACCTACCACTCGAGATTCTGCTAAATCTATGCGATATTTAATAGATCATGTTTCCAAAGGCTTACGTGCCTTGAAGACTTTGGGTGAGCCCACAGACTCGTGGGACGGTCTAGTTGTTGAATTGGCCTCAGCGAAATTCGACAGTGGTACTAAGTTCAAATGGGAGGAATATACCAACTCATTAGAAAATTCTCCTACATTACAGGATTTTTTTAAATTTCTTAATAGTCGAGCTAATGTTTTAGACGCTGTTAAAATTAATAAATCGAAAGGTGAACCAACTTCCTCTCATAAATGTGATAAGTCTCACACTAAGTCCTTTGCAGTTTCAGCTGATGTTAATGCTGTTTCTACTGACGCGTGTCTCCTGTGCAAGGGTAGTCATCGGGTGTACGATTGTGCGTCTTTCTTGGCCAAGTCACCAGCAGATCGAGCCGCGGAAGCGATGAAGTTGAGGCTATGTCTCAATTGCTTGCGTAAGGGACACTCATCGCGCCAATGCAGGTTAGGTCCATGTTCTACTTGTAATAGGCGACACAACACGCTGTTGCATAGAGAACCGTCTCAACCTGTGAACACATCCAATGTTCACACGTCTGCATCCTCAACTGTAAGTGCAGTCGAGCAAGTTTCTACGGATAATGTTGCTACTGATGACGTAGTTAGCATGTCGGTTAAGGCCAACCATAGTGTGCTGCTTTCAACAGCCCTGGTTGATGTTTTTAATCCAGTTACAAATCAATACACAACAATTCGAGCTCTGCTAGACAGCGGGAGTCAGTCTTCTTTAATTACTGAAGGTTTAAAAAATAAGCTTCAGTTGACTCCTCAGCCAATCCAGGTCGATATTGTAGGTATAGGAAATGTGTCTACGTCTTATTCACTACAAAGATGTGTAGTGCAAGTTAAATCAAAACACAATGATTTTAAATCAAATGTGTCGTGTTTAGTGTTGCCTCAATTAACAGGTAACTTACCTAAGAAAACATTTAATATTTCGCAAGTTAACTTACCTCCTAATATTAAATTAGCCGATCCCACCTTTAACCAATGTGCTAAAGTTGATATGTTAATAGGTGTTGATTTGTTTTGGTCGGTTATAGAGGGTGAACAAATATCTCTTGGTCCCAACCAACCTATCATGCGTAAGTCGAAGATAGGCTGGATTTTGGCAGGCCCACTGTATGTTCAAGATACTAGCAAGTCACAAAATAAACCTGTAAATTGTCATCATATTTTTGTCAATTATTCAGATAGTTGCTCAAATGAAGTACTAGACAAGCAATTAACCAAGTTCTGGGAGTTGGAACAAATCCCTCACTCAACCAATATTGAAACTGAGGAGGAGATTGCATGTGAGAATCATTTTGGTATCAATACTACCCGAAATAATGAAGGTAGGTTCATAGTTAAATTACCACTTCATACAGAACCCGATTGTCTAGGCAATTCATTCATAATGGCTAAAAAACAATTTTTCGCGTTAGAAAAGCGTTTTAATAAAAATACAGAACTGAAGGATATGTATTCAAAATTCATTCAAGAGTATTCTGATCTAGGGCATTTATCGGAATCAAAAGTTTTAATTCCCGAACAATCTTATTTTATTCCGCATCATGCAGTATTAAAACCAACCAGCGAATCGACAAAATTACGTGTCGTATTCAATGGTAGTGCACCTACAACGTCAGGATATTCCATTAATGATTTACAGTTAACCGGTCCAAACATACAAGATTCATTGTTAAATATTTTACTTAGATTTCGTCAATACGCTTACGTTTTATCAGGCGATATAGAAAAAATGTACAAGCAAGTACTAATTCACGAAGATCATCGTAATTTTCAATTAATTTTATGGCGTAATTGTGTTAATGAGCCATTACAGTCACTCAGATTAAATACGGTTACGTACGGGTATACCAGTTCAAGTTTTTTAAGCACTCGTTGTTTATGGCAATTAGGCGAGGAGTGTAGTGACCCTAACATACGAACCATAATACAAAATGATTTTCTTGTGGATGATTTGTTGACAGGTTGCGATAGTGAAGCTGAATTGATACTAACTAAAAACGCAATCGAGAATGCTTTGTCAGCTGGTTGTTTTACATTACGTAAATATAGGTCAAATTCACGCTCCTTGATATCTGAATCCCAAAATGTTCAGCGCAATTTGATCATCAGTTCTTCATTACACACACTAGGAGTAGGGTGGAACCCTAATGAGGATTATATTCATTTTCCCACAAATTATGAAAACAAAAGTGACAACCCTACTAAAAGATCTATCTTATCTGATTCTTGTAAGGTTTTCGATCCTCTTGGCCTGTTAAGTTTATTTACTATTAAACCTAAAATATTAATTCAACAGTTATGGGTACAAAAAATAGACTGGGACGAACCAGTGCCCAACGACATACTTAAATCGTGGCAATCTTTCATAAACAACATGTCTAATATTCGTAATCTATTCATTCCCCGTCACGTGTTATGTAACAAACCGGTTTTGATAGAATTACATTGTTTTTGTGATGCGTCGACGACCGCCTACGCCGCATGTATTTACTTAAGATCGATAAATAGTCAAGGAGACGTCTCAGTGCGATTGCTGTGTGCTAAAGCTCGTGTTGCGTCTGTGAAGCCGACTACGGTGCCCAGACTTGAGCTGTGTGCGTGTCTGTTGGGAGCTCAGCTCGCTGCGGCTGCATGTCGCGCACTGCGATGTGTTATCACTCGAAATATATTTTGGTCTGACTCATCCATCGCGCTAGCATGGCTAGGGGCTAGGTATGATAAATTAAAAACGTTTGTTGCTAACAGAGTGTGCAGTATTTTAGAGCTTACTGAAGGTTCGGAATGGCGTCATGTGCCTACCACACTCAACCCGGCAGACTTAGCATCACGAGGAGTAGATGCAGACAAAATAAATAAATTGGGCTTATGGTGGAACGGTCCTTCGTATTTACTTATGTCGGAAAGGTTCTGGCCTACAAATAATAAAATAATAAACAATATTAGTGATTTGCCCGAGGTAAAATCAAATGTATGTATGAATATAAATAGTGTTAAAAATAATTTAATTGATTTCGATAAATATTCTAAGTTTTCTAGATTGCAACGGTCCTTTGCTTATGTACTTCGATTTTTGCATAATTGCAAGTATTCAAATAATAAACTCACGGGTATTTTACAGCCTGATGAGCTTAAAGCCTCGTTAGAAGGACTAGTGCGTCTGGCTCAACAAGAACTTTTCAGTTCAGAATTGAAAACACTTCATTCTCAAAGGACATTAGGTTCTAAAAATCCATTGTTAGCTTTGAGTCCGTTCTTAGATACTAAAAATATTATGAGAGTTGGAGGGCGTCTGAAATATTCTTGTTATTCATTCGAAAAACGCCATCCAATGGTGTTACATGCTAAGCATAGACTTGTGAAATTGTTGTTTCGGCATGAGCACCTACGTCTTCTCCATGCTGGTCCCCAGCTACTACTTGCATCCATTCGCGAGTTCGTCTGGCCCATTGCTGGACGAGATCTTGCACGAACTACCGCTAGGCAGTGTATTGTTTGTAGGAAGGTTAGCGGTAATACGTTGGCTCCTTTGATGGGTTCCTTACCCGAGCAGCGTGTGAACCCCGATTTTCCATTTACTAGTGCTGGTGTCGATTTCGCTGGGCCATTTTTGATAACAGATAGGAAAGGGAGAGGATGTAAAATTACAAAATGTTACCTTTGTATCTTTGTCTGTTTACGATTTAAATGTTAACATCTCGAAGCTGTGAGTGAGCTTTCGAGAGATGCTTTTATACTTTCGCTGCGACGTTTTATCTCTCGCAGAGGAAAACCTACTGAAATATTTTGCGACAACGGCCGTAATTTTGTTGCCGCTGACAAGGAAATTCGGGACTTGATTTCAAGGCATGCTGATGATTTTGCGAGCTTTGCTTCTGGGGAGGGTATCAGATTTAAATTTCAACCAGCGTATGCACCCCATTTCGGAAGCTTATGGGAGGCTGGCGTAAAATCCGCCAAGTTTCACTTAAAAAGAGTTTTAGGTAATTCACATTTGACATTCGAAGAATTAGCCACTTTGTTCAGTCAAATCGAGGCTATCCTCAATAGCCGCCCTTTATATCCCTTATCCTCATGTCCTGATGACCTTCAGTCCTTAACCCCAGGTCACTTCCTGATCGGGCGAGCGCTAACTTCAATGCCGTCTCCCAGTCTGGAATACTTAAATTTCAACAGGCTAGATCGCTTTCAGCGCCTAGAACGTCTGCGCCAGGATTTTTGGAGACGCTGGCAGCTGGAATACTTGGCTGAGCTGCAGCAGAGACGGAAGTGGAAGATTCCAACTCGACCATTTCAAGCTGGCGATTAAGTATTGCTAAAGGAAGAAAATACTCCACCCATGTCATGGAAATTGGGCCGAATTCAATGCCTGTTTCCAGGAAAGGACGGCGTGGCTCGGGTCGCCGAGATTAAGACTGCTTCCGGCACCTATCGAAGGGGTGTGAAGTATCTGTGTCCCCTGCTGGACGCTGCTGCAGATTCATTGGAGTCATGACACTCCAACGCCCCCCAGTATGTTCGAGCACCTCGATGACATCTCATTCGGTCAACCATTCAACATTCATTCTCCAGTCGTGCGCCATCTACGACCACGCTAACACTTGGGTTACATTATAAACTACCATTGTAAAAATAAGAATATACGCAGTTAATTTGGAGTCAGATTGCATTCATTTTGGAACCCTGGATCACCCCATGCCAAAACATTAATTATAATCATTTTAATCTGATTAGTCTTTCAAATCAACAAATTTAATATCATAATTCTCTTGCCCTTCTCCTATTATTATTCTTTCCTTATTCATTTGGGGTCGGCGCTGCATGTCTTTTTCTTCCATACTTTTCTATTACTCGTCATCTCATCAGACACTTGACACTTCATCCTTTACACAGTCCATCTATCGTTTCTTTGGTCTTCCTCTACTCTCTCATTCACATTCATAATCAAAACTTTCTTCACAATTTTTTTCTCATTTCTTCGTAATACATGTCCATACTCCGGAAACCGATTACCACACAACTTTTCAGTCACCGGCGGGCGCCACTTTCAGAATTCCTCAAATTTACTAATTTCTTATTTTATCCATTCCCGTAACACCACAGACATAGAAAGTAAGCCCCTTTAGCTTTTTAATCTCAGTCACATGTTAATGCCTTTCATTCATTCCTTTTGTGGCACAAAATTCTGATCCATACAAGACTGCAGTTCTATCCATTGTTTTATAAATCTACCCCAAACTTTAGGGGGAATGCAGGAGTCACAGATTGTTCCCGTAACCTTCCGCCATTTCATCCATCCCGTGTTAATTATGTGCTATCTATTTAGCCATCGGTTTGTACGAGTGAACCGAGATACCGGAGGCGCAACAACAAATAGTGGTTTTGGAATTCTCACTTCTATAGTTTCTGTTCTTTATTAACAATATACACGCCGTCTCAGCTTCTTCAACAGTTGCATAGAACTTATCGCAGTAAATACAATGTGTAATTACTAATACTAGATCCTTCGTGAGATATAAAATAAGACCAAGACTCCGAATCAAAACCTGGAAAATAAAATAATAAGGTAAAACCGGTATAACTTCGCACATAACCAAGCAAAGGTCAATCAAAGGACATGAAACATTTTTGGCTTACATTAATTCACATATCAGTAAATTTGTTCATGTCATAGACCATAAAGTTGACATAGCATAAAGCGCGTTGAAATGCGACGAATGTACGATATAACACCTGAAAATACTAATCATGTATTTCTTCTTTCGAGATAATATGAAAATTTTCAGAGTGGTCACACAAGGTGTAAGCGAACCCTTCACACAGCCGTTAACCAAACATTCTGTACATCAAACCAAGTAACTCTACGCCAAAAAATATTGCTGGGAAATGACTGTCTTTTTAGGGTGAAAAATAATCACGTTTTACGGTGTCAATGTAACAAACTCAAGCATTGCGCTGATAAATGCATTGGATAGATTAGATTGAATGATTTAACTAAACGTTAAAAAATTCAAAACTACTAAAATCTGGTTGGAACTTTCACTCCCATTATCTCTGTAGAAGTTTCCCAGGTATGGTCTAGAACAAAAAAATGATAGCCGAAAGGCACTTGTATTTCCTGAGGAAATACAATTTGCCTTTCAGCTTCGTGAAGGGTACTATTACATCCATTATTAAAATAAACCACCACTTAAGTCTCTAAGCGACACATTATATAACACTAGCACCCGCGACTTCGTTTGCATGGAAATGTTGATGTGTATGTGTGATATTAAAAAAACCGGCCAAGTGCGAGTCGGACTCGCGCACGAAGGGTTCCGTACCATTATCTATACATTAGACAAAATGGCAAAAAAATCACGTTTGTTGTATGGGAGCCCCCTTAAATATTAATTTTATTCTGTTTTTCTGTTTTATTTGTTGTTATAGCGGCAACAGAAATACATCATCTGTGAAAATTTCAACTGTCTAGCTGTCACCGTTCATGAGATACAGCCTGGTGACAGACAGACGGACAGACGGACAGACAGACAGACGGACAGATGGACAGACGGACAGACAGCGAAGTCTTAGTAATAGGGTTCCGTTTTTACCCTTTGGGTACGGAACCCTAAAAAGAGTCTACGACTTATTCCCAGACCTACCATATAAACACAAAAAAATTCATAACTATCGGTCAAGCCTTTTCGGAGAAATTCGATAACAAACACTGTGACACAAGATTTTTATGTAATTATTTGATTACAGGCATGGAACTAGATAGGGCACGCCACAATTGTGGCGATAAGGTCCCCTCTTTGAGGAGTGGCTTGAGAGACGCCACGGCGTCCTCACCTTCCACCTGACGCGGGTCCTCACTGGACATGGTGTTTTCGGGAGGTTCCTGCGCCGAATCGGGCGGGAGGAAACGCCCGGGTGTTTCCATTGCGAGGATCGAGGGGGGGACACGGTGGAGCACACGGTGGAGGTGTGCCCCGCGTGGGTGGAGCACCGCCGTGTCCTCGAAGCGGCGATTGGCGGCGGCGACCTCTCGCGTCCGGCCCTGGTGCAAGCCATGGTCTGGAGCGAGACGGAATGGAACGCCGTCACCTCCTTCTGCGAAGCAGTAATGCTAGAGAAGGAGGTGGCGGAACGTGAGTGGGAGAGAACCTCTCAACGTCCCGGCCGCCGCGGGAGACGCCCTGGGCGTCGGGGGCCACCACCACGTGGCCCCCGGCCACCGTAGACGCGGGCCTGTGGACGGTGGGCTATGGGCTAGCTCGCCGTCCGTCCATCTCATGACGACAGGCCGTGTCGACGGCGCGATCGTGTTCCACGCGCGCCTCAAAGAGAGTCAGCAAAAACGAAGGGGTCCGTAAGGACCGATGCCTGCCGGGGTTGCGGGACTGTTCGAAAGAGATACCGTGGCCCCGGAACACAAAGGGCGATGAAGGAACATGGATGGGTTTTAGTCAGTAAAAGTCTGACACTCCCTCCTGCTCTGTCCAGAGCGGGAGGAGTTATTTGATGATATCCCATCCGAAAAAAAAAAAAAAAATGTGTTTGCCTGATGTCAAACTACTCTGTGCGCCATTGCAACATTATTAAGTTCGAGGAATTGTAGTTTTATTGATTTTAGAAATAATACAAAGTTTAGAACTTACCAAAACTTGGAAAATTTCTTTGTATAAGCTGTAAGTTTTCAATATATTCTCGTATATCCCAAACAGCATGAGACATTCATAATTATCAGCGTTTTCGTTACTTATTGTCGCGAGATCTTTGATCCACTGATCTAGATATTTCGCTGCTGCACATGGACTGGTCTATAATGACAAAAAATGTGAATACATGGTCTTTGGGGTCGCTGGTAAGCACCGGGAAAGTACAATCGAACTGTCCATAAACGGTACATCAATACGTAGAGTCAATAAGTTTAAGTATCTTGGGCATTTTCTTACCGACGACCTCAGTGACCATGTTGACATTGAACGGGAGCGTAGGGCATTGGCGGTCAGGGGAAATATGTTGGCACGAAGATTTGCTCGGTGTACTGACCAAGTAAAGGTAACGCTTTTTAAAGCTTATTGTCAGAGTTTTTACAGCGGTAATCTTTGGGTCAACTACTCGAAAAGATCGCTGGATGTCCTGCGCGTCCAATACAATAATGTTTTTAGGATGCTATTGCGATTGCCTCGTTTTTGCAGTGCCTCTGGAATGTTCGCGGTAACTCATACCGATGGGTTTCATGCCATCATCCGCAAAAAAACAGCCTCGCTCCTGAGCAGAATAAGGGGCAGTCACAATAGCATCCTGAAGGCGGTGGCGACTGATACTTCCTCCACCATAATAAGGCAATTTGTGAGAAGACTAATACCCTAGAATTCTGTTGTCCTAGTTATTATCATGGCTATTTACTATGGGTGGTCATCTTATTAACTCGTGTTTAGTTAAGTTACTAACAATAGTGTTTAAGTGCTAACCTGTTACTAACAATTTATGGATCTCTTAGTTGTCCGAAATAAAATGATTTATTATTATAAAGTGTAACAAGAAATCTGGAATATTTCTTCGTGATCGAGACATTTTGGTCAGTATTGACTTCTTACCACTACTTTACAAAACGTAATGAAAAAACTCTCTGCGACCACAATGAGACAATTAGTAGGAGGAATATTAATGGTGTTTTCGTAATTTTTCCAAACATTATACTTAAGTCACTGACGTACTCAATATTAATCGATTATTTAAAGTATTGACATATTGAAAACCCCAATTACAATATTGCGACTAATTAAACATAGTGCTTCCATTTAAGAAAACGCGCACACTCTTTTTTTGTGTAGGCATTTTTCACAGTTTGCACCGCACCGGCTTGGTTATGTGCGGCTTGCACCCACTAAAAGACACCGCCGCGAGCTTACTGTCGCCTTGGTAGATGAGCAGCGAGAACTGCTACGCATGACGTTCGCGACCCATCCAGCGCAGCTCGCCTCCGGGCACCAAACTCCTTTGGCGATCTCTGGGCTCAGCCGCGCGTTATAGAGTAGGCCCCAGGGCCGTACAATGCGATGGTGATAGACTCCCCGATCACCCGCTAGTACCTCCTAGAGCAGCATCAGGTCGACGGCGCTTCTTCTGCTACCCTGTCCTCCTGCCACGAATCGCGTCAGCGAGGGAGTCCTCCTCCATGACGCGCTTCGCCGCTTCCTTCTGCGAAAGGACGTCCTCGCAGAACCCAATTCATTTAGACGAGGTGCTCTATGATCGCCCCTTTGTGATTCGTTTTTGACCGTTAATATAGATACAGACATGATGATCAGACTCGCTATATCGAGTAGGTTTGTTATAAAACCACTCTTATATTGATAATTAATCGGAGTAATCAAATACAGTTTTTTAACCTGATCGATTCGATGTATTATAAATGGTTGAGGTTGGAATACATTAAAAAATTTAAAACATTTCAGAAGAAGACATTTAAACACATTTCACATATTATTGTATGAAGTGAGTCCCGCTATCGTGACTCACTTTATGTTTTGTTATTGGGTATTACAGTTGATGGCAATAGGCTCGTCTCATATTACATTTACTTAAAACATAACTGGTGAAATGTAGATGTACTATTATGGTACACCTCTGCCTACTCCTTGTTGCTTTGACTCTTCATCTCATCAACTATTATTAAAGGACTAACTACTATGCTTTTACATTTACATGAACAACAGGATAAATTATTTATTAAAGGATGATTTCCACCAAACGGCTCGTATCGCATCGGATTGGAACGGATTTTACAATCTCTAAACGATATCAAATCGTGTACACAGTATTTAATAGTAGATTGTATCATAAGGGAGCAAAATAATATTTTTACGGCGAGGGCGCTTTTTTAATCCAGAGCGAAGTGAGGGATTCTAGAGTAGAATCCCGAGCGTAGCGAGGGATTCTTTAATAGAATCCTGAACGTAGCGAGGGATTTAAAGTACGTCGCCCGAGCCAAAAATATATTTTGCGCCCGAGTGATACACTCTACTTTTCATCACCCACTATGAGAAAATAAAAGGCGCCTTATAATTTTAACCGACTTCAAAAAGGAGGAAGTTCTCAATTCAACTGGTTTGTTTATGTATTTACACCGATTACGCTGATATTTATGAGCCGATTGACGTGATTATTCATTAGTTTGATGCGGAATAGTTGCCATTTGGTCCTATAAAAATTTAACATAGTTTGGCCCAGTAGTTTTCATTTTATGAACATGTTTACTTCAGTCGTGTGGTCTAATTTCAACGTGTATAATAAATGCATACCTAATGTTTGTATAGGATATTACAACTAAAAATGGAAAAATAATAAAACTTTTTTGCAAAAAATAAAACCGACTTCACAAAACACAAAAACGTTAAAAAGTAACTTTAGCTTCAGAAGTCGGTGACAAAAAAAAAACTAAATGAATCAAACAAAGGTCACCGACTTCTGAAGATCTAAAGTTATTTTTCACTTTATTGTGTTTTTTATTCACTGTCTCTTGCTCTCTCACTTGAAGAACTCATTTTTCAAAACAAAACCATGAATTTCTAACAATTCATGAAAATTGACGAAAACACGGTCTGTAGTTCGCGCGTTTTTAATTTGATTTCTTTTTTTTATTCAGCCAGCGCGGCGGCGGCGCGACTATGGGCCGTCGTACCAGCCAGTCTTTATTCAAACAATATTTGCGTTCGATTTCTTTCGGCGCTGAACACTAAGATGTTCCAAATTCAAAAAGTGCGCCGCAAAGATAATTGCGGCGCACTTATAAAGAGGATTAAAAACTCATTACTGCCCGCTAAAAGTTTATTACATGTATTTTATTATTTTACTTTTATTTTTTATTATTTTACGTGACATTTACTGATTTGACATGAATACTTATTTTATTAAGTATTTAACTTTTTTTTTTATTATCATTGCGACACTTAATGATTTTTGTGATTTTTTTTAACTTACATTCATTTGGAAATAACTCTTGTTATTAATTGTATTTGATTATTGTGAATGTGGGGACCATGTGGGTCACATTTTTATTTTTTGTTTGTTTTTTTCCCACAACTGTCTGGCAGTTTGAGTACTATAAGCGACCTACCCAAATGTCCTTTCTTTGGTATTGTTCGTCGTTTCGTTGAGCTCCTTGAGTTATAAGTCGAGCTACACGTTAACTGACAAATGCTTGCACTGACTGGACAGATCCACTCAAATCTGTACTTATGGTTCTTTCTTCAAAAGACCATCTCAGGCACTAATCAGTCCTCATGTGAATTGAGCAAGATTAAGTCTGGACTTTAAAAGAGATTACGACCTCTGAGTTTGTTTCGGCTGTTTCTTCTCAGAGTAGTCAGGTACGAAACACCGGCCCCATCTAGTTTTAAAAAATGACGTGTAAAAGTGTTTGTAAAAACCTACTTGCAAAATAAACATCATTTATCATTTAGCTACAGCCAAAATTTAAAGTGGAAATGGGCCGGCCACATAGCGCGTCTCAAAGATCAAAGATGGATAAAAACAGTTACGTTATGGAAAGGCCTATCGGGCAAGCGCTACAGGGGAAGACCGTTTACTAGATGGGATGATGATATCAAAAAACTTGCAGGCCCACAATGGCAAGAAATAGCCCAGGACCGGGAGAAATGGAAAGCTTTGGAGGAGGCCTTTACCTGACGGGGGTTCCAGTAAAATAATGTAAAATACTAGTTCCTACCTACTAATTAGATATATATTTAGATTACATAGGTATTAATATTTTTTTAGTTTTTTCTTAGTTTTTATAAGGTTACATAATACATTATGCATTTGTAAGCTGGAAATAAAAGGCTTTTTATTTTTATTATATTTATTTTATTGGTGAAGACTACATCGTGATGTTTGATAATCAAAAGTGTATTTCAATGGTCCAATAAAGCTAAATGGATTGACTTTAACTATGAGAGCTTAACAGTTAATTGACAGTGAAAACTTCGGCAAACTTGTTTACAGAACTTTCAGAATAACGAATGTATTAAGGCTATATTATTATAATGTATCGAAAAAAAAAACAAAATGAATATTTAAACTATGATCAACGCATTAATGTAATGACATCATTATATTAATACGACAACACTGACAATTATTATAGACTTGTAAGCCATCCAATAATGGACAAATTCAAGTTGAAAGTTGAAAAAGTGTTCAAAAAACAAAATAAAGTTTCAGGAGTATCATTCCAAAAACTGTCAGTCAATCTACTAGACAAAGATGTACAAAGAATAGCGAATTCCCTTAATTACGCACTAAGCATATTTTTAAATTCAAAGTATAACTTACGGGGTAATTTTATTTATTCGAATGGAAAAATAAGTAATATACTTTCGATCTGCTGTATGTTGTTTATGAATATGTTGAGTATCTATCGAATGATAGTCATACATGTCAGGGATATGAATAATGATATGTCTGGCTTAGAAGAAGACTTCTTTACATTGTTGACTTCTTTCCTCTTGTTCACTTTGATGCTTGGATTCACGATAATGTTCATTTTAGACATAGTGCATAAGGAAAACAACGTCCTACTTATTTTAATGATCCAAACTATATTCAAAAGCATCGATTTAAGTAAAAGTATTCAAGGTTTTATTGTTTGGAATTGGATCTCCATAATTGCTATAATCTTGTATAACACTTTCATATACGTTATGTATTATCTAACAAGTAACTACCCCGATGTCATCGACTTAATACTTGACAACGTTGGCGGCATATTGTTCATCGCTTTGGAAATCAATTTAATTGTAGCAACACGAATCATAATAATGTTAAGAAAATGCTTAGACAAGTGGATTAAAGATGTCCTAATGATGAGTGATGAACAAGAAAATGATGAAGGCTGTCTGAAATTACTCGAGATATACGAAAGTATTTTAAAAGCTTACAATTTGTATAAAAGAATTTTTCAAGTTTTGGTGAGTTCGTGATCATTATTTTTGTTGATATTTTTTTTATTTTAGTTTATTTAATAGTTTTTAATTAATTATGTATGCAAAGTAGTAATGAAATTGCGTGTTATATCTTAGGGGTAGGTTCATTACCGAGAACCCAGGAAAAATAAACAAAAACACTAATAAAAATATTGCAAGATCAACCTAATATAGTACCTACTAACTTAAAATAGCAATTGTTTAGAATTTAAACTTTATTATTTGTTTATATGCTTAAATTATTAACCTACTATCGAACGCTTTGTCATTTTCTCCTTCACTTTTCGCGTACGAATACTAAAGGCCCTTAAAATAATTTAAATTCTAAACGATTGCTATTTTAAGTTAGTAGGTACTAAATTAGGTTGATCTTAAAACATTTTTTTTATCTTTTTATATCGATTTTTTTTCCTGGATTCCTTTATCGATACTGAACATACCCCTAAGCTATGACACGCATTTTCTTTAACACCCTGTATAGTTAGTTTAAAATATACTTTAAGTAGTTTTACTGTAGTATTACTTGAACAAGTACTTATAGTGATACAATCAATAAATACGTTTCATCATCATCATCACCTTCCTGACCTTATCTCATGTTACTTGGGGTCTGCGCAACACGTTTTTTCTTCCGTTCTTCCCTGTCAACCGTCACATCAACCTCATCATCATTTCAGCTGAAAGACGTCCACTGCTGGACATAGGCCTCCCCCAAGTGTCACCATATTGACCGGTCCCGTGCGACTCACATCCAGCTGATTCTCGCAACCTTCACTAGGTCATCGGTCCACCTAGTGGGAGGCCTTCCAACGCAACGTCTTCCGGCTCGCGGTCGCCACTCCAGAACTTATCAGCCCATCGGCCATCCTTTCTGCGAACAATGTGCCCTGCTTACTGCCACTTAAGTTTGGCAATTCTTCGGGCTACGTCGGTAACCTTGGTTCTCTTGCGGAGGTCTTCATTTCTGATTCGATCACGCAATTATTTATTTACACTTTTTTCCTTCATATCATTCCTCACACAATCCATCCATCGTTTCATAATACGTATATCAATAAATACTAATACTGCTACTAATACTGGCTGTATTTTGCTAACCAAGTATACATAGTAATCATCAGCAGTGTTAATCATTAAAAAAAACATAGACTGTCACTTAGATCTTCCGTGATTGTTATTAATTTTGAGCACCCGATATTTCAATGCTGTTGCAAGCGTCATGATTGTGGGTTGACTAGAGAATGCAAATCCCGAGATTCAGAGATATCTCGTAATGACCCTATAAGTTTAGTTATAAACATGATAGCTTAGTGATTAATCAATAATATTTTGTTGTTCATAGGCATTATATCACACGATCGCCGTGTTTTACCGCAACCTCTTTTATTTTCACCTAATATGCACTTCACTGAAAAACTCTACAGTGTTCAATAACAAAGTAAGTATGTATACCATTAAAATATTACGTCTATACTTAAAAAAAAAGGTTGGACTCTGAGATTGTTCCGCCATTTTTTCTCAGGGATCAGTCAGCTACAAAATGCAAGCAATTTTTAAAAACAGAAAAAAATTGATGTATTAATATTATTTTAATCAAACCGGATTGCACCGGATTACTTGTTGAACAATTTATTTTTTATTTTTATTTTCAGACGTTGTTTCACGTTTTATCGATATTTTTATGGCTAACAAAGAACATGGCTCTGGTATTTGCGCACAGCATACACTGTGAGAAATTCTATGTAACTATTGAGGATGCAGAGACGACCTGTATACAATTTATGAAGAAAAGGCAATGTCCAAGTAAGACTGTGTTTGCTATGATAGAATATATTATTATAAATAACTAAATAATATTTTTTTTGTAAGTGAGGACTTGAATAGAAATGTTTGCTTAGTTAGCGTTAGTGCTTAGCTTGAGTAGAATAGAACCAACCCATTACACTCATGGGTGTCGTATAAGACGACTAATGTCTGAGACACCTTGCGCCTCCGTAGTCCAGAGAATGGGCAGCAGCGTTTTCTGTTAGTCTTTCATCACTGCAATCTCCAATCCGCCTGCCAAGCGTGGAGATTATGGCTAATTCCTCCCATCATGGGAGAGGCTTATGTCCAGCAGTGGACGTTATGGGCTGTCGTTGTTGTTGTTGTTTGCTTAGAAATATAGAAGCAGCAACAATATCGTACTCAGGACTATGTAATATCTAACTTTATTTGAAAAGAGTTTCCATGGAGAATCTATTCTTCTCTATGAGATGTACAATATTGGCTGGACTGTTTGTGGCTGGACTGTAGGTAGCTTGTTATTGACTATGCAAATGTGCGTCACGGATTTATTTGAAATACTGCTTTGAGTTGAGTTTAATTCCTTTATCGAAAAGGGATTTTGCGAAAATCTTTACTTTTGACGTCAGAAATCTTACGTAGTTTATGAGAGGCGACATTACAAAGTCAAGTGTTTTAATTAGGCCATACTTTTGAACGTTAAATATGGAAATTGAAATGAATTCATTGCCCATTCAAAAAGGCAGATTCGTATGGAGAAGAATAGGCAAAAAGTGTTTTACAAATCTTTTTAAATGTTTTACAGTAGTACACAGAATGATGTTTAACATTTCTCTATCAGCTCATCATCATATCTTACAGAAGGATCTTCAAACGTACACAATACCTTCACAATTTTAATTTTATTTTGGAATATATCTTTACAGAATGTGAAAAACATCTTTGCAAGAACATTATACATACGAATCAAACATTCAGTAAGATGACCGCGTGTGGCTTGTTCTATATTGACGCAACGTTACCTATGGCTTTCTTGAAAGAAATCACTAATTATTTCATTGTTCTGCTACAATGTAATTTTCTATAAAATACTAATTAGAAAATAATGTTTTTTTTTTAATATCCCATAACTCTAGGTTTATATTCTGTAGGTAAAAATAATACTAAAACTCCTAGAATAGATGGTCCAAAAATGCATAGTTTCGGAGATAGCATCAATCATAATCTAAATATATAAAACAAGAAACTGACTGACTCATCTATCAACGCACAGCCCAAACCGCTGGATCTACAGATTCCAAATTTGGCAAGTAGGTTCCTTATGTGGTCTAGGGGTGCACTAAGAAAGGATTTTTCAAAAACCACCCCCTAAGGGGGTTAAACGGGGCTCCAAAGTTTGTATGGGGAAACAAGATTAGTTAGACTATTTTATTCGAAACTTCACAGGAGTGCTCCTATTGATAAATGAGTAGAAACGGGTTTCAGGATTTTTCAGAATTCAACCCCTAAGAGGGGGAAATGGGGTGACAAAATCTAAAAATCAATGCACAGCCCAAACCGCTGAGTCTAGAGATTCCAAATTTGGCACATTGGTTCCTTATGTGGTCTAGGGGTGCACTAAGAAAGGATTTTGCAAAATTCATCCCCTAGGGGGTTAAACGGGGCTCCAAAGTTTGTATGGGAAAACAAGATTAGTTAAACTATTTTATTCGAAACTTCACAGAAGTGCTCCTATTGATAAATTAATGAGTAGAAACGGGTTTCAGTTTTTTTCAGAATTCAACCCCTAAGAGGGGGAAATGGGGTGGCAAAGTATAAAAATCAATGCACAGCCCAAACCACTGAGTCTGGAGATTCCAAATTTCCTCAGGGGTCGAAACGGGGGTCCAAAGATTACATGGGGAAATAAGAATAGTTACTTTATTCGAAACTTAACAGTACTCCTATCGATAAATGAGTTAACATTTGTGTTTCAGGTTTTTTCAGAATTCAACCCCTAAAGGGGGAAATGGGGTAACAAAGCCTGAAATTCAGCATAGGTATTGTTTGTATGGTGAATTGGGTTGGGTGTATTACAAAAACAATGATTTTAAGATTTAATGTGGTGGACCTGAATTACCATCATTCCCTGTTGGGGTGCGATGGGGTTGAAATGTCTAAAAATCAATATGGGTGTCGAAACCGAGACTATCAGGGGTACTGATGTCGAAAATGCCATTTATTTTGAGATCCAGAAGATGGCGGATTCAACTTCTATACAGGGTTATTGTTGATTTATTGTGATGATTGTGACAACGATGATGATGATTGTTATAATGATGATGATGATTGTGATTAAGATGATAATGATTGTGATTACGATGATGATTGTAATAATTATCATGATGATTGTGATGATGATTTTGATTACGATGATAATGAGTTGATAAGGATGATGGTGATTGTGATAGTGATTGTGATGGCGATTGTGATTCTGATGGTGATTGTTATGGTGATAGCGATGGTTGTGATAACGAGGATGGAGATTGTGATGGTGATTGTGATGATGATGATTATGTTTAAGATGATAATGATTGTGATTACAATGCTAATGATTGTGATAGGTAACGATGATGGTGATTGTGATAGTGATTGTGATAGTGATTTTGATGGTGATTGTGATGATGATGGTGATTGTGGTAGTGATAGTGACGGTGATTGTGATGGTGATAGCGATCGTGATTGTGACCGTGATGGTGATTGTGATAATGATGAAGATGATTGTGATTAAGCTGATAATGATTGTGATAACGAGGTGAGTGGTTGTGATAACGAGGTGAGTGATTGTGAAAATGATTGTTATGGTGATTGTGATGGTGATAGTGATTGTGATAGTGATAGTAATGGTGATTGTGATAGTGATAATGATGGTGATTATGATAATGATTATGATGACGAGGATGGATATTGTAATGACGATGATTGTGATTACGATGATGATGATTGTGATAACGATGATGGTGATTGTGATTTTGATGGTGATGGTGATTGTGATAGTGACTGTAATAGTGACGGTGATTGTGATGGTGATAGTGATGGTGATGGTGATTGTGATTGTGACAGTGATGGTAATAATGATGAAGGTGATTGTGATTACGATGTTGTGATGGTGATTGTGATTGTGATAGTGATAGGGATAGTGATAATGATAGTGGTAGTGATGGTGATTGTGATAGTGATGGTGATTGTGATAATGATTGTGGTTGTGATAGTGATGGCGATTGTGATCATGATGTTTGTGACTATGAAAATGATTGAGATTATGATGATAATAATTGTGATGACGAGGATGGAGATTATGATGATGATGATTGATTACGATGATAATGATTGTTAAAATTATGTTAGTGATTGTGATAGTGATAGTGATTGTGATAGTGATTGTGATCGAGATTGTGATGGTGATTGTGATGGTGATTGTGATGGTGATTGTGATGGTGATTGTGATGGTGATTGTGATGGTGATTGTGATGGTGATTGTGATGGTGATTGTGATTGTGATGGTGATTGTGATTGTGATGGTGATTGTGATGGTGACTGTGATGGTGATTGTGATGGTGATTGTGATGGTGATTGTGATGGTGATTGTGATGGTGATTGTGATGGTGATTTTTTATTTATTCATTCATCGAACAATTTACATTGTGTTGGATTTTTTTACAAAATTATTACATGATTATATAAACATTACAATAAACATTACAAACATAAAAGGATCAAATACAAAAAAAACTATTACTATGTCATCCATCAAAAACCAAGGCATAAAAAGTACAAAAAGTCAAATCATAAAAGCACAAGGACAACCATGTCTATTCCATTTTACGTAATTAACTGAGGAATAAAAATGTCACTCAAATTACTGTTTATATGTCCAACCATAAAAAGCTCATACTGAACCATGTCCATTTCATGTTATGTAAAAGGAGAATTAAGTGTAAATTGAATGCCTGTTAAATGTCAACTAAATGTAATTGAATGAAAATCAAATACCAAATATACATAAATTAAATGTCATTCAAATTACCATTTACATATTACACAACCACATTCGCTCAAGAACAACTATGTCTATTCCATGTTGCGTCAATTAAAGAGTA
Source organism: Xestia xanthographa (assembly GCA_905147715.2). Lineage (NCBI taxonomy): Eukaryota > Metazoa > Arthropoda > Insecta > Lepidoptera > Noctuidae > Xestia > Xestia xanthographa. Next base: position 7,808,588 of record LR990644.1, read on the forward strand.
TTAAATGTAAATTAAAAGTCATTTAAATTCCAATTAAATGTCAATTAAATTCCAAGTAAATGTGAATCAAATGTAATCTAAATGTCAATAAAATTCCAATTAAATGTCAATCAAATGTAATCCAAATGTCAAACAATTAAAATGTCAATTAAATCAATTAAATAAATGTCAACTGAACCAAATGTCAAATAAAATAAATGTCAATATTTTATCAAGTAATTCATACACAAATTATCTGGAATCATTCAACATCAAATCGGATACAGAATATAAACATTTTTCTAATAGGAAGGCTTTCAGTTTTGTCTTAAATAAGTTTGTGTTATGGACCAAAGTTTTCAAATCAGTAGGTAACTTATTATATAAATCCACTGCTTGGTAACGTGAACAATGCTTTGTTATGTTAAGTTTAGGCACCATTCTATTTTTAATAACTTTCCTTCGTGTGCTCTCTCTTCGATTGTGATGGTGATTGTGATGGTGATTGTGATGGTGATTGTGATAGTGATGGTGATTGTGATGGTGATTGTGATGGTGATTGTGATGGTGATTGTGATGGTGATTGTGATGGTGATGGTGATTGTGATTGTGATTGTGATTGTGATAGTGATGGTGATTGTGATTACGATGATAAAGTTTGCGATAACGATGATGGTGATTGTGATAGTGATTTTGATGGTAATTGTGATGGTGATGGTGATTGTGATAGCGACGGTGACTGTGATGGTGATAGCGATGGTGATGGTGATTGTGATGGTGATGGTGATTGTGATGGTGATTGTGATGATGATTGTGATAATGATTGTGATAATGATGGTGACTGTGATAGTGATCGTAATTGTGATAATGATGGTGGTTTTGATAGTGATGGTGATTGTGATAATGATTGTGATAATGATGGTGGTTGTGATAGTGATGGTGGTTGTGATAGTGATGGTGGTTGTGATAGTGATGGTGGTTGTGATAGTGACGGTGGTTGTGATAGTGATGGTGATTGTGATGATAATAATAAATTGTGATAATTATGAAATTTGGCATATAGATAGTTTATAACCTGGATTAACATGTAGGACACTATTTATCCCTTTAGTATGATTCAGTGGGACAGTTACCAAACTGCACGCGGGCGAAGCCGCGGGCAACAGCTAGTCTAAAAAATATATAAAAGAAGAAACTGACTGACTGACTCATCTATCAACGCACAGCCCAAACCGCTGGGTCTACAGATTCCAAATTTGGCATGTAGGTTCCTTATGTAGTCTAGGGGTGCACTAAGAAAGTATTTTTCAAAATTCATCCCCTAAGGTGGTTAAACGGGGCTCCAAAGTTTGTATGGGGAAACAAGTTTAGTTACACTATTTTTTTCGAAACTTCACAGGAGTGCTCCTATTGATAGATGAGTAGAAACGGGTTGCAGGTTTTTTCAGAAACCAACCCCTAAGAGGGGGAAATGGGGTCGCAAAGTATAAAAATCAATGCACAGCCCAAACCGACGAGTCTAGAGATTCCAAATTTGGCACATAGGTTCTTTATGAGGTTTAGAGGTGCATTAAGAAAGGATGTTTCAAAATTCACCCTGTAAGGGGTTGAAACAGGGGTCCAAATATTACATGGGGAAATAAGATTAGTTAGAATACTTTATTCGCAACTTAACAGGAGTACTCCTATCGATTAATGAGTTAACATTTGCGTTTCAGGTTTTTTCAGAATTCAACCCCTAAAGGGGGAAGACTAAAATTCAACCATATTGTTTGTAAGATGAATTGGATCGGGTGTATTACAAAAACATTGATTTTAAGATTTAATGTGGTGGACCTGAAATACCATAATTCCCTGTTGGGGTGCGATGGGGTTGAAATGTCTAAAAACCAATATGGGTGTCGGTACCGAGATTATCAAGGGTGCTGATTACGAAAATGGTATTTATTTTGAGATCCAGAAGAAGGCAGATTCGACTTCTATAGAGGGTTATTGTTGATTTATTGTGACGATTGTGATAACGATGATCATGATTGTGATAATGATAATGATGATTGTGATTACGACGATAATGATTGTGATTACGATGATGATGAGTGTGGTGATGATGATGATGATTGTGATGATGATTTTGATTATGATGATAATGATTGTGATTACGATGATGATTGTAATAATGATGATAATGATTGTGATTACGATGATAATGAGTTTTTTAACGATGATGGTGATTGTGATAGTGATTATGATTGTGATGGTGATTGTGACAGTGATGGTGATTGTGATAGTGACGGTGATTGTGATAGCAGTGGTTGTGATAACGAGGATGGAGATTGTGATGATGATGATTATGATTAAGATGATAATGATTGTGATTACGATGACAATGATTGTGATAACGATGACGGTGATTGTGATAGTGATTTTGATGGTGATTGTGATGGTGATTGTGATAGTGATTGTCATAGTGACGGTGATTGTGATGGTGATAGCGATAGTGATGGTGATTGTGGTAATGATGAAGATGATTGTGATTACGATGATAATGGTTGTGATAACGAGGTAAGTGATTGTGATGGTGATGGTGATTGTGATGGTGATGGTGATTGTGATGGAGATAGTGATGGTGATTGTGATGGTAATAGCAATGGTCACCACCATTGCTATATAACGAGGATGGAGATTGTGATGATGATGATTATGATTAAGATGATAATGATTGTGATTACGATAACAATGATTGTGATAACGATGATGGTGATTGTGATAGTGATAGTGATTGTGATAGTGATGGTGATTGTGATAGTGATGGTGATTGTGATAGTGATGGTGATTGTGATAGTGATGGTGATTGTGCTAATGATTGTGATTACGATAATAATGATTGTGATAATGATGATGGTAATTTGATAGTGATTTTGATGGTAATTGAGATGGTGATGGTGACTGTGATAGTGACGGTGATTGTGATGGTGATAGCGATGGTGATGGGGATTCTGATGGTGATGGTGATGGTGATGGTGATGGTGATAATGATGGTGATTGTGATAATGATGGTGGTTGAGATAGTGATGGTGATTGTGATGGTGATTATGATAATGATGGTGACTGTGATAGTGATGGTGATGGAAAGTGTCCAGCAGAGAGCTAGCAGGCGTTACTTGCGATAGCATAAATTATTAAAAACTAAAAACACGTTTCAGTCGTCAGACATTTTATTAAGCACTGTTGTCATGACTACATACATACAGTCACTATGTGACAGATTATATACCATGAAGGTATCAACCTCCAACACGCACCCTTAATCTGCCACATGTGTACGCACCCTTAAAACTAACAAGTGTACATGCACACTTAAATCGCACCAGGTCACTAGTTCCAAAACATGCACAAGTGTGTATGCAACTTTGTACAAGAGTGTACACAAATACGTTGTACTCGACAGTACCCACATCAACACATTAATTAAAACATACAAAATAAACAAAACAGAGATTATACCATTATAAAACCCTAAACCTATTTGTACAAAACAAATACAACATATCAAAAACTAAGTTACACCACTTTCACTACCCGCCCTCTTAATGGGTAATCTCGCTAAAGCTAACTTTATCTTGGGGCCTGACAGAGACTTTGTTAACATATCTGCCACCATTTCTTGTGAAGGTACATACTGCACCTCTACCGCCTCATTCGATATCGCTTCGCGAACAAAGTGAAACCTAATATCGATATGTTTCGTCCTATTATGGTTCATCTTGTTTCTCGCAATGTGATGTGCAGACTGATTGTCATTATAAATAACTACGGGTTTATCGCAACTATCATTTGTTAAGCTCTTTAACAAACTTCTTAAGTAAATCGCTTCCTTTGAAGCTTGGCTAAGACCTATGTACTCTGCCTCAGTAGAGGACAGAGCAACACACCTTTGCTTACGACTCTCCCACGTTACTAAACTATCGCCTAACATGAACATTAGACCCGTAAAGGATTTTTTATCATATGACCCACCCCAATCCGCATCCACGTAGCCAAGAAGTTCTAATTTACCTGACTTTCGGAAAGTAAGTGCAAAATCAGACGTCCCTTTTAAATATCTAAGCACCCGTTTAGCATACTTAAAGTGAATTTCGTCGTAGCACGAGTTAAACTGTGCTAGAACGCTAACGGCATGCGCGATATCTGGTCTACTATTTTGGGCTAAATAGTTTAGACATCCTACCAGATTCTGATATGGCAACCTACAACTGGAATCTGAAGCTTTCTCCAATCTGAGACCAACTTCCATAGGGGTAATGACTGGTTTACAATCCGTCATTTCAAATTCCTTTAACACATTAATAACATACTGTTCTTGATCAAGGTAAATAGTGTTATTGTCTCTCCTAAGTCTCATGCCTAAAACATGTCTAGCACGACCTAGATCCTTGACCTTGAACTTTTTCAATAAACCGGCCTTTAACTTTTCCTTTTCATTTTTGTGAAAAGAACTACAAAAAATAAAAATATCATCAACGTATATAACTACAACTATCCTATTCTTATCTCGTAACAACTTTTGGTATAAGCAGGGCTCTATCTTCGATTGCGTGAAACCTAAGCTAAGCATCTCTTGGTCAAGTTCATGAAACCAAGCATTCGACGCTTGCTTCAGACCATACAGCGACCTATTTAACTTGCAGACCTTCGTCTCCTGACCCTTGGCTATAGCACCTACAGGCTGCATCATGTAAATATCTTCCTTCTTTTTACCGTAAAGGAAAGCTGTCGTCACATCCCACTGATCTATATCCCAATCATATTCTACAGCTAATGAGAATAACAGTCGCAAAGTCGAGCTCCTAACTACCGGAGAATAAGTTTCGTTATAGTCTACGCCACGTACCTGAGTAAATCCCTTCGCAACCAGCCTAGCTTTATACTTTGAGACCTTACCATCGCTATCTCGCTTAATCTTAAAGACCCATTTACATTGTATCGGCTTCTTGTCACGTGGTAAGTTTACTAGCGTCCACGTCTGGTTCTCCTTCAACGATTGCAACTCCTCGTCCATGGCCTTCTGCCACAGCTCACGATCAGGCCTAGCTAGCGCCTGTTCTACAGTCGTCGGATCGCCGTCAATTGCCGCGAGAGCGTTGATGCACGTACAAGAATAGTCGATTGGCTTCCGTGTACGCAGGTTGTATCTCGGCTCGATACTCGTCTCAACACTTGGCTCTGGTGTTATAGCAGGTTCGGTACTTCCAACATCTGCATCCTGAAAATCGTCTTCACTGTTTGAGTGGACATCAGGAGATATATCCAATATCGCAGGTTCAGTTCGTTCCTGTTCTAGGGACAAAGGAACAACTGCGTTCTTCGTCACATTCGTACCATCGCCTGGAAAAACATTTTCCAAGAACTTTACATCTCTAGCAATAAGTATCTTGCTAGTCTGCAGATTCATCAGCCGGTAACCTTTCGTAAACTCACAATAGCCAACAAAAATTAAACCTTCAGTCTTCATGTCGAGCTTTTGCCTTTTCTGCTTCGGTTTCAATGCAAACGCCAAACATCCGAAGATTTTTAAATGACTTAAGTTCACTTTCTTACCAGACCATAGTTCTTCAGGTTCTTTATTCGTGACCGCCTTTGTGGGGCTTCGATTCTTTAGGTATACCACGGTATATACTGCCTCAGCCCAAAACTTCTTGCTAAGATTCGCCTCACAAAGCAACGTCCTTGCTTTCTCAATGATCGATCTGGTCGCCCTCTCAGCTACGCCATTTTGTTCGGGTGTATAAGGAACGGTCGTTTGGTGCTTTATACCAGATGACTTGAACAATCTGTCGAAGGCATGATTACAAAATTCAGTACCATTATCAGATCTGAGGCATTTTATCGACTTACCAGTCTCTCTCTCTACTTCGGCCTTATATTCACGAAATTTTTCGAAAGTTTGGCTCTTATTTCTCAAGAAATAAACGTGCGTCTTACACGTGTAATCGTCGATAAATAGCAACATGTACAAGGAACCAACAAACGATGACTCTTCCATTGGACCGCAAATATCCGTGTGTACTAATTCAAGAATCTGTTGTGCTCGTGTGCCTTTATTTTTGAACGGACTTTTACATGTCTTACCTTGAATGCATGGAATACATGGCTCAATGTTCTGTTTACCATCGAATTTCATACCAGTTACCAAATCTTTTAATATTAGTATGTTATTTTGACCTAAATGCGCCAATCTTCTATGCCATAAGTTTGACAGAGGTTCATTTGACAACATCACGTTGACATAATTTTGTTTTTCATTTAATTTGAAAATTCCGTCAACTTCTTTGCACGTCGCAACTATTTGGTCGGATTTATTCCTTATAATGCAACCTCCTTTGTCAAAATTAACCGCGAAATCTTTTTTAACAAGATCGCTCACTGATATTAGATTCAAGTTTAGTCGATGAACATGAAGAACATTTTCTAACGTGAAATCTGAACTTCCGCTAACTTTTGGATTAGCATTTCCTCTACCTTCAACTGGTATTTGTTCTCCATTAGCCACTTTAATTGTCAAATTATCCTTTACTTTCTTATAGTTACATAATTTTCCAGCATCGTAAGTCATATGGGTCGAGCATCCGCTATCAACATACCAATCGCTTTTCTTCTTGGTATTTGCTGTACTCATGCTCAAACCGACCACACCGGCATTCAGCTTCTTACATTCAGCTGCCTTGTGTCCTTATTTGTGACATTTATAGCACTTGCGCACTGGTGTACGAGCATTGTTTTTGGGTGCCTTTTCCTGTTTAGAAGCAAGGGCGTGCTCACCAGCTCCAGCTGTTTCAGCTTGTCTATTAGCCTCCTGCAGCAGTTTGGTTTTGATCTGCTCTAGGCTAATATCCTTTCCACTATTATCTACTGCCATAATCAACGGGTTGTACTCTGATGATAATCCAGCAAGCAAAATAGAAATGATCCAATCATCTGAGACTTTCGCGTTTATTGCAGCTAATTGTTGTGTTATGGATAGTACTTTTGAGACGTATTTCTCCATATTCGCAAAGTTTTCCAACTTACATGACCATAATTGACGTTGCAGTGATATTCGTCTACCCCAGCCTTTATCTTCGTATGCACCACACAGCTTGTGCCATACCTCATGTGCAGTCTTCAAATTGTAGACATTTGAAAAACATGAAGGCTCCAATAGTAGACACATGGTAGTACGCGCCTGTCGATCAGCATCTTTGAGTTCTGCAGAGACGGATAAACTCAAAACATTGGCAATTTTCTTAGACCTATCAAAAGCTTTTGACACTGTCTCTGTTCCCCTCTTGCTTGAAAAGTTGGAGCGAATTGGTGTTAGGGGAGTGTGTCTGGATATTTTCAGGAGTTACCTGAGTGAGCGTTCTCAAACCGTAAAGTTAGGAAATCACGTTAGCAAACAACAATTCCTAACCTACGGAGTCCCGCAGGGTAGTGTCCTTGGACCTACCCTGTTTCTTATATACATAAATGACCTATGTAATCTGGCCCTAACTAACACTAAAATTATAACTTACGCGGACGATACCGTCATGCTCATTCATGGCAACAATTGGTTGGAAACCCGCTCACATGCGGAGTCTGCTCTGCTTGTGGCAGTGAAATGGCTGAATAAAAACCTTCTTACCCTCAATGTAGAAAAAACCAAATTTATAACATTTGCTCCAAGTAAAGCCTCTCAACCTGCTTCTCCCTATACCCTGACGGCCCATAAATGCGGTTTAATATCAGATGATTGCAGCGGTTGTGCTCAGGTTACGCGCACCCATAGTATTAAATACTTGGGTGTTATAATAGATAGTACGCTAACATGGAAAGAACAAATTCAGGCTCTGGTATCTAGGGTCAGAAAATTAATCTTTGTTTTTAAAAACCTGCGAACATCTGCTGATTTTGCCACACTGCGAACAGTATACTTCGCTCTGGCACATTCCATCTTAAAATATTGTATTGCAGCTTGGGGTGGGGCTGGGAAATGCTTAATGCTCCGTCTGGAAAGGGCACAGAGGGCAGTGCTAAAAGTCATGACTCACAAACCGGTTCGATTTCCAACTACTGAACTATACGCTCTTTGCGATTTACCAACCGTCAGACACGCATTTGTCCTTGCTGTAGTGCTGCGTAAACATTCTGACCTTCCGTTTGATCCTGTTATCGTTAGCCAAAAACGTAGATCTGACAGAGTCTGCCAGGTGGAATTTGCCGCGATTCAAGTCGTACGGCGGCAATATCGCTTTCTCAGCTCCACTTTGTATAATCGAGTAAATAAACAGCTCAATATATATCCACTGACTTTGCGAGAATGTCGAAGAATCACAGACAAATGGCTTCATACTCTCACGTACGAAGAATTAGAAATCTATGTGAAAAGTTAAACTCCTTTTCTAATTGCCCTTTTATAAATAAGACATGCGCAAACGCACACCCCCACACAAACGTACACTCATCTCCAACACATACACACACACACACACACACACACACTAACACACATACTCCACGCACAAAAACCCTTCCATAAAAACACATAATCTCACAGAAAAATAACAATTCACTTTGTTGCTAATTGTAATATTGCTAATTGTTAATTTTTATGTTAATTTTTTATGTTATTTTTTATTTATTTATAGTTTTAATTTTTGCTTTTTGCTCATGTTTCGTCTCGACTATTTGGAGGTGGGCGTTAATGACTGCGACACAGTTTTATACTAATGCAGTTGTTAGCGAACACATAGTTTTTGTAAACTGAGTTTTTTCTTTTCAATAAATTATTATTATTATTAAATTATTATTATTATTACTTCTGTGGCTTCTACGGCCACCCACCAGTTTTTACATTCCAGGTAGTTTTGGACTTGGAACTTCCAAACTTCAAAGTTCTCTGCACCCCTGAGCTTCCCGATTCCAAAAATGGAACCTGACGAACTATTGTCATCCGTCATTTTTGAAAGTGCGTATTTCCAAATTTTAAAATTTACAATATCGTGCAATTACTGCGCACGCAACACCCTGGGCAATTTCTAGGCAATTCCTGGGCCCATAACCTGATGGAAAGTGTCCAGCAGATAGCTAGCAGGCGTTACTTGCGATAGCATAAATTATTAAAAACTAAAAACACGTTTCAGTCGTCAGACATTTTATTAAGCACTGTTGTCATGACTACATACATACAGTCACTATGTGACAGATTATATACCATGAAGGTATCAACCTCCAACAGATGGTGATTATGATTGTAGTTGATCACAACCACCATCATTATAACAATCACCATCACTATCAAGTGATGGTGATTGTTATAATGATGGTGGTTGTGATAGTGATGGTGATTGTGATGATAATAATAAATTGCAATGATTATGAAATTTGGCACATAGATAGTTTATAACCTGGATTAACATGTAGGACACTATTTATCCCTTTAGTATGATTCAGTGGGACTGGGACAGCTACCGAACTGCACGCGGGCGAAGCCGCGGGCAACAGCTAGTTATAAAATATATATCTAAGTTCCATTGAAAAATACGAGTAATTCATTTTAATTCAAACCAATCATTCATATTGAAAGCTAAGAAAATGCGACGTTGTCATATTTCACGTACCCTTACGTGAAAGCTAAAGCTAAGAAAATGCCCCCCGTTCCTTATATCCCTACTGACTTATCCCCGCTTTGTCATATTTCACTTAAGGGTGTTTTACGTTAATAATCGTGACTTTGCCGAATTGTTTTGTATGAAAAAATGAAAAAAAAAGGTCGATCTAAACATAATTCATATGCCGCCAGTTGATTCTTTGATATGGTCTCAATCGTACCCTAGAGTTATGGGATGTAAAAAAAACAGGTTGTATATTGTCATTTTATTGGGGTCTTTTTCCAAGTATCTGAATTCACCAGCACTGATGTGAGGGTTATTGTGGCCGCGTTCAGTGCCTAAGCATTATGAAGAATGTACATTTAAATACCATCGATGCCAAATAAGATGGAAAAAAAATAGTCTGCATATCAGAAGATTTTTCAGGTCGTACAACTGATACCAGTGTTAAACTTCATGAAGACAAATGCGATGCTGTGAGCATCTATGATTTGTTGAAGGCATTCGATTGCAGTGTTCACGAAATATTACACGGAACGCTTTTCTCGATATTCTTACCTCATACTTGGGTTATAGGATAAGCAAAGTTGATGAATACGGCAAAAGATCTAAGGCGCGGGACGAATACAAGAGGCGTCGGGTGGAGGTAAGGTGCGGGCGCGGCGTGGGCGCGGCGCCACTTCTCTGAAATTTCATACAATATACGAGAAGAAGTGAGGCGCGAGACATACTGAGACGGCGGGGCTCGGGCTCCACTTCCTCGCCCTCGGCGCGCCTGCAGTTAGCAGTGGCATGCCGAAAGTGTACACAGACGGCGAAAATGCGTAACGATATAGAATTTTAAAGGGGCATTCTAGTGAGAATGCCCCAAATGCATCCCTGTGTTCACCCGCGCCTTGCCTTTCCGACACCGTCAGCGGGCCTGCTCTGCGCTGTACTGGCGCCGCGCCCGCGTCTCGCCCGCGCCTCGCCTGCGCTTCGACACCTCTTGTATTTGTCTCGCGCCTAAGGATATCTAAATAAGGACATGTAGTAAAATGTTCAGTATGGTGTCGGTCGTAAAGAATAGCACCATCCCATATCTTCGCGTGGGTGTCGTAAGAGGCGACTAAGGGACTTACCAGAGAATGGGCAGCAGCGTTCTCTGTGTTTTTGTAACAACCGCACTGCGATCGCCAACCCGCCTGCCAAGCGTGGCGATTATGACAAAAAACCACTTTGGGGGAGGCCCATGTCCAGCAGTGGATGGCTTTCGGCTGAAAAGATGATGATGATGATGATGAGTAAAAATGGGAGTCCTGAAGGGCTCAATTTTGTTAAGTGTTGGAAACCGGTGAAGAATTGGCTAAAAATTCCATTGAGTTCTTGAATAGGTATTACTTATCATGCTAAGCTACGCGAGGTTCACATTTAGGTAATCAAAAACTCGAGGTTTTGCAGATCATTCCGAGAAAAATCGTAATTGAACTGCTGTAGAAACAGCCCGACTAGTACTGTACTTTACATATTTCTGAAGTGTTAAGTCGTATGGTATACAGTTGTCGAGAAATGCTGCCGATATTCAAACAATCATTTTATTACAGAAAAGGTCTTTCAATCTATTAATCAATTTGTTACTCTCGAGTTTGAAGTGATGAGATTTCGTTCTCATCACTTCAAATTCCCGAGCAAACAATAACTTTGCTTTCTTTGGATGCTAATAAATATTTCAAACTAGTTTTAATACTGAAAGGACTGTTTTTGTTTCATCAATAAATGATTACGACAGACGGCTGATGAACCAATGAGGTATAGAGAATAGTGTCACGGGCTTTGTCTGAAACCCCCCAACAAAACTTTTTTGGTAAAAGCTGATAATTATTATAATCACTATAGTAAGAAGTCCTTCACAAGTTACTAATGGATTGGTTGATCACATGAATATTTAAACTGTATTATAGAGTGTACTTTGTCGCCGCTATGTCTCATTTTCTTCACAGAATTATTTATGATTACAGACTTATTAGCCATCCTGCAATGGACAAGTTAAAGTTGAAAATTGAAAAAGTGTTAAAAATACCAAAAAATGATCCAGGAGACTCATTCCAAGTATTACCCAATAACAGATTGGACAAAGATGTTCAAAGAATAATATGTTCTTTTAACTTTGCACTTGGTGTGTTTTTAAATTCAAAATACAACGTACGAAATCATCATATTTATTCGGCTGGGGGAGTAAGTCGCATACTTTCATTCTGCTGTATGCTAATTATAAATGTGTCTTGCATCTATCGAATAGTCTTCGTAGATATCAGGGGTGTGAATAAAAACATGTCAAGAACAGAAGAAGACTTCTTTTCACTATTTACTACAATTCACTTCATCATGTTTATGGTTGGGTTTACGATAATGTTTATTTCAAATTTATTGCATAAGAACGACAACATCATACTTATTGTAAAACTCCAAACTATACTCGAGAGCTTCGATTTTAGTAAAAGTATTATGTGTTTTATTGTTTGGAATTGGATCTCAGTACTTACTGTAATATTTATTAATATTTTTTCACACACACTGTATTTCACAACGTGCCACTATCCCAATGTCATCGACTTGATTCTTGACATTGTTATCTGCACACTGTTCATCAGTATGGAAATCGATTTAGTTATAAGCACCCGAATCATTATATTGTTAAGAAAATACTTGAACGAGTGGATTAAAGAAGTTGTAATAATGAACAGTGATAACGAAAACAATGAACGAACTTTGGAACTATTCGAGACATACCAAAGTATCTTGAAGGCTTACAATTTGTATAAGAAAATTTATCAAGTATGGGTAAGGTCACAAATTTTAAACTTAAGCAAAGACACAGCATTATTTAGTTCACTAAGTACACACAAATTGATGTAAAACATTTGGTTTTTTCTAGGCATTATATCACATGTTTAACACATTTTACCTTAATCTCTTGCATTTCCACCACATATGTTCAATACTGAAGGGATCTACAGTGTTGGAGAACCAAGTAAGTGTGATCCTTTACTGTTTGTTTTTTAATGAACTTGATTTCCCACTGCTGGGCAAAGACCTTCCCATATGCTTCCACGTACTATTTTCCTGGACCACCATGAACCGACCTTCCTGATGCGCGTCCAGATCATTTCGCCAAGTCTTTCTAGGATTGTCTCAGGGGCGCCGTCCATTCTCAGGCACCCACTGCCTTATAATCTTGTTTATTTTACTTTAGGCAATGTTCCACGTTTTAGCAATTGCTTTAATGCTTACAAAGAACATGGCTCTGGTGTTTGCACACAGTATACACTGTGAGAAGTTCTATGCCACTGTTGACGATGCAGCGACGACGTTATTAGACCTTATGAAGAACAGGGACTGTCCAAGTAAGACAATGTTTCTAGAAGTGGTTAACTGGAAGGAAGAGTCCTGTGAATTGTTAAGTGTTATGTTTGGTGGGTTATTGCTTGTTGTGTAAATGTAGGTGCAATATTTGTGCATTGTCAGAAATCTTAAGAAGTACGTTTTTCAGGTAATTTACTATTTCTCTATTCTGTAAGTCTCCAAATAAATGTGCTAACTAAGCACAATTATTTGGAGAAAAAAGGAGAAATAGCCATTTACAATAAATATTAAAGAAGGAAGTCACAAAATTACATTAATATGACAGGCATACCCACAAAATAAATCTTTATAGCTCACCATAATTATTGTAGAAATTTCTTAAAATGCTCAAAATACTTACTCCTCCTTCAAAGTTTAAATCTTACTTGGCAATATTTTTTACAGTAAATCAAAAACGTCTGTGCAAGAACATTATACGGACGAATCCAACGTTCAGTAAGATGAATGCTTGTGGCTTATTCAACTTAGACGCATCGTTGCTAATGGATTTCATTAAGGTGACCAGTAATTACTTTTTTTTACTGCTTCAGTGTAATTTTCTTTAAAATAGTATTTATGAAAATATAAATAATTATGTTGACTTTTATTGGTTTCCTTTCCTCAACGTTTTAAACACGCCAACATGGTTTACGCTTTGAAAAATGCTACTGATACCACGGTTAACCCATGCACTTTTTGGGCCCTAGCAGTATCTTGTGTGTATGTGTTCTTCATAAGTTACATTAAGTACCATATGTTGGAGTATCGCAGCAGGGCTGGTTCTTGAGGGTTTTGCAGGTGTAGAAGCAGAAATAATTAAAAGGCAGACCTTTTGCGGTGCGTGAATGGTTTGGATTTATTGTAGACTGAATGACAGTTCGTTTGACACAAGGAAACGGAAACTTAAAAATTAAAAAATATTATTTGTTGGAGTTGCCAACATGCTGGGGGGGGGGGGGTTAGCAATTACAGAAATACACTCATTACTGAAGGAAGATAAACCAAAAATGAATGGACAAACAGAAACAACCAGTATTTTAATTACTTACTGAATTTAAGTTAAACAAAATAAAACTATTCCTTAAAAACCCCCTCTTTAAATTAAATGTAATTAAATCAAACCCTATTGAGTACATACAAATTGTTTTTCAATAATCAAAGGGAACAAGTATTCACAAATAATAATGCTACATTGAAATACCAGATTGTAAGTCAACAAAGACTTATTAGCTAACATTCAGCTCTTACACTGTACTAAGTAACATATAATAAGGTTAATTAACAAACTTAATGTAAGCTTTTAGAGCTTTTTAAATTTAACAATTTTTAGATATAATTACACTAATCACTTAACCAATAACATAGTAACTAACATAAAAACTTATTTAATATAGGTAACAAAAAAAAAACATTTACTCTTCTAGAGGCAATAAAGAAATAGCAGACAAAGAACGTTTATAAATCTTCTGGTTAGGTGTCATAACATCAACCACGCGGATTTTTCCGTCTTGGCCTGGGTACACTTTCACAATTCTAGCCATAGGCCATGATAATGGGGGAGAGTTAGGCTCAGAATAACTAAATTTCCTACTTTTATATTATTTACACTGTCACGCCATTTGGGCCTCGACTGCAGTACATTAAGCCATAAATAAATAATAATAATAATTAATACTTGTGCCATACATTCCAAAAATGAGTTCTAACCTTATTACAAATTTCCCAAAATTTTAATCTGTTTACAGGTATATCGTTAGTATTATTTTCAGGACAAGAGGTTAAAGAAGTACCTATCAAGAAATGTCTTGGCGTTAAATAAGAAAAATCATCAACCTTCTCAGCTGTAACAGGCAATAATGGTCGCGAATTTACAACTGCTTCTATTTGACATATGACAGTGTTAACTGTTCGTACGCTAGAACATAATTTTGTATGATACGTTTCAAGTGAAACTTCATAATTTTAACTGCCGCCTCAGCAAGACCAGCAAACACAGGCGAATAGCTAGGCACAAAATGAAAAGTTATGCCTTCCTTGGCCGCATAGCCTTGCACCAGTGCTTGATGCTCCCGTGAGGTTTGCAAGTTATATAATTCAACCAATTCGTTCCTTGCCCCCTTAAAACAACCTGCGTTGACTATAAAGCGTTTAAAACAAGCAAGGAAACAATCAGTACTTAAATCGGAAGCTATCTCGAGGTGTATTGGCTTCGTGGCGAAGCAAACAAATACACAAATATAACCTTTTGTTTGTATAGCACGTCTAACACGTGAGTTTTGACTTGTATTGGTCCCGCAAAATCTATACCAATCTTTTGGAAAGGACGACAAGCTGTGACTCTATGAGATGGCAAGGAACCCATTAGTTGTTTAGCACATTTGGCTTTCATTCTGAAACAAAGTAAACATTTATGAATAATCTTTTTTACATGTCTATAACCATTTACAATCCAATATTTTTCATTAGGGCTAGCTAACAATAACTTTGGTCCAGCATGTAATAATCTTGTGTTCCTGGTAAATAATCAAATCAGTAACACGAGATTGTTTAGGTAAAATAATAGGGTGTTTCTGTGAAAATGAGACTTCAGAATTATCAATTCTACCACCTACTCTTAACATGTTCTCTTTATCAATAAAGGGATGTAAGGGTTTTAAAGGGCCTTTAATATTTTCATCTTTTGTATTTAAATGATTTAACTCATGACTGAAATGAATGCTCTGCTCACGCTGTATAATTTTATGCAAGGTTTTTTCTAACTCAAGAGGAGATAGTGGAGTACCCCTCTTAACTAGATTATAGCAAAACCTAAGTATATATGCCATGACACATATCATTTTATTTAAATCTAAATATTTATCAATAAACAGATAGATATTAGATTTATTTTTTGTTATCAAGGCTACCTTGGAATCAGAGAATGCAGCACCCTTCTTCATCTCAGGTAAGTTTTCCAGGAGTGAGATGGGAAGTTTATTATCAAAATCATACTTACTGTCCAGCATAAACTCTGGGCCATGCCACCATAATTTACAATTACATAAATCATCAGGAATGGCTCCCCTGCTAACATAGTTAGCTGGATTTTCGTTGCTCGCCACATACAGCCAGCGCCATCTAGAGGTCTGCTCCTGAATTAACTTAACCCTATTAGCAACATTATGCTTGAAGTTTAATAGGCTCTGGAGCTAGCCATGCAAGTGCAACTCGTGAATCTAAATATAAATAAACACCACTTATATTTATACTACAAATGTCACTTACGGGATATCTTCCGTGATTATTACCACTTATATATATTTTAAGGCTTAACGTGTCATAAACTCTATTGGCTAGTTTTGTAAGCAAAAGCATTTCATTTAACTCTAATCGCGGTATGGTGAGTGCATTGTTGCTTTGGGGGTTAATTCGGGATTTAGAGCAAAGTAAGGAAGATGAAGCCTTACCTGAATCCTCCACCACCCGAAGATAAACACAGCAGCCATAGCCTGTAGAGCTAGAAGCATCAGCAAATCCTATCAATTGCACTACATTGGCATTTCTATCTATCTTTATATTTCTATCAATGTGTAAAGGTTGCATGTCCATCAAACATTTAACAAAAGAAAGCCATTCTAATCTTATCCCCTCTGGAGGGACATCATCCCAGTCTAACTTTTCTAACCATAATTTTTGCATGAACGCCTTGGCTTTTACTATAACTGGAGACATAAAACCTAATGGGTCAAAGAATTTGGAAATGTAACTCAATATTTGTCTTTTTGTTGGATTTTCAATATTAAAAGGCTCTGGACATGAAAATACAAAGCAATCCTTACTTATATTAAGTGTTAATCCTAAAGTTTTCATGAAACAATTATCCTTTTGAAGATCAAAATCATCAAAATGTTGTCCGTCAGGATATATGTCATCTAAAATTTGTTGACAATTATATGCCCATTTATGGGTTTCAAAACTACCTTTGCCTAATAATTCACACAATTGCTGTTTTGCCTTTTTAATAACATTTAAATCGGAATGGGAATAGCAAGCATCATCAACATAAGTACAGTTATTTAAAATATATGAAGCAAGTGGATATTCTTGTTTATGAGTTTCAGCAAGTTCATGCAAACAGCGTGTAGCTAAAAAACCTGAGCTCTTTTGACCATATGTAACAGTGTCTAATTGAATGCATTTTATTTTGTCATTAACATTATTTCTCCACAATATGTTTTGCAAAACAGAATGTTCTGGGTTAACATTAACGCAACGAAACATTCGGCGTATATCCGTAGTAAATGTATAGTCACCCAAGCGAAATAAAAGCATAATGTCAAAAAGTTCTTTTTGCACCGGAGCACCATTAAGCAAGATGTCATTAAGTGACTTCTTTTTGTCAGTTTGCATGGATGCATCGAAAACCACTTGAGTTTTGGTACTTTTACTATTCTCATTATACACAGCATGATGTGGCATAAAGTATAAGGGCTTATCTTTAAAATCTAGTGAATTAAATTCAACATAATGCCCATGCCCTAACTGCACATATTCACTTATAAATTTATCATAATCAGAAAGCAATTTTGGGTTTTTATGCAACTTTCTTTCTTAACTTAAAAACCTGTATAGTGCAAAATCAAAAGAATTTCCTAAGGTATCTTTAACCTCATCTAGGGAAATCTTTAATGGTAAATTAACTTGAAACTTTTTATCTTTAAGTATAGTGGTTTCTTTGAAAATACCTTCACATAAATCATGTTCTGAACCTTTCTCTCTAAAATACTGTGGAACAGATTCAGTTGACCAAAACTGCTGCAAAGTTTGGTTAACATCTAACTCACCTTTATCATGAATACATAAAAGCGACACATTACTTTTGTTGGAGTAACCTTGTACTGATAAAGCGGGGTTGCAGGTGTTATTGCTGAACTGTTTGTTCAGTAAATTGCGAAGCAGCTGGCTGCAATACCTTTGCTGGCTCCGGTAGCAACACCTGAAAGAATATGTCAGCGCCTATCAGCATATTTATTTCAGATGGGATGTTAAAGTCTACATCGGCTAACTTTACTCCTGTGGGTATGTTTATGCATGATAAATCAACCTTAAACTGTGGAATTTTGCATGTAATTTTTACTAAAACATGACAGTTTATATTGACCTTGTATGGTGTAACTAAAGAAAATACTTCAAGAGGCACAGAGTAATTAGCCATATTACTACAGTTGCTGACACCCAATATGTCTGTATTATCTGGAAAAGGAGTAATACCCAATACATCTATCACCTTGCTGGTGACCAAAGAAATCTATGATGCAGAGTCTAATATTGCTTTTATGTGCACTTCCCTACCACTCTTGGAATATAGCTTCACCTTCACTGTAGGTAATAAAACTTTGGGAGTTCTAACATTTGAAATTAAAGAAACAGGTTGTTCTTGAGCTGTTTCTTCGTGAAGCAATGTATTGTGGGCTTTTTTACAAGTCTTGCAGCGGAAATGAAATTTAAATTTACCATTATGTTTGTTAAGACATATGACACACAACTTATTAGTCTTAATGAATTCTATTCTAGCACTACCAGGCAATAATTTTAAATCATTACAAGAAAATAATTTATGTTGTTCAGACTTACAATAAGCGCAAGAGTTGGTCGATGATGCTGTTGCCACGTTGGTTACTACCTTGTGAGCCTTGGTTGATGTACTTGGTTCTGCATTCTCCAATGCCAAGGCCCTTTTTTCCAGGAACAACAAGAATTCAACCACCGTTGGATCAGACTCATTGCTTCTCTCAAGCTGGTAAGCCCTTGATGTGAAGGCATCTAGTTTACGGTATAAAATAGATAGATAAGATTAAAGGATCCCATCCCTCAACGTTAACATTTAGGTTTTTCAGAGCAGCTAAACACTGTTTAATACTAGAAACAAATTCTTGAATGTTAACTGGAGTAGATTTGGACAGAGCATTCAAATCAAGCAGTGCATTATTATGATCAATGATAATTTTAAATCTATGATTGTATCTTTCATCCAAGAGCCGAAGGGCTTCATCATAACTATCAGGTGAAAGTGATAGGTTTTTTATAATATCAAAGGGTTCCTTTTGAAGAAAGGACCTTAGGTAATATAGTTTTTGGACCTTATCAATATAGTTTTTGGACCTTATCAATGGACCTGTCTTTGTGTATTATGGCACGAAACATGTTAATGAATGGCGTGTACTCACAGTATTTTCCTGAAAAGATTTGCACCTGGATTGCAGGCAATTTTGCCTTAAAAGCTGATGGGTTATCTACATTTGATGAGGATTTACTGAGTATCGCCTCATTGAGCACAGTTAGAACTTGGAAATACTTTGCTTCACACTCCTCAACATTTTCATTATCTTACTCATCTATTGCGAGAATCTTTTATTGTATGATTCGTATTCGGAAAACAATTCAGTAACTCTAGCCCTTTTTGCTTGCAATATAGTAACACTACTGAGCTTCACATCTTCGCTGTTTGAAACAAATTGATACAGTCGAGTAATTGAGGCCTTATTATAGCCACGTGAGGCTTTCATTACTTTTAGCGTATTCTCATCCATGTTTTACACGTTATCACTACACTTACGACTAATACTGGTTTTAGTAATACTTGTACACACCGTAAACTGCCTATAATAATGTATGCTTACTAAAAATATTACAGCAATTAAAACAAACTTAAAATACGTAGTTACAATATAACAAAGACAATTTATTGGCTAATATGGCGGATGGCGTCTTGTCGTAGTAGAAAAACTTTTCTTGACGTGCAGTGAATGAAGAATAGTACGAAACGAACGAACGAAGTTTGACGTTTGAATTGCTTCCGTGAAGATTCGTCCAATAGGGTTGTAGGATGTTGCTTGACGTTGACACGACGAGAGTGCTGATTGGCTCGCAGCTATAGCGTCATGTAGTTGCGTCAGCGCGCGGGAAATATAGGCCCGCCACGAAGCAACCAAAATGGCTTCCTCTTGATACTTGCACAATAGGTAAAAGTAACCCTATTGTCATCGCGCCATGCGACCCTCGGCCCCGGGAGGCTCTGAAGCGAGGTTTTATGACGAAATATCCTATAAATACCTCCTTGCAGTGTACTACTACTACCTACCTACTACCTACCTACTACCTACCTACTACCTACCTACTACCTACCTACTACCTACCTACTACCTACCTACTACCTACCTACTACCTACCTACTACCTACCTACTACCTACCTACTACCTACCTACTACCTACCTACTACCTACCTACTACCTACCTACTACCTACCTACTACCTACCTACTACCTACCTACTACCTACCTACTACCTACCTACTACCTACCTACTACCTACCTACTACCTACCTACTACCTACCTACTACCTACCTACTACCTACCTACTACCTACCTACTACCTACCTACTACCTACCTACTACCTACCTACTACCTACCTACTACCTACCTACTACCTACCTACTACCTACCTACTACCTACCTACTACCTACCTACTACCTACCTACTACCTACCTACTACCTACCTACTACCTACCTACTACCTACCTACTACCTACCTACTACCTACCTACTACCTACCTACTACCTACCTACTACCTACCTACTACCTACCTACTACCTACCTACTACCTACCTACTACCTACCTACTACCTACCTACTACCTACCTACTACCTACCTACTACCTACCTACTACCTACCTACTACCTACCTACTACCTACCTACTACCTACCTACTACCTACCTACTACCTACCTACTACCTACCTACTACCTACCTACTACCTACCTACTACCTACCTACTACCTACCTACTACCTACCTACTACCTACCTACTACCTACCTACTACCTACCTACTACCTACCTACTACCTACCTACTACCTACCTACTACCTACCTACTACCTACCTACTACCTACCTACTACCTACCTACTACCTACCTACTACCTACCTACTACCTACCTACTACCTACCTACTACCTACCTACTACCTACCTACTACCTACCTACTACCTACCTACTACCTACCTACTACCTACCTACTACCTACCTACCTACTACCTACCTACTACCTACCTACTACCTACCTACTACCTACCTACTACCTACCTACTACCTACCTACTACCTACCTACTACCTACCTACTACCTACCTACTACCTACCTACTACCTACCTACTACCTACCTACTACCTACCTACTACCTACCTACTACCTACCTACTACCTACCTACTACCTACCTACTACCTACCTACTACCTACCTACTACCTACCTACTACCTACCTACTACCTACCTACTACCTACCTACTACCTACCTACTACCTACCTACTACCTACCTACTACCTACCTACTACCTACCTACTACCTACCTACTACCTACCTACTACCTACCTACTACCTACCTACTACCTACCTACTACCTACCTACTACCTACCTACTACCTACCTACTACCTACCTACTACCTACCTACTACCTACCTACTACCTACCTACTACCTACCTACTACCTACCTACTACCTACCTACTACCTACCTACTACCTACCTACTACCTACCTACTACCTACTACAGAATAAATCTTAGAAATTGTTTTCGAAAATAGAATCTTTTTTTTTTTTATGTTTTCATTGTGTTTTAAAATGTATTCTGCTATTTAGGGCGGAGACAAATCCAACGAAACAAAAACCATGAAAATTGATCCAGAAGTTCTCGAGTTATAAGTGTTGTAACAAACCCGTCTTTGTTTTATATATATAGATATATGTCGCCGCAAGAGGCTCTATCTGCTAAGATTTAATCTAATTAATAGCACTCATAATTATATTCCATGATAAAACTAGTGAACCTGCCATCTCTGCTTGGCAGTACAATTATTACATAGAACTTAATTAATTGACAGATGAATTAAGCGCCATCTATTGGCTTACCTAGTACTTAGATAGTTCGTGGTTTCAAAATAGTAATTTATTAAACAAAAGTCTAGCTAAAGACTCTCAGTAAGTCTTTAGCTAAATCTATAGTTAAAATTATGATAAGCAAGTATTTTATGACATTGGATTTGTAATTATTATTGTTCATTTTGACACAAGATTTTTATGAGGCAACACTACAGGCCGAATACGATTTGATCAATAAACCAATTAATAATTTGAAACTACAATTAAATCAGATTATCTAACTAAATTACAAACTAAAAAGTAACAAGATTATTTAACAGAACAATTTACTAGTGAAAGACTTCGTAGGTGTTCTTTGTAATAAATACTTTGATTTGCCGGAAATGGTTTTAAAATAAGATTGAATATTGTTGTAAAAAGTATTGAAGCGACTAATTAGCTTTAACTTGATAAAACCTTTGCATTTGTGAATATTGGTATTGTTTAATTATTAAAATGATTAATTATGAATTACTCTAGTATTGTTTGTAAGTTTTAATGAACTTATTATGTAATGAGTTACCTGTACTGTGTGGAGGACTTCCGCCCACTCAGAAGAATGGACGCGTGAGCAACGAGCAGTTACGTTATCCTATGATTAGCAAAAACAATTGAAATACTATGTCATTATAAGTGTTTAATGAAGTGAACGTTAAAAGTTAACCAGTTTCTGTACCTAAATGGTTTCATAGAAATAAACGTTTGGAATATGAGTCAAGTGCTGTGTGTGATTTCAAATACCCACCTACCTATCTACCAACAATAAAGAATTGTAGGTGTCGCACGGCGATGTGATGGCTAGAGAAGTAGAGACTGAAAAACAGGCGGATTGGCGGCGGATGGCACCAATATTTGGGCAGAGTGCTCCTCTAGGCTTTCCCTGCCGTGATATCAGAAGAGGTGATAGCTCTTGCGCGCTGCTCACAGTGCCGGACATCCAGAACAATTACAAGCAACTACCGAACTAGAACTCTTGCTTTCGTGACCATGGCCGAAGGCGTGGCAAAAAATTTTCACCGAAGTGGTCACCACGAAGCTTTTCAAGAGAGAGCGACTTATTATGCTGCCACAGCCAATATACAGTGTTATGTGGCAATGAACTGATAGACAAGAAGATACCTAAGAAGTCTAAGATAGCCTAAGAGTTGGCTGCATTTTCATCCAAGTGGCTGACAAATACCAACATGATAATTTATTGCAACATTTGACCCAAAACAAATCAGAACACATAATGAAAATGCAATTTACATTGGTAAACAAACAATGAAGTTGTATGTGATGGAAAACTTCATTTATTGCACTCAAAATTACCAACATGTACAGCACAGAATGACCGAAGCAGAATAAACAAAGATTGGACTCCGGGAAAGCAATATTATCAATAAATAAACCTGCTAATGGATCATCAATCCCGGAAAGTATTTTGTTTTATTTATTTTAGTATTTTGTTACTGTAGAGAATATTTACAGTTAACATTATTTTATCTTAACACATCCCATGCTGGTTAGGGTAACTTGACACCTGAATAAGTGAAATAAAAACACTCCATTTAATTCAATCACTATGCGTTCAATGTTATTTTGAAATATAACCAGTAATGATGTGTCAGAAACTAAACTCATGAATTAGATTTAACTTTTTAATTACTAC
Source organism: Xestia xanthographa (assembly GCA_905147715.2). Lineage (NCBI taxonomy): Eukaryota > Metazoa > Arthropoda > Insecta > Lepidoptera > Noctuidae > Xestia > Xestia xanthographa. The sequence continues at coordinate 7,832,185 of LR990644.1, forward strand.
TAATTAAATAACTGAGTAGTAACAAATTTAAAACTTGTTGTTATTGACTTTTCATTCACACTATAGGTTTAAACCTCACAATCAGATATTGTTTGTGTTAAGTGCAAAGTTGAGGGCTTTTCAAATAATTATGCAAATTTGAAAACATTTGTAATGGACAACATGTTGCAAGATTCATACAAAAACACTTTGTTATGAAACTGATTTATAAAACAAGACGACTTATGAAATGTCAAACAAATTTCAGTTCAACAAGTTATGACAATTAAATCTTAGCGTGTGATATCAACGAAGCAAAGCTTTCGATGTGTTAATAAAATGTGAATGTTTTGTCAGTGCAACTACACAACCAACAGTGTTTTTAAAGTAGTTCTGATCAGTTTAACTTTCCCATCTTAGTTTAATTAACTTAATCTAAGTAAACAACTATTTCAAAACAACTTATTACCGACTATAAAACATGCACACAACAAGCATGGTTTAACTTAAAGATTGAACCGAGCGGCTGTTATTATTTGGCCACGAGTTCCTAACGATGTTTGACCATAACATATACCTACATAAAATATTGAGAGTTGAACTGTAATAAATACTTACGGAATCCGTTTTCGCCCATAATATAAGAACTTCTACGTAAAACGTAGATTGTATGAACGTTGTAACGTAGTGAAAGGCGATCTACAACAAACATAATTAATCAAAATAATATGTATTAATTAGTTCCATCTCCATCAAAAAAAGGCCAGTGGGTCAAAAACTAGGCGGAATAATCAATCAATATTATAGAACTCACAGTAAAATATAAAAGTGTAACTTACTGTAAGTCCAGAGGAATTCCTTAAAAGATTCCAAGCTTCATTAACAGAATTTAATGCATCAATAATTTCTTCCAACGCTGTTTCATTGTCCACTGTTATTTCGTCATCACTAACTTTGCCAAAATGTGGATTTTCCACAATAGTATTCCAGATTCTAGTTTGATAACTCAGCATATTAACAGTAGTTGTTATAATATGTACTAATTCCACATCTATGAGTATAGATATTAATACAAGGATACATCTTATGAAAGAACAGTGTAGGTCGTAAAGGAGTTTGACTGAAAACTAGAAAGGCAATACAGTTGGATAGGATAAAGACAATAGACACCCATGTGAAAATCTTCTGTTTCTTTATATCTTTGCCACTATAAAGGCTTTTGTTGATCTCATGAAGAATGTATAGCAAACGCACACTGTTACTACTATAGTATAAATTGATGAAACACAGAGCTCCGAAATTGAACACATATTCGAAGTAAATTCAATAGTAGGCAAGTTTTGTACGTTAAGCCGAAACGCGTAAATGTTATGACGAGAAAGTACAAACCGACTATAAGACAATTAATGAATACAGCACAAAAAATGTTTTTTCTTCTCACGACTTGCACACAGTTATCGAAGATATTGTATTTCCGCGCACACAAGATAGTATTTATCCAGTAAAATGGATAAAAGACACTAAAAAATTCATCATTTAACAATACTTTGCTTGTAGATGTCATGTTGATTGTTATCAAAAACTAAGAAATTTTAATGCGTCCTTCTTCAGACTAGTAAGGAATTAAAAGAAAAATTTTTAATAGTAGGTGTTATCAACACAGCCGATGAAGGTGATAGATTGGTATCATTAGAGTAATTATTTAAAAACATGTAATTTTTCATTACAGTTTATATATTAATCAGCAGACCTGGAAATCTTTAAATAGACCCCGGACCCAGGTTCACTGCAACAAGGAAAACCTGCCCTGGAGTGTAAATGTGGTGCTGTTCCACAAACGATGAGGCAGTTAATATTGTGTCCTGCGCGTCCTGTTGTTTGTTCATTACAGGAACTGATGTACGCAACTGAAGGCGCCAAGCAAATGGCTCAGTTCCAGGCCGGCACACTTTAGAATGCCAATCGACACGCTAAGAAGAATCAGCAGACTAACATTTTTCTATTCTCTTTAATAAAATATTTTTAAAAACAACAACAACACACGCAACATAATTGCGTTTCGTGTCTCTTGATGTGACCGCTTAGTTCTATTTTGAAAAGACGTGGCTTGTGATAGACGAACATACAGCAGAGCGTAGTTATAGAGTCTCGTTGGCACCCTTTAGTTACGGATCTTTAAAAAGTGGTGTGACAGACTAGACGTGTGCGGAGTAGGACAGACCCTTTACGAAACCGTCAAACAAGCTTGGCTACGGAACCCTAAAATGTTTCAAGACTTAATGGCTTAGCTTTGACGTCAAAATACAAGAAATGAAAATTGAATATGAGGTCATCATTATGTCGAAATCCATGTAGATTGTTTTAACTCCAAAACATTAATAATTCAAACGTGATATTTTCTTGCAAAAAGTTTATTCATCTGTGATACTGATAGAAAAATTAACATCACACAAATACTCGGTTTACAGAAAATTGTATTGCAGCAAGATAACGTTAAAGTTAGTGAGAACTCCCATCAACCGTATTGATCGGTCATCTTTCTGAACGTTCGTTTTGACTGTAGTACTTTCTTGTATAGAAGTTCTTAACTTTCCGTAATTATACCATAAAACCAGTGAGAAAATTTATTTTTTGGAAAGATAGGTGTGGCTGGTAGATTTCAAAGGACTGAATAACCAAAGGTTTTGTGAGTATATTACAAATATCATGTTGAGAAGTAATTTGTTTTACAATAAAAGGTTGGTGCGACGAAAGTATGTGTACGTATAGTAAGTACAGGTATATAAACATCTATGTGAGATAGTCTAAACTTAATTGACGTCACTAGACAAATTGATTTTTCTATGGTATGATTCCATTTAAAAAAATTATGTGTTCTAGAAATATTGCATATTTTATACTAAAGAAATAACGGCTGGCCAAGCATGCTTCCCTAGGGTACGCCGTATATTATACATTTACTATTCCATATTTTATTTGAGTACGCAAACAACATAGTCTGTCACGGTAAGTTTTATCCTAGATTAAGTTTACCAATTCCATTGTAAGTAGGATATTACGCCGATCGAAAGTCTTCGTCATGGCCATTAAGAGATTGTCAAAGGCTTCTTAAACATTACATGATCATCTTATATTAAGTATTTTACTTGGACAGCTTTTCCTCTTCAAAAAGTGTATGGCATGCACATTCAGCTTCTTCGGTGGTCATATAGAACTTCTCACAGTGGATACTGTACATAGTTATAGGAGTTATATTTTTTATGTAAGCCATAAAATGGTTGCAAAACATTGGAACAAAGGCTAGAAAATTAAAATTATGACAGTCAAAAACGTCTACAGAATCGTGACATAGAAAATAGAAGACATAGAAATAAATATGCTTCCGGATCCAGCATGTACTCTCAGTGTATAAAGCATTAAGTGACAAATAACAAGATTCCGGTATATCGCGTTAAATGTCAGATATAAAACCTGTAAATCTTGAACAAAGGAACTGTAAATTTACACGAAACCCACTGGCAATACAGCTGTTATAGTAAAAACACAACGAAAGTTAAACATGTACGGCAATCTTGCATGAGTCATAAGATTACTAGGTCGGTACTAATTGAGCGATCGACATTGTTGCCAATGCGACTCTGTCATCTGGCAAGATCACGGAGATTAGCTAATCCTGCGCCCAGCAGAGGGTAAAGTGTGGATGATTATTTTACATCATCCTAGTGATAAATGATAAATGATTGTTGAGGATGAGGTCTGTTCCCGGGTGATGAAATGAATCTATCGTTATGGTTTCACATGTATATTGAATAATTTAGGATTTGTACAGAGTTTTGGGTTACACCGCCATGGCCATGGCAGGGGGTCTGTACTGGATGATGGATGCGAGGTGAAAAGGAATGATTCGATACAATGCAAGCCTTTTTATAGCCGCTGTGAATGAACAGAATGACTGAATGACTGTATGATGCTGAAGAATGAACGTAGCAGCGCCAGGCGAGCGTGGTGGCCAGTGGACGAACTAGGCGGAGCTGATGTCCACCCAGCTGCAGAGGTCGGGCCGCTGCGCTCACGCACCGAGTGCGTCATCTTGTGGATAGGTGGCGCTAGCAGTAGGCGTGAACATGCCCCCAGCCTTGGAAGCACTGCTTCCAAAATGGTTCCCGGCACGGAGTCAGGCGTCGTCGCCCACAGGCTGCGGAGGCAGCGGGCAGATCTTGGAGAAGGCACGTCTGATCGTCCCAGCAGCTGTGTGGATGTCAGCCACTCGAGCCACGCCGTCTCCTCCTGGAAGTATACGCAGAACACGACCAAGCCGCCACTTTAATGGTGGCAACTGGTCGTCCTTGATGAGGACGAGGCTGCCCAAGGTGATGTCCTCCTGCCTGATCTTCCACTTAGTTCGCAGTTGCAGCTCCGAAACGTATTCTGTGGACCAACGCTGCCAGAAGTGCTGCCGCAGGTGCTCGATGCGTTCGTAGCGTGTCAGACTCGAACTTGGCTGGTCTGGAACATTCCTTGAAGGTGGCGACGTTAACGGTCGGCCAATGAGGAAGTGTGAGGGGGTGACGGGGGTAAGGTCAGAAGGGTCTGAGGAAAGAGGTGAAATTGGACGGGAATTTAAGACAGCTTCGATTTGTGTCAAAGCCGTGGAAAATTCCTCGTAAGTTAGTCGCGCGTTACCTACTATGCGTCTCAGGTGATACTTGCATGATCTCACCCCGCCCTCCCATAGACCGCCAAAATGTGGGGAATAAGGAGGAATAAATCGGAATTCAATGCTATTATTGGAAGCGTAATTAATGATGGCTTCCGATTCCTTCTCTAAGAATAAAGGAAACTCCTTTTCCGCGCCCACGAAATTTCTACCGTTATCAGAAAAGATAGTGCGAGGCGTACCTCGCCTACTAATAAAACGTTTTAATGCATAACGTTGGGACGTTGTGCGTGTAACTGCGACTTGTTGTTGCTCCAGTAAAGTATTAAAAATCAGTGCATAAACTTATCAAAAGTGCTTTTGAAAGTGTAAACCTGTTAGAAGGTGACAACTGACATAAACTTGTGACAATAATCCAGTGTTTTAGTGCATAGTTTTAGGAATATTGACTACAATTAACTTTGAAAAAAATCCTGCCCACCGTCAGTTGTTTAATATCTGTGCGTTGTGATAAAACGCGTAAGTGCCCCGAATACACGGCGCTTACGACGTACTTCTCGCGAACTCGCCGACACATCGACTCTGTATAGCCGGGGCCTTTATTAGCGTGCACTTGTTTTTGTACATTATTTAAAAGACATGCCGAATTCAACACAATCGTGGGGCTGTAGCACCAACGATTTTTGTTATTTGGAGGACAGCAAAGATTTTATAAACTGCATGAAATGCAAAAGATCTTTTCATTTTGTCTGTTTATCTATCCCGGAAATCCCTGCCGAGACGGAGGCTTACTGCAAGTGGAGTTGCTCAGACTGCACGACTATCATTGCAAACGCTTCTAAGACTGCTACCCCGAACCGGAATGTCTCAACTACAAGAGGTAACAAGAGACCAGCACTGAACTCACCGCCTCAGGCGACAGCTGTCACTACTGAGGATGTGCGCACCATTGTCCAAGAGGTTGTTAAAACTGAGTTCACTTCCATGCTTCAACAACTCAACAGCACCATACTCAGCGTTGTTAACAGGGAACTTGCACCCATTAAACATGAAATCAGTGAGTTGACTGCATCATTAAACTTTCACACGAAAGAATTCGAAGATTTCCAATCTGAACATAAATTACTAGAAAAAACGGTGAAGGACTTAACAGAAGAAAATTCTAGTCTTAAAATATTAATGACGGACCTGAGTCTACGTGTAAATTACTTAGAGCAACAGACTCGCTCAAGCAACCTCGAAATTCAGTGCCTGCCCGAAAACAAACAGGAGAACCTGTACACTGCCGTTAAGCAGCTGGGATCTGTGGTGGGATGCAGCCTGAGCGATAGTGACGTTCTTCATTGTACCCGTGTTGCCAAACAGCAAGCCGCTAGCACCCGTCCTCGATCCATCGTTGTTCGGCTCGCCTCACCGAAAATTCGTGATACCCTTCTGGCGTCGGTTATAAATCATAACAAAAATAAGAAGGTTAACTCGGAGAAACTTAATACTGCGGATCTTGGTATTGCTGGCGTTAAAATGCCAGTGTTCGTGCTTGAACATTTATCTCCTGCCAATAAAGCGCTGCATGCAGCCACCAGACAAAAGGCAAAGGACAAGGGATATAAATTTGTATGGGTGAGAAACAGTAGGATTTTTGTTAGGAAAACCACCGAAGACGAACACATTTTGATTAAGAATTTAGAATCATTAAATAAGTTAGTATAGTTTTAAAAACCTTTCTCATCTACAAAATGCATGCCCCAGTGAATTTTAAAATGTCCTTTTTCGATAATTTAAATATATTCTATCAGAACTGCCGAGGATTGCGAACAAAAACGCATTTGGTTTCCCGCAATGTTTGTATTAATAACTATGATGTTATAATTTTTTCGGAGACCTGGCTTAACAATTCCATCCAGAGTAGTGAGCTATTCGATGACAGATATACAGTCCATAGGAGAGATAGAGAAACCAGCCAACTTGCTGGTAAAGACGGTGGGGGAGTATTAATAGCTGCCAAAAAAAAATTCAATCCTAAACGTGTGGGTCATTTTGAGAGTGAATGTGAGGATCTCTGGGTTACCTTGGACCTTCCATCCAATAAATGTTTTCGTCGAATAGCTTTCTGCGCTGTGTACTTGCCACCACCAGTATGCCTCTCTCAATTGGAAAATTTCTTAGATAATTGTAACTCTGTTTTTGATCAACTTAATGATTCATGTGTATGTATCATAGGAGATTTCAATTTAAGGTGCATAGACTGGAAACTTGACGGCGATCTGAATAAAAACCGAAAACTGCCTAATACCTGTGAAGCTTTGTTGGATTTCACATATGTTAATAAGCTCAGTCAATGTAATAACGTATACAATGCCTCCTCTAGCATACTAGATCTTGTGTTAACTGACCACCCACTGTGTGATGTTAGTCAAAGTATTGAACCCTTATGTAATATCGATCAGTATCATCCACCCCTAGATATAAATATTTGTCTTAAAAAAGAAACCAAACTTCCATATAACATTGCAAATGAGTTACGTGACTTCCGTAAAGCAATCTATATACCGATTAAAAAATACCTAAAAGAACAGGACTGGGAGGAATTGTTTGAGGGACAATATGACGTTAACGATATGGTACAGGTTTTTTATGACATCATAAATGGGGCTATTCAGAGATTTATTCCCATTAAAATTCCCAAAAATAGTAAGTACCCCCCGTGGTTTAATAAAACACTAATTAAAATACTAAACACAAAAAATAAGATTAGGAAACGTTACAATACTTACCATAACCCATTGGACAAGATAGAGTTGAAGATAATCAGTAAACGCTGTGATGCACTTGCTACGACTTGCTATAATAATTATTTAAAACGTCTTGAACACACTCTAACCAGTAACCCTAAATCTTTCTGGACCTACATTAAAACTAAACGAGGCGGAACCAGCTCGTATCCTGTATCTATGACGGATGGTACAGTTGCGTCATCAGATGGAACGGAGATATGTGAGTTTTTTGCTTCTTACTTCTCTTCTGTATACAGCCCTGCTGAAAACGGTTGCAGTACCCACAAAACAACAAATACTAATAATATTCAAGAAAGTAGCATATCTTTAAACAACCCAGTTATCGACAGTGAAGCCTTATACAAAAAGTTAAAAAGTTTAGACTGCAACAAAGGTGCTGGTCCGGATGGCATACCACCAATATTCATATGTGAGTGTGCAAATGAGCTGGTCACGCCTCTGTTGCTTATTTTTAATAAGTCGTTGTCTAGTGGAGTTTTCCCTTCAAAGTGGAAGGAAGCTAAGGTCGTCCCCATCCACAAATCCGACAGAGAGGACTTGGTTGCGAACTATAGACCCATCTCAATTTTATCAACCCTAGGTAAAATCTTTGAGTCTATAATCTGCCCTCATATTCAAAATCACCTTAAAATTTATTTAAGTGAGGAACAACATGGTTTTGTGGAGTCTCGATCTACAAATACGAATCTTGTACTTTTTACTGAGTTATTGACGACAGCAATAGACTCTGGCCATCAAGCTGATGTCATATATACAGATTTCAGCAAAGCGTTCGATCGGGTCTCGCATCAAATTCTTATTGAAAAATTAAGAACTTATGGTATCGCTGGTACTTTACTCTCATGGCTTAGTTCGTATCTTGAGAATAGAACTTTCTTTGTAGTAGTCAATGGCTATCGATCAACCGTCAGACACATATCCTCGGGCGTGCCACAGGGGTCTCATTTGGGGCCGGTTTTATTTAACTTTTTTATCAATGATATCCCGAGCTGCTTTCGCCACTGTAAAATTTTCATGTTTGCCGATGACTTAAAATTCGTAAAAATAGTTAAATCTAAGCAAGATTCCTCTGAATTACAAAACGATTTGAATGAATTGGTGTTATGGTGCCAACTGAACCAGATGCTCCTAAATCCTAGCAAATGTTACCATATAAAATTTACCAGGAAACATCATCTCATTGACCAGGATTATTATATTGACGACGAAAAAATAAAGGAATTGGACACGATAAAAGACCTAGGTGTTATGTTCGATCGGAAATTAACTTTTATCCCTCACATAGATAATATAGTGAAGAAGTCTTCCAAAATGCTGGGTTTTGTTATCAGAAACACGAAACTATTTAAAAGCTGCAAAACAAAAATCATCCTGTATAATAGCCTGATTCGAAGCATATTAGAATATTGTAGCGTGGTATGGCGGCCACACTATGCTACTCACTCATTGCGTCTTGAACGTGTACAAAAACGTTTTTTGGGGCACCTGGCCTATGTTTGCGGTTTTTCCAAGAAAATACGTTCATATAGTGATAGGCTCAAACATTTTAATATGGCTTCTCTGGACAAACGTCGACGTCTGAATGACGCAATGTTTGTGTGCAAAGTTATGGCCCACAAAATCGACTGCCCGCAAATATTAAATAATTTTAACTTCCGTGCCCCTTCAAGAATTCCTCGCCGTCCTATTACGCCACTCTGCCCTCCGCAGAGAAGAACTGTTCTGGGTGCAAACTCTCCCCACGCGAGATTCTGCAGGGTTGTAAACAGTCACAGCGATCAAATCGACCTCCACTTTGACGGTTTAGGAAAATTAAAAGCATGTTTTTATAAGTATCTCCCTGAACAATGAGTTTCTTTGTCTGCATTATCTCACTGTGAATAAAAGCTACAAGAATATTACCTATTTTTACTAAGTTCAATTTGTTTTAATTTAGTTTAACATAGTTTAATTTGTTTTAATTTAGTTATTTTATATAAATTTAGTTAAATTTGTTTTCTTAGTTTAATTTGTTTTAATTTTTTTTTTTTTTGTTTTAATTTAGTTTAAAAGTCTGTTTATTTCTATCTTTTTTGTTAATAACGACAACGTTTTGTGTGCATGCAGAGTTTACCTGTAAGTGATTGTTACACTTTATTCTGCTTTGTGACTTCTGTTTTATTTCCTTGTGTTAGTGTAAGCAATTGTTGGTGAACCAAATAAATAAATAATAATAATGCTAAAATATAGTCGTTTGTGGATAAACTAGTGACGAGTTCCAAATGCATGGCTCTAGTCGTAAAACAAATGAAAAGACAAATGTATGCCTTAGTGAGTCTAGAACCTCTGCCCTTTCTGAATACTATGAAAACTGGCCCCGCATAGTCTACACCGGTTCGCATAAACGGGTAGCCAGGTTCTAAGCGCTCGGGAGGTAAGTTGCCCATGATAGGTGCTAATGTCTTACCCCGAATACGTGTGCACGTTACACATTCGTGTACTATTTTTCTAGCGAGATTTCTAGCGTTCAACGGCCACCAACATTCACGCATGGTAGCTAATAGAAGTTGAGGCCCGGCATGTAATAATCGTACATGCTCGTATTTAAATAAACAAATTGTAAAAGGATACTTACTACATAATAAAATCGGATGTTTCTTATCGTAGGTAAAATCGGACGAATTACACAATCTACCGCCAACCCGAATTATTTTATGTTCATCAATAAAAACATTTAGACTTGAAATCCTATTATGTTATTTACAACTTCGCTTAATAGGAATATGAGCGACTAAGTTATTTAAAACATCTGGAAAGGAATGCCTTTGTACGAGTCTAATTAGCATTCTTTGCGAGGAGCTTAATTCGTTTACTGTTAACAAACCGGTTTTGCCGATTGGCTCGGTCAGCTGACTTGAGGCGTGAGTTATTTATGAATCTAATTACGTAGCTACCTATTCGTATGAGTTTAGTAAATGACGCGTATTTATCGAAGTTGAATATGTCTTCGTTTTGAATATTGGGTAAGCAGGTTTGGTTGTTTCTGGTAAGTTACATACTTCGGAATTATCGCGTTTAGTTTGCTTGAAGTAATGTAAACGATTATGTAAATAAGACGGACCGTACCACCAAAGTTCGTTATCTTTTGACAAATCTAGGCTACAACCTCTAGATAATAAATCAGCTGGGTTGTCCTTACTGCTTACATGTAACCACACTGAATCGCCTGTGAGTTCATTTATTTCAGTTACTCGGTTTTGTACGAAAGTTTTTAGTAAATGTGGTGACATTTTAATCCAACCCATGACTATTGTGGAATCCGTCCAAAAACATACTTTACTAAACCGCAACCTAAGAGATTCAATTATTTTCTTATATAATTTAGCTCCTATCAACGCGCCACACAGTTCCAAACGAGGAATACTGATTGTTTTCAAAGGTGCGACCTTACTTTTTGCACACAACAACCGAACGGTTGCGTCACCATTATCGCTATATGTACGTAGATAAGCACACGTGCCATATGCGTCTTGAGAAGCGTCGGTGAATATATGAAGTTCTGTGTATTGAGTATGATCACCTTTCACGTGACGAGGGATGCGAATATTGTTTAGAAATCTTAACGTAAAAATAAAATGTTTCCAAATGTTAGCAATTTCCTGAGAGACCGGAGTATCCCAGTCAATTTTAATCAGCCATAATTTTTGTAGAATCATTTTTGAAATTATGACTGCAGGTGAAAGAAGACCTAATGGATCGTATATTTGTGATATTACTGATAACATTACTCGCTTAGTTAAATATGAATTGTTGTCATAGTTATCAATATTTGTAACGAAGTGTAGGCCATCGCTAGTGTTGTGCCAACCCAAACCAAGTGTTTTGGATTGCGCATGTTCGCCTATGAAACGTTCTGTGGCATTATTTTGAGATGCATCTAAGTTAAAGGTCCACTTGCGCAAAGGAAAACACCCCGACTGGAGCACGTCTGATGTTTTTTGACATATTCGAAGCAATCTATTTAGATCATTATCACCGATGATGAGATCGTCCACAAATATGTCCTCCATGATGACACGAGCGATGACGTCATCATCGCATTCTAATGCTAACTGTCTAATACAGCGCATGCTTAAGTATGGAGCTGACGCAGTTCCGTACGTGACTGTATTCAGTTGGTATGTATATAACGGATCTGGAGGGTTATCCTGCCACAATATTAATTGCAGTGACCTTTGGTCAGGTTGTAGAAGAACTTGACGAAACATTTTCTCCACGTCTGCACAAGCTACGTATTTATATTGTCTGAATCGTAACAAAATCGAGAGAATATCGTTTTGTAACGCGGGTCCCGGATACTGAATATCATTTAATGATTTATTCGAGCTAGTGACGGCACTAGCATTGAAGACAACGCGTAGTTTGGTAGTTGAACTAGATTCCCTAACAACGCCGTGATGTGGAAGGTAATAGTTTGGTTGACTACAAGTCTCTAACTTGGACATATGACCTAAGTCATTGTATTCACGCATGAAGTTAGAATATAAACGTTTAAATTCTGGTGAACGATTGAGTTTACGTTCTAAGGTCAGGTATCGTTTCGTCGCTGACGTATAAGAATCACCCAACGCATCTGGTGCTTCTCTCAACGGTATACGAACCGAAAAACTACCGTTTTCAACGCGTTTTGTTGTATTATTGAATATTTCTTCGCATGTGCGTTCATCATCTGTTAGGGGTACGCATGATGATGAAGGAATGTTTTCGAGTTCCCAAAACAGCCGGAGTTATTTATCAATTTCCTGACTGAAGTGGCAACGAACGTGAGCAGGTTTTGGGTTCCTCGCGAACACAGGTCCAGACAATAACCACCCCAATTTTGAGTTTTGTAGGAATAGGCCACTCGCTAGACGTATTTTGTCTGTTTCTAGAAGATCCCAAAATCTATCCGCGCCAATCAACAAGTCAATTTCTAAACTAACGTTAAACGTCGGATCTGCTAATTGTAAGAACTCAGGTATACGTATATTACTGGCTTCGATGTTCATCGTAGGCAAACTGGATGTTATGCATGGCAAGATCAAACAACGAAGCTTGGTATTAAAATCGCTTAATTTTGCACGTATTGTGACGTCACATGAATGCTGTGATTGCGAAACCGATTTTCCCACACCCGAGATTTGAATAGTGGACTGTATATATAACGCATTTATTTTCTTTGCTAGGTTTTCTGTTATGAAGCTGTTCTGACTTCCGTTGTCTAATAGCGCGCGAGCCGTATGATACACGTTGTTATTGTCAGCTACTTCAATTAACGCCGTAGAGAGCAAAACAGTATTTATTAATTTAAATTCGGTAGTGTTCGCTTCACACACGACAGTGCTGCTCAAGTCGTTGAGATGCAATGTTGACGTCGCTGAGATGTGTGCGTGTTCAACCTCTCCGTGCGATTGAGCACGCACACACGCGCCGTTACCTTTCTCGTCCAAATGTAGCAGACTGTTATGTTTGTTTGAGCACTGTTTACACGACCCGAATCTACATTGATTTAACGCGTGACCCGTTCGCAGGCAATTTGCACACATCTTGTTATCGTTAATCAATTTAATTTTGTCTCTCACGGACATGTTAAGGAAGGCCAAACACGAGTGTAATGAGTGTTCTCTATTGCATAGGACACACTTAGGTAAATCCCATTTATTATTTGTATCACCACGGGTACGCGGTGCGAATTACGCTTCTCGCACACGTTTTAATGCTTATAATCGCTATGAGGCGTTTTATCTTTAGTGTGGCTCGCGCCGATCATCTCCAACGTGTCGGCTCGGCCACGGAGGAACGTTATTAAATCGCTAAGTTTTATTTTTTCGCGTGAACCTAAACACGTGGCTTTGATGTGATTTTCCCATTCGCGCTCCGTAGACGAATCCAGCTTGCTGACCACCAAATAAATTATTAACGTGTCCCAATTGACAGTGGGTTCATTTAGTGAACTTAAAGCGCGCAGATTACGTAAGATAGTATCAATTAATTTCCTTATTTGCGATGGCGATTCTTGTTTTAATGACGGAATATTATGCAATGCTTTTACGTGATTATTAATTAATAACCTCTCGTTGTGATAACGGTTTCCTAATAAATCCCATGCGTGTACGTAGTTGGCAGGGCTGAACTCTAAGGCTGCTATCACCTGTAACGCGCTTCCACCAAGGGCTGACCGCAAATAATGGAATTTTTGAATCTCGTCTAAGTCGGAACGATTGTGGATCATGGTTTCGTATGAATGTTTAAATTCTAGCCAGTGATCATAGGCTCCATCGAAGGCAGGTAATTTTATGTCTGGTAATTTAATATTGACACGTGGTTCTGATGCAATTGGAAGTCGACTTTGAATTTCCGCGTTTTTAATTAAACAATTCGCGCTTGCTATTGCCGTAAAATATATTGCCTCTAATGCTTCTATGTATTGTAGATTCGCGTTTGTTTCTGATTCCGGCAGGAGTAGTTCGATTTCATTTTCTACGTTGTTGAATTTATCGTATAATTCACTCGCGGCTTGAACACGTAAAGTTAGCTCCGCTACTTGTAAGGCTGTTAAGTGAGCTCCCGCGAACGATTCTACATAATTTTTAAACTGGGTTAACCGACCCTTAATGTTACCCCTACGTTTCTTTAACTTGGAAAGAACTTCTTCTACTGCCTTAACCGACATTCTGACGGAATATGGATGAGCGTTATGTGGTGTGGATGTAGTTGTACTCACATGCAAATATCACCTGGACCACGTGGCTGCCACTCACTCGCGTGAACTGAAACGAAACACAGCTTTAACACAAATTGAAACTAATGAATGGGTGTGACGGGGGACGGACGGGACGGGAACAGAGACCTGACCGTTTCTTACGCCTTCGCCTTTTCCTCTTCTCATGAAATGATTGCTGGGTCACTGGACCGGCTGTGATGATCGCTGCACTCGGTCGTTCGTCTTCACAGCCAGCTATCGTCTTCAGCGCCCGGCTCCAGTCCGAGTCGAAGTTCCGCAACGTGCCAGCAACATGGTCGGCATCGTGTATGTGGAGTCTTCTTCCGGATGGTGTGATTGATAATGAATGATGAATCCGTCTCGTAGGACCAAAATGTTGAGGATGAGGTCTGTTCCCGGGTGATGAAATGAATCTATCGTTATGGTTTCACATCTATATTGATCAATTTAGGATTTGTACAGAGTTTTGGGTTACACCGCCATGGCCATGGCGGGGGGTCTGTACTGGATGATGGATGCGAGGTGAAAAGGAATGATTCGATACAATGCAAGCCTTTTTATAGCCACTGTGAATGAACAGAATGACTGAATGACTGTATGATGCTGAAGAATGAACGTAGCAGCGCCAGGCGAGCGTGGTGGCCAGTGGACGAACTAGGCGGAGCTGATGTCCACCCAGCTGCAGAGGTCGGGCCGCTGCGCTCACGCACCGAGTGCGTCATCTTGTGGATAGGTGGCGCTAGCAGTAGGCGTGAACAATGATGTTTATTTTGCAAGTAGGTTTTTACAAACACTTTTACACGTCATTTTTTTAAAACTAGATGGGGCCGGTGTTTCGAACCTGACTACTCTGAGAAGAAACAGCCGAAACAAACTCAGAGGTCATAGTCTCTTTTGAAGTCCAGACATAATCTTGCTCAATTCACATGAGGACTATGCAGATTAGTGTCTGAGATGGTCTTTTGAAGAAAGAACCACACTGATTTGAGTGGACTAGTTTAGTGATAGGGACTTCTTGATTGGCCTTTGAAAAATGAAAATCTAATCAAACTATTACGAACTTACCAAAACTTGGAAGATTTCCTTATGCAGGTCGTAAACTTTCAAGATATTTTTGTATTTCTCAAACATTTTCATACAATATTCATCAGTGTCGTCTTCATTAGTCATTTTCAAAATTTCTATAATCCACTCATTTAGATATTTTTTACCAATGTAATTATTGGAGTGGCTATAATTAAGTTGATGTCTAAAGTTCTATACACTACACCGAAAAAATAGTCGAAGACAAAAATAGTTTTCATGAATGTGATAATTGTTGGGTGTATTCTGTAAATTTCTAAAATTTGTACTAACCATGAATCGAACCGAGTTGTATGCTTTTTTGTAATCAATATACATACTGTAAAGATCAGTTTTGGTTTTTGAACCTTTTTAAGAATTATGGAATCTATGATCAATTGTTCTTTACATCCTTGACTAAACTTTCGACATCCTTTCTGCTGTTTGGCTAAGATGTTATTTGTATCGGTGTTTATATACATTAATTCCGATAAACAGGATGTGATAATTTTGTACAAGGTCTGCAGACATGTAATAGGCCTGTATTTTGCTAGATTAGAGAGGTTCGGGTCGGTTGATATCATATAAGTTGTGCCCAATGTTCAATAAGATGGAATTGATTTAGGGTCTTGAATTAAATTATTTATGTAATTATAAAGAAAACAATGAACTGCTGTGAATTTTGTGTACCAGTACTGGAACCCAGCTAGCACCCCATGACATATTTGTGGCGATATTTGTTCAAATGACATTGGCTGAATGTTCGTGCTGCTATTAGTCAACTCTGTTTGTATCCATTCCGCTTGGGTGTTATGCTCGATTAGTTGTTTCCATATTCCTGCCCAGAAACTTTGTAAGGCTTCTGGGTCCAGATTGGTGTGACTATCTGCATTAGTGGTGTTGTTATTGTGAACTTTAGTGGTCGTCTGTCTTAGATTGCGATAAAAAAGTTATTCATTATGAATGAATTGGTTGTTTTGTTGTTTCCTTTGTGTGCACGCTTTATACCTTTGTAGCCGGCCTGTTAGAACTGCGAGTTTCTGTTTAAGTGTGTCTAATGTGTGTTCTGCCTGTGTATTTGGAGCTTCGTGTATGGTGTGGATTTCATTTTGTTTAGCAATACGCTTTACATGTTTTATTATTTTTCTGCTTCTATTTCCGTTAATAAATTGTGTCATCCTGCGTATCTTTGATCGTAAGTCTTTTAGTTTTCGCTCTAAACGCTTCTGCCAATGCGGAGTGTGTAACTTTATTGTATTTGTGTTTGTGTTGATTTCCCTAGGTAGGAGTGAACTATCTGGTGTCCACGACACAAGCCTCGTTGCTTAGTGTGGTGCTAGATGGCGCTGTGTGTTAATTTCCACCAATATTTATTTATTTATTATTATTATTACTTTGCTTGTAGATGTCATGTTGAATGTTTTAAAAAACTAATAACAGATTATTTATGGCTCCTTGTACATACTAGTAAGGAATTAAAATAAGGTGATAGATTAATTTCAATAGAGTCATTATAAAAGAACGTGTATTTTTTTATAAAGGGTGTAACAAGCCCCTTAACGAAGCTGAGAGACGCTTGTTCTCCCCGTCATTGCGATATGCTTTTTGTTCTACGCATTATAAAAAAAATGGTCAAAGTTCCAACATTTTCACAAGTTTTTTTAAAATACAAAATGTTTTTAAAGGATGAACTTTATTTTAAAAATCTATGTTTTCAAATGATATAGCTCTGTGACAGGCGGACAGACAGCAGAGCTTACTATAGTCTCGTTGGCACCCTTTAGTTACGGAACTTTAAAGTGGTGTGACAGACTAAACGTGTGTGGAGTAGGTACAAACAGACCCTTTACGAAACCGTCAACCAAGCTTGGCTACGGAACCCTAAAGAGTTTCAAGAAAAGAAAAAGAGAAGAGAAGAGCTCTTCTCTTATCTTCTTCTTTTCTAGAGATGTAATTAAATTTTTAAGTTAATTTGGTATGTATTAGGAATAAAATAATATAACTAATGAATTTCATAAATACACTAATAATAATATTTGCTATGGTTAAATAATATGTAACGTGTATTAATGTAAGATTTATTGTTTTTTATTGTGAAGATATATGCACACCTTTTAAGATAGGATATGGCTTAAGAGCTTCTGTTGTATGTTTCAACTTATGTACCTACCCATATTGACGCAAATAAATGATTTGATTTGATTTGAAAAAGAAGATTGGAGAAGAGTTTGTTTCATAATGGCTTAGATTTGACGTCCAAATACAAGAAACTACAATAGATGACGTCATCATTATCTATAAATCCATGTAAGTAGATTGTGTTAACTCCAAAACAATAAAAATTCGAACGTGCTATTTTCATGAAACAGTTTATTCATCAGTGATATTCTCAAAAAAAAAAATAAACATCACACAAATACTCGGTTTACAAAAAATTGTATTGCAGCAAGATAACGTTAAAGTTAGTGAAAACTCCCATCAATCGTATTGGTAGCGTAGCGTCTACACAGAACAGACCACACGCGGTCATCTTTCTGAACGTTCGTTTTGACTGTAGTACTTTCTTGTACAGATGTTCTTGACTTTCTGTAAATATACCATAAATCTGTGAGTAACCGGTGAAGCTGGTAGAATTCAAAGGACTCATTAATCAAACGTTTTGTTTTCTTACAAATATCATGGTGGGAAATACTTTATTTCTCAATAAAAGATTGGTTTGACGGACGTAAGTACAAGCGTACCTACATAATTATACGTATGTGAGATGATCTGAACTTAATTGACGTCATTAGATAAATTGATTTGTCTATGGTATGATAAGATTAACCCAAAAATAAGGTATTCTAGGATAACGAAACAGGAAGGTAGGAATAACGGCTGGCCAAGCATGCTTCCCTAAGGTACGCCGTAAATTGAATCTTCTCGTCTTCTCTTTTACAACTCCGTATTTAATTTACTTCGCAAACAACATTGTCTGTCACGGTAAGGTTTTACCCAGATTAAATTGCCTAATTTCATCGTAAGTAGGATATTACGCTGATTGAAATTCTTCAACATGGCCATTAAGGAGACTGTCAAAGGCCTCAAACATTACAAACATGATCATCTAACATTAAGTATCTTACTTGGACAGCTTTTCCTTTTCAAAAGGTGTATGCATGCACATTCAGCTTCTTCGACGGTCCTATAGAACTTCTCACAGTGTATACTGTATATAGTTATAAGAGTTATATTTTTTGTTAGCCATAAAATGGTTGTAAAACATCGGAACAAAGGCTAGAAAATTAAAATTATGACAATTAAAAACCTCTACAGAATCGTGATACAGAAAATAGAAGACATAGAAATAAATATGCTTACTTTGGATCCGGCATGTACTCTTAGTGTATAAAGCATTAAATGATAAATAACAAGATTCCGGTATATTGCACTGAATGTCAGATACAAAACCTGTGAAAGACAAAATTTTGAACTAAGGAACTGTATATTTACACGAAACCTACTGAAAGTGAAACAAGTACGGTAATCTTATATGAGTGATAGAAGGTTTGCTAAGTACGTCGGTTCGTTGCCAACGCGATTCTGTCACCTAGCAAGATCACGGAGATTAGCAAAACCTACGCGCAGCAGAGGGTAAAGTGGGGATGATGCAAATAATCATCGAAAGGTATATACACTCTCTAAATATACTTCCCTCTATCTATAAATGTGTTTATACTTTTTGATTGGCTTTTGAAAAAGGGTAATCTAATCAAACTATTACGAACTTACCAAAACTTGGAAGATTTCCTTATGCAGGTCGTAAACTTTCAAGATATTTTTGTATTTCTCAAACATTTTCAGACAATGTTCATCATTTTCGTCTTCATTAGACATTTTCAGAATTTCTTTAATCCACTCATCTAGATATTTTTTTACCAATGTAATTATTCGAGTAGCTATAATTAAGTTGATGTCCAAAGTTGTGAACATTATATCGGAAATATAGTCGAAGACAATATCGATTACATAATCGTAATAGGCTGAACAATAATACACAGTACTTATAAATATGTTGGAGAAGATAATTGACGTAGTAGTAATCCAGTTCCAAGAAATAAAACTCTCGATACTCTGGCTGAAATCCATATCCCTGTGCACAGTTTGGATGTTCAGAATAAGTAAGACGTAGTTGTTTTTATGGACTAAGTCCATTATGAACAACGTCGTGAATCCGAGCAAATAGGTGATGAAGTAGCATACGGCAAAGAGTTGTAAAATGTTACTCTCCAAATGCTTCATGTATATATCCGTGATGTCTACACTGTACGTACGATAGATTAACATTGAATTTATTAATAAAAAGCAGCAGAACGAAAATATTTGGTAGGTTTTTTCCCTCGGATAAATATGGTTAATTCGTACTGTAAGGCGCTGTAGATGGCGCTCGAGGACCGTCATGAAGTTGCCGGCTGCGAAGATAGCAACGCACGGGCGGCGCGCGGAGGCGCGCCTAGATGATATATTGCACCGACACCGGGGAATCGCTCTCTTGGCTCGCGGACACAGACGGCTCAACATCAACTTAGCATTTCGGTCTACATATAAGTTTATTTTTAATTAAATGTTTTATACATTTTTTACGTTGTTTCTCTGAGTTCTTATAGCTCAGAAGCGGGAAGAACTATTGCAACCCACGTAAGTGTTTTAAATAATAACTATTGGTGTACTGATACAGTACCGTTTTTGACTATTGCTTGACTTTATTTTACACTTGCATTTCACTTGATTGTGTACCCTATCTATTGCTTCGTGTGATTATTCTACAATAATGGGACACCATAAAAAAAAAAGTAAACGTAAAAATAAGGACGACAGTGACAATGAAAAATCCTTGCGTCGCCGTTTAGTCAAAGATGTTAATACACGTAGATTACTAGAACGCGTAGCCTTATTGGAAAATCAAGTCTTGCAAGGCAGAGTTAGCGTAATACCCGAATCGGGGGGTAGTTCGAGCGCTGCGTCGAATGAGGCAAATCAAGGCGAAGATGCCACATCTGGTGGGCGTTCGTATACGCCGCCGTCACTACCCACGGTACCCTACGTGAACCTATTGCCACCAGTACCTAACGGAATCCCGTTAGCGCGTTCCGGAGACGAGTCCCCGATGGCACACACCGTAGCAAAGGATCCATGCGTTGGATGGAGATAACTCTCGTGAAGTACGTTCTGAAAGTTGCGTGCAATCGGCATCGGTGATAGTCCCCGTCGTTAGAAGCTACCACTGCAAGTCCACCACATTGCCATCATAATATTCATACCTCGTGCTCAACTTCTTTAAGATATGTCGGTCGTAGTGATCCAATACCGGAATTCGATCCTCATATTTCTTTGATAACAATGGAACAATGGATTAGAAAAGTTGAGGGTACTTCAAACATGTACGGTTGGGACGAAAAAACTGCTATATTTAATTGTTCCTCTAAACTAAAAGGCTATTTCCGCGAGTTGTCGTGACCCAATTAGCTTATTAAATTACTTGTCATCGTTTAGGCGCCCGGCAAGCGTAAATGTTAATCGCAATAAAAAGTACAATAGTTATTATGATGACCAATTAAAGTGTAATATTTGTAAACGACGAGGCCATACTGCAAATAAGTGTAATAATAAATCTCGGAAGCAAGACAGCACGACTTTGGTGTGTGTATTCTGTAGCAAGCGCGGTCATGACGAAACTAATTGTTACACTAAAAATAAAAAATGCAGTTACTGTGGAAAAACATGTCACATAAAACAAGACTGTCTTAAACTTAAAAATCGTCGTACAAGTTCTAACAAAGAAAATGGCAAACAATGACATACTGTGCGCGTTATCAATGATGCGTCGGGTAGTTCGAAATATTACATGCCCGTAAAAATTAATGATTTCTCCGTGTATGGTTTTATTGATTTTGGAAGCGCTTGTGTCACAATAATTTAACAGAATCAGTAGCTAGTCGATTAAAATTAGAAGCAAGTCCTTGCGAAAATATTGTTTTGTCCGGTTTTGGTGGCTCAAAAACCAATCCAATCGGTGTGGTAGTTGTTAAGATTCAAGTTGACGAGGCTACTTGTGATTGTAAGGCTTTTATAGTACCTGACTCTGCTCAAGATATTGGTGTTATAATAGGCCAACCTTTGACAGAGCATTCTACCGTTTATGTGATTAAAACACCTGTTGGTGTTTTACTCTTTAAATATATTTAATGCAAATCAATTTCTTGAACTACCTGATTCATGTGTACAGTGACGTTGAGCGCGTCAAGTTGGTTTCGGATGACGAAGTAATTTTAAAACCCGGTGTAAATAAAATACTATTATCTTGTTTTGATTTTGTCTCTGGTTCGATTACACTGCGTGCCACTGAATATAATACGCCGAGGGCGGAGTGTATTATTCCCGAATACGACACCGAGATTATTGATGGCAAAGTTGTCGTAATTACTAATGAGGTCATAAAACTACCGCGCAACCGATGCGTGGCGCGAGCGACGCGGCCGGTAATAATAAATACACAATAGGTGATTACCTGGAATCGAATGTCGTGACCGACCTTGAATCTTTACTGCACGACTATTCCGATTGTTTTTCGGGTAGTGAAAATAAAATTGGAAAATGTTCAGTCCAAATGCACATTGAATTAACTGATACGAAGCCTATTTATTACCGTCCGTATCGAATGTCTTTAGGAGATCGGGAGAAAGGCCGTGATATTGTGTCAGACTTATTGAGTAAAGGAATTGTGGAGGAATCAAATTCCCCATATGCCAGTCCCGTCATATTGGTCCCCAAAAAGTCGGGTGAAGTACGGATGTGCGTGGATTACCGTGCATTAAATAAAATTGCTAAAAAAAAAACGGTATCCTTTACCTGTAATACAAGATCAGTTAGACCGGTTATCCAAGCAACGCGTTTTAACCTGTCTTGATATTATGTCAGCCTATCATTGCATTCAAATTGCTGATGATAGTAAACAGTATACAGCATTCATAACACCGGATGGGCACTACCAGTACACACGTATGAGCTTTGGATTGGTAAATGCACCGTCAGTGTTTCAGCGCGCAATGGACAATATTCTAGGTTCTTTACGATTCCAATGTGCGACAGCGTATTTAGATGATATTCTCGTTTACAAAAAATACGGGATGCTAATGTGACGCTCAGGTTAGACAAGTGTTCTTTCTTAGTTTCAAGTATAGAGTACTTGGGGCATGAGGTGTGCGATGGTGAAGTCAGGATATCCAAATATAAGCTCACAGCAGTAGGTACATGATTTTGCTGTACCGAGAAATGTACATCAGGTACGTCAGTTTATGGGTCTGACAAATTATTTTAGGAAGTATGTGTCTAATTTTGCTAGCCTCGCTCGTCCTATCACTATCCTCACCAAAAAGGACCAACCATGGGTATGGGGTGAAGAACAGTCTCTTGCATTTCACCGCATTAAGTCAATTTTAGTAAAGCAACCTGTGTTGGCGTTGTTTAATCCGGATTATGAAACCCAAATTCATAGAGACGCGTCCAAAATAGGATTAGGTGGAATATTGCTTCAGAAGCAGCCGGACGATGCGTGGAAACCAGTCGCATATGCGAGTAGACAGACTACGTCTGTCGAACAAAAGTACCACAGTTTCGAACTAGAGACGTTAGCTGTTGTCATGAGCCTGAAAAAGTTTAAGATATACGTGTCAGGTTTAAAATTTGTCCTAGTGACCGATTGTAGCGCATTACGCTGGACATGGAGCAAACGAGATTTGTCTCCCCGTATTGCCCGGTGGTGGCTTGAAGTTCAAGGTTTTGACTTTACTGTTGAGTATCGTGCCGGCAAATCCATGGCTCACGTGAATGCGCTGAGTCGTAATCCTGTGGATTCAGTAATGCGATGTGTCGATAAAGACTTAATCGAATGTGTGCAGCAGGATGACGACTCGTTGCGTGGTCTCGTGAACCAGTTGAAGGATGAAGTTTCAAAGGGCATAACTAATGGCTTAGCTAAAGATTTCTTATTTGAGAATGGTGTATTATATAAAAAAGTTGGAAATAGTCAAAATGTAGTCGTTCCACGAATATCACGTTGGTCTCTCGTTCAAAGTTTCCATGATAATAACGGTCACGTTAATTTTAATAAAACTTACAATGCCATAAGGTCAAAGTACTGGTTTCATGGTATGCGTCGGTTTATTCAAAAGTACACTCGTGGTTGTATATCATGTCAATATGCTAAAAAACCAACTGGCCGTCGTGTGGGCTTGTTACATCCAATTAAAAAGGTGGCCGTACCCTTTCACACTGTTCATGTGGACCATCTTGGCCCGTTCTGTAAAAGCCCATCAGGCAAAATGCACATTCTAGCAATAATAGATGCTTTCACGAGGTTTATATGGATCGAAGCTGTTCGAGACGTCAGTTGTAAATATGTATTGCAGACGTTTGACCAATTAATTAAAACTTATGGTGTTCCAAGTCGTATAATAAGTGACCGTGGCAAAGCTTTTAGTTGCAAAGATTTCAAAGAGTATTGCACTCAAAGGCAAATAAAGCATGTCATGACGGCAGTCGCTAGCCCAAGGGCGAATGGGCAGATATAACGTTTTAATAGAACTATACTTGACGCCCTTGTAGCATACGTTGGTGATGACCAAAATGACTGGGAGAAATACTTGCCTAAAGTACAGTTAGGATTAAACTCTAACGTAAATAATAGTACGGGTAAGACTCCATTGGAACTTCTTTATGGGTTTCGACCTAGACTTGTAGGCGATATAGTTGTGCCCGATAAGTCACATAATTTAGACGAGTTGAGGGAAGCCGCTGTCACGAGATCAGCTAAATTGTCTCAGCAGGCAAAGGACAAATATGATCAAAAACGGCGTTATGAAGCACCTTTTAAGATAGGTAATCTAGTTCTTGCCGAATGAAAGATCATTCGTAAGGGTTTACGCAGTGGTAAACTTATGCCTCGTTTTGACGGGCCATATAAAATTGTAAAGGTCTTGCCTCATGATCGGTACGTGATTAAGAGTACACGTAACCGTGGTCGACTTTATGAAAATGTCTTGGCCAGGGATAAGTTAAAACTTTTCCATTGCAATCATTCCGATGAGTCTGACAATTCTAATTCTGAGTAAAGAAATACAAAAGTATGTTGTTCAGGACGATTTATTTCATTTGATTAGTGCACAGTTAAAAATTTTTAAATGGATCCATTTTTAGTAATTGTTGATATTATAAATAATTTATGATCGATCTTTGTTTCAATAGCGCTAACCTTAAGAGGTGTTTAATTTGAACATAACCTTATAAACTAAATTAAATAATGCATTTAACCTTAAGAGGTGTTTAATTTGAACATAACCTTATAAACTAAATTAAATAATGCATTTAACCTTAAGAGGTGTTTAATTTGAACATAACCTTATAAACTAAATTAAATAATGCATTTAGCCTTAAGAGGGTGTATTATTGATAATTGGTCGTGAGTAGTTCCTTAGGAGGAAGACAATACCTTAGGAGGCTATTGTGACACGACATTTATGATGTGGACCCTGAAGGGTAAGCCATCATTATAACCACAAACAGTTTTATTTTATTAGATTGGGTTATGTAAACATTAAGATGTTATTCATACTGACATTAAGAAGTCAGATGAAGTAGGCATTCAGAAGCCAACCGCACTGACATTTTGTCAGTTAACATTTGACGTCAATCACTGGTGGCCACTGATGTTGAGACATCACTTTAATTTGACATTCAGACGTCAATCACACTGACATTCAGACGTTAGTTTAATTTGACATTTAGACGTCAATCACACTGACATTCAGACGTTAGTTTAATTTGACATTTAGACGTCAATCACACTGACATTCAGACGTTAGTTCAAGTTGACATTAAGACGTCAATCACACTGACATTCAGACGTCAGTTCAAACTGGCATTAAGATGCCTCTCACCGTGTCGTCGCCACGTCGGGAGGTCGTGAGCGAGCTGGGGTCGTCATCAGCACCAAGGAGCCAGAGCTACGCGGGGCGCGTAGCTGTATCAGGAAGGCCGACTGTAAGGCGCTGTAGATGGCGCTCGAGGACCGTCATGAAGTTGCCGGCTGCGAAGATAGCAACGCACGGGCGGCGCGCGGAGGCGCGCCTAGCTGATATATTGCACCGACACCGGGGAATCGCTCTCTTGGCTCGCGGACACAGACGGCTCAACATCAACTTAGCATTTCGGTCTACATATAAGTTTATTTTTAATTAAATGTTTTATACATCTTTTACGTTGTTTCTCTGAGTTCTTATAGTACATAATATTTTGAAGCGAGTAACAGATTGAGAACAAAGTTAAAAGATAGAGCTATTTTTTGGACTTCCCTATCCAGTCGATTATTGAGTAGAACTTTGAATGAGGTCTCAGGAAAGATTTTTCGAATTAGAAACATATTGTATAAACTATAACCATGTGTAGTTGGATGTCTAAAGCCGGGTCACAATAATACATTTACGGAAGGGAATTATGTCAATTAATTATATACGGATCGTAAAACGTTATTTTCAAAGCGAAGTAATAAATTATTTTTGTATTGCTTCATAGAGCACGGAATCTAACCACCGCCGGCAATTTTTAGAGACGGCAGCAGTACAAATATTAAAATGATGTAGTATTCGTGCCACAGTACGTGCGTTGAAGTAAAAGTACAATAGTTCGATTTAATTCTGCCACAAATCGCCTTCAAAGTCAACATTTTCTATATTTCTCTTTGTCGTAATGCGAGTAATACAACGATACGCCTGGGTATATGGAAAGTGTTGACAATGCGGACTCTAGCAGTCCGTCGAAGAGTCTCCTTGCTCTGTGGTATCTTTTCTGTATAATAACGAATACCTGTCCTTGACATGATTAAAAACCAACGTGTATTTTGCGTATTGATCGTATAAAAAATGTTGTAATTGTGCTAGTTAATTCTGAATAATTTTCAACATAAAAGTTCTTCATTACGGTAGTAATGAAGAACTTTTATGTTGAAAATTATTAAAATCGCACACGTAAACGTAAACGTCACTGTAAATCGTAAACGTTCCAGAATTGCGTTATTATAAAAAGAGGTATCTTTTTATAATAACGCAATTCTGGAACGTTTTGGGGTTTGAAATTCGATCCATGTTTCAGGTTGTCATGCAGCCTGTGCGATTTTAGTCCATAGGACATGTTTGTACTTTTAGGGGGAAGCACATTCCTACCCGAAAAAAGATCCAGTGTTGTTCAGAGTTTGGGACGTATGACCTCCTTCTTGTGTATGTTCCGTAACATACACATCCAGATCCAGCGAAAGGAACAAGAACAAGTATAAAGGAGCAGTGAATATGGCAATGGCACATGTACCTTATATAATAAAATAAAGAAAGAAAGAAAGAAAAAATCTTTATTTATCGCAGGAACATGACATGCATACAAAATTTAAAAACATAACAAACACTCATAGTATTACAAAACGGAACATAAACAAAGAGTAAATAAAATAAAATAATGTGATGTAATTAAATAATCAATATATATCGCTGGACCATTACACACAGCGCCATGTAGTGCCACACTAAGCACCGAGGCTTGTGTCGTGGACACCAGATAGTTGATACACTACATAGATACTTTTTGTAAATACACACTTATTATACATATAAACATTCATGACTCGGATACAAATGCCCATGCTCATCACACAAACATTTGCTCTTACCGCGATTCGAACCCGGAACCCTAAGAATGTAAGGCAGCCTCACTACGCTGCACCATTCTTGTCATCGTGTAAGGTATACGATGACCCGAATGGTGCAGCGTATCGACGACATAATTAACTTGACTAGAACCGTGGAGACTGCACAGCTCTGCAATTTGCTTGCTGAAATTCTCATCAACAACAACAAGCTACAAGAATGTTTTACCCCGTCATTTATTCTGTTCTTAGCAATAGCCTAAAGAACACTGCTAAGGGTGCCGATTCGCTGGTTAGGCAGCTGTATCAGGGGCGTGACTTAGGGAGCGGTATTTCTGAATAAGCCTCGTTTTGCCACTACTTTTGTTTACATTCCTGGAGTATCTAAATTCTAGCAGGTAACTTCTCATTCGTCTTTTTGCATCAACGACGGTAGTTTAGCGGTGAAATCAGCCTGTAATATTCCTACTCCCGCTGCTGGGGCATAGACCTCTTCTTTGTGGAAAGAGTACTCGGAAATCTAGGCCCTTATAACTGGAGAAACCCTTCTACATCCAGTACTTGAAGTAACTTTTCATATTGCTTGGACTCCTAAGTTGGCTTGCTCATTCATGGTATGGGGGGCATTTTTAAATACGCCAGATAAAAAAAATTGCAAAAAAAAAAAAAACCGACTTTAAAAAACACAAAAAAGTGAAAAATAACTTTAGCTTCAGAAGTCGGTGACCTTTGTTTGATTCATTTAGTTTTTTTTGTCACTGACTTCTGAAGCCGGTTTTTTTTTTGTAAATTTTATTTTTTAATTTTTCCATTTTTAATTGTAATATCCTGCACAAATATTTGCTATGCATTTATTTTACATTGTTTACAATACATGTCATGGTAATAGGCTTATCCCCTATAAATGGAACTTAACATACATAAACTGTCGAAATTTGTGTGTATTGTACAAAACTGCGTACCCCTCAGAGCGTATGCTCTGAGGGGTACGCAGTTTACGGACGCAACATCACGCCTGTATAGGCGTGATGTTGGATAAACAATAAACATGCAAGCAATTGCAGCAATCACGACCGATTTACCGTCTAGTTTTGAAGAGTTCAATTGTATATCTCCGAAGCTCAGCATCAGATCTTCACCAAATTTAAATGCGACCATCTCAGGAATATGTTCTTTTAAATAAAAGGGTTTTGAGAATCGCTCCACAAATGGAGGAGGAATCGGTGAACATACATATAATTATACCACACGACTGAAGTAAAAATGTTCATAAAATGAAAACTACTGAGCCATCTATTTAAAATTTTCATGAGACCAAATGGCAACTATTCTGCTTCAAACTAAAGAAGAATCACGTAAATCGGATCATAAATCTCGGCGTAATCTGTGTACATACATAAAAAAAAAAAACAATCGAATTGAGAACCTCCTCCTTTTTGAAGTCGGTTAAAAAGACAAGTTTTTTCAAAAAAAAAAATTATTTACAGAAAGTTGCATTGTAGCAGAATAATTAAATAATTAGTGCTAACTGTTGTGAATAATATTGGCAGCGTAGCGTCTATATAGAACAGCCCACATGCTGTTTTTGACCTCTGAAACCAAAATAAGGTTCAGAATTGTGAAGAAAGGGTACTAAGAGTACAAAAATTCCATTGAGTGAAGAAATTTGTCGACTTTTTGCGCACATTCTTACTTATACAGTTCTTGTTCTTCATAAGCTTTATACAAGCCATCTCAGCTTCCTCAATAGTGGCGTTCAACTTTTCCCAGTGTATACTATGCGTAAATACCAGAACTATGTTCTTAATTACCCACAAGAGTACCACAAAAATGTGAAACACCGTCTGTAAATAGAATGTTAATTTATTGATGTTTTATAGTTTAATAAAGCACAGTTCATACTACAGCCTGTTGTCCATGACGATACAAATAAAATGTAACAAGGTCAAGTCAAAGGTGTGTGAAAGCCAACTGAACCGCCATTGAAATACTAATGCAGTAACTTTCTGGTTATTTAATCCTCAGTAAGTGGCCAGAAAGTTACTGCACTAGTATTTCAATGGCGGTTCATACATGAAGCAAGCAATCATAAACAAGTTAATGATGGTTGAGTCCAGTTGTGGCCATCCACATTACAAGAAAAAAAAACCGGCCAAGAGCGAGTCGGACTCGCGCACCGAGGATTCCGTACAAACTTTTTTAAGAAGAAACTTAACTTTGCTGTTCGATCCCCAGAAACGGCTATTGCACCAACCGCAAATAGGAGTTTGTAATAGTAAAAACGCTTTTTTTTTATTAAACTACATATTTACGGTTTTTAGATTTTTCCCTTTACATGTGCTGTAAGTCATTGCTTCTCGCCAAATTTCATGATTCTAGGGAACTAGAACTTACATATAGGTTTTTGACCTAAAACCTATAGGGTACTTCCGGTTGACCCAGAATTGGCCATTTTGGTTAAAACCAAGGTCTTACAGCACAAGTAAAGGGAAAATTCCAAAAAAATACAAAAAGTTGAAAATTAAGGTAAATTTTGGTACTTAGTAGTTTTCGCGAAAATCGAAATTTGCCCTTATTATTTTATCGTGTTGACTCAGGACCTTGATTTTTATACACTTAGGCTGCCTGTCCACTGAAGCGGAGTGGAGAAACGGAGAAATATTAACCAATAGGATTGCATTGGAACGGAGCTGAGATTTCATGCAATTCTATTGGTTAATATTTCTCCGTTTCTCTGCACCGCAGCCTAGCTTCGCTTTAGTGGACAGGCAGCCTTAATAGGGACTATAGACTTCAATAGGGACTATAGACTCCAGTATCTGGAACTTGCTAGGTCCACCCGTTCCTGAGAAAATCGGTGGTGACAGATGGACAGACGGACATAGCGACAAGAAAGTGATCTTAAAAGGGTTCCTTTATTTACCTTTTGAGGTACGGAAATCTAAAAATAAAACATTAAAGTCAAGATGGGTGGATGGATTACAATAGAATATGGCTACGGAGGGAACGAAGCTTACAATCAATAATTTGTATGATCTTGAAAACGGGCTGTCGACGCTAAAACAAATAGTGCTAGAAACATCATGATTTTGAATATTTTGAACACAGATTCACTAAGTTTTATCTTTTACTCACTTCGTATTTGAATCCTGTAGATACTTTTAACTTAGTGAAGATTAAGTGGAAGTAAATAAGGTTACGGTAAAATATTCCAAGCGTGTGATACAAAGCCTGTGAAACAAAAAAAAAATGGTGATTCATTTAGTAACGTAGACTGCAAGGGTCTGAGATCAATCGAAAAGATCCACCCATGAATTACAATTGAGACCAGGCATCATCTGTTATTTCTTTCAGGGACCAATGTAATGGCCTGCTACTAAGCACAACAGTGGGGATACACCCTCTAGAAACTGAGGTCCTGAAGATTTAAGAGGGGAACCACCATCACCATCAATATCATTACTGACAAATCCACAACACTTCTGGAACTACGTGGTAGGTAGTGAGGGACTCTGGCAAACTCCGAAAATACTTATTGAGGAAAATACAGCTAGTTCTTTCTCTCAAGGACCTTAAACTTATACAGCCCATGTCTATTCTCCGATAGGTTGCCATGTCCTGCTCTTTGCAGGAAAGCCATGTGGAATGGATGTCGAACACCTTTTTCCTGGATGTGGATTTGTGTGTCATGCATAAATTGAGGGAACCAACCACAATATCTGCGTTTAAGAAGATTTCCTTTATGGATTGACTGTTTTACATAATTGTATATGATAATGTGCCACCCTTCATGGCAAATTGAAAATGAGAATTGCCTGTAAGTTAGTAGCATGGATGGTGAACATTATGGATGAGGAGATTCTCACCTCTCTTGATAGTAGGGTCATTGAAGAGTGTGCACGCATCTTAATTTAACAGTGTTTAAAAAAGTCGTTATCTCTCAGTTGCTACATAGCATGGTTTTTTATATGCTGATTTCTGGACGTTAATTCTTAGCTGAAACCCGCACAAAATTTGACAAGAATTACTGTTCCATGGCTAAAATAGCAAGGCTAAAAAAGCTTAGTTTTAGCATGTGAGAAGGCTGATAAGCTGTACTTGGCTGCAAATAGACCAGCAACATCTCGAGAGCAGGATTTGCGGGCTGCCCTATATCTGGCCCTCAGAGATTGTAGACAGCGGTTTTCTCAAGCTGATCCAAGAAGGTGGATGCTTAACGCCAATATATATATATAATAACGACAATGCAGAAGTCTACCCTTTGCTCGGTGAGAATAGTACTTAACATCCTCTGAGAACCTATTTTGCGCACGCCGCCGGTTCTAGCTCTTCAAGCACTCGTCTAATCCAACGAGTATCGATCGGATCCCAACACAAAACACACGACAGAACACTGACTTCAAGACATCATGTTTAGATTTAGGACTCTAGTCCTATATCTAAACATGATGTCTTGTCTTGTTTGTTCTTTAAAAATGTGGACGAAGTAAAAGAGTACACCCTCTTTTACTTCGTCCACATTTTTAATAACAAGTATTCGTACTTACCCATACTTGATACATTTTCGTGTACAAATTGTAAGCTTTTAGGATTTTTTGGTATATTCCAAGTCATTTGCGGGACGGGGTCATTTTCTAATGGATTAGAGACGTTCAAATAATGAATCCCGCAAATGATGAATACGCGAAAAATACGTCGATGTATGGATACATCGACGTATTTTTTTAACAATATTACTATTCTGGTGGCTATAACTAAATTGATTTCCAAAGCGACGAAGAACATGCCACAAACACCGTCAAGAATTAAATCAATAATATCGGGGTAGTAACTCGTTGCAAAATACGTAGTATGTATGAAAATATTGACAAAGAAGACAGCGAGTATTGAGACCCAATTCCAGCCGACAAACCTCGTAACATTTTTACTAAAATCAATACTCCTATAAATAGTTTGGATCTTCAAAATGAGTAAGACGTTGTTATCCTTATGCAGAAAATCTATAATGAACATTATCGTGAACCCGAACATAAAGGTGATAAAATAAAGAGCAGAAAACATTGTCAAGAAGTCTCTTTCCAATTTTGACATATGCTCATTTATATCCCCAACATCCATGATGACCATTCGATAGATATAAGATGCATTCAAAACCAACATACAGCAGAACGAAAGTAAACAACTGATTTTACCATTTGGATAAATATAACTATTCCGCACACTATATTCTGGATTCAAAAACAGACCAAGTAAAAAATTTATTGAATAAACTATGTTTTGAATATCTTTGTCCAATCGATTGTTGATTAATACTTTGCATGAGACCTCTGGATAGTATTTTTGTTTTTTGAATATTTTTTTAAGTCTTATCTTGAACTTGTCCATTGCTTGTCCATTGGATGACTAATGGACATGATAATAAAACAAAAAGTTCAGAGACACGAAATATATTGTTATGTTTAAATATGTATGGAGTAATCGTGATACGAGATAGATAAAATGTCCATTAGTGTTTATCCATTAGTCATAAAACAGTTTCTAATGAAGTTTAATCTAAAAAAAATAATTAACACTCTCACCGCCACGCATGTATACAGTTTGCCAAAGCAGCAGGCCATGTGGGCGGCGCGCCGCCCATCCCATTTCTTTAGCGACCCGCCAAGCTTAATTTGAGAGAACTTTTGCGGCACGCCAAGTGGCACGCTGGCAGGACACGCCATATATTTTATCAGCGACAAAAATGCAAAAGTTTTAGCGGTAAATTTTTGGTGCGCCGGCCGCCCACATGGCCTGCCGCAACAAATAAAAAAATCAGTAATAGCTTGCTGCACTAGAATTTACGTGGGCGGCCGGCGTACCACATGGCGGTGAGAGTGTTAAGAGGATCAGTTAGACTACAAATGAAATCTTTCTTGAAAATGTTAAGGCCCTTCTAACCCTAAAATTAGCAACTTTATTTGTGGTGGTTCAAACTTCGTTTAAAATACTGTTAGAATAAAGTTCTAATCAGCTTGCACTACAAAGCGGTTGTTACGTTAGTCACTGCGGCCGAATGGTGCGAAATGAGTGTTTTTTTGCGATTTACAATAAATCTATTGATTGGACTAAAAAACTAAAACACATGAGATCTGCTTTATAGTTAGTTCAGTTAGTATGCAAAGTTTCATTATCTAATTTGAAGTCATTTTTGAATACCAGCGGTTTAATGTTCGATTTGGAGGTAACTTTGGATTTTTTTTCTATCGAGAAAAGTTTATGGAATCGTGCTTTCGTCACACATAACACTTAACATTAATCCTCAACTTTACCATATATTTATTTCAAAATTAATGCTGCAGTATTTTAGATGAAACGGAGGATAATGCTAAGCCATTTATAGCCCTTTAGTTAATTTGAGCAAGTCATTAG
Organism: Xestia xanthographa; assembly: GCA_905147715.2. Lineage (NCBI taxonomy): Eukaryota > Metazoa > Arthropoda > Insecta > Lepidoptera > Noctuidae > Xestia > Xestia xanthographa. Next base: position 7,865,556 of record LR990644.1, read on the forward strand.
TTGAAAAACTTTACTATATTATGTCATTGGTTTTTTTTGAGTCCTATGTTTAAGTTTAGAAATTAAAAACGACGAATATGTGGATGGAATAGTTAGTCATTTTTCTATTTACAACAGCTAACACTAATTATATATCATAAACATCGCATTTCACAGAAAATTCATTTGCAGCAATACAATAATGTAATGAGTCACAACTCCAATCAAACACATCGGCAGCGTAACGTCCACATAGAACAGGCCACACGCGCTCATTTTACTGAACGTTCGATTTATTCGCATCACGTTCTTGCAGGCATATTTTTGAACCGCTGAAAAATACATGATAAAATTATACATATCACGGCAGGGAAAGCCTAGAGGAACACTGTCCCATTATTGGCGCCATCCGCCATCATATTGTCTTTCAGTCATCTTATCATCTATCACATCGCCTAGCGATACGATTCTTCATTGTTGGTAGATAGGTAGGTGGGTACTGGGTAGTTGAAATCACACACAGCACTTGACTCAAACTCCAAACGTTTATTTCTATTAAACCATTTAGGTACACTCTCATTTTCACAACTAATCATTCACTTCACTAAACACTTATAATTACTTAGCATTTCAATTGTTTTGCTTGCTAATCTTAGGATAACGTGACTGCTCGACGCTCACGCGTCCATTCTGAGTGGGCGGAAGTACCACAATATCGGTTCAGCAACTTATTACAATAGTAAATTCAATCAGCCTCACAAATAATAATGAAACACTTTACAATAATTGTGTTACTATTAAATAATGACAGAATTCACCAATTTGAACACGTTTTCAATCATTAATAATAAACTAGTTGTCTCATTACTTTTTAGTCTTTAATCTGTGCTATCATGGAACATTTCCGGTGATATAAACAGTTATGTTAAACAAAAGCTTTTTACTAGTAAATCACTGTGTAAAATAGTCTTATTATTTTAAAGTTGGGATCTATTATTGAGACTTACTTAGTTCTCGTACTAAATTTAAACATTCAGGTATTGACGGTAAAATCACATTCGGCGCCATTTTCCCTGACAGGTGACGCCGAATCATAATGTCAAGTGATTAACTATTAATTGCTAATATGAATGAAACCCTAAAGTTGTTAAACAAATATTCTTATGTTAATTATAACGATAGTTTTAGCTAGAACATCGAGTTTAGTTTGATAATTGTTTTTCAAGTGATACTGATTAAGACAAGCCAACAGATGGCGCTGTTGAGCTTGATACTCCAACGAAATTAGTCAATGGCACTCACAGGTATTATAATAGTTGCCAGAGTATCTCACAGATGGCAGTATTATCGTTTATGGAATAAGAAATTATAATTCAACTAGTTACAATCAATATCATTATGTAATAAGCTTAGCTTATAGGTGTCCTCGCGGCGACATACATTACTAGCTGACGTCCCGCGGTTTCACCCGCGTAGTTTCCGTTCTCGTGGGATTACGGGAATAAAATATAGCCTATAGCACTCACGAATAATGTAGCTTTCTACCAGTGAAACAATTTTTAAAATTGGTTCATTACTTCCGGAGATTGCCCCCTACATACAAACTTACAAACATACAAACTTACAAACAAATGTTACCTCTTTATAATATTATTAGTATATTAGTATAGATAATAATTGATAATCATTTTTGCTGTTTTTCATAAAATCGTCTTACTGGGACAGTTCTTGTTCGTCATAAGCCGAACACACGCCGTCTCCGCTTCCTAGACAGTTATATAGAACTTCTCACAAAATATACTGACTGTGATTACAAGTACCATATTTTTTACTAACAAACACATTATCGCACAACAATTCTGCGAATGCTGGAAAGTAAAGATATTTTATTATTTAACCATTTGTTTTAACTGCAGCAATAATAAAACCCGAATCAGAAATTAAAGAAACTAATCGAACGAAAAACGTCCCCACTTATAATATATTTAAATAAGTACTATGATTGTCTGTTACATATTATGTCTTTTGGGTATAAGAGAAGATGGAGACAAAAGAAGCGATGGATGCACTGTGTGATGGAATTAATGAAATGATGGAAGATATGGCAAGAAAGGAGGTATTTGATGAGAGTATCAGATCACTAACCATACGATAAAGAAAAAAAATACTTACTTCACGTCCCGATTTCATTGATAACATCATTAAGTCGATATAGCACAGCATACGGTAAAATACTCCAAGCGTATGATAAAAGGGCGGGCGCTACTGTGCGTAAGCTAACATCGGCTCCACGTATTTATCTAATCTAAAAATAGTTCCAGTGATAAAATTACAAGTTAAAGTAGCTTCAGTTCTAACAAACCGTAAACCTCAGTGATTACAGTTAAAGTACGCAAGAAATACACAAGATTGGCAAAGAAAATCCATAATTATTAAGTGACACAAGAAACAACGAACAAATTTCAAATTGTAAACAAACGTCAGCTGTACAACAGACCAGCAGAACCTGTTTTGTTTTGTTTACAATCAAAGAGTTTCGATGGATTCAGCCCTAAAAAAGGTATGAGAGTGATAAATGAGTGATCTATAAGGAAAATAATCATAACAATATCATCCAAAACGATAATTAAAAAGACAAGAAATCCTGGTTGTTTCTTTACATCAGCGCCATCTATCTTTTTGAGGCGGAACCAGTTCTTACCATCGAACCATTTGGCCTTTAGTTAAACTCTTACCCACTAGAGGTCAGCACCAGTAACAGCAAAAGGATTGTTTATACGAAATGGCACAAAATTCGCATACTTGCGCTGGTTGCACTCAAGATTTACTAAACCAACTGCATCTCACTTGTACACTGTGCAATAAAGCATATGATCTAGAGTGTGCGAACATCTCCATAAACCATTTTAGCAAGACAATGACTCCAGACCATAAAAAAATATGGAAATGTCAAGATTGCCGATGCAAAATGCCCAAAACGGGAAACACAGATACACCTATACGACCACAGACATCCATTATAAGCCAACGAACAACCACACCCAACGAAGATAATAACGTAACGATTCGGAGGAAAACCTATCCTAACAATGATTCCTCTACTTTTGAGAACCTGAGCTTATTAGGCGATACGATGTGCTCAGAAGAAAGAACCACCTCAAACGTCAACACACACGCTGAATTGTCACTACAAAACCTAAGCGAGCTCATTATGATGCGTCTGAAAGAAAATAATGAATCTATAATAACCGACCTACGAAGCACCATACAAACGGAAATAAACAAGGCTATTACGAAACTTGTAAATGATTTTGAACTGAAAACTAGTTCATTATCAAAACAAAATGAACTAAGAATACAGGAAATTCAAGAGATTAACATCAAGATAGAAAATTTACTAAAAGAGAACGAAAAATTAAAACAAGAAATATCGGAAATAAAATCAATAACTACATCCCCCGTAATCCAATGTACAGAAAGCAATTCCAAGAAGATAGCCATCTACGGCCTCACCGAGTACCACAAAGAGCCTGAAATTGACCTGCATAACCGAATCATTGAAATGTTTCGCGATATTCTACAAGTGGACCTGATGGGTTACGTAGAAAATATGTATAGATTAGGCAGAAATAACACTAATACCCGACCACTGGTAATAGAATTAATAAGCAAAAGAATGGCAAAATACATCAAAAACAATAGCCACTACTTCCAGGGAACACGATTATCTGTGTCTGAATTTTTGGACGAAAATTCACGTAAGGAAAGACAACAAATGCGAGAGGAAATGCTAAAAGCAAGAAAGGAAGGCTTATATGCAGTAATAAGAAATAATCAGTTATATGTAGAAGGTAAAGTTATCAATCTAAGAGACGAAACACACAAAAATCAACTAAACTACACAGCAAACGAGAAAAATGGTTATAATTCCTGCAGCACCAGCCAACGAGATCCTACAGACAGAAATGAAGACACTAATAGTTATTCCTTTCGAAAACACAGGCCAACTATTTAAAATTCTATTTCAAAATATTCAAAGTCTGTATAACAAACAACATATACTCGAAACCTTCATCGTAGATAACCCAATTTATAATGCAATATGTATAACAGAGTCTTGGTTGTCTAAGGAAAAATTAAGCATGATACAATTTAGCGGATACAAAATAGCAGCATCATACTGCCGCAGCACGCGAGCGGGAGGCGGCGTCTGCATCCTTCTGCAAGATCATGTCGACTTTAAAGAGATAAATGATATAACGAATATGTCCATAGAATATATTTTAGAAGTATGTGCAATCGAGTTACCCAAAGAAAACATATTATTAGTAACAATGTATTGGAATAGAAGAGAGGAAGAAATATTTATTAACCAGGTAAAATGTATCTTAAATTATATAAATAATAAGTATTTTAAATTTAATATAATTATCGGTGGAGACTCTAATATAAATATCTTAGAGAGAAATGTAAAATCTAGCCAATTTCTAGACCTAATGCTAGAATATAAACTAACACAGCACATAAAAACACCCACACGAATAACACAAACTACATCTACATGTTTAGACTTAATATTTACAAACACTAACACAAATAAAATATATACAACAGTAGAGGAACTAGGCTTTTCAGACCATAGCGGAACAACTATACACATCCCCATAACAACACCAGATTTAGCTACACAAACAACTTGGTATGTTAAAAAAAGATTATTTAACAACACGAACATTTTAAAGTTTAAGTCTAAATTAAATGAGTACGATTGGAATAAAATCCTACCTAAAAACCAAAATATAAATGATAATTATAAAGCATTTCATGATACGTTAACTAACATCTTAAACCTTTGTATACCAATATGTAGGGTTAAACTAAAAACCAAATTTAAAAAATACTGGTTAACGACGGGCATCAAGATCTCCTGTACAAACAAAAGATTGTTAAAAATACTCACACTTAAAACAAAAAATCCTATCATCACAAATTATTATAAAACCTATGAAAAAATATTAAAAAACCTGGTCACTGCATCAAAAAAGATACAATATATAAATAAATTAAAACAATCTAACAATAAGGTTAAAACCATGTGGAGCATCATAAATGAGAGAACAAACAAAAAACATAAAAAAGAACATAATAATATTAAATTGCAAATAGATAACGACCTTATATCCGAACCCAAACAAATAGCCACCATTTTTAACAATTTCTTTGCGTCCATTGGCGAAAATAGTAACAATTCATCTGGTAGCTCACCGGGGAGCACCTCGGTACTAAATCCCACAGAGAACACGATGTTTCTTGGCCCAATAGACGCTTGGGAAGTCAACAAAATAATAAAAAACTTAAAAAACAAAAGTAGTCACGGGATTGACGAAATACCACCAATGCTTTTAAGACAATGCGCAGATGAACTTACCTTACCGTTTTACCTGCTATTGAACCAGTCTTTTGATGAAGGTGTCTTCCCTGATTTATTAAAAAAATCTGTAATAAAACCAATCCACAAAAAAAATACGAAAACAGATCCAAACAACTATCGTCCAGTAGCTCTTTTACCAACAGCTTCAAAAATCTTTGAGAAAGCCATGTGTGACCGCATTTATACGTTTTGCGAAAAATACAATATATTTGATGAATGCCAGAACGGCTTTCGAAAAAACCGCTCCACTACCTTAGCGGTCTATAAGTATATCCAAGAAGCCCTTAATATCATTAATAATAAAAAATATGCAGTAGGAATATTGCTAGACATGACCAAAGCCTACGACAAAGTACAATTTGGGATATTGCTCAACAAATTATACGGAATAGGTATACGCGGAAAGGCCCACGAATGGCTAACATCTTATCTTAAGAACAGAGAACAATTAGTAGAAATAGAATACTTTGACCATAAAAATAATGAAATTAAAAAAATTCGATCATACAGTAAAGCAATTAACGCCTCAATTCCTCAAGGAAGCGTCATAGGATGCCTCTTATTTTTAATATATATCAATGACCTACCTAAGACCATAGAAGGGCCATGTGTCTTATTCGCGGACGATATATCCATATTGGTTTCATGCCAAGACAATGAAAATATAGAAGAAACTCTCAATTCCATACTTACTAAAACATGCAACTGGATGAACGAACATAACCTCGAGATAAACTACTCCAAAACCAAATTAATAACTTTCCACCCTTACCAAAAAACTCCTCTATCTTTAGATTTTGTTTTTAACGACACAAAATTAGAAACTGTTAACAAATTTACCTTACTCGGACTAGTTATAGACACTCACATAAACTGGAAATCACATATAGATAAAACTCACTCAAAAATTTCTAAATTCTCTTACGCCCTTCGTGAAATAAAAAAGACCACCAATCTACAAACAGCTCTCTCCACTTATTATGCTTATGCCTATGCATGGCTTAGCTATGGTGTCACTCTTTGGGGAAACAGCACAGGTGCACAAACACTTTTCACCCTACAAAAGAAATTGGTCAGAATCCTAGTAAACATTGAGCAAACAGATAGTTGCAAGCCTTTCTTTCAAAAACACAATATTTTAACCCTTCCCTGTATTTATATTTTAGAAACATGCAAGTTTGTGCGGAAACACCAAGAATTTTATTCAAAACGAGAAGACATCCAGACACGCTATCTACTTAGACATCGATCTAGACTAAACTTACCAAGTTCTCGATTAAAAATGCACTCAAAAAGTCCCTACGTAATGTCTATTAAAATATATAATAAATTACCCGCATCAATTAAAAAAGAAGATAAAATTAACACATTTTTAAAAAAACTTAGACAATTTTTGCTAAATAAAAGCTACTATTCGGTAAATGAATATCTAAGTGATAGACTTATAAAGTCATAACTAGCCCTAAGTATTTTTCGTGGACTTAAAACTTTGTCTGATTTATTTACTCATAAACCTCTCAATAAATACCTGTTTATATTTTATACAATTGATTTATTTATTTATCTAATACTATTAATTAATATTTTATAATAATATATTAAGAATAATTAATAATTACGCTTATCTAATAATAATTTTATATTATTAATTAATAATCTATGCTAATAATTATATTTTTTAAACCAATAAATAAGCTGCCACGATAATTATACATTAAACATACTTAACTAATAATAATTTTATACTATTAATTAATTTATCCTAGAAAGTACCCAAGAAAGAATTATAATGTTATTTGTTGAGAATTTATAAATGCTTCCTCTCTCCTAACTCACTTATCTTGCTGTGCCCGACAGGGTCCATGTGATCTAATTATAAGTTTTTACCACCTAAGTACCTACATGTGGAATGCAATAAAGTATTGAGTATTGAGTATTGAGTATTAAAAAAACCCATGAACAAAACATACTGCAATTAGTAAGAGACAGGTTTTGTCTAGGTGCGGCTGAAAACTCATAATCCGAAGCTACAGTTTAGAGATGATGGCTATTCCGTAATTATTTGATGAAAGTGAAAACAAACTCTCCAGCAAAATAACTTACTAAAGGGAATTTGTAACTTATTCAGATATATTTTTTCTTTATACTGTCAAACAAAAAACATCTTTAAAGTTTAAATATAAAATACTATTATCAAAGTGAATTGAAATCGAAAACTTACTAATACTTGAAATATTTTCTTATATAGATTGTAAGTTTTTACAACCTTTACGTACATCCCAAACATTTTCACACTATGCTCCTCATTTTCATGTTCATGGTTCATCAGGATAACTTTAATCCATTTTTTAAGATATTTTCCTAACAATATTACAATTCGGATGCCCATAACTAAATTAATATCCGTTGCGATGTACATTAAGTCACACATATTGTCGCAGAGAAGGTCAAAGAAAAAATTGTATTCATTTGCTTTGTAAAACAATGCTTATAAAAATGTCCAAACTCCCGTTGAATGAGGTAAGGTGAATATTATTAGGATAAACAGTATTTTAACAATATGAATAATAATATGCGGAGCGAGAGGTTGCCGCTACGAAGACAATTTGGATACAAAGGAAAAAAATGTAGGTAGAAGAATAAAAAAGTCACAATACCGCTACGAAGACAATTTGGATACAAAGGAAAAAAATGTAGGTGGAAGAATAAAAAAGTCACAATAATCGGTTGCACTGCACTGCACACGCAGGCGTAAACAGTGACTATTGAGATCCAATTCCAAATAATAAAACTCTTGATCCTAGTATCGATGCTTCTGTGTATATTTTGGATCTTCAAAATGAGCAAGACATTGTTTGTTTTATTCATTTCATCCACAATGAACATAATCGAGAAACTGATCGCAAAAGTAAAAAAAAAATATGGCACAAATAAGCGTTAAGACAATGTTTTTTAAGTCAGACTGATTATTTTTCGTAAGTTCTATGGTATACCTCCTGTAGAAACACAAAGCATTCATAAGCAACATAAAACAGAATTCAAATTTTTGATATTTCCTGCCTCTTGGATAAATGTGATAATTTCGTACATTATATTTTGAGGCCATGAAGAAACTAAACGCATAGTTGAAAGAATACACTAGTCTACGGATATCTTTATCCAGAAAATTACTTCGTAACGGGCGGGACGGGATCTCTGAGACGAATATTGGTATTGGTGTATTCATAGTCTGTGTCAGTTTCAACTGTTTCAAGCCTGATAACATTTCTCTCCGTACCATTTTGTCGAGTACTGTTTTAATTTTATTATAACATAACGGATCAATACTATTGTGTTCACATTTTAATGGACTGTTCTGTGTTTACACCACAGTTGGAGAAACCAATAATCTTCATACATGTCTTGTTGGTTGATTTATTAGTAATATTAAAACTCTTAAAAGTATTAGGACACATAAATAGGTTAGATAAAATTTGAAAGCATTTCTAGGTTGTCTAACACTATTGATCGATTAACCAAATGAGAGATTTTAGGTTCAATTCCCAAGCTTTTTGGTTTTTTCATGGCTAATGATATTACGGAACTGAAAAAACTGGTGAATGACGTGCAATAGGAGAAGTATGGAAGAAGACATGCTGCGCCAACGACAAATAAATTGGGATAAGGACAAGAGAATCATGATCTTACTGAAAAACCCAAGTGTAACACAATTTTGGGTCAATTACGCTCTGTACTGTCAATAATTGGTTTGTGGTATGCCCCAGGGCAGTATTATTTAACCGAACCTATTCTTAAAAGATTTTATTTTAAACTCCGTTCAAGTAAAAGTCTGACATGATTTCCCATTGGAAAAAAAGGCAAGATTTTTCATAAACAGCTTTTATTTACTCTCTATAAGTTTTTATTTCACAAAAAATTATATTGCAAAATTACAATGATGTAATTCGTAATATATCTCATCAGACACATTGGTAGCGTAGCGTCTAAATAGAACAGGCCACACGCAGTCATTCTACTGAATCTTAGATTAGCCCGTATCACATTCTTGCAAAGGTTGTTTTGGGTCTCTGTGAAAAAAGATGTCATAATTGAAAGGAACGCTATGTAAAAAACTTTTTTATGGTTTTTTTTCTTTTTTTAGGCACATCATCATAGCAAAGACGTCCACTACTGGATCCAGTTCGAAGCATTTCTGGGGCATTTCCGGGTTGATCCCTGTCAGACACTTAAATTTATGTATTTTTTCACCACTACTACTATTTTTTTTTTTCATCAGTAAAAAAATATCGCAAGGAAATCTAGCATCAAATATTCTAAGACTTCTGACATGGTTTGACTCACCAGTCCCATGTGCTGGATTACGGCTGACTTCCTCTTTCAAAAAGGAGGCGTGTGTCACAGCAGTGGGAACATTATAAGGTTCTACTCTATATTTATGCTTCCTTATATTAAGTACTTACTTGGACAGTTCCTGTTTTTCCTAAGCTTTATACAAGTGATCTGAGCTTCCTCGACGGTCATGTAGAACTCCTCACAGTATCTACTATACATAATGACTAGTATAAAGTTCTTTCCAAACCACAAGGATAGCGCGAAAATAGTCATCAATGTCTGTAAATTGAATAAAATTATCATTTTTAATGATCAGACCAGAACCTTGGGCGAACAAAATAAATAAATTTCTTTAATGGCATAAAAACACGTTACAGAAAAATGTGAGACCCTGGCTCCAGAGCTGGGATAGAGAACCTTTATTTCAGGAGCCAGTGAAAGGATCAAATGAAAAGTAATTGGATGCACCTGGAATGAGAATGCTTAGGGGGGAATGTGTGGTATTAAGTGAATGGATAGAATATGAATGAAAAAATAAAAGCAATTTTGAAAGTTAGAAAAAGTGCTTATTGGTCCGCACAGGACAAAACAAAAAAAAAGTTAAATTAACAGTAAAACAAATTTACATAAAAATAAACAGCATAAGAGAGAGCTGGCTTATGAATAAGAGGCACCGGTGAATGAAGAAGAAATTTGAATTCGACTACCATGCTATGAGGAAAATGTACTGAACTACATAACATTCAAAATTAAGGCTTCCAAAGAAGCGGTGGATGGACTATGTGGAAGATGATACAATGGAAAATGAATTCGTATAAGGACAAGACACTGGTGATTATGATTAAGACCATTTTACAAATATTGATAATAGGGAACTATTGAGTGTTGAAATCACTAACAAAAAATGCCTACTTCACGAAAAAATAAAGTTTAACACTTACTTCAGTTCCCAATTGTGCAGATAGTTTCAGGGTTGATAACAGTAACTCGGCAGAATAAAGACAACGGTAAAATTCGCAAATTATTACTTGCAATACCTGTAAAATACAAATAGTAATATTGAGTCATAAATGTTGAGATTTATTTAATAGGTTCTCCTAGGACTATAAGCCATGACGATCAAACGAAAGTCACTAACTCGACCAATGAGTAGCCAGAATGTCAAATACTACCTATTTATTTCAATGGCAATACGTACGAGGTACTAACTATATTTTTTGTATTTGTTGTTAATATTTTGAACGCAATCTCAGCGACGCGTGCCTGGGCACGAACCTCTGGGGACTTGTACTGTGGCAGTTGCTTAAATATCAAAATCGTCGGGTATCGAAGATATGCGTAGCGCGTGCGTTGATAGAGTACCTTTTATAATAATAATAAAATTAAATTCATTTAATTCAGACAACAAAGATCCATATTTTGTTAGTATTACACACAGCTTATATTCTAGTGTTAGTAACATTGATATAAAAATAATATTATTAAAACAAAGGACGAACAGGCAGAAAGTCCTACCTAATCAACCTCCGCACAAAATGCCTGATATTTGGAGTATAGCTCTCCGCCACAGCTCTCAGGATATAGTTGCGACTACTCCGCACTCTGCACAGCAGCGAAGCTGTTTTTTTTCGCATTATGGCATGAAAGCCATGTATGGATTTATGTATATACATATATTTTTTGTAATGTTTATGGCTGTGTTTTGTTATAATCTAAATACCTACGTGCTGTTTCATTTTAGTTACTCATCTAATTAGATACCACTGTATTGGCTTCCGTACGTTTTTTCAAGGGTGACCACTGAAAACCAGCGCTGTGCTGTGGGCTCCCCATAGCACATTATCATGCTGAGTGGTTTAACCTGTTTGTCGCACTCACGACGTGCTAGCTGTCAACTTCTTTGTTTTTTCCTTGTTTCTGTTCCGTTCTGTTATATTTTAAACGTCTTTTATGCTTTGTACTAGTGATTGATGCTTTGTACTTATGTTTCGCACGTCATGTGCATGCGGCAAATAAATATTTTTCTTTCTTTCTTTCTTTCTTTCATTGTGTACAAAGGCCTTACTAAAGTTGTTATCAACAAGTCACAATTTAGATAGATAATTTAACCTAGGCGATGACGAAATATTTGTTAATGATGGTAAGCTACTCCATGAATTTACGGAACTTATCTAGTCAAAACAAAACCCATATTAAGGGTTAAAGAAAAATTATCAATAACTTACAAATGCTTGAAAAATTGTCTTATACAGATCGTAAGTTTTCAGAATGTTTTTATATATTTCGAGCAGTTTTAGACAATGATCATCCTCTTCTTGTTTACCATTCATCGTTTGGATATCTTCAGTCCACTTCTCGAGGTATTTTCTTAACAATATTATGATTCGTGTTGCTATAACTACATTGATGTCCGACGCCATGATAAAAACGTTGGTCAAAGCATCAAATAGGATGTCTTCATCGCACGAGTAATCAAATGATACAAAATACAAAGCATTTACAACCATATTAATACAAATAGTTGTTACTATTGTTATCCAATTCCAAAAAATGTAACTTCGGTAGCCTTTACTTAATTCGATGCTCCTGTGAATAGTTTGGATCTTCAAAATCAATAAGACGTTGTTATTTTTGTGGAATATATTCAGAATGAACATCATCGTGTAATCGATCATATAGGTAATGTCATAGAGAATGTCGGAGAGTTCTAAGAAATCTTTTTCTAAACTTGTTTTATGCCTACTCTTATGCGTTACATCAACAAAGAATATCTGGTAGAGACACACCCCATTCATGAGTAACATAAAACAGAACGCTACAAAGTTATACAGTGTTCGATTTGGATAAATTTGATTATTTCGAACTTTATATTTTAAACCTAAAAAATAATGAAGAGTAAAGCTAAACGAATAATTAATTCTTTGAATTTCTTCGTCTAAATGATTATGAATTAACGCTTGGTTTGAAACTCGAACGTTAATTTGTTGTTGAGACATGATTTTTGTACCGTCTGTATCTTGTCGTTTCCAAAGACTAATGCTTGACAAATAACGTCAAGCTTTTTTTTTTGTAAAATATTTAGATAGGTATACATGGTGTAAACAGACACTTCACGAAGCCGTCAATGAAGCATTCTGTACATCAAACGAAGTAACCCTCCGCAAAAAAAAATTGCTGGGAAATGTTTTTTTTTGGGGCGAAAACTCAAACTTTTCGGTAGGACTCAATGTAACGCACTTAAAACGGGTCAGAGCCCATTCGTCCCCTAAAATTCGTCCCCCAGCATAAAAGTTGTGGATTCGGCCCCTATATAGGTGCCCATTGGTCTCCTGGTAGCCTCTCCGCAGCTATCTGGGTCATTTGCGTTATGGCTGCATTACACTTGATAGCTATCTAGTACATTTGTATGGCGCGCACCCGCCTCAAAAAAAACTGCATTAAAAACCGTCTAAAACTGTCTCCTCTAGAGCTTATACCTCTGTGTTCAATTCGTTACTAAATTCCTCAATAATAAAATCGAACATCGCAACACTACTCCGACAACTTGCCGAAAAAAAAAAACAACTTTCATTTGACAGACGGTGAACACTCGAATTTACCTGCGCAGCAAATGTCGTGATAACTCTGGTATTTTTAATGGTAGCTGATACTATTATATATCAAAATTATCCTTGTGAACCGTGCTTCATTATTTTGTCAACGTAAATTCGTTTTGGAATCTCGAAGTTGCAATATTTTGCCCGTGAAAAAGTAGTTATTATATGTACCTATAGTGATTGTGTTGTGTGAAGAAATACGTGATTTAGTGACTAAAACGTGTGTGAAATGGGAAAAACAGTGCTTAATTAGTGAGATGATTAGATTGTTCAACTATCTACACCAAAAAACATGTGGGTTTGTGTGTTTTTTCATCCAACACCGGCTGGCAAAAATTAGTTTCCAGATGTAAACAAACAGTGAGTATCTAGTTTCATAAGTATATTTAGATATGATGCTATTGAGCTATAAATGAGATTGTGGTCTTGTTGGAAAGGAAATATAGTCTAGTTTATTTCTTTAATGTTAAAATGGATAAAAAACTAAGAGAAAACTGATATTTCTAGCGAAATATCAGTTTTTGTAACTATTTTTTGCTATACATTATGACTTGGAGTATATAATTAAAGTATTTCATTTTGATTTCTAGATAAGTAGATTCCTTATCTAATCAGCTTGACAACAATATTTTTGAAATTGCTCTAGGACTTGTAGTTTTTGAGCTACAGGTGTTTTTATCGGATCGGGCAGAAAATGTTTTAAAAACTTGCAAAATTTTTTGCATGTGAGCGGTATTTGCAAATCCGCGCGCTTAGCTGCGAAGTGGGTAGGGGACCAATTAATATTTTAATAAAAAATATTATTTTTAAGGTACCCATTCGTCCCCTCAAATATATATACAATATAAGTTAAAGATTCGGCACCTATTCAGGTGCCATTGGTCCCCTGAGATAAAATTAGCTATATTTTACATAAGAAACGGTTAACATAGTACATTTGTGAACAGTTTATTAACGGAATTAATTTAATAAATTATAACAGATCATTAAAAAAAGAGCTATGATCAATGATAATCCGTCATGATAATAATATAACCTGACGATAGGCTTACGATGTAATATTGTCTCACGAATGGCTTGTTAAAAAAACGGGTTACAAAATAGATCAGGTGCAAAGGGGTGTCCAAACAAATAATCGGACTCCTGAATCGATTGAAAATGAAGCGAGAATAAATCGCATAATTAGCCAATTTTTTTTAAATCAGATTTCACTAGGCCACTGCATGGAAAAGCTATGCATATATTCTTAATTTAAAATGAAAAAAACAAATATAAGATTAGTTTTATACTAAATTAAATAATGTTGATTTATTTAATCTTCAATAATTATTGTGATTTTAGTCATTTTTTGTTATTGTAGTTATAGTTTGTTAGATTTAAGTTATTATGATTTTGCATGTAGTTGGTAAATATACAAAAAATACGGTGATTATAGCCAATTTTTATGTAGGTACCTACTTCTAGTTATAATTTATTAGATGTAAGTTATTACGATTTTGCATCTAGTTGGTTAATATACAAAAAAAAATGTGTTGATTTATCTAGTCTTCAATAATTACTGTGATTTTAGTATTTTTTTTGTACTGTTATAATTTTTTAGATTTAAGTTATTATGATTTTGCATATAAGTAGTTGGTAAATATACAAAAAAATAAGAAGTGATTATTTACTGTTGATATGTGTTCTGACTGACTATATATGTGTTGTGACTATTTTTTTTGCATATTTTACATTTAATGTTGATTTATATGATGGTCAATCAAGGCTGATTTTTGTTAAAGAGTTGTATTTTGTTAGTTTCTAGGACATAGTGATTTTGCATGTGTATTTGTGAAAATAGTTAGTAGTTGTAGTTAGTAAAAATGTTGGTTTTACATAGTTGATAAAGACTGATTTTACTTTTTATATTACTTTTATACAAAGTTATTGTGATATTGCACTGGATGTAAATTAATCTAAAATTCAGTTATTACTGGGATTTTATTTAAATAGCTACACAGTTTTATTTTACTGCTTATAGATATTATAGTTATCATATGTTTTGCTAAATATTTACAAATGTACAAGAAACCAAAAGTTGATTAATTATTTTGAAGACTGACTTAATGCCTAGAGCCTAGAGGCATTTTATTAACCTTAATCTTATTTGAAACTAGCTGACGTCCCGCGGTTTCACCCGCGTAGTTCCCGTTCCTGTTTGTGTACGGGAATAAAATATAGCCTATTAGCACTCACGAATAATGTACCTTTATACAAGTAAAACAATTTTTAAAATTGGTTCATTACTTCCGGAGATTACCCCCTACATACAAACTTACAAACATACAAACTTACAAACAAATGTTACCTCTTTATAATATTAGTATAGATAAACATGATATCTACCGAATTACTATATTTTTTATTTTATCCTTTTCTGTGCGACTGTACCAGGACTGCCAAGATGCAGTATACACATATACATGTTCTTATATTAGAAGAATGAATAAAAATAAATATTCTTCAGGGGACGAATGGGCCCCTCAAAAGTTCCAGGGGACGAGTGGGCACAGGGTGCGAATCTTAGGGGACGAATGTGTTTGATTCTTCTAGGTTTGTGGACTGTTTTAGGTCGTTTTGGAATAAGAGTCCCAGCTTGGCACAGTCAAAACTAATTTAATCACAATAATTTACACGGATACAACGTCTTAGTTTTCGCAGCGTATTAGGAAGAACAGTGAACGATACAGAGACAAAAAAAGCTCTTGAATACAGAGTAAAAATATAAAATATCATAGACAACTTGTGTTGCTAGCAACATACTGCCGGCCAGAAAAATTACAATAAACACAAAGTAAGGTTCATTTTAAATGATCAAGAATATTACAATTGTTTTCCATTATTCATGACAATGTTCTATGTTCTGTGACATAATATAATTACTAAAGCAAATTTTTTTCTTATTTACTATAATTATAATATGTAATTAATTTGATGCAACATGAAGTACCTATTATTGGTAAGTAGTTACATACAGTAGCCTACTTATAAAGAATAAACCGCATTTTCGAATATGCTATACATTTTATGAAGCTAACAACTTAGTTATAATTATGTAAAAGAATCTGTGCGCCTTTATATAAACTAAATATTTTAAAACAATATCTTAGATATTTAATTTTTGACAAGCTTATCTTAAACTAGATTAACTTATGTGACTGTTTGTGTCACTAAGAAAGGTTGCTGGAGAGCAGTTACAACATGTAGCTTAGCACTTAGTTAACAAAAAAAGTTTTAGTAATAACAAAATTTATAATGATAAGAACTTATTATCTAGTTATCTATAGGTAATACACTTATGCACTGCAGTGACCTTGTGTACAACTTTCCATCAGCTGTCTTAAGCTGAAAGGCTCTAACTTTCCCGTCCTTTCCGGGAAAAACTTTCACAACCCGTGTCATGGGCCACACCAATGGTGGGAGCATTCGGCTCCCGCATGAGTACTAAAGCACCTACCGTTAAATTAGACGTAGCATGACACCACTTATTTCTATTTTGTAAAGTGTTTAAATAATATTTGTACCAAGCATTCCAAAACCGTTGCTTTAATTGAATACTTTTCTGCCAAAATGAAACCCTATTGACATTAGTTTCTGAAATGTTTGTTTCTGGATACATTGTTAAGGCTGATCCTATTAAAAAATGCCCCGGAGTAAGATAGCAGTAGTCATTTACATCCTGAGAGAGAGGCAACATTGGGCGCGAGTTAAGGACCGCCTCAATTTGACATAACACGGTACTTAATTGTTCATACGTTAATTGAGCATCTAATATGATTCGTTTTAAATGGAATTTCATGCCTTTCACCGACGCCTCCGCAAGTCCAGCGAATACTGGGCTGTAACTTGGTGTGAAATGAAACTTTATACCTTGTTTAGCAGCATAAGTTTGCACAGGCGTCTGATGATTGGCAGAATTTAATAAATTGTACAGCTCAGCTAGCTGGGTCCTTGCCCCACGGAAACATCCGCCATTGTCACAATAGACGTCGCTGGGCAAACCACGTCTGCTTATAAATCGTTTAAAGCTCGCCAAAAAAGCCTCAGTGGAAATGTCTGAAGTTAATTCTAAATGAATTGCTTTGGTGACAAAGCAAACATATACACACACATAGCCCTTCGTGATTATGGCGCTCCGGATTCTTGAATTTTTAACTTTGACTGGCCCAGCGAAGTCGATGCCTATCTTTTGGAATGGTCGGCATGCAGTTACTCTGTCCTGAGGTAAGGACCCCATTAGCTGCTTCGCTGCACCAGCTTTCATCCTGAAACATACCAAGCATTTGTGAGTAATTTTTTTAACCTGTCTTATCCCATTTATTAACCAATATTTTTGGTTCAAGTTAGCTAATAGTGATTTCGGCCCAGCATGTTATAGCCTAATATGCTCATTTAATATTATTAGACCAGTTATTCTAGATGTCTTGGGCAAAATGATAGGGTGTTTCTGAGATAGCGGTATATCAGAGTTATCTAATCGCCCACCTACCCTAAGCAATCCCTTCTCGTCTATGAAAGGATGTAGAGATTTCAGTGGTCCTTGCACACAGTCGCCTTTACGCAATAATTGCAAATCATCTTTAAAATGAATTGCTTGCTCGTACTTTATTATAGTGTGCAAGCCTTGCTCCAACTCATCAGAACTAAGCACCTTATTTGTATTTTTTGTATCACTTCTCACATTATGACAGAACCTAAAAACGTATCCTAGAACCCGTATCATCTTTTCTATATCGGAATACCTTTCTATCAAATTTTGAAGAAATTCGTGTGAGTCGACAGTGGTAAGTACTACTTTATCATCAGCCTTATTTTTCATCTCGGGTAACCCAACAGGTAAGTCTAATTTTTCATTTTTATTAAAGTCATATTTACCTTGCAGAAACTTTGGCCCCTTCCACCAGAGGTCGCTAGTCGAAAGCTCTTGCGGGGTAATACCCCTACTAATAATGTCAGCAGGATTATCTACTGATGGTACATAAGACCATGCCCAGTTGCCAGTTTTTTGCTGAATTACACTCACTCTGTTTGAGACATATGCTTGTAGTTTGGTAGTGTATGGAGCTTGATGTGCAGCTCGGGGATGTCTGGGGGCTGGTTATCTTCATCAGACAGTGAAAGGCCAAATTCTTGAGGGGCACAGTTTATTGCTCACAACACATGGAACGCACACAGTACAGCAGTATTTAGGTGTATCACTTTAATCGTCCTTTTACTATAATATTGTAATAAAATTGTAGGTTATAAAAATGTACGGCCGCGCACACCGATCGAGGCAACGGAAGACAAGAAGTTTACAATGTTGCCAAAAACCAAAAATTAAAAATATTTTTGTTGGTGTTGCCAACATGTTCGCCACCAGAAAAGAAGCCTTTTCTACAATGCAAAGTTACCTAGATATTGTACTAATAAACAGTAAAAGTTACAACAAACTTGTTACAAATCAAAAAACCAAAAACAAAACAACAGTTTTGATAACTTAATAAAATTATAAGTACTTACACCTACTTTTTTGTTTACTTTTATAACATAACTAACTAAGAGACAACGCTGAGAAAACGCACATCAAAATATACAACATTTGTTACAAACGACTGCCTATATAGTAAAACTTAACACTTTATCATCTTATCACTAGACAACTTGATTACTTTTATTAGGTACATAACTAAAACTAAGAGACAACCCTGTTTAGTTACTTATATAAATCGAAAGAAACACACATTAAACCATAAAACATTAGTTACAAACAACTGCTTATATAGTAAGACTTGACACTTAATTATCTTATCGCTAGACAACCTTATATACCTATATAATGTATTTCGGCAAGGACTTGTGCAAAGTACCGAGTTATATACTTAAGTTAGATTGTCATATAGTGGTAGAACACAGATGCCTGACAAGGAGCGCATATAAGTTCTTCCATTAGGAGCAGTAACTTCCATCGCTCTAACCTTCCCATCTTTGCCTGGAAAGACTTTCGAGACTCTAGCCAATGGCCAATGCAATGGGGGACAATTCGGTTCTCTAAGAATAACCAACATACCCTCTGCCACATTAGGTACGCTTGATTGCCATTTTGATCTACATTGCAATGAGTTTAAGTAATATTTATGCCAAATTGACCAGAAACATTGTTTTGCATGTTCACAAACCTTCCAAAACTTCAGTCTGTTAGTAGGCAAGTCAGAAATATCTTTTTCAGGGTAAGACATGATCGCACTACCTGTTAAAAAATGACCAGGGGTCAAATAACTGAAATCGTTGATATCGGAGGACATAGGTACGAGAGGTCTCGAATTAAGTATGCCTTCTATCTGTACTAAGATAGTATTTAATTGTTCATAGGTAAGAACTAGTTTTTGCAAAATTCTTTTGAGGTGAAATTTTGTACTTTTCACCGCAGCTTCCGCCAGGCCAGCAAACACAGGTGAGTAACTGGGCACGAAATGAAATTTTACACCTTGCTGGGCCGAAAACGATTGCACCCGTGTTTGATGTTCTGAGGTAGCCTGCAACCGGTACAAGTCAGCCAATTGGTTCGCTGCACCCCTAAAATTAGTCCCATTGTCAGCGAAGACTTCGCTGGGCAACCCTCGTCTCGCTACGAGGCGTTTGAAGCAGGCTAAAAATGAGTCAGTTGTTAGATCTGATGACAGCTCCAAGTGCACTGCTTTTGTGACGAAACAAACGAACACACATATGTATCCTTTTGTTTCCACTGACCTCCTCATTCTACTATTTTTAACTAGAAGGGGCCCTGCGAAGTCCACACCAACCTTTAGGAAGGGCTTGCACGCAGTAACGCGCTGTTGCGGCAATGAACCCATTAGCTGCTTTGCAGACTCGGCTTTCATCCTAAAACACACAAGACATTTGTGAGTTATTTTTTTAATTTGCCGCATGGCATTTATAAGCCAGTATTTCTGATTTAAAATGGAAAGAAGTAATTTAGGACCTGCATGAAATAATCTTTGATGTTCAGACCTAATCAAGAGTTCAGTGACCTTAGATTCCTTATGTAAAATGATTTGATGTTTTTGTTCAAATGGAATTTGGGAATTTTGTAACCTGCCACCTACTCTGAGTAAACCTTGATCATCCAAGAATGGATGTAACGATTTTAGAGGACCTAATAAGTCCTTATTTTGTTTTAGGGTTTTAATTTCCTGGCTAAAATGAACATATTGCTCTTGCTTGATAATTAAATTTAAAGCTTTTGTTAACTCTTCACTAGATAAATAATTGAGAAGAATTTTATTGTTTTTTGTTTTTATATTGTTGCAAAACCTAAGTACATAAGCCATGACTCGTGTCATCTTATGTATGTCAGAATACTTCTGCAAAAATTCGAATAAATCGTTTTGTACCTGCGTCGAGAGTGTAACAAGTCGATCACTAGATGGCGCCACTTTCTTGAGTTCAGGAAGGGTAACAGTTGGGAGGTTTTGACTGTCATTGCAGAACTCATGCTTACCATTTTGTAGGAAGGATGGTCCGTGCCACCATAATGAGCGGCTCGCAAGATCTTGTGGATCCATCCCCCTGCTAATAAGATCGGCAGGGTTTTCCTTCGTGTTGACGTAGCGCCACTGATACTGAGAAGAAATTTCTTTAATAATCTTCACTCTGTTCGCGACGTAAGCTTGTAAGCTAATAATTTCGGTATTAAGCCAACCCAGCACTATCATGGAGTCAGTAAATAAGTAAACATTATTTATTACAATTTTTAAGCCAAGTGTATCGTGCGTTCTTTTGATCAGGTGCGATAATAAAAGCGCGGCATTGAGTTCTAATCGCGGTATGGTTAGTGGCTTGCTATGTGAATTAATTCTCGATTTTGAACAGAGTAAAGATATGTTTACCTTACCTGTTACGTCCACCACTCTGAGATAGACACAGCATCCATACCCAGTAGAACTTGACGCGTCGGCAAACCCAATGAGTTGAACAGCTTCGGCAGATTTAGAGACTGGAATGTTCCTATTAAAAGAAATTGGCTCCATAGCAAATAAATCAGCAGCAAACCTCAACCACTCCTCCTTGACTGCAGCGGGGGGCGGGGCATTCCAGTCTAGCTTATCAAGCCAAAGCTTTTGCAATATTACTTTTGCCTTAACGATGATGGGACTCACAAACCCCATGGGATCATAGAAACGTGCAATGTAGCTTAAAATTGATCTTTTTGTTACTTTGTCGTTTTCAAAATTGTTTGGACATGACATAGTAAAACAATCATTCTTTATGTCAACATGCAATCCTAGTGCTTTCATTGTGCAACTATCTTTTTGTAGCTCTAACTCATTAAATTGCTGTTCACTATATGGAATGTCTGACAAAATGTCTGGTGAATTGGATGCCCACTTGTGTGTATGAAAACCACCTTTCTGTAAAATCGCCTCTAGTTGACTTTTGGCTTCTAGTAATTCTAATTTGTCAGATGTTGAATATAAAATATCATCAATATAAGTGCAGTTGTTCAAAATAAATGAGGCAAGGGGATAATCAGTACCATACCTATTAGCTAGTTCAAGCAAGCATCTTGTAGCCAGGAAACTACTACTCTTCATACCATAAGTAACAGTGTTCAAGCGCATGCATTGTATTGTGTCACTAGGATGGCTGCGCCATAGAATGTTTTGGAGACTTGCATGCTTTGGATTGACTAATATATTCCTAAACATTTTTTGGATATCAGTTGAGAAAGTAAAGTCACCTATTCGATACAAAAGTATTATATCAAAAAGTTCTTTTTGTGGTAATGAACCATTGAGCATTAAATCATTCAAGCTGACCTTTTGATTTGTTTTCATGGATGCGTCAAAAACGACCCTTGTGCGAGTGGTCTTGCTAGTCTCGTTGACCACCGCATGGTGAGGTAGGAAATATACAGGGTCTTGTTCAAGATCATAACTCAGAAAATCAATATATTGACCGTGACCTAGCTCAACATATTCTTGAATGAATTTTTGATACTCTGTTGAGAGAAGCCGCTTTTCCAAGCTTAAAAACCTGTGCAATGCCAAATCAAAAGAATTACCTAAATGGCTGTTAACTTCGGAAATAGGTACTTTGAGGGGTATGTCAACCTGGAATTTATTATTATTTAATTTGACAGATTTTTGGAAAATATCTTCAGCTAGGTCATGCTCACTCAGCTTCTCACAGTATGCTTGAGGGACCTTCTCCACCTCAAAAAAGTTTTTGATTTCATCATTGATGTTATTGTCACATGTTGAACAAATTAAGGTTACCTTATTGTCAGGTACCTGTTGTTGCAAAATTATGCCCCCGATGACATATCCAAGCTTGGTGTTGACTAAATTATTTGACTGCAACTCTACCTCCGGCTGAGATGGCAGCAGAATCTGAAAAAACACATCAGCACCAATTAGTAAATTGATACTGGATGGGACATAATAGTCTTTGTCAGCCAACACTATGCCTTCGGGTATTTTAATTTTTGAAATATTTATTTCATTTTGTGGCAATTTGCAAGTTATTTGCTGAACAACGTGGAAGTTAATTGTCCTCTTGTAAGAGGAAGTTGTTGAATGTATCTGCAAAGGAATACAATATTTGGCACAGTTCTGCGAATTGCCAACACCAATTATATTTGTATTTTTGGGTGTTGGGGTCAAACCTAGTTGTTTAATTAAACTATCTGTTGCTAGGGATGCCTGAGAACCTGTGTCTAGAATCGCCTTTGCTAATATTACCTTTTTGTCCTTGGTCAGTAGCTTAACTTGTGCTGTAGGGAGTAAAATATTAGAATTTGCTTGTTCTCCGGACAACAAACTGACAGGTGGAACATTTTCATCGTAGTGAATCAGTGAATTATGAGGTTGCTTGCACTGATCACACTTAAAATGGAATTTACATTTTCCGTTGTGTTTGTTTAAACAAACTTGACACAAACTTTGAGCCTTTGTGAAATTTAATCGCTCCGGAGCAGAAAGTAATTTAAAAGATTTGCAATTAAATAACTTGTGCGTGGTAGACTTACAGTGTAAGCAGGCAGTTGCAGAAGTCTTCTGTGCCGCTACATTCACCACCACCTTGCTGCCCTTGGAAGTTGTGGGCTCCGCATTCTCCATAGCGAGGGCCCTCTTCTCGAGGAACTCGATGAAGTCCTTTACCTTTGGCTCCATGTTGTCGTCGCGCTCCATTTGGTAGGCTCTTGCAGTGTAGGTATCTAATTTGCGAGTAAGGATACATAAAACTATTGGATCCCAATATTTTATGTCATTGTTGAGATTTTCAATGGCCGCTAGAATTTGTTTTGTGCTCGAAACAAAACTGCGAATATTTGCAGAAGTAGACTTTGTTAAGGCTGAAAGATCTAACAACTGTGCAATATGTTCATTCTGAATTTTATATTTATTATTGTACCTTTCATCTAATAATTGTCTTGCTTTTAAATAACTTTCATTAGACAAGGGCAAGTTCTTTATGAGGTCGTAAGGTTCACCTTTTAAATAAGACCGCAAATAGTATAATTTCTGTAAGGAATCTAAATGTTTGTCCCTGTGTATAAGTGAATCAAAAAGTGAAATGAAGGGTTGATATTCTGAGTACTCACCTTGGAAGCAAGACATCTGTATGGTAGGTAATTTAGTACGAGAGTGACATTCAGCTAAATCGTTAGCCTCACTATGCTTTGCAGTTTTCAGTTCAATCGCGTCTTGCAACTTTGCCATGACGTTAAAATATTTGTTTTCTAGTACTGAAAAATCCTCATCGTCTGAGGATTCAGACAGGAAGAATATCTTCTTATTAAAGCTTTCGTATTCCGTGTAAAGAGACTCTAACTTAGACATTTTAACTTTTAGGTTAGGTAACAGCATGGTTGCTACGTCCGAATCTCTACAAGACCCGCATAATCTCGTAATGGACGCTTTAACATAGCCTCGATTACTGCGAAGTTCACGAATAGCTTCTTTTATTTCAGCCATCACTGAGATATCACCAGTTATTATGGCACAAAGTACAACTGTATTTGCACAAATCCGAGCGAGCACAATACTATAAAATGATAAAATTGTTCAACACAGAAACTAGTTCCACACAATGCAAAATGTTACAATCAATCACGCTTGCAATCGAGCTTACACAATAGACTTTGCATAGCTTAAACTAAAATACTATACAATTTTAAGTCCACCGACAAATTAAATTATTACTATTGATTGGATAAAAAAAAACCTGTAGCGTCGGTCGACGTCATACAACCAACCATAGATAATACACCATCCGCGCTGTGATTGGACGACGTTTGTCGCGCAGCCAACGTAACGCCGCTGAAGTAACCGCGCGCGCTGCCGCTGATTTGAGTGCGATGCGCAGTGTTGCCACCCTGCACCACAGCCTGTCTAGTTGCACGTTGATTGAATGTTCGCCGATCTTGAATGCGCGGGAACTGTCTTCTCAATCGTTTTGTCGTTTTGCCACGAGGAAGTGACAAAATGGCCGATCTTGAATGATGCGGATTGATTGAAAATATAATTATGGTGGAAGCTTGAAACAAGCTTTTTGGTCTTCCGTTTTTTGTAGGCTGAACAGCTGTAGCTAGCACCGATGAGGTATCGCGGGCCAACCAAATTGCAGCCGTCTTGTGCCTTGCAGCCTAAATTGCCTCTGCGCTGCGCGTCTTTTGTAGTGATGTTTTCCTTTGCAGCGGGATTGCGCCGCATGCAGCTCACAATGGAGATCGCTGTGGTGCTTTGTCCAAGCACTCGTTGCCCGCCTGACGAAGAAATCGCGGTTCGAAGGACCAATGTATGGAGCTTGATGTGCAGCTCGGGGATGTCTGGGGGCTGGTTATCTTCATCAGACAGTGAAAGGCTTAATTCTTGAGGGGCACAGTTTATTGCTCACAACACATGGAACGCACACAGTACAGCAGTATTTAGGTGTATCACTTTAATCGTCCTTTTACTATAATATTGTAATAAAATTGTAGGTTATAAAAATGTACGGCCGCGCACACCGATCGAGGCAACGGAAGACAAGAAGTTTACAATGTTGCCAAAAACCAAAAATTAAAAATATTTTTGTTGGTGTTGCCAACAGGTAGCATGAGTGTTTATCCAAGCTAAAGTTATTTTTGAATCCGTAAACAAATAGATTCTATCAATCTTCATGGCCTTGGACAAGGTGCCATGCACCCTTTCCATGAATGTAGATAAAAGCAAGGCAGCATTGAGTTCTAATCGTGGGATGCTTTGAGGTTTTGAGAGTGGATTAACTCGCGACTTCGAACAGAGTAAGTATAACTCAGGCATACCTGTTTTGTCGACGACACGTAGATAGATACAGCAACCGTACCCCGTTGTACTTGACGCGTCGGCGAAACCTATCAGCTGCACTTCAGCAGCATCAGCTGTTGGAATGTGTCGATCTAAATAGATTGGTTGCATAGTAGCTAGACCTTTGGAAAACTCCAACCATTCATCGGCCAAATCGTCAGGCAAGGAAGCATCCCACTCTATAGTAAGCGACCACAACCTCTGCATAAAACTCTTTGCCTTTATGATAACAGGCCCAGCAAATCCCATCGGATCATAGAATCTAGCTATGTAACTTAGCACTTCCCTTTTTGTGATTTGATTGTTATTGAAAGCTGTAGGACTGCTGATTATGAAACAGTCTTTTTTAATATCAAATGTAACTCCTAAAGCTTTCATGCTTAAATTATCTTGCAGCAAATCAAGCTCAGTGAATTGCTGGTCTCTTTCAGGTATATCTGACAGAACCCCAGGTGTATTAGAAGCCCATTTGTGCAGACCAAAGCTTGCATAACTTAGCATTTCACGCAATTCATTTTTCGCATTAAATAATGTATTTAAATCGGCACATGCATATAATATGTCATCGACATATGTGCAATTTTTAATTATGTACGAAGCTAAAGGAAAGTCGTGCTCATATCTATTTGCAAGCTCCAACAAACAGCGTGTTGCCAAGTAAGTCGATGACTTAACGCCATACGTCACAGTATCAAGTCGCATGCATTTTACAGCTTGATTAGGGTTCTCACGCCATAAAATATTCTGGAGTGAAGTGTGTTCCGTGTTTACCAATATATTGCGGAACATTTTTTTGATATCAGCATTTAATGTATATTTTCCCGTTCTGAACAGCAAGACAATATCAAATAGTTCTTTCTGAACCATTGGCCCATTTAGCAAAATATCATTCAATGAGACCTTATTAGTCGTTTTCATAGAGGCATCATACACTACCCTTGTTCGTGTGCTTTTACTGTGTTCATTTATTACAGCATGATGCGGCATAAAATAAATTGGGTCATCACTGAAATTGTATGAAGCAAGGTCTACATAGTGTCCATGACCAAGCTCTATATATTCGTCTATAAATTTTTGATAATCCGTTAATAAATTTACATTCTTGTGCAGTCTCCTTTCTAGACTATAAAATCTATGTAAAGCTAAGTCAAATGAATTTCCCAATGTTTCATTAATATTTTCTTTTTCTAATTTTAATGGTAGATCCACTTGGAACTTTTTATTCTCAAGCTTAACTGATTTAACAAAAACCTTTTCAGCTAAATCATGCTCTGAATCCCCCTCTATTAGTATTTTTGGAACACGCTCCACTTCCCAAATTTTTTTAATATTTTCGCTGACATCAGAGTTACATGTAGTGCATAAAAGTGATACAACCTGTTTCTTTATGATGCTTGACTCAAATGCTCCAGCGATGACATGGCCAAGCTTGGTATTCAAGATGCACGGAGATGATGGATGCGATGAAGATAAAGAGTAGTTACTGCAGGCATTTGAATTCTCTGCATCAGTCGGCAGGAGCAGCTGAAAAAACACATCACACCCAATGAGCATATTAATCTCAGATGGCTCGTTGAAGCTTGGATCTGCTAGAGTGATACCAGGGGGTAGCTTAAGGCCCTCCATATCTATTGGTATCTGTGGCAATGAACAGGTTATTTTTTCCACTACATGACAGTTAATTAATGTCTTAAAATCAGATGTGAGGGAATGAATATTTAATGGAATACAATAGCTGATTTTATTTTTGCTCTCTGTCACACCAATAAGGTTTATGTCTACTCGCTCAGGTGTGTATTGCAGAACTTTAATAGCCTTTGTAGTGATCAGAGACACCTGTGAGCCAGTGTCTAATATGCACTTGATGTGCACTTCCCTTCCATCTTTGGCAAATGTTTTTACACGAGCTGTTGGAATCAAAACATTATTATGTTGAGAGGAGCGGCCAGATATGAGCACTACTGGATCTGCAGTGTTACTTTCTTCGGGATGCAAGAGTGTGTGATGGCTCTTTTTACATGTTGAGCACTTAAAATGAAATTTGCATTTTCCATTATGTGGATTCAAACATGTAGTGCATAATTTTTTATCATTAGCAAAGGAAATTCTTTCTTTAGAAGTCTGCAATTTAAATTTGTTGCAAGAAAATAATTTATGGTCGGAACACTTACAGAATAGACATTCAGCTGAGCCCTTCGCTGCAGCTGCCAATGCTACCTTGGATTTTCCTGTTGTGCCAGGCTTTTGCTTCACATCAGCTTGTGCAGGTACCTCTGATGAAGTTTCCAGTGATAAGGCTCGCCTTTCCATGTAGCCTAAAAATTCCTCAACTGTTGGATCCTTATCCTGAGCTCGATCAAGCTGGTAAGCCCTGGCGCTGTAGGTGTCTAACTTACGCATTAGGATGGCCAGTAATATGGCATCCCAACCCTTTACAGGAACGTCTAGATTTTTTAGAGCCACTAGGTTTTGCCGGACAACTGAAATAAAATCCCTAATATTTTTAGGAGAAGCAAATTTGGGCAACTTATCAATGTCCAAAAGACAGTTTACATGTTCTGTAGTGATTCTATATTTATTAAAATATCGTTTGTCTAGAAGGAGCAATGCCTCCTCATAGCTTTGCCCTAATAAAGGTAAATTTTTAATTAAATCGAATGGTTCCCCAAGTAAAAAAGATCTCAAGTAATACAACTTTTGAATATTATCAAGGGTTCTGTTGCTGTGAAACACAGATTTAAAAGTTTCAATAAATGTGACATACTGTGAGTATTGCCCCTCAAAGCTTGGTATGTTTATGTTTGGCAGTTTCGTCCTAAAAATACTACTGCTACCCTGCTCCGGAGGTTTCTGTTCCATTTTAGAACTACTCAACAAGTTAATCTTCGCGTTGAACACGGTCAAACAGTGAAAATATTTATTTTCTACCTCAACAATATTTTCGTCATCACTAGAATTTAACAACAATATTTCTCTATTGTAGCTTTCGTACTCGTTAAAACTAGCAATTAATCTATCTCGCTTCGCTTTTATCGCTTCTAATGAGCTAACTTCGATATCCTTCTCGTTACAAGCAAACGTGTAAAGTCTAGTAATCATACCTTTGGTGTAACCTCTATTCACATTAAGTTTTTTGATGCTTTCCTCCATGTTGTTATTGTTAGAGCACAGCTTGCAACAATAATGCTTTGGTACAATACAATGCACTTAATTTTAAGCACAAAACGCACAATTTACACATAAAATTACATTCAACATGAAAAAACTTGCAATGATGAAATCAAAATGGCGATACCGTCGTCTTGATTTTGTTGAGAAAACGGACAAGACGGAGCGTCGTTCTCGTTGGTCACGTGGTACTTGTCGTTCGTCGTTCACTCGCAGACTCGTTCTCGCTCTTTCTTTCCCAGGATCGAAGTCGCTTGCTATCTTGCTCACCCTCTTTGGAGATCGACTGAATATCGAACGCGTAGTAGATTGAACACGTTGATGCTTCCCGCGCACCGGCAAAGAGCGCGCGCAGTTCCCGCCGAAACTAGGATGATGACGCCGTTGTTGTAATAAAGTAATCTTTCGTCCTCTTCTATCGCGTGTGGCAGCTCGTATGACGAACACCTTCAAACTTGTTGTTTCACTCGCACGCAGAGGAATGATGTGATGTTTCGAGTTTTGACCACGTAGCACGTTGATACAATGCAATGCTTGACAACTATTTATAATTTATAACACCAGTTATAATCGCATTGATGCTTGAACACAAGAATGGCTTGAATTGACCAATTCTTCTTTCACTCGCACGTGTCGGGAATGCAATGCTTGAGCTCAAATCCGGTTCGAACTGACCAATGTTTGATTCTTCTAGGTTTGTGGACTGTTTTAGGTCGTTTTGGAATAAGAGTCCCAGCTTGGCACAGTCAAAACTAATTTAATCACAATAATTTACACGGATACAACGTCTTAGTTTTCGCAGCGTATTAGGAAGAACAGTGAACGATACAGAGACAAAAAAAGCTCTTGAATACAGAGTAAAAATATAAAATATCATAGACAACTTGTGTTGCTAGCAACAGAATGAGCTCTGACCCCTTAAAACATTGTGCGTTAGATTGATTGATGGATTGAATAATACGGGGGTCGTGAAGGTGTTTAAAGTAAAGTTATAACATAAATTAGCATTACAATTAGCATAGCATTCATGCTAGCGAAGGAAGTGGCGGAACGTGAGAGGGACCTCACGTCACAACCGCCGCGGGAGACGCTCCGGGCGTTGGGGGCCACCACGTGACCCTCAGCCACCGTAGGCGCGAGCCTGTGGACGGTGAGTTATGGGCTAGCTCGCCGTCCGTCCATCTTATGATGACAGACGTGTCGAAGGCGCGTTCGTGTTCCACGCGCGCCTCAAAGAGATGTCAGCGAAAAAGGAAAGGGCCGATGCCTACCGGGGCTGCGGGACTGTAAGAGATACCGTGGCCACGGAACACAAAGGGCTAAGAAGGAACATGGATGGGTTATAGTAAAAAAAAATGCCTTCATAATGCATCGACATATTGTGTTTACTACTCCTTTTTGTTCACTGTTTCTTTACATCGATTACCTAACGTCGAAACTCTTATTTCGTCGACGTTCGTTTATTCCATGTAATGTGTATATTACTTCGGCAAATACATAAATTGTAATAAAACGATGGTATATGTAGTAATGAAGCTTGATAACTGTAAAGGTAGCTCAGCGTCTATGGTAAACAAACTGCACGCGCTCATCTTCTTGAATGATGCTTTCTGTAGACGCTGAATGTTCTTGTAAACTCTTTTTTCTGGACCTGCTTCAAAGAATGTTTTACAGTACCAATTTATAATAAAATAATAATTTATTGAGAATAATTTTTACTAACCGGTACAATTCCTTGAGTTTACGAGCAGAACGCAGGTACTCTGAACATCTCTCATTGCTGCATAGAATCTCTCACATTGCACGCTCAAATATATCATTATGATTATATTCTTCATGTTCCAGATTTGCGTTAAGCATACTAGGATGAAAAACTGAAACAGTAACATACATACATGCCGAAATCTCTTACCTATATTAAGTGATATATTGAAGGAATAATTGTGTGTGTGAGTTTTTCCATTAGGAATCTCTCAGTAGCAGCCACGGAGTCTGGATTTATGCCCGGTTGATGGCAATAGGCTCGCCCCAATTACATGAGAGTAAAGACATAACTGGCGAAATGTGGGTGTAGGTACTAATGGGTGCACCTCTGAGATCATACTACGAATAACACAAAAAGCATGCTCTTTAAGGGGATGTTTCAGTCTTAACATACACGGATTGTTTAACAGATTTTACAAGCTTTTATTTAGTTTCACCTGTCCCGGTGTTTGTCTGTAATCAAATCTTGCAAGTTAAATTTGACCAATTCATCATTTGATCAATTGATCTGAAATTTTGCACGCATATGTATATCGCAAGGCAATGCAATATTATGAGAACATGGAGCTGATCTGATGATGGAGCTGAAAGGTGGCCATAGGAACTCCGTTATAAAACGACATAACCCAATCTAGTTTGGGCTCGTTTGATTCGTCTTGATGAGTACTTCGGTCCTAAATGGTAACCAAAGTTTGATAAAAAAATAAAAAAATATTGCTGGACATTACACACAGCGCCATCTAGTGCCTCACTAAGCAACGAGGCTTGTGTCGTGGACACCAGATAGTTGATATACTACATAAATACTTTTTGTTTGTAAATACATACTTATTATACATGTCGCCGCAAGAGGCTCTATCTGCTAAGATTTAATCTAATTATTAACACTCATAATTCTATTCCATGAACCTGCCATCTCTGCTTCGTGGTACAGTTATTACATCACTTGACAAATGAGTTAAGCACCATCTATTGGCGTAACTAGCACTTAGATAGTTCGTGGTTTCAAATAGTAATTTATTAAACAAAAGTCTAGCTAAAGACTCAGTAAGTCTTTAGCTAAATCTATAGTTAAAATTATGTTAAAGCAAGTATTTTATGACATTGGATTTGTAATTATTATTGTTCATTTTGACACAAGATTTTTATGAGGCAACACTACAGGCCGAATACGATTTGATCAATAAATCAATTAATAATTTGAAACTACAATTAAATCAGATTATTATCTAACTAAATTACAAACTAAAAAGTAACAAGATTATTTTACAGAACAATTTATTAGTGAAAGACTTCGTAGGTGTTCTTTGTACTAAATACTTTGATTTGCCGGAAATGGTTTTAAAAGATTGAATATTGTAGTAAAAAGTATTGAAGCGACTAATTAGCTTTAACTTGATAAAACCTTTGCATTTGTGAATATTGGTATTGTTTAATTATTAAAATGATTAATTATGAATTACTCTAGTATTGTTTGTAAGTTTTAATGAACTTATTATGTAATGAGTTACCTGTACTGTGTGGAGGACTTCCGCCCACACAGGAGAATGGACGCGTGAGCGTCGAGCAGTCACGTTATCCTAAGATTAGCAAAACAATTGAAATGCTAAGTAATTATAAGTGTTTAGTGAAGTGAATGATTAGTTGTGAAAATGAGAGTGTACCTAAATGGTTTAATAGAAATAAACGTTTGGAGTTCGAGTCAAGTGCTGTGTGTGATTTCAACTACCCAGTACCCACCTACCTATCTACCAACAATGAAGAATCGTATCGCAAGGCGATGTGATAGATGACTAAAAGACAATATGGTGGCGGATGGTGCCAATATTGGGACAGTGTTCCTCTAGGCTTTCCCTGCCGTGATATACATATAAACATCTATGACTCGGAAAGAAATGTCCATGCTCATCACACAAACATTTGCTCCGACCGGTATTCGAACCCGGGACCCTAAGAACGTAAGGCAGCCTCACTACCGCTGCGCCAATCGGGTCGTCAATGATGATGAAGCTGGAAGGTGGCCATAGGAACTCCGTTATAAAGCGACATTACCCCATCGAATTTGGACTCATTTGATTCGTCTTTATGAGTACTTTGTCTTTAGATGGTATTCTATCCAGGGTCTGATGATAGAACTGGAAGGTGGCTATAGGCACTCCGATATAAAACGACATAACCCCATCGAATTTGGACTCGTTTGATTGATCTTGATGAGTACTTTGTTTTTAGATGGTATCTTGGGTATGGAGCTGGAAGGTGGCCATATGAACTCCGATAAAAAACGAACCCCATCGAGGTTGGGCTCGTTTGATTCGTTTTGAAGAGTTTTTTGGTCCTAAATGGTAACCAGAGTTTGATGATGAAGCTAGAAAATGGACATAGGATCTCCGTAATAAAACTACGTTACCACATCGAGTTTGGGCTCATTTAATACGTCTTGATGAATACTTTGGCGCTAGATGGTAATCTGGGTCTGATGATGGAGCTGGAAGATGGGCATAGGAACTCGGTAATTAAAAGACACAACCCCATCGAGTTTAGACTCGTTTGATCCATCTTGAAGAGTACTTTAGTGCTAGATGGTAACCAGGGTCTGATGATAGAACCGGAAGCTGGCCATAGGAACTCCGATAGAAAACGACATAACCCCACCAAATCTGGACTCGTTTGATTCGTCTTGATGAGTACTTGGTCTTTAGGTGGTATCCAGGGTCTGATGATGGAGCTGGATTATGGACATAGGAACTCGGTAATCAAAAAACACAACCCCATCGAGTTTAGATTCGTTTGATCCGTCTTGAAGAGTACTTTGGTGCTAGATGGTAACCAGGGTCTGATGATAGAGCCGGAAGATGATCATAGGAACTCCGATATAAAACGACATAACCCGATCGAGTTTGGGCTCGTTTGATTCATCTTGATGAGTACTTTGGTGCTAGATGGTAATAGAAATGGTGGAATGGTGGCGTGAATAGATGGTGGAGCAGAAAGGTGGTCACAGGAACTCAGTAATTGTGCGTCACTACCGTGTCGAGTTTGATTCGTCTTGATGGGTGGATCGTTTTTAATGGGTGGTGAGTGTGAGTGATGGTAGTTTGGTGGACGTAAATATGGGACACGGGAAAATAAGTTCATTCGTTCGTTCGTTCCGTTTGTTATGAATGTGGATTCTGTTTTTAATTAGATGGATGACGCAATGCCAAGGTGAGCACGTACAGGGCTGAATGGTATGAGGTTGTATAAATATGTCATATCGCTAACGTTGCGCTTGCGCTTCAGGGAATCAAGGTGAACCCTGTTGTACTGAAGCTTATCCCCCTACAAGGGAACTCTGGGGGGATGGACCGTTTTTGTGTTATACTCGTGGAAACAACATGAACAAAAAAATACTAAAATGTTATAAATAAAAAATAAAAATTAAAAACAAGCTTTTATTACTTACTAATAAAAAGAACTAAAAAGTTAAAAATAATTTAAACCTTTTAAGAAAAATAAAAGCGTGTTACAGTTTGATTGCAAAAGAATCATTATTTTTCTTTTGTAATCAAAATGTAACACGCTTTTATTTTTTTGAAAGGTTTAAATTATTTTTAACTTTTTAGTTCTTTTTATTAGTAAGTAATAAAAGCTTGTTTTTAAAAAGTTTTTTTTTTATTTATTTCTGTTAACACTTAAACACATCAAAAAAAGTTTGTGATCACTAGCACAAGCTAATACAAGTTCTTTTATCAAATTGAACTTTATCAAGAAAAAATCTTTGTTGTGTTTTTTATTTAAATAGAAATACCCTGTTTGAAATTAAAAAAATAAAATTATTTTTGTTTCTTTATAAAAAATAATTGAGCAATTAAATCATAATATTATAAACTACCGTAACAAAAAAGATTTCAATTTTTCAAAGTTATCGCAAACTTTTTTTGAAGTGTGTAAGTACATAAAACGGTCTCAACAAAGTTAACACCATCCTTTAAGAGCGGGCCTAAAGCAAAATCTTCAATCTTTAATTAGATTTTTAGAGTAGTAAATCATGTTCCAATTGGAAAAAAAGTATATGTCAGGAAACTTCATTATGAATGTGATGGTTGACATTGGCGAAAAACATAATAGGATAAAATTTTCTCGATAGAAAACCATCACAAAGTTACCTCTAATTTTCAACATTTTTGGTTTTTATTCTATTTTGGTGCATGTTACTGAACCATAAACTTGATAAATATTAACACTCATGTCCTATAGCTGACATTTGGCATTTTTTCAAAATATTTTCTATTTTAAGAGATAACAGACTCAAAGCATTTGGCGCTTACTACATTTTTATTCCGCGCAATACGCAGTCTTCCGTCCCGCGTGACGCGAGCTTGAGACATCAGTTTGTTTCACCGATCATTCGCCGATCAGTTGCCCTCGCTCTGTTGAGACGGGTAGTCTATGTCACTTTGCTCCGCGCCAATTCGCCATTAATAATATCATTGAATCAATTATTTTTTTTGTGTAACATGGGTAACAAGAAAAATACAATTGAAAAGCGATAACTAAAACAGTTGAAGACTCAAATGATGGCTGATTGCCAAAGTCGAAGGTACTATGTATTTTTTACGTGCATCAGCTCATAGTAAACGCAAAATAAACGAATGATTGATTTATGTGCATTGTTTTTGTCCGAAATTATTTTAAATATATACAACCCGTCCGAATTAACCGGTAGGTAGGTAGTAGGTAGGTAGTAGGTAGGTAGTAGGTAGGTAGTAGGTAGGTAGTAGGTAGGTAGTAGGTAGGTAGTAGGTAGGTAGTAGGTAGGTAGTAGGTAGGTAGTAGGTAGGTAGTAGGTAGGTAGTAGGTAGGTAGTAGGTAGGTAGTAGGTAGGTAGTAGGTAGGTAGTAGGTAGGTAGTAGGTAGGTAGTAGGTAGGTAGTAGGTAGGTAGTAGGTAGGTAGTAGGTAGGTAGTAGGTAGGTAGTAGGTAGGTAGTAGGTAGGTAGTAGGTAGGTAGTAGGTAGGTAGTAGGTAGGTAGTAGGTAGGTAGTAGGTAGGTAGTAGGTAGGTAGTAGGTAGGTAGTAGGTAGGTAGTAGGTAGGTAGTAGGTAGGTAGTAGGTAGGTAGTAGGTAGGTAGTAGGTAGGTAGTAGGTAGGTAGTAGGTAGGTAGTAGGTAGGTAGTAGGTAGGTAGTAGGTAGGTAGTAGGTAGGTAGTAGGTAGGTAGTAGGTAGGTAGTAGGTAGGTAGTAGGTAGGTAGTAGGTAGGTAGTAGGTAGGTAGTAGGTAGGTAGTAGGTAGGTAGTAGGTAGGTAGTAGGTAGGTAGTAGGTAGGTAGTAGGTAGGTAGTAGGTAGGTAGTAGGTAGGTAGTAGGTAGGTAGTAGGTAGGTAGTAGGTAGGTAGTAGGTAGGTAGTAGGTAGGTAGTAGGTAGGTAGTAGGTAGGTAGTAGGTAGGTAGTAGGTAGGTAGTAGGTAGGTAGTAGGTAGGTAGTAGGTAGGTAGTAGGTAGGTAGTAGGTAGGTAGTAGGTAGGTAGTAGGTAGGTAGTAGGTAGGTAGTAGGTAGGTAGTAGGTAGGTAGTAGGTAGGTAGTAGGTAGGTAGTAGGTAGGTAGTAGGTAGGTAGTAGGTAGGTAGTAGGTAGGTAGTAGGTAGGTAGTAGGTAGGTAGTAGGTAGGTAGTAGGTAGGTAGTAGGTAGGTAGTAGGTAGTAGTAGGTAGGGTAGGTAGTAGGTAGGTAGTAGGTAGGTAGTAGGTAGGTAGTAGGTAGGTAGTAGGTAGGTAGTAGGTAGGTAGTAGGTAGGTAGTAGGTAGGTAGTAGGTAGGTAGTAGGTAGGTAGTAGGTAGGTAGTAGGTAGGTAGTAGGTAGGTAGTAGGTAGGTAGTAGGTAGGTAGTAGGTAGGTAGTAGGTAGGTAGTAGGTAGGTAGTAGGTAGGTAGTAGGTAGGTAGTAGGTAGGTAGTAGGTAGGTAGTAGGTAGGTAGTAGGTAGGTAGTAGGTAGGTAGTAGGTAGGTAGTAGTAGTAGGTAGGTAGTAGGTAGGTAGTAGGTAGGTAGTAGGTAGGTAGTAGGTAGGTAGTAGGTAGGTAGTAGGTAGGTAGTAGGTAGGTAGTAGGTAGGTAGTAGGTAGGTAGTAGGTAGGTAGTAGGTAGGTAGTAGGTAGGTAGTAGGTAGGTAGTAGGTAGGTAGTAGGTAGGTAGTAGGTAGGTAGTAGGTAGGTAGTAGGTAGGTAGTAGGTAGGTAGTAGGTAGGTAGTAGGTAGGTAGTAGGTAGGTAGTAGGTAGGTAGTAGGTAGGTAGTAGGTAGGTAGTAGGTAGGTAGTAGGTAGGTAGTAGGTAGGTAGTAGGTAGGTAGTAGGTAGGTAGTAGGTAGGTAGTAGGTAGGTAGTAGGTAGGTAGTAGGTAGGAGGTAGTAGGTAGGTAGTAGGTAGGTAGTAGGTAGGTAGTAGGTAGGTAGTAGGTAGAGGTAGTAGGTAGGTAGTAGGTAGGTAGTAGGTAGGTAGTAGGTAGGTAGGTAGGTAGTAGGTAGGTAGTAGGTAGGTAGTAGGTAGGTAGTAGGTAGGTAGTAGGTAGGTAGTAGGTAGGTAGGTAGGTAGTGAGGTAGGTAGTAGGTAGGTAGTAGGTAGGTAGTAGGTAGGTAGTAGGTAGGTAGTAGTAGGTAGTAGGTAGGTAGGTAGGTAGGTAGGTAGTAGGTAGGTAGTAGGTAGGTAGTAGGTAGGTAGTAGGTAGGTAGTAGGTAGGTAGTAGGTAGGTAGTAGGTAGGTAGTAGGTAGGTAGTAGGTAGGTAGTAGGTAGGTAGTAGGTAGGTAGTAGGTAGGTAGTAGGTAGGTAGTAGGTAGGTAGTAGTAGGTAGGTAGGTAGTAGGTAGGTAGTAGGTAGGTAGGTAGGTAGGTAGGTAGGTAGGTAGGTAGTAGGTAGGTAGTAGGTAGGTAGTAGGTAGGTAGTAGGTAGGTAGTAGGTAGGTAGTAGGTAGGTAGTAGGTAGGTAGTAGGTAGGTAGTAGGTAGGTAGTAGGTAGGTAGTAGGTAGGTAGTAGGTAGGTAGTAGGTAGGTAGTAGGTAGGTAGTAGGTAGGTAGTAGGTAGGTAGTAGGTAGGTAGTAGGTAGGTAGTAGGTAGGTAGTAGGTAGGTAGTAGGTAGGTAGTAGGTAGGTAGTAGGTAGGTAGTAGGTAGGTAGTAGGTAGGTAGTAGGTAGGTAGTAGGTAGGTAGTAGGTAGGTAGTAGGTAGGTAGTAGGTAGGTAGTAGGTAGGTAGTAGGTAGGTAGTAGGTAGGTAGTAGGTAGGTAGTAGGTAGGTAGTAGGTAGGTAGTAGGTAGGTAGTAGGTAGGTAGTAGGTAGGTAGTAGGTAGGTAGTAGGTAGGTAGTAGGTAGGTAGTAGGTAGGTAGTAGGTAGGTAGTAGGTAGGTAGTAGGTAGGTAGTAGGTAGGTAGTAGGTAGGTAGTAGGTAGGTAGTAGGTAGGTAGTAGGTAGGTAGTAGGTAGGTAGTAGGTAGGTAGTAGGTAGGTAGTAGGTAGGTAGTAGGTAGGTAGTAGGTAGGTAGTAGGTAGGTAGTAGGTAGGTAGTAGGTAGGTAGTAGGTAGGTAGTAGGTAGGTAGTAGGTAGGTAGTAGGTAGGTAGTAGGTAGGTAGTAGGTAGGTAGTAGGTAGGTAGTAGGTAGGTAGTAGGTAGGTAGTAGGTAGGTAGTAGGTAGGTAGTAGGTAGGTAGTAGGTAGGTAGTAGGTATCAAGAAACTTGCGCGAAAGACACTTGCGCGACTGGACTTTTGCGCGACTTAATGGCCACTGAGGTTCACTCTGTAAACTTTCACGCCTGTTATTTATACTTGAAGTTGGTTTTTTGGTTTTTCTGTCGTGGGTGACATTTTCATGGTTTCGGAGTTCCAAGATGGCAGCGTGCAAAATTTTAGGTTTTTCAAACATGGGTGTCGTTTTCATGGTTTTCATGGTTGCTTATTACGAAAATGTGCTCAAAATAAAAATCCAAGATGGCGCTGATGAAATTTTTAGGTTTTTCCATCATGGGTGTCGTTTTCATGGTTTACGTGGTCACTGATAACGAAAATGAGGTCAAAATGAAAATCCAAGATGGCGCCGAGGAAAATTTTAGATTTTCCGTCATGGGTGTCTTTTTCATGGTTTACGTGGTCAGTGATAACCAGTGATAGGAATAGGTAGTGCTTATTAGTCTAAACTTCGAAGAAGAACAGAGAAAAGAATCGGAGACTTCCTTAGACTATATTTTATTATGCGACCACGACGAGTTTTTTTTTGTAAATTCTAAGAGTAGATAACTAAATGCGCAGCCATAAAAGTCCGCCCATTGTACTTTCGTTGCAATAAAGATTAAATGATGTTTTTAAAGTTTAAGTGTGTTACTAAACAATGTAACCCGGCTATTATTTTAGAATTTTGAAATATACTTCAGAAATATATTTTAGTAAGATAAAATCCAAATACCTTTGTTTTTGAAATAATAAATCACTTGAACTTTAGAAATTTCAACAAACGTGGCCAAGAGTGAGCTAGAAAGTAGATATTTACTTCAAAACGTGTACGGCTCCTTGACAAAGATAGCGTTTCATAGTTTTATGATGAAGAAGTCGTTTCCAAAATGTTCTTAAAAAAAGAAAACTTTCAGAAATTTTGATGGTTGTAACGACTGTGTTATGTTATGTCTAGTCGCAAACTTTAGGTAAACATAGACCAATTTCTTATTCCAAATAACATTAATTTTTGATGTAGGTACTTACGTGATGTCCCGGAAAAAAATACAGTCTAAGCAAGTACTATTATCTATTCTGTGGTCTGAGGAAGTCTCCGATTCTTGTCTCTGTTCTTCGAAGTTTAGGCTAATAAGCACTACCTATTCCTATCACTGCTGATAGGTAACGAAAATGAGGTCAAAATGAAAATTCAAGATGGTGCCAAAGAAAATTTTTGGTTTTTCTATCATCGGTGTCGTTTTTATGGTTTTTAGGGTCACTGATAACGAAAATGAAGTCAAAATGAAAATCCAAGATGGCACCGGCATACATTTTTGATTTTACGTCATGGGTGTCATTTTCATGGTTTTCGAGGAAACTTATTACGAAAATGAGGTCAAAATGTAAATCCAAGATGGCGCCGAGGAAAATTTTTGGTTTTTCCGTCATCGGTGTCGTTTTCATGGTTTTCGAGGACGCTGATTACAAAAATGGGGTCAAAATGACAATTCAAGATGGAGCCCAGGAAAATTATTGATTTTCCGTCATGGGTGTCGTTTTCATGGTTTTCGGGGTTGACGCAAAAATAAATTTTTTTGGGCGCCATCTTGGATTTTCATTTTGATCTCATTTTCGTTATCGGTGACCACGTTAACCATAAAAATGACACCCATGATGGAAAAACCACATTTTTTTCCCGGCACCATCTTGCCTTTTGGGGTCGCTGAATACGAAAATGAGGTCAGAATTGACCTCATTTTTGTGTTCAGCGACCCCAAAAACTATGAAAAAACGACACCCATGATCGAAAACCAAAAATGTTCTGACCGCCCGGGATTTTCATTTTGAGCTCATAAATTTTACACATTCCTCCATTTTTACTTTTTGTTTCTGATTCTTAGTGTATGTCATCAAATTTATTTTTGTTATCAATTTTATAAAATTTTCGATTTTATCTTTTGTGCTTTTTATTATTATTGCCTTTTTGTTCTTTTTATTAACGGGCACAGTATTTTATAAATATTTATTCTACCAATATTATTAATTTTACACATTCTATAATTTTTGTTATTGTGTCTTGATGTATCAATTTAAAACAATTTTCATCAATGTTTTTATCAATTAGGTATATATCATGTATAGGTATCATTAATACAATCATATGCATTTTTAAATATTAGCATAGTTATCAATATATTATCTTTATTTTTTTTTAATTTCATCAATTTTTATTCGTTACCTATTCAATTTTACCAATGTCATAAATTTTATACATTCTATTATTTTTACTTTTATTATTGATTCTTATTGTACGGTATGTTCCTCTTATTATATCTTATATACTTAATGGTCACAGTATTTATAAATTTTATAAGTTATTAAAAAATTGAATGTTATTTATTTTATTATTTCATCATTTTACTTTTTGTTATCGTTTTTAATGTATTTATAATATAACATTTTCTTTTTAGTTGGTATTTGTGCAAAAATTGTAGACATTAATATGTGTTTGTTTATGTTGTCGAGCGTATGGCACTCATGGGCCAAAAAAACAAAAAAAAAACCACCTTTAAGTATAAATAAATATTGCTGGACATTACACACAGTGCCATCTAGTGCCACACTAAGCAACGAGGCTTGTGTCGTGGACACCAGATAGTTGATATACTACATAGATACTTTTTGTTTGTAAATACATACATATTATACATACATATAAACATCCATGACTCGGAAACAAATGTCCATGCTCATCACTCAAACATTTGCTCCAACCGGGATTCGAACCCGGGACCCTAAGAACGTAAGGCAGCCTCACTACCGCTGCGCCAATCGGGTCGTCAAAATAACAGGCGTGATGATAAAACGAAATGGAGAAAAAAATTAAGATGACAAGGAGTACTCAAAAGTCGAAACTTTTATTTCACGACATACAAACAACATAGGAATGTATTGTATAGGTGTTAAAAAATGAATACAAAAAAAAATAAGAAAAAAAAGTGGCTTTATTTAACTGTGTTGCTTGCATATACTACGCCCTACCCGCTACACTACGCAAGCTTGGTCCCACGCTTCGCGCGTCGTGGCGCCGCGGCCGCCCGTGTTTGTTATCGGCACTAATGCGAGTGTAGCGAGACGCGCGGGGGAAATCAGAATTTATCCTGGCGTTAGGCCCGCTCTTAAAGCAAGTATGTTGCGAAAAACTGACAATAATAAAGTACTTACAGAAGGATAATTATTCAAAGTTAATAACGTAGCCACATTCCGTAAACAGAGGTAAGCAGTGAATATTGTATAAAATGCAATCTGGAAAAAAGTAAGGCAAGTAATTAAGTATATTTAATACATACTAGCATCATTCTCTTGTCCTTTATCTCGATTCATTTGTGGTCGGCGCAGCATGTCTTTCCTCTTCCATACTTCTCTATCACTCGTCATCTCATCAGACACTTCTTTTCTTGTCATATCATCTTTAACACAATCCATCCATCGTTTCTTTGGTCTTCCTCTACTCATATACCCATCCACATTCATACTCAAAACTTTCCTCACGACATTTCCTCATTCCTCCGCATCACATGCCCATATCACGACAACCGATTACCACACAACTCTTCAGTCACCGGCGCCACTTTCAGACTTCCTCTTATATACTCATTTCTTACTTTATCCATTCGCTTAACACCACACACCTAATGCTTACTCACCACCAATTGCGCCTAACTAGGCGCCCCTAGCCTAATGTATGAATCCAAAATTCATTTTTTTACAAAAACAAGTGAATCTGAACTGTTTAATGCTCCCCGATAAGTATCACACTTCAGTTCAGTCCCAACACAACAATTTTAAATTAAATTAATTCATTTTTAATTAATTTATCAGGTCAATAACGTAAAAGAAGCAATAAATGTTGATGAATTAATTAATTTCAAGTGTGTTATACATCATTATTATAAGATCGTTCTGGAACCGAAAGCCATAAACACGATCAGTCTTATTACAAAAAACTAAATAAACCTTGGTTTAAACCTGGACTATCAAGTCCAGGCTTATCTGCAAAACCATGGTCTAAATTTGTTCGTATTACAAAACTTAAAAAAACCGTGGTCTTCTTAGTACCGTGATTTGAACCATTGTATAAATATAACCCACAGATTAATACAAATATCATTCGTTCACCATGATGTCATTCTATTGCAACGTTCCGTTTGCCCAGAAAAGAAAACGTTTTGATAATATGCTAATGATTAAATGATGTTTAGGAGTGTTTAAAATATTGAGTCCTGGTTATTTTGCATGGATACAGACATTATTTAGTTATTTCATCCTTGGCAGTTTTGTTTAAGTACATTACTTTATTGTCGTATTAATTTCTAAACGAACATCTAAGTAGGTACGTGTATCGAAACGTAACATTCTTGCGCGTTATATGAAACCATAACATTAAACAAAACCATCGCAAGTTGAACAAAGTTCATTTAGCTTTGGAATTTATGTCTATAGTAGAATATTTATTGCCTCTTTGTTTACCTCCTTTAGTAATTTAATAATTTAATGTGATGGACCAACAAAAAAAAACGATCTGAGAATAATAATTGGAGTGCCGAGGAAAAGTAAGTAAACGTAAATTACATAAATTAACTTGAAATCCGTCTCCAATTTATTGATTTTAAGCTAAAACAACACAACACAATGCAAAAGATGATAATTAACCTAAAAGAGGAACTGGCAGATTCGATTTAGTGATTTAGACCATCGTTAAACTAGGGGTCGCCGAGGTTTAGCGTTAGACCATGGTTTAGTCTATGGTTTATCGCAAAACCACGATTTGTAATACCATTTTTGTGTAAACCGTGGTTTATAGAAGTTAAAACCAGGTTTATTAGTTAAACCGCTTTTTGTAATAAGACTGGATGAGTTTGATGATCTTGTTTATGTTTATAAAATTATGAAGTGTCGCAGCTTTACGACTAAACCTTTTTTATTTAGTAGAACTGTTTTGCGCATATCATAAATGACGCATCTTCAAACTGGCATGAAGAAAAAAAAAAAAAAACTTACCAGTCGTCGAAAGATCTTCTCTATAATCATGTAAATCTGTAATATATTCATGTATACGTTAAACATCAACCTCCAATACTCTTCTCTTTGTGATTCCTCGGTGTTTTTTGCCCTTTGAACTATTTCAATCCACACACGTAACATTTTGTCTAATAATTTAATTAGTGCCAAAGCATATATAACGTTCATATCAAAACAGATGCAAGCATACATCGCCATGATGTCGATAACATCTAAGTTAGGGAAAACACAGAATAAAAAAATCATGTAAGTCATCCAAATAATATTGAGACTTATAACCCAAGTCCAGTTGTTGACGGTGAAATCTTTGAGTTGGTTGCCATGAATTTGTAGGTCTCTAAGCACGTGTTGAATTTTCAAGACTAACGAGATGTTGTAGCGGCTTTGAGCAATGTTCGAAACGCTGTTCAATAAATGTCCAAATAAGTAAGTGAATAAGTCT
The DNA here is from genome assembly GCA_905147715.2 of Xestia xanthographa. Lineage (NCBI taxonomy): Eukaryota > Metazoa > Arthropoda > Insecta > Lepidoptera > Noctuidae > Xestia > Xestia xanthographa. The sequence goes on from LR990644.1 coordinate 7,909,363, forward strand.
ATAGTATTGCTAGAACAATATAACCATTTGTACATCCCCCACTGATCACTATACTGGATGAGAAAACTGATCAAATGATGGAAATCCCAGCACCAGAATACGAGTATACACAACACAGTCAAAAAGTTGTAAAGATAAGAATTTGACGTTACAATATTGTCGCGAATGGAATACTTTGCGTATAGAAAAACATTTTGCATCAGATTCAGCGGTCTAAGTACTGATTGTAAATCTTTTTCAATTATGTTATTATGTAATACTTCGTTAGATGAAACATTTTGAAATGTAGTAATGTTTCCGTTTGATTTTGAGGTTTTAAAAAAGGAAAACATGTCGTTTTCATTCCACGGTTTCATTTTGACTGATATAAAATGAAAACAAATCGATAAGCGAGTAGGTACTTTACTAATTACTTTATTAATATGTTGTTTGATGGCTTTAAAATGTTGGGGTGGAATTGATTTTGAAAGGCTAGACATTGCAACAAATGTTACGTTAGTGGAATCTTTACAAATAGATAGATATCTAAGAAAATCAAAAAAAATAAACAACTTCAAAAAAACAAAACACAAAAAAGTGGAAAATAACTTCTTTACTTTCGGAAGTTGGTGGCTTTTGTTTGTTTCATTGACTTTTTTTTCCCATTTTATTTAGTTTTGAAGTCAGTTAATTTTATTTTGGCAACAAGTTTTTATTTTACCATTTTAGTTGCGGTATCTCACACAAATCCTTGTCAAGTATTACTGTAGTTTAGTTTGTACACACTGCAAACTAGTTCGGTTTGCAGGGCACACTAACAAAGTTATTAGTGTGCGTAAAGTCAACGGCTGTCTGGCTTTGCCTATTTATTAGTGTTTGCGCTTCACAATAACCCGTTGTCCACCCACACCCTTGCAATTTCTTGTCACTTGATGTTGCATGGTATATGAAGCATAAATTTTGCCAACTTAACAATCTTCTCCGTGGCGCAATGGTCGAGCGTGCGGTAAACAGTATCTTACGCCGCCCGCCAGCGCCTAGCGCCGTAAGTTCGAATCCGACTGCCAACACATCGGTGTTTTTGTATGTTTTAATGAAACGTTTTACATTTGTTTGTTCAATTCATTGCTTAAATATTGGCAAGTCTTCTTTATATTTGAGTTAGAATTTATTTGAGATCTACCCTCTAAAAATGACAAATCATGTGTAAGTTAGTAGTTTAAGTTCATCGTCATAATGTTATTGACTATCGGGCTTACGTTACGTTTTTAGGCATTATACCCTGCGTGTTTTGAGCAGTGCTTTTATTTGTTAATCATTATGAATCACCTAACTACACTTTTAAGAGCTGAGATTATTATTTTGCGTGAGCAAAACGTTTCAATTAGTCAAACTGCGAGGCGTTTAAAGAAAAGAAAGAAAAAGAAAAAAAGAAAAAGTTTATTTGACGTCAGATAAAAGCACACACACATATAAAAAAAAGATACAAAATAAGGAGGAAAAACCGGAGAAGATATCGGTAAGTAACAAAATGTTATTAATATGTTTAGAAGATTAATAATAATGTTTATATAATCCACATGTTATTGATTGTTGTTTTTTGTAACAATATTTTATTATTGTTCACAGAGAAGGACTGTGCAATTGTGGGTCCATCGATATGCAGATTCGGGAAGCATTGATCCTTGCCGACCGGGACCGAAGGCTAATCCATAGCATACACAGATGGCAATGCGCGGCACCGTGATATAGTTGCAACGCATATCGCTGAGCCCTTCTTCACTACTCGTTTAACGGCGACTAAACATGACGTGACATTACAAACTGTACGGAACCACTTGCGTGCAGCTGGTGTGAAAGGTCGTAAGCCAGCCAAGAAAATATTACTGTCAGATATATTATTATTATTTAAATTACATACCACATTCTCGTAGTGAGTTACCGTAGTAGGGGACAAAGGCGTAATTTGATACATTGAAATGCAATTGCTCGCTATAGTAAACACAACTCAGAAGGTGAAACTTAAACACCTTTACACAGTTAGTACTATAAACATTAAAGTCACTATTAAAATCCTGAAGGTTCTAATAAAAAAATCCTTCTTCTTGTATTTTCGTCACTTCTTACTTTGTTTGTAACTGTTTTTATCACTAACGCTCATTATTTCACTCACTTTATAATACTGAAACCGTACTACTCATTCACTAAATAAGCACTTGCACTTTTGCTTCTATCTACTTCATTGGGACATGAACCTCTCGATCATCTCCACGATTCGCTCTGGAACGGTTCAACGATCACCGAAAATTATTTTGTACAATCTGCTCCCTGATCCATGAATGGTGGCATTTTTTATATTGTTTATACACAAAATACGCTGCGCCAAGACCCAAAAGTGTACAAATTACCAGCAGCACAATACTGATAGTTGACATGTGCATCTTCATTTCTTCGACATGTGCATTGTTCGAACCCGCAGCATTCTGGTTTAAGAAGACTGTCTCCTTTTCCACATTTGATCGACACATTGTGCACCAATTTTCCCCGAATTGAATAAACAAGAATACGTTTATATGTATTAATTACGACATAATTATCTGTTTTTTAGGGTTCGGTACCCAAAGGGTAAAAACGGAACCCTATTACTAAGACTTCGCTGTCTGTACGTCTGTCCGTCTGTCTGTCACCAGGCTGTATCTCATGAACCGTGACAGCTAGACAGTTGAAATTTTCACAGATGATGTATTTCTGTTGCCGCTATAACAAAAAATACTAAAAACAGAATAAAATTAATATTTTAGGGGGGCTCCCATACAACTAACGTGATTTTTTGCCGTTTTGTCGAATGTATAGATAATGGTACGGAACCCTTCGTGTGCGAGTCCGACTCGCACTTGGCCGGTTTTTTTTTTACATGTTTCGGAGCCGTAACACTAAGCCAAAAGTGATCGCGTCACGCGCCCCATAACTGGCAAGGGTCGCCATGTAGGGAACTCGTATTATTGAAACAACCGTTACCGATCAATCAGCCTTTAATACTACTCTTCTTAATACTAATGCATACATTTTATAACATAGATCTTACCTACTAAGTACATACATAGGTACTACATGGCCTTCAAAGTAATAATAATTGTTCTTCGAAGTAATTGTGAAAGCAATAACGTAATGGACGAGCGAGTGTTTAAATACTGACTAAAAGTAACATTTGAAAGTCTCGATTTTTCTACAACGTATTATTTAAGAAATATTGAGTTCACAGTCTAACATTTCAAACATATAATTTCGAACAAAATGGATACTCTGAACATAAATATTGACAACGAAATCGGAATAAGTGATTAAATTGATTTAAATAACCAAATCGACAAAGAAGTTCAACGAATTTTCCTCCCTCTGAGATTGATGCAAATTGTACTGCTTAATCCGAAATATCGAATCAAGAACAATTATATAAATCCAAATTCTCGGTTAAATAAGTTTATACTAGTAGGTGGTGCGATAATGTTCATGACCACGTACGTTCATCGTATCGTAGAAATAATTCTTGATGATAATTTTAGACGATACAATTCTATTGCTTTCCTGAGTTTTGCTTCCTTCTTCGACTTCAGTTTTAAGTGTGTAGGATTCATTATGACCTTTATTGTCTGTTTGGTATTTGCAATAAAACGACGAACTGTTACCGTTACTATATATTAAGAGAAGCACTTTATGATAATTACACTGTATGTATGTTGTAGACTCTTAAATCACTTTTAGACCATTAAAACTGAATAAAACAATGTGCGAGGTAAGCGTGCTGCTAAGGACACGAACGGAAGAGGGAGATAGCTCACGTAAGAGTGAGACAGCAATACAGTAATAAGTTTATGTACTAAACATTCTCGCACCTTATTTTAAAAGTAAAGCTACATAATATAATTTACGAGTATTATGTAAGTTTATACAATCATCAAAATTTTATAACTGAATTTTAACAAAAGCTGTGCTATGTATGTGCTATGACATAGGTATCAATAACATTTAAGTTAGTTTTTCAATTACAAAATATTATTTTGACACACAAGTTTACACACTTAATAGTAACAAAGAAAAATAATCTAACAATTATTAAAGAAGTACAACTTAATTCTAGTAGCTAAAACTAGGTATAGTTAATGCGAATTAATTTAGAACAAGTTTATTAGGTAGTAAAATTAATTTATGAATAGGTCTAGTATATTCACTTTTAGAGGTGCGAATCACTGCTGATCTGACTAAACCATCAGTTTTATTTTTATTTGTAGAAATAACTCTGCCTAAGGGCCAAAAGGTGGGTGGAGTATTCTCATCTTTAATTATAATAAGATCACCAGTCTTTAAATTATTTTGTACCTGTAACCATTTATTTCTAGATTGCAGTTCTGACAAGTAATTACAATAAAATTGCTTCCAGAATTTTTGTTTAATTTGTATAATTTTCTGATAGATATTGAGTCTAGATTCGTTTAGGTCTAATACATTGGGTTCAGGTAGGTCAGTTAAGGCTGTACCTATGATAAAATGAGCTGGAGTTAAACAATTTAAATCATAAGGTAAGTCTGTTAATGGATATAAAGGTCTTGAGTTAAGAATACTTTCAATTTGTGTTAATACAGTATAAAAAAACTCATATGTTAACTTAGTGCTAAACAAGTGTTTCTTAAGTAAAGATTTTACTGATTTTATACCAGCTTCGTATATACCACCCATGTGACTAGCTAGTGGGATTGTAAACTTATATTCTATACAGTTTGCAGATGCATAGTCCAGTATATTACTATAACAAGTTTCATTTTTAAACATTTTGTACAGATCATGTAATTCGGTTTTGGAACCTTTAAAATTAGTTGCATTATCTGTGTATAGACAAGTTGGTATGCCTCTCCTGGAGACAAATCTTTTTAGAGCACAAATAAATGATTGAGATGACATGTCAGTCACCAATTCAAGGTGAATGGCACGAGTAGACAGACACACAAATAAACATATGTATCCCTTTGAGTACTTGCAATTTCTAGTCATAGAATTTCTAATAGACATAGCACCACTGAAATCAATTCCTACATGATTGAAGGCACGTGTTAAATTCACTCTAGGTGCTGGGAGACTTGCCATTTGCTGTCCACAGACCTTGCCCTGGTATCTAATGCATCGAACACAGGAGTGAATACATTTTTTCACCTCACATCTGCCATTAATAGGCCAATATTTCAATCTCATGTTATAAAGAGTGCATTGAATGCCTGCATGTAATAATTTAGTGTGATAGTGTTGTACAATGATAGATGTTATATGATCTTTACCAGGTAATATAATAGGATGGGCCTGATTGTAAGGTATATCCGAGTGTTGTATACGACCTCCTACTCTTAGAAGGTTGAACTCATCTAAAAAGGGGTTCAGTCTCTTAAGTGGACTTGATGTAAATGTATAATATGACTTTACCTTGTTTGTGTTTATGTGTTGAGAGACATTTGTGTGAATGGACTGTATTTCATGAATTTCCTTCGAAAATGAATTATATTGACATGTTTTTATTATAAAGTCATGTGCATTTTTTAGCTCAGAAATAGATAGATAAGAAGTGAGTTTATTGTTTTTATTTTTTATGTTATGTATAAATCTAAAAAAGTAGGCCATAGATCTGATCAAACTTGTGAAATTTGAATGTTTGCAAAGGCTCTCATAAAATGAATTATAATTTATATGGGGTGTCACCGAAGCAGTAAACACACCACTCTGATGTGAGGATTTTTCTGGTTGAGCCTGAGTGAACTCAATTGGCGGTGGTGTTTGTGTTATGGGCCATGAGGCAATATCTTGTCACAACCATGATGGACCCTGCCACCATAATGTACATGACTGTAAGGCAGTTGGCATCACTCCACGAGTGATTAAGTCGGCGGGATTTTGTTTAGTGTTGACGTAATACCAATCACGGCTTTGAGTAGTTTCAATAATTCGCATAAGGCGATGTGTGACATAAGTATCATGTTTTGATTTGTATGGTGATCTAATCCAGTTGAGTACGATGGATGAGTCTGTAAAGAGATGTATTTGATTTATGGTAATTATATCTTTTGTTAGAGCAATAAATCTATTAGTAAGTTGAGCCAAAAGAAGTGCTCCACATAATTCCAATCTAGGGATTGATTGTTGTTTTTTAATAGGGGAGACTTTAGATTTGGCGGTAACCAAAGTACAAGTAGGCTGTTTGTTGGGATAAGTAGCCCTTACATACAAACAAGCACCATATGCTTTACTTGAAGAATCACAAAAGCCTATTAAAATAATATCATTGGAATTATCTGAAAAATAATATCTAGGTATTTGAATATTTATTAAACTATGCAATTGATTAATAAAATTCTGCCAAGTGGTTTGTATCTCCTGAGAAACAAGAGAATCCCAGTCAGTGTTCTGTCTCCAAATTTCTTGCATCAGAATTTTAGCTAAAATAGTGACAGGTGCTAATAGTCCTATAGGGTCGAAAATTTGAGCAATTTGGGACAAAATATTCCTTTTTGTGCAAGGGATATTGGTAAGATTTGGGATAAAGACTTGAAGTGTATCTTTAGCAGGCAACCATGTAATACCTAAGGTTTTCACTGAGGTAGGTGGTGTAAAGTTATAAGATGAAATATCTATGTCTTTATCTTTCTGTGAACTTTGTGAGGGTAGGTTTTTGAATGAAGGTTCTATGCTTGCTAAATAATTGTATAAATCTGGATGATTAGATGTCCACTTGTGTAATTTGAATCCTGCTTTGCTTAGCAAGTCAATAAGTTCTGAACATAATTGGAAAAGCTTTTCTTTAGATTTTTCTCCACATAAATAATCATCCATATATGAACTATTTTTTATACAGTTTGCTGCCAATTTATGTGACTTTGTGTATTTTTCGGCTAAATATAACATTGTACGACATGCCAAGTAGGGTGCACTTTTTGTGCCATAAGTAACTGTGTCTAATTCAATACACTTAAGTTTCTCGTTTGGAGAGTCTCTCCATAATATCCTTTGTAGTCTAGTTTGCTGTGGATCTATAAAAATACCTCGAAACATTTTAACTATATCACATGAAAATGCGTACTTATATGTCCTAAATCTGATAATAATTTCGAATAAATCATTATATATATTGGGACCTTCATACATGATATCATTAAGGGATATTCCAGATGATGTTTTTGCACTAGCATTAAATACAGTGCGTAACTTTGTTGAAACACTATCAGGTTTTAAAACAGCAAAGTGTGGCATGTAGTATGTATTTAGCTCTGTAGGTGAGAAATTATCAATATCATGAGCATGGCCAAGATCTATAAATTCTTGAATAAATGCCTTATATTGTTTAGATAGTTCAGTGTCTTTACTCATTTTAGACTCAAGTTGAAGTAGTAATTTGTAAGCAATATTGAATGAATTACCTAATTCTTTAATCCTGTGTGTTTGAATAGGTAAGTTAACTACGAAATGTCCTAATTTATTTTGTGTAGTTGTGGAATTGAAGAGCTCCTCACAGTATTTATCCATGGGTGAGAGCATCTTTTTCTTAGAAACAGGTTCCTCCTGCTCCCAGAAAGATTGTAGTAATTGATCTGTTGAGTTTGAGGACTCAGAGATATCACACATGCTAACATGAGCACAGAGCAAAGTAGCTAAGCTGCTGTCCATGGCAACTGGACCAGAAACAACCCACCCGAAAGCAGTGTCTATAAGATATGGCAGGTTAGGACCAAGCTTCATGCGTCCAGATTTCATAATAGAATAAAATAGTTCAGCACCGATGAGTATGTCTATTGTACTTGGAATATAAAAGGTTGGGTCGGCGAGTGTTTGTGCATGTTTGTAAGGAATAGGCCAAGCATGCGTAGGTATGTATGTATGTGGTAGTGGCACAGTAATTTTATCCATAATAATCAATGAGAGATTGGCAGTGTAGTCAGTATAGCGAGATGAAATAATGGCATTAGCACTCACTTGTGTTGGCTTTTGGCTGTTGCCAATACCTTGTATTAGACAAGCATTGTCTGTTAGTTTAAGCTGCAATTGAGTAGCAAGCCTGTGGGTAGCAATGTTTACTTCACTTCCAGCATCCAGTAGTGCACGAGCATTCACCCACTTTCCTGATGGGCCTTGTATGCGTATGATAGCTGTGGAAAGTAGAATTTGATTTTTATTAACACTGGACACTAGCACCGTTGAAGTTGAGGGATTGTTATGAGAATTGTTATTATGCAGTGACTGTGTACAGTCGAGCTGAGAAGTTGTAGAAGACTTCTGTGTTTGCGGTGAAATATTATTATGTAGTAGCACTTGCGGGTGTTCATTTAATGTAGCAGTAGTAGGTAATATATTTTGTGATGATTGGGGTACATCTTGTAATGTAGTAGATGTATGACTGACCTGTAGTTGGTTCTTATCCATATGTATGCTTGTGTGGTGTCTACCGTGACACTTTAAGCATTTATATTTTGAGCACTTATGCTTGGCTACATAAGGCTGCAGACAGTTATAACACAAGGATTTAGCTTTAATAAGCTGTATACGATTAGGTATTGTTAGTTCTAGGTAGTGAGGACACTTAGACAACATATGTTTGCTTTGACATAATATGCAAGATAGATTAGATGTTGCTGATGTTATGTGACTTGATTTTACATTTGAATTATCATTGGTTTTGTTATCATTTAACATCTCAAATGCTGTTCGCCGTAAATTTAAAAATTCTAAAAGTTCTGCTAATGTTGCTATGGTGTTTTCTTTTCTACTTATTTCCCATGCAGCACGTAAAGAGTTATCCAATTTTTGACTGATTAAAAATACAAGTAAAGCATCCCAGCTTTCTACAGGCAAGTTAATTGACTTTAATGAGTCTAGGCTTTGCTGCAAGATTACTAAAAAGTCTTTCAAGTTAGATTTAGTAATTAAATTATGCTTAATTAACATAGCTTTTAAATGAAAGTTAACAACAATAGATTTGTTTTCATACCTTTTTGATAGGATACTTAATGCTTTTTCGTAATTCTCCTCTGTAATTAACAATGACGAGATAAGACCGGCGGCTTCTCCAGCGAGGGCAGACTTCAAATATTGCATTTTATTCACCACAGGTAAGTCCGCGTTGTCCATTGATGCATAAAATATGTTTTTGAAGGTTGACCATTGTCTGATGTCGCCATCGAACCTCGGTAGTTCAAGTTGCGGTAACCTGACACGTGGTTTTTTAATGTTACACTCATGCACAGTTGTAGAATTATGTTCAATGGAAAGATTTGCAGATTGTTGTTGTGAATTATTTGTCAATTCCTCAAGAGTAGCCATTGTGCTGTAGTATCGTTCTTCAAAGGTTTCTCGTTCCAGTTCATGTGCTGGCTGATGTTCGGGGTCCATGTCCGCTATTTCGATTTCCAACTGTATGTCTTCAAAGCGCTGAATCATGGAGCCGAGTTCCATTTTCCTGACCTCAAGATCGTGAGTAGTGTTGCGGTCTTGACTGTAGCCATCAACGAAGTTTATGATTCTTGTTAGTTTTCCTTTTATAGCGCCTCTCTGGACCTTCAGTTTATTGAGGTCCATTTTGTCGAAAATAATGAGAAATTGTGATGCACGTTGCACGTAGTACTTTTCAATATAGTAATGTATTTGTAGCAATGAGATTTATGTAGAACAGCGTTGATTTTGTAGTAGATATTTAGATATGATTCACATTGATTTTTCACGATTTCTTTTGGCGGAGCGTTTCGTCCTTTTTTTGTTGTTTCGTTAGCACACACGTCAAGCAGTAGAGCAGCGCAGCGGCGCTAGCGCATGCGAGTGAAAGAGAAGAAACGATGTCCGGTGTTCCGGGGCCACCACGATCGCGCGCCTATGCGGCTATTTTGTTGTCCTCTAGCTCCGTTGGTGGCGCTAGACGTTGAGAGCTCGTTCCGTCGCGTCGGTAAAACAGTTGTGTTTTTACGTCGGATGATGTTGGCTTGACGCTGGCAAATATGGCGGCTTCTATACGGCTCGATGAACCAATTTTATGTTTGGTATTTGCAATAAAACGACGAACTGTTACCGTTACTATATATTAAGAGAAGCACTTTATGATAATTACACTGTATGTATGTTGTAGACTCTTAAATCACTTTTAGACCATTAAAACTGAATAAAACAATGTGCGAGGTAAGCGTGCTGCTAAGGACACGAACGGAAGAGGGAGATAGCTCACGTAAGAGTGAGACAGCAATACAGTAATAAGTTTATGTACTAAACATTGTCAATTACCTGAAGTCTAAAAAAAATGTTTTGTTTGTTCTGAACTTTCAAGAGGTGCATAGATTCCTCTACAGTGAAGCTAGTCTCAAACGGTTCATCATCAGAAGTTGGATGACCGTCGCTTCCATCTTTGGATTTTACGTATTCATAGTTTCTTATCTGTACTTTTGCTTTCTAAAGCCTCCTTTGAATGTTTTTCTTTACATAGCATTATTGGTAACTCTTGATTCAAATTTAGTTTACGCCATAAGATTAACTAGGTTGTTGCTTGATAAAGTGGAGCTATGGAATGTTCAGTTAATGTTCATACGGAACAATGGTTGCAGTAAACAAGAGATTGCGAGAATGTTTGAAGCTTACGTCCGAATATTGGAGTGCTATAAGATTATTACTAACGTTTATCAACTACCAGTAAGTAAATTAATATTGAATTAACTTACATAGGATTTCTACTTCATCGTCACATCTCTGCCCTTTTATTTACTACATAATTACATTACGTAGGGTCGATGCAAAATTTTTTTCCTTCATTATCAGTGCAGTGCAAAATAGCTATACAAAAAAAAGGATTTGTATTGGTATTAGGCAATAAGACAAAAAGCATTTTTTTTTATGCAATCTACTTGGCTAGAATAAATTGTGAAATTATGTATGTACATATGTATTTACACTGACTAAGCTAGGAAAACATTCCTGCGTTTCCTATAAATGAGAATGGGTATCATCAGGCATCTCCTTTCTTGCCATATCATCCTTCACGCAGTCCATCCATCAATTCTTTGGTCTTCTTCTACTCTTATACCATCGACATTCAAAACGAATAAAAGTATGTATTATTGAATATCTGAGACGTCAGTACTTTTTAATTGCAAAAAAATGATTATTTAGACTTCTTTCTTTTTGGTGGTAAGACTATACTCAATCTTTGATTTTTCCAGATCCTGTACAAAACCATAGAAACCTTTTGTCAAAGTTTGATCAATATTCAAATTGTGATTGAGTTCTCCAAATATGAGCTGCAAAGTAAAGTGGTAAGTCAATCGTTCAGAGAATTGAGATTCAGGAAAATCGAAAAACAGTTTTAGAATTATTATTCAATAAATGAAAAATGGCTTTTAACTCTACACTTTTTGTGCGCTAGTTCCTCTCTCTGACTTACATGGAAGCGTCTTAACTTATTAAAATAACGATATAAGCACCAGAGACCGGTATCACCAGACCTGGAGTCAGGATTCTTAATATAAATTGCAACGCACACTTATGAGCACCGCGTCCGATCAGGATCAGCTAGTTCAAATGTGCAGTGCTTACAAGTGCATTTCATAGTCTTTGCAGCGATGGTTCCTGATGTCCACCACGGGCTTGTCCATCAGTGGTGGACAGCGACACAATTTTTTAAAATAATTCTCACTGTCCACCACATAATTAAGTACTCTCCTTGTCCATCTACTTCACAACACCACTGGTGGACAAGCCTGTGGTGGACATCGGGAATCATCGCTATGCGGATGTTTAGGATCATCATCATCGCCATTGGCAATTTTGGTTTACCGGCCTAGTATAGGTCTCCTCCATTTTATCCCATTCTCACCAGGTCTGTAAAATGTTTGCGATATTAACCGTGTTTCTTTACCTTTTTCTAGCGTGAAATTCCTGCCGTGCCAATATTCATTGTTTTATGGATACTGAAAAACGATATTTTGCAAATCTCACTCAGTCTGCAGTTTGAGGCATTCTATAAGGCTGTCAAGATTGCACAAGATTCATGTGATTTCGTTTTGGCATCTAACTGTACGGGTAATACTTTTTCACTTTGCAGTCCTTTCTCAGGTTGAAATGCTTAATTTCATATGTAATAGAATTCACTTTTGTATGCCACACTACACTATCTTGAGTAAAGTCAAAGATTGTTCTGTACCAGAAAAGTGTGGTAAGTTAAGAGTGTGCCATCAGACTGAACAACTATTTTCATGGGACCAACAGCGAAAAAGAAGACTGGACCTTGAAGTATAGGTTTCTGTCCCAAGGCTCAATAGCCAAAAGATATACATAATTGAAAATAACTATTCAGGAAAACCTTTGGTTCTAATACGACTTTTGGCAATTCGCAGTCCGTTTGGAGTTATTGAATTATTAAATAGGTGATTATTTGGACACTGAAAATAAGATTTTCTTGGCAACCAATTTTATTAAGGTTTTCTGGGTTATGAAATATAAACATGTGGATAGAGCTTTTCAAGGAGAATCTTTGCCAGTAACACGACTCGATTTCGTAGTCTGTTGGGAGTTTTTGATCCAAATTGGTATCAATATCTTAGCGCCATTGGACGCTAGGGCAATTCTGCTCACTCTCGTTTGTCAGTAATCAGTTGTCCCAACAATTTCAATACCTACGCGACCCGCGTGTATGGAACAACTGATTTATTTTTTGGCTATTACGATGTTCGTCTTTTTAAAGCTTGTCTGTACCAGACCATAATACCTTTAAATATTACACTTTTCTGTTACTCGTTGTAATAATTACTCTTTATTTATTTGTCGACAGGTGATCAAAAGAAATTATGTAAGAATATCCTGCGGTTGCATCGTGCGTCATTCAGCAAGATGAGTGTTTGTGGCCTGTTCTACATAGATGTTTGTCATCCATTACATCTGCTGGCACTTCTCACTCACTACACTGTTGTCCTGTTGCAATTTGCTTTTTTGTAAACCTGTTTTTGTGTTACAATACAAATGATGTTATTTTATAAAACTTGGGTCAGAGTGTCACCTTAGGATGTGTTTTCTTCAGGACAGCCAGGACTTAAATATATTTTCGAAATTTAATTTATAATCACACACGTTACACGTTAGTACAGACTAATGATGTAAAGTTGCATATCATATTATTAGTACAAATGTGAAAATATTAACAGGTTTTTTTTAAATAAAATGTTATAAGAATAAGCCATTGGTTTCAAACAAACAAAAAAAAACGTGTTTTGCACGGTTTTCTTCTTCCATTCAGCCGTCGCCGCCGCATTTCTGTCAGCCGTCGCTCCGTTTTTTCTCATACCATCTTGTGCCTAGCCATTTCCCAAAATGAATGCGGTCGGTTTCCAGTCTCACCGGATGCAGCTGAATACTAGTATTTTACGTGAAGCGACTGCCTATCTGTCTTCCACAACCCAATTAGTACTGGGTAATACGATACTCCTTGTTAGACTTTCGGGCCACTGACTACCCGTAACGACTGTCAGAAATCTATAAATGACAGCTGGGATCAGCGGCTTGGCGTGCTTTCAGAGGCACGGAAGAAACTCGGTATATGTATAGTGGATGGTCACCCATCCTCAGACCAACCCCGGCAACCACGGCCTAACCTTGAAGATCAATCTGTGTGGCTGTTATTGTTTAGCCCCAAACTCCTCCGATCCCCACACAATTCATCCCTCCTCATTACATGCCATACAAAGATAAACGATTTCCTTAAATATTTACTGTATCTGGCGCTACCTTAAAACCAAATGTATCTGTTCTCGTTATTTTACGCATACCTATCAATCGTCAGCCGTAGAACCGATGATAGTTGGGGTAGACGTGTTCTTGAGTGAAGACCGCGAATCGGCGAGATTAAGGTGGGACGTCAGAGTAAGTAGAGAGACGATCTCCGCGGGTGGCAAGTTGCAACTGGATGAGAGTTATCGAGAGTCGGGGTAAAAAAAGATGCCTATATCTAGCAGTGAACGACTGTAGGCTATGATGATAAAATCAACACAATTATCACCACAGCTACGTACGGTCGAACAAGCAATTTGGTATACATTATACAGTGTGATTTGTGTTTTAAACTGTAAACCAAATAGCTTGTTCAACCGCACAAAATTTACAAACAATGTATCGTCCGTCCTAAAGGTTTTATTTTCTTAGTTTTGTGGAGAATTTGGAACCCCACCTGTAGCTACGAACATCGCAAAAGGTTTTCGTAACTCAAATGCTGAAATTTTAAGATCTTTTAAAAAAGGTTGGGGTTCGCAGATGGTGAAGGACCGTGTTAACTCTAACCAAATATTGGCCAAATTGATGTCTACATCAGAACCAGAAAAAAATTGAACAGGAATTCCTTGAATTCGAACAGAAATGAAAGAAATTTTCTTCATCTAATAAAGTTTATTATAACCACAATGAATGTGTAAAGGCGAAAATCAACTCTGAGTGTTGACGTCATAACAACAATACGCCTGTAATCCCCGAAGAGTTAGGCAGACCCATTAGTACATTCACATATATGTCGGGTTTGTCAGGATTTATTTCGCTAGGCTCGAGCTTATTGTAGGCAGAACACGGGTTTCGTGCTATGAAAACACACTGGATGCGATACACTATTTTATTTCGGGTTGGTAGTTTTCGTGGAGAAGAACCGGCAAGAAACTCCTTGGTTACTCTTTTCAAACAGATACACTAAGTCTAACAAATAACTTGACATTACACTTTCACACATTAACACTAGGCACAAAGAATCGGATACAGTTTCAAGACGTCTTAACTCCGCTGCGATCAGACATAGAATGTCCGCATCGCCGCGAGGTGTTAACATCAGGACTCTGTAAAAGCCGCCATGGTGGGGTAGACTGATAAGTAGGTCGCGTGATGTCCCCACTGGCGCGCTTTCGATTCATTCGCCCGTCCGTACTCATGACCGGATCCAACACGGCCATCCTGCTTGCACACGTCCTCGTGTGATGGTAAACCTGCTAACAAAAAGTCGGTATGTAGTAGTATGATTCGGTGCAGGAACCTCCCGAACACTCCGTGTCCGGTGAGGACCTGCGTCAGGCGGAAGGTGAGGATGCCGTGGCGTCTCTCAAGCCACTCCTCAAAGAGAGGACTTAACGCCACTGTCGTGGCGTGCCCTGCACGGGGTTGCGACAGTCGCTCTCTCCATGTCGCCATGAGATCCCGCCGGAAGTCTGTCCGCTGAGCGACAATCTGTCGCTGCAGCGGAGTTTCCCCCCGACGTAGCGCCTTCGCGCGCCATTCAAGCAGGCGCGCGAGGACTATCGCCTCCAGATCCCATGGCGGCAATTCGGCAAGGAGGCTAGCCGCCTCACGGGAGATCGTGCGGTACGCCCGGGCCAGCCTTACGGCTACCACCTTTTGGGGCGCGTTCAGATAGTGGGCGGCTCGCCGCCTCAAAGAACGCGCCCACACCGGGGCCCCGTAAAGGGCCATGGACCGCACGACTCCCGCGTAGAGCCTCCGGCAGGAGGCGTTCGGCCCCCCAGGTTGGGCAGGAGCCGCCTAAAGGCAGCCCCAGTCCGTTCCAGTTTGGGGGCCAAACGTCAGAAGTGCTCCACGAAGTTCCACCGGCTGTCGAGGACGAGTCCTAGGTACTTCAAAGTCGACTCGACACCGATGGATACCCCTCTGCAATGCCACCTCGAGAACCAGTTGCCGGATCCTCTCAACGACTATCGCAACCCCGCGTGTCATAGCTTCGGCCGCTGCCTCGTGCGACCTCCCCTAGGCCAGCACCAGCGTGTCGTCAGCATAGCAGGGAGGTCGGCGCGCAGCACCCAGTCGTAACCGATGTTCCACAAGGGCGGCCCTAGGACCGATCCCTGCGGAACACGGCACGAAATCTCTCGCCGGTTCCATTCTCCGCTGCAAACGGGGTAGATGACGGCTCTGTCCGTCAAATAGTCCCCGACCACTCGACGGAGGTAGGTCGGCACCCGGTGATACCGGAGTGCCTCCCTAATGCAGCTCCAGGGCATGGAGTTGAAGGCGTTGGCGATGTCAAGAGACACCGCTAAGATAACCCCACCCCTGGACACTGCATCCCCCGTCGTGAGGGCTCTCACGCGCATGATGGCGTCCACCGTAGAGCGCCCCTTGTGGAAACCGAACTGGTGTTCCGCAAGATCCGGCCCCGTCTCCGCAAGGTGCTTGGCGGGGCGGTTTGCAATTACTCTATCAAAGAGCTTGCCCACCTCGTCGAGCAGCGCCACGGGCCGGTATGCGGACGGAGAGTCCGCAGGGCGCCCCGGTTTCCGAATGAGGACCAGCTTTCCCGTCTTCCAACGAAACGGGAACTTGCCTCTCTCCAAGCATGCGCTTAGGAGCCCCTCCAGTCAGGGCTCGAGAGCCTCCAAGGCGCTCCACGCTCCCAGGCTTTGCCAGGCAAGCCGTCGGGTCCCGGGGCGGTATTTTTGGCACTGAGCCTACGTACCGCCACTCTCAGGTCTACCCCAGTCACCTCCGGAGTGTCATCAACGTCGTCCTGATGATCCGCTTCCAGCACCGCAGGCGGCGGAGCCATAGATGGGGGGGGAAGTTCCCCTCGCGAAGAGAACAGAGCACTCACCACGTCCTCCACGAGCTCAGGCCGGAGACTCGGCGTCAGTGGGGGGGCCCAGGTGCGGAGCTTATCCCGCACCATCTTGTAAGGGCGCCCGCACAGATCTCTGTCGAGAGTCCCCAGCATCTCCTCGCGGGCCAGATCCCTGGCCTGGAGAGTGGTCTTTGCCACTCTGTACCCCTCATATAGCTCCGCCTCAATGGCTGCCGCATCCGTGGGCGGATGCGGAGCCTGCGATGCCTGGCGTACAGGTGCCGTGCAGCGACGCACGCCTCGCGCAGAGACGTTAGCTCTCGCGACCACCAGTACACCTGACGCCGGGCGCTTCTTGGCCGAACGCGGGGCATTGCCACGTCGCCGATGTCGGACATGGCCTCCTGGAACCACCCTGCCTCATTGTTCATGTTGGCAGGCCTGTCCGGTGATGTCACCCAGGCATGCACGATCGAGGCTTCCAGGAAGAGCTCCCGGTCCAGCTGCTTCAGTGCCCAACGCGGACTACTCGGGGCCTGTTGGACCGGTGCGCTTGAGGTCTGGGTGAAGACGTCGAACCGGATGTACCGGTGGTCGGAATAGGTCTCCACCCCCTCCATGACACGCCAGTCAACGACACGTGGTGACAGAGCGGGGTTAGCGAACGAAATGTCCACCACCGACTCGCCCCGCATTTGCACACACGTGGGGACAGAACCCCGATTTAGGACGACCAGGCCCTTCTCCAGAGCCCAGTCCTCCACCATCCTTCCCCGCACGTCCGTGCAACGAGAACCCCAAGCCAAGTTCTTGGCATTGAAGTCCCCGAGGACAACCACGGGGAGGGAATGGTTCCCAACGACGACGCTCAACTCTGCGAGAGAGTTGTGGAACTCGGCGAGAGTTCGGCTCGGGGAGAAGTAGACTCCCACCACTACGATCTCCCCGAACCGGGCTGCTACGCATCCCTGACCCCTCCTGACACCTTCAAGGGTCGGGGTACCGGCGGCGGCCGACGACACTATGGTCACTGAGCCGCTAAGGTCCGCTACCCAGTCTTCCCTGGGGAGGATAAAATACGGCTCAGCGACCACAGCAATGTTAATCAACCACTGCGCCATGCTCTGGAGCAACAGATCCTGAGCGCAGGCGCAGTGGTTGATGGTCGCTTGGAGGAAGCGTAATGGAGCCGTTATTGGCACTCCATTACCGCTTCCTCTCCCCTGGCCCCTTGTGAAGGCCCCTCTGCGGCAGCGGCAGTGGCAGCGGCAACGGTGGCAGTTGCGGCTGCGGCGGTGGCGACGGTGGCGGTGGCGGCAGAGAGCCTTCCCTGGCCTCTGGTGGCCTTGGTGGGTGCAGCGCAGGCCTTGCTTCCAGCTCGGTGGTCGGCTGGCTTGCTAGCCGCCGCACAGGCACTGCAGTGCGGCGTGGCACAGCAAGCCGCGGATACGTGACCGGGCTGGCTGCAACGGAAGCAGAGTCCACTGCGGTCAACCTCCGAGGCGCACTGTACTGACGCGTGGTGTCCCACGTGGCAGCGATAGCACTTCAGAGGTCTGGGCTCTAGCAGCTTCACCTGCGCTGAGACCTAGCCCACCAGTAGCCTTCGGCCCTCCGTTATGGTTTTAGCCGCCGTCACTGGGCAGCATACCGTAACGGTATGCATACCCGTGGAGTCCGGGCGAATGACGACCTCCGGTCGCCATCCCGCCTGGGTCGCTTGCGGAAGAACTTACTGTTCTCCGCGGGCGTCCCGGCCCTCACGCGGCGGGATTTCTCTGAGCCTCCCGCGCTCACGTCACTGGATGCGATGTCGGACTCCGACGCCGCATCCCTCCTCTCCTGTGTTATGCCGTTGGTGTTGTTTTGTTTTTTTTTTTTTTATTTAAATCTTCCATAACTGATCCCACGAGTATGGGGGAATTAAGGCTCAATCTAGGCAGAGACCCCTGTACCTAGAAGGGCAGATTTGAGTATTTATTAGTTGCCATGGGGATCTGCAGGTACCCTGGCGAGGAGTGCACTAGCGACTAATTTGTTCCATGGAACACCCGTCAGCCATACATCCCCTCGCGGTGCGTCGCCACTTGGGATTCGGGGTAACTTTTTATAGAGGTTTTCTACCTCGCGGTCCGGGTGGTTAAGCTAAGACCCTCGGTCCCCTATCGAAGTCGTGAGACGTGATCCACAGCACTTCGACAGCGGGATTACGAGATTGGCAGTGACTGAGGAGGACGGATCCTCCTCTGTCTGCTCGGAGGCAGGGTGAGTGCACACCGAGCCCGCCCTCATTCCTCTGTTGTGCCCTCTGCCTTGCAGAGGGTCACGCAGAGGAACGCATCGTTGGTCCTGAATGGACCCTACCCTTGTCAGAATCATTAGTCGCAGCGGTCACATTCCCCGGGGGATAAAAGGAAACTCTCATTTCCTCTCATTCCCCGGAGAAGGATATCGCCGCGTCCAGGGTGCACCGGCCCAGCAGCTGCTCTTCCCTCCAGACGTATCGAGAGGGACTAGCAGCCGCCAGACACACGTGGAGGACTTATGACATCGCACCCCAATGGCCAACGCCTTCTGGAGTCATTGTGCAGGCTGTGCAATTTCTTGCTTAGCGGTCAGTTAAATCGAGAGGTATGTCCATTCATACCTCTCGATTTATTCATGGCTTCTCTTTGCACTATCGCTAAGAAGGATGGGGGTTTGAGGCCAATTGCCATTGGTAGCACCTTTCGGCGCCTGACAGCTAAGCTGGCATGTCGAGCCGTTAAGGAAGAGATGGCAGCTTATTTGCAGCCTCATCAACTAGGCTTCGGTCCGCGCCTCGGGTGCGAGGCTGCCATACATGCCACTTGTGCTTTTGTGACGGGGCCCGAAAACGCGAACTGCATCATTGTGAAGCTTGATGTCAGGAATGCGTTTAATATCTTGGAAAGGGATATTTTCTTAAGGGAGGTGAGGGGGAGGACCCCGTCTTTATACCCGTTTCTCCATCAGGTCTACGAGGCACCCTCCAATCTTTACTTTGGTGATGCTTTGATCAAGTCTCAGGTTGGAGCTCAGCAGGGAGACCCTCTTGGTCCGCTCACTTTTAGCCTGGCCATCCAAGCCTCAATCCACGACCTAAAATCACCTCTGAACGTGTGGTACTTGGATGACGGTACTATAGGCGGCAAACCTGAGGATGTGGAACAAGACATCCGCACATTAATTCCACGTCTCAGGGAGCTGGGCCTTGAGGTAAACTCAGCTAAATGTGAGTTCTTCCCCTGTGGTCCTGAGGCTGTGCCAAAATTCTCGCACTTTTCTTCCTTTCTTCCGGGTCTCGCTATGCTTTCACCTAACTCTTTCAATCTCTTGGGTGCCCCGATCTTCCCTGATGCGGTCCCTAAGGCTCTAGAGGATCGCAGGCGTAATCTTCTCGACACCCACAGAAGGCTCAATAATCTCTCTGCACACGTCGCTTTGGTACTTTTGCGCATGTGTTTCGCGGTACCGAAGTTGACATACTTTTTGCGGACTGCCCCGACGTGGTAGTTCCCACAGTCTCTCTCATCTTTCGATGAAGCTCTTAAGAAGAAGGTAGAGAGTATTTTGAACGTTTCGCTGAACGAAGCTCAATGGGCGCAAGCGGCTTTGCCGATCCTGCAAGTAGGTCTGGGGGTACGTCGCCGGCTTTCTTGGCGTCTGCGCATGGGGTTACTGTCTTGGTTGCTCGCATTCTATCTCTTGATGGCGAACAAGTCAGTATCCCTTTCACAGCGGATGCTCTGGCGGCCTGGTCAGGCCATTGCCCTGGCGGTATCATCCCGGAGGAACCTCAAGTGCAGCGCTCTTGGGATGATGTGGGAGCGAAGGCGGTTCTAGCCGGACTTATAGATCGGGCGGAGGGGGTTGAATTGGCGCGCTTAAAGGCAGTGTTGCGGTCAGAATCAGGAGCGTGGTTGCAAGCGCTTCCTTCACCTCACCTAGGCACTTTACTTGACGGCGACTCTTTGCGGGTGGCGGTGGCTCCCCACCTGGGCTGCGATGTCTGTGAACCACATATATGCATCTGCGGGTCCAGAGTGGAGGCCAATGGCCAACACGCGTTAAGTTGCTGTCATTGCTCAGGGAGGTTTCCGCGGCACCATGCTCTCAACGACATTATCCGGAGAGCGCTGGTTGGCGCCAATATCCCTTGTGTCCTGGAGCCGCCGGGTCTCTGTCGTTTGGATGGCAAAAGACCAGATGGCCTGACTTTGGTACCCTGGCAAAAGGGTAAGTGCCTACTTTGGGACGCAACTTGTGTTAGCACGTTTGCCGCCAGCCATCTCCCTCGCACTGTCGGGTCACCCGGTGCCGCGGCTGAATCAGCCGCTCTCAAAAAGCGGGTCAAATATGCAACCTTGGAGCCGAAGTATTATTTTGTCCCACTGGCTGTGGAAACCACTGGTTGCTGGGGGTCCGACGCTATCAAATTTGTGGCCGAGATCGGTCGGCGACTTAGAGATAGGGGCGGTGACCCACGCTCTGGTTCTTTCCTGGTGCAGAGGCTAGCCCTGGCAATTCAGCGCGGAAACGAAACCAAAGGTTTTTGATTTCAAGCGATACTTCGTCATCCCAGTCATATTTATCTAGCCAAAGACGCATGATCATCTTTGCTTCGACGACGCATGGACCTACGAGGCCTAGTGGGTCAAAGATCATACTGATGACAGAAAGAACATGACGTTTGGTGACTTTAGTAGTGGAGGTGATATTTATATTATAATTAAGTGTATCTGAATCACAAACCCAGTTAAGACCTAAAGTCTTACATTGAGATGAGTTTGGACCTTGCTCAGAAAAATGTAAAGTATTATGTAACTCGTTGCTATGTGTGATTTGTTTGAGAATTTGAGGATTATTTGACCGCCATTTACGTAAATTAAATTTTGCAGATGCTAGAACCGAATGTACTTTTTTTGAAATGTCATCAGTATCAGCTATGGTATCCCCTCCACTAAGAAAGTCATCAACGTAGAAGTCACGTCGTATGGCACATTGGACACGACTGTCCTCAATGTTATCAGCCAGACTGACAAGACACTTAGTGGCTAAATAGGGTGCAGAAGCGGTACCATAGGTAACCGTGTTCAAAGTGTATGTCCTAAGAGGTTCTGAAGGTTCATACCTGAAAATTATTTTTTGAAGAGGTCTTTGAACTAGATTTAACTCAATGGCCCTGTACATTTTCTCTACGTCACTTGAGACCACGTACCTATGCTGACGAAAACGTGTTAAAATAGAAAACAGATCGTCCTGAACTACGGGACCGACCATCTGAATGTCGTTAAGCGACACGCCCGAACTGGTCGAAGCTGATGCGTCGAATACTACGCGTAGTTGTGTAGTGGTGGTAGAAATGCGAATAACTCCATGATGTGGAATGTAATATTTAGTCATAGAGTTTTCTGGTGGAGGAGTACAGTCTGAGTCTAACGTCATATGACCTAGGCGCTCATATTCTCTCATGAACTCGTTGTATTTACTATGAAATAATGGATCGCGTTTAAATCGCCGTTCGAGGGAAAGAAAACGATTTCTAGCATTAGTAAAAGAATGACCTAATGTACTAGGATCCCCTTTTAAAGGCATAGTGACGACGAATCCCCCACTATCATTACGAACAGTGGTTTGAGCAAAAGATTGCTCACACATTCTCTCTTCAAGTGAGAGTGAATGTTTTGAAGCGACGTTGTCAAGCTCCCAAAAATAAGTGAGGTCGGGAGTGACATTGGAATGATGGCAAAAATGATTAGCGGAAAAACATGATTGGCGCGAAATACTACCTGAAACTAACCATCCTAACTTGGTCTCGCATAATTTAGGTAGGTTTTTCCCTAAGTCTATCGTTTTGCTACCTAAGACATTCCAGAAAACTTCAGCCCCTACCAGGATGTCTACGACCGACGGAACATTGAAGTTCGGGTCTGCTAGCTGAAGACCTGGAGGAATAGGGACGTGTTTAATAGGTACGAATGATGACGGTAGAACCTTTGTGATTTCAGGCAAAATATGACACTTGATATCGACAGTAAAGGCACAGCATAAAGACTCTATTGAGAGGTGACAAGACTGTGTACTGGTGGATATGTGATTGTTAATACCCGTTACCTTGTTGCTCGTACCGCGTCGTAACAAACCCAGCTTCTCCGACAAGCTCTGCGTAATAAAGTTCGCCGTACTGCCGTTGTCCAGTAGTAGGCGCGCAGTGTACTTCTTACCCGTCACGCCAGTCACGTTCACCATCGCTGTGGACAGTAATACATGCGCAGAAGTAGCAAGCTGCATGGAATTGGCTGAAAGCGACACATTTGAAGGTGAAGCAGAAGGCATGGCAGAAGGCAATGGATTGGAAGCAAGTTTGGGCTCGTTTGATTCTAAATGTAAAAGCGTGTTGTGTTTTTTTGTGCAATATTTGCAATGTGAAAATCTACATTTGTTTACATTATGTCCAAAGCGTAAGCAATTAATACACACTTTAAATTGTGTTGCTTTTTGTAAACGATTTTCTATGGACAAGTTTCTAAAAGATTCACATTTAAATAATGTATGTGCTTGGGAGCAAAGTGGACATTTACTGTTTTTATTTTTAATTTTAGAATTATCAAGTGTTTTATTTGTTTGGTTAGGCTTAGAATCAGCTTTGTCGGAATTAAGGCTATTGTTCAAAGCGAGAACAGTATTCCTGTCAGTAGTACCGTGATTGGACTCCACTGACTCTAACCAATCCGCTTTCCTGCTTAGAAATGAACAAAATTCTGTTAAAGTCGGATCTTCTTTAAAAGTGTTTCTATGCTTTTCCCATACACGCAGTGTTGTTGAGTCTAATTTCTTAACTATGAAATAAATAATAATGTCATCCCAATATTGTGTGGGCCTTTTTAATGTTGTAAGTGCCCAAATATTTTTGTTAATTATGTTGACAAGGTTTCTGATGGAAACGCTTGTCTCGTTCATTATTGGTTCGGCATCAAACAATGCTTGGTAGTGGTTGTTCACTAATAGGCGGTCGTTATTGTACCGTTCGCACAACAGGTCCCACGCTAATTTATAATTGTCGGCTTTAAAATCTATATTTTTAATAATTAAAGCCGCGTTTCCTTGGAGTGAAGCTCGCAAGTAGTGGAACTTGTTGACGTCACTTATGCTAGTGTTGTCGTGAATCAATGACCCAAAGGTATCCCTAAACTCAAGCCAGCATTGGTAGTTCCCATCGAAATGAGGCAAATCTCTCTTTGGCAAACGAACAAAAGAATTCCTAAATGAAATATGTGCACCTGAGTCAGCATCTTTGAAGCCCGCCTCCGACGCAGCACTGTTGGCCGAGACACCGAGCAGGCTGCGCGTAAGTGCCACCAGGTTGAAGAACTGACGGTCAAAGTCCTCACGCTCAGCCAACGCGGAATCGTCGTCATCGGAAAGCACTTCGATCTGTGTCTGAAAGGCGTCAAATTCGCTGTGTAAGTTTTCGAATTTATTAAAACGCTCCTCTAAATCTAAACGTTGCAACTCAGAAACTGCGGAACTACTTTTTATTAAATTTAAATAGTTGCCGTAAATAGTAAGCTTCGATTTAATTGAACTACGTTTCTTGATCAATGTTTTTACGTTATCTGACAGCTGTTATTTTTTACTCAACAAAGTAAAAAATAACAGCTGTACGCACTAACGCTAATGAACTTAATAGATAGAAAAACGACAAAACAGCTGTACGTATAATAAGTGAAAGGATTCGAGAATCACTGTCTAGGTCAAGCGGTCAACACGTGTTAACGTCGTGCAAATCAGCTAATTAGCACGCGTTTTGCTACAAAATATGCGTGTTTTACAAGCAGTGATATGGATAATAATGGGAAAGCACTAATTTTGAAACACTTTGATTATAAAAGATGAGAAGATAAAAAGACGATTTTTTCGGCATGAAAAGAAAGCAGAAAAATAACTAATTGGAACGGACTCACTCAAATCCAGTATTATACTCCCGTAAGTATGACATGAGCTCCCACGATGACGATGCAGGCTGCTTCGGGAACGACTTCTTCGCTTCAATCTTCGTGGTCGTACCGCGTGGCGTTCGTGCGCGGTCAAAGTCCGCACAGGTGAACACAACGACCGATGATGTTGACGGCGTTAATTATGGCAATACCGGTAATTATTTACGGCAATCGTAGGACCAATGAATAGACTCGGTGGGACTTAGCAATAAAAGTAGTGGACTGTATAAAATAGTTGTAATACCAAAATTAACATTAATTCAACATGTGAAGACCGTACAAAGAAATGCCGGAGTGGCCAACGTCTGTGAGCTCAGTGAGTGGAAGGGCGCGCAGCGGCGCTCGCGTAGCCGGGTTCGGTACGCCGCGCCCCGCGCCCTCCCCGCGGTTGTCCACGCTTATGTGAGGCGCCAACAGCACCGAATGCATAGATTACCTGCATTGATTATTTTTATGGGATTGGTAAAAAATCCTACGCATTTCATAACAGGTCACCCGGGACCGGTTTGCAGCAAAAAGTATGTCCCATTAATAGCTTTGAACTGTTTCTCCAAATGCTTCATTTTTCTCGGCATGCCAATGTCCACAATTCTGATAGGTTACATCACGTCACACACTTACAAGAAGTCATGAATACCAATTTTTCAAGGCATTAATATACTCCTGCCGAAGATATTCACGAAATGCTCAAATTGTGAAATGTTCTGCATTTACTAAAGCGTTGTGCCATACCGTGGCTAAATCATTTTTCGCCAATGTAACTATTTAACTAAACTGAAGTTTGAAGAAATATTGCAAAAAATTACAGATGTCATAAAAAAGTGCAAATAATACGAAGAAAAAAAATCATCACTACTCCCCAATCACCTCTACTCTTCTTTGTCACTAAACTTGCTTCGGTGAATATCTGAATATATTTCTCTAATGGCGGCTCTACACGTTGGCGAAGATATTGGCGAACGTTGTGGCAAAGATGTTTGCCAAGAGATTGTGATCGCGTCCACACGTTGGGATGTCGATCAGTTTGCTTCGGTTCGGGCCAATGTGCGGACGACAAAAATCGTATCTTAAAAGCCGCATGAAAATCCGTTGCGATCACAGAAATATATTGAAATGCCGATAATACCTAAAAAAAAATTTAACAGAACTTGTTCGCCGTCTGAGTTTCGCCCCCAAAATTTGAGACAAATAAGCTAAAATTTGCACAAAATTTGGCACGCGAGGTACATACACTTCTTGCTGTTATTTTCATATATTTCTGTGGTTGCCATGTTTCAAAGGTTTCAGCATACAGACATAGGTACATTAAATTTCCTATTTAATTTCCTACTTAATAAATTAGTAGGTACTTACGACGTTTTTATTTATTGCCAAGTTTGTTTTTTGTGTTATTTTATTTTATTAAGTATGGATATATGGTCTGAGAATAAAGATATTATTATTATTCCCTTTATTCATTACATTACACATCTTTTACATTTTTAAATATTTCTATACAAAATACTATAAAAAAAAAACATTTAAAAATAGTAGCCCACCAGCGCTGGGAACAGGGTCCGAGAGAGGAACCTCCTAACGATACGTGCCGTGTCCAGAAGTACTGCTTTCTGAATCAAGCCCTTGATCCAGCTGCCAAGCGAGAGCCTCCTAAGATGTTGGTCGAGGCTCATGGCTATTAAGCCATTGGCCGACACGACTATCGGCACAATGACTGCTGTACCCACGTCCCACATGTCATGTCATGTCATGTCATGTTATTATTTTTATGATTTTTATTTTTTGGGTTCCATA
This sequence comes from Xestia xanthographa, assembly GCA_905147715.2. NCBI lineage: Eukaryota > Metazoa > Arthropoda > Insecta > Lepidoptera > Noctuidae > Xestia > Xestia xanthographa. The sequence continues at coordinate 7,935,754 of LR990644.1, forward strand.
AACAGTTTTCAGCTTGATAAAGTTCTATGAAGCGAAAAGTTTCTTCATTGCTCTTAGTTGCCTTTATCGTACTTATATTGCTATTAACAAATATTTCATACGTCCGCTCAGTGTGGCCGCTCGTTGCAAACTGAACGCATCGCCAACGTGTGGACGGTGCGCCCAACACTGTGCCACAATCACGCCATAACCCTTTGATCTGCGTCGAAAAACCGACACCACACGGATCTTGCGCCAATGCGTGGACCAACAGTCTTAATACCTACCAATAGATCACCAACCCCCGTTCTACACGATGGCCAATACGTATTGGCCAATACATTCGCCAATATCTTCGCCAACGTGTAGAGCCGCCTTAAGGCATGTACAGCCAAGTCAAAGGCCCATGAGCGGCATAAAAACTCTGACACCAGGTTAGGCACTAACTACACGATAAAGAAAAAAGATACGAAGAAATGTGATATTTATGACGTTTGGATGAGTAACGACGACCAAAAATATTAACGAGAGCAGCAGCATGACGCACGCGCACACCCACCACCCCCGGACTCGTTGCTCAGCTCCGCTTCGCCACCGGGCTTTGGATTATCTGTGTTACCGGCTGTGGCAGTAGCGTCGAGCTCGAGGCACGAATATTTCTCTCCGCCGAAGTCGCCAACACCTGTGCGTCGCCAGAGGAGATGCCGGCCACCGAGAAGCTTGGGACTTAGGGACCAATTGGCCGCGAACCGAGTCCCCGCTACCGGTGGTTGTGTGCAGCGCAGGTTCCATATTGATCATTTTTAGGGTTCCGTACCCAAAGGGTAAAAACGGAACCCTATTACTAAGACTTCGCTGTCTGTCCGTCTGTCCGTCTGACTTCGCTGCTCGCCGTTGTAGCGAACGGACGTGTTGAGCCTGCGCTCCTTTATTTTTCGTTCATTTCTGTGATTGGTCGGTGTGAATAATCGGTACCTCCTTGTTCTTCTTAAGGAGTTTGCCATAAGCGGCCGCGGCCATATTGCTTTTGAAGCAAGAGGCAAACAGTGTGGGTGTTGCCCAAAAGTAGTGCGAGAGAGACGCGTAGTTACGACAGTGACGTTTGTCAAGTGTGTGACAAGTGCGATAGTGACGCTGGCCTTCTGACAGGCGACAGATCGTCTGACGGCTGACACCTGTCAGGCAGTTGTGTTGTGCGACAGTGACGTTTTTACGTGTTGAGTGTTGGTGCCGAGACATTGACGGCTGTCAACGTCATCTGTCATAGGTGACAAGCGCAAGTGACAGCTTACTGGATTGTTGCCAGGTTAGTTTTAAGTTCGCAAAAGAAAAGGGGTAATATAAGGAAAAAAAAAAAAAAAAAAAAAGTATTATTATAAGAAAAAAAAGAGTATATAATAAATAACATTAAAAGAGGTTATAATACCAGCGGGGGGTTGAGCATAGGGTAAGGACTTTAAGTTAAGTGTTGAGTGGTCCGCCAACAGTCTAACTGTTGTGCGGACGCAGTGTCCTTAGTTATACTAAGTGTACAAACAATGTGATCGGGCTGGACACATCAGGAAAAATATTTTTCTTTTTTTTTTCTTTTTTTCTTTTGTCATCTTGACTGCTACATTTAACACCGCTGAGGAGTTGAGCAGTATCCGGGATGGCGGAAGCCAACCCCGGGCTGGCCACTACGCCCGAGGACGCCGAACGCCGGGAAAAGGCGTTGATCGAGGAATCGATTGCGGCTAAGGAGGAGGAATTGAGGGCCCTGGACGAGCTGAGGCGTGAGGGAGGTGGGTTTTTCACGCCGCGCCAATCCCTTGTGCGCACCCCCCCCCAATCGTTTTCGACCCCCCCCAAACGTCATGGACCAATCGCCGCCTTGCACTGAAGCGCCGCTGCTGCCGAAAAGCGCCACTTAGCGTCACCGGAGGAGGTGCAGGAGGCGGTGCGCCGGCCGGCGGGTGGCAAAGAAGAAGGAGGTGCCACCTGTTTGTGGCCTTTTGACAACTGCACCCGCGCCCCCACCCCCAGCCCGCCCGGAAGAAGCAGAGAAGCCCCTCGACCACACTGACGCGCTGGCCGCAGCATCGATTGAGATCTTGGCTGGCCTTGCCACCAGCAGCACCAGGGGTATCATGGAGGCGGTGAGAGCGAAGACCTCCAAACTAAATAAGGACGAGATCGCGGCGATTGGAGCACACACGGAGAGAGTGAGTGCTGTCATCACCCACTTGGTGCTGCGCCTTGCGGCTGCTGAATCTAAGGCTGTCGCGAATCCACCCCGTGGCACCCCACTAATGGACGAGCAGAAGAACGACGACAGAACACCGGCCTCGCCTAAAAGGAGCTTCGCGCATGCACTGCGACTTGGAAGGGACAGCGCCCCGGTTCCGATTACGCGCCCCTTGGGGCCATCCGTCGCGATATACCCGGCGGAAGACCAGAGGGAGAACCTCAAGACAGCCGACGACACCAGGCAGGCGCTGCAAACCGCGGTCCGGCCGTCGCAGTTGGGGCTGCAGATTGCTGGCGTCCGCAAGGTCGGGAACGCGGGGGTTGTTGTCCAGACAACCTCTGTGGCTGCGGCAGCGGCGCTCAGGGAGGCGGTACCGGCCACACTGCGAGCAACAGAGCCGGCAGTGTGACAGCCCCTGATTGCTCTCACAGGCGTCGACAAACTCGCCACGTGGCAGCAGGTGCTCGCAGACATTTGGGAGCAAAACTTCAAGGAAGACGGGACGTGGACCAGTGAGGCGATTCGAGGCGCGCTGCGTCTCCTGTATAAAAGGGACCGGCACAACGGTAGGGCTCGACTTATCTGTCACTGCAGCAGTGACCTACGGCGGATACTGGTCAGCAGGAGCCGTCTCTACATAGGATGGGACGTAGTAGAAGTGACGGACCATCTGGGAGTCACCTGCTGCAGCAGGTGTCAAATGTATGGGCACCCAGAGAAATACTGTCGGGCCAAATCTATGGTCTGTGGCAACTGTGGCGAGGAGGGCCACAAAAGCACAGAGTGCCAAGCACAGTCAACATGCTGCGCCACCTGCAAGAGATTCGGCCGTAAGGGTGCCCACGACCACCGAACGGCGTCAAGAGACTGCCCAGCCAGGGCGAATGCGGAGCACCGGTTAGTAAACGGAACCAATTATGGATAGGGAGCTGAAGATTGGTCAGCTGAACTTGAAGGGTTCGGCCGTGGCCACCGCAGAGTTGCCGGCCATTGCGGAAGACTTCGGGTTGGGCGTGGTGCTTGTGCAGGAGCCGTTTTCTACGCCCCAGCCTACCGTCGCGGCGCATAGCCAGCTTATTTTGCCTGAGGGCCCCTGCCCCAAAACGGGGGTCTTCGTGGCGCGTCTGGACGCAACTTGTGTGGTGCTGCACCATCTATCGACGAGTCACTGCGTCGTGTGCCACATATCCTGGAGAGGTACTTCGGTGCACTTGATTAGTGCGTACTTCCAGTACTCTGAGGACATTTCAACCCACCTGGAGCACCTTACCAGAGTACTGGAGAACCTGCGGGGAAGTCGCGTGCTCGTGGGCGCGGACACCAACGCCCACTCGCCCCTCTGGCACTGCGAGCCTAGGCAACTGTCGGGACGTGGCCGTGAAGTGGCCCGGCGCCACGAAGAGGCAGAGGCCTTCATATTGAGCCAGGGCCTGCTGGTTCACAATCAGCCGAACCAGCCGCCAACGTTCTGCACGGCAAACGGGGAATCAAATATTGACGTCACCATCAGCACGCGAAATGTCAGCGTCACGGAATGGCAGGTACACGAGCACGCGAGTGTCAGCGACCATCGGCTGATTACCTTCAGGATATGTGGTACGCGAGAACGAGAGCCCGCTCCCACAGAGAAGCCGTCGGTGTCGCCAAAGAGGTTCCGGGAGCGCGGGGTGGACTGGGACCGATTCCGAGTAGTGATCCATGAGCGTGTGGGAGGGATTGACTGGGGGAAGCCTGCGCCCGAAGTGTGTAAGGAGTTCACGCGAATCATCGCGTGGACAGCAGGTGAGTGCTTGGGAACATGTGGGGACGGTAAGAAAGCGAAGGGGTATGAGTGGTGGTCTCCCTCGCTGGAGGCCATGCGTAAAAGGCATAACAGACTGAGGAAAGCATGGCAATCGGTACGAAAGACCAAAGGGGACATCGAACTGAGCGCGAGGTATGAGTTTCACGAGTGCCGCAGTAGTTATAGGCTTTTGATGGAGAAGGCGCAGCTCGACTTCTTCCGCAAGCTGGCTGATTCCGGAAACCAGGACCCCTGGGGCCTGGCTTACCGTGCTGCCAGTGGCAGGTTCAGGCCACCACCCAACGTGGTGTGTGGTACCAGGCTTGCGGAGGGATTCGCCGTGGATGCCGGTACTGCCATGAACGGCCTCGTAAGGGCCTTATGCCCGGATGACGATCCGCTTCAGGACGCTCCCTACCATCGGCAGGTGCGCCTGATGGCTGCCTGCATCCCGTCGGGTCGGGATGCGCCTCCTCCGTCAGCTCAGGATTTGGAGAAAATAGTTAGGGCCTTGCCCAACACGGCACCGGGTATCGACGGGATCTCGGCGCGCATTGTCGGGCATGTGTGGCAGGCGGCTGGTGCCGAAATGACACACATGTTCGGCAGATGCGTTACAGAAGGCATCTTCCCCGATGTGTGGAAGGACGGTAGGCTGATTGTTATTCCGAAAGGCAATGACAGGCAGCTTACCGACCCTAAAGCATATCGGCCCCTCACCCTCCTACCTGTCCTGGGCAAAATTCTGGAAAGGGTCCTGTTGCGGTGCGCTCCGGCGATCACGCGGAGTGTGTCGACGTGCCAGCACGGATTCTCTTGGGGTAAGTCTACTCTCACGGCGCTTAATGACATCCTGGGCACGGTTGCTGACAGCCGGTACAAGTACGTCCAAGCAGTTTTCCTTGACATCTCAGGTGCATTCGACAACGCGTGGTGGCCCATGATCCTGCTGAAGGCGAAGGGGGTGGGGTGCCCGCCAAACATTTATCGAATGCTGGCGGCGTACTTCACAAACCGACGAGTCGGACTCTTCGCTGGCAGCAGGGTTGTGTGGAAAGCCACGACCATGGGCTGTCCGCAGGGTTCCGTGGTGGGCCCACCACTATGGAACCTTCTGATGGACGATCTGCTTCGGTTACCATATCCGGCCGGTGTGAAGGTGGTTGCGTACGCAGATGACGTTACGGTTCTCGTCGGGTCTGATTCCAGAGCCGGCATTGAGGCTTCGGCCTCGTGCGCCATGGGCCTTATATCAGAGTGGGGGGCGCGGAATAGGTTGGGCTTCTCCCCCTCAAAGTGATACTCGATGACTCTGAGGGGGGGTCTGTCCAAGCGCCCTCCCACGGTCAGACTCGGCGGGACCTCAGTCAAAAGTGTGCGCGCAACCAAGGTTCTGGGTGTGGTGATCGACGCGGGTCTTTCATTCAAGGAACACGCTACGTCCATCGGCGAGCGTGCTGCGGCGGGGCTGGGCAAGATGTCACGCGTCTCCGCCTCCTCCTGGGGAGTCCGGTACAGGGCCCTTAAGGTCCTGTACAAAGGGATCTTTATTAACACAATCACCTACGCGGCAGGATGCTGGTGGAGGCGCGTGAACACCTACATGGTCAGGAGCACGTTGTTGAGGACACAGAGGTCAGCACTCGTCCTTCTGACGAAAGCGTACCGGTCGGTCAGCACCGCGGCTCTGCCTGTCCTGGCAGGAGTGCTGCCTGTCGACCTCGAGGTTACCCGTGCGGGCATGATTGACGACATCCGGCACTTGCCTCGGGATGCGTTCAGGGCGGGGAGGAGGGATATCGCGAACGACTCCGTAGCCAACTGGCAGCGGAGATGGGAAACGTAAGACAAGGGTAGGGAACTGTATCGATTCTTCCCGGACGTGGCGGGTAGGCTCAAGGCAACTTGGGTCGAGCCGGACTATCAAGTCTCGCAGATCCTGACTGGACATGGATGTTTTAGGAAGAGACTGAACGAGATGAAGCTATGCGAGGCTAGTGTGTGCTACTGCGGGGAGGAGGATGAATGCCTGGACCATATATTATGGCGATGTCCGATGTATGAGGAATTGAGAGCTGAGATGATGGATGGGATCACACGCGTGGAGGAGGGCCCGGCCTACTACGGCGACCTCGTCGCCTCGGAGGAGAATTTCCGGCGGCTCAAACAGTTTGCCCACAAATGGCATGACATTAGGAGCGGGCTAGAGGTGTGAAGACCGGACGAGCAGCGAAGCCGTGCCGTGTTGTCACGCACTCCGTGCGGGACGAGCTAGTTTGCCGCCCCAGAAAGGGGAGAAAGGCGAAAAAGGGACTGGACGGGAGATTTGTTACAAGGAGTCAAGCAGCGGCTGCGGTGATAGCACGCCCATCTAGGCGGGCTATGTCCGCAGTCGTCTCCTTGGCGTTTCGGCCCATATGACATGATGTCGGTGGGGCCATGGGAGGTGGTGGGTGTCCGTCTGTCTGTCATCAGGCTGTATCTCATGAACCGTGACAGCTAGACAGTTGAAATTTTCACAGTTGATGTATTTCTGTTGCCGCTATAACAACAAATACTACATATAGTCAATGGTACGGAACCCTTCGTGTGCGAGTCCGACTCGCACTTGGCCGGTTTTTTAAATCAAATAATTAAATTTAAATTCACTTTGTTAAACCGCTCTATGTAACACATATGGTGTACCAAACCGATGGTGGTAGGTACATTGGAGGGCAAGCTCAGTTTTCGATACGGTATTTTAGTTGAACATGATTAACTGTGCTTGCTCGCGGGGAGATCGTCAAACCTTCCAAGCATAAAGTGCGTCACTCACCTGATAGCCTCCTGTGGCTTTTCGAGGGAATCTTGTCCTGATGTGGCACGTGGCTGGCGTTGCACGGCGACCGGCCGGTCTGATGAGCCACTCACAAATGGGTGCACCAAAGTCTGTACGGCACTGTATGAGCCTTCAGGAATCACAATAAGTCCAGATAGAAGCCGTTTAGCGACGATTAACCCTCATGTAAGGATTTTAACCGGGAGCGCGCACTTAGACAATTGCATTTGCTGCCATCTTGGATTGGACTCGTTTCTCATTCGTTCGCAAGCACAGTGCGCGCATACTCGCGATCATAATAATAATGTTCGATCACTCTCAGAAGATCCATTGGCCAGATCCATGATGGATCCAGTAACAATTTATTTTTCTCATTGGATCCTGATTTCAAGGTGTGGACTACGGATATTTTTTTTCGGAATCGGTCAATAGTAATGAATACAATAAAATCTTTTGAACAACATCTTGGTTTTCGCCCTCCACGGCTCCAACGGAACTCCTAATTGTACCCTATTGGACCTTACGGTCAGTGGTTGTGATTGCGACCGCGAGACCAACGGAGCAAGTATATTTTCTATAAAAAGCTGTTGTGCATTGGTGTGTGTGTGGTGTGTGTGTTGTTGTTTTTAATCCTCAGACCCTAACTGATCTAACTCTTAAAAAATCCAATTCAGCCCTAATATGTTACGGTTTTTATTTATTCTTATAATGTTAAGAAAAACTATTTTAATGCTAGAATTTTAATATTGGTTTAATATTTTTCCAAACTGTAGTATACCGAAAGTGTTGTTGTAGATTTACAAAACCTCAAACGGTAGTATAACGAAAGTGTATTATTATTGTAGATTTACAAAAACTCAAACTGTAGTATAACGAAAGTGTATTATTATTGTAGATTTACAAAAACTCAAACTGTAGTATAACGATTGCGTAAGTAGTAATGAGAGCATAGACGCTCAAGGGAAGTTCAGCGTCAACGGTGAACAGGCGACATGCGTTCATCTTTTTGAACGAGGTAGTTTCAAGTCGAAGGATATTCTTGCAGATTTTTTTTTTAGTTTCTGTAATAATATTTAATACGCAATAGTGATCATTATTTTAAAAGAAGATAAATGAAAAAAGATTGCATGTAGCGGAGATGAGAATGTTGAGGTGGATGTGTGGTGTGACAATAATAGTAGGGTAATATTGGGCATTCTGTACCACTTTCGGCAATTCGCTCGGCGAGTACGCCTCGCTGCCGAAAATGGTATAGAATGCCCAATCATTGATAATCGACTCGGCTCTCCACTCGACCAACAATTATCGCTTGACGAAGCGAATTATTTGACGGCACGGTTGGCGCAGTGGCTGAGCGATAAGACTGTTGCCTTAGTTTTGTGCATAGCTGCTCAACCAGTATTTTACTGCATAATGTAGAAATTCATACTCCATTGGGTGAAATAGGCGCTGAACCAGTATTTAGAATTTCATTTATATCGCTAGCTCGAACGAATGTACGAGCCTCACCACGGCTGTTCTTCAATATAAGATAGCGATTGTTTGATTTTAGCCAATCAAGCATTTGTTGGAAGAACAAATCTTCTGTTTGAGCTGTATGCCCGTCCTGATGTTTTGATGAACCGATATCTGTATTGTTTTGATCAGTTTGCAAATCTTGAATAAATATAATCTCACCGCTAGAATTCCTTATAATAAGTTTACAAATGTCCTTTATATCAGATTTCTCTGAGTCATGCATTGTAGTTAACTTAGTTATATTTATTTAGTTTAGTGATACGAAATGCAACCTTCTTACTACAATAGTAAGACTCGAATGTGGCTTTATATTACTTCGAACAATTATTTATAAGTTTAGAACTGAAATGATGGAAGTCACTTCGGCTCACTCCGTTTGCATAGGTTTGCATAAAATAACATTAGATAAACATATTTGAAAGTAACAGTGGAGAGCAGTGGTGGTTCAGTGGTAACGGTTGCGACTTACAAGTTGTAGGTCATGGTTCGAACCCAGGCTAGCGCTTTACTTTAAGTAATTTATTTCATCATCACTGTTCTTAGTGGGCAAAAAAATTGACAAATTGAAATCTAATAGTTAATCATAAATCGTAAGCAACAACAACAAGCATTACCGTTTACCTAGCCTTCATGATCTTTTCACTGCTCTTTTTATAACGATCAGACGGTTCTTTTATAGTCTTAAAGACGCGGAAAACTTTGCTTGCGCGATTTAGGATTTGATGATTTTAGTTCATCCGATATGTCATAGATGGTGCTGTAGTATTTTTGTAGTGTATACTCGCCGAGGAATCAGCCCACGCGAATGCGCTTGAATTTTATTACCTACAGAGTCCAGAGTTTACCTATGCGCTAGATAGATGGCATTTGACGTCGAGTTAGATCTTGCGATGGTGTCATTACCGTCGTTAGTATTAGTATTTTTGAATGTCTCATCTATTTCGATCGACGATCGAGCAAGTTCTTCTCGCTTCGGATAAACGAACGCGAAATAGACAGTAGATACTAGGTAGTGTTAAAGTCTATAAATATTCTTGTAATAAACAGTTTTACTTATTGTTACTCAGTTTGTTAACAACAGTAATCATGAAGTTTGTTAAACAACCACAATCGCTGCATGTAAACACAATTTGCGATGATTTTTGTAAAAGTAGTTCGCGTCATGGAGAATTGTTACCTAATTCAGTACGATGTATCATTTGTGGACCATCGAATTGTGGAAAAACAAATTTACTTATTGGACTTCTTATACATGAAAACGGTTTAAGGTTTCGCAATGTTTATGTCTATTCAAAAACCTTACACCAACCTAAGTACATTTTTTTAGAAAGAGTTTTACAACGGGTGCCAACTATCTCACTCCAGAAATATCAAGGGAACGAGGAAGTCATAAGCGTTCAGGATGCGAAACCCAACTCTGTGATTATATTTGACGACGTTGCTTGCGAGAATCAAACTAACATGCGTGATTATTTTGCAATGGGAAGGCACAAACACATCGACTGTTTTTATCTAAATCAAACATATAGCAAAATCCCGAAACAATTAGTAAGAGATAATGCTAACTTAATTATACTATTCAAACAAGATGATATCAACTTGAAACATGTTTATGAAGAACATGTTAACACTGATATGACATGGACTGAATTTCGTGAAATGTGTTCAAAAATATGGAGTGAGCCCTTTAATTATGTTGTAATTAATAAAGATTGTCAGAAAAATAATGGATGTTATAGAAATAAATTTGATACTTTTGTAGTCTTTGATTAGAAATACAAATATTTAAGACTATGGTACTTACATGATTTCATTATTCCATGACTGACTCTTAATCGATAACTAACTTATTCTATCGTAATGGAAAAATCACTGAAAAGACAAATCGTTGATGCTGCAGAAGCTGTAAAGAAAAAAGTAAGAAGGATGCGAGATTTTGAGAGTGAAAATAAGCAAGCATTGGAATCAGTTTTTAGACCTGTAACAGAGTCTCTCAACTGCATAGCTAATACCACTAAACAAACTGACCTCTTGCGATTTAAAGAAGTAGAAGAAACAAAAGTTCCGTTGAGAAACAATATTTTGCAGAAAGAAAGTTCTGGTAACGATGAAGGAGACAGTGGCGCGGAAGAAAATGAATGTGATACCGACAGTGACGAGTCGTACCAATCATTAGGAGAGAACAATCAAGAGCGTGATACATCATCCTGGTCGATATCTTCAGAAGCATTGACAGATATTCCATTTGGTGTTCGAGCGGAGCGAGGGCAATTGATGTTAGGTTCTGCTTTCGTAACAATCAACGATGATTATATTACCGTTGCTGGACAGAAATATCGAAGCACTCCCGGACTAAAACAATTGTTACTGAAAAAGGATGTAGATTTAAGCATAGTTACAGAGTCTGATATGCAGTATTATAAGATGATGTTGATTGCCACAAACGCACATCGTCGAGACTTTGACTCAAACAAACCAATAAAAAGTAATAAAGGTCAAAAATATTTGCAAGTTATAAAACCTCTTTTCAAACAGCCAAGTACTATTCAAAGCTGTCAATCAAAGGGGAAAGGATTACCCTTGACAAAAATGTGGAAAAAAAATGTTGATTTTGTATATTGGGATGACCCTAATGAACTTGTAGATAGGTTAAAATTATTAATTGCATCTCGAGACGCTGGTAACACTGGATTAGACAACGAAATTATATCAATTATTGAAGAACTGCGTGAAATTAAATTGATTAAGTAATAAATAAATGGTATAAAATGTTTATTGCTCATTTTATTATAAGCCTTTAAATATAATACACCTTAAATATGAATGTAGACAAATTTGGACACCATATTCATAAGAGAATGCGTTTCTCTGAATTATTAGAGTTCAATGAAAATGCACTGCTAAAATCCGAAAGTGGGGATTTTGACATGAAAAAATCTAGATTGAGAGGAATAAGATCTCCTGTAGAAACAGACGATGCTGTGAATAAGGATTACGTCGATCGATTGCGTGAACATACAATAAATGAACTGAATAAAGTGATTGGGTTGTTGCGTGCTCAAATCATAAAAGATGTACAAATAACAGTCCAAAACGCTTTAAAAGCGAAGATACCTGAAGTTTTAGTCCAGTTGGAAGATAAGTTTTATAACAAAGCACAAGTACAAAAATTACTTGAAAAAACTCCGTGATGGCAAAACAACAAATTGTTAATGAGCTACACAAAGCAGCCCGAAGAAACTTTGTTAGACGTTCAGTTATTTTAAAAGGCATAGATGATTTATGGCAAGCTGATTTGATAGATATGCAAAATCTAAAGAAGTTTAATAAAGGTTATAATTACATTTTAGTGGTGATTGATTGTTTTTCAAAGTATACCTGGACAGAACCAATAAAATCCAAGAGTAAACTTGATGTTACTCGTGCATTTGAACGAATACTAACTACTAACAATCGAAAACCTGATCATTTACAAACTGATTCTGGGACAGAATTCTACAACGTAACATTCCAAAAGCTTATGAAGAGCTACAATATTAATCACTACTCTTCGTTTTCTAGCAAGAAAGCTTCGATTGTAGAAAGGGTGATTAAAACAATTAAAAATAAAATGTATAAATACTTTAGTCTCATTGGGAATTATAAATGGGTAGGTCCACCATTAGAAGTTATTCTAAAAACATATAATAATACAAAACATCATACCATCAAATTTAAACCAGTCGAGGTAAATAAGTTGAACGAGTCAAAGATAAGAGAGAATATTCAAAAAACTCAAAATCAAACATCAGACCGATGTCGACCTAAATTCAAAGTGGGTGAAAATGTTCGGATCAGTAAATACAAACATGTTTTTGATAAAGGTTACACTCCTAATTGGTCGACAGAAATATTTACTATAAAAAGGATTAATAATACCATACCAGTAACATATCATATAGAAGATCATCGAAAGCAACCCATTCGAGGATCTTTTTATGAACAAGAACTTCAAAAAACTAGCTATCCTGGCGTTTATTTGATAGAAAAGGTTCTTAAAAGGAAAGGAAAGAAACTTTACGTGAAATGGTTGGGCTTAAGTAACGACGAAAATAGTTGGATTGATAAAGATGAAATTGTAGGTTAGGATTATGGATATATAACCATGTTTGTAAGAAATATTTCATTCATTACACTTTCTACTATGCAAGAGAATGGATGGACTAGTTAATAGTGTAATTAACAATCTGCCATTTGAACTTAATTTGCCTGGTTATAACTATTGCGGACCAGGAACGAAACTCGAGAAGCGATTGCTGCGAGGCGATCGAGGTGTGAATAAACTAGACGAAGCCTGTATGCATCACGACATTGCATATGCAAACCATACAGACTTACCCAATCGTCACAAAGCGGATTTACAACTACTAAATATGGCTAAACAAAGACTTAAATCAAAAGATGCAGGGAAAGGCGAAAAACTTAGTTCATGGTTAGTGAGCAAAGTTATGAAAACCAAACTAAAATGTGGTTCCGGTGTTAAAACGTTTAAAAGTTTCGTGTCAAAAATAAGAGCGAAAATAAAAAAACTGAAACCAAAGGACAGTAAAACTTTAATTAACGCTGCTTACTTGGCAGCAAAAAAAATATTTCCAAAGATTCAGAAAATTCGAGTACCGCGAGTGATACCTTTACCTAAAACAGGTGGAATTCTGCCTTTAATCCCAATTTTTGCTGGGTTATCAGCATTAGGAACTCTAGCTGGCGGAGCCGCAGGAATAGCAAAAACTGTTAACGATTACAAAGCAGGTCAGCAAAATTTGCGAGAAACACAACGACATAATAAGGCTATGGAGTCTTTAAAGTTAGGCCAAGGTTTATACATAAAGTCACATAAAAATGGTAAAGGTTTATTCATACAATCTTCAAAAAACTAAAAAATAAGCTACCTAATCGTGCTCTAAGTAATGTCGACTTCCTAAGGCACGCACGTGACATTCCACACTTTCGAGGAGTCTACATGAAGGATCAGTTACCAAGGACGCCAAAACGAATTGAATGTGGTATCGTTAACTTAGACGATTATAAGAACGAAGGTACGCATTGGGTAGCTTATGTTAAAATAAACAATTGTTGTGAATACTTTGATAGCTTTGGAGATTTGAAACCTCCAATGGAAATAATGCAGTACCTAAGAAATTGTGATGTTTTTTATAACTATACTAGATTTCAACAATTTAATACAGTAAACTGTGGACACTTATGTTTAGAATATCTATGGAAATTTTGGAATAAATACCTATAAATTTTATGTATTTCTTTTATTTCAATCATTTTCATCATGTCACTCACCTTATCGATAACTGGAAACTCGTCCGATTTATGTACATATTATCCAAATACATTGCAACTTCACGGACATTATGAGTGTGCCTTATTGCATTTCTCAACATTTAATTCAATTCCAAACATTGAAAAAAATAATAATAAATTATATTATGGCTCTAATGAAGTCCTTGAATTACCTGAAGATACTTATGAACTACAAGATATTAGCGATTATTTAAAATCGGAAATAAAAGATTGTTCAATAAATGTACGATGTAATAACAATACTCTAAAAACTTTGATATTCTGTACTAAAGATATCGATTTTACTAAAGAAGGGACTTTTAGGAGATTATTAGGGTTTAAGAAGCAGATATTGAAAGCAAATAAATGGCATGTGTCCGAGTTACCAGTCAACATTTTACCTACGACCGTGATCAGGATAGAATGTGATATTGTAAGTGGTTCGTACATAAATGGTAATCCTAGTCACATTGTACACGAATTCGCCCTCAACGTGCCCCCGGGATACAGAATTATAGAAATTCCGAAAAACGCCATATACTTTCCAATCAACCAAAACAGCATAAGCAGTATACATATCAGGCTATTAGATATAAACAATCGCTTAATAAACTTACGTGGTGAGGAAGTGCAACTATATTTACATCTTAGAAAAAATGATTGACTACAATAAATATGTGCCTCAACAAATGGGAAATGCCAGTTCTACTAAAACAATCAAGCAAATAAGACCTCGGTCAAAGAAAAAAATAAAATTAACGCGAGCCAATAAGGAATTTCTTAAAACGATCGGTTTGCTATAATGAATATCTTAGATGTTTTATCTGCTCCAATTTACGACAACACTGTTGAGGGAATCGAATTTCATTCTTACAAACCCTACATAACAAGCTTCAACAGGAACGATGAAATCCGCATACCTATTAATCAACAGGATCTGTATATACTACCTTCAGCGAGCACTTTGTATTTGGAAGGAACTATAATCGTTAGCAAAAAAGATCCAAAAGAAAAAGCGAGTAGCGTTTCTTTAACAAATAATTTTCTACTCTACTTGTTTCAAGATATTCGATACGAACTAAATAGAGTCGAAATTGATAAAATAAAAAACGCTGGTGTGACTACTACGATGAAATCATTTGTGTCAATGAATGAGAGTGAGTCAAAGATATCTTATGCATGGGGTTGGAATATCGATGGCACAAAAAATATTAATGGAGGTAGTTTTTCTGCTTCTATACCACTTTGTAATATTCTCGGGTTTGCAGAAGATTTTAAGAAAGTAGTGATAACTAGTAGACATGAATTGATATTGTTACGAAGCAATACTAACCTGAACGCGGTAAAACTGAATACTGGTGAAGTTGTGTTGATGATGTTCAGATAAATAAAATTGTTTGGCGTGTACCGCACGTTAAAGTGTCCGACAAAGAGTAAATAAGCTTGCTAAAACTGTTAGAGAAAGACCGACCGCTCCAGATGATTTTTAGAAATTGGGATCTGTACGAATATCCTACTTTACCTAAAACAACTAAACATACTTGGTCTATTAAAACATCATCACAAATAGAGAAACCGAGATATGTTATTATTGGTTTACAGACAAATAGAAAAAACAATGCAAGCTCTGATATGTCTCTGTTCGATCACTGTCATATTCGTGACGTTAGAGTATACCTCAATTCAAACTACTTCCCATATGAAAATCTAAATGTGAATTTTGCTAATAACCGAATTGCTTTATTATACGAACAATACACTAGATTCCAGCAGTCATATTACGGTCGTCGCGCGGAACCTTTATTAAGCGAAAAACAATTTAAAGACTTGGCACCCCTCTTTGTTATTGACTGCTCCAGGCAAGCAGATAACTTGAAGACAGGTCCGGTTGTGGATGTAAGAGTGGAAATTGAAACTGATTTGGAGATACCTGATCAAACTTCTGCATACTGTCTTATATTGAATGATTGTATAATCGAGTATAAGCCGCTCAGTAATACTGTGAGAAAAATATCATGAATCCGAATACTCTCATAGTAGATGTTCAGGGGTTTAAAGATCTATGTAATAATTTTATAATAAAGGAATTAGCTTTTGCTAGTCGCGATTATACGCAGTCATTTTTAATAAAACCACCATATATGTTTAAATACTTAACAAGTGATGAAAAAAGACAAGTTAAATGGTTGGAAAGGAACAGAGGTATTTATTGGAATGAAGGTTATATCGACTACAGAGAATTCCAACGTATAATCGTTCCATATCTAGAAAATAAGGAAATCGTTGTAAACGGTTTGGAGAAAGTGAAATGGATTAAGGAACTTTGTGAGAATTGTAATGTGTCTGACCTCAGTGAAAAAAACTGTCCTAGTTTCTCTGTGTTGTATAACAAGTACTGTGATGAAAAAAATAATTTAAATTGTACTAAACACTTAAAGATGTGTGCCTTAAAAAATGTGTTGTGTATTAAAAAACATTTGAATTTGTAAAGAAATGTGTTTTTCAGTTTCAAGTAAATAAAAAATCATGAAATCTTAAAAATGTGTTTATTTAAATAGTTTACCTGCTACAATAAAAATAATGAAATTAAAAGAATAAACCAAAAATAACTTTAATTACCTAACCACAGTTACAACATTAATTACAAATAATAATAATAATAAACACAAAACCCTGAAAAATATTAAAAATCACTATCAATCAAAGATTTTGATATTTTTTTAACTAACGATTCCGTATCGTCCATAACACTATCAATAGCGTCTTTAACGATGTATTGCGCATTTATTATCACGTTCTCACTATCACTATCACTGTCACTGGTATTGTTATTGCAGAGATCGATAACTGATATTTTTATCAGTTTTATCCCACGTCGATGTAGTTTACTCATCACGAAAGATTTTGTAGGTTGTTTCTTAAGAGAAGGCTTTTCTCGACGTTGTCGTTTGGATTTTTTTCCCTTCGTAAGTTGACTGCAGTGCGCGGGTTCATTGTAAATCATCTCAGATAGTCCCTCGTAAGGATCCTGAGCGTACTGGCTGAATACAATTTCAGAATCAGTAATCTGAAAAAAATATAAGAAAATTATTAGCATCTATTAAAAAAAAAGAAAAACCAAATAAATAAATATTAAATAATTATTTTACTCACCGATGACATGATAATGATGCACACTGATAGATCAAATATCTCTTATTTTATTGTACTTGAGACAGATAATATTTCATAAACAGCTTAAAGGTAGCTAATTAGGTAAATATATAGTTAATACCCTGACAGGAAACGAGTATTGCGACATTATAAGTTACGGTCTGTTCACATAGACCTAATTGTTATACGGCGATGATTTTCATTATAATGTCAAAGCATGTTATGCTCGTAATAAATTTTATTGAAAATAAATCTTATCTACATAAGAATAAAAGCGAAATACCACTGATAACAAAGCCTTTTCAATTGTTGATTTAAAGCGTGTATGAACTTGATCAATGAACAAATAGCAGGCTTGCATTTTTAGTGTCATTGACATGCAGTATATCATATTTCGTTATTGTAAACTAGTATCGCCCTGTGACGTTACCTGCGAATTATTGATATGAACCTAATTCACTTATAATTTTATTAGTTAGCAATATTTAAACAGTGTATTGACAAATAAATCAATGTAAATTAATAATTTACTTTATTTAATAACAATAATTACACTTATGTACTTATAAGCTATAGATACAGAATAGTTATTATACATAATTATGTTATACTAGGTTATCATTAACAAATATAATTGTTGAGAATGTTTTTATTGCTATTTATTCTAGTTACTATGCACTAAAATTCTCGTACGTATAATTAAAACGAAGAATTACATACACATTTTTAATTAACCAATGCTGTTCTAACATACACCTAAGACATTTTTTATTTTAAAAATGAGCAATGACCCCAAGCTTGGGTTGCGATTTTACAATTAGATATCGCGCGTTTATCATCATTGTTAGACAATGCAATTTTGTTGACACTCTGAGTAAATATTACATGCTTAATTGATTTAAACATTATATTTTTTCTACGTATAACTCCACCTTTAAATAAAATATTTTCATAATCTGTGATGTCTAAGTCCTTTACTACGCATGATTTCACACCCTTCGCTTTTTTAATTATCTTATCAACAGTTTTTATGGAGTAAAGTTTTAATCTCAAACCAACAAAATCAGATATACATTTCCCAGCCATTTCATCTTTGAACAGGCCTGGTACTTTTTTGTTCATTAAGGGTATCTTAAAATCATTGTTATTATCATAGTTACTGGTGTCAAAATATTTCAAAAAATTAAACTTTAAGTCATGATAAAAATCATTAGTATATATTTCATAGACAAAAGAATCTGTATCTGTGTAACATAGCTGTACTCGATCTTCATAAAAAGGTTTTACAATATTGTAATGAAAGTCATACATGTGTGACTTAGAAAGTTCTAATACAGTGAATCCAATATAAATAGGCTTATCTAAAATAATTCGATCAGGTTTCATTTGTATTGCAACTAAATTTTCTGAGAGGATAGAGGCACTATGGAAATAGGGGTTGGCTACAAGTCTCTCGGCGGATATTGATTTCTTGGTTCGGTTAAATTTGTCGCACCATTGATTGACTAAATGAACAGTCACTCTATTTTCAGTATTTTCTAATGTCTTACCAAACACACTGTTGTTTAACAATTTAAAAAAATCTTGTTCGAAGGAACTCTTTGCTTTTTGTCTCAATTGAGTGTTTAATTCTATATATTGTTTCAAATAAGGACTCTGTCTAAAAGTAATTACTCTATGAACTTTTCGTAATATTAAACCATGTTCTAGACACTTTTTTAAATGAACGTAATGTATAACATAATTATACTTGTTATACAAATTTGCAATCAGTTTTTTTGTTTTACCGCCTGGAGGTATACATTTCTCGGGACAAAAAGGTAAATCATTATGATGATTGTGTAAATGTTCAGGGTACAAGAGATCAACTTCTAAAATAAAGCCCCACTCAGCGTTATCTTCAACATTTTCAACATGTAAATTATCTATTTCATCTTCACTAAGAAATCTAAAACCTGAATATGGCAAATACTGACACATGCTGAAACCGTAAAGATTATTACAATCTATATATGCAATATAACTCTGAGGCTTTGATGTATTATATTCAGGCATGTATTTATTATTGGCTTTTGCATACCTATGGGAACACATGCACAAACCTCCTCGTATTCCACTTTGAATCATTCTGATGATAAACAGGTCTGACACGAGTTCTAACTGAACGCCTGTTTTAAGCAACATTGCGTCGAAGGACAAACTAGGTGCGGTAATGTAAAACGCAGGATCTAGTTTATAATGTTGTTTGCATGTTTTACGAAACTTTTGAAATATATCTTTCAATAAAAGTACGTCTGTTTTTAAATATAAATCTGTATACTCGCCTAAATCCTTTACTTTAAATTCGCTCCATACAGTCTTAGCATGATTATAATCTTCATCGCTAATATCTTCGTTAGTTAAAGAATTATGAAAACAAGATTTGGATGGTAAAGATTTTTGATCGTAACATTTCCAATCTGTCATATAGTCATACGGATATATACCTTTCCGTGTTAACAAACTAAATTTTCTTTCATCGGAAAAGTTAGATAGAAGATTGACAAAATCTTCTGTCTGCATTGTTTTAGCAAGTTTGTCTAAACTAGTTCCTAAAAAGTTAAAGGAATCTAAAAACCTTATTTGTATATACTCATTATCAGCAATATGAATAAACTTTGTGAATGTAATATAATTTTCCTTGTTACGCGGTATTATTTTAATTTGTCCAGGAATTTCGCCTAACTTTTTTATAAATAAATGACAGTCGTATCCAGATAAATTATGAAAAAATATTGGAACAAACTTTGGTATTTTATGTTGTAGATTACAATGTCGATGTGCTGCGCCTCGGTATCGTCCTGTAATATGACAGTGATCCCTAACTCTATCGGTTAACAGTAAATTTTCACATATATAACACTTAACAGCGAGCCTAAAATTAAGAGCATCTTTTTCTGTGAATATCATAGGTTCGCATTTGGTTAGAATTCTATATATTGATTTAGCATCTTCAGTCAAAAAATTTACAAATTTTGTAACACAGTTATTACCGCGATAACTTCTATAGCCTTTAAAAGTCTCATTAAATGATGATACTATATTATATGCAAACGCAGCTGGCACGTGTCGTTGTGAGTATGACGTATAAGCGGAGTCAAATTCATCGCCGGAAATAGGTTCCAACAATGTTTCGAAATCTGCGTAAATAACGAATGGAATGTCTTGTTTTCTATCATAATTTTTAAATTTTAAATAAGATCCTTGTTCTGGTAAATCTGTCACAACCCCTCCACATAAATGTGTTTCAATTTGACTGAGAGTTGGAAAGAACAATAAGCAAGTTTCGCAGAAGTATAGTTTACCATGATGTTTAGTTAACTGATTTCTGACTAGTCGAGGTAAATCTTTGATTAGACAATAATGAGATTTATCGTTTTTTTCTAAAAACAAGAGATGGATGCTCTTAGACTTATTATTCGTTGATGTGTATGTGACTGCATGTCTCATGCCTTTAATTATCAAGCAAATATCTTAGGGTTGATTCTTATTTTAAAAACAACACGCATCTGCCACTTACAAATCCATTAAATTTCTATTTTATGGTTTGACGACGGGACCATAATTATAACGAGGCGTTCCGTCCTCTTGTAAACACACGATAAGAACCGGCCAAAAGAAATATTTCAAAGAATTCTTTAGAAACGTTAAAATATCCTATATTTACGAGCGGCTCTGAATGGCAGAGCAACACGTGTTCGCAATATACTCTGGTTTTTACTAGACAGACCCTTAAAACAATTGAAAGATTCACAAAAAGCTTTAACCAGCGAAGCGCGGGATTTCTGAGAAAGGTTCAGGCAAAAAGAGACCCAAAATGAATTGGGATAAGGGCAAGAGAATGAGAATGATGATGTTCAGGCAAAAAGAGGCTGAGATACCGATGGTGAGGAGAAATCGCGGAGAAGGGTGGTTTGCTCAGGGCAGTCGGTGTAAGACCGCTATAGGGACCGGACGATATTTAGTCTAGTTAAGTTAGGAGGTGGACTTGATCCACGAGTCTAGGTTTAAGTGTGTTGGCGCAAGAGTGTGATAGTGATTGAATAAGTTAATATAGTTGGGTGGAGAGTCCAGACTAATCTAGTATGTGTGTGTGTTTGTTGTCGGTGACTGGGTGAGTCTTTTATTACAATAATTATCCTAGGCTGATGGTGTAATTAAAGTTCTTCAAACTAAACAGACAGAATTGTGTTGCTGGGGAGTTTGTTCCACCATTTCTTCTCCTCAGCTCCAACACTAGGAAGTGGTGAAGGGTTGGGCGTTTTTGGGGCTGTCTATAGGGTTTCAATAGAGTTGATTCCCAACTCTATTGCAAAATGGTTAATGAGTTTTGATTTATCAACTCTATCATCTGGTAATTCTTGAATTATGTATTCATTAGTTCTAACCATCAGTTCAGCCAACTTGCCTTTTGAGATTTTATTCTCAATTCTATTATGGACAACCATATAGTGATTCTAGAATAATAATTATGTTCTTATCTCCGACAAATGATTCGGTCAGGCTGACACAAGCACGTGTTTTGCAGAAGCACTAGTTGTACGAAACGAGCGCATGATCCATGGGGTGGGATTGGAATGGTTTGATACCACATCTATTTTATAACCAGTCTTAGGACTGTTAGGGCCCATGACTACTGGATAGCATGATGATTGACGTTCTGCCGCTGAAAAGCCGCCTTGTCACGTTCACCAGTTCGAAAGAACTGCTTAGGGACAGTGTTCACTAGGAGCATGATGTCGACGTTTTGCCGCTGAAAAGCCGCCTACGTCACTTATGGAAGTGTTGCTCTGAGTGCACCAGGTGTTGATGTGGAATATCGTGTGAGTCACGAATGACCAATTACCTATTACGCTAGCGTAAGGGTTATAAACAAAGACTATTGGTTGCCATATGAATATACTTAGCATCTCCCAGTTATGTTTTACACTTTTGAAACCACTTTTAATATATTTCAATAACTATGAATCCATAGTCTGAATTACTATATCTTTCAATCCTTTCCTTGATCTAATTATGATACGAGGCATTGGACTGCTGTATGTAAAGGGATTCATTATCATTGTCAGTGGGAGGCCGACCAGTCAGGGACGAAGCCTACAGGGTCGTGCGGATGGCGGGGCACGACCTTTTCCCCTCCGGGGGAAACTGACCAAAATACTAATATTAGCATGAATTAGGAAAAACGAAAATTTTATCAGCCTAGGGTAATTTAGGAACAGTCACATGTGGTGCCGTGACCAGGATTCTTGTCATTAAATGTACTGATTCACTTCAGTACAACGAGAAAGAACAATGAATGGGTTACTACAATAAAAACACAACGTAATTTTATGGTCCTAGGAATTGTGAGAGACGGCTCAGCTAGAGTTGTAACGGCTACAATAACTTATGTTAAATTAAAAAAATGGTTTAGTTATTGTGATTGAATTCTCCGACCACTGGCAGCGGGTTCAAGTCCCGCATGATTTATCAGTTGATATAATAATATGTACCTGTATTCCATTGTCATGGATTTTGGGTTCGATTCCCGCCTGGCGCAATAGTTGTTAAGTAATTAGATTCCTGTGTCACGGCTAGTGGGTTCAATTCCCGTATGCTAAACGTGGAGGTACCTAGTTTTAAGTAGGTAACAGTTTGTAAGATTGTTGCTTGTGTTATAGTTCAACAGTAATGATGGGTTCAACTCCCTGTTAACGCAAGTGTCGTGTCCTAATAGTACACAAACAGATTTGAATACATGTTTACAATTGAAAGTTTTTATTGATATGAGTATGAGTGGTAGTGAGTAGAGTAGTATGAGTATATTAATAGTGCTTAGATATTGAGAAGCATGAAGCTTACGAGAGGAGGGTTAATTAATTAAGCGTTACTTTAACCTATTTTATCATAGGAAGTTAACCTAAAGCTTTTCAACTTTTAGCGTGTCATATAATTGGACAAATACTCGTGTGGATTTATTTCAAATTTCAGGATATTTCAATCATCGCTCGGCTGTCACTAGACCTTACTTGTGCGTTGCGCTCGGGTCAAAGATTCATCAAATTCAGTTGACATCGGCTGACTTCAACAGGAGCTGTAGCGTGGCGCCATTAACGAAGCTAAGTTTCACTTTTACGAGTAATAGACGCTATAGTTGACCGTAGCCACGTGGTATTTCTTTGTCATCGCAACCATAACTGTATTATTGTTTTGAGCTATAGGTCTATATAAACCTTTCTATTCAGTTTCAATATTGTTACCTGATAGACAATATTCTTGCTTATTTTTTAATATTCAAGTGAGGACAACACATAACTGTGTTGTGTAACGTGGTTACAACCTAATGGGCCAATAGTTGATGGGATAACCTAATGTGCCTACATTTCAAAGTTAAGGTCAAGTTTCTTATTTGCTTAATGAAGTTACACGAAATGTATTGCGATTTAAATGTTAGCTAAGCACCTGTTCAAAATAACAATGTGTAATAACATTTATTTCAAATTGTTTATCATTGATTTTCTAATACAACTTTCCAACTCTAATTGGATTTCAGAAATGCTCTTTCCTCTTGAAATCGGAGGGGGGTGTCTAATTGGAATAAATTCTAATATGTCTATGTGCGGACTATTTCAGCTATTCTACTCCTGGATACGACTACTAGCAGCTGACTAAGCTGACTCCGCGTTAAGGTGCATTGGGAGAGGCCTCTGTCCAGCGGCAGCTGCATAAGGCTGAGTTTAGAACGAGGGAGCACCGCAGGTAGCGTCGCTCGATAGCACAAATACTCTTATAAGAGACTCTGGTATGTAAAACTAAATTATTAGCATGCACAGGTCTTTTGAAATTACTCGAAACGTGGTAAATGACAAGAGTATTTTGAGGGACAATAAGTTCAAATACAAGAATTATGTATGGATTAAAGATACTTCTGCGAAACTAAGCCAAATTATAATAGCAGACGAAGTATCTTACAAGACCAATGTTGCAGTTGGAAACATATAGTAATCTGGTTAGGCAAACATAGCAGATGGGACCTTTGAATTTTATAGTTATATCATGGACAGGCACGGTTTATTCTATTGTGAAAGCTCATCCGCTGTACTGTGTCTCACGTCTGATTTTCAGAGGGGGGAATGTGACTGCATGTCTCATGCCTTTAATTATCAAGCAAATATCTTAGGGTTGATTCTTATTTTAAAAACAACACGCATCTGCCACTTACAAATCCATTAAATTTCTATTTTATGGTTTGACGACGGGACCATAATTATAACGAGGCGTTCCGTCCTCTTGTAAACACACGATAAGAACCGGCCAAAAGAAATATTTCAAAGAATTCTTTAGAAACGTTAAAATATCCTATATTTACGAGCGGCTCTGAATGGCAGAGCAACACGTGTTCGCAATATACTCTGGTTTTTACTAGACAGACCCTTAAAACAATTGAAAGATTCACAAAAAGCTTTAACCAGCGAAGCGCGGGATTTCTGAGAAAGGTTCAGGCAAAAAGAGGCTGAGATACCGATGGTGAGGAGAAATCGCGGAGAAGGGTGGTTTGCTCAGGGCAGTCGGTGTAAGACCGCTATAGGGACCGGACGATATTTAGTCTAGTTAAGTTAGGAGGTGGACTTGATCCACGAGTCTAGATTTAAGTGTGTTGGCGCAAGAGTGTGATAGTGATTGAATAAGTTAATATAGTTGGGTGGAGAGTCCAGACTAATCTAGTATGTGTGTGTGTTTGTTGTCGGTGACTGGGTGAGTCTTTTATTACAATAATTATCCTAGGCTGATGGTGTAATTAAAGTTCTTCAAACTAAACAGACAGAATTGTGTTGCTGGGGAGTTTGTTCCACCATTTCTTCTCCTCAGCTCCAACACTAGGAAGTGGTGAAGGGTTGGGCGTTTTTGGGGCTGTCTATAGGGTTTCAATAGAGTTGATTCCCAACTCTATTGCAAAATGGTTAATGAGTTTTGATTTATCAACTCTATCATCTGGTAATTCTTGAATTATGTATTCATTAGTTCTAACCATCAGTTCAGCCAACTTGCCTTTTGAGATTTTATTCTCAATTCTATTATGGACAACCATATAGTGATTCTAGAATAATAATTATGTTCTTATCTCCGACAAATGATTCGGTCAGGCTGACACAAGCACGTGTTTTGCAGAAGCACTAGTTGTACGAAACGAGCGCATGATCCATGGGGTGGGATTGGAATGGTTTGATACCACATCTATTTTATAACCAGTCTTAGGACTGTTAGGGCCCATGACTACTGGATAGCATGATGATTGACGTTCTGCCGCTGAAAAGCCGCCTTGTCACGTTCACCAGTTCGAAAGAACTGCTTAGGGACAGTGTTCACTAGGAGCATGATGTCGACGTTTTGCCGCTGAAAAGCCGCCTACGTCACTTATGGAAGTGTTGCTCTGAGTGCACCAGGTGTTGATGTGGAATATCGTGTGAGTCACGAATGACCAATTACCTATTACGCTAGCGTAAGGGTTATAAACAAAGACTATTGGTTGCCATATGAATATACTTAGCATCTCCCAGTTATGTTTTACACTTTTGAAACCACTTTTAATATATTTCAATAACTATGAATCCATAGTCTGAATTACTATATCTTTCAATCCTTTCCTTGATCTAATTATGATACGAGGCATTGGACTGCTGTATGTAAAGGGATTCATTATCATTGTCAGTGGGAGGCCGACCAGTCAGGGACGAAGCCTACAGGGTCGTGCGGATGGCGGGGCACGACCTTTTCCCCTCCGGGGGAAACTGACCAAAATACTAATATTAGCATGAATTAGGAAAAACGAAAATTTTATCAGCCTAGGGTAATTTAGGAACAGTCACATGTACAAAGGTCCGATGATTGTCTTATCATTTTTTAATCCGTACACGAATATATTCAGATATGGATGATTTTTCTCAAAAACAGCTATGTCAGAAAATGTAATCGGAAATGACAAATCATCAACATTTAAAATATCACAAAAGTGAGGATAAGACGAGACTCTATCAGGATGTTGCGTTGTAGGGTATAAAGCTGCCACAACACACCATAGAAAGCAATACTCGTCTTTGTTTTTAATATTCAAGCAAGCTTTTTTATTTTTTATAATTTTTGGTAAAGGTATAAATTTCGATCCACCGAGAGGCTGATATTTATTAATGTTTATTTCTAAATGTGAATTACACAAAAATGACCAACCGCTATCTCTTTCCTCAAACTCTTCAATTTTCTTTATGAGTAACTGAACTATTGATTTATAAATTGAATCAAAATCGTAATTAAAATTAATGATATAGTTTTTTGTAGCAAATGACTTTAATTCTTGTAGATCACTTTTAAACATAAGAAAAAATGAAAAAAATTCAAAATTAATTTTCACTGAGGTATGTTTTAATACTGACTGATCTATTAGATTTTTTACTTGCAAACTAATATTACTGAGAAACATTTCTGGAAAAATATTTATCTGTTCTTCAGTTGCAATGATTCTGTAACTTACGATTCGTCCTTTAAACGAAGTATTAATAATTTCAATGTTATCGTGGAAAAGGATCGTGCTATTTTTTTTATGATCATTGCTACGTAAATGACCTGACCATCGACGATTATCTACCAATACGTTGCAAACTGAGCAATGAGGCATTATTGATTAATTTAGTTTTACTTATCAATACTAACTACTTAACGTTTGATTAACAGAATAAAGTCTCTAAGTTTAACGTAAAAAAAGATTAATTCTAACAACTAAAATTAATGATCTTATTAAAGTCTTAAAAGTATACAGTAATAACCGAAGAAAGTATTAGGACGACTAACCAACTATTGACGTCCAAATAGAAACTGTTTGATGGCTGTGGTCCTCTAGTTGACGAGATTCGAGGCGCTTATCAAATTATTTCTGGAAAGAGAAATGCATAATATTAATTTAGCGCTCAGTTCTAAGAATGTAAAAATTTATTACAGTAAAAATAGTGTATGAAATTACCTGCAATATTATAGATATTTATCTCAATTATCCAGATCAGAAATGATTTGCTGTAGTTTTATAGTTGAATAATCACTTCTTCATGAACTATGGAAGATTTTATTTCTGAGAAAAGAAATGCACAATATTAATATTGCTGAAATTTAAATTTTATTACAGTAAAACATAGTATATAAAATTACCTGCAATATATAGATATTTATATCAATTATCCAGATCAGAAATGATTTGCTGTAGTTCTCTAGTTGAATAATGACTTCTTCATAAACTAATCGAAACGCTTATCAAAATATTTCTGGAAAGAGAAATGCATAATATTAATTTGGCACTCGGTTCATAGAATTAAAAAAAAAAATTAAAGTAAAAATAATAGTACCATATAATAATTACCTGCAACATATAAATATTTATATCAATTATCCAGATGTCAATTGTCCAGATGCGTAAATATTTATTTTCATACGAAAATTTTAAATTCCTGATAAATACCAATAACGTCTTTTGAACAGGTTTCACACTCCGTCGTTGATTTTAGATAATATAGTTATAATTTACAACTTTCCAATTTTAAAGTGTTGAAAATGTTGTTCATAAAAACTAATAAATCATAACAGGATGTTATTACTTACAATAATACGATATTTCTCCAATAAAGCAGTAAAATATTATTGCATTATTGCACAAATATTTGTTTTTAGGTCAGCTAAGTTACATTTGCATCAATCATCTATTTTTGGTAAGGTTGACACGCATTCAAAATTTATGTTACTCAGATAATTTGCGCAATGGGTTGAGCGATCGACTGCTGTGCAGCGTGTCGCGGGTTCGATTCCCGCACGAACAAATATTTGTATGAACTACAAGTAGTTGTTTTGGTTCCAGCTGTTTGTGTATGTGAGTTTAAATGTTTATAAACGCACACATAACACTGGAGAAATTCCTAGTGTGAGCAACCAAATGTTATCATAGAATGTCATTGTTAAGTCTATCCACCCATGTTTCTATATGGATTATCGAACCAGTTAATGTTATGGATACTTCTATACTACGAATGACAAAAACACAAAAGAATAAAAATGGTGTTTAAAATTAAAAAAAGAAAACTCTTTGCCAATAAACTTAATCGTTATGTTAGGCATTGTCTACTAATCAACTAAAGGTATAAACTAGTTATGGAACTCACACTTGATCACTTTTTATTTGTTATTATATTACTGTCTCGTTTTGTCAACCCTACGTTATTTCGCTGCATCGACATTCGCTGATATACGAATAACTCCTTAGTCTTTATTTTTCAACTGGTATTATGCGTCCAAGGAAAAAAGATGATTCGTACTAACATAGTTGACCGAATGTGGTTATTTTTAATATAGTAAGTTTTTATGCGTTTCCGATTTTATAAGCTACGTGTTTCTACAGTATACTATACATTCTAATTGAAGTTTGCAAGTGTGGAAGTTATCTTCAAGAAGTACTCTGCCATCGATCATAATTAGTGTGAATCACGAGTTGCTGACAGTAGCGGTATTGACAGCCATCAAACCAATTCAGTAAAATTCTAACTGCAGCAGAAAAAAAATGTAAGTATAAAATACTCTGAGTTATTTTTACTAGAGGTCCGTGATCCGCTTGTTTATTTGTAGATTGATTTTAACAAAAACTTTTATTGTCTTTGTTACAGGTCTGATACTGAGTATGAATATTCTCAAGCAGCTCCATTCCCTGACCAGAAAACTAAACCAACCCGCAAGTCATCTACAAAACCCAGTGGGAAACGGAAGTCGGATTCATCATCAACTAATACAACTCGAACGAGGTAAACAATATCTTGAAATAACTATTTTTCTTGCTTTCAATTAATTAAACTTGTGACATAAAGGTTTTAGGCACAAACATATTTCAATTTGTGTGTCATTAATGTGTTTCTCTTAATATTCTATCTGTTGTGACCATATTTCTTTAAGTGTATGCCTAATCTAGACTTCGCACAGGTGCAATTTGAAAATAAAATATAGCCTTTGTAACTCAGGAATAATGTAGCTTTCTACGGACTAAAGCATTTTCGATTCATTAGTTCTAGAGATCAGCGCTACGTAGAAACTTACAAATATTATCCCAAAGAAGTAAGCTATTTATTAAGGTAACATACTAACAACAGTTTTTATTTTTCAGGAAATTAACAAATACTGGTGTCGATATATTCGGTATCAGTCACGACTATGAAAGTGACACGGAGCTCAACACGGGTTCATCATGTCTACCGTCATTCTTCGTAAACCGTGTGGCCAACGGTTGCGAGCGTCGAACAACAAGTACGGTCGGAGAGTACTACATCGACTGCAAGGTGTACAAGGCTAGCGACGCGCGCCTCACCGACTCCCAAGAGCTGTGGAAGAAGGCGCTCGTTCGTGTTAAGTTCCAGAGCAACGCGGATTCTCCTCAATGGAGAAAACTGCAAGAGTTCGTTCGCTCGGCTGACGTGTTGTTCCCAGAACAACCAAAATTTTACGACAAATGACTGTTGTTTCTCACACGAGCGATAATACCGTTCACTAAAGTAAACTTTAACGTTATTGTGTACAAATAAATAGTATTGAACATTCTGTTGTTTTTTATTACTAACTAGCTGTTGCCCGCGGCTTCGCTCGCGTGAAGTGCGGTAACTGTCCCTATGAATCAAACTAAAGGGTTAAATAGTGTCCTACATGTTAATGAAGGTTATAAACGATGTGCCGAATTTAATAATCATCACAATTTATTATTATAATCACAATCTCCATCACTATCACAACCACCATCATTATCACAATCACCATCAGTATCACAACCACCATCATTACCACAATCACCATCATTATCACAATCACCATCACTATCACAACCACCATCACTATCACAACCACCATCATTATCACAATCACCATTACTATCACAATCACCATCACAATTACCATCACAATCACCATCACAATTACCATCACTATCACAATGACCATCACAATCCCCATTACCATCGCTATCACTATCACAATCACCGTTACTATAACCATCACTATCACAACCACCATCATTATCACAATCATTATCACAATCACCATAACCATCACAATCACCATCACAATCTACATCACAATCACGATCACCATCATTATCACAATCACCATCAGTATCACAACCACCATCATTACCACAATCACCATCATTATCACAATCACCATCACTATCACAACCACCATCACTATCACAACCACCATCATTATCACAATCACCATTACTATCACAATCACCATCACAATTACCATCACAATCACCATCACAATTACCATCACTATCACAATGACCATCACAATCCCCATTACCATCGCTATCACTATCACAATCACCGTTACTATCACCATCACTATCACAACCACCATCATTATCACAATCATTATCACAATCACCATCACCATCACAATCACCATCACAATCTACATCACAATCACGATCACAATCACTATCACAATCCCCATAACCATCGCTATCACCATCACAATCACCGTTACTATCACCATCACTAACACAACCAACATCATTATCACAATTACCATCACCATCACAATCACCACCACCACTACAATCACCATAACTATCACAATCACCAACACCATCACAATCACCACCACAATCACAATCACAATCACAATCACTTTCATCATTATAACAATCATTATCATCGTAATCACAACCATCATCATCGTAATCACAATCATAATCATCACGTAATCTCCTTCCTCATCATCACAATCATTATCATCGTTATCACAATCACTATCATGGTAATCACAATCATTATCATCTTAATCACAATCATCATCATCACAATCTCCATCTTCGTTATCATAACCATCACTATCACCGTTACAATCACCATCACTGTCACAATCACCATCACAATTACAATCATCTTCATCGTTATCACAATCATCATCATCATAATCACAATCATTACCATCGTAATCAAAATCATCATCATTATCACAATCATCATCATCGTTATCACAATCATTATCATGGTAATCACAATCATTATCATCTTAATCACAATCATCAACATCACAATCTCAATCTTCGTTATCATAACCATTACTATCACCGTCACAATCACCATCACTGTCACAATCACCATCACAATCACAATTATTCACAATCACTATCACAATCATCTTCATCGTTATCACAATTATCATCATCGTAATCACAATCATTACCATCGTAATCAAAATCATCATTGTCACAATCGTCATCATCATCATCGCAATCATCATCATCATTCTCACAATCATCATCATCGTAATCACAATAATTATCATCGTAATCACAATCATCCTCATCACAATCATCATCATCATCATTATCACAATCATCATCATCGTTATCACAATCATCACAATAAATCAACAATAACCATGCCATTTTCGTTATCAGCACCCCTGATAATCTCGGTATCGACACCCATATTGATTTTAAGACATTTCAACCCCATCGCACCCCAACAGGGAATGATGGTATTTCAGGTCCGCCACATTAAATTTTAAAATCGTTGTTTTTGTAATACACCCGACCCAATTCACCACACAAACAATACCTATGTTGAATTTCAGGCTTTGTTACCCCATTTCCCCCTTTAGGGGTTGAATTCTGAAAAAACCTGAAACCCGTTTCTACTCATTTCTCAACAGGAGCACCCCTGTGAAGTTTCGAATAAAATAGTCTAACTAATCTTGTTTCCCCATACAAACTTTCCGACTCCCGTTTCACCCCCTTAGGGGGTGAATTTTGAAAAATCCTTTATTAGTGCACCCCTAGAGCACATGAGGAACCAATGTGCCAAATTTGGAATCTCTAGACTCAGCGTTTTGTTCTGTGCATTGATTTTTATACTTTGCCACCCCATTTCTTAGGGGTTGAATTCTGAAAAAACCTGAAACCCGTTTCTACTATTTATCAATTGGAGCACTCCTGTGAAGTTTCGAATAAAATAGTGTAACTAATCTTGTTTCCCCATACAAACTTTGGAGCCCCGTTAAACCCCCTTAAGGGGTGAATTTTGAAAAATCCTTTCTTAGTGCACCCCTAGACCACATAAGGAACCTACTTGCCAAATTTGGAATCTGTAGACCCAGCGGTTTGGGCTGTGCGTTGATAGATGAGTCAGTCAGTCAGTCAGTCAGTCAGTCAGTCAGTCAGTCAGTCAGTCAGTTTCTTCTTTTATATATTTAGAAGATAATATTTAATCTGTTATACGAAGTGAAGTCGAACATAGCTTCTCGTGACTGTGGTCTTTGATTGAATTGATGGGTGCGTTACGAATCATTTAAACTCACTTACACAAACACCCAGACCGGAACAACTAACTGTAGATCAGCGACAGTCGTTGGTCGAGTGGAGAGCCGAGTCGGTTATCAATGATTGGGCATTCTATACCATTGGGCATTCTATACCATTGGGCATTCTATACCATTTTCGGCAGCGAGGCGTACTCGCCGAGCGAATTGCCGAAAGTGGTCCAGAATGCCCAATATTACCCTACTAATAATGGATAATTTTAGACTATATTAGAGGAAATTTGAAAGTTGCGCCAATAACAGAAAACTTGAACGGGAATCGACTGTTTCGCATTTGACTAAAGGAGTAATGAATATAAATGTTGATGGATCCAGAGACCTAGAAAAGATGGATGGATTGTATGATATGAAGGAAAAAGGAGTAAATGATAGCGTGATGGATGGCAGGGAGAATGGAAAAAAAAGTGCGTGTTGCGCCGACTCCAAGTAACATGGGACAAGAGCAGGAAGATAATGATGATGAATCATATTTTTCTCAAATACAGGAGAATTTGTATTTTCTTGTGATATTACCTGAGCAACCTGAGCAGTTTGATAGTCGTGTACAAATACTCTGAACATCTCTCATAGCTGAATAAAATCTCTCAGTCTCCACAGTCAAACTTGTCAGTATTAGTATGTTCTTAATAATCCAGGTTAGAGATATGAATGAGAGCAAAGCATACTGGAATCAATGGATTTACAAATCTTCGAATGTGAAATAAAAACCACCGTGGTTTTCATTTCACATTCGAAGAAAAATAATTGTATAAGGTTTTCTTTAAAAAAATTCAATCTGTCAACTGTGCAAACACAAGAATACAGATTATAAGCTTTTTATATGCCATAGCAGAAGCAGAGACGTTATGCCAAGCAGTGGCCTCCTCAATTATCGATATAGAGAGAAGCCAATGAGCCTAGTCTCTACCTTCGCTAGGCTTGTCTCTAGCTGTGTCACAATAGTCTTGTAAAATCAGCACAAATCACAAACTAAAAGCCGTTGTTTATCTTACAATAGCTTCACTTCCAGTAGTTACTTTTTTCATCTTGATACGTATCACTATAGCAATCAAAGATTTGGTAGTTGTATGTATAGTATAAAATAATACCTGAAACAAGAATAAGGCTTTCAAAAATATAATAGTGTTAGCCTAAAAAGGTTAAAAGTTGCGCAACAGGAAAGTTGAGTGGCAATCACCTGTCTTCGTATAGATATGTGATGAGGAGGGATGAACCGCATGAGACCAAATGTGCGATGAATATAAACGTTGATGGATAGAGAGGGAGAAGGCCAAAGAAAATATAGATGGATTGTGTGAGGAATGATACGGAAGAAAAAGGAGTAAATGATAGCGTGGCGGATGTCAGGTGGAAAAGAAAACTTGTTACACCAGTAACAAAGAATGGAAGTGGATGAAGCTTAAAATGAAGAATTTGATAATAAGTTACCATTTGATGAGTCGTCTTTTCGAGGAGTTCATAAGCTTCCAATATTTCTATATATACATGAAACATTTTATTCCAATAACGCTCGTTTTCTAAATTATCAGTGCATCTAGACATCTTCACATTTTTCACCCAATTTTTAAGAGGCTCCGTCAAGAGCTTCATAATTTTCGCAGAATATAATATACTCATATCGAAGGAAACAAAAAAATAAGACATTATACTAATTCCAATCCCAAATACATTGAGTTCATAATTTATTGTAATAAGAATAAAACACCCAAAGAATTTGAAAACCATTCAAAGCTACGACGCTGTTCCAGTTAGAACACGTAAAACGTTTGAAAACTTCATTGATCTTGAGATTTCTGAAGATGTTCTGGATTTTTAAGACAAGAATAACGTTATTCTGCTTCTGGATGATATTAATGCAAGAATTTAAACAGCTCCCGATGAAAAGTAGAAGATAGACATAAACCTTATTTAAATACTGAAAATATTGGAAACCTTTTAAATGATCTGTGAATGAAAATCCAATCATAAAATAAAAGCAGCCGGTCAATATTGTTCCGACATGATTGAGGTCTGGGTTTAATAATAAATTACTTTGTAATTTAAATAAAACACAATAGTTAGTCGATTATGTTCTCGTTGTTCTAATATTTATGGTAAGTGATGTTCGCATTTTGATGAATATTATATGTACTGACATAAACGACTTCCGCCTCTTCCTACGGAGGCAGGCAGAAACGCCAGCAAGCTATGCTTCTCCACTTTCACACTCATTATCTTTACTTATACATAATAAACTTTTTCCTATGTCTACTTCAGGTTATACACGCACGAGTATTTGCAACTGAGTTTTTTGAAGAACATTTTACATTAACCGAAAAAACAAATTAAATAAGAATGAAGTAAATTTACATTATTGTTATCCATTATTTTTATAAAAATAAGTTAAACATATTAAAAAAAAAATATCATTACAATTGCATTTAAAATCATTTATAAATAAAATTGTTAGCAGGAATATTGACAGCCATATACAAAGAAATAATTAGCTTCATATATGGCTCTCAATATTCCATTGTCTGAATCATGTACCTACACGGCTCATAAAGGAGGCCCTCGGTTTTCTTAATACGGCATAGAAATCATCTACTCTGTTCTCCGCAAACATGCCGGACGCACTATACCTCCACGGTATCCCAAATATACATCTAAATGCGTTGTTGTGAGTCGTTCGTCATCTGGCGACTGTGAATGATGGCACCTTCCAATTTTTATTTATTTTTTTGTCGTCAACTCGCACTCACGTTATAAAGTACAGTCAAATGCAAACTGATTGAAAACGATATCTTTAAATAACTAACTATTGCGTGTATCATTTAAAGCGGCAGAGTGAGAGAGGCTGGTGGCAGCAGAGGGGAAGGGGGAAGGCTTTAAAAAAAAAAACATGGGTTTTTCGTTTTTTTTTTTTATATTGTTTTTATATTGTCGAGATTCACAGTCGCCAGATGAGGAACGACTCGTTTTTGTATTGCACACGTAGGGTATTATAAGCGCGTTGTGTGTGCTTGTACCAGAGGTGTCCAGTGTAAAGCGGCCGACAGTACGCATTGAACAGAGTGACTGTAACTGGATTAGTACATTTAGCGAATCGCCGAGCAAGCATATTACTTTTTGCTGCCAATATTCTCCCCTGTCTTTCTAAATCCTCATCGTCTCGCAGTTTATCCGTTACGATATGACCAAGATATTTAAAACTCTTAACAACTTTTAGTTTGGTGTTACACAATGATATATCAGGCGTAGGTAATGGACTATTATCATATCTAAATACCAGTAATTCCGTTTTCTTAACGTTGTATTTGAGACCATGCTTACTAGCGTACACTTCACAGATATTCAGTAGCTTTTGCAACACCTTGACAGAGGGGCTGAGCAGAACCATATCGTCCGCGTAACTGAGATTGTTTACAGACACGTTATCAATGGAACAGCCGACACCAGCTCTGCTCAGCTCCTCTATCAAGTCGTTAACATATAAATTAAATATTGTAGGGGATGTCAAACCACCCTGTCTCACTCCGGAATTGAGGGTGTATTCACCGGATATACTTTCTCCCCACTTTACAATATTAGTTTGACCATCGTACCAGTATTTCATGACATTAATCACTTCACTAATAATAGTTCTACGAAAACGTCATGCCAAACAATATTATGCCTTATTTCTTTGTGCTTAGAGAGGATTCTCCGTTTTATAGTATGAGTACATTAATTTGGAAAACATTCTAACTGGCCTAAGGAACAATTAGATAGGTATACGTCATTTGCGGTCCTAATTCGTATTTCCGAACTGCCATATATTTTTTTGTATAATTGATAAACGTTATGGTGTCAAGGAATAAAATTTTGTGGATGATTAAGATTTCTTAAAGTAGGTTAGAAAGTGCCACAAACAAAAAGACAAATCGCTGCTTCTTCTTTGTTCTGCTTCCAAGGTGCTCAACAAAAATCCAAAATGATCGTTCAGAAACCTTGACAAGAGCATTGCAAAATACCTTGTATAGGGATTATTGATAGTTGAGAAACAACTTACCTGTCAGGATATTTTTTATTAAACGAAAGAGACAAGATACAGATTACAAAAATTCGAACTGTAGTATAACAATGGTGTAAGTAGTGATGAGGGCACACAAGCTCATGGGAGTCGCGGCGTCTAGGGTGAACAGACCACACACGTTCAACTTCTCAAAAGAGGTCATTTAAACTCGCTGGATATTCTTGCAGACTCTTTTTTGAGTATCTATAATAAAATGAAAAATAATCATCATCATTCATCATCATCATTATTTCAGCCGAAAGACGTCCACTGCTGGACATAAGCCTCCCCCAAGTGTCACCACATTGACCGGTCCCGTGAAATAACTAATAATTAAATCCCGAAAAATAATTAATATTTAATAATATTTCATTAATTTGGTGGCTCATCACCATCATCATTAGCCTATTAATGTTCCCACGGCTGGGACACAGGCGTCCTCTATACGAGAGGGAACACGCGGAGGGGATTTGGTGGCTACTTCTGTTTAATTCCTATGCAATAGAGGTCGTTCCTATCAGAAGTATGATATTATTTACCTGAACATCCGCTTGCATTTGTCAGTTGTATACAAGTCATATGGACTTCTCTCATAGCTGAGTAGAATCTCTCAATTTCCATGCTCAAAAATATGAGCAAAAGCAAATTCTTAATAATCCAGGTTAAGGACATGAATGATAACACAGCAAACTGAAATAAATTAAAACAAATCTAAACTGTTTAGTGTTATATCATGTGATATAGAAAGGTCACATGCTGCGCCAACCCTAAATGTAGTGTGATAAAAGAATTGTAAGGAATGGTAGGTTTTTAATATTAATATAAAATAAATAAAAGAACAAAGATCTTACGAGAGTACTCGTTTCAATTTCAGAGGTTACTTTCCTCAATTCAATACGAATTGCTATAGAACTCAATGATTTGGACGCTGTTTGTATGATGTAGAATAAAATCTGAAAAAAGAGGCAGCAATCTATATACCATAATAAAGTAAACAGAAAAAAATCCTCACCTTAATAGTGCATCAGAGTATTTGAAATACAAATATGAGTGTGTGTGGGTGTGAGTAATATGAGTTTTTAGTATTCTTGGCCGAAAGTGAATTCTATAGACGAAAACACCTAGCGAGTGATGGTTCATGATTAGAAATATTTCATAAGCTTTCAGTATCCCTAAATAACTTTCGAACATGGTATTCCAAAAACACTCGTTTTCAGAATTTTCTGAACCTGATCTTTTAATATTTTTAACCCAACTTTCGAGAGTCTGTGTTAGTAGCTTGACGATAGTCGTAGCATAAATCACATTTATATCAAAAATAATCAAAAATATAAGTGACAGATTAGTACGTTAGAAGAATGGCAGACGCGGAGCTTGGAGGAGTCGAAGGGAAAGTTACGCTGGGTTATCCACTATTCTCAGAGAAGAAACGATGGTATGTAGTCGCATCGCTGCATCCGGTTAGACTGGAAACTGACCCCAACATCGTTGTCAAAAGAATGATGCATGCAACTGATGATGATGGGACAGTAATGTGAAAATAAAAACTGTACTGATGACAATAAATGAGGAAAATTATAAATAAAATATCTATCTACTCTCAAACCACTTGTATAACATAAAAAAAATTGCTGACTCAACACAAATGTTCTTTTAATCAAATAAACACGTCATGAGGATAAGAAAATAAACATACCAAGTGTTGAATCGTCTTTTTAAATATTTCATAAGCTTCCAATCATCATCATCATCATCATCATTTCAGCCGAAAGACGTCCACTGCTGGACATAGGCCTCCCCCAAGTGTCGCCACATTGACCGGTCCCGTGCGACTCGCATCCAGCGGATTCCCGCAACCTTCACCAGGTCATCAGTCCACCTAGTGGAAGGCCTTCCAACGCAACGTCTTCCGGTTCGCGGTCGCCACTCCAGAACTTTTCGGCCCCATCGGCCATCCGTTCTGCGAGCAATGTGCCCTGCCCACTGCCACTTAAGTTTGGCAATTCTTCGGGCTACGTCGGTAACCTTGGTTCTCTTGCGGATGTCTTCATTTGTGATTCGATGGCGAGTACATCACTCACCTTCGGTTTGCCGACGATATAGTGGTCATGGCTGAGACCATGGAGGACCTCAGTACAATGCTCGATGACCTCAGTGGAGCTTCCGGAAGAGTGGGTCTTAAAATGAACATGGACAAAACCAAGGTCATGTTGAATGCCCATGTCACACCCACTCCTATCAAGATCGGAGACTCCACACTCGAAGTTGTAGACGATTATGTGTACCTAGGACAAACGGTCCAGTTAGGTAGGTCTAACTTCGAGAAAGAGGTCAATCGTCGAATCCGACTAGGCTGGGCAGCGTTCGGGAAGTTGCGCGGTATCTTCTCGTCCAACTTACCGCAGTGTCTCAAGACGAAAGTCTATGACCAGTGTGTGTTGCCAGTGATTACATACGGGACCGAAACGTGGTCGCTCACAATGGGCCTCATCAGAAGGCTTAAAGTCACCCAAAGGGCAATGGAGAGGGCTATGCTCGGAGTTTCCTTGCGCGAGCTTCCAATATTTCCATATAAACTTCGATAATTGTATTCCAGTAGAATTCATCTGAATTTCCCACAGGTCTTGACATTTGAATATTTGTGATCAAACTCTTTAAGGGCTTCGTTATAAGTTTCAAGATTGTGCTGGCATACAAAACATGAATGTCAAAAACAATCCAAAAGTAGGCAGAGATATTAAAACCACGGCTAGTAATATTGAAGACGAAGTAGGAATAAAAAATCCAAATGATATGAAAACAGTTTAAAGAAATAACGCAAACCCAGTTGGAAACGATAAAGAGTTTGAAACTTTTTTTTATTTTGAGTATTCGATAGACTTCTTGGATTTTTGTGACAAAAAGTATATTGTTGTACTTCTGAACTATATTCATGCAGCAGCTCAAAAAGCTACCACAGACGAGTAAACAATAGATTTTGATTGTAAATATATGTATGATATATTTAAATCCTTCATAATGAAATGTGGGTGAGAAACCAAACCAGGCATTAAAGCAAAATAACATTAATGCCATCGTGAATATGATTGAACCAATGTAGTAAAAAACACAATTGGTAGAAATAATGTTGTTCCGAATTTTGTACTTAGCACAGAAGAACAATGCTTCCATCGCAGTAATGGGTTTTAATACAAATTGTAAGTCTTTTTCAAGAACATTTTTAAGTAACACGTTACTGTTTTCATTGGTTGTGGTTGGTTCAGCTTCAACTATACAGTCATTGTCTTTTAAATAATTATTTCTATTAGTTACAGACATGTCTGCTACAAAATGGAACTGAAAGTTTCGTGTGTGTGTCTAATCAATAATAATATATTTTAATTTGTAATACCGAGGAAACTGTTCCTCTGCAATTACTTAAATTCCAATGACACCCACAACTAAGTAATAAACATTTTTAATTAAACCAATATATTCGCCCGACTGCGTCAGAATTCGTCTGGTCACCTTTCTCACTCTTACTGAAAATTTTATTAATGTTCCATGAAGGTAGAGAGTGTTTTTTTTTTTAGAAGATGAGTGTGCCACTTGTTTCCGAAAGTCCAATTTTGTGATGTTCTGCCTACACTTCTAATGTGCCTGGGGTTTGATTTACATTAGAGGACCATACATTGACGCTGAGGCCGTGAGGCCAGGCTGCCATTAACCTGGCAACAGTAGCCAGGGCTGCGCCGACATCTGCTTACCGGCAGCGTGGCGTCCCAGGCTCCCAGCGCGACTCTACCACCGCTCCGTCAACAATGAGCTTCGAATTGCTTCTTTCTTCGTATGATGTGTCACTGTGTGTAAAAATAAACTTATAGTGGTGACATCTACAACGCCACATACAAACGACACATTTCCTTTAACTTCAGCAAATTGCATATAGTGCGAGCAGAGTTATCCGCGAGATTGTGAAATACACAACAGCCAGACCGCTGATCGGAGGATCCTCGTTTTTCAATTGGGGATATGGAAATATCCACCTTGTTCCTTACGTGTTTAATGTTCAGATTCATACAAGCGAGCTAGTGTTTCATTAGAATATCAACTATCAAAATGCTGATTTAATATCATATTATTTTATTTATTTTTATTTTTTAGACTTTTTCTATTACTTATCAAAGTCAAGCCTGTGAATCTTTCCTTTTTTTTCGGTTGGTATATCATCAAATGACTCTTCCCGCTCTGGGCGGAGCAGGAGGGAGTGTCAGACTTTTACTGACTAAAACCCATCTATGTTCCTTCATCGCCCTTTGTGTTCCGGGGCCACGGTATCTCTTTTGAACAGTCCCGCATCCCCGGAACAGTACCGCAACCCCGGGTGAATCTTTCCCTGCGGCTGCGGAGTTGCGGTAGCTAAACAAGTTCTATCGCTAAGCATTATGTTTTAATAAATGAATGCAACGTAACACATATTTTAGTCTCTCTTTTGTGTATCGTCTTGACCTACTATTCGGAATTTGAACTGTGTCGAGATGCAAACTGACCGAATGTTTACCACATATTTTTTTTGTGTTTATATTATTTGAGCTCATTGGTTTAAACAGCGAAAGATGATACTATTACTTGTGCTTATACCATTGCTTGTGATTACGTCAAGTAACTGTCATTATGGTTGTAAGTACGTTATATGACCTTGTAATAAAAGCCAATCAATTAAGTGCTTCTAGTTATAAATGTTCCTTATTTCGTTTTCTTATTAGTTCATTTGTGTTCAGATAGTTCGTTCAAAATGTTGTCCTTTTCATCAGGAAAACAACGGAATATTGTGAATTATGATCTAAAAGACGAAGTTTTTTCGGATAATACCGTTGATAAAGATATGCAGGCAATGCTTTTACCTTTGACTCTGACGCAAACCGTTATGTTAAGTCCAAAATTCCGCATAAAAAACAATGTCCTTTATCCAAATGATGTCTTATATAAATTTTTGTTGCTTTGCGGAACAGTCTTACCAATTTCTTTGTATTGTTATCGAATGTCAGATATGTCCCATGATAAAG
Source organism: Xestia xanthographa (assembly GCA_905147715.2). Lineage (NCBI taxonomy): Eukaryota > Metazoa > Arthropoda > Insecta > Lepidoptera > Noctuidae > Xestia > Xestia xanthographa. Next base: position 7,977,064 of record LR990644.1, read on the forward strand.
TAGTGGAATGGAGAATAATTAATATGCAAAAAAATCGCCGTGTATTGGGACTTTGTCTTTGACTGTACCGGTTTTTTATTTAGCTTAATTTCCAAACTCATTCTATCAAAGGAAAATATGTCATTTGTGTTGACCATTCAAAAAATCCATCGAGTTCTCAACAGTGATGTCAATTTCAAAAGTTTTACCCGAAACAATTGGATTAGCATGATTGTCATTCTTTGCGTCTTCATTTTATTCTTCATTTACAATCGAATTTTGCACGCAAATCTACCGTTCTATGTCTTTCTGACTGCAACAAGCCCTATAGTTTTTGATGTTGATTTAATTCATGCAATCAGATATTTTAAGTTGCTCGAAGATCAAGTTGTTCAGTGGAAGCATCAGATTTTAAACTCATTCGTTGAACAACAAAACGAAGTGAATCGTAAAAGATTATTTGGAGTCTACGTTCAAATATTAAAAAATTACAACATTTATAAAAAGATTTTTCAAGTCGTGGTTAGTTCCAGAATATATACGTACTCTCGATTACTTTTTTTTGTAGCGGCGGCGAATAATGTTTAACCGTTTTATTTTATGCATTTTTCAGATCGTTTACTATACAGTAAATAATTTCTTTAATTCGTTGGTTTATGTTGAACTTTTGATCAAATTCTACAAAAAACCTAAACAATCAAAAGAATGGGTAAGTATCGAATATTAGCTCTGCTGCTTTCTATGTTGCAATTGTTGTCTTCTGGGATTTTGTATCACAATCTGTCGAAATAACATTGTTTTCTACTTCAATTTTCTCCTGCTAACCGTGTTATCATTTACTGCTTTGACTTTCGACACGATCAATCTATTAGTTTATCGATCTCTCTTATCATCCACCAATCTTTATATTCATCACTTATTCAGTCACATGCACCTCATTCCTCATGATCACAAATGCTCATACAAAGCCGACCCTTCAAATATTCTTATTTACAGACGTCACCTTCAAATCTTCTTGAATATATACGTACTCACTTGTTATTTCAGTCAGTTAATCCACGTCACCATTCCCATCTTCGCTACGTGTTGTCGTGGGCTGCACCTGAAAATCAGCGTCAATTGGTACACTGTGTTGTCGTCAGTCATTATGCTGAGCGGAGGCCCTTTTTGCATTATTAATTTTATTTGTTTATTTATTTTGTAAAATTTTGTAGGTGTTTTTAATGCCAAATAAATACAATTTTCTTTCTAGTCGTTTTTCATCCATCTTTTTCCTGGGTAGCATTCCGACTTTATACTTTAACCTTTTGACCGCCATAGTCGTCATAATAGGTGACAAGCTAGCGCGTGTCCTGTATGCCAAACGACACAAATATGTGACAAAATGCTAGGTGAAATTGTGGCTTGACGTAAAGGGTACGCACGTGCGTTTATGCCCCGGTGGTCAAAAGGTTAAATAAATATTCTCAGCAAAGTTTTATTTTACTGTTTATTTTACAGTTCATAATGTTATCATCAACCGTAGCAATATATGCTTGGATGCTCAAGTGCCTGAGTTTGCAGATCACACTGAGCTTGTATTGCGAAGCTTTTTATATCGCTGTGGAGGATTCTCAGGACACGTGCGCTCTCATTCTGAAATTAAACTGCACAGGTTCGTATAGAAAAGCAAGTTAAATTCAGGATAAAAAAGGAATCATTTTCACAACAAGGCATCATCTGCCAAGCCTTTTCCCAACTATGTTGGAGTCAGCTGCCGGTCTAACCGGATGCAGCTAAATACCAGTATTTTGCATGGAGCGACTGTATATCTGGGTGAGACCTGTAACGTCTATCAAAGATGTACAAATGACAGCCAGGACAAACGGCTTAACGTGCTCTCCGAGGCATGGAGGAAACCAAACACTCGATATGTAACGGGTGGTCACCAATCCACAGACCTACCTAGTCAAGCACGGCTTCACCTTAAGATCACCCCGAGTGGCTGTTATTATTCCGATATGAGCCTCTGATCATTTTGATTACAAGTACATATTTACAGATGAAGACAAGAAGTTGTGCAAGAACGTGAGACGCGTACATCGCGCGTCATTTAGTAAGATGCGCGCCTGTCGACTGTTCTACGTAGACGTGTGTCTACTACTACACCTGGCGGAACTTATCAGAAACTATTCCGTTGTGTTACTGCAGTTTGCATTTCTGTGAGCCTGGTACTATTATGACCACTAGTCTTTGTCATTCATTTGGAGCCTTCGATTCACGAAGAAAGGTTTTGTACAAGTATAATGTTAAAATAAACGTCAGTTTTGGCCACAAGCGTGTTTTTCATAATTTTTAACCGACTTCCAACCGACTTTGGGATATCACTGTTAGGCCGCTTTCCCACTATGTAGTGACGATTAATTTATCGTTGGTTTTTAATTGGTAAAAGTCATGGATGACAGTAATCGCGTCGTCCTATATGTGAACACCTCCATTTGAATACACAAGCCACGACACCTAAAACTACACGATTACCTATCTGTCGTCACGAAAGAGTGGGAACGCGACATTAGGGTAAGAGTGAATTCTATATTCGTTTTGTTATCCTAATCCTTACTTAATATTATAAATGAGAAAGTATGTTTGTTTGATTGTTACTTTTTCATGTCTAACCCACTGAACCGCTCATCCTGCAATTTTACATAATATGACGTTGTCAGGTGCACAGAAAGGACACAGGGTAGCTTTCATCCCAAAAAAAAGTACTATTCCCGAGGAAAACAACAATAACGTGAACGTAAAAAAACTGAAACCCGTTTCTACTAATTTATCAATAGGAGCACTCCTGTGAAGTTTCGAATAAAATAGTCTAACTAATCTTGTTTCCCCATACAAACTTTGGAGCCCCATTAAACCCCCTTAGGGGATGACACTTTATAGATGTCATAACCTTCCAATATATTAACATAAGCATTAAATATTCGTTTGACTTCACCTCCGTCTTCAATTCCTTGCGAATTCAATGCAAGGGTATTCCATAAAATTAATTTATCTTCCAAAAGTTTCAGGAGCCGAATGGCGTAAATGTAATTGAAATCAAAACTAACCAATGAGCAACAACTTAAGACGTAGTAGTAAGGCAAACCAAGTTTCAAACCACAACCGAGGAAAAGGACTACAAAGAAACTGCCGGCCATAATAACACTGTACCAATTCCAAAATTTGATGTGCTCGGATCGTTTGCTATCATTAAGGAACCTGTGAATGTTTTGAAAAATTAAAACAAATGAGATATAAACTTTAGTGCTGAAAATACCGCTGATGAAGTTCATTGCAAGTCCGATGCTGTAGTATCCGCAGTCAAACAAAGAGATGACGTACTGAACAAAAATATTATCTACCCTTTTTTCGACATGAAGAATATAAAGACGGTGAAATAACGCATAGATGAATATGCCAGTTCCGATCAACGACACAAAGTTGTGGATGATGCCAATTGGACCGATAAAATTGTTTTTGATGCGATATTTTGGGTTGAACATAATGATTTGCATCAGATTCAAAGGTAATAGCATCGACTGCACGTCTTTATCAACTATATTATTCAACAGAACACGATTTTTCCTGATGGCACTTTTCCCCGTCATTTCAATGGATCTTGTTTTTAGTAGCTTGGTTGAACTTGTACTGACAATAATAACATCGTTGGTGCTTTAATTACTTAAAATATAGCATTTAAATATTTTGAAGGTACTCTAAGTAATAATATAATTATGACATTTGATCAATAGTTAGTACCCTTATCATAATATATAATCGAGTTTGATATTTTTTTATTAATTGGTAAATATTTTTAAAGAGTTTCCCTACAACGTTAATATTATTTAGCCCGTATTGAAAAATGATGCTCGATTGAAATACCTGTCTATGGATAAAACCTAAATTCAAATATTTATCTACATAGAATTAACAGTCTCTGGGTGAAAGTAAAGTAGCTAGCGATCGCGATAGTGCAAAGACGTGATATGGGTATCAATAATTATCAAAAGACAATAAAACAGAAGAAAAATTTCGATATTTTTGGGTTCAGCAACCAACCATGAAAATATCAATCTTTAAATAAATTTTATAGCGTCGATATTATATAAAAACTTCTACGTCATCACAGATATCTGTGGTGGGCTATCTTTTGAAGATAATTAATAAATAACCCTAATATTATTATCATCTGTGGTATTCATAGTCGATTGTAATGTAAACGTCACACGACATGACAGTGACGGATAAAACGAATGTCAACGTCAAAAATTGAAATTGTCTGTCTCTTTGCACATAGTCTCTCTCTCTGATTCGCCGCCATCGCTGTAAGACGCACTCAATTGTTTTCTGTTTGCTATTATAAATAAATTCCTGTTTATCTTCGTAAATCTTGTTTGATTTATGCTCAAAACCCTTCACTATCACTGACGTGACAGCCTATCATGTAGAACCAAAGTTCTTTGACTATATAGCCAAAGAGGAATTACGTGATTTATTTGATGGGTGGAAAACATACAACGATCTCAAATCAGGAAGCTTGTCAGTGTCCTGACCCTCACGACCATATTCTGATCCTAACTTTTGTTTAAGCCATAGAACCAGGGATTAGTAAGAATTAAATACCCTCGGGAGCCGTCTTTTTTTTATCTTCTTCACCTGCTGATTAACCAGCCCGCTTAGCATGACCACCGTAGATACGAAAGTGAATCGACAAATCTTTTGTTCAACTGTCATTGAATCGAAAAAATGACATATAAACAAAAGATTTGTCGATTCTCTTTCGTTTCTACGGTGGTCATGCTACGCGGGCTGGAGTGGCTGTGTCTTTACAGCACACAGCCCAAATTTGATACAGCAAGTTATTTCATTCGACGTGTTTGACTTAAATGGCGAACCTACCTACTACTTTTGAGGAGCACGTAATTGATACCAGTTACCATGTTCCTGTCTGATCCTGTTGAGAAAGCGGTTATGTCATAGATGAGAGTGATTCAGCATTTATGGTGTTTTAAAAAAGGCTTTATTCGTTCCTGCGTATATTACAGAAACCTCTGATGTGATAACCAAAACCTATGTGTGCCAAATGCCGCTTACAGACAAGCTTATACAGTCTAATAGGCGCATTGCAATTATGCAACGCGCAAAACTACCTAATTTATCGAACTCGTTAGGTAGGTTTTTGGAATGTGTTTCACAAGTACAAAACGACTTTTTAACGCTATTCGGTTTCGGCATGCTGGTTTTCATGGATGTGTTTGGTTTGAAAAAAGGCTCCCACTTCACCTTCCAACATGATTAAAATGAACAATGCTACATATAAAATAAAGAGCACCATAGAAAACCAGAGCTGCCTCTGGACTCATCGCACCGTCTTGCGGTCGCCGGACCCCGGATCACCTATGCCACTGGTGGAAGCAGGTGCGTCAATCTTGAGCAACGATTATTTTTCCCAACCGTCACGTCGGCTGAGAGACAGGTCACCAAGAAAGGTCCTCGTTGCCGGTAGTTATGAGCAGCGCATTGCATAAAATTAGTCTAAAAACGAGCTTTAGTCCATAAATGCATAATACATCTACAGAGGGGGCAACTAACCTTACTGCGAAGTGTTGTAGGATACTGTTTCTGTTCCAAGAACAAGAATGTCTTACGCCAACGTCTGCCAGATTACGTGCGGGTCATCCAGCGCAATCACAGGTTGGCCGATGCCGCACTTGACATCGTTCAAAGGTACTGAGCAACCATATCGTCTTGACTTCGCCACAAACTGGTTCAAGCAGTAACTATTGATGTCTCGGCCCAGGCCAAAAATGTCGTTGAAGAGGAAGAATTTGCCACAGTAAGAAGCCAGTGCAATGTCCGACTGAGGAGCCCACTAAGAGCGAAGGTATCGATCAGCTTCTAACGAATTTTACCACGACACGTATGATGCGCTTCTAAGGCGGTCATTCTCATGACCCGCGGCACAAACAATTATTTTGTCTGTGCATCACCCAACAGATAACTAGTTGAAAATTTATATAGGATAAAGTTGGCTTCTGGACATTTGTGTGCTTCAAATATACGTTCAGTAATTGGTGATCTAAAGCCGCGTTGAGACAATCAGAGTATGCTCGGACCGATCCGATTATCGGCCACAATACGATTTGCGTCCGAGTAGGTATCCAATTCCACTCGATCCAAGGATACTCTAAGCGTGTCAATGCGGCTTAATAGCCAATTTCACTAAGTCACAACGCAATTAGACAATAAAACAACGTCAAAAAACGTAAAGTAAAAAAAACGCAAGTCAAGCTAAATTATATTCATTTTCAAAACGAAAAGGTCAAAAACAGGCCTCAAAACATCTAAATACTTATTACAGAAACGCAAACTGCAACAGTACTATAATATGTATAAGTGGTGACAAGGTCGCAGAAATGTAACAGTGTTGCTGCGTCTACGACAAATACTCAAGACGCACTGAGCTTCTCAAACTCCCTCTGTATGGTACGATTCAAGTTTTTCCAAACCCTTTTTGATGGCGCGGGCGCTGAAATCAAGAAACGATCGTTGAACTACTACTATCCTTGAGTGACAATACATTCAAGCTTTCTTAGAAACGTTATTGTAAGTGAGCCCCTTCACCGGAGCATCATTGACCATCATATTATTATAATAAAGAAGTCTCTCTTACTTACACTCTTGTGATAATTTCAAAATTACATTAGTACGAGCTGTTGTGATTTCTCTGTAAAATCCATCACAAACAATACATAATTTCGTTTCCACAAAGAATGTTCTGGATAGCAACAGCATCATACCAACGGCGTGGCTTAGAATCATGTTGTTATCCTCCTACAATTGTATGAATTAAAATTAACACATCGTGCGGAAAAATTTGAGTGTGAATGTCAATGGCAGCATACACGAAAGATATTATAAAGATGACATACTAATGACAAAATTTAATACCGAGATGACGGCTGAAAACAATGTATATGTAATAGTCAAACTTCGAAGCTCCGGTGCTTCTAGATTTAGCTAGCCTAACTTCAGGTTTGTCTTAGTCAAAGTCTAAACCAATAGCGTGTTTCGGCCTTTGACTAACGAATTTATGTCTAGTCCTAGGAGAGGCAAACTGAGACAGTCCAACGTCGACACTCAATACGATTAAATCGGAGTTTAGCCGTTAAGTAACTTGATCTAAAATTCAAGGTAAATATCAATATTTTTCAATAAGGCGTAGTCGACGAAGCCCCGCCGCTGCTTTCATTTCTGTTTGCAGAGTTTAAAGTAACCTAACATGAAGGGGATGGAGGGGTCTTAGATCGCTTACATGGTCTCCTTTGAACCTAACCTGTCGGAGTTGGGGCACAAGTCCTGAGCTCGCTTTGCTCGCTCTTGCATGCTAAGTTTTTCTTGATTTATAAATCATCTACTCCGTATACCAAATTGCCAGCACCGTTTTCCGCTTTTTTCCAAGGTCAAAGCTATTATACAGCAATTTCATCAAACAGCGCTGATATCTTATTTGTAAAAAGTAAGGTACTTCTAGGTTTGCGTAAAATACATCAGTCAAAGGCAGAAATAGGAATCTCTAAAGAATCTATTCTTGGGTTTGATAAAAGGCGTTCATTAAACCTAGGATAAACCAAACATTCCGCGAAGAGGCTGCCATGTCGATCTTTGACTATAACATCATCATCTGCCTAACCTTTTCCTAACTATGTTGGGGTCGGCTTCCAGTCTAACCGGATGCAGCTGAACACCAGTATCTTACATAGAGCGACTGCCTATCTGACCTCCACAACCCTGTTAGTACTAGGTAATACGATACTTCTTGGAAAGACTGGTTGTCAGACTATTTGGGCCTATTTGGGTTCTATTAATACCATTATATTAACCATAATTTCCATTACTTGAATTTCAGTACGAAGTTGAGACTTTTTTATTGGTCATCATCCTGTGGGTGACAAAGAATGTTGGTTTCGTCAGTGTGTTCAACACTCAGTGCGAGTTTTTCTACATGACAGTCTCTGATGCTGACGCTACTTGCTGTCGAATGCTGAGAAGTTTGCAAAGTACTGGTAAGACTGTACATATAATATCTACCTAGCCTTTTCCCAAATTTCGGGGTCGGCTTCCAATCTTACCGGAAGCAGATGCATACCAGTATGACTGCCGGAACCCCATGGTAAGACTGGTTGTCAGACATTCGGGTCATTGATTATCTGTAACGACTGTTAAAGATCTACAAATGACAGCCGGGACCAACGGCTTAGCGTGCTTTCTGAGGCACGGAGGAAACTCGGTATGTAATGATGGTCACTCATCCACAATCCGACCTTGCCAAGCACGGCTTAACCTTTTTTTTTTCTGATGGGAAATCATCAAATGACTCCTCCCGCTCTGGGTGGAGCAGGAGGGAGTGTCAGACTTTTACTGACTAAAACCCATCCATGTTCCTTCATCGCCCTTGTTCCGGGGCCACGGTATCTCTTTCAAACAGTCCCGCAACCCCGGTAGGCATCGGTCCTTACGGACCCCTTCCTTTTTGCTGACTCTCTTTGAGGCGCGCGTGGAACACGAACGCGCCGTCGACACGCCTGTCGTCATGAGACGAACGGACCGCGAGCTAGCCCATAGCCCACCGTCCAGGCTCGAGCACGGCTTAACCTTAAAGATTGACCCGTGCAGCCGTTGTTACAGCTATGAGGTCCTCACACAGTAAGACTATATACAAAGTCACGAACGTTAGAGCAAAATATATACCAGATGACTTTTTATCACTTTCCAAATAAAATGGGTATATTAAACGTGAACGGATTTTTTTTTCATTTTTCGGGTCAAAGTTAATACATTTTCACATGTTTTTAGTATTAGATTTTTACTTTTAAAATCTCCACGACCCTCGCGCTGTTCAATTCATCCATCAGCACAATGTTTTGTGTACGTTACATTGAGTCTGAGTGAGTGAGAAAAAGTCTTTTCCCAGCAAAACTTGCGTAAAGTAACTTAGTTTGATGTATGTACAAAATGCTTGGTTGACGGCTTCGTAAAGGATCCATTTACACCCTGATTATCTTACGCTATTTGTTCTACAGTTGTTTCTTTTCCAGTGGAAGCTAAAAGGCTTTGCAAGAACGTACAGCGACTGAAACGGGCAGCCTTCCACAAGATGACCGCTTGTCGGATCTTTACGATCGATGGATGTCTGCCTCAGAAGTTCAATAGTCTTATGGTGGAGTACACTGTTGTGATACTGCAGTTCGCTATTCTGTCTTGGATGAACAAAAATAAATTATAAATTAATTAATATTGAAAATAATGTTTTCTACGTTGAAAATTTATTTCCATGCTGCTAGGTTATATAAAATACATCTCAGTCTAGTCAAAGTAAGATTATATTACCCTTAACAATGATGGAAAAGCCAAAGATGATTTACTTTTTTTTATAAGCCTATATTGTCCAACTGTTGGGTAAAGTCCTCCCCAATGGTTTTGGGGGATTTACCTTTGCTGGCAGAAATATAGAACGCTTCGAAAACGATTATACACAAAGACAACATGGTTATTTATGTTTTGATGAACGATTAAGATTACGAAAACACATTACTCACATACTATACATTCATCAATACTAATTTACTCAGCGAAAAGAATGTCTCGCCTCTGGCAGATCTCCCATGGGTGGTTACAAGGTTGTGCTTTTCAGCAGCTTGCACAACTGACATCTATGGACCACTGATTGCACGGCGTTCCTCAATTCGAGGATTCAGTACGGCTGCCGCAGTTCATTAATTACAGGTTCTGTATTGGCGTGAGCAAACTTGACGTGATAATGGCTGATCATACGTACTACGTACGGCTGGCTCCTTGCCACCTTGAATAATGGGCTGCCGATCGGAAACAGCAGAAGTTCTTCCTGTGAGATGTAAAGTCCGTGTCTGAGGTTTGAGGACAAAATGGCTAAACGACTTTTCTTGGGAACGGGCTGCCCACGTGTCAAACGAAGAAGTTCTTCTCCGAAGGCGCTAATTTAGCTCCACCCCAAAATGTTATTAATTAATTATAAAACGTCATCTACGGCACTGCTTGCAAAATCAAAAATCAAAATCAAAGCATTTATTTCAAGTAAGCCAGTTACAGGCACTTTTGAATTGTCGAAACAAAGATGAAAATTAAATGTAGCTACAGTCCCAGTCACAAGACATAAAAACTGTGAAAGTACTGTAGTTGCCCATTCCCTAGCGTAGATCTCTATGGAGAAGAATGGGCAAGAAACTCCATGGACACTCTTTTAAATCAGAATATTGTTACAAAATCTTGGTTACATCATTCACGTTGAGATGGTATATTATGTGAGAACAATGTAGCAAGATGTGCACGGTAAAAGTGTCCACAGCAAAAAAACACAAACAAAAAAAAAATACAATTCAAAATAATTCATTCAAATAAGCCATGGCAACCAAGAGATGACCAGTCACAACTGACAGCGCCCGTTCACGGACATGACGCATGGATCAGCACCATTCAACTCAACCATTTTGAAGGGAACTAAATGATCCGACACATGCGCCACCATCAGCGAGACAATAGAGTGAGCATGACATACTCCAAACCGCCAGGGCACATTCAAGTCAAAAAAAAGACGTAGGTTTCCAGTGAATGATAGCTTTCTAGTACATAGTACTCACACAATATGGGCTATGCATTTATATAATACTAAAGAGATTGATTCTATACAATGCAAAGATAGTTGTACAATCTTCAGCAGCTCCAACAATACAATTTAATGCTATCAATTTATGCGCCCCTGTCCATGTGGAGCAGGACCAGCATTGAGCCAAGCATTTTTATCATCGATATAATCGCTCAACTTGTAATATGCTTGCTTACATAGTGTGCGTTTAATGCATGTTTTAAATTTCGTCTCATTCAGTTCAAGAATACTTTGTGGAATTTTATTATAGCATCTCAAACAGTACCCCATGAAAGATGAGTCTACTTTAGCGAGTCTGAAACCTGGCTGAACTAGTTGGTCCCTATTTCTAGTACTGTAATTATGTCTGTCACCCCTTTTACCAAAAAGGTGCAGATTTTTTCTGACGTACATTATGTTTTCGTAGATGTATTGACAATGTACCGTCATGATGCCAATATCCTTAAACAGTTCCCTTAGAGAATCGCGCCTACGAAGATTATATATGGCTCTGATGGCTCTTTTCTGCAGAATAAATATAGACTCAATATCAGCAGCCCGTCCCCACAGCAAAATGCCATAAGACATTATACTATGAAAGTAACTAAAATAAACCAGTCTAGCGGTATCTACATCAGTATACTGACGGATTTTTCTAATGGCAAAGGCTGCTGAACTTAGCCGCCCCGCAAGAGATGTCAAATGAGAACCCCATTGTAGCCTTGAATCAAGCGTAATCCCCAGGAAAACCGTTTTATCTACGAATTCAAGTTTCTCTTTATTCAATATTATATCACAATCACTACTTTTAACATTCGGTAAAGCAAATCTTATGCATTTGGTTTTTTTTTCATTTAATACCAAATTGTTTGCTGTGAACCAATTTTGGACCTGAAGTAGGGCATTATTCACGTCATCTAGATTTTGGGGCCGCCTATTTATCTTAAAAATTAGGGAAGTGTCATCAGCAAATAACACCATATTTTGAGGTTGGTTTTTCAGTAAATAGGGTAGATCATTTATATATACTAGAAAGAGGAAAGGACCCAATATTGAGCCTTGTGGAACCCCCATTTTTACTTTTAACCCCTGTGAATTAACACCATTTATTTGAACATGTTGTTGTCTATCATTCAAATAAGATTTTACCAAACTAAGTGCAAGTTTACCCAGTCCGTAATGCTCAAGTTTCAAAAGTAATGTGTCGTGATTTACGCAATCAAACGCTTTGGAGAGGTCACAAAAAATTCCTATGGCGTCTTGAGACTCTTCCCACGCAGTAAATATGTGCTTTAATAAGGTTACACCGGCGTCAGTTGTACAACGTCCCTTGGTGAAGCCATACTGTTGATCATGTAAGATTCTGTTGGTGTTAAAATGATAGAGCATTTGATTAAGCATTACTTTTTCAAAAACCTTGCTAAAAACTGGTAACACGGATACAGGTCTATAATTATTAGTATCTTTACTGTCCCCGGATTTGAAAAGAGGTATGACTTTACTGTATTTCATTAAATCAGGGAAAACTCCTTGGTCTACACATAAATTAAAAATTAAAGCTAAGTAAGGGGCTATAGTCTCAAGTATGGATGTACAAACTTTGACAGACATTCCCCATAGATCTTCGGTTAGTTTGATCTTTATTTGCCGGAAAGTTTTAATAACAATCATAGGGTTAATGTGTTTAAATTTAAATTCAACCAGGCAGCCAGACACATTCGCCTTTAATAAACCAATTGAGAGTTCAGGTGAGGAAATAAGAGCCTCCGTTGTTTTTTGTGGTATATCGGTAAAGAATTTTACAAATTCTTGAGCTACTTCCTGATTAGAGCTTTTAGGACCACATGCTGTATCTAATGTGTATGTGCACGATTTCATTGCCCTCGCCTGTCCACGTAAAATCCTGTCTGTCTGTATCGTTGCACATTACGGCAGAGCACGGCTACTGATACACCCAACGTTCGACTGACTGTACCCATAAGTTTAAAAAAAAGTCACTTTCATTTTGCTCACCTAATTTTGCCCGTGTGTGTAGTTTCAATATCTTTAATGGCTTCTAACTACATATTGAAAAACTTCAATAGCCAACTGTGTCATGTTTTTATTATTCAATATTTTTAAAAGCTCATTGGTAAATTTGCTGTTCTGCTCCTCTTTCGCTTTAAGGATCTCATAGCAAACGCTTACTACGATTTGCCTCCCTGGAACGCCGGCTGCGAGCTAGCCCTTGCCCCATTCTCTTTGGGGCGGTGCAACGTTTTCTTCCGTTGTCCCCTGTCAGACGTCACGGTATCATTTACTCTTTTCTCTTTCATATCATTCCTCACACAATCCATACATCTATTCCTTGGCTATCCTCTCCCGTTATTTGAAGCCGCGGGAATAAACTAGGCGCATTGTCACCTTTTTTTTTTTTTTCGGATGGGGAATCATCAAATAACCCCTCCCGCTCTGGGCGGAGCAGGAGGGAGTGTCAGACTTTTACTGACTAAAACCCATCCATGTTCCTTCATCGCCCTTTGTGTTCCGGGGCCACGGTATCTCTTTCGAATAGTCCCGCAACCCCGGCAGGCATCGGTCCTTACGGACCCCTTCCTTTTTGCTGACTCTCTTTGAAGCACGCGTGGAACACGAACGCGCCGTCGACACGGCCTGTCGTCATGAGATGGATGGACGGCGAGCTAGCCCATAGCTCACCGTCCACAGGCCCGCGCCTACGGTGGCCGGGGGCCACGTGGTGGTGGCCCCCGACGCCCGGGGCGTCTCCCGCGGCGGCCGGAACGTTGAGAGGTTCTCTCCCTCTCACGTTCCGCCACCTCCTTCTCTAGCATTACTGCTTCGCAGAAGGAGGTGACGGCGTCCCATTCCGTCTCGCTCCGGACCATGGCTTGCACCAGGGCCGGACGCGAGAGGTCGCCGCCGAGCGCATTGTCACCTTCGAATGTACTTATGAGCTTTTAAATAAAAAATCGACAGTTGTCTATGCTGATTGTTTTTAATAATTAGATGCCATTAAAGATATTAAAAATAATTTCAACGTTGTCATTGACCGACTTCTAGTCAGTTCAAAAGTGTTTGTAAATGGTTAAAATAAAATGTTTTGAAATCGAGTACATTAATCATTTAAAGAAAAGACTTATTTCAATAACCTCCATGGCAAACCAAGTGGAAAAATGAGGGATTTTCTTTTTAGCTCTTTCCTAGTCGCTGGATAGATGGCGCTAGGAGTAAGTATGATAATGCAAGGAACGGAACCTAAAAAAACTGATTTTAACAAAGCGCGAGAAATGTTGGTTATATTCGGAAGGTTAAGCAAATGAACGTGTCAGTCAACGAGAGTATGTGACGTGACACAATGTTTTTTTTTCAAGCGTTTTGGCTTTGGCACCAACTATCATAGTAAGTTCAACGCCATCTATAGAGTTCTTGGAAACTAAGTTTTTTTTAAAAACCTCAAAAGGAAAACTTCTCATTACAAAATTATCGAATATATTCTATCCTCTTCATTATTTAGCATTAGCTAATATTCTTTTTTGTGCAAAATATGAAATTCAAAACAATTTTATTTCTCCAATTGTAAAAAAGCCCATTGTTATGTTGATTTTTATTTTGACACTTAATGTTTTTGCGTGTACATATCGTGTGTTCATCTTGTAAAGGTTGGGTATTAGAGGATAATTAAACGCTCTGACTGCTGTATATCCAATGCCATTCTGGTTTATTATAACTTCTTCTCGTTTTGGAGTGTTAGAATTGCACATTGTAAAAGTTGTATGAAAGTTCTCGAACAAAGTTTAATAACTCAACGTACACTTAGAACGAAAGTCTGTACCACACACGAAGTGCGGCTGCATTGCGACCCGACACCCCATCACCAAACATGGCAGGGTCGCCATGTAAAGGTTGGGTATTAGAGGAGAATTAAACGCTCTGACTGCTGTATGATAACTGACTCATTTAATAGTAATTATTGGCATTTAAGTACACGTGTAACATACATAGGTATAGACAAACATAGAACATAGCTTATACACTACAATCTTTAGTGGCAATAGTTTTGGGGGTATTATGTTTCTCTGGTTAAGTTTTGGCTATTGCGTCTTCGTTTGCACTGGTTTTTAGGGTTCCGTACCCAAAGGGTAAAAACGGAACCCTATTACTAAGACTTCGCTGTCTGTTCGTCTGTTTGTCACCAGGCTGTATTAAAGGCTTTATTTAAGGGGGGCTCCCATACAACAAACGTGATTTTTAGGGTTTCGTACCCAAAGGGTAAAAACGGATGGTTACGCCAACATGGTGTTTGCGTGTAATACCTACGTATAAATAACTACGTATAATGCCTGACGTTGGACATTTGAACGAACTAGGTACGAAAACGGGATGGTTCGCCTGGTTGAAAGTGTCCAGCAGTCACTCCATGGGCTTTGTTCCTGCCGCGGCTAAAAGAGCACAACCAGTGTGAAGTTCCACTGGCCGCATTGCATTTCGTGACTATCTTCACGTAATAGCAAAAAAGTCAAGATGGCGTCTGCGCATAATCGCCGCCGCGTGTGCTGTCCGTTGACCATCCAAAAACTAAAAGGATCCATCTCTGGTATCATCTCAAATTATCGCTGAGATTGTCCAGGTTTCGCTATACATAAAACCCGCGGGTCCATCGGCCCATCGCATGTGCAATAACATTTTCAAACTATGAACTTCGGTGTGTGAAGTGGGCTTCGGCTTTGAGTGCAGTTGAAGCAGTCCCTCTGGAGCTGATCGCAGACGTGGCCAGCAAGGTAAGCCTCCCAAGTACCTACCTAGGGGTGTTTTCTAACTGTTCATCGTCAGGCTGTTCCATTTCTAGAATATTACATAAGTCGAATCAGCGACCTTCCATTTGTGAGGTTACCGCAGCGTATCGTTTTTTTTATCAACATTTTCATATTTTTAGAATCTAACGTAAAACTATACGCACCAACGGAACCCTATTACTAATACTTCGCTGTCTGTCCGTCTGTCTGTCACCAGGCTGTATCTCATGAACCGTGACAGCTAGCCAGTTTAAATTTTCACAGATGATGTATTTCTGTTGCTGCTATAACAACAAATACTAAAAACAGAACAAAATTAATATTTAAGGGTACCATATACCATACAACAAACGTGATTTTTAGGGTTACGTACCCAAAGGGTAAAAACGGAACCCTAAAACTAAGACTTCGCTGTCTGTCCGTCTGTCCGTCTGTCCATCTGTCCGTCTGTCTGTCACCAGGCTGTATCTCATGAACCGTGACAGCTAGACAGTTAAATTTTTAAAGATGATGTGTTTCTGTTGCCGCTAAAAACAGAATAAATCAATATTTAAGGGGGGCTCCCATACAACAAACGTGATTTTTTTGCCGTTTTGTCTAATGTATAGATAATGGTACGGAACCGTTCGTGCGCGAGTCCGACTCGCACTTGGCCGGTTTTTCTACTATAATGGTACGGAACCCTTTGTGCGCGAGTCCAACTCGCACTTGGCTGGTTTTTTAGTTATGTTCTTTATGGAATTTGTTAACCGTCATAGCAACTTCAAGCTCATTGTGATGATCCAAGTCATACATAATTGTTGTTAACAAAGTATTTGGATGAATGGATCACGAGTATTCAGACATTGAATGAAGATCAGGGGAACGCTATGAACGATAGTTATTGTACGCAATCATCTGAGACGTATTATAATATTTTGAGAACGTACAATTTGTACAAGAAGATTTTTCAAGTGGTGGTGAGTATTTTACTCACAACCGGTTTGTGCGTGTTTGAACAAATGTATGAACGTGGAAAATGAGAAAGGAGTAAGAAGAGGAACAGGCGATGTTCTGTAGCTTTTGGTTAGTCCCTTGGGAAAAAGGCGCGACAATATGTATGTATGGTTTGTATTTGAATCTAGTGACCGTGAGTGTCGTGTATAAATATGAATAGAATGGTGTCGATTATGTTGTGCACAAACTAAACTTAATTTATGCTATTTCTATCTTTTACTAAAAGGCAGTGCGAGAAAAGGACGGCTATAGCTATGAACTAAGTGAGAGATTTCAAACTAGTTTATGCCTTGCGCTTCACTGTATTTTTAGTCGACATGCTTTTACGTGCACCCTTCATTTGTATGGAAATATTAGTTCCAATTAAATTTGACAGCTCTAAATTACGACCGTCTGTTTCTCGTTTTGTTAGAGAAAAAAAGATAGCAATAGCCTAAAATAAGATTAGTTTGTGCACAACAGAATCGACACCAGTGTTGTACAGGGGCAGATCCCAATCCGAACAGTACCCATCAAATGTTTTTTTAGTAGAGGTTTTATAGTATGCTGTGGACACATGTTGCCGTACCTTATTTTACTGTGAGACCAGCTTACAAATGCTTAAAATTCAAATAGATCCTTTCGGAACGGTAATAGACAGCCTATTTTAGTTTATTCTCTTTAAAATTTTCGAACTCGTGGCTAAATAGCAACAGCCGCATGGATCAATCTCCTAGCAGCGTTTGCCTGGGTCGGTCTGTGGATGAGAGATCATCCATTACATACCTAAATTCCTCGGTGCTTCGAAAAGCACGTTAAGCCATTAGACCCAGCTGTCATTGTAGATCATTGACAGTCGTAACAGGTACTCAGTGAACCCGAAAGTCTGTCAACCAGTTTTACTAAGGGATATCGCATTACACAGTACTAAGAACGTTGTGGATTTCAGATTGGCAGTCACTTCATGTAAAATACTGGTATTATTATGTCTTGTACGATTTCATCGCCACTGTTTTGTTTTTTCAGATTACTCTCATCATGGTGACCTCTTTAAATCTCATGAAGAATACGGTCCTGTTGATTATACACAACGTTTGTTGCGAGAAGTATTAAACGACATCGACAGTCGAGGAAGTTTAGTCGGCGAGTATTTTGCTAATGAAAACACCGGATTGTATGAGTGAGTTGAAACTAACAACAGTTATGAGTTTTCTAGGATGTTACCGATTTTTTTATGATGAAACCTTTACTAAAAATTTACTAGTTTGATTTAATGTATAAATAGTAATAAATAGATTGTGGTGTTCAAATAGGCAAGTTGCTCTTTGTAAAATATTGGTAAACAGCTGCATCGGCTCAGATTCATAGCTGACCCTAAGTAACCCCAAACCCCAATAGTAGAGAAAAGGCTAGGTAGATGATGTTCCATCTACGTATACATTCCTTTTTAGGGTTCCGTACCCAAAGGGTAAAAACGGAACCCTATTACTAAGACTTCGCTGTCTGTCCGTCTGTCCGTCTGTCCGTCTGTCTATCACCAGGCTGTATCTCATGAACCGTGACAGCTAGACAGTTGAAATTTTCACAGATGATGTATTTCTGTTGCCGCTATAACAACAAATACTAAAAACAGAATTAAATCAATATTTAAGGGGGGCTCCCATCATGCGCGTGAGAGCCCTCACGACGGGGGATGCGGTTTCCAGGGGTGGGGTTGTCTTGGCGGTGTCTCTCGACATCGCCAACGCCTTCAACTCCATGCCCTGGAGCTGCATTAGGGAGGCACTCCGGTATCACCGGGTACCGACCTACCTCCGTCGAGTGGTCGGGGACTATCTGACGGACAGAGCCGTCATCTACCCCGGTCGCAGCGGAGAATGGAACCGGCGAGAGATGTCGTGCGGTGTTCCGCAGGGATCGGTCCTAGGGCCGTCCTTGTGGAACATCGGTTACGACTGGGTGCTGCGCGCCGACCTCCCTAGTGGTGTCAGCGTAGTTTGCTACGCTGACGACACGCTGGTGCTGGCCCAGGGGAGGTCGCACGAGGCGGCGGCCGAAGTGATGACACGCGGGGTTGCGACAGTCGTTGAGAGGATCCGGCAACTGGGTCTCGAGGTGGCATTGCACAAGTCCGAGGCCATGTGCTTTCATGGGCCTCGGAATGCGCCACCTCCGGGATCCTTACTCACGGTAGGAGGGGTATCCATCGGTGTCGAGTCGACTTTGAAGTACCTAGGACTCGTCCTCGACAGCCGGTGGAACTTCGTGGAGCACTTCCGACGTTTGGCCCCCAAACTGGAACGGACTGGGGCTGCCTTCAGGCGGCTCCTGCCCAACCTGGGGGGGCCGAACGCCTCCTGCCGGAGGCTCTACGCGGGAGTCGTGCGGTCCATGGCCCTTTACGGGGCCCCGGTGTGGGCGCGTTCTTTGAGGCGGCGTGCCGCCCACTACCTGAACGCGCCCCAACAGGTAGTAGCCGTAAGGCTGGCCCGGGGCTACCGCACGATTGCCCGCGAGGCGGCGAGCCTCCTTGCCGGATTGCCGCCATGGGATCTGGAGGCGATAGTCCTCGCGCGCCTGCATGAATGGCGCGCGGAGGCGCTACGCCGGGGGGAAACTCCGCTGCAGCGACAAATTGTCGCTCAGCGGACAGACTTCCGGCGGGATCTCATGGCGACATGGAGAGAGCGACTGTCGCAACCCCGTGCAGGGCACGCCACAATAGTGGCGATAAGTCCCCTCTTTGAGGAGTGGCTTGAGAGACGCCACGGCGTCCTCACCTTCCGCCTGACGCAGGTCCTCACCGGACACGGAGTGTTCGGGAGGTTCCTGCACCGAATCGGGCGGGAGGAAACGCCCGGGTGCTTCCATTGTGAGGATCGACCGGAGGACACGGTGGAACACACGGTGGAGGTGTGCCCCGCGTGGGCGGAGCACCGCCGTGTCCTCGAAGCGGCGATCGGCGGCGGCGACCTCTCGCGTCCGGCCCTGGTGCAAGCCATGGTCCGGAGCGAGACGGAATGGGACGCCGTCACCTCCTTCTGCGAAGCAGTAATGCTAGAGAAGGAGGTGGCGGAACGTGAGAGGGAGAGAACCTCTCAACGTTCCGGCCGCCGCGGGAGACGCCCCGGGCGTCGGGGGCCACCACCACGTAGCCCCCGGCCACCGTAGGCGCGGGCCTGTGGACGGTGAGCTATGGGCTAGCTCGCCGTCCGTCCGTCTCATGACGACAGGCCGTGTCGACGGCGCGTTCGTGTTCCACGCGCGCCTCAAAGAGAGTCAGCAAAAAGGAAGGGGTCCGTAAGGACTGATGCCTGCCGGGGTTGCGGGACTATTCGAAAGAGATACCGTGGCCCCGGAACACAAAGGGCGATGAAGGAACATGGATGGGTTTTAGTCAGTAAAAGTCTGACACTCCCTCCTGCTCCGCCCAGAGCAGGAGGGGTTATTTGATGATTTCCCATCCGAAAAAAAAAAAAAAAAAAAAAAAAAAGGGGGGCTCCCATACAACAAACGTGATTTTTTTGCAGTTTTGTCTATTGTTTTTAAATAATGGTACGGGACCCTTCGTGCGCGAGTCCGACTCGCACTTGGCCGGTTTTTATATTTTTTATTGTCTTTCAGAGAGAACTGGCACTAATCTACCTAGCCTTTTAACCAATTTAATATTAAAAAAAACTATGGTAAGTTCCGTTTTCGGAATACCACTATTTGATTTAATAAAAAACCGGCCAAGTGCGAGTCAGACTCGCGCACAAAGGGTTCCGTACCAATTATTATAAAAAAATCACGTTTGTTGTATGGGAGCCCCCCTTAAATATTAATTTTATTCTGTTTTTAGTATTTGTTGTTATAGCGGCAACAGAAATACATCATCTGTGAAAATTTCAACTGTCTAGCTGTCACGGTTCATGAGATACAGCCTGGTGACAGACAGACGGACAGACGGACAGACAGACGGACAGACAGCGAAGTCTTAGTAATAGGGTTCCGTTTTTACCCTTTGGGTACGGGACCCTAAAAATTATGTAACCATAACTATCTCATTAAATTATTTTTTCTTACATTTAATCAAAAACATCTTTGCAAGAGAGTGCTCCAGACAAGTCGAACGTTCAGTACGATGACTGCGTGTAGACTGTTCTAAGTGGACGCTACACTACCAATATGTTTGGTGGGACTTATTAATAGCTATGTTATCGTACTGCCGCAGTTTGCCTTTTTGTAGAAGTGTCACTTTTAATCGGTTTTAAGAAAACTTATTAAATTCTTTGCAATCAACACATGCCAGTGAGTTTTCTTTTAATGGAAGACTTCCCTTCCTGTGTTCCTTAATTTTAAATTAAAACCTGTTTTTATTTAAGAATTATATTTTATAAATGATATGATAGCAATTTGAAGCGTCAGACACATGTACTGCAGTATCAGATTATTAAACTCCTGGGGTAGACGCCCGTCTACCGTGAACAGCCGACAAGCTGTCATCTTTTGGAAGTCTGCTCGGGACACGCGCAGCACGTTCTTGCAAAGTCTCTTAGCTTCAACTGAAATAGAAAACATAGAACGATTGTAATTCGAGATATAAATAAATGTGTATACGTAGTAAAATTAGCTTAAAAAAAAGTTATGTTTGTAAGTCACAAACAAAAAACGATATTTATTTTTACATGACTTTTTGTTACTCTTGATGCTAATGAGATTAATAAAAATGCATCTAAGTAAAGCTAAAGAATGTTGAAAAAGCCGTGTCAAAATAAAAAGGAATTTATTTAGAACGGTTCCTATACAATTTTCAAGAATCTATAACTCGAAAATTATCAGGAGTCGCGGAACATATATGTGGTATTTTCGGATACCCCTGGGAGTGTGGAGTCTAATATTTTTTTTTGACGTCACTTTTTGGACCATTTTGTACGAGTCTTAAAATCAACTTACTTCCAGAAAAAAAAATCTTTGGGATAAAAACGACTACCAAACTACCTACAAACAATACAAAGTCAGAAATAAAATCATGTTGACTGAATCTTAAGTTAAAAGAACTTGTCTTACCAGTACTTTGCAGACTCCTCAGCAATCGACAGCAAACAGCATCAGCCTCAGAGACAGACGCGTAGAATTTCTCGCAATACCTACTGAACATACCGACGAAACCAACATTCTTCAATACATTTACTTTGACGCTATCCCCGTTCATCATGTTTATGATGAACGTGTCGCCCTGAGTACTGGCTATTGAGTCATAGAATGACTGGTAATCTTTAACACCCTGCACATTTATTGGGGGTGGCTTTGGTGTTTTTTTGGGATTTATGTTCCCTTGTTCTTTATTAACATTGTATTGGGAGGGGGGAGTCAGCGTATGGTTCAGTTTCCGTTTTTTTTCTTTTATTTTCTATCATAATCCACTCCGTTTCTCTGGCTAGTTCCTCCTCATCCGTCTCATATTCTATAGGTTTGGGTAAACTTTCTTTGTTAGCCTTTACAGTGGCCTTATTTTTCGCTTGATCACTTTGGTGTTTCAAAATTTCCCGTAGGTTTTCCATTTCGGTTTTTAGCTCCGTTACTTGACATTGTAATTCTTGTCGTTTTGCTTTTTCTTCGCTGTAGTAATTAAACAGCATAAAAATACATAGTACATGAAAATATTTAAAACTAGCTGTGCCCGGCGTCGATGATGCGTTGTAAAAATGCGCCTTTTCCTACTACCTACCTACCTACTACCGACCGCCGACCTACCTACCTACCTACGTACTACCTACCATCTACCTACTACCTACTTACTTCCTATCTACTACCAACAGTACCTACCTGCCCACTACCTACTTACCTACTACCTACCAACCACCTACCTACTGCCTACCCCCTATTTTTTATCTTTTATACAAACCTTGACCTATTGTTGAGTTTTAGCGAGACTAACGAACAGCAATTCATTTTAATTTTTATATTATTATATAGATTTCTTTTATAAATTTGTTTTATTTGACACCCTAGGTTCTTTTTATGCAAATCTATATTTGAAGTAAATAACCGTAGTTGAAATTGAAATACTTACCTCAAATACAATTATATAAAAAAAAAACAATCATACAAAAACATAAACAAATCAAAATTTTATCTTTACAGTAAGTTCTCAAACCTGCGAACTGGCTGTTTATTTTCAATTAATTATTCCAACTGCCCAATTATGACTAAGTACCTATTTTATATTCTAATATTTAATAGACAATTATTTTATATCTTATCTATTAAGCTCCAATTTATCGCTACTACGAGTAACAAATTTTGATCATAAAAAATTATTTCATGAAAGTCAAGTAATATTACATAACCTACTGCATATTTCTATACTATGTCGCCGCTCGGAGTCATGCGAGTTCTCTGACGCGCTGTGTCCACGCGAAGTATTTCGCGCGGAGCCTACAGCGCTAAATGCCTACTTTTGCAAAACTACCTAGCCTTAAGTGGTGGTTTATTTTTATAATGGGTGTAACAGTACCCTTTACGAAGCCGAAAGGCACTTGTATTTCCTGTCATTGCGATCATTTTTTTTTTGTTCTACACCATATCTGGGAAACGGCGATATTGGGAGTGAAAGTTCTAACTTTTTTAAATCATTCAATCTAATCTATATAATGCATTTATCAGCGAAATGTTTTGAGTTCGTTACATTGACACCGTAAAACGTGATTAATTTTCACCCCAAAAAAGACACTCATTTCCCAGCAATATTTTTTGGCGTACAGTTACTTAGTTTGATGTTCAGAATGCTTGGTTGACGGCTTCGTGAAGGGTCCGCTTACGCCTTGACATTTTCAGAGTGGTCACACGCTCTGAAAATGTTCATGTTATTTCGAAAAAAGAAATACATTATTAGTATTTTCAGGTGTTATATCGTACATTCGTCGCATTTCAACGCGCTTTATGCTATGTCAACTTTATGGTATATGAGATGAACAAATTTACTGATATGGGAATTAATGTAAGCCAAAAATGTTTAATGTCCTTGGATTGACCTATGTGCGAAGTTATACTGGTTTTGCCTAATTATTTTATTTTTCAGGTTTTTTCGGAGTCTTGGTATTATTTTATATCTCACGAAGGATCTAGTATTAGTAATTACACATTGCATTTACTGCGATAAGTTCTATGCAACTGTTGAAGAAGCTGAGACAGCGTGTATACAGTTAATAAAGAACAGAAACTACAGAAGTGAGAATTTTAAAATCACTTCGTTAAACACTGTTTGTTGTTGCGCCTCCGGTATCTCGGTTCACTCGTACAAAGTGATGGCGAAATAGATCGCACAGAATTAACACGGGATGGATGAAATGGCGCAAGGTCTCGGGAACAATCTGCGACTCCCTCATTCCCCTTAAAGTTTAGGGCTAGATTTATAAAACAATGGATAGACCTGCTGTCTTGTATGGATCAGAATTTTGTGCCACAAAAGGGATGAATGAAAGGCATTAACATGTCGCTAAGATTAGAACGCTAGCACAACGCATACCCCTTATATGTGTAGTGTTACGCGAATGGATAAAATAAGGAATTTAATATATAAGAGGAATTCTAAAAGTGGCGCCGGTGACTGAAAAGTTTTGTGGTAATCGGTTGTCGTGGTATGGGCATGTGATGCGGAATAAAATTGAGGAAAGTTCTGATTATGAATGTGGATGGGCATCAGAGTAGAGGAAGACCAAAGAAACGATGGATGAACTGTGTAAAGGATGAAATGGCAAGAAAGTGTCTGATGAGATGACGAGTAAATAGAAAAGTATGAAAAAAAAAGACATGCTGCGCCGACCCCAAATGAATTGGGATAAAAGCAAGAGATAATGATATTATTTTTTTTAATTTAAAAGAATAGTTAGATTAAAATTATTAAAATTAATTTTATCTTTTAGAATGTCATGGTCGTCTCTGGAAGAACGTGCTACAGGCAAATCGAACGTTCAGAAAGATGACCGCCTGTGGCTTGTTCTATGTCGATGCGACGCTACCATTGAATCTGATGCAAGTTATCGCTCATTACGTCATTATGCACTTACAGTTCTATTTTCTTTGAAATAAATGGTTTGGTGTACACATGACTTTTTCTTACTTTTGTATCACCGGCTTGGTCGTCATCATCATCATCATCATTGTCAGCCTTGTTCCACCTAATGTTTTGTATGATGACAGCATGTCTAATGTATTAAAAAAATGTAAGGCATTTATGTATGCAGATGATACTTGCTTAGTTTATAGCCATAATAATATTGATTTAATACAGCGAGATATGCAAAACGATTTTGACAGAATAGTTCAGTGGGCACATGATAATGGCATTATAATTAATATCAGTAAAACTAAGTGCATGCTTATTATGTTATACTCGCCCATAAAAATAAAAATAACTCGTTGACAGGTGGTCAACGAGTTATTTTTATTTTTATGGTACGGCGAGTATAACATAATACACACACACACACACACACACACACACACAACATGACACACCATTGGACATTCGTACGAATGACCTTTCACTCCCACTGGAGTGAAAGGTCATTCGTACGAATGTCTGCATAACAACAAACTGGATTGTCATTGTTCATATTTAGAAACAGTTAAATCATACAAGTACCTAGGATTAGTCATAGATAACACATTCACTTAGAATCTGCATGTCAACGACGTTTGCAATAAGCTACGAGCCATTTTGGGTAAATTAAAGACTCTTATACATGCTGTCAACAGGAAAGTATTGTATACTTTATACTATGCACTGGCTGACTCAGTTATTGAGTATGGGTTGGGTGGATATGGCTTTACGTTCCCTACACATTTAAATAAAATCAAAATCTTGCAGACACGGTTACTTAAATTACTTGTAGATAAAAAAAAAAACGAAAAAAAGCTTAAATAAAAACTATGAAAAACTGTTTAAACTTTATAAAATACTTCCTGTCCATCCTCCTGTCATCATCAAAACTAAACTTAATATCTTGACTGAACAATTTAATAAGGAATATCACACGGAGGAACGTAAGCATATGTACCCAACTCGTTTATCTAAAAAGAAGACACTTAATTGCTGTTCCTAAAGTCACAAACTACTTTGGTAAGCGCACAAGAAAATATGTGGTACCGTCGTTAGTGAATGAGCTACCCCCACACCTGATATCGCATGTTAAATCTAAAAACCAGCTTAAAAATATTCTTAAAAAACATTACCTCTCATTGTGTCCATAGCTAATTTTGTAATAAGGACAATAGCATTATTTTTCATAGGTGTAAAATGTGTTTCCTTTTGTAAACTCACTTTCTTTTTTATATTATGTTTCTTTCTAATTAAAATCGTAATTTGTTATAATGATATTGTGAAACGAGAACATCTGCCGACAAACTGTCTTGCAGTTTGGCTGACTTTTTATATGTTATTGTTATACAGATTTTGAATAAATAAATAAATAAAAATAAATAGGTAAGTATATGATTTCTTCCTTCTATTCTTCTTCTGATACTTTCCGAGCACAGAGAGATCTCAATGTATAAAGGATGGTCTTTCATCCACAAACCGACCGCGCCAAAAGTTGCTTGATCTTGAAGATCTATACGAGCAGCTGTTATAATTTATTCATAAGCCCCCCCACACATTAATAATTATGAATTCAAACCTATCAATTTAATTTATTACTTTTTTGATAATCGAAGTTTAACCTAGACACAAATTATATTGATTGCTTTTTCTGTAGTCACACGATATCTAAGAATTAAATGACTGGAGTTTTCAACATGTTTTCATCGTTCAAAAACATACTGCTAAATAGAAATTCGGTCGTCACTTTATCCAATGAAGTATTTTTGAACAACGTAATTGAAAAAGATTTACAATCAGTACTATGGCCGTTGAATTTAATGCAAGCTCCTTTTTTGTGCGCAAAATATTCAGTCCGTAATAACCGTATCTTTCCCAATAGTTGCCTGTACAACTTGTTAGGAGTCATTTGCATGCTAACGTGGAGAATAATCAATTTGCACATATTAATAAAAAAAACTTTGTCTTTTGTCTGGTCCGATTTGACAGCTTTTCTTTATATGAGTATGTTTTGTGACAGCTTCTTCTACTCCGCTAGCTACATCCTAAACCACTGTATTAATATTATCAGGAGTGATCACAACATTTTGTTGATCTTAAAAATTCAGCACGTTCTGAAAGTCCTCAGTGTTAATAATACAAACCTAAGAAACTTGATCATTTGGAACTGGTTTTCCGTCATCTCTTTATACAGTTTCTTTGTATGTTACATTACCTATGTGTGTATTGAGTTTACTGTCGTCAATACTTTCGGAGTGATATCAACATTTGCTACTATATCTTTCGATATGAATATTATTTATGCCTTGCAACTTATGAGGTTACTGATAAAGACGCTTCAGATGTGGATTACGGAAGTCCAAGTACGAAGAAATGTAGGAACATATCTGGACAATGAATCCTTTTGGGATGTTATGTTCGAGTTGTACCAGAATATTTTGGAGGCCTATAAGATTATAGAGAAGTTATTCAAATTAATGGTGAGTATCAAAGAGACGAGTCGTTCTTGAATCCTGACTAATTGACCGGAGAAAACAAAACAAAGAGAAAATTAATTGTAGTTTGTAAATAAAAAGGGAAAAAAGGAAAAATATAAATGTGTAAGACTTTTTGATAAAAGTCTCCGGGCTTTCCCCACCGCAGAAAAAATTGACAGCAGTGGGACAGAAAAGCCAAATTTCTAAAAAAAAAAACAAAGAAGCGCGAAAGAATACATATTACCTAACATCAAGCCGGTGTACGTAATAGTACAACTTCATTTCGCCAGTTATGTTAAAGTCCCACGAAATAAGGGGGCGAGCTTACTATTGCCATCAATCGGGCACAGAACCAGACTCCATGGTTGCTACTGAGAGATTCCTGATGAGAAATCCAATAACTCTTTGCCGACCCGGGAAACGAACTCAGGATCTCTTGCTCAGCAGTCACGCTTGCAACCACTAGACGAACGAGACAGCCACAACAAGTATTCTCACCCGGTAGCGTATTGCCAAACTGTATGCTGACCCAGACCGGGGTGGCTCTGAGTTCGATCGCAGTTTGCCTTTATAGTTGAAGCGCAAACTCTACGTATACCTATTCAGAGAGTGTCTGAATCAAAATACATTTTGTTTTAAAATCATACGATTCCAGCGTCTGGTGTAGTATATAATATGACATCGTTATGGGTGGCATGGGCACCGGGCCGTAGGTTGACGAAGGAGGCGCGGGTTCACGAAAGTAGTTGATAATTAGGGTTTCTAGATCACAGGAGATCTAGAAACCCTAATTATCTATTCAAATATAACCTATTCATCTATTCAAATAATTTCATCATCATAATGTTAATCAATCATCTATTCAAAATAATGTTATTTCACTTATTCATATATATTTTATATTTCTAGACCAGAAGAGATCTCTTGTCCGTAGTAATATTTGTTGATCAAACGTCAAATACGACCTACATTTTACTGAATCTTGGTCTGTCCGTTTGTATGGTTGTGATAGTTTGATGAACGATGAAATGAGATGTGTTCAATATTTTCTGATCAGTCATATCTTGAGTAAATATTATCTCACCACTTGCATTTGTTGATGCTGTTCAAAGGGCGAGTAATCATGACGTCATTTCATGATAATGGTCATTGTTTTTAGAGTGGTTTCACCGAGACTCGTTAGCTCAGTCGGTAAGAGCGCCGCCGATTAACGATTCGGGGAAACGGAGGTCGGAGGTTCGATTCCTTCACGAGTCTCTTTTTTGTAGTTGTGTCAATTTTATCGAATAGTTTTATATTTTTGTTTCTCTAAAAAATAGACGTCTTGCTTTGTCGACATAATATTTTCCTTTAACAGCATTTAAATAAAAGCAATCAGGAAAGTTTTGAACATGCTGCAACCAAGGATCATCGTAAATTTCCCAATCTTCTATAACACCTCCACATGAGAAACAAGCTGCTTTATCATTTACACTATTTCCGCAATAAAAAAATCCAGCGTCAGC
Organism: Xestia xanthographa; assembly: GCA_905147715.2. NCBI lineage: Eukaryota > Metazoa > Arthropoda > Insecta > Lepidoptera > Noctuidae > Xestia > Xestia xanthographa. The sequence goes on from LR990644.1 coordinate 8,005,578, forward strand.
CATTTCCATCACTAATCTTCTCCTGGAATTTACCGTTGCCCAATAATGATTAAATGAAAATTCACGCATTTTATACGTGTTATACATGTCATAGCGCGGATTGTATTTATTTTGAGACATTTTCTGTTTACTCGCTCTCTACTTCTTGCTACAGATAATTATAAAAGCATAATGAGGCTGTATAGTTGTTGCTAGCAACTTATAAAGATTAATATGTAGGGGTTTGGGAGGGATTATTTATTATTTATTTATTTTATAAATTACATGTTCAAAAACACTTAAACAAAGCACACAATTAGACCTGATTGGAAACTGTAATCGTAAAAAATTAAACAAGGAAAATATTTATATCAAAATGTTATTATCTATAATACACCATCTCGTCCCCGTAGTTGGAAAATTAAATAACTCTGATTTTGTAGTTCTGAGATAAACGCGATTTAGTGTTTTTTTTATAGTTAATGTACATTTGTTAAAAAATGTGAGACAATTTCACTGTCGGTAATTTTATATTTTGTGGACCTGATTACTTTTTGCATTATGCTTTAACAAACTGAACTCTATCTTTAACTTTAACTAAATAACACATAAAAAATCAAGTTGTTTAATTTTGCCACAACTGTTATTTATAACGTAACTACAATTAGCTACTTATTTCGGCGGTTTATTTAGTTTTCCTACAAGCTAAATACATTTGGTAGAGTAAAATTTAGTGAAATAAATGCAGTTATTGAATTTATCGAACTCGAAATATTAAAATTTAGTGGCTTTGTACGTTATTATTACTTTGATATTTTTTTTTAACTATTATTGGTCTCATATAAAATAAAAGCTGTATTATGATATTAATAAAGTTATATTAAGGAAGAAATAGAAAAGTACAATAAAATTTAGAAAAAGTGTATTGTAATCAGAATAATTACTTATCTTACCACAAACTTAAAAAAACTAAACAAAATTACACCAATTATAACAAGTGAATCTGTGAGCGCCGCCACATCTTTTTGCTGTCGAGGTGTTGGCAACCTCGCTGACCCGCCGAGAAGGAAGCGATTCGGCGTGATGGCCTCGTCATCATCGCTGTCTACTGATACGTGCGTGAGCGGCCGGCTGTTTACAATGTACTCTGCCTCACACAACAAGGTGGACAACACCTCCTCGTGTGGATGTCTCTCGTGGAGGACGGCATACAGGGCGGACTACACACAGCGGACAAGGCACTCCCAGGCGCCCCCCTGAAGGGTGCTGATGGCGTTATGAAGCGCCACACGATGCCTCGGCGACTGGCCTCCCATTGGAAGGCGTCTCGGAGCTCCTTGTCGGCACCGTGCATGTTGGTGCCGTTGTCGGAGTGGATCTCGGTAGGGCAGCCTCGACGCATGGCGAACCGGCGCAACGCCAGTATAGCGGATTCTGCGCTGAGGCTGGCGGCGAACTCGAGGTAGACGGCTCTGGTGGTCAGACACGTGAATAGCGCTACATACCTTTTTTTGATGCTGACGACCAACGGTGACTGACAGCGGGCCGAAGTAGTCAAGCCCGTTGTAGGTGATGTGTCTGATGATATGCTAGGCGCGTCCTGGGGTGGTCGCCGGTCGCAGACACGGAGGGTTGTGCCTTGCGAATACGAGACTGTAGGCATTGTGCCAGTATCTTCTTCGTAGTCGGCCACATCCCGATAACCCAATAATGTAGTCGCACCTCGTTGATGGTGAGCTCTGTACCACTGTGCTGTAGGCTTCTGTGTCCAGTCTATATATAACTGGGTGATGCGATGGTCACCGTGTAGAATGGGTGGTTGCTTCGCATCGTCGGCTATTTCGTGGATGGTGGCGATACGACTTTTCAGCCGTATGACATTGTCTATTAATTCTATACGAAGCGGCCTCAGTCAACTGTCCTTTTCTATGGAATTCTGTTGCTGTAGATTTGATATTTCTTGAGAGAACGACTGTTGTTGTGAGACCTGTATGAGTAGTGTCTCTGTTTTTCGGAGAAGTTCTGCTTCAATAGTGTATTTCTCGACCCGACTGCCTCATGTCTTTGCCGTCATCTTGGGAAGGGGTTTGGTCGCTTTCTTCTGTTTTCTCCAGTCAGAATCCTTTCCTGTACTTTTCTGTGTACATTTGTAGAACGTTTTTCCGATTTCTTTTAACAGGGATATAGGAAGCGTAGGACGCTCACTGCAGCACGAAATAGTCACTCCCACTTCTTCACGATCTGGAATAACTTCTGTCAGAGAAGGGCTGTTGTTGCCTTTTCTATCAGTGACTGTGAGTGTTCTTTGTTGATTGGAGGTTTCTCTGTAGGCCACGTCGACGGTTTGTCGTACAGAAAACTAGGTCCACGGAACCACTCATGATGTGAGTCAAAGTGGTGTGGTACGTCGCGAGTGGCGCTGTCAGCTATGTTTATTTTCGTAGGTGCCCATCGTCAGTCTTCGACCTTGCTGTTTTCTTCTTTAGATGCTGTGCAATGGGCGACAAACGGTTTGTATACTCGCGATCCTCTTCGAATCCACGTGAGGACGGTTTTGCTGTCTGTCCAGTACGTCATTGATGCGAGTTTGATACCGTGTTCTTCTATGACGGCTGCTGTTATGCGGGTTCCCAATACCGCGGCCTGTAGCTCGAGGCGCGGTATTGACTGTAGTTTGATTGGTGCCACTTTCGCCTTTGCCATGACGAGAGTGACGTGCTGTTTACTGTCTGCTGTTGTCGATCGCCAGTGACAGCTGCTGCGTACGCCATATCGCTTGCGTCGGTGAAGACGTGGACTTCTGTTTCTGTAGCTTCACTGTATCTCGGATAGCATCTTGGTAAGTCGACGTTCTTGAGCTGTCGCAACTTCTCCACTAGGCGGACAGGTCTGGTTCGAGCGCTTAGTCCCAGTTGGTTCCTCGCCTCCAAGCCTCCTGGATAATCTGTTTGGCTCGAATAGTTACTGGAGAGAGCAGGGCTGTTTCTTTCCTCAGGTGTATTTTGTTTTATGGCAATTATAAACAACTTAATTTATTTAATTTTATTTGCCTAGCATCTTATAAATTAATCACTATCTAGTTGTAGAAGAAATAGATAACATCAAGTATTTATAAATTAGGTACGTTATAATCAGAATTATTAATAGCAGAATTAAATAAATAGAGTTATTTAGTTTTCCTAGAACTTAGTTGGTTTTGTGAATCAATTTTTAAGTTGAGGAAAAATTCAACAACTCATGTTATTTAATTTATTTGACATTCATCTTATCATTGACCACAGTTATTGATTTATTTACTGAGTTATTTAATTTTCCTTTAAAAAAATAGTGTTTGTTTGAAGATATTTATTATTCCATCTGTCCGACAAAAATGGCTATATTTTTGGAACGGATTAAGATACGAAAATGCCTGTAAGGCTCAAATATGTGGCATGTTTTAGGTGTTTTGAAAATAGGGAAAAGTGAAAATCGCCAAAATCGGACTTATTTAATTTTCCAAATACGGGGACGACTATTTAAATACACAACAATTGCATACACGAGCGTACAAATCGTAGCGGTTTTAAGCTTACAGTGTTATTAGATAAGATAGTTTTTATAGTTGATAGTTTTTCGCTCCGTATCTGTGGAATTTAGGTTTCGATGATTTTCTTGCGATTCCTCTCCCACCCGGCTGTTCATTAACCGGTTACGCGGACGACGGCCTGCTGCTCATTCAGTCGAGTACTCGGGCTGGACTCGAGAATTTAGCTGACACTTGCCTACGATTAATATCTCAGTGGGGCGATCGAAACCGTCTGACCTTTGCACCGCAAAAAACTTATCAACTAATTTTAAAAGGTAATCTTAAATCGTGGCCTAGTATTAAATTTAATAACGTTCCCGTGAAAAGAAAGCAGTCCGTGTGCTACCTTGGTTTGGTCTTAGAGAAGAATTTTTCATTCATAGATCATATAAAAACTGTCGGTGAAAAAGCTAAAAAGAACTTTTATGCCTTAACTAGAATATCCAAATCTACGTGGGGTCTGTCATTTCTAACTTTAAAGACCATTTATGGGGCTACCTATTTGGGGTGTATGTGCTACGGGGCACCTGTTTGGGCCGATAGGGCCACCATAGGAGCGGTACGACGTAAATTGCTTCAAAGCCAGCGTTTGGCTTTGATATTCTTATGCAAAGCGTATAGGACGGTTAGTACTGAAGCCTTACCGGTACTTGCAGGTGTACTTCCAGTCGATCTTGAAGTGCAGCGACGGGCTGCAATGTACTATAACGCGCGTGAGACCACGGACGCAGACTTTTTAACCCTACGTGACCGTGATAAGATTTCTAGATTATTCAAACCACAGACCGACGTCTGGGAGGAACTTTTGTCTGAATGGCAATGTAGGTGGGATAATTCCATCAAGGGCCGACACCTCCACCAGTTCTTTCCATCCGTTCGTGAACGGCTGGCCAGGACATGGCTGGAGGTTGATCACTGTGTTGCTCAATTTCTCACCGGTCATGGTAACTTTAAGAGTAAATTATTTTCCTTCAAGCTTGTTGACTCGCCTCTTTGTCAATGTTCCACATCTGACTGCGAATATGAACAATCAGCACATCATATTTTATGGGAGTGCAGTCTTTGGCAGAATGAACGCAATATTATGTTGGATAGTGTACAGGTTACATCCGGAGTTATTTACTACACAGACCTTGTAGAAACTAGAACAAATTTCCGTGCGCTCAAGCGTTTTTGCCATACCTATTATTGGAATCAAATATAACTGCTCACAACTTAGGACCCATTAATGTTAATACTTTATCCGTGGTGCTAGGCAACTGGGCCTATCCCAGTTGTGAACGTCCCTTTGTGCCTATTGGCCTTGTTTCTTTGTGTCTCCTGCTGATATGGAGGGAAGTGGAAATTACAGATTTTCCTACTCCTCCGCTATACTTTTCTGATTAATTTCGTTGCGGGATCCAAGACAGTTAAATTCATTCTCTGGGACTTCGTCGAGCTTCATTGTCTCGGCGCTTTTCTGGTGGTCGCCACTGTTGATTCTGGCTTTCAGGAGTTACAGTGGTTGGGAACAGTGTGGCGGGCTTGTCCCTTAAAAAAAAAAAAAAAAAAAAAGATAGTTTTTACCCATGGCTTCGCCCGCGTTAAAGTTTTAAATTCTCCCACGAGAACTTAATACTGAGATAAAAAGTCTTATGTCATATTCCAGGTTATGGTCTATCTGTGTGCCAAGTTTCATCGAAATCGGTTAAGTAGTTTTAGAGTTTATTCGTTACAAACATACAAAAATACAAATCTTTCCTCTATATAATATTAGTGTAGATTATTATATGTATAGATAATGTAGACGAATGATGAATATAGATACTTAAATAAACAATAGGGGAATTTCATATTTAGAAAAAAGTTTGAAGATTGTTGTTTTTGCTGAATGTTTTCGACGCCAGGTGAACGGTACAAACGCTGCGGTTTGCAGGCTCGCATGCAACTTCTAGACACCTGGAGGAATGGAGATATATCTCCATTCCTCCAGGTGTCTAGAAGTTGATGAAAACGTAAAACGTGTCAATGCTCACTAATTGTGGGTACCTACTAATAATCAGATCGATTAAGTAAATCTTATGTTTTATTCCAGCATAGAGGTACATCTAAGCTATTAAAAAATCAATAACAAAAAACTATTTATTTTTAATCTTTATAATAATAGCAGGTAAAACCAGGCTTAATAATTGTATGTCGATATTGATAAATTGTTATGATCCGTCTCCTTAAAAAGAATTCAGCTACGTTGCAAGTTCGCTAGCGCTGATATACTATTAACATACCATGATTTTGCTTGCCAAATCATCCGAATAAAATGTATGAAAACGATTACCGTGAACGAAATGACAGTAGTATTATTTTGTCGATATATATTTTCGATAAACAATGAAATGTTAGGCGTCGTAATGTCTGCGGTTTCAATTTCACCATAACATTTTTGTATAGATACTAACATCTAACAAAAATATACGATATTGAACTCTATGTATTAAAATAAATAATTAAATTAAAAAATATAAAAGGGGGTATAATAAATTGAAATCCATTTCATCTTTGCATCTGATGGTGAAGACTGACATAATTGCGGAATGTCGGTAAGTGTTTTTTAATATATTCACTAATAATTTAAATATGTATTAACAATAGTAGTAAGTAGCGTCACTGCATAATTTATTTACACATAATCCTTTATTTCAATCGTAACGTTTGTAGTGTAACTTAAATTAATATTGCATTGTTATTTCAGGACTCGGAAGATCTCTTCAATTTTGTACCCATGAATCAGCCAGTTCAACAAACCACCGGACAGAAGACGCTGGGTCTCGCTCGCAAGAGATCAAAAACAGATCAGACATTCTATCAATTTATAAAGAAGCCTGTTTCTCGCGGAACGAAAATAATAAAAATAGAAATCTATGATACAGACAGTTTTCAAAAATCCGAACAGCCGATGTGTAATTGTGAGGCTGATGTGTGTGTTCAGCTTTGTACGTTATTATTACTTTGATATTTTTTTTTAACTATTATTGGTCTCATATAAAATAAAAGCTGTATTATGATATTAATAAAGTTATATTAAGGAAGAAATAGAAAAGTACAATAAAATTTAGAAAAAGTGTATTGTAATCAGAATAATTACTTATCTTACCACAAACTTAAAAAAACTAAACAAAATTACACCAATTATAACAAGTGAATCTGTGAGCGCCGCCACATCTTTTTGCTGTCGAGGTGTTGGCAACCTCGCTGACCCGCCGAGAAGGAAGCGATTCGGCGTGATGGCCTCGTCATCATCGCTGTCTACTGATACGTGCGTGAGCGGCCGGCTGTTTACAATGTACTCTGCCTCACACAACAAGGTGGACAACACCTCCTCGTGTGGATGTCTCTCGTGGAGGACGGCATACAGGGCGGACTACACACAGCGGACAAGGCACTCCCAGGCGCCCCCCTGAAGGGTGCTGATGGCGTTATGAAGCGCCACACGATGCCTCGGCGACTGGCCTCCCATTGGAAGGCGTCTCGGAGCTCCTTGTCGGCACCGTGCATGTTGGTGCCGTTGTCGGAGTGGATCTCGGTAGGGCAGCCTCGACGCATGGCGAACCGGCGCAACGCCAGTATAGCGGATTCTGCGCTGAGGCTGGCGGCGAACTCGAGGTAGACGGCTCTGGTGGTCAGACACGTGAATAGCGCTACATACCTTTTTTTGATGCTGACGACCAACGGTGACTGACAGCGGGCCGAAGTAGTCAAGCCCGTTGTAGGTGATGTGTCTGATGATATGCTAGGCGCGTCCTGGGGTGGTCGCCGGTCGCAGACACGGAGGGTTGTGCCTTGCGAATACGAGACTGTAGGCATTGTGCCAGTATCTTCTTCGTAGTCGGCCACATCCCGATAACCCAATAATGTAGTCGCACCTCGTTGATGGTGAGCTCTGTACCACTGTGCTGTAGGCTTCTGTGTCCAGTCTATATATAACTGGGTGATGCGATGGTCACCGTGTAGAATGGGTGGTTGCTTCGCATCGTCGGCTATTTCGTGGATGGTGGCGATACGACTTTTCAGCCGTATGACATTGTCTATTAATTCTATACGAAGCGGCCTCAGTCAACTGTCCTTTTCTATGGAATTCTGTTGCTGTAGATTTGATATTTCTTGAGAGAACGACTGTTGTTGTGAGACCTGTATGAGTAGTGTCTCTGTTTTTCGGAGAAGTTCTGCTTCAATAGTGTATTTCTCGACCCGACTGCCTCATGTCTTTGCCGTCATCTTGGGAAGGGGTTTGGTCGCTTTCTTCTGTTTTCTCCAGTCAGAATCCTTTCCTGTACTTTTCTGTGTACATTTGTAGAACGTTTTTCCGATTTCTTTTAACAGGGATATAGGAAGCGTAGGACGCTCACTGCAGCACGAAATAGTCACTCCCACTTCTTCACGATCTGGAATAACTTCTGTCAGAGAAGGGCTGTTGTTGCCTTTTCTATCAGTGACTGTGAGTGTTCTTTGTTGATTGGAGGTTTCTCTGTAGGCCACGTCGACGGTTTGTCGTACAGAAAACTAGGTCCACGGAACCACTCATGATGTGAGTCAAAGTGGTGTGGTACGTCGCGAGTGGCGCTGTCAGCTATGTTTATTTTCGTAGGTGCCCATCGTCAGTCTTCGACCTTGCTGTTTTCTTCTTTAGATGCTGTGCAATGGGCGACAAACGGTTTGTATACTCGCGATCCTCTTCGAATCCACGTGAGGACGGTTTTGCTGTCTGTCCAGTACGTCATTGATGCGAGTTTGATACCGTGTTCTTCTATGACGGCTGCTGTTATGCGGGTTCCCAATACCGCGGCCTGTAGCTCGAGGCGCGGTATTGACTGTAGTTTGATTGGTGCCACTTTCGCCTTTGCCATGACGAGAGTGACGTGCTGTTTACTGTCTGCTGTTGTCGATCGCCAGTGACAGCTGCTGCGTACGCCATATCGCTTGCGTCGGTGAAGACGTGGACTTCTGTTTCTGTAGCTTCACTGTATCTCGGATAGCATCTTGGTAAGTCGACGTTCTTGAGCTGTCGCAACTTCTCCACTAGGCGGACAGGTCTGGTTCGAGCGCTTAGTCCCAGTTGGTTCCTCGCCTCCAAGCCTCCTGGATAATCTGTTTGGCTCGAATAGTTACTGGAGAGAGCAGGGCTGTTTCTTTCCTCAGGTGTATTTTGTTTTATGGCAATTATAAACAACTTAATTTATTTAATTTTATTTGCCTAGCATCTTATAAATTAATCACTATCTAGTTGTAGAAGAAATAGATAACATCAAGTATTTATAAATTAGGTACGTTATAATCAGAATTATTAATAGCAGAATTAAATAAATAGAGTTATTTAGTTTTCCTAGAACTTAGTTGGTTTTGTGAATCAATTTTTAAGTTGAGGAAAAATTCAACAACTCATGTTATTTAATTTATTTGACATTCATCTTATCATTGACCACAGTTATTGATTTATTTACTGAGTTATTTAATTTTCCTTTAAAAAAATAGTGTTTGTTTGAAGATATTTATTATTCCATCTGTCCGACAAAAATGGCTATATTTTTGGAACGGATTAAGATACGAAAATGCCTGTAAGGCTCAAATATGTGGCATGTTTTAGGTGTTTTGAAAATAGGGAAAAGTGAAAATCGCCAAAATCGGACTTATTTAATTTTCCAAATACGGGGACGACTATTTAAATACACAACAATTGCATACACGAGCGTACAAATCGTAGCGGTTTTAAGCTTACAGTGTTATTAGATAAGATAGTTTTTATAGTTGATAGTTTTTCGCTCCGTATCTGTGGAATTTAGGTTTCGATGATTTTCTTGCGATTCCTCTCCCACCCGGCTGTTCATTAACCGGTTACGCGGACGACGGCCTGCTGCTCATTCAGTCGAGTACTCGGGCTGGACTCGAGAATTTAGCTGACACTTGCCTACGATTAATATCTCAGTGGGGCGATCGAAACCGTCTGACCTTTGCACCGCAAAAAACTTATCAACTAATTTTAAAAGGTAATCTTAAATCGTGGCCTAGTATTAAATTTAATAACGTTCCCGTGAAAAGAAAGCAGTCCGTGTGCTACCTTGGTTTGGTCTTAGAGAAGAATTTTTCATTCATAGATCATATAAAAACTGTCGGTGAAAAAGCTAAAAAGAACTTTTATGCCTTAACTAGAATATCCAAATCTACGTGGGGTCTGTCATTTCTAACTTTAAAGACCATTTATGGGGCTACCTATTTGGGGTGTATGTGCTACGGGGCACCTGTTTGGGCCGATAGGGCCACCATAGGAGCGGTACGACGTAAATTGCTTCAAAGCCAGCGTTTGGCTTTGATATTCTTATGCAAAGCGTATAGGACGGTTAGTACTGAAGCCTTACCGGTACTTGCAGGTGTACTTCCAGTCGATCTTGAAGTGCAGCGACGGGCTGCAATGTACTATAACGCGCGTGAGACCACGGACGCAGACTTTTTAACCCTACGTGACCGTGATAAGATTTCTAGATTATTCAAACCACAGACCGACGTCTGGGAGGAACTTTTGTCTGAATGGCAATGTAGGTGGGATAATTCCATCAAGGGCCGACACCTCCACCAGTTCTTTCCATCCGTTCGTGAACGGCTGGCCAGGACATGGCTGGAGGTTGATCACTGTGTTGCTCAATTTCTCACCGGTCATGGTAACTTTAAGAGTAAATTATTTTCCTTCAAGCTTGTTGACTCGCCTCTTTGTCAATGTTCCACATCTGACTGCGAATATGAACAATCAGCACATCATATTTTATGGGAGTGCAGTCTTTGGCAGAATGAACGCAATATTATGTTGGATAGTGTACAGGTTACATCCGGAGTTATTTACTACACAGACCTTGTAGAAACTAGAACAAATTTCCGTGCGCTCAAGCGTTTTTGCCATACCTATTATTGGAATCAAATATAACTGCTCACAACTTAGGACCCATTAATGTTAATACTTTATCCGTGGTGCTAGGCAACTGGGCCTATCCCAGTTGTGAACGTCCCTTTGTGCCTATTGGCCTTGTTTCTTTGTGTCTCCTGCTGATATGGAGGGAAGTGGAAATTACAGATTTTCCTACTCCTCCGCTATACTTTTCTGATTAATTTCGTTGCGGGATCCAAGACAGTTAAATTCATTCTCTGGGACTTCGTCGAGCTTCATTGTCTCGGCGCTTTTCTGGTGGTCGCCACTGTTGATTCTGGCTTTCAGGAGTTACAGTGGTTGGGAACAGTGTGGCGGGCTTGTCCCTTAAAAAAAAAAAAAAAAAAAAAGATAGTTTTTACCCATGGCTTCGCCCGCGTTAAAGTTTTAAATTCTCCCACGAGAACTTAATACTGAGATAAAAAGTCTTATGTCATATTCCAGGTTATGGTCTATCTGTGTGCCAAGTTTCATCGAAATCGGTTAAGTAGTTTTAGAGTTTATTCGTTACAAACATACAAAAATACAAATCTTTCCTCTATATAATATTAGTGTAGATTATTATATGTATAGATAATGTAGACGAATGATGAATATAGATACTTAAATAAACAATAGGGGAATTTCATATTTAGAAAAAAGTTTGAAGATTGTTGTTTTTGCTGAATGTTTTCGACGCCAGGTGAACGGTACAAACGCTGCGGTTTGCAGGCTCGCATGCAACTTCTAGACACCTGGAGGAATGGAGATATATCTCCATTCCTCCAGGTGTCTAGAAGTTGATGAAAACGTAAAACGTGTCAATGCTCACTAATTGTGGGTACCTACTAATAATCAGATCGATTAAGTAAATCTTATGTTTTATTCCAGCATAGAGGTACATCTAAGCTATTAAAAAATCAATAACAAAAAACTATTTATTTTTAATCTTTATAATAATAGCAGGTAAAACCAGGCTTAATAATTGTATGTCGATATTGATAAATTGTTATGATCCGTCTCCTTAAAAAGAATTCAGCTACGTTGCAAGTTCGCTAGCGCTGATATACTATTAACATACCATGATTTTGCTTGCCAAATCATCCGAATAAAATGTATGAAAACGATTACCGTGAACGAAATGACAGTAGTATTATTTTGTCGATATATATTTTCGATAAACAATGAAATGTTAGGCGTCGTAATGTCTGCGGTTTCAATTTCACCATAACATTTTTGTATAGATACTAACATCTAACAAAAATATACGATATTGAACTCTATGTATTAAAATAAATAATTAAATTAAAAAATATAAAAGGGGGTATAATAAATTGAAATCCATTTCATCTTTGCATCTGATGGTGAAGACTGACATAATTGCGGAATGTCGGTAAGTGTTTTTTAATATATTCACTAACAATTTAAATATGTATTAACAATAGTAGTAAGTAGCGTCACTGCATAATTTATTTACACATAATCCTTTATTTCAATCGTAACGTTTGTAGTGTAACTTAAATTAATATTGCATTGTTATTTCAGGACTCGGAAGATCTCTTCAATTTTGTACCCATGAATCAGCCAGTTCAACAAACCACCGGACAGAAGACGCTGGGTCTCGCTCGCAAGAGATCAAAAACAGATCAGACATTCTATCAATTTATAAAGAAGCCTGTTTCTCGCGGAACGAAAATAATAAAAATAGAAATCTATGATACAGACAGTTTTCAAAAATCCGAACAGCCGATGTGTAATTGTGAGGCTGATGTGTGTGTTCAGCATGTTGTAAAAACTATATTATACTCGTGCTTCGTTCTCGAGATTAGTAACCTGAAATAATAAACTTATTACTTATTTACACATGTAGTATCACCCAGGACTCACCACATAGCACTGTATTTTGAGAGATAAGAGATTTTTGTGAGGCGGCTGTGCCCTTAAACTCCGCTTGTCATTCACGTTACAGTGCTTCACCACTGCACACCTCTCTCTCGTCGGTACGGACTAAAAGTGTTATTCTAGTGTTTTTCTAGTGCTTTTTCGAGTGTTTTTAGCGAATTTATAATGCCGAAGAGAAAGCGTGATATTGACATCGACATCTTAACCAAAAAGTTGCATAAACTGGAGAGGAAATTAAAACGTGTCAAGCGAAAACGTTATTCAATATCGCCTTCATCCCGAGAGGATTCTTCATCCAAGCTATCTGCGCATAGCTATGAAGGTATGTTATTTGTTATTGCTACTAAACAAATGTCTGAGCCGTGCAATAGATAAGAAATGGTTCGTTGAATTCACTGGAATTTGACACATACCTACCTAGTATTCATTCGAACTCGAACAGTACAAAGGGCTGTTTATATCGTTATCTATGGTGCGTTCAATTCAATGGAATTGCAACATCTACCATTCAGCTAGGGAAAGACGTTCAATTCACTGGAATTGCAACTTTTCTCTTTGACTTGCAGCAGCGGAAAACTCAATGGACATCTTCTCGGACTATGACCGCAATATAGCAAGACCTAGACTGGCATCAGTTATACGGGCTGTCTCGTCAGATGAGACAACAGAGTCGCGGGCGCCTTCCCCCGCGCCGCCCCCTGCGCCGTCCCCCGCGCCGCACCCACGAGCGCTATCACCGCCGTCGGTGCCACAGCCAAGCCCGCTGTTACATGCGTCGTCCCCGCCACCACCCCCGCAAGCCGCTGAGCATTGCCGGGTCGCTGAGCCTTGCTCAATCGCTGATACCGCCAACGATGTAATTATTACCCCCGATGATGACTTGATCGACATACTGGGTGATGACCCCACACAAGCCACCGAATATGGCAAAGATATTCACGGTGGCCTAGCTAACCGCCTAGAGCATTTAATTGTCAATGGACTGGACAACGACGTACGGAAAGAATTAGGGAAAAAATACTTGACACCAGCCAACTGCCCTAGAATAATTCCACCGATACTCAACCCCGAAATAAAGGCAGCCTTGCCCGAAGCAAGCGTGAAACGCGACAAGGGAATAGAAAACAGGCAAAAACAGCTTAGTACCGCCTTGGCCTGTTTGAGTGACGTCATAACAACCAAAATGCAAGAAAAGAACAAAGACCCGGCCCTTCTGAAACAACTTATGGATGCGGCAAAGTTAATGTGTGACACGTTACACTCAGACTCAGTCAAAAGGCGCTACTTTGCCTTGTCGTCTTTAAAGAAAGACATTAACGACCATTTGATGCAGACAAAGATAGACAAATATCTTTTCGGAGAGACCTTGGCTGAAACCTTGAAGACTGCTAAAGCTGTGACGAAATCAGTTGCCGATATAAAAGTCGCTTACGATAAAAATAGGAAGACCACTCAACCTCAGCCATCCACTTCGCGTGGTTTAAACTGGAAGGCTCCCCCTACGACTCGCAGGCAGTCGGGGCCGCAGAGGAGCCGCCAACCCTTCCCGTCTGCTGGAGCGAGGGCGCCACCACCGCCCGCGCTGCCGGCGAGCCGGCCTCCACCGCCGCCGCACGCCAGCTGGTCGAGGACATCGCGCTATCAGCCGCGGCCGACCCGCCGCCAGTAAATGAGGTACAATACGCTGGTCGTTTAGCGTCATTTGCAAGACAATGGTCTCACCTTACACAAGACAAAACTGTTCTATCCTGGATAGAAGGCTATAGGATACAATTTTCTAAACAAGTCTCACAGGAAAATGTGCCTTCTGTTCCTGTTTTGACACAAACTGAGATTAATGATTTTCACAAAGTTATTGATAGTCTCATAACAATTGGAGCTATATCCGAATGCGCTCCGTGCGCCAATCAATTTATATCTAGTATTTTTCTTGTACCTAAACCGAATGGCAAGAAAAGGTTTATCCTTAATCTAAAAAATCTAAATAAATATATACAAACTGACCATTTTAAGTTGGAGGATTTACGCACAGCAGTAAAATTAATGACAAAATATTGTTATATGGCAACCTGTGACCTCAAAGATGCATATTTTTTATTAAAAATCCATCCAGAATCCAAGAAATATCTCCGTTTTCAGTTTGACAATAAGTTATTTGAATTTAATGTCTTGCCATTTGGTTTAAACACAGCCCCATACGTTTACACTAAATTGATGAAACCCGTCGTTGGACTGCTCAGATTGGCTGGCTTTATATCTACGTTATATCTAGATGACCTATATTTAATTGGATATTCATACAACGATTGCTTAAAAAATATTAATATTTCAATTAAATTACTAACAGCCTTAGGATTTATCATCAACTATGAAAAGAGTTGCTTACAACCTTCCATGAGATGCAAATTTTTGGGTTTTATTCTTGATTCTCAAAATTTCTTAATTATTTTACCCGAGGATAAGAAACAACGCCTAATTAACGAGATTTACATGTTCATGAGATTGAAGCGTATCAAAATCAAAGATTTTGCAAAATTAGTCGGTTTGCTAATTTCTGTTTGTCCAGCCGTAGAATACGGCTGGCTTTATACCAAAGAATTAGAACGTTGTAAATACCTCAGTTTACAAGGTCACGACGATTACAATCGCTATATGAGTATCCCCAAACACCTGCACGATGACCTGAGATGGTGGCTACAAGCTCTTGTAAAGCCCGAGAACCGTATCAAAGATGATACCTACTCGGTTGAAA
The DNA here is from genome assembly GCA_905147715.2 of Xestia xanthographa. Taxonomy (NCBI): domain Eukaryota; kingdom Metazoa; phylum Arthropoda; class Insecta; order Lepidoptera; family Noctuidae; genus Xestia; species Xestia xanthographa. The sequence goes on from LR990644.1 coordinate 8,020,701, forward strand.
TATTCTCTGACGCCTCAACTACTGGGTGGGGTGCAGCGTGTGGCTCAGAGACGGCGTGTGGCCGGTGGTCATTATCAGAGCAAAAACAACATATAAATTACCTGGAACTTTTAGCCGCCTTTTTTGCTCTTAAAGTATTTGCAAGGGATTTTCACGATTGTCAAATACTTCTGCGCGTTGATAACTCAACCGCTATTAGTTACATCAATCGAATGGGTGGAATTCAATATCCACACTTAGCTAAGGTAGCAAAGGATATTTGGCAATGGTGCGAGTCCAGAAAAAATTTTGTGTATGCGTATTACATTAAATCTGCAGACAATACCATAGCAGATCAAGAATCAAGACGCAACCATTCAGATATAGAATGGTCCTTAACGGAAAATATGTTTTCCTTGATACTTGAAAAGTTTGGCACACCATGTATAGATTTATTCGCGAGTCGTTTTAACAGAAAATGTATCAAATACATTGCTTGGCATAGGGATCCAGACGCTTACGCAATAAACGCCTTCACAATTAACTGGTCTAAGATGTATTTCTATGCATTTCCACCTTTTCCGGTTATTCTAAAAACTTTAAAAAAAAATCATGAATGATCAAGCAAAAGGCATCGTAATAGTACCTTTATGGCCTACGCAACCTTGGTTCCCCTTGTTTAAAAACTTATTAATATCGGAATTAATTACTTTTAAATCAGACAATTACAACGTAGTTTTTGACCATTCCAGCACCGGCAACATTCAAAACCATCTTACCCTGGCTGCAGGGATTTTATCAGGGAAGCCTTATCGCGAAGAAGCGTCCCAGAGTCGTCCGAACACATAATGCTCGCCTCTTTAGCCGACAGTTCTATCAAACAGGACGATGTTTGTTATAAAAAATGGTTCGATTTCTGTGTTCAGAATTCCCTTGATTGTTACGTCACATCGGTTACCGATGTATTGAGATTTTTAACTACGTTTTTTGATGCTGGTAGTAAATATAGTAGTTTGAATAGTTTTAGAGCAGCCCTATCCTTGATATTGGGCCCTAGTGTCTCCAAAGATGAAAGAATAATGAGGTTTTTCAAAGGCGTGTTCCGTTTACGTCCTCCCATGCCTAGATACAATGTAACGTGGGATACCTCATGCGTTCTAACTCACTTAGCTACTTGTTATCCTAATGAAACATTAGTGCTAGATCAATTGACAAAAAAATGTATAACCTTATTAGCTCTTGTTACAGCCCATAGGGTCCAGACCTTTTCGAAAATTAATATAAAAAACATTGAAATCAAACCTAACGAAATCATAATAAAAATACCTGACATAATAAAAACATCAAAAAAAGGAACCAATCAACCTCTCTTGGTATTGCCTTATTTTTTACAGAAAAGTGAAATATGTCCTGCACAGACATTAGTTGATTACATTAACAAAACTTCATCGTTACGTAAATATGTTGATACTTTATTTATCGGATGCAAGAAGCCCCATAAAGCGGCGACCACACAGACGCTGTGTCGCTGGATAAAGAGTACGCTCCATGCGAGCGGGATTGACGTATCCATATTCTCGGCGCATAGTACGAGACACGCCTCTACATCTAAGGCCCACCAGCTAGGCGTAAATATTGACCTAATCAGAAAAACCGCTGGCTGGTGTAACAATTCAGATACATTTTTCAAATTTTATCAGAGAAATATAACTAAATATGACCCGACAGTCTTGGCAAGAGCTATTATCAATAATACAGATGATTAAACTTTGATCAAACTATGTAATTGATTTAAAACATAACTATTATCAAATATAATTACAGTACAAGTAACAATAACTTGTACTATTAACCTATAAGAACATTCAATATTGTTTGTAATGATGTATCATTATATGTAAATACAACATGATTTTGATGATGTGATTAAAATAAAATATTGATTCTGATATTGGCGTTGATATTTTCAGAATTATACCTCTCAAAGTCTACATGTGTAAATAAGTAATAAGTTTATTATTTCAGGTTACTAATCTCGAGAACGAAGCACGAGTATAATTGATGATTAAACGAACTTACTTGTACGTGAAGTTCGATCATAATTATACGAAGTGCTTCGTTCGAAGAGATTAGTAAGTCCCGCCCGCCCAACCCAAATCATTCCAAAATATCAACGATAAACATTGGTTACAGATACTCTAAACTAAATGACAAGCGGAGTTTAAGGGCACAGCCGCCTCACAAAAATATCTTATCTCTCAAAATACAGTGCTATGTGGTGAGTCCTGGGTGATACTACATGTGTAAATAAGTAATAAGTTTATTATTTCAGGTTACTAATCTCTTCGAACGAAGCACTTCGTATAATTATGATCGAACTTCACGTACAAGTAAGTTCGTTTAATCATCAATTATACGATGATATATATACCAGTACGAGAGAATTAATTGCCAAAATTCAGGATGACATCGAACCAAGAGTGTAGATTTAATAATTTAAATTTATGTATAGACGTTACCGTTCACCACAGTATGTTTAATTTTCTAAAATGTAAGTTTATGTAAATAATTATAAGTGTACCTATGTAGTAATGAATAGATATCAACTATAAAAATATCAAAAATTGTATATTTAAAATAAAATAATTCAAAATAACATTTTTTTTATTGCTACCTCATTCTTATACATGTACTAAATAGCCACTGCACTACGTACCTATATAAGGCAGCGCAACGGACAATGGCGAGAGCATTCCATTTTCGTTAGGCTATCGTGCCGAATAGACTATACCGACTGTTGCCCGAATTTCATGCGCGAATCAATGAATACAATTGTTATAATTTAACAATGAAAAAATTAGAATGCATGTAAATATGCATATTGAATTAAGATAAGTAAATGTTTTACATTTGTATTCAATATCTAAATTTCTTATGATATCTATTTATTCAATTAATATGAGGAAATAGGCATAAAATCGACTACCAAAAACGTTCAGCTGATTCTGATCGCAGAAAACATTTTCATATTTATTTAAACTTTTTTATGAATATTACTTCCATGCCTGCTATCTTAAAATAATATGTGAATAGATGAATAGGTTATATTTGAATAGATAATTAGGGTTTCTAGATCTCCTGTGATCTAGAAACCCTAATTATCAACTACTCACGAAACCTTATCTTGCTTTACATAAAAGCGAGCAAAACGCATACCTTCTCAGATTGCTCTGAGCTCGTATGTACTTAGCTCCAATTTGTTTGTAATATCAATGAGCACGATGTAGTTTAGTACAGACTATGGGTGTCTGGGTCAGCATACAGTTTGGCAATAAGCCACCCGGTATTGTGTATAAGTAGGGCCAGTTACACGACTCTGCTCCCACCCGACAAAAAGAACTTAATTCAAATGTGGGCTATAAGTTTTCTCTTTAGATATACTTTATATTGGCATTGACGGCGATAAGCCCGCTGACAGTGAGCTGTCTGCTAATTTATGTTGCCAATGTGAAGTGTATCTAAGGAGCAATATTTAGTATAAAGCCCGTATTTGTGTGTGGGAGTGGAGTCGTTATGTGGGCTAAGACCTTTACGTCTAAAGCAAACTTTTCCATCTATTTACAGATTGTGTTCTACGTGATCAACGTGGCTTTTCATAGTTTATTAAACATAAAAGGAATATTGACAATCCAGCATATAGTAGCAAAAGGTGGAACAAGAGTAAGTGGTCATATTATTATCTCCTTTATTCATTTTTACACTTTATATCTCGACTTGGAACACGAGGTTCGCGACATGTGGAATATGAATATTTTATATATTTTTAAATATTTCTTCAAAAAAACACATATAAAAATATAAAAAGTGTTCCGCTGGTGTCGGGAGCAGGGTCCAAGCTACCGGTGGTTAGGGCTCCAGAGACAGGAACCTCCTCACAATGGGAACCGTATCCAGGAGTACTGCCTTCTGAATCAGGCCCTTGGTCCAACCGCCTAAGGAGAGCTTCGAAAGATGGTCGTCGAGGCTCTTGGCCATAAGGCCATTGGCCGTCACGACAATCGGCTCAATGATAGCCGAGTTCATATTCCACATGTCGCGAACCTCGTGTTCCAAGTCGAGATATTTTATTTGTTTCTCTTTCTTAGCTTTAACGAGGTTCTCGTCATTCGGGATTGTAACATCGATTATCATTACGCGGTGCGCTGATCGGTCTGTGGCGACCCTATACATAGCAAGAAGTCGAGTCAGCAAAAGTGGCCAGAGGCCACCACTCACCGTGTCGCGTCGCCACAGTCGGTCTCCCATCGCGGTACAATAATCATGTATTTTATGTAACGTATTAAACTCCGTATATATTCGCAACAAGTTATTTGATTTCTTCAAGGTCACCACCCATCTCCAAAGTCACAGAACTCTTGAATTAAATAAGAACACGCAAACACTAAAGTGGTGACCCCGACGTGATTAAGTGAAGTGAAATAATTGTGGACAATAAATATTCAAAAATTAAAATATCGGACTTAAAATATGGAAGGTGTTATCATACAGAAAACAAACTCGGACACAGTGCAAAACCCCGTTTACGTAATGCCGCAAACATCACCGTATCAGGACTGCCGCGGGGGGACACCGACTGTCACCGGAGCAGCAGCGGATGGCATGGCCGCGATTAGCATCAATGCACGACTTCCTGAGTTTTGGCCGCACATGCCAAGGCTTTGGTTCGCCCAATTCGAACATGCCATGATGCCTCAGAAGGCTAGCGATGACGTTAAATTCCAAGTCGCAGTTTCGAAGCTTGCACCAAACGCGCTTCAACAAGTAAGTGACATCATTTATAACAGCTCTCTTCCGCACAAGTATCAAACCTTGAAAGACAGGCTTCTACAAGTTTACGAAGATTCCATTAACGCACAGTTCAAGAGATTAGTAAGCGAGTTGGAACTCGGTGCACAAAAACCGTCACAATTGTTGAGACAAATGCAAGACGTAGGCCGTAACATGCAAATATCGGAACAAATATTGAAGAACCTGTGGTTAAGTAGACTTCCTGCTACAGTCAGAGCGAGCTTAGCAGTGTCTCAAGAGCTAGATTTAGAAAAATTAGCTGGCGTAGCAGACAATATTATGGAGCACATCAACGTTGGCGAGGTCGCAACCTTGAATAACTCAGCACCGTCAACATCAGCCTTTCCTGTCTCGGAGATATTAGCACATATGAATAAACTAGCATTAGAAGTTGCCTTTTTAAGAACAGAGGTACAAAGTCGAGGACGCAGCCGTTTCCGCGAACGAAGCAGAGGACGAGACTTCCGAGGACGCTGATATGATCGTTCCCGTTCCCGATCCAAATCAGCAGCGAGGATTACACCTAACGACCCCAAGTGGTTATGCCGTTACCACTACAAGTTCAGAGATCAGGCGCACCGCTGTGAGAAACCGTGCAATTGGAATACCAACCAGGGAAACTGAACGAGGTACGTTCGACGGCGGACGATTACGTACCATCAGCTAACAACCGCCTATGTGTCACCGATTTACAGAACAATCTCAATTTTTTAGTGGATACTGGTGCCAACATCTCGGTAATTCCGGCTTCTCTTAAGGACAAAAAGTGTGGTGAGTCAACAAAATATCGTTTATTTGCTGCAAATGGTAGTGAAATCCGTACTTACGGCGTAAAAACTCTAGTGTTAAATTTAAAATTAAAACGTGCTTTTAGGTGGACTTTTGTAATAGCAGATGTATCTCAACCGATTCTAGGCGCAGATTTCCTAGCTAATTATAAGTTACTCGTTGACCTAAGTTCTAAAAGATGAGTCGATCAGATAACAAGTCTGAATGTCCTTGCTTCTTTGGTTTGCTCAAATCAAGACACAATTAACACGATCGATAGTAGCCACCCGTATTATAGTATTTTGAGTGAATTTCCTGAAGTTTTAAAGCCAGTTTCATTTAAAGAAGTCTCAGCTCATTCGGTATGTCACTTTATTGAAACAACGGGACCCCCGGTGCATACAAAAGCACGGCGGTTACCACCCGAACGTTACAAAAAAGTTAACCAAGAGTTTTCACTCATGCAAGAGTTAGGGATTTGTCGTCCTTCAAAAAGTGCATGGGCTAGTCCGTTACATGTCGTTCTAAAAAAGAATGGTCAATTACGCCCTTGTGGTGATTACAGACAGTTGAATGCCGTTACAATTCCTGATAGATATCCGATTCCACGATTACACGATTTTACATATATTCTGGCAAATAAAAAAATATTTTCGCGCATTGATATAAATAGAGCATACCATTGTATTCCAGTAAATGACTCAGATATTCAAAAAACCGCTATAATAACACCATTTGGACTTTTTGAATTTCAACGCATGCCGTTTGGTCTACGAAATGCTGCGCAGACGTTTCAGCGTTTCATGGACCAAAGTGTGTTAGCAGAATTAAGTTCAGAGCTAGGATCAGATTTCTATTTTGCCTACTTAGATGACGTAATAATTGCCAGCGAGAATATAGAAATGCATAAAAAACATTTACAAGCAGTACTAAAAAAATTTGATGAACACGGAATAACAATTAACGTTTCGAAATCTACGTTCGGTCAAGAGAAAATTGAGTTCTTAGGACAACTAAAGGCGTGTGTCCATTGCAAGAGAAAGTCGAAGCTATTTTAAATTACCCTAAGCCAGAAACGATATCAGACCTAAGACGCTTTCTCGGGATGATAAACTTTTACAGGTCACATATTCCAAATGCCGCTGAAATTCATACCGAACTAAATAAGTACTTACATAATGCAAAGCGTAACGATAAATCAAAAATTAATTGGACAGATACTGCAAACAAAGATTTCGAACGGTGTAAAACCAGCCTTAGAAATGCAGTCACGTTATCGCATCCGTTACCCGACACCCCGCTCGCGCTCATGACCGATGCATCAGGTACGTGCGTGGGCGCAGTGTTACAGCAGAAAGTAAATCAGCGCTGGGAACCTTTAGGTTATTTTTCTAAAAGAATGTCGGACGCACAACAAAAATATTCGACTTATGATCGCGAATTACTAGCTATCTATATGTCAGTTCAATATACAAAAAAACCACCGAAAAAGAAATACCACGGCGAACAAGACATTTATCTTATATCAGTGAGTTTACTACAGACATACGTCACATACCAGGCTCAAGTAACATAGTTGCAGACGCGTTATCTCGGATAGAAACTATAAACTGTCCTACTAGTATTAATTACAATGAATTAGCTATTGACCAGAGTAAGGATAAGGAATTACAATCACTGTTGCAATAAACGAAAGACACTTCGCAATTCAGGGAAATTTACTTACCAAACTGCGAAAAGTCATTAATTAGTCACGTATCAGATAAGAATAGCAGACCCTATTTAACACCTAATTTCCGTAGAATAGCTTTCGAATCATTGCATAACATTAGTCATCCAGGAAACAGAACCACGAAGAAAATGATTGCAGAGAAATTCTATTGGCCATCAATGAATAAAGATATCTCGGTATGGACAAAAACTTGCATTCCTTGTCAAAAGTCAAAAGTCCAGCGTCATACGATGTCAGAATTAGAGCAATTTTCGCCAAGTCAAAGATTTGAACATATACACCTTGATCTCGTTGGTCCGTTACCTACTACCCCTGAAGGCTATAAATATTTGCTAACTATGATAGATAGAGCTACCGGTTGGCCAGAAGCAATACCGTTGCAAGACATCACGGCAGAAACCGTTGCCAAAAATGTTTACGACAACTGGATTACACGATTCGGTTGTCCTCGTCGTATTACGACTGACCAAGGAAGACAATTCGAAAGTTCCTTATTTACTAATCTTACAAAGTTACTAGGGATACAAAAACTACGTACAAATGCTTATCACCCTCAAAGTAATGGGATAATAGAGAGGTGGCATAGAACATTAAAGTCAGCATTAAGAGCTAGGTTAAATAATAAATTAAACTGGTACAAAGAATTGCCTACGGTTATGTTTGGACTTCGCGCGGTGCCGCGCGCAGACACAGGCGTCAGCACCGCGGAATTAACGTATGGTACAAAGTTAAGATTACCAGGCGATTTCTATAATATTAATATAGCGGAAAACAATAGCACATATACATTCGTAAATAACCTACACCGTACTATTAACGATCTGAGACCTAGACCAATTACCCAGAGAGATTCGCGAACTATTTTCGTACACAAAGACTTACAACAATGTGAACATGTTTTTGTAAGGCAGGATATGGTTAGACAGTCACTATCCCCTCCCTATGAAGGCCCGTTTAAGGTCATTAGGAGAGGAGAAAAGTCGTTTATTATAGATGTATTTGGTAAGGAAAATTCAGTGTCTATTGACAGACTTAAACCTGCTTACATATTAAATGTAGATAAGCAAACCGAAGGACAAGGTTGTTTAGATAAAACTAATAATTATAATGATTCTCATGTAAACCAAAACTGTCAACATAATGAACCCGCTACGAGCGTGAAGCCTAACACTTATACCACACGTAGTGGCCGAGTTACGAAACCCACCGTAAGATTTCTGTCAACTACTTGAAATTAAGTATTTAAAATCATTAGACCTCCTCACAAATAAACATTTCATTATTAACCTTATGATCATAGCTGATCCATACTTACGTCCAAAAATGGGTACAACAGTCAGTAAACCTGAGGAGATTATTATAGCCCAAAACGGAGCTAACAGTGCAAGTACAAGTAATTTAGAAGCAAGCGTAAAGATGTACGGATCCATCATGTTGGCAGTACTTATTTTATGCGGAATAATGTTCATGTATTTTTGTCTACAAAAGTGTAAATCATGGAGTGCAAATTGGATGCAGTCCCAAGTTAAAACTGTACATACGGAAGTTCCTGTAGTTGCTATACAGCAACCAAGACAACAATAATGGGTAGAATATTTCAATTATTGGTATGTTAATTATATTATTATTTGTGTCAATTAACTTAGAATTATAACTACGTAACTTCATTGCTGTTTAAATCAAATTACCCATAGTATTATTCGCATCCTGTTGTATCAGCAAGTCAGTTACTAAGAATACGATAACAACATTGTTTTATTTTACTTTGTGACAAACAAGTGTGTAAAGTTTCAGCGTTCACAGCAGATTATGTTACATTATAGTTTAAAGAAACTTATGTTATGCTTACTCTGTTATCGTTGTTTCAGAATGATGACCAAGCTCCTCCGGTTATAATTAAGTAGATGTTAAGTGTATAAGGTAACGATATAAAAAAAAAACAATGTAATTTCTGATATATTTTTATTATGTATTTCAAAATTTTTGTAAGAGGGGGAGTAGCTGTGGCGACCCTATACATAGCAAGAAGTCGAGTCAGCAAAAGTGGCCAGAGGCCACCACTCACCGGGTCGCGTCGCCACAGTCGGTCTCCCATCGCGGTACAATAATCATGTATTTTATGTAACGTATTAAACTCCGTATATATTCGCAACAAGTTATTTGATTTCTTCAAGGTCACCACCCATCTCCAAAGTCACAGAAATCTTGAATTAAATAAGAACACGCAAACACTAAAGGTCTATCACCACTATGTCAGGCTTAATTGACGACAATAGTGCTATCAGTAATGATAGACTGACCCAGTACAACGTGATATGGTTATTATTTCCTTTATTCATTAACTTACTTATTTTTATCATTTTAGAATATTTCCATATAAAACACTATAAAAAAAACATTTAAAAATATAAAAAATATAGCCCACCAGCGCTGGGAACAGGGTCCGAGCTGCCGATGGTCAGGAGTCTTGAGAGAACCTCCTAACAATACCGTTTATTCCCATCCACCACCCCCAATTCTACCACCCGGGGTGGTGGATGGGAATAACTAGGAGCGTTAACGCTTTTAACATTTATTCCCATCTACCACCCCTGGTAAAAGTCATTTTAAGGACTATTTGACTTAATTTTTTTTTGTTTTTTTTTTTTGGACTATTGGACTACTGTTTTATGTCTTTTTTTTTTTTGTTTTTTGGACTGACTTTTTTTTTGGAATATTACTTATTTTTTTTTTGTTTTTGGACTGTTTTTTTTATTTTGGAATACTAGACTTATTTTTTTTTGCTTTTGTTTTTTGGACTATTTGACTTCTATCTCTTTTTTATTCTTTTTTTTGTTTTGTTTTTTTGGACTGACTTTTTTTTTTGGAATACTAGACTTATTTTTTTTGATCTTGTTTTTTGGAATAGTTGACTTCTTTTTTTTTTGTTTTTGTTTTTTGGACTGACTTTTTTTTGGAATAATAGACTTAATTTTTTTATGCTTTTGTTTTTTGGTCTATTTGTCTTTTTTTAAATTAATTATTTTGTTTTGTTTTTTGGAATACTAGACTTTTTTTTTGCTTTTGTTTTTTGGACTATTTGACATAAGTACCTTTTTTTAAATTTTTTTTTTTTTATTTTGAAAATAATTAATAAAAAAGAGATATAAGTCAAATTAAGTCCAAAAAACCAAAAGCAAAAAAAAAGACTAGTACTCCAAAAAAAAAGTCAGTCCAAAAAACAAAAACAAAAAAATAAGTAAAAAAAACAAATAAAAATGAAGTCCAATAGTCCAAGAAATAAATAAAAAAAAAAAACAAAAAAAAAACAAGTCAAATAGTCCTTAAAATGACTTTTACTAGGGGTGGTAGATGGGAATAAATGTTAAACGCGTTAACGCTTCAAGTTATTCCCATCCACCACCCCGGGTGGTAGAATTGGGGGTGGTGGATGGGAATAAACGAACAATACGTGCCGTGTCCAGAAGTACTTTTTTCTGAATTAAGCCCTTGATCGATCTGCCAAGTGAGAGCCTCCTAAGATGTTGGTCGACGCTCTTGGCTATTAAACCATTGGCCGACACAATGACTGATGTACTTACGTCCCACATGTCGACAACTTCGCGAGCCAGATCTAGATATTTAAATTGTTTATCTTTCTCTGCTTTTGCAAGGTTCTCGTCATGCGTCAACAATCATTGTGCGACACTCCAATAGATCTATCACCACAATGCCAGGTCTATTGGCAACAACAGTCCTATCAGTGGTGATAGGTTGATCCTAATACATGGTTATTATTATTATTATTATCAGCCATTTGTGTCCCACTGCAGGGCAAAGGCCTCCCTTCCCTTCTTCTACTCTATCCAGTGCTGTTATACGCCAATCCTCGAGGAAGGAGTCGAGTTCGTCCAGCCATCTCTTGGGCCTGCAGCGTTGCCGTTTGCTGCTGTTTGGGACCCATTTTGTGTGTCTTAAGAATCAGAAACAGTTGCTATTTTTAAAACCCAGAATTAAGTATAAAAATATTTTGGAAATACATAACCATCACCCCTGTAATCCCTGAAGACTTAGGCTGAGGTGTACCTAATAGTACACCCACATTTCACCAGTTTTATGTCAGTCTTGTGTATTAGGGGCGAGCCTTTTGCTATCAACTGGGCACAAATTCAGACTCCGTGGCTGCTACTGAGAAATTCCTGATGGAAAAACCCAACAATAATTTGCCCGATCCGGGAATCGAAACCAGGACCTCATGCTCAGCAGTTGCGATTGCGACCACCTAGACCCACGAGGCAGTCAATGCACCATAATATCCTATCCTAACTTCCTAATCCTAACTATTCTAACTAATAAATGCGAAAGTAATTTGTTTGTTACCTTTTCATACCTAAACCACTGAACCAATCAACCTGAAATACAGAAACGGACATAGGGTACCTTTTTTTTTTTTTTTTTTCCTGAGGAAAATAACAATAACGTTCTAACGATAAAATAGATGGTGCCACGTGTCTTTCGAATCATGATTGAATTATATTATTACACAAGTCACAAATTTAGAATTGACAATCAAATCAATCAATTTGACTGTCAAATTCTAAACTAACGCGAGAGCGAAACCGCAAAAGCTAAATAATTATAGCTAAGATATTTATACTTAGCTTTTCCGAAACAATTTTAAATATGATATTATCTGCTTTTTCAGATGATCGTGCAATCAGTTATGTCTCAATCTTGGATAATAAAGAACATATTTTTACTTTTATGTTTGAGCCTGCAATGTGAAAGATTTAATACAGCAATAATAGATGTTTACGATACTTGTTTTCTGCTCCTGAAGTCGGAAATCTGTGCAGGTAATAGATATATTTCTGAACAAAACCCAAAAGGCTTAGACAAATGTATAACTAATTTCGCCTATTTACAGGTGCTCAAAGACGGGTATGTAAGAATATCTTGCGTTTACAAGAAACATCGTTTACGAAGATGTCTGGTTGTGGCTTGTTTCTCATAGATGCGAAGCATCCTCTAGAGTTATCTGGTTTTATCATTACGTACGCCATTGTACTATTACAGTTTGCATTTTTGTGATTGTGTTTTAAAAACCCGCTTTTATTAAAGTTACTGTTTGATTTTATATTCAGTATTTTATAACATATACCACGTTATCTGATAAAATTATTTTGAGTATTTGTCATATTTTTACCCCGTGGGACTGACGTTGATGTTGAAACGCTGGTGACTAAAACAGTGATGGACATGAATGTTGATGGATGAAGAGGGCGAAGAAGGGCAAATAAAACATAGATGGATTGTGTGAGGAATGATATGAAAGAGAAAGGAGTAAATGATTGTGTGACGGTTGACAGAGGAGAATGGAAGAAGAAAACGTGTTACGACGACCTCAAGTAACATGGGACGTAGGCAGGAAGATGAGTAAATTTTTATTCTTAATTATGCAAACTCATAATTTGGCATATCTTTTTCTTTTTGTAAAATTACTTTGAAATATTTTCTTAAGATAATAAGAATCAAAATTGTTGATACACCACGTAACTTTAAACTTTGGTGGAGCGAAGTGACCTAACACAGGCAATTTTTGTCTAAAAGGTCACTTCAACCGCTAGATGTAGTACACAACTTGTGAAAGAAAATAAATTATTTGTATTTGTATGTTTGTATTATTTGAATTTATGATGACTAACAAGCACAATATAATTATTGAACGAACTGTGCTGGCTAATGCCAGCACAGTTCTTTTCAAGCCTCATAAGTGATGGGGAGACATCACTTACGAGGCTCGAAAAGAACTCACTATAATCACTATCGAGCCTCTAGGATAATGAGTCGTATCATCGATACAAAATAAGAAGAAGACGGTAACTCCTTATTCTTTCAATCATTTCTCACACAATCCATCCATATTTTCTTGGCACTTCTTTCTTATTTCTCAATAGACTTGATTTATTACATAGAAAAGATACGGATGTCTTACATGTCAACGAAACTCTAACTGTTCTCTCGAAATGGATCACAGCTAACAATCTTTTACTGAATGCGAATAAAATAAAATTTCGAAAGTTCTCTTTACCAAAATGTACAGCAACGGGATCTAAATAAAAATCTTGACGGCATAAAACTTGACGTCATAGCAGGAACTGTATTCTTAGGGATTGCTACCGATTCTAAATGATTCTGATTGAATCTAAACAAACGTCCGTCCATCCATCCTCACAAACTCATATTTATAATAGTAGTATGAAAGTTTGGAACGCTCATTCAAAAGTCCTAACCAAAAGTCCAAACTCAAGGTTTGCCAACGTGCTATGAAGCGCAGTATCTTAATCGTAACACTATACTGCGCTCCAAAACGCAAATCGTTGACGTGGCTCAAAAGGCTGCCCAACTTAAATGGGACTGGGCAGGACATATCTGTCGCATGCCGAACGAACTGTGGGCTTGTAAGGCTCAGGAATGGTGCCTTGAAACAGAGACACGGGGTCGCGGCAGACCACGAAGGAGATGGCGGGACGAACTGGATGTCTTCCTTGAGAATTGGAAAGAAATAGCACAGAATCGTGACCGTTGGAAGGAATGGAGGGAGGCCTTTGCCTAGCAGTGGGAATTGTCCCACTGCTTCGCAAAGGCCTCCAAACTACTAAAGGGTCCAAACGCTAAATGTATCCTTGTTTTGTCCTGCCTATTGACCTGTCTAGTTTATAATTTTAACGATTACATTACTATAATTATTCAAGGCAAGGCAAGCATATTATAAGTTGGGGGATTACATTGATGATAAAAATGCTTGGCTAAATGCTGGTCCTGCTCCACAACCATAGATGGGGGGGGGGGGGCAAACTAATTGTTTGTACTGGTCGGGCATTATTTGAGTCCATCGTCACGTAAAGAAGAAGATGAAGAATTGATTCCCATGTTAATGTATTGTGGAATGTGGTATGCTGCAGAAGATTTTAAAAATATACTTGCATTGTATAGATTCCAGTTCTTAGTATTATATAATTGCATAGCACATGTGTGAGTACTTTGTACTGTTCAGCCACCATTTACATTTATTTATCTTTCATTGACTTGAATATTATGCCTTGGTAGCTGAGAGAATGTCATGCTCACTTAGATGTCTCGCTGTAAGGATTGTGCAGATTGGGTAGAGTTTATAAGGAAACGTCCGTATGTCGTGCGATCCATTTATTGACTGTTCTCACATAATATACTTATTGCTATTCTACGTAAACTACTTGCAAGCTGTTACTGCAAGCTTGCACATCATATTACATACCACATCATAGGGGTTGTTACAAAAAAAAAAACATATTAAATGTATTTTTTTTTCTTTTACATTTTATTTGCTTATAGCAATAGCTAAGATCCTTAAAATATGCAATTCAAACATAAGCTTAATAGGTAGGTAGTTATTTTAGTCTTATTAACAAAAACAATCGCGATTATTTTTGGAATTAAATCTAAACAATGCAAATTTATCATTAAGTTTAGTGTGTCACTTTCATAACATGTTTTCACATAAATGTAAACAAACTGATTAGATGTAAGTTCTTAAGTTACATATCTCTTTGTTCTATTTTTATGAACCGTCTCTAATTTATCGCTTTTATTTATAACGACATTAGGTTCATTATCACTTAACACAGTATAAGGTCCTCTAAATAAGTTGTCTAATTTTTTTCCTGTTTCATTTTTTATAAGTATCAAATCACCTGGTTTATACGAAATAAGATTACATTTTCTATCATATACTAATTTCCTTTGAGTTTTTCTTAAAATTAAATTATTCCTAACCTCCTTATGAGCTAACTGTAACCTATATTTAAGTTCTAATACATAGTTATCTGGGTTGTAAAGCGGCTCTACTACGTCATTGGTAAGATTTCTAGGTAAGTTGCATGTTTTTCCGAATACTAACTCATACGGTGTGTATTTTGTTTCCGTGTGGACGGTAGTGTTGTATGAAAAACACCAAAAATTCAACCATTGACTCCATGTTTCTGGATGTCCGTCACACTGAGTACGTAAAAATGCTGCAAGATGCTTATGGGTATTTTCTAAAGCACCTATCGACTGATGATGATATGCTGTCGAATTCATTTTATTAATTTGTAGCAATTTACAAACCTCTGTCATTGTTTCTGACATAAATTCCGTACCTCGATCGGTAGCGATGGTTGTAGGTAAACCATACCTAAGTATAAAGTTGTTTACGAATGATCTGGCTACACTTACCGTATCTTTTCTCTGTAATGGATACGCTTCGATATACTTACTGAGTTCACATTGTAAACTTAATATATAAACGTTACCTTCTAAATCCTTATCTAATGGTCCAATTATATCTAAAAATACTTTTTGGAAAGCACTTGTTGCCGTTGTAGTTACGACCATTGGTTCTACTATATTTCTAGAATACTTACTAATCTGGCATTTTTTACACTTTGAAACGTAGCTTCGTACGTCGTTCTCCATGCCTGGCCAATAGTACTTACCTTTTATATTATTTATCATACGTCGTACACCTGCATGCCCACTTGTTGGCAGCAAATGATAGTCATGTAGTATGTATGTCTTTTCGTCATTTTCTAGGACTCTTTTTATTCCTCTTAGAATATTTATTTGTGGACCGGTCCACTGTGTTCTTCCTTTTATTTCATTGATCATTTCTTTAATAAATTCAACATTATTTTTATCTTTTACTATGCATAGTTCTTTAATATTTATTTTTCTACAATTTTCACTCAATAAATCCGCAAATTCGACTCGCGAGAAATGCGACATATAATCGAGATTGATATATAGTGTAGATTCATTCTTTACATAAGCATAACATTCGTTTTCGTAATCCTTATTTTTCTTGTTTAGATCTTTTCCTTTTATAAATTTTAATTCTACTGCTTCATTAGGTTTTCTTAATATCTCTGCTATCCTTGGTTGGTCAGCTATATTAAGGGAACCATTGTCACTCGATTGTGGTTTTGCTTTGCACTCCGAGTTAATTTTCGCTTTTTGTGCCCTTGTCATTACTATATTTACAATTTTTTCATTTAAAGACTTTAATTCGTTCGAACTTATGGTAACCCTACTCAATGCATCAGCAACATTATTCTCTGTACCTTTTATGTATTTAATATCGTAATCGTATTCTTCTAATAGTAATCTAAACTTTAAAAGTCGTGTAGATGGGTCCTTCATGCCAAATAGATAAATAAGTGGTTTATGATCCGTTAGAATAGTAAATTTTCTTCCGTATAGGTAAGGTCTAAAATATTTTATACTCCACACTACTGCCAAAAGTTCTTTTTGTATCGTAGGATAATTTAACTCTGCTTTATTGAGTGGTCTACTGGCGTAAGCTACTGGTCTTAGATCGCTGTTACATAAGACTGATCCTATTGCCATATTAGATGCGTCCGTTTGTAGTATAAATTCATTTTCTTTTGAAAAATCGGGGTATTGCAAAATTGGTGGATTAATTAACTTTTCTTTGAGAACGTCAAAACTATTTTGACACTCTTTTGTCCATACAAAAGATTCGTTCTTCCTACATAATTTATTTAATGGTACTGTTATTTCTGCAAACGATCGAATGAATTTTCTATAATAATTGCAAAATGCAACGAATCGCCTAACCTCTTCGGCATTTTTTGGTACTGGGTAATTTTTAACTACAGTAATCTTTTGTGGATCTGGTAATACACCGTTAGCTGAAACTTCGTGACCTAAATAGAGTAGTTGAGTTTTCATAAATTCACACTTTGCTGGATTTAGCTTAAGGTTCATTTTTCTTAAACGATCGAAAACATCCATAAGGTTCTTATTATGTATATCTACTGTTCTACCGAATACTATAAGATCGTCACAGTAAACGAAACATTTCTCAAATGTTAGTCCCGACAAGGCAATTGACATGGCTCTAGAAAACGCATTTGGTGATATTTTGAGTCCCATCGGAAGGCGCTTCATACGATATTGGCCTTCACTAGTCGAAAAACTGGTGATACTCTCTGGTTTTAAATTAACTTGATAAAACCCTTGCTGAAGATCTAAATGACTAAAACAAATACTTCCTGATAGAGAGTCTAATATCTCGGTAATGTTTGGTAGTGGAAATTTATCGTCTTGGATACAATCATTAAGTTTACGGTAATCCACTACTAAACGCCATTTTTTTTCTCCATCTGATTTTTTGGGTACTAAAAGAATAGGACTGTTCCACTCACTGCTGGAGGGCTCTATTATGTCGTCCTGTAACATTTTTTCTACTTGCTTATTTATTTCCGATTTCGACGATTGAGGCAAACGATAAGGCTTAGTATACACTGGCATTGTATTTGATTTTATTGTTATTGACTGTTCTACTACATTTGCTGTACCTAGTTTGTCTCCTTGAAGGAAAAATATGTCTGAATATTTAGCACAAATTATTTCCAATTCTTTCCTATCGCTTGAATTTAAATGAGTTAAATTTAGTTCCGATAGTAATTTTTTTTACTCGTTCCAGTCCCGTTTCTGATTTATTAAATAAACAAATATTATAGTTATCTAAGTACTCTATGTCATCGTTTCGTATTAATTTAGATTTCGGTATTTTGATTAAATTTTCGTTTGTGTTTAAAATTTTTACTGGTACTTTACCTCGTTTTGGCTGAAAAATACAACCTGCTATGAATAAGTTGTCATTTATTTGCTTAGGATGTAAAACACATTCTTTGTAAACATTTTTGTTTATGTCGAAATAGTGGATAGATTCACTTCGACCTGGAATAAGCAAATAATTTTCCGAGTTCGTGTGAATAGGTTGACGGTTTTGTATTTCAATGCGATAATGCGGCGCTTTGTCATTTAATTGTAAGCTGAGTATGTTTGTCGGTAAATCAATGTTAGCGTTATAAGTTCTCAGAAAGTCTAAACCGAGTATTCCATCCGATTCACATGGAATATTATCGAACAAATAAAACTTGTAACGAAACTGTACACCCGTTTCTAATGTCAAAGATATGTACGCGTAGTTATATGCCTGTACTTTCCCACCGATGCCTTTTATGCTTGTTTGATCGCTATATAATTTTGTTTCGCGTGTTACCGATTGTTTGTTGATTAATGAAATAGTTGCACCCGTATCGATTATAAATTTTAGTTTTTGTTTTCCAGCGTATAAATAGATAAAATCGAGACTTTTACATACTATATCATAATTAGTTGCTCCGAAAAACTGAGCTAAATTTTCCTCTTTTTCCTTTTCCTCTTTTGGTACTGTAACAACATTTACGTTGTCCTGCTTGGCACCTCTGTAATGACTCCTTTTACTTCTATAGTAACTTTTATTCGGCGGCCTGGAGTATCCACGCTGTTGGTAATATCTGCCACGGTAAAAACCTCGCTGTGCAGGTCCCTGACCCCTGTAATGCTGAGCTGCGTTATTACCTCGATAGTGAGAAGGATTTCCACGGTATTGAGTAGTCTGCCCACGATGGTAGTTTCCGCGACTCCGACTGTACCTTGAGTTTCTACCTCGTGTGTAAGATAACACGGCATCCTGACCTGATGTTCCGGGAAGTGAAAGCTCCTCATCTTCTGCTGCTCGTACTGCATCATTCAGTTGACTATAATTTCTAGCTGCTAAAATAGTACTAAGTCGACGATTTCTCAGACCATCAGCAAATCTTTTAACTACTAACCTTTCGTTTATTGGACTTAGTATCTCGGCGGCTGTCTGGTTTCCGTCTGCTTGCGCTATGGTAAGGGAGGTAAACAAATCTCCTAATTTCTCTCCGTATTCGCCTATAGTCAAGTTGTTTTGACTTATTTTATTAATCTGAGTTAATATTGAGTTGGAAGATTCTTTTGTCATTAGATGAGTTTGAATATCTTTTACTAAACCAGAAACAGTTGCGTAACTTTTTTGCAGTTTTAATCTCGCTATTTTTGTTAGACGAGTCTTTAACACAAATGAAACTAGCAATTTCTTACAACCTTCGTCTGTCAAGCAACTTTCATACATCTCTATACCTTCGATTATTCTCTCTACTGTTTCTTCTTTTCCGTCCATAACTGGAATCAAAGTACTAGCCGTTTTTAAACTGAAACTCTCCATTTTGTATGTTGTCTTATTTTCCTCTATATATAAAAATTCATTGGACGAACTTTCTGAAATATCTGTTACCTCTTTATAACCCAAGATTTTTCTATAAATTTTCTCAATTTCATTAGGTATTGACGGATCTATATGTAATTTCTTTTTACGTATACGTCCGTAATCAATTAATAATGTAAACTCATTATACAAATTATCAGCCTCCTGAAACTTTCGCTGTCCTACTTTTTCGCCTCGCCTTTTAGGGCCTAATTTTCTAATACTAACACATAAATCTAGTAAAGTTTCATATATTTCACTGAGTATTTCCATGAATAATTATAGAGTTTATTTTTACACTTATACACATTTTTACATTTCGTGAGTACCGCACTCATACCTTTCACCGAGTTGGTCCGTCTCGATGGGCTGCTAGGTTTGTCCTCTGGAAGGGCTGCTGAGTTTGTCCTCTGATGTGACTGCTTGGCTCATCCTCAGGAATGGCAGCTTGGGCCGGGCTATACCCTGGACACCACAGGTAACTGAGCCGGGATTACCCTGACTCCTCCAACAAAATAAATTTTATTTCTTCGTTCTTCTCTCCTTTTTTTTATAATTTTTCTTCTCTCTTCTGTAATTTTTATTTTCTTTCTTCAATAATTATTATATTATTGATTATTATTATTCTTCGTTCTTCTATTATTAAAATTTTATCTTCTTTCTTCTATAATTATATCTTCTTTCTTCACTTCTTCATTATTTATTTATTCTTCGTTTTATTTACGGCAGGCACAGGAAACGCTGGTAGGTTCCTCTCCGGATCTAGTGGTCACGCGGCGAATGGACCGTCTCATGTTTTGTGTCAAAACTTCATTCCTGATCCAAATATGATGACACTTTTTGTACAAAACGTATAGTCCGTAAAGTCCTGCAATAGACAGTATTGTGCAGATGACGAACATCACGACGCTTATGTTTGAAAGGTGATATTCCGCACTGCTGTTTGATTCTCCGGAGGCACTCTGAGTGATGAATACTTCGTCTTTCTTGATATCTGAGCGACACATTTTGATGTTGGTACATTAATTGTCTTTGTTGATATTTATACAACGCCGAAACATGGTTGAAATCCTGGCAAGGTCGCCATGTAAGGATTGTGCAGATTGGGTAGAGTTTATAAGGAAACGTCCGTATGTCGTGCGATCCATTTATTGACTGTTCTCACATAATATACTTATTGCTATTCTACGTAAACTACTTGCAAGCTGTTACTGCAAGCTTGCACATCATATTACATACCACATCGCTGATGGTGGCGGGTGTGTCGGGTCATTTAGTTCCCTTCAATATGGTTGAGTTGAGTGGCGCCGGTACATGCGTCATGTCTGTGAACGGGCGCTGTTAGTTGGGACTGGTCATCTCTTAGCTGCCAAGGTTCATTTTAATTACTTTATTCATAAATTTTTGATCTAATTTTTTACTCTGGATGCTCTTAGTGTGCACGTCTTTCTACATCGTTCTCACATATATGTATAATCTCAAAATTAATGATGAAACCAAGATTTTGTAACAATATTTTGATTTTAAAAGAGTGTCCATGGAGTTTCTTGCCCGTTCTTCTCCATAGAGATCTACGCTAGGGAATGGGCAACTACAGTACTTTCTCAAGTTATTATGCCTTGTGACTGGGACTGTAGCTTTGATTTTCTTTTTTGTATTTTTGACTTTCAAAAGTGCCGTAATGGTCTAATTGAAATAAATGCTTTGAGTTTGAGTTTGAGTTTGAGTTGACTACCAGATATTATTACTTAGAAAGTGGTTGACAGTAATGACAGTTGACATTGTCTAATGCATTACAATGCCTTCAGCACGAATAGTTATTCCAGAAGTTCACAATAATCGTCTGGAAAAAGATATTCAAGCATTGGTGAATTCTTTTAAATTTCCACTCAACATATTCTT
Organism: Xestia xanthographa; assembly: GCA_905147715.2. NCBI lineage: Eukaryota > Metazoa > Arthropoda > Insecta > Lepidoptera > Noctuidae > Xestia > Xestia xanthographa. The sequence goes on from LR990644.1 coordinate 8,042,069, forward strand.
GACTTGGAAGTTCTTGAATGGAAAAAAATATTGCGTGATGGCATTCTGTCGTACGTTACTCCTAAATGCGTTGTGCTTTTACGTAATGCTGACCGTAGACGTTAAAAATGTCACCTTTAGAGCGTCATTTGTTGACTCTCTTCAATGTGTTTAACTATATCACCTTTATGATCGACTTTACAATGATGTTCATTCTGGATATTGTGTACATGGACAACAACGTCTTGCTTATCTTAAAGATTCAAAATTTGCACTAGAGCATTGGTCTCAGTACAAGTATCCAGAATTAAATTTTAAGGAACTGGATCACATTTGCAACAATTATCATTCCCTGTTTAAGTTATTTTTGTATTCTATCAAGTGTCATCTGATATTCCTTTCAACATCAGTTTTTTCATGGACAATATTGTTATTGCGATCCGTATAATAATCTGGAAGAGTGGATTAAAGAAATCCTGATGATGAATGATTTACTCGAAAATGAACAGGAAAATTTTGAGCATTGTCTCAAATTGCTTGGAATATACCGGGATATTTTGAAAACTTTCAATCTATATAAGCAAATTTTTCAAATATTAACATAACATACATTAATATAACATTTATTTATTAATTATTTACCATACATTACAGGTTAGACTCGTCCAATACAATGCTATAAAACACAAGATTGAACAACATAAAATAAGTAAAATTACACCCAGTAAAAATATTAATACCTATATTATTTTAACATAGCAAACACATGAGATAAAACAAGGTCGGGAAGAAGACTGTATTAAAAAGAACAAAATAAATTAAATTTTCATTACAAATATGCGAACTGTAGCAACACAACAATATAGTTAGTAAGAAGACTCATCAGACTTAATTGTAACGCAACGTCTAAGTAGAACAGGCCACACACACGTATCTTGCTGAATGATGCTCGATGGAAGCGTATCACGTTTTTGCATAGTTTTCTCTGATCATCTGTAAAATGATTATTGCATTCACTGTTTTAAGTTATCACTATTCGTAACTAAACTTAAAATTTCAGGAGGTCATTCGATGATTTCCCATCCGAATAAAAAAGGCCCACAAAGTGACATTTTATAAGCGATGATGATAAAATTATCGTAAAGCCAAAAATAATTTAGACACTGGACAGGACCTGAACAATCAGACATTAAAATCAATGCGCATGAATCTTGGTTTCTTTCAACAGATATGTAGAATTTCTCGCATTGCCGGGTCAATGTTGTTAGGTACATCAAATCCTTTGTAATCCAAAGCACTACTAACATAGCTCCGTAGAATGAGAAATCCTGTAACAGAAGAATCGATGTATTATGTTACCGGCCAAACCCGATTTCAGGTCAAACTAGTTTTGCCTAGGCTAAACTAAACCGACTTTGGACACCCCGACACGGATGGATTAGGTTAGAAGAGTATGGCGGGGTCGAATGAGCGAGTGAAGCAAGTGACTAGACCCCGCCATACTCTTCGGGTTTGGCTGGTAACATTATACATTTCTTTCACATCTTTTTTCTGCCCGCGTAGCTTGACCGCCGTGGGTTTTGTCGACAAAGAATCGTCAAAATGACAGATGAACAAAAGAAATTTGTAATTTTGTCGATTCTTTCTTTGAATAAATCCGTTTTTATGGTGTTCATGCTACGCGGGCTGGAGTTCATAATAATTATGTTTTAACCTATAGCGTCTCACAGCTGTGCACAGGCTAATTTTTCCATTCAAATTGGTACCGCCAATTTTTTTAAATACTAAATAGGCTAGTGCTTAGTCGCAACAGCTCGCCTGATGTGAAATTAGCCTTTTTGGCCAATACGCTAGTAGACAGTCTAGGCCATCATGCTAGCATTTCTTATGTGCGTGACAATCTTCGTGTTCAGGCACATAATGCGTGACTACACTGGTCTTCTATCCTGGTTTCTATCCTGATAGTCCTGTAAGTTGGAACCACCCATCCTCAACCACGACAGTTATGCGCAACACACTCAAAGAACGAGTGCGGTTCGGGAGTGCGGCCAATATTTTTGATACCTCACGCGTAAGACTGTGTTACAAATTTGATGTTTCTTCAACAAACCTGGCCCTCTGAGCTTCGAACAAAGATTATGTTTGATCACCATGGACTAGGACAGTCAAGAAAATTTCAAGTAACTAACACTTTTAGTGTTACTGGAGGTCGACTAATTGGAAATATGCCTGTAGTACATACTACAGGCATATTTCTACTACTACTAATACTTACTTACTACTAACTACTTAGATTAGCCCTTTGTTCATACAAAGGGCTAACTTAAGTAGTTTAATAAATAAAAATAAATTCAACTTACAAACAAACAAACCTGTATTTTTTTTAACAACCAACTTATAATGAATTAAATAAAACTTACTATTTCGTTAATATTAAATCCGATTTTTAACGATTCAATTGAAACTTGGCAGTACAATAGAGCGTGACTGAATATTTCTATAATGTAGTAAAGTATCTGAAATGTAACAATATTTCAAATTATTAGGAAAACTATAATGAAGCTCTTGTCTAGCAAGCCCTTTTGGGTGAAAGAGAATTTATGGTAATTAGTCCCTTTTACAAGCAACATGTTTTGTATCATATAGATCATCATACGAAATACATATTTTATAATATGAAATAGAAGGTACTTACAAATTTCTGAAAACATTCTTTATGTATAACATAACACTCAAATAAATCAACATAGGCCTGAAACGCTTTTATGCTATCACTTTCAATGCGCATATCTTCTGTTACTTGAAAATTTAAAACGTGAGTACTCCACAGAACAACTTTATTTTCTAACAATTTAATTATTCGAATGGCATAAATAATATTTACATCAAAAACAATTACTATGTAACAAACAAATATCGATAATGAAGGTATACTAGTTAGCTTGCAAAAAACAGTTAAAACGAGGATATGACCACCCAGACCTAAGATAACAATGATCCAATTCCAAATGATGAAACGGTTGAAACTGGCTTCACAGTCTCCTAAAAATAAAATCTGTGAACTTTTTGAAAAGTAAGGACAAAATCAATAGATTTTTTAGCTTGAACAACCCCAGTTACAAAATTCATAGTGAATCCCAAGAAATAGAAGAGAATGTCGTAGAAGCAGCTTACATACATGAAAGTAGTGGCTCCCAAAAAATCTTCAATATTATACGCTACGATGGTGCTGTACACTAACAAACCTATTATAACTGGTATTGCTATAATTGAAATTAAATTGGAGATGAAACTATTAGGAACTATAACATCATGTTTAATGCGATATTTGGGAAAACAAACAATATTTTGCATCAAATTCAAAGGTAAAAGCATCGATTGCACATCCTTATCGACTGTGTTGTTCAAAATAATTGATACAGAACATTTATGTTTTTTATTTCTTATCGTGTTCATTATGAATAAGTTCACGTTGCTAGCGTCCGTGTTCAAAACTGACGGAATAATGAATACTAAACATTTTATCTGCGCCCATCAATCTGATTATGATAATAATAGCTATTGCTCGCAGCTTCGTTTGCGTTAATTTAGAATTTGACAATCAATTCGAGTTGTACTCTGTTGTATTAATAGAATTCAATCATGATTCGAAAGACGCGTGGCGCTATTTATCACAAGAATGTTGTTTTCCTCAGGAACAGTACTTTTTTTCGGGATGAAAGGTACTCTATGTCTGTTTCTGTACACCTGTGGTTTAGGCGTGGAAAGGTAACAAACAAACTTACTTTCACATTTATATTATTAGAATTAAACAGATACGATGCTTAACATCAATAGTCATTACTTAATTAAATGCTAATGTTATGGGCTGTTACTTAATTAATACTCACACTATAAATAAGAAAACACAAAAAAGTGAAAAATAACTTTTGCTTCAGAAGTCGGTGACCTTTGTTTGATTCATTTAGTTTTTTTTGTCACCGACTTCTGAAGCTAAAGTTATTTTTCACTTTTTTGTGTTTTTTGAAGTCGGTTTTATTTTTTTTGCAAAAAAGTTTTTTATTTTTCCATTTTTAGTTGTAATATCCTAAACAAATATTTGATATGCATTTATTTTACATTAATAACAATACATGTCATGGTAATAGGCTTATCCACAATAAATGGAACTTAACATAACCTAAACTGTCGAAATTTTGGTGTATTGTACACATCTGCGTAATCCTCAGAGCATACAGGTGTGATGTTACGTCATGATGTTGTATAAACAATAAACATCCAAGCGATTACAGCAATCACGACCGATTTACCATTTAGTTTTGAAGAGTTCCATTGTATATCTCCGAAGATCAGCGTCAGATCTTCACCAAATTTAAATGTGACCGTCTCACGAGTATATTCTTTCAAATAAAAAAAAGAATTTTTGAGAATCGATCCACAAATGGAGGAGAAATCAGTGAACATACATGAAATTATTATTTAAAATGACGACACGACTGAAGTAAAAATGTTCATAAAATGAAAAATACTGGGCTAAACTATGTTAAATTTTTATGGGACCAAATGGCAACTATTCCACATCAAACTAAAGAAGAATCACGTAAATCGGATCATAAATGTCAGCGTAATCTGTATACCCTCGTCCTTTTGAAAGTCGGTTAAAAGAATGCTGTCTGTTTGTCAAATACCCTTTTTTTTACATCAACGCATTGGGATAGACCATGACCTGGTCACGATTTAGGATAGATTTAATCCCGGTAATACATTTACGATCCCTATGCTTGAGAAACCACTACATATGGATGTTTGTAACTCAATCACGCTTGAACAGCTGAACAAATCTGGATTAAATTTGACACAGAGATAGATTATAGTTGGAAATAGCAGGTTTCTTTTTTTCTAACACATTTGCACGTAAATTTCCACGCAAATGAAGTCACGGGTAGCTGCTAGTATTTCATAAACGGAATTTGTTCGAAGGTTTTTTTTACCCACACTAGGATTTCTCCTGTATCGTGATTATTCACCGCATCATTTTGCCAGTCAGTGATTGATGGATTATCATTCTACATACAAACACACATCGTAGGACACTACGATGAAATTAAATTAAATTTGTATTTAGTCAGTATAATAAACTAATATTATTAAGACGTAAATTTTTCATGTTTTTAGGTTTGGATGTAAGGTACATTAAGGTGATGATCTTCGAAACTACTGATCCGATTCTCTAATAGAAAGCTACAGAACCCTAAAAAATATTATAAGGTAGCAACCATAGTACGAACTAAAGAGTAAACTAATCAGTATGCAAAAAGCAGAGAAAACGAAGACATGGCCAAAGAGAACTACGACTACAATTATATATTCCAATTCCATAAGCTGAAATGATTTAAAAAGGTTTAATTTTTTTAAATCTGATATTTATGTGATGGTACAACCTTATGTGGAGTGTAAGGCATGTGATCGTCTATATATCGTCAAGTTCATAGAGTAGTTTTAGAATCAGCTAAGAGATACCACTGTCAACAGATAGTTATTTATTGCCTCATTAGTCTTTATTTCGTCTAAATTTACGTTTATCCTAATACAGAGTGAGGTGAACCCAGTCAGAGAACCGGTGGCTATACTTTGCGTTTTGGAAAGTAAGGACAAACTTAGTAGATTTTTGACATAGTAGACCATTGAAATAACATTGGAGATGAAACCGTTTGGAGTTAAACCTACAATCATTTTCATACGATATTTGGGACAGGACATAATAAATATTGCATAAGATTCAAAGGCAAAAGCATAGAGTGCACATCTTTATCCACAGTATTGTTCATGATAGATAACACGTTGTGTCTAATATTTAAAAGAGTCTTTATTTTTCACGTTTCTGACGGAAGTTCCTGTGCCTCCTATCTATACATATAATAAATCTGTAGAAAAATCGTTTTTGTACATCGAAAATATTTTGTAAAAAAAATTGCCAGGGTGTTAAGGATAACCAACAGAACTCATTTCCAGCATTTTTGGAATTTTTGTCTGTTTATCTGTTTGTCTGTTTCGATGATCAAGCATCACGCAAAATATAGGAAACCTATATAAATAACTTTTATACATAAAAATTGTACGTATCTTGAGGTATTATTTAGTTTTTGTTTCATCATAATCGGTTAATTCTATCAAAAGATATATGAATTTAAAGTGTTCAAGAAGAAGTAATCATCAAATGTAAGATACAACGAAATCTATTGCACTAAAATGGTACTAATGCCTAAAAATGTGCTCACCAGATACCTTTTAACCGACCGTTTGGTTTTTTAACCGACGAAACAACAGGAGGAAGTTCTGAATTCGACCCGTATAGTTTTTATGTATGACCACGAGAGAAGTTCATTAAGCATGATCCTTTTTTTTTTTAAAGTGTAGGTATAGGTAAATCTCAAAGTTGGTGCCATCGAAAATTGAAAAATCGTGTTTATGCTCATTTCCTGCACCTTTGATGAGAACTTTAAACCTAGCTAGAGTATGACTGTCATGGAAGGTCTAACGGTGGAGACAGAAGGCAGTTGCAAGAGTTTACAGCAGCTATATTGTTATTGGCCTCATTTGGTACCTTTGATGAGAACTTTAAACCTAGCTGGAGTATGACTGCCATCGGCGATCTAACGATGGAGACAGAAGGCAGTTGTAAGAGTTCAGCAACAGTTTACAGCAGCTTTATCGTGTCCCGGCTTATTTCGTACACCTTAATGAGAAATTTTGACCTAGCGGGAGTATGACTGTCATCGAGTGTCTAAGGATGAAGACATAAGGCTGTCGAGGCAAACCCTTATTTGGAAAAAAACATAAGTAGATTATTTTAGCGATTAATACAAATATATCGGAGAAATTTAATTGTTACACACTTCAATCCATATTATTATAATAAAGCTCAAGAGTTTGTTTGTTTGGTTGGTTGAACGCACAATTTCAGGAACTACTGGTTCGAATTAAAAAAAAAACCGGCCAAGAGCGTGTCGGGCCACGCTCAGTGTAGGGTTCCGTAGTTTCCCGTCCTTCACAATAAGTGTTCCCACTTATGAGTTTAAAGGTGCGTATTCATTATGTAAAAATGCTTGCATATACGAATATACTACAAACTTAGTTCAGAAATTATTTTGTACAACTTTTTGTCTTTTTTGTACAAAAACTGTTGTTTGCATAAAGTTCAAAATGATTTTCCTAGAAAGTCCTTATAAAGTTCTGCTTTTCAGATTTTTTTTTCATATTTTCTAAACTTATGGTTCAAAAGTTAGAGGGGGGGGACACATTGTTTTTTTACTTTTGGAGCGATTATTTCCGAAATTAATGACATTATCAAAAAATGATTTTAGGAAACCCCTATTCACTTTGAAATACCTTTCCAACAATATATCACACGTTAGGATTGAAATTAAAAAAAAAATCACTTCCCACTTTACATATAGGGGGGCTACCCTAATAAAACATTTTTTTCCAATTTTTATTTTACCACTTTGTCGGCGTGATTGATATACATATTGGTACCAAATTTCAGCTTTCTAGTGCCACACTAGAAAGCACACTAGTGGTCACAGAGATTAAGCGAGGACGGACAGACGGACGGACTGACGGACAGACATGGCGAAACTATAAGGGTTCCAAGTTGACTACGGAACCCTAAAAACCTTTAAGTGTTGGATAGTCCATTTAACGAGGAACGCTATAGGTTATCTTACATCACGCTACAACTAATAGGAGCGAAGTATCAATGATAAATGTTGCAAAAACGGGGAAAATTTATTTCTTTTGAGAGCTTCCGTAGCGAGCGCTGCGTAAACGGTTAAAGTTACGCAACAATCATGTATGATGGAATTTTACCTCATAAAAAGTATAAAAACAAAAATATCCGCGATAGCATAATTATGTCTATCTTTTAAGGTTGAGTCATACTCTCTCTAACCCTCTCTCTCTCTCATGTGACGCAGACGAAGTTGCGCGGGTCAGCTAGTTATTATAATAAAATCGTAGCGAAGTTAAAACTGTAAATTTAATCTTTGTGAAAAAATGTAGTCAAGCTGAGTTGTCCTTTCATCACGATGACTCACACTTGTACCTACAGAAGGAGAAACTATGGCTCAAGAAATCAGAAGATAGTAATAATTACACAAAAAACATTTATCTTATTAAACCTGGATTACAAAAATGCGAACTGCAGCAACACAACAGTGTAGTTAGTAAGAAGACTTATCAGACTTAATTGTAACGCAGCGTCTAAGTAGAACAGGCCACACACACGTATCTTGCTGAACGAAGCTCGATGTAGTCGCAGTACGTTCTTGCACATTTGTTTCTCTTCATCTGTCAATCAGTATGTTTAATTTTTAAAGTGTTCATAACATAACGCCTGTAATCCCAGGAGAGTAAGGCAGAGGTGTGCCTAATAGTACATCCACAATTCGCAAGTTATGTTTAAGTCCCAAGTGTAGTGTTCACTATCACTACTTAATCACTATCACTGGCTCAATACTACACGCAGGCAAGGGCTCAAGCGTACGTCCTACTCTCACGGCGTCTGTCGTTAGACTAACCGATTGACAGCGATCCCCTCCCTCGTGTACATGAGACAATTGTATTATATCTATTGAATAGATACAAACACTACACCAAGTAAAAGGGGGCGAGCCTATTGCCTTTAAACGGGCACAAAAACAGGCTCCGCGGCTGCTTCTGAGAAATTCCTGATGGAATAACCCAATAACACTTTGCCCGACCCGGGCATCGAACCCAGGAACTTATGCTCAGCAGTCACTCTCGACTCGACTCTCTATTTGGTGTAATAGTTGTTTTTAACTTTCACACTTACGATATTACCTGAACAACGTGTCTTCAAAATGATTGCGCAAGTATCTTGAACACACTCAAGAGCTGAGTAAAATTTCTCGCATTGCCGGTTAAGTACGGTCTGACACGTCACATCTTTTATTACCCACATTAGTAAGGGCATTAAAGCAATGGCTGCGTCATCCTAGAAAAAAAGCTTAAGCACATCAAGAATATGATTAACGTACGATACCAGATTTTTAAAAAGACCTCGTAAAAAAAAGTATTTTTTCATTACCAATATGCTGTGTTTATTAAATGCATGGGATAAATATTTATACATAATATACACTACAATTTAGATAAAATAATTTAGCCGTAGTGACAAAAACAATTTATTTATACCTTATTACTTTTGTCCAAACTGCTGAACAGGCACCTTTTTTATTTTTATATAGAAGATTTTTACTATTAAATGACATAGATTTTATATCTGTACATTCTGGGGAACAGTCTCAATTTTTTTTGTCAATGTCCTTTCTCTAAATGATTTTCAACCATAAAATATTTACTTTAAGTTCAAAATCGAATGAATATTGAAAGGTTGTGGTACCTTGGTGCCAGCGCACCATGATAGTACATGAAAGTACGTTTCTTTTAAATAAACAAAATCTGAAGCCTTCACACTGTGAGACTAGAGATTGCAATCTGGTCTCATTTAACGAATCCGATGAAAACATAGAGAAGTATGTAAAAACGTGTTTTTGTGCAAATTAGGATTACCTAGATAACAGAGAAATTCCTTAGGAAAAACCCAATAACGTTTTGCCCAACCCGGGAAACGAATCCAGAACCTCATGCTCAGCAGTTACGGTTGCGGCTACTAGACCATCGAGGCAGTAAAATATTCTGTAGGTATTCTAAATTTTACTTTTCTCGCAATACCCACATTATTTACAATAAGATAGTAAGTCGCGCGCAGCTCGTAGGTAGAGACGTATTTAATAATAGACCCACATTTCGCTAGTTATGATTAAGTCCCATGTAATAGGGGGCGAGCCTATTGTCATCAACCGGGCACAAATCCAGACTAAAAAAATCAAAACCATACTTCTTACCATATTTCCAAAATGTCCATCTTTCCATTGTCCGATTGCCATCTGGATATAACCTAAAGAGTGTAATAGAGCAGCTACTATGTGGTAAAATATCTGAAAGGGACAATACCTGATCAGAAGAAAATGATGATGAGCATTCTAGTGATAAAGAAAGTACTCATGGTTGAAATCATGAACAACTTAGTACTCGTTGCCTTGAACTTAGTGCTCGTTTCCTACGAAGCGGTTCCTCGATCTGTGTCTCTTTTTCTGAACCAAGGTCGATTCCTCATTAGACATTTGAGTTTTTGACAGTGGTTTTGATACTCCATCCTTCACAGTAACAGAGAAACTCTTTCTATCTTGGACGCATGACTGGTAGGTCGGTCAGAATTTTGCGCAGTTTACGGCAGAGGTCAGTAACGCTGTGTGACTCACCGTCGCATTAGACAGAGCGAGATCCACCGTTAACTTCTCACTCGCAGGTGTCCGCGTCGTTGGGACGCCACCGGAACGTGAGAGGGACAGAACCTCATATTGTACCGACCGGCGACCGCCGCGGGAGACGTCCTGGGCGTCGGGGGCCACCACGTGGCCTCCGGCCACCGTAGGCGCGGGCCTGCGGACGGTGGGCTATGGGTTAGCTCGCCGTCCATCCGTCTCATGACAACAGGCCATGTCATGCCATGTCGACGGTGCGTTCATGTTCCACGCACGCCTCAAAGAGAGTCAGCAAAAAGGAAGGGGTCCGCAAGGACCGATGCCTGCCGTGGTTGCGGGACTGTTCGAAAGAGATACCGTGGCCTCGGAACACAAAGGGCGATAAAGGAATATGGATGGGTTTTGGTCAGTAAAACTCTGACACTCCCTCCTGCTTCGCCCAGAGCGGGAGGAGTTTTTTGATGATTTCACATCCGAAAAATAAAAAAAAAGGGTCGGCGTCGCTCCGTTCACAACTACGCGCGGGTATAAGGGCTGGAGAACATATGTTCACCGGCCCGGTGTGGCCGGCGATTCATCATCATGATCATCATTCTCCTGAGTTTATATATATAAACTCAGGAGAATGATGATCATGATGATGAATCGTAGTATAAAGAATTGTAAAGGAACGGCCAACATATAAAAGTGTTGGAACATAAAATTGCAAAACCCAAGTTGTAGTCGAGCCTTTTTTTACATCGCACATTTATTAAGATTGCGAAGCGAATAAAAGTTAATTTTTATACAAAAGCATCAATGTACTTTAAGGTCCTATTTGGTTATTGATAGTACTAGTCGAACAGTATGTATAAAGAATGGATAAAGTAAGGAATGAGTATATTATTAGAAGAAGTATAAAAGTGGTACCTGTTACAGAAAAAAAAAAAAAGGAAGGCGTGTGTCTTGGTATGGATAAAAATTATGTTATGAGGAGGGATGAAACGCACGTGACTAAACGAGTGATGGACATGAATGTTGATGGATGGAGGGGGAGAGGAAGGCCAAAAAAAATATGGATGGATTGTGTGAAGACTAATATGAAAGAGATAGAAGTAATGATGTCGCGTGTCGTTTCACAAGGAAGAATGGAAGAAGAAAACGTGTAGTGACGACCCCAAGTAGAAGACAAGGGGAAGATGATGAGGGTTATAGATAGTACTCACAAGTGACTGAAAACAATCTCTAATGATGTTATAGCAATCCATTATAGTAACGAAAGCTTGAAATACTTTTTCGCAATAACTTGGTCTGAAGGTTTCTTCGATATTTTGAAAATTCAAAGCTTGATTATTCCATAAAGCTAGTTTTTCTTCTAGTAATTTTATAACACGAGTGGCGTATATTACATTATAGTTCATAAAAATAATAAGATATATGCAATATAATAAAATTATAGGTAAATGTAGTCTTATAAAGAAATAAGTGTAAATAAAGATATAGAGCGATGGAAACAGTATTATTATAATCCAATTCCAAATGATAAGACGTTTGGTGGAACATTCATTGTTGAGAAATATATGGACTTGTTGAAATGTAAGGACAAAATTGATATTTTTTTTTGAGTTTATCATCTCTAACACGAAATTCGAGGTGAAACCAACACAGTAAAATATAGCGTCAAATAAATATAACATGATAGCTTTGAAAGTTAGTAATACTGAACTATCTGCATCAGAATTGATAAGAAATAGTATACAAGTGAAGTATGCGTATATAATTATGAATAGAAGTATTCCAATCAGTGAAACGAAATTGGAAATTAAAGTATTTGGAGTTATTAAATTATTGTGAATGCGATATTTAGGACAAAACATAAAACACTGCATCAGATTTAAAGGGAAAAGTATTGACTGAACATCTTTTTCCACCAAATTGTTTAAAACAAAATTCTCAGGATCGTTTTGTATGTTATCACGGAATCTCTTCATTTTTAAAACCATCACTTATAGAAGCTTCCAAGGAACAGAAGTTAAACTATAATCAATATGGAATGTTCTAATACCTGTATTAATTTCATTAGGATATAATGGAGGAAGTAAATCAATATTAATTACTTTAATTCATTTTACGATAACAGTAGATCTAGCCCAGTTACACGACTCCACTCCCATCCGGCAAAAATAATATAACTCAAATATGGGCTTTAGGTATTTCTCTTTAGATATACATTACAATGGCATTGACGGCGGTTAGCCCGCTGACAGCTAGCTCTCTGCTTATTTATGTTGCCAATGTAAACTATATCTAAAGAGCATTACATGAAGCCCATATTAGAATTAAATTATTTTTTCCGGGTGGGAGCGGAGTCGTTTATGTGGGCTATAACCTCCTACTAAGTTGCAAAAAGCCCCGAAGAAATAATTATGAGAAGACATACTAATCAAACTGGTCCCCCTCGTAAATATTGGCCGAAGTTAAATTTAGCCACAAATCTGGGAAGAAAGATGCATCGACCTGCAACTTTGTTATCGAAGTTCCAGCCAAGATACGTAGAGCTTTAATATCTCAAGCAAGAATTTTTATAAATTGGACCTCCTGCCCTGTTAGAGACTTCACCTTGGTTACCAGATGCCACAAATGCCAACAATTTGGTCATGCAGCTAAATCATGCAGAGAGGTAAACTCCACGTGTGGTCACTGCGGTGAAGCAGGACACTCGATGTCTGAGTGCGTGAAGAAAGCGGACGCCCCTAAATGTGCGACGTGCTCGCGTTATAAGAAGCCCAACAACCACAAAACGGGAGATGTTGAGTGCCCAGCTAAGAAGTTAGCAGAATATAGGTATATCAACTCCATCGACTACGAGGGCGCGTAGAGCGTCATACTCTAGGTCAGATTTCCGCGTTTGACGCATATTGATGAAACAAGCTGACATACTTAACATTGATTTTATTTATTGTAAGCACATTAGTCGCTAGGTGCAAATATAGAATATAACAAGAGCGCCTCAAATGTGTTTAAGCAACCTATAATAAGTTCTGCTGACGCAAATTTTCGTGTAACAATAATATGTGTTTAGTTTTAAGTTAGTAGAGTTTAAGTTAATCAAAATAATTTTGTCACGTAATGTTAAATATTATAAAAAGAAATAACTACTGTCCTACATATAGCATATTGTTAGAGCTCCTGCAGCCTGTGATACAGGATTATCCTAGTACAGGTATCATACATTATTATACCTACATTGGTAGTTTTTAGATTCATATTGTATTTTATTTACCTTTTAAGATTGCGAATAAAGATTTGTTTTTTTTTTTTTTATTTATATTCTTTCTAATCAATCAATTAGTAGACTGCCTCATTGGTCTACTGGTCAAGCACGACCGCTGATCAGGTCGGGAAATTGATGGCAGTAGGCTCGCCCCCTATCTCGCATCCACAGAACTTAATATTTTTTATAGAACTTAAACATAACTTAGAAATTTGGGTGTGTACTTTATCTACATAATTATAGCTACAAAAACCCTTTCAATTTGATTAACAATATTGACATAGACAAATTAACTACAAATTATTTGATTCAAATGTAGACTTCTATCCCATTTTACGACACAGTGCTATTGTATTTGAATATAAAATGACGAAAGAAGCTCACAAAAAAAACAGCAGTGATAATTCCTTGGACAGGAGGTTCCGAAACATGGTCCTCCCATTTATGTGTTTAAAGCACTTATTTTTCAAATCAAGCTTTGCTGTAACACACAATTGTATCAGTCGCCATAGTGTGTCCTATTATATCACGTCTCTCATCGGCACTCTTGTATTCATCATTTTCCATTCATTGAATTACCTAAATGTAGAATATTTTAGATTCTACAGTCCGTTTCTTGTATATTTTAGTCATTTTAACCGTATATTGTTGGTTATCTCGTTTTTTGTCTTCTACTGTATTAATATTCTCCAACGAGAAAACAACGTGCTACTGATTTTGAAGATTCAAGAAGCTTTCAGAATTATCCATTACAAGAACTATGAGATGTATACTATTTGTAATTGGATCTGCATATTGTTGGAATTCATCGTAGTCTTCATTTTGGCGGCAATCTCGACTAATGTGCGCAACGCATTTTTTTTTTATTCATTGATTTATTTTGACGTGGACGTCACTTACGGCATACGTGTAATTTTTTGAAAATAACTTCAGTCTCGTCTCTAATATTCGTCAATATCAATCGACAATCGTCCGAATATCGCTATTATTATCGACTCGTGTACGCCGACCGAAATAATTTGATCCAGGAAGTAAAAATCAAAAATTTGCGTAAAAAATGTACTCAATGTAATGTACTGTAGGACTCTTAAGGCTTACCATTTTTCCTTTCACAATTCTCTAGGGACAGTTTTGCTTCTTAATCACGTGATCGTGTTTAAGAAGCAAAAATGTAAAGCAAAAGCATGAAAATATTTGAATCTACTTAAAAATATGTATAGAATAGAGATACCATCTTAATGTTCATTGGAACGTCAACCCTTTTGTGATTATTACGAAGCGCTCCAACATACAGGCTCACTTTAAAGACATATGACAATTTATCGTTAACACTACAAACGTTATATTTAACCATGTTTACTGTTTGTTTTGAGTTCCCGATATTTCGGTTTTTTTTTTCACGGATGTACTACGTAAAGATAACAAGAAAGTTTGTTATTGTTTAAACAATAACAAACTTTCTTGTTATCTTGAAGTTATTATGCGTTAGTTATTGTGTTGCGCAATAACTTCAGCTTATCCGTGATCATCTACAATGTTCACACATTCACAAATAGGGGGCGACCCTATTGCCATCAGCCGAGAAAACTCAACACCAGTATGCCCGATGAAAAAATCCAATAACACTATAATTGCTTGGTTTTTCATCTATTTAGTAAATGAATTGATTTTTTTGTTTAAGCTGAGCATAATACCTCTCCAAATTGTCACCATCGCTTGGATACTAAGGAATATGATTTTAACAAGTATGTTCAGCGTCAATTGTGAGAAGTTCTACATGGTTGTTTGTGATGCAGACGCAACCTGCAGTTGGTTGTTAAAGAACACTCAAAAAACTGGTTAGACCAAACCACTTTTTACTTTTCGAGACACTGGTCATGTGTTATGGTCATTAAAAAAAAATATAGACATATCCCTAGGATTTCTCCTGTATCATGGGAGCGTTTACAAATATTTAAACTCACATTCACAAACAGTGGTAAGTGGCAGTGGGCAAGGCACATTGCTGGTAGAACGGATGGCAGATAGGGCCCAAAAGTTCTGGAGTGGCAACCACGAACCGGAAGACGTTGCGTTGGAAGACCTCCCACTAGGTGGACCGATGATCTGGTGAATGTTACGGGAATCCGCTGGATGCCAGTCGCACGGGCACGGGCAATGGGGCGACACTTGGGGGAGGCTTATGTCCAGCAGTCTTTCGGGTGAAATGATGATGATGATGACACAAACAGCCAGACCCGGAACAACTACATATAGGTCAAACAAATATTTGTTCCACGCGGGGATCTGATTTTGATCGAAGCCGCAATACGCAGCTTAGCAGTCTATCGCTCATCCACTGCGTCCTCTCACGGCGTTTCCAGTCTCATCTGCTTTGTTACTCGCCTTGTATTAATAATCTTAATCCTGCAGCTTCACTCGCGTTTTGGATAGAAATAATCCCACGAGACGTTTTGAAAAGAGCCCATATATGCCACTCAAAAATAATGTAGCTTCCCATTAGTGACACATGTTCCTGACCCTGTTCCCTCTTAAGGGCTTTCTTCTCTGTTACAGCGGTATCCAAGCGGTTATGCAAGAATGTGCTGCGATTGAATCTCGCAACCTTCCACAAGATGACTGTTTGTCGGATGATCACGGTCGATGGACGTCTGCCACAGGAGTTTGGCTACCTAATGTTAGAGTACCTAGTGATGTTACTACAGTTTTCCTTGTTGGTTTGGGCTAGACAAAAATAAAGTTTAAAATAGGATAGCCTATATTATGTACACCATGTAAATACAGGTCCACTCAAATCTGTGTGGTTTATTCTTCAAAAGACCTTCTCAGGCACTTATCTGCATAGTCATCATGTAAATTGATCAAGATTTTGTCTGGACTTCAAAAGAGACTATGACCTCTTAGTTTGTTTCGACTGTTTCTTCTCAAAGTAGTCAAGTACGAAACACCAGCCCCATCTAGTTTAAAAAAAATGACGTGTAAAAGTGTTTGTAAAAACCTACTTGCAAAATAAACATCTTTGAGTGGACCAACAGCTTTGAGTGGACCTGTCCATAAATCTGTGAATAAATCATTCAGTTCATCCTCAAATGTATAAATAGTATTTTTTATTATTTTACAATCGAAAATTACGTTTATGTGTTGCATTATTTATTAATCTACATATTTACAAGTTTGATCACATTTCACACAGTTTGATGAGCTCAGTTAATGGTTTCGATAAGGAACCGTTTACACCCTGTATAATTACTAAGTTGTTTTTTATATGAATTTCATTTTAAAAATTGGGTTGAGCGTATTGCGCTCATAGAGCCTGCTCCAGTGGGCGACGACAAGTAGTGAGGAAGTATTGGAGAAGGCATACAATTGCAATAAGCGCAGAAAATGATAATGATGATGAGATTACAAAAAAGCAAACTGCAACAGAACAATGACGTAATTAGTGATAAGTCCCATCAGATACATTGGTAGCGTAGCGTCCACATAGAACAGGCCATACGCGGTCATCTTACTGAACGTTCTACTTGTACGCAGTACTTTTTTGCAGAAATGCTTCTGAGTCTCTGTAAAAGAATCATGCAATTGAAAATATTATATTATTAAACAAAGTCCTCCGCCACTTCTGTCGGTCTGTCAGTTCACGATAAACTCAAAAACTACTGCACCGATTTTCATGCTGTTTTTACCAATGGATATAATGATTCTCGAGGAAGGTTTAAAAGGCTAAAATATTTATTTTGTTGGAGGTGTCTGAAAAAAAGAAGCCGTCTGGAACCTTTACTATTGGTCACGATAACCGACATCCACGCGGACAAAGCCGCGGGCATCAGCTAGTGAATTTTGTTTTCTATATACATATAATAAAACAGTAGAAAAACTGTGTCTGTACATTGAATATATTAAAAAAAAAAAAATTGAGGGGGGTTTAGAAACAGGAAAAGAACACGAATCAAAAAAAAAAATTCTGTCTGTTTGTCTGTTTGTCTGTTTGTTTGTACACGCTAATCTTCGGAACTACTGGACGGATTTGAATGATTTTTTTGTTGTTGTATAGGTATTAAGTCTGGGCAAGATATAGGCTATAATTTATCTTGAAAACCTGCAACAGATCAGCTGAACTATAAGAGATACAAAAATGGTACGGTAGCAAAAATTGTTCCACGTAATGGGCATTTTCTGCTGAGAGAATAAATTTGAAGATCTGGAACACCTGATGTGGAACTCCAAGAGCCTAGCTACACTTACATATATATAGGAATGACGTTTTAGCAAAAGTTGTTCAATCTGATGAGCACTCTCTGTTGAATTATAAAAATCGAAGATCTGGAACACCTGTTGTGGAACTCCGAGAGCCCAGCTACACCATAACACATATAGGAATGACGTCTTAGCAAAAGTTGTTCGGTCTGATGGGCATTTCCTGTTGACTTTTATCTTGGAAACAAACACCTGATGCAGAACCGCAACAGACCAGCTGGACTATAAGAGATACAAAAATGGTATCATAGCAAATATTGTCCCACGTGATGGGCATTTTCTGCTGAGAGAATAAATTTGAAGATCTGGAACACCTGATGTGGAACTCCAAGAGCCCAGCTACACTATAACATATTTAGAGGAATGAAGTTTTAGCAAAAGTTGTTCAATCTGATGAGCACTCTCTGTTGATTTATAAAAATCGAAGATCTGGAACACCTGTTGTGGAACTCCAAGAGCCCAGCTACACCATAACACATAGGAATGACGTCTCAGCAAGTGTTGTTTGGTCTGATGGGCATTTCCTGTTGACTTACAAAAATGAAAGATCTGGAACGTCTCGAATCGTCTCGCGCATCCCGTTGTATTCCCGTCCCCGGGCTCTTAAAATTCGACATCAGACGTTTCAGGTCCTCGATTTTGACGACTCCGTTGTCGCTGGCATAAGCAACAGGATCCGCGTACGAAGTCGCGGGCAGAAGCTAGTATATAATAATTCAAAAACTGGGTTTTGGAAGTCAGATAGACGCAGTCGCTCCATGTAAAATACTGGTATTCAGCTGCATCCGGTTAAACTGAAAGCCGACCCCAATATAGTTGTGAAAAAGCTAGTCAGATGATGTTAAAGTTTCGAAATCCCTGAAGCTAGATTCATGATTTTTAACTCACTTGGACAGTTCCGTTGTGTCATCAGCAGTATACACGCAATCTTTGCTTTCTCTACCGCTACATAGAATTTTGCACATTGGATACAATGTACTATCAAGAGCGTCATATTTTTGAACAGCGTTACAAGTGTCAGAATACTGAGACCAAACTGAAAAGAAAAAACATGTAATAAAATACATGATGTACTAAACATTGCGGTTATCATTTGTGCATCCCTTACATAACATCGTAGTGAAAAGTTTCGACTCGACTCGACACGATCAGGGAACTCTTAGCACGTCAGAAAACAGTTGCATCTATTTTATTAAAAAAAGGTATCGGAGAGAAGTATAATACTGGAAATAGGGACCAATTAGTTCAGCCAGGATTCAGGCTAGCTAAAGTAGACTCATCTTTCTTGGAGTACTGTTAAAAATCCTTCCGCAAAATAACCGATGTTAGTCAAATAAATTAACAATTCAATATTTACCCCAGTCCATTCGAACACTGCCAAAGCTTTGAACAAATCCAATATCAACTCACAATTAAATATGGAGCGGAGAAACGTGTCGACCATGAAATACAAAAGCTGGAAAAAAACACCATACGTACATACACTACATAAATAAACCCCCCCCCCCCCGCCGCGTCTGTCTGTCCCTATGTATGCTTAGATCTGTCCCTATGTATGCTTAGAACTACGCAGTGGATTTTGATGCGGGTATTATTAATAGATAGGAGTGATACAATCATTTGTGGAGACATCAATATTGACATCGTTCCGTTTGATCGATGTGTCCGATGCTTACGATGCAGACATGTGGACGCTTACCATAAGTAGTATTCCGGTAACGATAATTATGTGTACCGTACCGACGATCTTAAAAAGCTAGACCTAACAAACAATAGAGATGTTTTGCATCTTGGGAGAGGCCTTTGTCCAGCAGACTGGGATAACTCTTACTAGGATTAATATTTTGGCGCTCAAATAAACTCAATTCAAACTCACCAGTACTTGAAAAACCGTTGTGTACAATTTGTAAGCTTTCAAAATATTTTTGAACGTTTCAAATAATATCACACAATATTTATTGCGTTCTTGCTCATCATTCAGCTTTGAAATTCTTATGATCCATTTGTTAAGATATTTTGCTAACAATTTTAAAATACTTATAACATAAACTATATTCAAATCAAATGTCACGAAAATGATGTCACTAATAACATCAAACCACTTGAAACAATCAAAGATTGTAGCATAGACTATAATTACGATATTAACACACAAAACGGATGTAACAGAGATCCAATTACAAATAATAAAACTACGAATACGTTTACTGAAGTTGATGCTCCTGTGTATCTTCTGAATCATGAGAATAAGCAAGATATTATCATACTTATGTACGAAATTAAGAAAAAAAATCATCACTATCTCCCAATAGTAAAAAATGGCAAACAGCGTGGAAGTCAGAAAAGACATAAAATAATGTGTTATGTGCCGAGAATCTATATCGTTGGTAATAAACACACGGAATATGAAGATCACTATAATTAAACACACACCCGAAACCGAAAATAGTGTTGTTTTCTTTTCATTTGGAACAATTGTGTTATTTTTTATGTCATATTTTGAGGAACAGAGTAGACGTAGAAAGAAAAAAGGATACATTCAGTCAAAAAAGTATCGGGAATGGATGATTTGTTTATGGTTCCAAATACAAATTTTTGTTTTTTTGTAGTTGTTAGATTGGCACAACTGTTTTCTATTTTGGCGCGGAGTTTGAGTTGCATCTGTTATTTATATTAAATACAGTGCTGGTTTTAGTAATATCATATAAGTGTGTATTGCGAATTTCATAATGGACAAAAATATCGAACAAAGAGTTTGTCTTAAATTTGGCATCGCCAATGGAATTTCGTGTTCGGAGTCACTGAAAATGTTACAGAAGGCTTACGGTGAATCGACTTTATCAAAAACTCGTGCTTATGAGTGGTTCAAAGCGTTCAAAAGCGGTCGAGATGTGATGGAAGATTTGCCTCGCTCTGGTAGGCCGTCAACGTCTGCAACTGAAGTTAACATCGCAAAAGTGAAGAAAATAGTGACTGAAAATCCCCATTCAACTCTGAGAGAGATAGCCGCCGAACTTTCTGTATCTCACGAGTCGATCCGTACCATTTTAACTAATCATTTGGGTATGAAACATGTTGCTGGTCGGCTAGTCCCAAAAGATCTGAATTTTCTCCAAAAACTCAATCGCATGAAAGTCGCTGAGGACATGCTAGAACAAGTCAGTTCGGACCCAACATTCATGAAACGCATTGTTACTGGTGACAAGACGTGGGTTTACGAGTTTGACATGCAAACTAGTCAACAAGCTTCGGAGTGGCGCCTTCCAACTGAACCGAAACCGAAAAAACCACGCCAAAGTCGATCAAAAGTCAAAGTCATGTTGACTGTTTTCTTTGACTATCGCGGTGTTGTGCACTCTGAATTCTTACCGGAAGGTCTAACGGTAAATAAAGAATATTATTTTAGCGTTATGCGGCGTTTAAGAGAGCAAATTCGACGAAAAAGGCCAGATTTGTGGAAAGAAAATTCTTGGATTTTGCACCACGACAATGCGCCTTCATTGTCGTGGTGCAAAATCCAAGAATTTTCTCACAAGGCTATCATTGTGAACGAATTTTTGACCAAACACTCAACAAATACCATCCAGCAACCACCATATTCGCCAGATATGGCTCCTGCTGACTTTTTTCTTTTTCCTAAACTCAAATTAACACTTCGTGGCACCCGTTTTCAATCGATAGATGACATAAAGGAGAATTCGAGGCGAGAACTGAACTCAATTCCGGAAGCAGCGTTTAAAAAATGTTTTGATGAATGGATTATTCGTTGGCGCAAGTGTATCGTTTCTAAAGGAGCATACTTTGAAGGTGATAAAATAAATTTGGATGAATAACAGACATTTTGTGTATTATTGATCTTTTCCCGGTACTTTCTTGACAGAGTAGTAAATTATTTGTTGGATATCGTTTTGCAGATAGTTGTTCAGAAATATTTCTTGTCTGTTCGACGTCATCATGTTACCACCGCAGCATAAGATACTGTTAAAAATCGACAGCTGTGTAGAAGTTAAGTAAGTTAAGTTTCATAGAACATGCAAGTTCTATGAAACTTTATATTAGGAATATTTAACTTTTACTGATCCGAAAAGTAATAAAATGAAGTTCAACAACAGTTATCATATCTAAAATTCTGATCGTATCACCGTTCAAGTTGACATTCTCAAATAACAACCTTAACTCTATTATTATGCCTGCGGCTTCGCCCGCATAGTCCGGTAATTGTCCTACGAGATCGTACTATACTTTCAAATTTCATCATCATCATCTGCCTAACCTTTTCCCAACTATATTGGGGTCGGCTTCCAGTCTAACCGAATGCAACTGAATACCAGTATTTCACATGGAGCGACTGGTTATCTGACCTCCAAAACCCAGTAAGTGCTGGGCAATACCCTTTGGTAAGACTGGTTATCAGACTTTTTTTTTGGGCCACTGCCTACCTGTAACAACTGTCAAAGATCTGCAAATGACAGCAGGGACTAACAGCTTAACGGGCTCTCTGACGCACGGAGGAAACTCGATAATAATATGTACTTTCATATTTACTCCACCGGAAAACACACACACATTTACCGCCATTCTGTGGAATTCACAGCTGGCTTCTCTATTTCGTGATCTTTATAATCTAGATCTCTTCAAAATTCGAGTGAATCGGTTTCTTCTAGGAGAGCGTGCTCCACCTTAGGCCGCGTCATCGCTTCACATCAGGCGAGTTGCAAACGAAAGCCTATTTGCAATAAAAAAGAGTATTTTATGTGTTAATCCAAGTTTTGAACTATCTGTGCAAATGTCGTCCAAATCCGATCAGAAGTTTTTGTGTGACAGTACCAAACATCCATCCGTATTCACAAACATGCGCATTTATAATAGTAATTATATTTTCAACACGATATAAGTAAGAAGATAAGACATAATAATAGTAAGATAAGAAGTAAGATAACAAGCTTTTATGTATGTACATTTTCTCGAGCGTCTATTTAAATATTATAAAAGGAGATCAGATAATCAATCGGGCATTATAGAATGCCCGTTTGATGTACTTTATTATTAAAGATCGTGTTAGCCATGAAATAAACGGCAGACATTTGCATGAAATTGAGATGAGAATGCTATGGGGGATTTGTGGTGTTACGCGAATGGATAAAATATGAAATAAGTAGTGGGAGTGAACTAAATTACACAAAGTAATATGCCTGCGTGATTCAAAACCGCTACAACTTAAATGATGTATTTTGCAAGTAGGTTTTTTTTACAAACACTTTTACACATCATTTTTTAAAACTAGATGGGGCCGGTGCTTCGTCCTGACTGACTACTCTGAGAAGAAACAGCCGAAATAAACTCAGAGGTCATGATCTCTTTTGAAGTCCAGACTTTTTAAGAAAGAACCACACAGATTTGAGTGGACCTGTCCAGACAGTCGACTTAGTCGAGGAGCTCAACGAAACGACGAACAATACCAAAGAAAGGACATTTGGGAGGTCACTTATAGAACTCAAATTGCCAGACAGTTGTGGAAAAAAACAAAAAATAAAATAAAAATGTGACCCACATGGTCCCCATATTCACAATAATCTGTAGGGACACAATTTATGTACAAGTTTACTCAGAAAATATATTATTGGTGACGCACGGCTGCGCCCGTGATACAGAGAAGTTTAGTCGCAAATAAACTGCAGTCGTAATTGGTCGTTTCTATTAAACCTGCACCCTCGATACAAGTGAACAGAACACATACATCGGGCATTACCGAAGTAGTAATATAACGCTATAATATCTAAAGTGGTGACCCCTGTGAAAATTTCATTTTGGCGAGGTGCGTGGATAGACTAAAACGGAAATGAATCCTCAACAAAGTGTTACGCCACGTGCGCAAGGTGTGAAAGATGACATGTCCGGCGATGCCAACGAAAAGGCGCTGGCCAGCATAACTGTCTCATCGCGTATTCCCGAGTTTTGGACAGACCAAACGCGACTCTGGTTTGTCCAGTACGAGGCCACGGTAGAAAATCAAAGACTGAGTGATGCAGCCAAACAGAATCTGGTTGTTACTAAATTAAGCAAGGCTGCTATACAGCAGGTGAGCGATTTGTTGCTTGCCCCGCCGGAGTCTCAGAAGTATCAGACGCTGAAGGAAAGGCTACTGGAGGTGTTCGAGGAGTCGGAGACAAGGAAATTGCAGAAGTTGATCAGCAAAATGGAGTTGGGAGACCAGCGGCTATCACATTTGCTGCGACGAATGCGTGAGTTAGCCAGCGAAAAAGTGCCTGACGATACCCTAAAGTTGATGTGGCGATCACACCTGCCGTAATCAGTGCGGGCTGTACTGGCAGTGTCTTACTCAAAGGATTTGGATGTGCTCGCCACGATAGCAGACAAGGTGCTGGAAAGTACGAGAGAGGGCTCATCAACAGTAGCAGAGATCAAAGCAGTCCAGGAAAAAACTACAGGGAAAAGGAGTGATGGATCATCAGACATCAGTCACATCCTGGGGAAGATCAACCTGCGTCTCGCAGGTCTGGAGCGTGGCAAAGGCAGAAAGCATTGGGACAACGGCAGCCGGCAATCGAGATCGGCATCGAAGCATGGTAATGAGGGTGCCGAGAGGAAAAGTGCTAATTGGTTGTGGTTTTACCACTATCGTTACAGGGAGAATGCAACAAAGTGCGTGAAGCCCTGTAATTGGAGCAAGGGGCAGGAGAAGTCGGCGGGAAACTAGACCTGGTGCAGCCGACGGCGGGACGTTGCACGGTATACAGCTGCCTAGTAGTATGTAATAAGAAAACAGGTATCAGATTTTTAATTGATACGGGAGCTAACGTGTCTGTAATACCTGTGAAGAAAAATCGTTCGCGTAGTTATTATGATAGTAATAGGTCTAACTTTACATTATATGCCGCTAACGGTACAATAATAAAAACTTACGGTATTGAGACATTAACTCTAAGTTTGGGATTAAGACCTCCGTACATTTGGCATTTCATTGTAGCAGATGTAAATCAGCCCATAATAGGTGCAGATTTTTTAACAAAGTATAAATTACTAGTAGATTTAAGTGGCCGACGACTCACAGATGAAGTAACTAGTTTAAGTGCAGTAGGTTTAATTGTAAAGTGGAAGGGACCATCCTTAACTACAATTGATAACACTTGCATTTATTCGGATATACTAGCCGAGTTTCCAGAGATCACTAAACCAGTGTCTTTTAAGGAGGAACCCCCACATGCGGTGTTACATTACATTGAGACACATGGACCTCCAGTATTCGCTCGAGCTTGACCGTTAGCCCCAGAGAAATATGTCAAGGTAAAGGAGGAGTTTCGGCGCATGTAGGAAATGGGAATATGTAGGCCGTCGAAAAGTCCATGGGCCAGTCCGCTGCATGTGGTACCCAAAAAGTATGGGCAGATTCGTCCTTGCGGTGATTATAGGGCCTTGAATGCTATAACAATACCTGACAGGTATCCTATTCCACGGATAAACGACTTTACGTATATTTTAGGCAATAAGTACATATTCTCGCGTTTAGATTTAAATAGAGCGTATCACAATATTGTAATTGCACCGGAATACGTAGAAAAAACAGCCATAACCACTCCCTTTGGGTTGTATGAGTTTACGCGTATGACCTTTGGTTTACGGAATGCCGCGCAAACATTTCAGCGATAATTATATGAATGACGTGGTATTACAAGGGATAGATGCACAATTCAAATTAGGTGCAGAAGCTCAATTATAGTCTAATTTCTACTTCTGTTACATAGATGCCATCATCGTAGCTAGTGAGACGCCCGAGCTTCATAAGTTACACTTAAAGGCGATATTTGAGCGATTAAACCGATTCGGTATAACTATCAATATGATGAAATGTAGTTTCGGAAAAGAAAATCTAGAATTTTTAGGTTACGAGGTCACGTCATCAGGAATCAAACCATTAACAAACAAAGTGCAGGCAATAATCGATTTCCCAAAACCCAAAACGGTAGATCAGTGACGGCGTTTCTTGGGAATGGTAAATTTTTATAGGTCCAGTTTACCTAGGGCAGCGGAGATATCAAGCTGCGTTAAATACGTATTTACAGAAGGCAAAAAAGAAAGATAAGTCAATAATTAACTGGTCGCCAGAAGCAGACATTGCGTTCGCGAAATGCAAAACCAGCCTACAGAATGCAACTATGCTATCGTATCCGATAATGAACGCCGAGTATATGGGCGGATGCGTCAAACAACTGTGTTGGTGCCGTGTTGCAAGTTAAGGTTGACTCACACTGGTGCCCCTGAGGTTATTATTCTAAAAAACTCAGTGATGTGCAACTTAAATACAGCACATACGACAGGGAGCTTCTAGCTATCTATTCGGTGGTTCAGTATTTTCGTTATATGGTAGAAGGCAGATCTTTTGTAATATACACGGACCATAAACCATTAGTTTATGCGTTAACAAAAAAAAACCAGTGACAAAGAGACAGCTAGACGCGTTATACAACTTATGTTTATCAGTGAGTTCACGACAGATATGCAGCACATTGTCGGTAGTGATAATACAGCAGCGGATGCACTGTCTCTGATTGAAGCTATGACATGTCCACCAGCGCTATATTTCAGCGAATTAGCATTGGCGCAACGGACGGATGACGAGCTGACATTGCGCTTATCAAAAGAAAACAAAGTAATGCAATTTAAACGAATTATTTTACCCGACTATCAAAGTGGGGTGATGTGCAAACTGTCTACTTCAGTTGCAAGGCCATTGTGTGAGACTGCACCAGCAGACTCACGATGTCCGCGATTACGCGGAGCCCTAATCAAAATAATACTTGTCCAATCGATAAGGGCAACAACTATTAGATACACTTACCATCACGTTGTAACTGATGTGTGGCGTAGTCCCAGGTCACGTCGTATCCGGGTGGGGTTTAAGTGTAAATATGTTTTGTGTTGTGCATGTGAAGTTAAGTCAGATTCGACGGTATTCCAAAGGACGCCCACAGCGCGTACCGTCGATTGCCTGGTCAAACCTTCCAAGATCACACACGTGGCACTTTCCAGTCAATGTCCAACTAAATCTTATCTCGGTTAGCCAACCCAAATGGGGATTTTCAATAGTTCAGCACTAAGTTTAGGAAGTCACCGGCGTCCAAACGACACAAAAGCCGGCTACTTAACCAACAAATTATTCGCGGTCACGACCCAAGATGGCGAAATGTCTCAATTTTCACTCAATTATCAACAAAATATCAAACACCGATCAAGATTGTATCGGATTAACATTAACTCAAAGTTTCAATCAATAATTGCCCGACAACAACGTGCATCAAAAAACTGCGTTCGGAAACTTGTGGGATGAAACATCTACCCCCCCGGACGGGCCGTCCCGTCCGCTAATCAATTGGCAGTCTTGACAAGGTTGCGACCGCTCTCTTCATAACCGATCCATCCACCAAAACCTCAGCAAAACGAGGTACCCCGTCGGTGCCAGTCACCAAATTGAGAATGCGCCCCCTGCGCCAACACAGAGGCTTAAGGTTGGCATCCTTAATAAGGACGAGGTCTCCTATCTTGGGCGGATGAGTTTTATCAGTCCACTTGACGCGCTGCTGGAGGATGTGCAGATACTCTAAGCTCCAACGCTTCCAAAAGCTCTGAGTGAGCTGTTGCACCAACTGAAACCGCGATAGCCGATTTTGGCTCACATCAACAAAAGGGTACTCAGGCAGAGCGACAAGTGGCTGTCCAATCAAGAAATGGCCCGGGGTTAGGAGCCTCCAAATCGTTCGGGTCCGAAGAGAGCGGGCACAATGGACGCGGATTTAGTACCGCTTCAATGCGACAAAATACCGTAGCTAATTCCTCAAAGGTGAGAACGGTGTCTCCCAACAATCTCCGCCAGAGTCCCTTTGCTGCTTTCACCGCGGCCTCAAAAATACCCCCCCAATGGGGGCAGGCTGGCGGGTCAAACAACCAAGTGACCCCTCGACGGGCCAATTTCTTACCAATGTCAACCTGGCTCTCATTAAGAAAGTCATACACTTCTTTCAAATAGTTACTTGTACCCTTGTAGTTGGTACCGCAATCAAACCTGATCAGAGAAGGTAACCCACGGCGAGACGTAAATCTATCCAAAGTTGCCACAAAGGCCTCCGTCGAGAGGGAGGATACCAGCTCCAAGTGCACTGCCTTAGTTGACAGGCAGAGAAATACGCACAAATAAGCCTTGACAATTTTACTATTGCGAAGGGTAGACGTCTTTATCGAAAAGGGACCAGCAAAGTCCGTTCCTACGCCTGCAAAGGGCCTCGCCTCATTGACACGATCAGCAGGCAAGTCTCCCATCTGGGGCTGCATCGTTGGGGCCTTAGTCCGATAGCACGGTATGCAACGGAAGACGATGCTACGAATGGTACGACGAGCCGACAAAATCCAAAACTCTCGCTGCAGAATGGCCAACAGCGCATTGCAACCGGCGTGCGAGTTCTTAATGTGACGATCAGTCACCAACAATTTAATCAAATGGCCCGCCTTGGGCAACAAAAGGGGGTGACGGACCCCATAAGGAAGGCTAGAGTGCCTCAACCGTCCTCCAACACGCAAAAGACCCGTTTCATCCAAAAAGGGGTTCAACTTACTAACGGCTCCCGACAACTTAACTCTACCGGACTTCAAGGTCTCGATCTCCTTCTCAAAGTGTACGGCCTGCACAGAGCAAACCCACAGGAGGAGTGACTCCTGTCGCTCTTGAGGAGAGAGAACCGGTGACAGGCGCTTGTCCCCTGGATTCCTAGCATTGTGACCAAAACGCCTGATCCACGAGGTAACGTTCAACAATTTGTCGAGGGAGCTGTATCGATTCAACAAAATATCAGGATCAAACGGAGGGTCCTTCGTCCCAACAGCGAGCACCTTAAGCCCGGGCAAAGGATCCGACATCAAAACTGGCGTTCGAGGCCAATCATCCTCGGGGCGAGTCAGCCAATCCGGTCCCCACCAAAGGGGGTGCACAATCAGGCGGGGGGCCATGCACCCACGTGAGGCTACGTCGCCGGGGTTCAAGTCTCCAGGCACGTGCCTCCAAATCAAAGGCGTTTCGGAATTTTGTATCTGTGACACTCGGTTCGCAACAAAGACCTCCAAGGAGTGGACGGACGTTTTCAACCAACACAAAACAATTTGACTGTCCGTCCAGGCGTAAGAATTCCGAATGTTCACAGATCCACCTAAAGTTTGAGAAACGTGATTCAAGAGACGCACAAGAAGCGCCGCCCCTGACAACTCTAGCTTAGGGATGGTCAATGCCGTCCGAAGGGGGGCCACCTTGCTCTTGGCCATGATCAGTGACAACTTCACCTGGCCGGTCGCGCTGACGGTGCGCAGATAAACAACAGCTGCATAACCGTGTGAAGATGCGTCATAAAACCCATGAAGGGTAGCAGTATAGTTCCCAGGGGGGAGGATAGCGCGTGGTAACGCGACCTCGTTGACGGCAGGAAGTGCGGATACAAATTGGAGCCAATCTTCCAAAAGGGTTTCCCGAAGTGGCTCATCCCAACCAAGCTCCGCGGTCCAAAGGCGCTGGAGAAAACATTTCGCCCAAAACAATACCGGGCATATCCAACCATTCGGGTCAAAGGTTCTCGCGACAGTAGACAATACCAGTCGTTTAGTCCAAGTGTGTGGGGACTCCAAATCGACATCATACGTAAAGGTGTCTTGGACTGGTCGGTACTGAACGCCGAGAACGGCCAACATAGCAGGGTTGTCAGCATTTTCAAACAAATGAGGATCCTGCTTATGATCCTCTTCCACATCTTCCAACAGTGCTGGCGAGTTGGACACCCACTTACGCAACTCATAGCCAGCGGAATCCAAAATTTGAACCAACTCGTCACGCAACAGGATAGCTTCCTCAACCGTGGAAGCCCCAGTGCAGACGTCATCAACATACAAGTCCGTTTTCAAGATGGCGGACGCCCGAGGGAACCTCAAGCGTTCTCGGTCCGCGAGCTCCCAAAGCGAACGAATAGCAACAAAAGGGCTCGATCGAAGGCCGTACTTATTCGTGTTGAGCTCATAAACAATCATGGGGTCCCGGGGATTCTCTCGCCACAGGATCAACTGATAACGTCTGTCATCCCGGTGAATAACCGTTTGCCGGAACATCATTTTGATGTCAGCCACAAAGACTACTTGATGACGACGAAAAGACGTGATGACATCACAAAGTTCCCTCAACAATTTGGGGCCGGAGTGCAAGCAATCATTCAAAGAGACACCAGAGGAAGTCCGCGCAGACCCATCAAACACTGTGCGCAGCTTACCGGTGGATGCCTTGAGGACCGCGTAATGCGGCAGAAAGTAATGCTCAACTGAGCGCCAATCCAAATTTGACACCGACATGTGTCCCAAGTCTGCGTACTCACGCATGAAATCTAAATATTTCTGCCGCAGCACCGGATCCCTAGCCATACGGCGCTCCATCGCCAACAATCTCTTCTCGGCCTGAGGTCTGGACTCGCCGAGAGGTGGTCGAACTGCAACAAAAGGCAACCGTGTTACGAGCTGACCGGAATGGAGTCGACCTGTGTTGTTCTGATAGGACAACTCGCACTTCTCATGTTCCGGGTTCAAGCGGGCCACTTGCGGTGGCTCCTCAACCTCCCAAAACCTCTGAACAGCGTCAGAGAGAGCGGAGCCACACGCCAACGCAAAATCAGGCTCAGGTGGAGGGGCAGCCTTCAACACTGGGTCCATCACCGCAAAGCCAAAGATGGTCGAGACAGCCACCAAACCGTTCGGCTGCAATACTTTAATATTACCCAACAATATTCTCCCTAGTACATCGGAACCCAATATCAAATGAGTTGTATTAGGGGAATCAAACCGGCGGTCAGCCAAATCCAGGCCTGACGTCAACCGGACAATATCAGGCGACAGCTGACGTTGGGGATGACAGCCCAAAATACTCGTCAGAACAATAGCCGAAGGTAAAAACTTAGGGTCCAAACAACTCACAGGAGTGAGCCCAAATAAGGTTTGTCCCTCAACAGTCGGGATAGGTGTTTCGCCTATTCCATTAATCGTGCCTGAAAAGGCACGGACATCCAGGATCACCCGACCCGCTAACCAAGACGACAAAAGGCAACCCTGGGCTCCCGTGTCCAAAATTGCACGGACCACAACAGAGTCCCCCGTGGGTCCCCAGACCCTGACCGATGCCGTTGGCAACAAAACCGTGTCGATCTGGGGAGGTACGTTAGCGGGACAGGCGCCAATTTCCTAGCAATGCCTGGGCGGCGACCGATCGCCGCATCCAGGCTGGGGTCTATCCCGGTGAGGATAGTAATCAAACTCCTCGTCCGCGCGATGTCCCGAGCCGCGCGCCATCGCTGGAGGGGCATATCCCACTTGACGCCTGAGTGGCGGGGGGCGCGTCTCCAAACGGAGACGTTCCGCCAACGGAGGGGAGGGAAGGCGGTGCTGGTCTGGTCAATGTCGCCTACCAGCTGCAGCTGCATAATCGCCTTCACGAGGGGAGGTCAATCGGCGGTCGCGCGGCTCCCGATCAACTGGCGCGGGGGGTGGAGTACGGCGGTCAAAGTTGTAGGCCCCTCCTCGATTCTGAACCGGCGAGCGAGGAGCCCGGTGCTCATCTCCATTATACCCCCCCCCTGCGCGAACCCCCATCAGAGGCTGGGCTGTCAGAGCGGTTCGCGTTGGCGCACAAAACTTCAAGATGTGAACCCCTAAAAATTGAACAAGGGCGGGGGTTGGGGCAATCCCGATGAAAATGATTCCCCAAACAAGAAAAGCACAGACGGCGTGCATTGGCAACTCGGCGGCGGGCACTCACGTGCAACTCCAAGAAGGCCGCGCAAGTGACTACGCCATGTCCCGTGGCCTTACAATAGCTGCAAGCAGGATTACTCTGGGTACCACCAAAACGGGGGGCAGGGCGGCTATCACCAGGCCCGACAGTCCTAGTCCGTCCCTGGGCCCTCGGCCGAGAGGGCGGTTGGCTTGACCCCGTGGCACCACGAGCGTTGTCGAGGAAACGACACTCATCCTCCAAAAAATTGACGAGGTCTTCAAAAGGGGGAAGATGGGTGGCACTATCCCCACCATACTTCTGTTCAAAACGGGACCTCAAGTCTGACGGAAGCCGCTGCAACACTATGTGCACCAAAATATAGGACCAATAGTCCACCGGCAACTCCAATCGTTTTAAGGCGTTGGTTGCTGCCAGCAATGGATTCAACAGGTCAGCACGCAATGCTGACATTCTGGTGATGGCCGGCAACCCCAAGATCTGGTCAATATGGACATCAGCCAGGCAACGTTTGTTCTGGTATCGTCGGGATAGAAGTTCCAGAGCGGTGGGATAGGCCGAGTCGGTCACCGGCAAGTGCTGCACCAAGGCTCGAGCCTCACCTCTTAGGGCTGACAACAAATAAGCCAACTTCTGGGCCGGTCGGAGGTCAGAGCGCGAATCAACCAAACTTTCAAACAGGTTCCTGAAGCTTAACCAATGGTCCAAATGACCGTCAAAATGTGGCAGCTCCAGGGTAGGCAGTCTACCCAAAAGTCCAGGGCCTGCAACAACAGAGGTCTCTGTTTTGACCTGGGCAGGGTCCCGACTCTTCAAAATTTCCCGGGCGCGCATACTTATTATGTCACCCAGGTTCAACATCTGGTCATAATCCGCAACAACCTTATCACGGGCTGCTTGACCCAATGCTTCCAGGTCCAAGTCCAAAATCAATTCATTGAAGCGAGCAAACAAAGTGTCAACCGCACTCAATCTCGCATTCAACTGCTCAAACCGGGCAAGCGTGGCCTCTTCCAGGTCTAGACGCTCAGCGGTTGCAGCAGCAGAGGCAAACCATCTTAGCTGTGAGGTCAATCCACCAATGGCTTGGTTTACAGCTTTCAATGAAGCCATTGGGACAAATATCAAATAAACAAATTAAATTCAATTAAATAATCAACAGGAATAATTTTGCCGGACCCAAACTACAATTTACCAAATAATAATTTACCAAATAATAAAACTTAGTTTGAATTATTACAAGTTCAAATCCGACCCTGTACAAGCAATACCTTGTTTATACAACAACAAATTAAAGTACAAGCCACAAGGGACACTACATATCATAACATATTATGTCAAACAATCAATGTTAACTATGTTTAATTTGAGTCAGGCTGACAAGCAACAAATCAGACTTCTCAATACTTTAACTCGACAATAAGTGGTGAATTTAACAATTAAACCACGCTCTGCTACTAATTGTGTGAGACTGCACCAGCAGACTCACGATGTCCGCGATTACGCGGAGCCCTAATCAAAATAATACTTGTCCAATCGACAAGGGGAACAACTATTAGATACACTTACCATCACGTTGGAACTGATGTGTGGCGTAGTCCCAGGTCACGTCGTATCCGGGTGGGGTGTAAGTGTAAATGTGTTTTGTGTTGTGCATGTGAAGTTAAGTCAGATTCGACGGTATTCCAAAGGACGCCCACAGCGCGTACCGTCGACTGCCTGGTCAAACCTTCCAAGATCACACACGTGGCACTTTCCAGTCAATGTCCAACTAAATCTTATCCCGGTTAGCCAACCCAAGTGGGGATTTTCAATAGTTCAGCACTAAGTTTAGGAAGTCACCGGCGTCCAAACAACACAAAAGCCGGCTACTTAACCAACAAATTATTCGCGGTCACGACCCAAGATGGCGAAATGTCTCAATTTTCACTCAATTATCAACAAAATATCAAACACCGATCAAGATTGTATCGGATTAACATTAAATCAAAGTTTCAATCAATAATTGCCCGACAACAACGTGCATCAAAAAACAAAAACGGAAGCGACCATTTTTCCAACCAAGATCGCACTGACAACCAAACTTCATCTGTCAAACGTCATCTGTCAAACGTCAAAAAAACTGCGTTCGGAAACTTGTGGGATGAAACAGCCATATCTACCAGTAGCTTTTAGGAAAAGGGCATTTTAGGCGGTACACGGTTTGTGCCATCCTAGAGTTCGTACTACTCGGAAATAAGTGTCGTCTAAGTATTTTTGGCCAAGTATGAACATAGACGTAGGACAGTGGGCCAAAACCTGCGTTCTATGCAAAAAGTCGAAGGTGATACGTCATATGGTATCAGGACTAGGACAATACGAAAGTAGCGGGCGCTTCGAGCATATACATGTTGACCTAGTAGGACCATTACCTACGTCACCTGATGATAATAGGTATTGCCTTACGGTGGTAGATAGGGCTACAGGCTGGCCGGAAGCTTTTCCAATCAGAGACATTTACGCTAGTACGGTAGCCAAGACGTTGTACGAAGGTTGGATTTCGAGGTACGGTTGTCCGGTAAGGGTTACTACAGATCAGGACAGACAGTTCGAAAGCAGCTTGTTTATTGAGTCAATGAACTGTCTAGGAATAAATAAATTAAGAACTACAGCGTATCACCCGCAAGCGAACGGCACTGTAGAAAGTTCCATCGCGTGTTAAAAGCAGCACTGATGGCCAGAAGGGACAATGGCACGTGGGTTGAAGAGTTGCAGACATTATGTTTGAGTTACGCGCAATACCGCGGAGCGACACTGGTGTCAGTGCATTACGGTTACCCGGGGATTTTTACGGTGACAATAACATAAGCGTTAGTGATTCAAACGAATATGTAAACAAAATTAGGAATATCATCGAAAACCTTAGGACAAGACCAACTAAACAGAGAGATGCAAGGACTATATTTGTTCATTCAGATTTGAAGACATGTTCACATGTTTTTGTAAGAGCAGATCTGGTGAAAAGATCCTTACAGCCTCCCTATGATGGTCCATATCAGGTTTTAGAGAGAAAAGAAAAGTATTTCTTGTTACAAATAGCAAATAAGCGTGTGAAGATATCAATCGATAGGTTAAAACCGGCATAAGTAGTTAATGAAGGAACCCTTCCACCAAAACAGCAAGAAAAAGATTGTGTCGTAGCTAATCCTAATAATAAACTGTTTAATGATAATACTAGTAGTACTAAGCGTGTAACTTATACCACACACAGCGGTAGAACGGTTAGGCGGCCGATAAAGTTTGCACAATAAAAACTATGTATGTTATGACTAATGGTACAGTAAGCCATAGTGTTACAGAAGTACAGGTTCGATTCCTGCTTAAAAACGAGACTACGGTTTAATTAATGTTATTATGTAGAAAAATATAGATTCTAGATATTATTATACAATCAGCAAATAGGTAACACTTAAATTATTTTGCATATTGTCAATAAAGAAGCACTTTGTAAAACAATGAATTAATGCAATTCTGGCATATGAAAGGATGTTTATTCAGGCCAGCCAAATGCAAAGTTTCATAAAAAAAGGGTTGACTAAGATTATTCATAGTTAAGGCAAAATGTTCTAGTAGTTTAGACAAATAATAATTAAATACCAAACGCAATTTATCCATTGCTAGAATAAGACCTTACGAACTACAACTGTTATTTAAAATAAAATATCTCTGTAATTAAAAATGGGTTGGGGCCAAAGTAAACCACAACAGAGCAATGTCGCTATAGCACAAACGGTGTCTAACGAGATGATGAGACAAAGAGTTGGAACTTCGGAAATCATTGTGATTGTGTGCGCCCTTCTCATGGGAATTTTGATTCTGTATTTAATCAGAGGCCAATGCAAGAAACGGGTACGAGGCTGGTTTCAGAAGGAAGCAGTCGCGGCCGGTTGGAGTCTGCCAGTCGTAAAGGTGCAAACAGCACCGCCGCCGACTGTACCCCGTAACCCAGATGTCTATTAGTGTTGAGTGATTTTGTGTCATGTGTCATTTACTCCTTCAAGATAAATTGGATTGTGCAAAGGTATAATGGTGTTTAGATTTTTAAAAAAAAAAAAAAACCTTGTAATTAGATATAATTCTTGATAAGATTTTTGTTGAAAAATTTAGGTATGTACTTAGTGTGTACTTCTTTTAAGGCCGTCTACGCCAAGCAAAGTAGGTATTTAACGCTACCACCCTTTACGCGAAACGAGTTGTGCACACGCGTCGCCGACTTGAACCCAAAGCTGAGCGAAGTGTCACAGTATAGGTAAGCATGTCGTGTAGGCAGTAGGTCAACTTATTTTATAAAATTGTCAGCTTGATTTAATATAATAGGTAGTCATTGCGAAAACCTAACATTTAAATGTAATAATAGATATTGTAAATGCAAATTGCTGCAAGTCGTAATTTATTCAATTATTTGTGTACCAGACGGGTGGACTCTTGTTTGGAAATTCAAAAACTATAACGGAACCAAATCTGAGCCACTAACCGCCCTGTACCGAAAGTTCCGGGTGTAAACGTTAGCTTCGTGGAACGGAGAGGTGGGTTTGGAAATTACTGCACTATTATTGTAGATGGAGAAGAAATGAAACACTATTTGACTATGGTAAGACACTACAAGCAGACAATACTGGAAAAACTGAGCTGAAACTATAATCGGAAAGAACTGTTAACTATTCGGATATCGAAACGAAACTGACTGCTTGAATATCGAAAACAAAACTGACTGTTCCAATGTCGAAAACAAAACTAACTATGCGGCGCCTGCGCTGTGCTTTCATACTATTAGCAGACACACAAAAAAATATTCGCGAATCCTCTAGCGGTGTGTAGTATTGTTCGCTAGACAATCTTTTAATTCATACAAAAAGCATGAACAAAAAACATTAACAAAAAAATACAAAGGAAACTATAAGCAAAAGGATGATAAACAACTCGAACGGAAGGAAGTAGGTACTTTACGCCCTCGGCGTACGGTCGAAATTAAATTAACATTTCTCGATGTTTTTTATAAGTAGTTTGCGTACGCGCACCTGTGACAAGACTATTCTCGAGGGAATTTGTACCTACTTACTTTTAAAACTAATAATAACAGAAAGTACTCGACAAAGAATCACAAACGTGGCAATAGCGTACTTTCTCGAACGTTCTTTCTATAGACTATATAAAAACACTGTTTTAGATACTTGTCGCGAACAATTTGACTAGGTTTCTTACATTGTTTTTATCTCACGAAGCGACACATGCTTTATTTGTTGTATGTGTCACCGTAAAATTGTAAATACCGTTAGATTATAATCTATCTCGTGAGATTGTAAACTCGTTCGTTGAGGAATTCCCTCGACTGTCTATGGTCTCCATCATCAGACCAATGGCACTTAATGTAACTAATGGCACTTATAACCCATATGGGTGCAAAGTTCTCATCAATAGAAATGAATTAAATCCAAACACAAGGTAGCTACTGTAAAATGTTGAGGAGTTCTTTTGACTGTCCTTCGTCTTTATCATCAGACCCCTAAAGATGACCACAACCCCTTTAGGTGTAAAGTTCTCATCAATACAAATTAATCAAGCCCAAACACCAGGTAATTATTGTGAATCGTTGAGGAGTGCCTTCGACTGTCTTCGGGTTCCATCATCAGATCGAGTCCAGACTTTTTTTAAATAGTAGTGCTCTAAAATACTCAATGAACAAAAATACAAACGCACTAGTCGCACTACGATGTTCAAAGGTTCCCCTCGATTTCTCTGAGATGCCATCATCAGATCCTTGTTT
This sequence comes from Xestia xanthographa, assembly GCA_905147715.2. NCBI lineage: Eukaryota > Metazoa > Arthropoda > Insecta > Lepidoptera > Noctuidae > Xestia > Xestia xanthographa. The sequence continues at coordinate 8,079,532 of LR990644.1, forward strand.
CATGGTCATGGTACTACTCTTGAAATATCTTCTTTCCAACAAAAAAGAATCATCTAAATCGGTTCATAAACGACGAAGTTATCCTAGGGTCAATTGTGACACCTCCTCCTTTTTTTAAGTCGGTTAAAATTTTAAAAAAGACTGTACTGTTATAATTACACTACGTTCTTTAAATAAATCGTTCGATAAATCGGCGGGACAGCCGTGCGCCAGCAAAAGGGACATAGGTCCTACCTCGTCAAAGCCTGGCGGGCGACTGAATCCACGTGCGCAAGCCGTTTTCTTATATAATAATTTATTATTAAAAGGATTAAATTGTTTTGCAAAATTTAACCACAAATAATTGTTCTATATGTTATTAACTTTGCTTAGATATTTTTTTTGGAAGTAAAACTTTCATATTCTTCAAGTAAAATAAGAAAAATATAAAAAAATATTAGAATTAGGCTCCATTTTTTTTCATCGGGTAAAATTTTTGATATCATGTTTTGAACCACAAATTATCTTAGTTAATATAGTCAACGATAATATCTATTTTTTTTTTGGCTTTAAAAAATCACTATTTCTTTGTTTACTATTGAATCAATGATATGTAAAATTGGGAAAATTGGGTCTACCTGCCCTTGAGAAGGGGGCTACTGTAGGGACACAATTTATGTACGAGTACAAGCTTACTCAGCGAATATATTATTTGTGACGCACGGCTGCGCCCGTGATACAGAGAAGTTTAGTCGCAAATAAACTGCAGTCGTAATTGTTCATTTCTATTAAACCTGCACCCTCGATACAAGTGAACAGAACACATATACATCGGGCATTACCAAAGTAGTAATATAAAGTTATAATATCTAAAAATCAAATGAAATTAATAATAAGTAATACTTTTCAAAATGAATGTCAACTTGTACCGATATCATTGGGCTACTGCTCTTCTACTCTGCTTGAGGAATAGGATGGAAAGTTTCCCATCCTCCCTTAAAAAGGGAGGATCCTACGATCGGATAAGTGTTTTTGCATGAATCGGATATGTGCTACCTCTTTTACACACACAGCTCCATTAAGTGGTTACCCCCAAAAGATATGTGCGTTCAAATCCGTTAAAGGCCCAAGTTGGTTTTGTATTTTGCAATATAATTAATGTTGTTTTAGTGAAAAAATAAGCCTAAGTTAGTAGTTTTAATGATAATGATAAATGATAAATGATGTTTATTTTGCAAGTAGGTTTTTACAAACACTTTTACACGTCATTTTTTAAAACTAGATGGGGCCGGTGTTTCGTACCTGACTACTCTGAGAAGAAACAGCCGAAACAAACTCAGAGGTCATAGTCTCTTTTAAAGTCCAGACAATCTTGCTCAATTCACATGAGGACTATGCAGATTAGTGTCTGAGATGGTCTTTTGAAGAAAGAACCATACAGATTTAAGTGGACCTGTCCAGTCAGTGCAAGCATTTGTCAGTTAACGTGTAGCTCGACTTATAACTCAAGGAGCTCAACGAAACGACGAACAATACCAAAGAAAGGACATTTGGGAAGGTCGCTTATAGTACTCAAACTGCCAGACAGTTGTGGGAAAAAAACAAACAAAAAATAAAAATGTGACCCACATGGTCCCCACATTCACAATAATCAAATAAAATTAATAACAAATTCTTTTCAAATGAATGTAAGTAAAAAAAAAAACACAAAAATCATTAAATGTCGCAATGATAATAAAATAAAAAAGTAAAATACTTAAAAAAATAAGTATTCATGTCAAATCAGTAAATGTCACATAAAACAATAAAAAAAAAGTAAAAGTAAAATAATAAAATACATGTCAAAAAAAATTCAATGTCAGAGTGTATAAAAGAAAGGAATCAATAATAAACAAGCGAAGTCCGAAATTTCGACATTCACAGAGCAAATTTCATTGGAGCAGCTTAATCCCAAGCTTTTTTATCTTCAAGATAGTGATTAACATGATAGTAGGCTTTCAGGCACAGCTTCCGTTTTATAAACGATTTGAATTTATTTAGGCTTAGTGCTTGAATTTGGCTCGGAAGTTTATTGTAAAAGCGTATACATTGGCATCTGAACGTACCTCCTATTTTTTTGAGCCTCGTTGCAGGAACAACAAATTTGTGTTTGTTCCTTGTGTTTATGTTGTGGATATCACTGTATTTTTTAAATAAATTAATATTTTTGTGGGCGTACAAAAGGTTTTCATAAATAAACTGAGAGGGCACAGTAAGAATATTAGTCTCTTTAAATTTTTCTCTGAGGGAGTATCTGGGACTTAATTTATAAATTGAACGAATTGCCCTTTTTTGCAAAACAAATATTGTCTGAATATCGGCGGCATTGCCCCACAAGAGAATACCGTACGACATCACGCTATGGAAATAACTAAAGTAAACTAAACGGGCTGTCTCTAAGTCAGTTAAATCACGAATTCTTCTAACGGCGAATGCTGCAGAGCTAAGTTTCTTCGACAGTTTGTCTATATGCGGGCCCCACTGAAGCTTGGCATCCAAAGTTATGCCTAAGAAGACTGTGCTATCTTCCGCTTTTAGCTCTTCATCCTTAATTAGTACAGTAGTTTCCACTTGTCTTACATGGGGTATCGTAAACTTAATACACTTAGTTTTTTTTCTCATTTAGGAGTAGATTATTAACATTAAACCAATTAACGACTTTCGCCAGGGTGCTATTAACATCATCCGCAACTAACTGCTGACGTTTGAGTTTAAATAAAAGAGAAGTGTCGTCTGCAAACAATACTATGTCATGATTATCCTTTATGAGGTAAGGCAAGTCATTTATATAAATAAGAAACAAAAATGGACCAAGAATTGAGCCCTGGGGTACCCCCATTCTTACTACGGATCCGGGAGATCTTTTCCCTTTAACATCAACTCTCTGAATCCTGTCACTCAAATATGAAATAAGAAGAGCCAGGGAGGCGTTACGGATTCCGTAGTGGTGTAGTTTCCTGATTAATGTTTCATGAAGAACACAATCGAAAGCTTTAGATAAATCGCAAAAAATGCCCAAAGCATCGCATTTGTCCTCCCAGGCATTATAAATGTGTCCTAAAAGTTCAACACCGGCATCAGAATTTGAACGACCCCTTGTAAAACCAAACTGTTTTTTATGTAATAACTTATATTTATTGAAAAAACTTTGCATTTGTGCCAAAATTAATTTTTCAAAAATTTTACTAAACGTGGGTAGTACTGAAATGGGTCTATAATTAGTGGGGTCTGATGTACTACCCGATTTAAACAATGGTATTATTTTACTATATTTCATCAGATCAGGAAACTCACCACGGTCAATACAATCGTTAAATATTACAGCTAATGAAGGAGCTACAATGTTTATAATGGATTTAGCAACTTCCACAGAATGACCCCATAGATCGGCGGTCTTTTTAACATTTAAGGTGTGAAAAGTTTTAATTATATCTTTACAGGTGACATATTCAAAATTAAATTCGGAATCACAGACTGAAACGTTTTCCCTTAGTAAAGACTCGGCAGCAGCAGGTGACGAGTTTAGCGATTTAGTAGTCGATACGGGAATATCCGCAAAGAAATTTTCAAAGGCTGTGGCAACTTGAGTGTCTGAATTTAAAATTTTATCGCCAATAGCAAGGCTGTAGTCACTGTTTCGGTTGCAAGACTTTCCCGTTTCGCTATTAATAATATTCCATGTCATTCTAATTACATTACTACTATTTTTAATTTTTGAACTCAAGTAACGTGACTTTGCTATAAAACAAACTTTTTTAAATATTTTAGAATAATTTTTAACATACAACTTAAATTCTCCAGTGTTTATATAGGTCCGCTCTGCATACAGCTCATAAAGTCGTTTTCGACTCTTATGAATACCAATAGTGGCCCAGTCGTTGAAGGAAGCGTTACTATTAACCGAGATTGTCTTAGGAATAAATGTGGTATTAAATTGTGTGCAATACATACTGAAAAAATCGTTATAATGTTGATTGGGATCATCATTAGTTGACAGTAGTGGTAATTTAGACAAAAGTTTAGTTTTAAAGGTTTCCAGGCGAGTTTTAGTTTTTGGATTAACAATGATATCCTTTTTAGTGACTTTCTTGCTTACATTAGGAATTGTGATCAATTGCCCACAATGATCAGAATCTAATAAGTTAATAATTTCTTTGTGGGTAGGTATAACATCTGTGTAAATATTATCTAGGCAAGTGGCACTAGTTGGTGTTATTCTAGTGGGCTCCAGAAATTTGTTTTCAAGATTGTATGAATGAAACAGGCTTAAAATTTTAGTACTTAACCCAGAACTTTCTAACAAATTAATATTAAAATCACCGCTAATAATTATAGACTTCTTAGAATTACAGATTTTATGCAACACTTCATCCATTACCTTTTCAAAACAATCATACAATCCTGAAGGAGGTCTATACACACTTAATATGATAAACTGCTCCAACTCTATACAGGCTATTTCAACTGTTCGCTCAACAGATAGGCTTACAATATCCTTGCGGTCTTTAAACTTAAGCTGATTATTTACTAGGATTAATGCGCCGCCATGTATAGCATTTACCCTGCTGAATGAACTACCAACCTGGTGATTACTAAAATTGAAAATTAATTGGTGACATTTGAGCCAATGTTCCGTTATACAAAGAATATCTATGCAATTACAATTCATGAAAAGTTCTACTTCTAATTCTTTGTTCAAAAATCCTTGAATATTTTGATGAACCAGGTTGATACTATTAAGATTCTCAAAACATTCGCCTGATTTACTATCTGGCTTCCTTATATTGCAAGAGGTTGCCTCTGTTGTCGAAATTGCTAATTTAAATGATTCTCTGATTCATTCATTGTTGACAAACTATTGGTAGAGTAATTTAGGCTAATATTGCATTGATCAACAGAGGCAACTTGATTAGCCAAGTTCTTGGCTGTAATAGAAAAATAATAAGATAGCGACACATTTAAAATCTGTTTTCAATTTATTGTTTTTTTTTTTTTTTCAAAAAACATGTTGAGGTGTTAGCACATACTGATGATGTGTGTACCTATGCAAACAATATCCTCGTATTTTTTATAAATTTGGGAGAATAATAAAATAAAACTTAAACAGCAAGGGAACTCTTTAATATTACCAGAATTACAAAAATGCAAACTGTAATAGCACAACAGTGTAGTGAGTAAGAAGGGCCATTAGACGTAATAGTATATTAATATCAATGTCGAAAAAACCACATGTACTCATCTTGCTGAATGACGCACGATACACCCGCAGAATATTTTTGCATAACTGCTTTTGATCATCTGGAATTCAATTATATTTTACTACTAAACATTGATTGATTAATTAAAACAAAATATGTATTTACCGCACGTAAAATACGGGATTTGGACATTGAGTTCGAGACGGGTACCAGCGCGCAATACAATGTATTTGCATAAAAAACCGGCCAAGTGCGAGTCGGACTCGCGCACGAAGGGTTCCGTACCAATTATTATAAAAAAATCACGTTTTTTGTATGGGAGCCCCCCTTAAATATTAATTTTATTCTGTTTTTAGTTATAGCGGCAATAGAAATACATCATCTGTGAAAATTTCAACTGTCTTGCTGTCACGGTTCATGAGATACAGCCTGGTGACAGACAGACGGACAGACGGACAGACGGACAGACGGACAGACGGACAGACGGACAGACGGACAGACGGACAGACAGCCAAGTCTTAGTAATAGGGTTCCGTTTTTACCCTTTGGGTACGGAACCCTAAAAAGGACTAAATTACACAAAAGATTCTTTAAGTCGATACCCGGTTCAGAAGCAGCCACGGAGTCTGGATTAGTTTTCCAGGGATTACGGTGTGATGTCGCAGCAGCTGGGCGATGAGCATGCTATAGTTTCATCATCATCAGCCTATTAATGTTCCCACTGCTGGGACACAGGCCTCCTCTCTATGAGAGGGACTGCTACAGTTAACTTTTATTTAAATTATTTTTTCACCTGTACATTCTGACACCAACACGCGTTCGCATATTTCTTTTCCATCCTTGACAGCATCATAGAACGCTTCCATTTGCAAACTCAGTGTGATTTGTATTACCATAGTCTTTATCATGGTTGAGTACAGGAACAACGATATGTACGGAGTTCTTAGCTAGAAAATAAATAGGAATTTTGAATAATTATTATGTAATCCTGTGATATTAGTTTGAAACTTCAGGCCGACTTTAGTGCTTGACCGACCGTCGGTGCGTACATCAGTCTCGCTTGTCATTTGTATGAAAATTCACAAGTCGTGACAGTGCTCGACCGACCGTACGCAAGCGTATGTTGCCACGCACTGCGTACGAGGACCGTCAATCAAGCGCGTCCGCATGCGTGCCGTCGGTCGACCGAAGCGCTATGGAAACATATTAACGCGTTCAGTGCTACACCGATCCGTGGACCGACCGTAATTTGTAAACGTGTCCATATCATGTACGTTTTTCATGGACTGTACCAGTCCGGCCAGTTTGGTTGGTCAGGAGAGCACTGAATGTCACAAACTGACTATTGGTTAAGCGTATCGTCAGGAACGCACCAACGGTCGGTCGAACACTAAAACCGGCCTCAAAATTGAAGAAATGTAATGAGTTGTGTCATCGCGAAATCTTTAGAACTGGGAATGGCTGAAAAGAATAAAGGTCTTTGTTTTGTAGTGGTTGATTCCAGCCTGAAATTATTGACTGTGTAGTTAGAGGTCACTGGCTTGTGGAGGTTAGATAAGCAGTCATCATCTGCCTTTTCCCAACCATGTATGTCGGGGTCGGCTTCCAGTTTAACCGGATGCGGCTGAATACTAGTATTTTACATAAAGCGACTGCCTATCTGACCTCCACAATCCATTTAATAATGGGTAATATGGTACCCCTTGGAATTACTGGTTTCGGGCCACTGACTATCGGTAACGACTGTCAAGCATCTACAAATGACAGCTGGGACAAACGGCTTATCGTGTTTTCCGAGGCACGGAGGAAACCCGGTACGGTGGTCACCCACCCACAGACCAACCTAGGCGCCTGCCTACGTCGGTCTCTATCCGTGCTTACGGCTTAACCTTGAAACTCAACCTATGTGGCTGTTATTGTTTAGCCATGAGCTCCTTCGGTAGGCGGTCGCTTCTTTTTAAATACTGATATTCAGCTAGATTTGTTAGTCTGAAAGCCGACCCCAACATAATTGGAAAGAGATAATGACCAATGTGTAGCAGTGAGTGGGTACTTATTCCATAAAGACATCGACCGAAAAAAAACTGGTACGAAAGTACGTATAGCTAAATTAAAGTCAGTCAGTATTTATTGTCTTTACATGAAGCGGTTATATTGAAATTGTCATAATACTTACCAAAACATATTACGGAATTCAATCATGACTTCAACGTTGATCAGGCAACGGAAGAAAGTCTCGATAATTTGATATAGAACCTGAATTAAATCAATCTCATTATTGAAACAAAGCAAGATGAGCCATCAGGTGAACAATCTTAAATTCTGACAGGTCGGCTAAAATGGGTAGATAGATATTATTATTATTTTTCTTGTTATCGAGTTGATTGGTTCCCTATCCCAAGAAAAAAACTAACTATTTCAACTTGACAACACAAAAGTTATGTCTTATTTGGAACTTATGGTTGACCTACAGTAGGAATGTATTGTATTTAAGAAGCAAACGTAGCTTGTATTTATTTAATACTAGCTTTTGCCCGTGATCTTCGTTCAGTCTAGCCATTTTGGAGATTAGCCGAATCAAAAAAACAGACAAAGAGATAAATTTAAAAAAAAAATGTTTGCAAGTACCGTATACTTTTACAATAATAATATGCATTCAGTAAAAAGCTGTTGTTTTGAAATTACAAAAGGTTACTTAAATTCAATTTATTTGCCTATACGAGTATGTATCTAGATTTTAATCACATAGTACAGGGGTGGTATTGCCGTAGGCAATTTACGATTTCTCGACCCGAAAGTTTCTTCAGCACAAAACCGTACCAGAGGCCCTACTTCCTAACGTTTCGTTCGTTATTCGGATCTATTCGTCTCTCTTGCGCACGTCTGCAGATGAGCGTGAGTGAGAGAGACGGATAGATCCGAAAATACGGACGAACCGTTAAGGAGCAGGGCCTAAGGTTTGGCATAAAAAATCTGTTGTATTCGCTACTTACCGGTAGCTCGAAAACTTTTTTGACGATATTGTAGCATTTTAACATGTCGACATAAACTTCAAACATTTTTCTGCTATGCACATCATTGTTTTGATGCTCCGTCAAATTCTTTATTTCCAAATTCCAAAGTTTAACTTTGGCTCTCAATAATTCAATCAAGACAATAGCATAAACTAGATTAGTATCAAGACTTGAAATCACCAATAGGTTGAATACAATATGCCAAGAAGTAATACACATGAAAATAAAAACTAAAATATAGTATCCCCACATTAATGAGACATGTATCCACATTCTTATAACAGACCACTTCATAAAATCATCATTTTTAATAAATCTATGTACTTCTTGAAATGTCAAAACAAATTTGACCATCTTCTTTGTCAATCTGATGTTAATGATACAGTTCATAACGAATCCGGTACAGTAGAAGATGAAATCAAAGTACAATGCGGAATAAAAGAAAGTAATCGTGCCATATCGTCTCAAATTTGAATCTAGCGATATTTCCAATAGACGATATACGTAACCTGCCAGGAATGCTATCGTCGCGCACAATATCGTTAACTTATTGAAAATATTATTCGGACTTATGAAATTGTTCTTGATGCAATATTTTGGATTTAAGACTAGCGTTTGCATCAAATTCAGAGGAAACAACATAGACTGCACATCTTTATCAACTTTTTCACAAAAAACGGTCTCAAAGGGATCATTTCTTGCAGTTTGGCACCCGATGTTTCTTTCCATGGAGCCCATTTTATAGTAGGTAATTTTTCGAACGCAAATGCTAACAGTAAAAATAATTTAACAGTACTGGAATATTAATTTACTTGATCACACTTAAATAAATTGTGTTTTTGCTTTCATATGCGTAACAGAAGCGTGACGGTACAAATAATAATTAACGAAATTAAAAAATAATAAAGATATGTTAAAGCAAACAGGCCTACTTAACTGTAAACCCTTATTAGCATAGCAACAGAAATAAAAGTTTTCATTTTTTAAGATTTCAAAATACATGTGGCTGTTGATAAGATTGGAACACGGATGACCATTGATAAATGCAATCGATTCATGGGGTGAGGGTTTCATTGTGTATAATGTTGGTTTATTTTAACATCATCTGTCTATGCAGATGATAGGCTAGGTAGGTAATCGTACGCCATTGTATTATTTATATCATCGCTGTGTCACTGACTCGAAACTTAAAATTACCAGTATATCTTTATTCTTTGATTTATTTTGATGTGAATCTAACTTATGGTGCTTCTGTAATTGCTTTTATAAGAAATGGTATTTCTTATTATTTTTTTTTCGTGGATTTCTGAGGTTGAGCACTATAGTATTCTCAGTTTGGAGCTGGAAGACGATAAATATGATGATAAAATAAAAAAGCTTTTCCAAGCATACGTCCATTTAATGGAAGCATTTGCTGTTTTTAAAAAAATATTCAAGTTTGCTGTAAAGGTCCATTCATTTGTGATGTGTGTAGAAAAACTTCGTAAAAATGCAAATTGTGTACTACCTAACTAATGTGAAAAATATTTTCAATGTTATCAAATTGCAGGCTTTATTTCAAGCACTAGAGACATTTTTCTTAAGTATACTCTACCTTCAAACTCTGGTTGAGCTAGCACGATCTGGAGCTACTCATTATGGAACGGTAAGCATAACAATTTAATTTTTTGTATCTACTGTCTCGTCTTCCAGACCAGGAAGCCAAACCCTTCCCAAAAAAGAATCGACCTTCGGATTTGACAGTAAATTATTAGCGTTGCCGTACATTTTTATCGAAGAGATACTAATTATCAGCTCAGTGCTTCTCTACTTTATTGGATGCTCAATTTTGTCGGAACTTCACAACCCTTTAATTGGGTACCAAAAGTTCCAGAATTGAAATTGTTTTAACCAGACCTGCGAGCTTCTGACTACCTGGAAAGAAAAAGTCTTTGGCAGTCGTTATGACAGGTGGGGAACCAATGTGACTTGACCATTAGATTATGTCTTAACTTTAAGGGCCTGCGCAGACGACAATGGTTATGTTATGTTGATTTCTTATTTTCTCTCTTGTGTTTCGTCTTCTATTACAGTGGAAGGTAAGAGACTTTGCAAGAACGTGCTCCGCGTGTGCCAAGCAGTCTTTCAAAAGATGACAGCTTGTCGGCTGTTCACGGTCGACGGACGTCTACCCCAGGACTTTAATAATCTGATACTGCAGTACATGTGTCTGACGCTTCAATTTGCCATCAAATCGTTCTTAAAACATTAAAATAAAAACTGATAAATAAGGAACAAATAGAGGGATATCTTCCAATAAAATTAATATGCCATGGCATATTAATTTATTATCAGCATGCTGATGTTTGTTATTGTGATCTTTTCCAAGAACTTCTAAATAAATTGGATCGACTTCTCATCAATTGCATTCGTTTTGTTTTTGGCCTTCGTTAATACGATCACGTTTCATCCTTCCATTCTCAGCTTCAATGGCTGCAGAGGGAGGTCCCTCAGATCTTTCTGCATGGTCTTCACGATCGTGAACGATCCATGTGCTCTCGATTATCAAGAAACTTATTTCAAAGTGATGGGCAGTTCGTCGTTACCTTCAAGCTTCCAAAATTCTACTTCTTCAAATTCCTTGACACAGGATACCATCAGGATACAGTAAAAATTTGACATAAAACCGCACTATAATATCCTTTGGCATTAAAAAAGCTGAAAGCAAATTCACTTTTATGAGAGGATTCGTTACCACGATTTAAGTTAGACTGAGACAAAATCAAAATCAAATCATTTATTTCAAGTAGGCCAGTTGCAGGCACTTTTGAATTGTCGAAACAAAGATGAAAATTAAATGTAGCTACAGTCCCAGTCACAAGACATAAAAACTGTGAAAGTACTGTAGTTGCCCATTCCCTAGCGTAGATCTCTATGGAGAAGAACGGGCAAGAAACTCCATGGACACTCTTTTAAATCAAAAAATTGTTACAAAATCTTGGTTGGTTACATCATTCGTGTTGAGATGGTATATTATGTGAGAACAATGTAGCAAGATGTGCACGTTAAAAGTATCCATAGTAAAAACAAAATTAACAATTCAAAAATAAACATTAAAATAAGCCACGGCAACTAAGAGATGACCAGTCACAACTGTCAGCGCCCGTTCACGAATATGACGCATGGATCAGCACCATTTAATTCAACCATTTTGTAGGGAACCAAATGGTCGGACACACGCGCACCATCAGCGAGACATTAGAGTGAGCATGACATACTCTCAACTGCCAGGACACATTCAAGTCATTAAAAGACGTAGGATTCCAGTGAATGATAGCTTTACATAGTACTCACACAATATGGGCTATGCGATTATATAATACTAGAAATTGAATCTATATAATGCAAATATAGTTGTACAATCTTCAGCAGCTCCAACAATTATATGTATCTATTTATGCGCCCCTGTCCATGTGGAGCAGGACCAGCATTGAGCCACGCATTCTTATCAGCGATATAATCGCCCAACTTGTAATAAGCTTGCTTACATAGTGTGCGTTTGATGCATGTTTTGAATTTCGTCTCATTCAGTTCAGGAATACTTTGTGGAATTTTATTATAGCATCTCAAACAAGAAAGAAAGAAAAGAAATCATGAAAGATGAGTCTACTCTAGCGAGTCTGAAGCCTGGTTGCACTAGTTGGTCCCTATTTCTAGTACTGTAATTATGTCTGTCACCTCTTTTACCAAAAAGATGCAGATTTTTTCTGACGTACATTATGTTTTCGTAGATGTACTGACAATGTACCGTCATGATGCCAATATCTTTAAACAGTTCCCTTAGAGAATCGCGCCTACGAATATTGTGTATGGCTCTGATGGCTCTTTTTTGCAGAATAAATATAGACTCAATATCTGCAGCCCGTCCACATAGCAAAATGCCATAAGACATTATACTATGAAAGTAACTAAAATAGACCAGTCTAGCGGTATCTACATCAGTAAATTGACGGATTTTTCTAATAGCGTATGCTGCAGAACTTAGCCGCCCCGCAAGGGATGTTAAATGTGAACCCCATTGTAGCCTTGAATCAAGCGTAATCCCCAGGAAAACTGTTATAACTACGAATTCAAGTTTCTCTTTATTCAATATTATTTCACAATCACTACTCTTAACATTGGGTAAAGCAAATCTTATGCAATTAGTTTTTTTTTTCATTTAATACCAAATTGTTTGCTGTGAACCAATTATGGACCTGAAGTAGGGCATTATTCACGTCATCTAGATTTTGGGCCCGTCTATTTATCTTAAAAATTAGGGAAGTGTCATCAGCAAACAACACCATATTTTGAGGTTGGTTTTTCAATAAATAGGGTAGATCATTTATATACACGAGAAAGAGGAAAGGACCCAATATTGAGCCTTGCGGAACCCCCATTTTTACTTTTAAACCCTTTGAATTAACACCATTTATTTGAACATGTTGGTGTCTATCACTCAAATATGATTTTACCAAACTAAGTGCAAGTTGACCTAGTCCGTAATGCTCAAGTTTCAAAAGTAATGTGTCGTGATTTACGCAATCAAATGCTTTGGAAAGATCACAAAATATTCCTATGGCGTCTATTATCTTTAGCTGATAAAGATTCCAATGTTCAAAGACCGACCTCAAGGCATCAAAGGGGATTTCTCTTCATGGCATTCGACAATCGAATCTGTATCTTGTTACCACTAGTTCCCTATGAATTTACGTTGGGTTTAGATAAAATGCCCTGCTCTGTCATCTTCAATGTCGCTTGCCTTTATTGTATTGAAGTTGTTGTTATCATGTAAACAGGGTGTACATAATGCTTGGTTGACGGCTCCGTGAAGAGTCTGTTTACACCCTGTTTACATTTTACAAGGTGTCGCTTTGCATCATGGTCAAATTCAAGGAGATATCTATACTAATGATTCTCGACCCGAATCAATAAAATCAAATGGATAGCTTTTTTTTCCTATTTACGGAAATCGGTAAGTGTAAACCACCCGTATTAAAATGCAGCCTATCTGTAACTGGCCCTATAATCGCGCCTTTACACACACAAATAAACGCACACAAAGACATGTTGCGCGATGGGTGATTCTTCTATTACTTTCGCGTTATTCTAAAATACTGTCAAATTCAAACAATTTAAAATAGCAGCTTTAATAATTATTTGACCGGATATCGTAATTTAAATAAATTATTTATGTCTTTTGTGACTAGCTTCTGAATTTTGACTAGGATGTAAAACTACCCCTTGTATAATAATCATGTAACAAATGCAAAGAACCATATACTAACCCAACCTGATGTAATAATATTTACTTAATGTGGTTGGCTCAGTCTACTATGCTTGATTACTTGTACATTCTACATTTTGTGATGGTAATTACACATTTTGTAGATAGTGTTTTAATTTAAATTAACATATTCTTTCCATGGATGAAGTGGTTAACGCAGTAAATGCTAGGCGGTGAAACTATAGAAAAAACTGTTGATATTTTTTGTCTTTAAAGATTTGTATGATAAAGCCAATGATCGGTCGTGTATTTCTTTAAAATAAACAATTTGAACCAAATTTAGTAAAAACTAACACACAAAATAGATAAATAATTGTATTTGTCCAGACAATACAAACATATAACTCATGGTTTCGACAAACCAAACCAAACCCTTTTACTTGATTAAAATATAAGCAAACAGTTTATAAAGAAACAAAGTTATTTCTTGATTGTTACAAAGACTTCATTCATCAAAACTCTTTTACACAGTTACACGGCTGTATCGAAAATAAAACATGAAGACACGTATTAGTATTGACCCTATTACAATCAATTTCTTGGAGAGAAATTTTCAAAAGTTGCTGTTTCCTTTCCGTTGCTTTCAGCACATAGTGTTTTTATCAACTTTCTCCATTGAATACAATTGTATAAGACCTCATCGAGTCTCTTACTATATGGTTTCTCTTATTGGTACCCTTATGTTCATAAGCTTTCATATGTTTACAGTTTTCTTGACAACAGACTTTGATGGAACAGTCAATAAATTCATCACTGTCTTTTTAAAGATAAATTTCCTCTTGTTTTTGATTCATTTCGTGTCTTTTTACATGCTCAATATCATTCTAAGGGAGAACCACGTCCAGTTGATTTTAAAGATCCAAAAAGCTTTCAGGTTAAGCAATTTTAAGTCATACAAAAGGCCCATCATTAGGAACTGGACGGGAATTGTGCGTCATAGTCTTGACTTTATTATCAGTGCTGCTGTCACTGGTAAATTAGTAACAGCAATGTATTTTTACACTCTTCTTTACTTCGATGTAAACTTAACTTATGGTGTTTCCATAATTGCTTTGATAAGAGATGGAATGTATTCATGGATCTCTGAGGTCGAGTACTATTGTAAACTGTGCTCGGAGTTTGGAGAAGAAAAATATAATGATAGATTGAAAAAGCTTTTCGAATCATACATCAGTTTATTGGAATCATTTGATATGTTCAAGTACATATTTAAGTTTTCGGTAAGATATTTTTTTTAAGTGTGTTTTTCAAATGGTTCTGAAATTGTTTACCTAATTTCAAATGCATTACATTTCCAGACCCTATTTCAAGCATTAGACACATTTTTCCATAGTTTACTGTACCTTCAGGCAATAATGGAAACGTTACAAGCAGAAAAAACACATTTTGGCACGGTGAGCATATTATTCATTTTTTTTAGCAAATTAATGTACATTTGTGGTACAAAAATGTTCCCCATAAATTTTCTTCTTCCTTTAATTTTCCACTTTTTGAATCATTTTCATCTTATGCCCTCATTCTATTTTATTTAAGATTGGTCAAACGTCTCGCTATCATTTTCTACTTTTTCTTTCACATCATTTCTCACACAATCTATCTATCTTTTCTTTGGTCTTCCTCTTTCTCTAAATCCATCAACATTAATTTATATTCTTTTTTTTATTAGCCTGTTTTGTCCCACTGCTGGGCAAAGGCCTTCCTTATTTCCTTCCATCTCTCTCTGCGTTTTGCCTCCTCTGGCCAATCAGACAGGTACGAAACCAAATCGTCACGCCAGCGTTTTTTGGGCCTGCCTCAGTGACGACGACCGTCTTCAGCCCACTGTGTGACGATTTTGGCCCATCAGTCCTGATCCATTCTGAAAATGTGACCCACCCAGCCCCATTTTAACCTCCCAGACTTATTGTCAACATCGGCAATACCTTTATATTCATCACTAAACTTACTTATTTTATAAATTTAACTTGCAGTATGAAATCAAAACATTTGAACAGGTCTTCATCCTTTGGGTAATGAAAAATATAGCGTTTCTCACAATATTTGGTTTGTATTGTGAAAGATTCTACATGTGTGTGTCCGAAGTAGACGCTGCTTGCTGTAGATTGCTAAGAAGTCAGCAAAGTACTGGTAAGGCTAGACTACTAACTTAGTTGGTTTCCGACACAAAAAATGTGCTTTTTTGAACATTTGGTTCAGGTCCGTGTTATCTATCTGATTATCATAAGAGGACACGCTGAAACAAACTTCACGGTCTTGTTTATAGTCCGGTTTAAGTTCCACCGGCTGTCAAGGACAAGTCCCAAGTACTTCAACGTCGACTCAACGCCGATGGATACCCCTCCTACCGTCAGTGAGGATCCCGGAGGTGGCGCATTCCGAGGCCCATGAAAGCAGGTCCACAGAAGCCTGCACCTATGAGTGGTGTAAGTCATTTTGTCAGCAGACCCATGCCTGCTAGAGGTCACGACTGGACCAAATCAGGCAACCCACCACCAAGCAACTACTTTAAGGCTCGCGAATTAAATTTAAACGAATGTCCGTACTATGCATACGGCCCCTACTACGATTGCCCGGAGTACTATTACATCGAGCCCGAATGTAATGATAATTTTACGTGTGTCGACGATAATCATAACGATCAATTAATTGTTGTTGATGTACCACATGGGACTAGCGAATCACTAACGGAAACTAGGTCATCCACTAGCAATGAGGATTTTCGGCCGGAACCGAAATCCGACAGGCAAAAATAGAAATTAATATTCAGACACAAAGACAGCTTCCGTACATACAAATTTCAAACCCCCCTTTAAAGTTACTGATAGACACAGGTGCCAATCAGTCCTTTATTAGCCCTGAGGTTATACAGAGATATTTTCCGTCTATACCGCTAAGCTATGAACCTTTTGAAGTAGTAAACGTCCACGCGACGAGTAGGAACAATAACTCGAGCATATTGCCGTACTTTCCGGAATTCAATGAGTCAGATAATATAAAATTATTCGTATACTACTTTGATGGCTTAATAGGATCAGCAGATTGGGGCGGGCTTGTATTTATGCTTTCGCGGTTGCACAACGACATGCTTTGCTTGAGCTTTGCTTGGTAGTATAGATGCAGGCCTACCTTACTGCCTCCCTCAGAGGTGGTAAGGTGGCGGGGTCTTGAGGGGGAGCGCTACAGTCGTGTAGATCCTCAAGGCAAGTCTGGTGTGTTCTCCTTCACGTGGTTGCCGCCCTGCTTTTGGTCTATTTCCCTAAGAAATAGACGCAACGAAAATCACCAGGCTCATTTTAACCTAACCACGACCCTCAGTGACCGAGTGGGCGTGGGCTCGGCCGCCACTAAACCCAGCTGGCGTCGAGTAGGTAATCTGGTCACCTGCACTAGGACCTGCGCAGTTGAGCGCCGTAAGCGGGGATGAAGGAGTCCTGGAGGGTTGAGCCGATCGGCGCTGGTGGTAATGCGTCCGTGAGGCAACACGCCCTCTTTGGTCTGGATTTCAAGCGAAACGGTGGCCCTACCCAATAGCCAAGGGTAGGGAAATGGCCACAGTGTCCCGTCAGAGGGCCACGGCGAGGGGTGGGAGGTCCGCGGAGGTCGTCCTCGGATGGCCGAAGCGGTTGGTGAAGGTCATGCTGAAGGTGTAAGTGAAGGTTTGATTAGTCGTCAACCCGATCAAGCGCCCGATGTCGCACTGTAAACCAGCCTCACGCCCCTATATCTCGAAGGTACTCCTAACGGTTGAGCTAGTTTGTAGCGAGACGTTCCCAGGTGCGGGCTCCATGGAGGGTGGGAAGCCGGAGAGATGAATTTTTTATACTATACTATGGATACTCAAAGACCATACGACACCACACACACACACACACACCACACACACACACAACAACCACACAACCTCACAAACCTCACACACATTCACACGCACATACTGCACAAACACACACCGGAGAGGAGGCAAAAGCCAAGGATTCTCCCAAGAGGGGTGCATGCAGCACCTCTCTAGCCCCCGGATGCTCCGCTGCTAACGTAGCGAGCTCCAGTGCGGGTACAGGTCCGGCAGTGGCGAGAACCGCTGCCAGGACCAAAACCAGGTCCCGTAATAAACGGAGGACCGCGGCGCTGCTCGGGACCAGTACCGCTCCTCCCTCTTTTTCAGGCGCGGAGCCCGCCACGACGGTTAATTCCTCTGGCCGGGCTCCCCTCATACATCTTCCTCCGCCTACTGCTCCCCCCCCGGTGGCCGTCACTGGTCAACCGGCGGAGACCAGCACCACAGGTGACGCGTTCGCGCTCACTTGGCAGGTGCAGAGGAGCAGGCGCAAAGGCAGGAAGGAGGATTCCGGCAAACAACGCCACTGCGCTGAACCCTTAGTGCAGGCTGACCCGGTCCCTTCGACGGGTAAACCGAGAAGGAAGAACAGGCCGTCCCTGAGGCAGCGGCAGACACTGAGGACG
Organism: Xestia xanthographa; assembly: GCA_905147715.2. Classification (NCBI taxonomy): domain Eukaryota; kingdom Metazoa; phylum Arthropoda; class Insecta; order Lepidoptera; family Noctuidae; genus Xestia; species Xestia xanthographa. The sequence continues at coordinate 8,097,528 of LR990644.1, forward strand.
GGTAAGTCCCCTCAATCTATACAGGCTAACGCCACGGGCTGGGTAAACCGACCCATGGCAATGTCAACTTCTCCGCAGGCAAGCGGTCGCAGGCCGCGGCCGGCAGCAGCCGACCGGGACCCAGCCAACCAGCAGCCAGCGGCGCGAGTGGACCAGCCACGCAAACGCCACCGCAACCCGTTCGGATGGATCAGGCCGCGGCCAAGCGAGCCCTCAACGAGACTTTAACACCTCGAGGAGAGCGCAAGCGGCCGCGTCTTGATAAATCCAAACGGGACGCTAAGCGTAGCTACGCCCAAGCTGTAAGCTCCGACCTTGATGTTGCAGTCACCTGCGGCCGTACGGGGCACATCAGCAAAGAGGTGTCAACCCTGGTTCTCGCGGCTATCCAGAAGAAGATACTCGTCGAGGCCTCTTCTCCTACACAAGACTCACCTGCACCGACCTTCAATGCGAGGCCGGTGTTCAGCAGCGGGGTCCTCAGACTGTGGTGCGGGAACGACCACACCTTAGCATGGCTAAGGAAACTGATCTCCGAGTTGCCTCCCCCCCCTAGCACCCTGCTAGTGGTCAGGAGGCAGGCGGACATCAAGCGCCGGGTAAGATGCGGCATCCTCATTCCTGATGAGCAGGGGATCTTCGCGGAGCCGTCCGACATCGGGCGTGCTCTGTGCTACCAGAACTCTTGGGTTGGCATCAAGGAGTGGGTGTTGCTGGGCGCCAACAAACAGGCCGAAGCGTGGTACGTGATGGTCGGGGTCCCTGAGGACCAAATTCCGACCCTGATGGAAGCCGAACGCCGTCTCTCATTTGGTGCAGGGACGGTGTACGTTAAGTTCCAGGGTCCGAACGGCAGATTTGTCGACGTCCCTCAGGGATATCCGGGCGCCGCCAGCGCTGGGACACAGGTGGGGGAGGCAACTCCCCCCCCAACAAACACCGCGGAAACACCCGCGGTTGAGCCTGCAGTAGCAGCGCCAGCCGCCCCTACCGCCGCTAGCGTGGGCGCCGTCCTCTCGGGGGAGGAGCTCGAGGACATCATCCTGTCCTCGGCCTCTGACCTGGAGGGGGATGGCTTCGACGTGGGCGACCTGTTTGCTGGGCTGCGGCTGGCAGGTGACGAGGAAGGAACGTCCAGTGATGGCGTCCCCTTCGTCGACCTGTAAGGTCCTGCAGGCCAACCTCCACCACAGTCAGACCGCGACGGCTCAGCTGCGGAAGTGGCTGGAGGTACAACATACGGCCATTGCCTTGATCCAAGAGCCGTGGATTAGGGCGGGCCAAATACAAGGACTCTCCAATCTTGGTGGTAAGCTCTTAGTAAGTACAGATCATGATAAACCAAGATCATGCATCTATGTGACACGTAACATAAAAACACAGCCACTAACAGATTTCTGTTGCAGGGATGTCTCTGCAGCTAGGCTACTGATACAGCGGGGGGACACAGTAGCAACTGTGGTTTTCGCCTCCGCTTACATGCCCGAGGCAGAAGAGCCGCCGCCGCATGACCTCGCCCGCCTCGTGACTTACTGCGAGAGCACTGGGCTGGAGCTTGTCATAGGCGCCGATGCGAACGCTCATCACCCTCTGTGGGGCATGGACACACAAAATGCAAGGGGTAAGGCGCTAGTAGATTACTTATTTACAACTAACCTAACCCTACTAAATACAGGTTCCGAACCAACCTTCGTAAACAGACGTAGCCAAACAATCATAGACCTCACTCTGGCATCGGAGGGTGCTGCGACCATCACCACCGGCTGGCAGGTCTCCAAGGAGGCCTCCTGCTCGGACCACAGGTGGATCCGCTTCGATATTGAGGTCTGTGTGACACCAACACTGCCACGGCGAAACCCGCGAAACACTGACCGTGCTGCTTATACACGCATCCTCGAAACCATACTTGCGTCAGTAAACTACGGAATGACCTACGAGGACACGCAGCAGATCAACGAGCGTGTAAGTCATCTCACAAAATCAATGCTAGACAGCTACCATTCATCCTGCCCGGAGACCACTCCGCCCACAACACCAGGGAAGCAACCATGGTGGGGTGCGGATCTGGAACGTAAGCGCGGGAAGGTAAGGTCAGCCCTAAACAGAGCCATGAACACCTGTGCTGATGAGGATTGGGACGCGTACTACGCGGCCAAAAAATCATATAAAAAATGCATCAGATTCAGGAGCTCCACTGGATGGCGCAAATACTGTGGCAACATCGAATCCTGCCAACAAGCAAACAGGGTAAGGAAAATATTGGCACAGCAGAACCCGACTGGGCCTGCTGTCCTCCGTAAACCTGACAACACACTTACCACCTCACCAGAAGAGGCGACGCGCGTCCTTATTGAAACTCACTTCCCAGGCTGCGCTTTTACACAGGCTATCGACTGGACAGAGGTAAATCAAACACCGTCAGAAAACGACTGGCGCTATGCACACAAAGTCGTCACGCTGGAAAAACTCCAGTGGGCGATTCGGTGCTTCCATCCTTTCAAGGCGGCCGGTCCAGACGGGGTCTTTCCTGCCTTACTGCAGTGGGGTGGGACCTCTGTCGCCAACAGACTGGTACCCATAATGAGAGCGTGCCTGGCCTTCAGATACGTTCCAAAAGGATGGAGGGAAGTGAAAGTCATAATAATATTCATTCCTAAGCCAGGTAAGAGTGACTATACCAACGCCAAACACCACCGACCAATCAGCCTGACCTCCTTTCTCCTTAAAACTTTGGAGAGAATTTGCGAGAGAGAGCTGAGGGACGGCGTTTTGAAAACTATCCCACTCCACACTAACCAACACGCATACAGCTCGGGCAAGTCCACTGAATCCGCCCTCCATCTAGTGGTCGGCCGGATAGAAGAGGAGATTCACCAGAAGGGCATCTGCCTGGGCACCTTCATAGACATCGAAGGAGCCTTCGATAAAACAAACTTCGCCAGCATCAACACCGCGCTCTCCCGTCACGGAGTAGAACAGGTACTGACAGACTGGATCACCAATATGTTAAGCAAACGAGTGGTTCGACTTGAAGGGGAACAGCAGATGGCCTTGATAGCCAGAGGCTGCCCCCAAGGTGGAGTACTATCCCCGCTCCTCTGGAATCTGGTGATAAATGACCTCATCACAAAACTCAACGCGAACCATTTCTACACAATAGGGTATGCTGACGACCTCGCTATCCTCATTTCAGGTAAAGTGACAGGGACAATCTGCAACCTCACTCAACAAGCACTACGCATCGTTGAGCGGTGGTGCAGAGAGTTCGATCTCTCAGTGAACCCCACGAAAACTGAACTAGTCATGTTTACCCAAAAACGAACACTAGGCCCTTATCGCCTACCCAAACTTTTCGATACGGAACTCCAGTTAGCCGACAAGGTCAAATATCTGGGAGTCATCCTGGACAGTAAGTTAAATTGGAGTAGTCACTTAGATAATAGAATAAACAGGGCCTGCATCACCTTTTGGCAATGCAGGAGGATGATAGGTAAGAAGTGGGGCCTATCCCCTAAAATTATACTTTGGTTATACTGCGCGGTTATCCGACATATGATCACTTATGGGGCAGTGGTCTGGTGGCCCCGTACCAAACTAACTACAGCCTCCATCAAACTGCAACGCATGCAAAGGCTTGCCTGCATGGCGATCACAGGCTGAGGCACGAGGCATGAGGACTACCCCGATTGCAGCTCTCGAAGCCATGCTGGGGCTCCCACCGCTTCATCTGTTCATACAGCAGGAAGCGACGATGACGGCTGTACGCTTTAATACACTTCAACTATGGGGTAAGAAAAAAACACAGCACACCGCGGTACTGGAGGGATTCCACAACGAGTTCCCCCTGACGAAAGCAATAAACGATCGGATACCAAAACAATTCGTATTCGATAAGAAGTACAATCCAGCTCCACGAGGATCACCGCTGCGAGGGATTAAACCCCGCGGAACTACGGATCTTCACGGATGGATCTAAAACAGGTACTGGCACAGGTGCTGGAGTCTTCTCCGAGGATCTCAACATCCAGATAGCCAAACCTCTGGCGGCCCACAACACGGTATTTCAGGCAGAATGCATGGGCATTTCCCTGGCGGCATCTGCCATCTTAGCCAGGAAGGTTATGGACCACTCAATCCGTATACTCTCAGACAGCATGGCTGTACTGCTGGCACTAAACAACCACACAGTCAACTCTGGGTTAATACACGAGTGTCACCAACGCCTGAACCAGGTTGGTAATCTCAATAATATAACCATCCAATGGATTAAGGGACACAGCGATTCCCGTGGCAATGATGCCGCGGACGAACTCGCTAGAAGGGGATCGAGCATGGCAGCGGTGGGACCCGAACCTATCGTGCCACTCCCTTTCGGATACCTACGCACACTGGTAAGGAACCGAACTAGTGAACAACACCACAAGCTATGGCTAGACCACGGCGAGTGCAGGCAGGCCAAGGAAGCACTTCCTACTATCGACGGCCGCCTCACTAAACGCGCGCTTCGGTTGACCAAACCGCAGCTGCGCACAGTTACAGCTGCCATTACTGGACACGGCTCTTTTAATAAACACCTCTTTGTCATAGGAGTCACGGACAGCCCCCTGTGCCGTGCCTGCATGGAGGAAGACGAGACAGCAGCCCACGTGCTTCTGCACTGCCCAGGGGTTGCAACATACAGGGCAAAGTACTTCGGTAACCCAGGTACTCTCCGCGAGATTGTCAGCAACACCAAGGCGCTGCTGGCCTTTCTCGGGGAGTTAGGGTGGATCGAATAAAAATCCCACCCGCACGCAAAATACGCGCTTTGACGTGGAGTTGCGGACACCAGCCCGCTATACAATACAATACAATACAATAGGATCAGATTGTTAATTAAGTGGGAATCAAACATAGACTATAAAAATATGTGCTTAAATACCAGGCACGCGACTAATCCGATTCAGGTATATGATTCTCGTAACGTCAATCTTTATGAGGATATTATACCCGTTCGTTCTTCTAAATTGATCAAATTACCCATTAATATACAAGACGGAAATGCCTATATCCCGGAACAGGTTATTTGTAACTGCATTATAGGTGAATGTATTACGTCAGTTAAAAATAATCGAGGCATTTTAGAAGTTTCAAACCCTACTCAAAACGATTTAATTTTTTTTGTCCATTGTCAAGTTAGTGCCGAAGTATATAATGTGGAGTGCGCACGTACCTACTAAACAGGTGTCGTCACGCGCTCAAGACGTACTTTCAAAATGACGTGCTAGCCATTTAAACCCGGAAGACACAAACACGGCCCGGAGAACATGACTGTGATCTTTTCTGCATTGTACTTAACATCTTGCATGCTTTGTGTGTGCATACTCATGTTTCTGACAAATAAATGAACTCTGAACTCTGAACTCTGAACGTGCAAATCTCGAATCATTGTGCGCACAATATGCGGACGTATTCTATAGAGGGTGAACCGTTATCATTTACGAACCAAATTAAACATTCGATAAAAACCACGGATGAAGTACCCGTATACACAAAAAAGCTATCAGTATCCATACGTGCACAGGGAGGAAGTAAGGAACCAAATCGGAAAAATGTTAGACCAGGGTATAATTAGGCCTTCGCAATCAGCTTGGAGCTCTCCTATTTGGGTAGCACCTACAAAGACAGATGCCTCCGGCAAAACGAAATGGCGAATTGTTGTAGACTTTAGAAAATTGAACGAGAAGACTATCGACGATAAGTACCCGATACCAAACATCGCGGATATAATATATCCGCGATGTTTGGTATCGGGTACTTATCTAATATTATTAGATAAGTTGGGCAACTGTCAGTACTTTACCACCCTTGATCTCGCAAGTGGATTTTACCAAGTCGAGATGAACGCAGAGGATATACCGAAAACAGCGTTCAATGTTGAGCACGGGCACTTCGAATTTTTAAGAATGCCTATGGGTCTTAAGAACTCGCCGTCTACGTTTCAAAGAGTCATGGACAACGTGCTCAGAGGCCTTCAAAACGTCATATGCCTCGTGTATCTAGACGATGTAGTTGTGTTTAGCACTTCTTTGCAGGAACACATGAATAACCTCGAGAAAGTCTTCTAAAGACTACGAGAGTCAAATTTTAAAATTCAGTTGGATAAGAGCCAATTTTTTAAATTAGAGACAGCGTATTTAGGTCATATTATTAGTAAAGATGGCATCAAACCTAACCCCGATAAGATATCAGCCATACAAAATTATCCGTTGCCGAAAACTGCTACTGAAATAAAACGCTTCCTTGGTTTACTCGGGTACTACCGTAAATTCATTCCTGACTTCGCTTAGCAAAACCTCTTACCCAGTGTCTTAAGAAAGGGTCAAAAATTACCCTCGATACAAATTACACAAACTGTTTTGAGAAATGCAAAACTCTTTTAACTAATGACCCCATACTTCAATACCCCGATTTTAACAAGGAATTTATTCTGACTACAGATGCATCCAATTTAGCGCTTGGTGCTGTACTTTCTCAAGGCCCGATAGGTCAAGATAAGCCTATAGCTTACGCCTCGCGAACATTAAACTCCAGCGAGATAAATTACAGTACAATCGAAAAGAAGTTGCTGGCCATAGTATGGGCCACTAAGTATTTCCGTCCTTATTTATTTGGTCGCAGTTCAAAATCATCACGGACCATAAGCCACTCCAGTGGGTGATGAATCTTAAAGAGCCAAATTCTCGATTAACGAGATGGCGATTGAAATTAAGCGAGTACAATTTTACAGTAATCTATAAACAAGGCAAATCAAACACTAACGCTGATGCATTATCCAGGATAGAAATATGCAATGAGGAAACCAGTTCCGTAATAGCTATCCCTACTGCTAATCCGCCAACACTAGACGAATCTAGGACCCTCACAGCTCACACGGACGCAGAAAAACCTATATTAGAAGTTCCGATATCAGACGATCCGCTGAATAAATTCAATAGACAAATTAATTTCACGATTGTAGGCGATTTTAAGGGTAAAACAGTTGTAACCAAACCATTCGAGACCCATACCCGTACGGCTATACAATTATCAAAATCTAACCTTGAAACAGATGTTGTGAACGCTATCAAAGAATTTGTTAATCCTAAAGTAAAAACAGGAATATTAATTAAACCGCCCTTAGAAATGTACTCCATTATACCCATAATTCAAAACCATTTTAAGAGCTCATCCGTGAATCTGGTACTTACAAAAGCCGAGTTAGATAATGTTAAGGAATATCTACGCCAACAAGAAATAATTCGGAAATACCACGAAGGTAAAACCAACCATCGCGGTACTAACGAATGTTACCTTGCATTATCACGGCGATACTTTTGGCCCAAGATGAAGGAACACATCGCGAAGTTTATTAATGAGTGTACCATTTGCGGACAGGGAAAATACGACCGACATCCAATAAAGCAACAATTACACATAGTTCCCCCTCCGGCGAAACCATTTGAAGTTATCCACCTCGATCTGTTCACAGCTGAAACTGAGAAATTCCTCACAATCATCGATTCCTTTTCAAAGTATGCTCAAACACACCATTTAAGGGATGGAACTGCAATAAGTGTTATTCAGGCTTTGTTAATATTTTGTACTCACCATGGAGTACCATTATTATTAGTCACTGACCGAGGCACAGAATTCACCAACCAGCTTTTTTCAGAATTTATAAGAGTTCACAAGATTAACCATCATAAAATTTTAGCACACACACCCAATGAGAATGGGATGGTTGAGCGCCTCCATTCCACATTATTAGAACATCTCAGAATACTAAAATTACAAAATCGTGGTGAATCAGCTACCAATCTAATGCCTTATGCCATACTAGCATATAACAGCAGCATACACAGCTTCACCAAGTGTAGACCATTAGAAGTTATAAGCGGACACTTTGACCCTCGTGATCCATTAGAAATGGACGCAACAGAGCACTTAATGCAACAGTATGTTCAAAACCATAGGATAAGAATTAATAAAGTCTATGAATTAATAAGCGAAAACTCTTTAAACCATAGAACTGAAATTATTGACAATTAGAATAAAAGCCGTGAGCCTGAACAAATTTACAATCCCGAGCAGCAGATATTTATAAAAAATCCCATGGCTAGCCGTCAAAAATTAGCACCCCGGTACACACAAGATACGGTATTAGTAGATCTCCCGATACATATCTATACAAAGAAAAAACGCGGTCCAATCGCTAAGTCTCGTTTAAAGAGAGTGCCTAACAGTGCACAATTGTTACAGGATAATACTGATGTACCTGCTGCAAGCGGTAGCTGCTCAAGAGATAACCCTTGAGAGCCTCGAAGATGGACCAGGACTACTCCCTTTTAAGCTAGGCTCTGCAAAGATCATAACCCAGCATCATTCCTTTTTACAATCCATTGACATAAATGAAATTAAATCTAAGGTAGCAGTGGTTCAAACTCAGCTGAATTATATTCAGCCTCAGCTAAATAATAAAACCCGTTCCTTGTATGAACCACACATTGCACATCTTAAAACTAAGTTAGATAAGATTTCAGAGCAACTGCAGACATTTGATTCCAATCGCGTTAAAAGAGGCCTTATAGACGGTCTAGGCTCAGTAATTAAAAGTATCTCAGGCAACTTAGACTATACAGACGCTTTGCGTTAAGGCAATGCCATCAGAGTTCTTCAGGATAACGAGCAAGAAATAACTTCGCAATATAATCAACATATAAGTTTAAGCAAGGATTGGATGTCACAGCATTCAAAAGTCTTAAAAAGTATTGCCGAAAATCAGGAGAATATATCCCAAATAGTTAAAGTAATGATCAACACTACCCAAGTAACCAATATAGATCTCCTTAATTATGCCCATCTGGCACAGCTACTTTTAATTCTGGGAGATAACATCGAAAACTTATCGGAGGAGTTAGTCAGGATAGAGAATCTTTTAGCTTTTATTCACGCAAAGAGCACGCATCATTCAATGCTTAGTCCAAATGCACTAAGAAGTATGGTAGCCTCTCCGACGCTAAACGCGCGGAATTGCACACCCGAAAAGCTAACATGCAAAAATGTTTGCAAGTTTTCAAAACATTTTCTGCCCGATCCGATAAAAACACCTGTAGCTCAAAAACTACAAGTCCTAGAGCAATTTCAAAAATACTGTTGTCAAGCTTATTAAATAAGGAATCTACTTATTTAGAAATCAAAATGAAATACTTTAATTATATACTCCAAGTCATAATGTATAGCAAAACATAGTTACAAAAACTGATATTTCGCTAGAAATATCAGTTTTCTCTTAGTTTTTTATCCATTTTAACATTAAAGAAATAAACTAGACTATATTTCCTTTCCAACAAGACCACAATCTCATGTATAGCTCAATAGCATCATATCTAAATATACTTATGAAACTAGATACTCACTGTTTGTTTACATCCGGGAACTAATTTTTGCCAGCCGGTGTTGGATGAAAAAACACACAAACCCACATGTTTTTTGGTGTAGATAGTTGAACAATCTAATCACCTCACTAATTAAGCACTGTTTTTCCCATTTCACACACGTTTTAGTCACTAAATCACGTATTTCTTCACACAACACAATCACTGTAGGTACATATAATAACTACTTTTTCACGGGCGAAATATTGCAACTTCGAGATTCCAAAACGAATTTACATGAGGTACAACGGTGAGTTAACAAAGTGAGGATGAATGTGGATGGACTTACGAGTAGAGGAAAATCGTTACGAAAAGACTAGGCAGGTAATGCCAGTACCATCATATTATGATATGAAAGAATGATGATAGAAATCTATCGGCGGCGACCGCTCGCGTCTGGCCCTGGTTCAATCCATGGTCCGGAGCGAGACGGAATGGGACGCTGTCACCTCCTTCTGCAAAGCAGTCATGCTAGAAAAGGAGGTGGCGGAACGTGAGAGGGAGAGAAACTCACGTCCCGGCCGCCGCGGGAGACGCCCCGGGCGTCGGGGGCCACCACGTGGTGGCCCCCGGCCACCGTAGGCGCGGGCCTGTGGACGGTTAGCTATGGGCTCGCTCGCCGTCCGTCTATCTCATGACGACAGGCCGTGTCGACGGCGCGTTCGTATTCCACGCGCGCCTTAAAGAGAGTTAGCAAAAAGGAAGGGGTCCGCGAGGACCGATGCCTGCCGGGGTTCCGGGACTTTTCAAAAGAGATACCGTGGCCCCGGAACACAAAGGGCGATGAAGGAACATGGATGGGTTTTAGTCAGTAAAAGTCTGACTCTCCCTCCTGCTCCACCCAGAGCGGGAGGATTCATTTGATGATGTCACATCCGAAACAAAAAAAAAAGGATAGGAGTCTATTGGGATGACGGATGAAAAAGATACATCGATGAAAAAGACAAACTGCAATGACTTAAAATAACATAGGATGATGGTGTCAAAGAACAATTTTCTATGTTGTTACTTTTAAAATATTTACCTTACAAGTCATTCTCTCCTATGCATTTCTATCAGCTATCGTTTAAGTTAGAAAGATGTTTCTAGGTGTACGCTTACGCTAAAACATTCGTTTTGTTTGTCTCATTTTATTTTTCTATTCCTATGACGGCAGAAAGTCATCTTTATACGATCACATCCCCAGAACAGGACAAAGTGTTTTCCACAAATTTTCTCGTTCTCCTCTTTAAAATGTTCTCTTCACCGTAATTTTTTTTTTCAGAATCTTTTTAAAACGACAGAATGTTTCGTTCATGAATTAGTCAACTGTCAAATTTTGATTGCCTTTTACAAGTTTTCTTATAACAGAAATGAATCAGTAAGTTACATAACAGTTTAAACGACGAGTATAATTACGCTCCGAGAGTGTCGAAATAATTTCTGACCTAACCTAATTTTATTTTTCGCTTTTCTAGCATTTTGTACAAGGATTGATTTATGCTTGGTTATTAAAAGAATTGGCATTGCAAATCATGCTCAGTTTGCAACTTGAAGACTTCTATCTAGCAGTAGAAAATATTCAAAATGCCTGTTCTATAATTTAGCATCGAATTGTACAGGTAATCTTTATTTATTAATTGTTCTAATATTATAGTATAGTATATTGTTGTATAGTGTATTGTATATTGTGACAACCGGATACCAAAGCCAGAACAGAGTAGAATAGAACCAATCCATTACAATCACGGGTGTCGTATAAGGCGACTAATGTCTAAGGCAGAACACCTTGCGCCACCGTAGACCTGAGAATGGGTAGCAGCGTTTTCTGTTAGTCTTTCATCACTGCGATCTCCAATCCGCCTGCCAAGCGTGGAGATTACGGCAAATTCCTCCCATCATGGGAAAGGCTTATGTCCAGCAGTGGACGTTATGGGCTGTTGTTGTTGTTCTAATATTTGCCTTTACAATAGCTTGAGATAATACAATTTAAGTAGTAGCAGTGTAACTCATTGTGGAGGAGCTTATCTACCATCACACTATCACCATTTTTTACTCTCTATTTTTTTGCCAAGATGCGTTGCTATAGTACGATTTGAGGATGCGGATGTTTGTGTCAAAAACACGCTATAGTCTAGCGGCTAGACATTCCGACTTTGTTTTATAGACAGCAACGTAATTAGGATGCTCTGGTATTAATGTATTTACGGTAATTAAAATCATCTTTAGAAATATAAATCTTATAATAAATCTAAATCTTATAAATAATAAAATAGATATAAACCTTAAAATATGAATCATCTTTAGAAAGGTCACGAAAACATAAATAAACGTATATGTAGCTTGACAACATAGTACTGATATTGAAAATATTTTATTTACAGAAGAAGAAAAGAGGCTTTGCAAAAACGTTCTTCGCTTGAACCGAGCGTCTTTTATGAAGATGAACATATTTGGCATGTTCTACATCGACATTTGCCATCCACTACGGTTAATGACGCTTCTTACTAACTACATCGTTGTTCTGCTACAGTTCGCATTTCTGTAATCCTAGTACTCGGTAATCATAAAACGCATGTTCAGTCTATTATGTTCCCACCGCAGTTTCGCCCCACTTACAGCTGACAGCCCACTATCAGTGAGTTAGTTTGCCGTAAGTTAAGCGTCATAGCCCCGCCGTAAACTCAGTGACTGCTGTATAGTAGCTAATCCCAAGCCGAACGAAACCATGTGCTTTGTTGACATTAATCGTCATCATCATTTCAGCCGAAAGACATCCACTCCTGGACATAGCCCTCCCCCAAGTGTCGCCTCATTGACTGGTCCCGTACTTCGACAACGTCTTCCGGTTCGCGGTCGCCACTCCAGAACTTTTCGGCACCGGCCATCCGTTCTGCGAGCAATGTGCCCTGCCCACCTTTGAACTTAATACAATTTTTTAAATCATTGCTAGATTTTCTACCTCAAGACAAATCGTGCATAAATTAATTACAGAGATACAAAAGAAGATCAGCTGTAGGAATATCCAACGTTTGCACAAATCATTTGTCAAGAACATGAATGTATATGGTCTATTTTTTTCGTCGACGCTACGTTACCCTTGCAGTTGGCTGGAGTCATATCTACTTATACTATAGCTCACCTCCAGCTTATGTTACTGTTGGATTAATACAAATATTATTTTGACTATTTAATTTGTTTTAAATCGTCTCTTTTATCCTCTTGTTCATTAACATTAGCCTAGCCTTTTATCTACTACTAGCGACCCACCCCGACTTCCCTCGGGACCATTTTAGAACAAAAAAAGAAGTGCGCTAACTGTAAAATTATTTTTTAATGACTTTGTTGTGCCTTTATTTTCCATGAATTTCATTTTTTTTTGGGTGGTAAAATCATTAAATGAGTCCTCCCGACCTGGGTGAAGCGCATCCGCTTCACCTTAAAAGAAGGTTAGAGTGTCCAACTGTACACTGCGACCCGATTTGTTTCGCTGAGAATTATATTTTCAGTCGCGCGTAATTTTAATTCTGTGATATCTTCTAAATTGTTCATTTAAATGATATACTGTTAAGGGCCATATTGATCTACGTATATTAAATGCACAATGTATTTAAGGTACTGAATTGGATAAGGATTAATACTGTATTGCTTAAAATCGCTTCGTAAATAAGCCATTATTTCCCGTAAAAAGTAAAGAATAAAAAATGGTTACTGTGGGTTATCTCTAAGAGATAGACATATACCATTCCGGATTTTTTGTAGACCTTTTTAAGGTGTACAATACTGTAGTACATTACTTTGATCTATCTCGTAGGGTTCAGCCAGCGTTTGCAATGTAAGCGCAATAAAATGTGTTTATTTAAGACATCACATCAGAAACCCTAAAATTATCAGTGTTTCTCTACCATATATACCGTTTGTTAAATACATATAAACCTTTCTTTTGAATCACTCTATCTATTAAAAAAACCTGCATCAAAATCCGTTGCGAAGTTTTAAAGATCTAAGCATACATAGGGACAGACAGACAGACAAACAGCGAGAAGTGACTTTGTTTTATACTATGTAGTGATAGTGATGTTGGGGTTGACTTCTTCGATAAACGATACCTTTTGGTGAGAGTTTTTAGGCGCCTGCTCGCACCGTTTTGTAGATTGAAACTGAAGTGGTTGTAAGCGTTCCTGTTGGACGACGTGGTTCTGGGATCAATTACCAGGTTAGGTAAAGTTTTATTGGGCGAATACAACAATAAAACTGTAGGGCAGTAAGTACTAAAGTACTTTAGTAAATAACCTAAGTAACCAACTTAGTACTAAGTATGTAGGTATGAGAGAGCCAATGCATTAAGACATTGGATTCAATATTATTGTTAAAAGTCTCCCATTCCACTTTAATTAGAGTAAAATGAAAATATTATATTTTTATCGCAATTTTCTATATTGCTCTAGACATCACTCTAGAGTTGGTGACACAAACATTATAACATTATTATTATATTATAACTTATTCATAGTCTACCAATTTATTTCATGTATTCAGTTCCGTATTTTGTTCAGTAGCTATTTAAAACTTCTACAAACGTCTTTGCTAGTACGTCTTATAGTAAACACTCCAACGTGATGATTGGCTTGAAAAGAAATTGGATAGATAGAGATTTTATGAGCATTTTCTTCCCTTTGTATTACATTAAAACAATAATGTATGAGCAAGAATTCAAAATCAGTGAGACGGTCAAAAAATTCAGCAAAAAGCAAATCATGTATGCTGTCGTCGGTAACGGTGTATATTTCTGTTTCTTATGGGCTACTATCACATATAATCCTTACCGTACCTTCCTCTTCAAAATGTTATACTTGTTCTTTTACATTTTATATAGTTTCAACTTGGCTGTTATTTGCTATATCAACATATGCAGGAACTATTCAAATATGCGTGTTATATCATCACTTCAATAAATCAATAATTGTATTTATAGTACTAGCGACTTGAAAAAGATCAACGTATTTTTCTGGGTTCATATTTCTTTAATATTTTTTCTTTGGATAACTACTTTGACTGGGAAATTGGTTTTTGATGCATACTGGACATGGGTACGAGCCTTTTACGGTTCTGTATCCACAATTTTCGATTTATCAATGGCTTATATACTGATGGTCATTTATATTTTGACTCGCAAACTTGAGACATGGAACAATATCGTAGAAAATATGAATTTTGACAAGGATGACGAGGAAATAACAGTGGACAGAGAAGCACAAATGAAGAATATGTATCAAGTTATAAAGCAAACCTGCAAAGCTTGGAAACTTTAGGGTTTTCTTTGTAGAAGAAACGAATGTCAACAAGACACAATTCAAATACGATGTTTTCTCAATTTCTACTGTCATCCACTTTGTCTTCTACGTAATTGGGTTCAATATGATGTTTCTTTTAGATTTTGTGCATAAGAACAACAATGTTTTACTTATATTGATGATCCAAACTATACATAGGAGCATAGACTTTAGTAAGAGCATCAGAAGGTTCATTATTTGGAACTGGGTCTCAACTACGAGCACCATCTTTATTCATATTTTTATAAATGTCATGTATTATAACCCTACATATTTTTTTGACACCAGTTTCATTATTGCTGATATTTGCGACGTAATGTGTATCCCATTTGATCTGAGTATTGTAATAGCTATCCGAATTATAGTAATACTGAGGAAATATCTAGATCAGTGGATCAAAGATCTCACGACAATAAGTAACGAAAACGCTGATAATCATGAATGTCTCATACTGTTTGGGATATACGAGAATATATTGAAAACTTACAGCTTATACAAACAAATTTTCCAAGTTTTGGTAAGTTCGATACATTATAGCATTTATGAAATCAATAAAACTAAAATTCCTGGAACTTAATAATGTTGCAATGGCGCACAGAGTAGTTTGACAGCAGGTAAACACATTATAGTATTATTTGACTTTAAAATCTCGCAGACGCATCCAGTTAGACTGGAATCCAAATTTAACATAGTAGGGAAAAAGCCAGGCAGACGATGAGGTGACTCCAAAAGTTATTGATCAAATTTCAAAAAGTGCTTCAGCTAAAATATGGCCGGTGGTCTGGAGCTATTTTTAATCAGTCAAAAAAGGTAGGCCGAAGTATAGGCCGTTCCCAAAGTATGAACATTCAGCTCTCTAGCTTCAACACACCAGTGTGTGTTCTATCTAGCCCCATGCCTGTAATCTAATAATTATATAAAAATTTCGTGTCACAGTGTTTGTTATTGAATTCCTCCGAAAAGGCTTAACCGATTGTTATGTTTATTTTTTGTTTATCTGGTAGGTCTGGGAATAGGTCGTAGACTCTTTTTGAATCTCACACATACACATCAAAATTTCTATGCGAACGAAGTCGCGGGTAAGAGCTAGTAGCATAGCATATAGACTTAAGTGGTGGTTTATTTTTATAATGGGTGTAATAGTACCCTTCACGAAGCTGAAAGGCACTTGTATTTCCTGTCATTGCGATCATTTTTTTTTTGTTCTACACCAAATCTGGGAAACGGCGATATTGGGAGTGAAAGTTCTAACTTTTTTAAATCATTCAATCTAATCTATCTAATGCATTTATCAGCGCAATGTTTTGAGTTCGTTACATTGACACCGTAAAACGTGATTAATTTTCACCCCAAAAAAGACACTCATTTCCCAGCAATATTTTTTGCGTAGAGTTACTGAGTTTGATGTAGAAGCAGACCCTTCACGAAGCCGTCAACCAAGCATTCTGGCTTGGTTGACGGCTTCGTGAAGGGTCTGCTTACACCTTGTGTGACCACTCTGAAAATGTTCATGTTATTTCGAAAAAAGAAATACATTATTAGTATTTTCAGGTGTTATATCGTACATTCGTCGCATTTCAACGCGCTTTATGCTATGTCAACTTTATGGTATATGAGATGAACAAATTTACTGATATGGGAATTAATGTAAGCCAAAAATGTTTAATGTCCTATGATTGACCTTGGATGTGCGAAGTTATACTGGTTTTGCCTAATTATTTTATTTTTCAGGATTTGATTCGGAGTCTTGGTATTATTTTATATCTCACGAAGGATCTAGTATTAGTAATTACACATTGTATTTACTGCGATAAGTTCTATGCAACTGTTGAAGAAGCTGAGACAGCGTGTATACAGTTAATAAAGAACAGAAACTACAGAAGTGAGAATTTTAAAACCACTTTGTTAAACACTGTTTGTTGTTGCGCCTCCGGTATCTCGGTTCACTCGTACAAAGTGATGGCGAAATAGATCGCACTGAATTAACACGGGATGGATGAAACGGCGCAAGGTCTCGGGAACAATCTGCGACTCCCTCATTCCCCTTAAAGTTTAGGGCTAGATTTATAAAACAATGGATAGACCTGCTGTCTTGTATGGATCAGAATTTTGTGCCACAAATGGGATGAATGAAAGGCATTAACATGTCGCTGATATTAGAACGCTAGCACAACGCATACCTCTTGTATGTGTAGTGTTACGCGAATGGATAAAATAAGAAATTTAATATTTATGAGGAATTCTAAAAGTGGCGCCGTGACTGAAAAGTTTTGTGGTAATCGGTTGTCGTGGTATGGGCATGTGATGCGGAATTGAGGAAAGTGCTGAGTATGAATGTGGATGGGCATCAGAGTAGAGGAAGACCAAAGAAACGATGGATGGACTGTGTAAAGGATGAAATGGCAAGAAAGTGTCTAATGAGATGACGAGTAATAGAAAAGTATGAAAAAAAAGACATGCTGCGCCGACCCCAAATGAATTGGGATAAAAGCAAGAGATGATGATATTATTTTTTTTAATTTAAAAGAATAGTTATATTAAAATTATTATAATTAATTTTATCTTTTAGAATCTCATGGTCGTCTGTAGAAGAACGTGCTACAGGCAAATCGAACGTTCAGAAAGATGACCGCCTGTGGCTTGTTCTATGTCGATGCGACGCTACCATTGAATCTGATGCAAGTTATTGCTCATTACGTCATTATGCACTTACAGTTCTATTTTCTTTGAAATAAATGGTTTGGCACAAGGCACCGGGTGATGACGGAATTACGGCCGAACTCCTGAAGGCGGGTGGAAAACCGGTACTTAAGGCCCTTCAGAAGCTGTTTAATTCCGTCATACTTGAGGGAAAAACGCCACAGGCATGGTGCAGGGGTGTGGTGGTGCTCTTCTTCAAAAAGGGTGACAATGCCCGGTTGAAGAATTATAGGCCCATCTCACTTCTAAGCCATGTCTACAAGTTGTTTTCTAGAGTCATCACGAATCGTCTCGCGCGCAGGTTTGACGATTTCCAGCCACCCGAACAAGCCGGTTTCCGAAAAGGCTATAGCACCGTAGACCACATACATACGCTGCGGCAAGTTATACAGAAGACCGAAGAGTATAACCTGCCTCTCTGTTTAGCGTTTGTGGACTACGAGAAAGCCTTCGATTCGATCGAGACCTGGGCTGTACTGCAGTCTCTCCAACGGTGCCAAATCGACTATCGGTACATCGAGGTGTTGAAGTGTTTGTACAAAAACGCCACCATGTCAGTCCGACTTCAAGACCAAGTCTCAGAACCTATCCTCCTGCAGCGAGGTGTGAGACAGGGAGACGTCATATCTCCGAAACTGTTTACTGCTGCACTGGAGAATGTCTTCAAGGTTCTGGACTGGAGAGGGCTAGGCATCAACGTCAATGGCGAGTACATCACTCACCTTCGGTTTGCCGACGACATAGTGGTCATGGCTGAGACCATGGAGGACCTCAGTACAATGCTCGATGACCTCAGTAGAGCTTCCGGAAGAGTGGGTCTTAAAATGAACATGGACAAAACCAAGGTCATGTTGAATGCCCATGTCACACCCACTCCTATCAAGATCGGAGACTCTACACTCGAAGTTGTAGACGATTATGTGTACCTGGGACAAACGGTCCAGTTAGGTAGGTCTAACTTCGAGAAAGAGTTCAATCGTCGAATCCGACTCGGCTGGGCAGCGTTCGGGAAGTTGCGCGGTGTCTTCTCGTCCAACCTACCGCAGTGTCTCAAGTCGAAAGTCTATGACCAGTGTGTGTTGCCAGTGATTACATACGGGACCGAAACGTGGTCGCTTACAATGGGCCTCATCAGAAGGCTTAAAATCACACAAAGGGCAATGGAGAGGGCTATGCTCGGAGTTTCCTTGCGCGATCGAATCAGAAATGAAGACATCCGCAAGAGAACCAAGGTTACCGACATAGCCCGAAGAATTGCCAAACTTAAGTGGCAGTGGGCAGGGCACATTGCTCGCAGAACGGATGGCCGATGGGGCCGAAAAGTTCTGGAGTGGCGACCGCGAACCGGAAGACGTTGCGTTGGAAGGCCTCCCACTAGGTGGACCGATGACCTGGTGAAGGCTGCGGGAATCCGCTGGATGCGAGTCGCACGGGACCGTTCAATGTGGCGACACTTGGGGGAGGCCTATGTCCAGCAGTGGACGTCTTTCGGCTGAAATGATGATGATGATGAAATGGTTTGGTGTACACATGACTTTTTCTTACTATTGTATCACCGGCTTGGTCGTCATCATCATCATCATTGTCAGCCTTGTTCCACCTAATGCTTTGTATGATGACAGCATGTCTAATGTATTAAAAAAATGTAAGGCATTTATGTATGTAGATGATTATTTTTTTTTTTTTTTTTTATTTAAATATCTAAAAAACTTAATCTATAAACAGTTTGGTTTTAGCCACACATCGAAAACCTCTCAGGGCTTATCTGTGTGCTGGCGAGCCGTTCGTTTAAATTTTACAAAATGTTACAACTACAATGATAGGTACAATAAAACTGACAGTTAAAAAAAAAAAAAAGATCAGTTACATACTAAAGTTTAGTGCGTAGATACGTCAACAACATTTGTCCAATGTCCTTTTAGTTGGACTAAAAGGACATTGGACAAATATGTATGGGATATATCTGTAACATAAAGGCGATATTGAGTAATCCTGCCTTCCAAAGATAGACTAATAATAATAATTTATAGGTACATACATACTTTAGGAGAAGTTTTGTGTAAGCAAACGTTTTGATTTATATTTATAACTTTTCGAACTCGTTTTGTATAGCGTTTGCAAGTCCTCTGGAAGTTTATTAAGAAAAAAAGGTACTAAATGTTCTGCAACCCTCATCCCGTACACATTATTGAATGTTGGTAGGATGTATTTATTTTTATGTGGTCTCGTTCTCAGAAAGTCGGATACTTGCTTAGTTTATAGCCATAATAATATTGATTTAATACAGCGAGATGTGCAAAACGATTTTGACAGAATAGTTCAGTGGGCACATGATAATGGCATTATTAATATCAGTAAAACTAAGTGCATGCTTATTCACTCGCCGTACCATAAAAATAAAAATAACTTGTTGACAGTGGGAGTGAAAGGTCATTCGTACGAATGTCTGCATAACTACAAACTGGATTGTCATTGTTCATATTTAGAAACAGTTAAATCATACAAGTACCTAGGATTAGTCATAGATAACACATTCACTTGGAATCGGCATGTCAACAACGTTTGCAATAAGCTACGAGCCATTTTGGGGTAAATTACAGACTCTTAAACATGCTGTCAACAGGAAAGTATTGTATACTTTATACTATGCATTGGCTGACTCAGTTATTGAGTATGTCTTGCAGACACGGTTACTTAATTACGTGTAGATAAAAAAACGAAAAAGATCTTAAATAAAAACTACGAAAAACTGTTCAAACTCTGTAAAATACTTCCTGTCCATCTCAAAAGTAAACTTAATATCTTGACAGAACAATTTAATAATGAATATCACAAGGAGGAACGTAAGCATAATGTATCCAACTCGTTTATCTAAAAAGAAGACACTTGCTGTTCCTAAAGTCACAAATTACTTTGGTAAACGCACAAGAAAATATGTGGTACCGTCGTAAGTGAATGAGCTACCCCCACACCTGATATCGCATGTTAAATCTAAAAACCAGCTTAAAAATATTCTTAAAAAACATTACCTCTCATTGTGTCCATAGCTAATTTTGTAATAAGGACAATATCATTATTTTTCATAGGTGTAAAATGTGTTTCCTTCTGTAAACTCACTTTCTTTTTTTATATTATGTTTCTTTCTAATTAAAATCGTAATTTGTTATAGTGAAATTGTTGGCGACTGGCTGTGAATAGAACCTTTTTTATAATTTTGTTATATTTTTAGATTTTGATTTATGTTCGATTTGTGACGGTTTCCTCAGTTGTCAGGTAGAGCTTGTCTTGTAATATCTTATAATATTATAATAAAACGAATTAACTAATACGTGCCTCTATCATTCATTACAGTCCACTGCTCCATAACATTTTTGGTCCATTCTCACCGTAAGATATAACCCATTACCTATTTTATTCTTGAAATTTCATACTTCATTTTTTTTTTTCATACATTTTATTTTTATTTCAACTATTTACATCATATTCATTATCAACCATGGTAGAGACACGCAGTATGAGTAAGACAGTCACGGACCTGACAACTGCAACAGCTATTGGAGTCGCACGAACGGAGCACGATCGCCTGGAGCGATCACCGCGCAGCGTTCGAGCGGCTGCAAACATCGCTACTGAGAGTGTTTCGGCATTGCCTACTAGCGCGGTCAAACAGACCTTGGGCAATACGGCTCCTAGCACATCTCGGTCTTGCACCGACAAGGACCCGGTCGACAGTCCTAGCACTAGCCTACAACATGAAGGCAATGCTCAAACAATGTCTCACGGTAATCATAGCGTTTATAGCAAGCAATCGTTTAGCGAATCGCGCTCTTCACGATCGTCTACTACCATCCGTGCTCAAAAGTTAGCAGTTGAAGCAGAGGCTATGCAGCGCAGGGTAGAACGAGAGCGCAAGCTTGCGGACTGCGAGCGCAAGCTTGCGGACCGCGAGCGCAAGCTTGCGGACCGCGAGCGTGAACTCGGTCGTCTAGACGCAGAACGTGAGCATGAGATAGCTCGCCTTGAAACCGAAGCTGAACAGACACAGTTGCAAGCGAAACTTGCAGCTTTGGAGGCTAGAGATAAGTCTACTAAATCCCGTAGTTCATGTTTTTCTAGCTGTAAGTCGGAAAGACGCACAGCGACGTGGGTCGCCGAGCACCATGCAACCATGACCATGGCAGCTACCAAGAACATACCTGGCGAGGCACCGGCTGTCACCTTGGACAATATCCGAGGACCCCTTCTACAGTCGCCTGTCCACACCAACACGGTTCCGTTCTTTGCTCCAAATGTCAACCATGTTGTACAATCTACACCCGCACCCGTCGCGAATTGCTATCTAACGTTAGAGCAACGAAAACAAGTAGACCCCACTCCAACTGACCCCATAGCGAAACTTGCTCAAGCTATTAACTCTTTATCTGACCGTCCAAAGAAGCCCGAACTTCTAACTTTCTCGGGCGAAGTTGGACAATGGATGGCGTTCAAGTCTAGTTACGAGAGAACTAAAATTATTTTTTCCCCAGCAGAGAACCTAACGCGATTAAATACTGCGATTCGTGGACCGGCCTACCAATCCGTGGCGTCATTGCTGTGGACGTCTCACGACCCCGATGACGTGATAAAAGCTCTGGAACAGACTTACGCCCGCCCAGAGATCCTGGTGGCCCGCGAGGTGGCCGAGCTACGCAGCCGTTCTAAGTTAAGTTCACCAGAAGATTTAAATGCATTGGCAAATAAATTGCGTAATTTCGTAACTACGATTAAGCTACTGAACCAACACGATTATTTATACTCGCCTGAGTTGTTTCGTTGTATTTTACTTAAATTAAGTGAACATACAATAGCTCGTTTTACCGATTTTGCCGCGATATGTGAACCCGAAATAACGAACGTGGCAAAATTAGAGTTGCTCTCACGGTTTTTGTTAACAGAGGCGGATAAACAATTGAAGTTCAATTTTGTAAACAGTACTTTCAACCCGCAAAATTCCACAATTACAACAAAGTTTAACTTGAAAAAGGAGACAATACATGTCACGGTCTCTAGTGGCAAATCTCCGGAATGCTCATATTGTAAACAGGGTACACACAACATAAGGACGTGTAAAACCTTCCTTTCTCTCTCAATAGACGATAGATGGCGTTGGGTTAGAGAGAACAAAGTTTGCTATCGCTGTCTTAAGTCGAATCCACACACGTGGAACAATTGTCGATCTAAGTGTTGCGGAGTTACAGGTTGCACAAGGCGTCACAACGCACTTCTTCATGGCAAGCCGATTGCCGACGTTATTGGTGCCTCGACGTCAAATGCTCTGTGTAATTTAGCTGAAGTACCTCCCAATATAGCAACCACCTCTAACGAGATAGAACCCTCTATTAATATAGCGAATACTCATGATACCTCCATAAATACGACAGGGTCATCGCACTTGTGCGCACGTTCGCGTGGCCTGCTGAAAACGCTTCCAGTCATGCTCGAGGGCCCCGAGGGCGAGTATGAAACTGTGGTGCTTCTCGACGAAGGCAGTACGGCGACCCTGATTGACGGTGACGTAGCTGCGCGCATCGGCGCCACTCCCACACGACAGGAGCGTCTTCGCATCGATGGTGTTGGTGGTATGAGTAAGGTTGTTGACGTAAGTTACGTCAAATTTTACATCCGTGGTCGCAATCTATCCGATCGTTACTTGGTGGAGAATGCAAGAGCTATCAAGCCATTAGGTCTGCGCGTTCAATACCCTAACAACATTAATATTGCTGACTACAGTCACCTGTCAGATTTGACCACAGAATTGTCGTATTCAAATGTAACTCCTACGGTACTTATCGGCGCACCCGACTGGCACTTATCATTGAGCCGTGAAGTGCGATCTGGAAAAAAGAATGAACCTGTCGCTTCTAAAACATGGTTAGGCTGGGTACTTCACGGCACGTTATCCGTTTCGTCCAAACCAATTGAATTCATTAATCACGTTAATGACAATCTTGAAGCTCTCATTAAAAGTCAATATGACATCGATTCCTTAGGTATCACTAAAAAAGTGCCGCGCCCCAACAGTGACCATCAACGAGCATTAGATATCATTGAAAGCTCAGCTCGTCAGCTTTTAGACGGTCGATACGAAGTTGGCTTGCCCTGGCGAGAAAATTTACCGAAAAACATACCTGACAGTTATCCACAGGCACTTTCTCGCTTGAAAGCTCTTGAGCGACTGATGTCAAAAGACTCGGTCTTTGCTGCAGCGTATAAAAGATTCATCAACGACATTGTCGTAAAAGGCTACGCTGAATCGTGTGATCCAGAGACGTATTATAAACGGTCTCCAAATTCAGTAAACATGGATGGCACTATCCGTTGGTACTTACCTACGTTTGGCGTGGTGCATCCACAGAAAAAGAAGCTCAGAGTGGTGCACGATGCGGCTGCGGTGACGAAAAACGTGAGCCTAAATACTATGCTCTTACAGGGACCCGACCTACTATGCTCTCTTTTGGATATCCTCTTTCGTTTCAGAGAGGGCGCTGTAGCTCTAAATGCAGACATAAAGGAAATGTTCCCACAAATTAGGATTGCGAAAAAAGACAGAGATGCCCAACGTTTCCTTTGGCGTAACGACAAAGGTGACGTCATAGAGTACCGCATGGCATCTATGATATTCGGTGCTGTGTCCAGTCCTTTCATGGCGCTCCATATAAAAAACAAAAACGCAAGGAATTTTGAGGTCCAATACCCCGCCGCCAGCAAGGCTATACTCGAAGACCACTACATGGATGACTACCTTGGCAGTCTCGACAATGAGACCGATGCCGCGATAATGGCCGCAAATATAACCGCTGTGCATAAAGCATGTGGCTTCGAAATGCGAGCTTGGACTTCAAATAACCCAAAGGCGCTCTCTCTCGTCCCCAAGGAGCTCAGAAGTGACGCCAGCTGCGACCTTTATTTACCACCTAATAACGACGTCGGCGTCCTGGGCGTAAAATGGAATCCGTCCGAAGACGTACTGAGCTTTGTTGCCACACCGCCATTATCTCCTAATAAACTGACAAAAAGGAGCTTATTATCTAAAAATGAAAGTGTACGACCCGCTTGGATTGCTGATGCCAGTAATTATATGGGGCCGCATTTTCATCCAGAAGCTATGGCGAGAAGGCATTGAGTGGGATACACCGATACCCGATAAATACACAAACGAGTGTGAAGAGTGGTTTCATCAGCTTAAAGGTACTGCCAGCATCCGAATTCCGCGGTGGTATATGAGCAAGTCGAACCCTATCGATATTCAGCTTCACGTAGTGGCTGACGGTGGTGAACAGGCTTACGCCTGTGTCGCTTACTGGCGGTTTAGCTTTGGCGATGGTAGGGTATCAACAGCACTTATACGTAGCAAAGCATGCGTCGCGCCACTGAAACCGCTCTCTATCCCTCACTTGGAACTACAAGCGGCACTAATCGCGACGAGGTTCGCGCAAACGATTTTAAAAGCGCATCGTTTAAGACCCTCTGCATCCACTTTTTGGACGGACTCAACCACTGTTCTAAAGTGGATTCGGAGCGACGCTCGAAATTTCAAACCTTTCGTAGCCCATAGGCTGGGCGAGATTTTGGAGACCTCCAATCCTTCTGATTGGAGATGGATTCCCACCTCTCTCAACGTTGCTGATGATGCCACAAAGCCAAAAAAATTAAACCTAACGATAGGTCACAGGTGGTTTACCGGCCCACCATTCCTTTCAGAACTTTCATCTACTTGGCCTACGGAGCAGGTTGCAGACGTTAACGAGACCTCACCAGACTTTGAACTCCATTCAGGAGGGCTCGTGGGGCTTCTCATTGACGTCCCACTGCTTGACCCTCCCATACCGAACGCGACGCGTTTTAGTTTGTGGTTGCGATTATTACGCACCACTGCCCGCGTTCTGCAATATGCACGACTTTTTCGTAATAAACTGCCTCGGCCTATAACTCAAAATTCTGAATTGTACACAGATGGCGCCACATCCCCCTCTCAACTTCGTGCATCACACATCATTCAAGCCGAGAAGATGCTGCTCCAACGTGCCCAGGCAGACAGCTTTCCAGAGGAGATAAGAGCCCTACGAGCCACACAACCCTTAAAAAAGAATAGTCGCATAGCAAAGCTCGTACCTGTGCTCGACGATGATGAACTTCTCCGACTAAATACTCGTATTGGGTCTGCCCCAGGAGTGACTGAAAATATAAAATCACCTATTATTTTGGACAGCCGCCATCATATCGTACGACTTTTGATACTACACCAGCACATCCAATCTTCACATTGTTTCAACGAACTTGTGCTGAATGAACTGAGACAGAGATATTGGATATTGAAAGCCAGAACTGCAATACGCAGTGTAGCGAACGCTTGTTTGAAGTGTAGGACATCTCCTACACTTCAAACAAGCGTTCGCTCCATCGAAGGGCCAAGTAAGGATTCCTCAGATGGGCGACTTACCAGCGGAGCGACTCGATCATCATAAAAGACCTTTCACTCACGTGGGCCTTGATTACTTCGGTCCCATAACCGTAACAGTATTGCGACGCCGAGAAAAGCGTTACGTTGCCTAATATACCTGCTTAGTTACGAGGGCAATACACCTAGAAGTGGTGACTTCACTTTCATCTGACGCCGCTATCATGAGCTTAAGGCGTTTTATTGCCCGACGAGGATCTCCATCCACTATAATTTCGGATAACGGTACAAACTTTGTTGGCGCCTCCCGAGAACTGCGCTCTTTATTCAACCAATCAGTTGAAGATTTCGCAGCTAATCAAAAGATTGAATGGCGTTTTATACCCCCTGCATCACCATTCATGGGCGGATCGTGGGAGAGACTCGTGCGCACGGTCAAAACAGCCTTAAGATCCTGCCTTAACGAGAAGACCATAAAGGAAGATGTGCTGACAACGCTTTTGCTCGAAGCGGAATCCATTGTGAACTCCAGACCGCTTACGTACATCTCATCTTCACCCGACTCTCTTGAAGCCTTAACACCATTCCACTTTATTCTGGGAACCTCATCAGTGGCACCGTGGACATATACACTCACAGACGCAGATTTAGTTCGGAGATGCGACTGGCGAAGGGTGCTACGTCTAGCCGATCATTTCTGGGCACGCTGGTTGCAAGAATACCTGCCTACACTTCGACCAAGAGGACTTCCCGGTGATGCCACGAAGTTAGG
The DNA here is from genome assembly GCA_905147715.2 of Xestia xanthographa. Lineage (NCBI taxonomy): Eukaryota > Metazoa > Arthropoda > Insecta > Lepidoptera > Noctuidae > Xestia > Xestia xanthographa. Next base: position 8,124,204 of record LR990644.1, read on the forward strand.
TGAGGGTGATGTGGTGCTCATCGCTGATCCTGCTCTCCCTCGCGGTCTATGGCCCCTGGGGAGAATAGTAAAAACCTTCCCAGGCCCTGACGGGCTGGTTCGCGTAGCGGATGTTCTAACGAAAGATGGCACGCTGCGCCGACCGGTCCGTAAGCTGGTTTTGCTGGCACCCGAGTCTCAGCCACTCGCCACCAGCTCTTAGTGACCCACTGGGGGTCCGGTATGTTTACGACTGGCTGTGAATAGAACCTTTTTTATAATTTTGTTATATTTTTAGATTTTGATTTATGTTCGATTTGTGACGGTTTCCTCAGTTGTCAGGTAGAGCTTGCCTTGTAATATCTTATAATATTATAATAAAACGAATTAACTCATACGTGCCTCTATCATTCATTACAGTCTACTGCTCCATAACAGATATTGTGAAACGAGAACACCTGCCGCCAAACTGTTTTGCAGTTTGGCAGACTTTTTATATGTTATTGTTATACAGATTTTTAATAAATAAATAAATAAAAATAAATAAGTATAAGATTTCTTCCTTCTATTCTTCTTCTGATACTTTCCGAGCACAGAGAGATCTCAATGTATAAAGGATGGTCTTTCATCCACAAACCGACCGCGCCAAAAGTTGCTTGATCTTGAAGATCTATACGAGCAGCTGTTATAATTTATTCATAAGCCCCCACACATTAATAATTATGAATTCAAACCTATCAATTTAATTTACTTTTTTGATAATTGAAGTTTAGCCTAGACACAAATTATATTGATTGCTTTTTCTGTAGTCACACGATATCTAAGAATTAAATGTCTGGAGTTTTCAACATGTTTTCATCGTTCAAAAACATACTGTTAAATAGAAATTCGGTCGTCACTTTATCCGATGAAGTATTTTTGAACAACGTAATTGTTTCGTCCCGTGCGTGTTTCCGAACGCACCTTTTTCTGACATATGAATTGTCAGTTGATTTCGACACTTGACTTGATATTTTTGGATTCTCGCCATAGTGTTCTTGGGTAGCACGTGTGTCTAGAATTTTAGGGTATTTTTAATCTTGTTTTTGTTGATTTTTTTGTGTCTTGTTAGTATTTAAGTGTTTTGTCCTTGTGAACGTAAACAGGTTTGTCTTATTTATCATATTTTTATCCCTTTTTTATTTTAGTTTAACAAGATGGATGTAAATAAACCGCCCGACCCTGATCCCCCCGACATCCCAGCCCATTCACCTCCCCTTTTCCCAAACACACTATCGCAGTTCGTTGATGTTGTCTGCAGCGTTACAGAGATGGATGTATCTCAATCCCAGGTGCAATCTTCCCGCAAACGTCCTGGTAATAACGAAGATACTGTATCAATACCTTCCCCCCCAAACAAACAACAGAAAAGTCAAATTGGACGTGCCAAATATTCGGAAATAGATAAGGCTACTTTTCTCGTCCACGTCTCCCGTGTAGAGACCCAACCCAATTCAGGCACCACCCTACACCCGGTTAATTTTGGAAAGTTTTTGTTGAGCAACAACATCGCGAACATAGTTCGTGGTGGGGTTAATAGGATTGGAAGAAATCGCGTATCTGTAGAGTTCGTTTCTCCTCAGGATAGCCAACGCATTCCTGGTTAATAGTTTATTAACCAAGTACAGTTATACTGCCTCTATCCCTACATTCAACATCACAAGGATGGGAGTAGTAACAGGGATGCCCACTGACATAACAGAAGATGAGGCGATTACATATTTGTCTGTACCCGCAGGATGTGGGCACATTCTTAAAGTTCGTCGAATCAATAGGAAAGTTCAGAGACACGGAGATAATGAATGGAAACCCACTGAAACTTGTGTGATTACATTTGATGGACAAGTCTTACCCAAAAGGATCTTCTGCTGTTACACACCTGTTGAACAATACATATTTCCCACCATTCAATGTCGCAAATGTTGTAGATTTGGACATGTGGCTAATGTATGTAGGTCGAAACCACGCTGCAGCAATTAATGTGGCCACGATCACCCAGGTGATGGTTGCAACATTTCTGAGGGCGAGGCCTTCTGTATTCTGTGTTCGGGAAATCACTTCGCTAATAGCAGGTAATACATTAATACATTGATGAATTGTCGTAACCATGAAATATAATTTTACTCCTAATAATAGCAAATTTACTAACTACTTATTTTAATAATTGTTTTTTATAATGTAATTAATGTTCCTAACTAAAACTAATATTAATCGAAGCAAGACTGTAAATTCTATTATTATGACAATGATGTGTATATTGTGTATGACTATTGACATAAAATTATATTATTAGGCATGTACTAGAAATATTTGCACGACTGATAAGTCGAATATAGTGAAACTAAAATTATTTTACCATATCATGTAAGCACCTATATTCTAGCAAATAAATAAATTTCATTTCATTTCATTTCATGCCCCGAACATGGTAGACAGAAAGCCATTAAAACCGTTATGGCTGAGAAATCCATTTCTTATGCTGAAGCTAGTAAATCAATTCCAGCAGCTTCCCGCAACTACGCTAAGACCCCGATTTCTCAGTCTTATCGCAAGACAGTAACCCTAAAGCCTAGATCCCATGCCTCTCTTTCCCCGTCTTATGACAAAGCTGCTCATCACCAGATTATTAATTCCCCTCAACCTTCACAGCCTAATGGCTGCGCTCTCAACTATAATAATATCTCTTCAAATAATAGTACTTCGTCTATAATCGATATACTTATAAAACTCATACCTTTAATTACTTCTTCTTCTTCTACTGCTAATACTCAATCACCGTCCAACGTTGCCAACCAACTTATAACTCTTCTTTTAGATATTAGAAATGGCGTCTCGCCAAGTATTCATGCAGGGGAATGTGAGGAGCGTGTGGCATAAAAAGTACGACCTCATATTCCTTCTAAATAAGTACAAGCCTTTAGCTTGTTCCATAGCTGAGACTTGGCTTACTCCAAGTCTTAGCTTCCGTATGCCACATTTTAACACTGTCAGATGTGACAGATCAGATGGCTATGGAGGGTCGGCCCTCTTAGTCAACAACCGGGTTCCTCTTTTACCCTTTACTTTACCTCCACTTACGGGTGATATGAGCATTGCCGCAGGAAGGGTAGAGGGCATCACAGTGTTTTCCATTTATATGGCACATCCTCGCCCAGAATTTTTAGTTATTTTAAAAGATATTTTTTCTAATGTTCAAGGTCCGATACTGGTCATGGGCGACTTTAACTGTCACCATTATAGATGGGGGTCTGAACGCTGTGATGCCTTTGGTGTAGCTCTAGTTGATGTTTTGGATGATTTGGATCTCTGCGTCTTGAATGACGGCTGCTCGACACGACGATCTCTTCCAGGACAGCAAAAGAGTTGTGTGGACCTTACTTTTTGTTCGGTTGAGTTAGCAGCATCAACTCACTGGGAATGCACAACCTTGTCGCATGGTAGTGATCACTACCCTATAGTCATATCTTTGATTAATAAATCTTATTTAGAAAAAACCTCCCCTCCACTTTTGAAATATAACCTGTCCAAACCCGATTGGACAAAATTTACATCATTATTGGAGGATAAAATTGATGCTCTTCCAAATTTAAATTCAAATTTATCAGACCCTTCTGGTCACTGCCATGCCAAGAGCTGTTATGAGAGTTTTGTAACTGCTATTACCTCCAGTGCTGATTCCTGCTTTCCATTAAAGAACAGTGCCCGCAATAAAATACCTTCACCTCCGTGGTGGGACCCCGAATGTACTGCGGCAGTCAGGGTTAGGGACGAGGCCGAGGTGTGTTACAATACAGATATGAGCACACAAAATCTGTTGGCATACTGTCAACATAATGCCAGAACCAAACGCTTTCTCCGCAAAAAGAAACGTACGGGTTGGGTAAAATTTTGCTCTTCTCTATCTCCCTCCACTCCAGTTTCAAAACAAGTTGAAAGTTGTCAGTTGTCAAGTTGTCTGGAAAAATATAAATAGGTTTAGGCGTGGATGTGCCTCAACAATCTCTTCACCAGTCACTAGAGAAACAGCTGAACTTTTTTTTGACAAAATAGCACCATCTTATGTTCCACTTTCAACGGAATGTCAAAATGCACCCCTGCTTAACGTAACAGAGGATCCTTTCGATGCGCCATTTACTTTGGAGGAATTTAATGTGGTACTCAAACATCTACGGGACTCAGCTCCTGGTATTGATGGTGTGCCATATTCTTTTATAACCCATTCTGGCGAAAAGGCTAAAATCTATTTTTTAAATATTTTAAACTTCTGCTAAATAAATGGTTGGGTCCCAGATCAATGGAAATTACAGGTTATTATTCCGTATTGAAACCAGGCAAACATGCAGATGATCCGAATGGTCTTAGACCTATTGCTTTATCTTCAGTTCTAGCCAAATTACTGGAGCACCTTATTAAAAATCATCTTGAGTGGATAGTAGAATCAAGAGACTTACTGCCAAACCATCAATTTGGTTTTAGGAAAGGGCTTAGTACAATGGATAGTGTTGGTATTTTAGTTACGGATATACACTTAGCTTTTTCTAGAAATGAATCCGTTGTTGTTACTTTCCTTGATATCTCCTCTGCGTATGACAATGTACTTCTTCCCGTACTCAGGCAAAAATTGCAACAGCTGAGTCTTCCGGCTAAGATGATACAATGCATATGTGAACTACTACTGTCCCGCTCACTGGTTCTGAGAGTCCAGGGTGAGGACTTCGATAAAAGGCAGACATGGAGGGGACTCCCACAAGGCTATGTCCTTAGCCCCATACTCTACAATTTATACACGGCTGATATTGGATCCTGCTTAAATAACAACTGTCAGATGTTACAATACGCTGATGACATTGTTTTGTATGTGACAGATCCCTCCATAGTTGACGCGGCGTCGTCTTTATGCCTCTCTTTGGATTCTTTGAACCATTGGCTTTTAAACCATGGGCTGTCATTATCTGCACCAAAAAGTTCGGCAGTTATTTTTTCACGTAAAAGACTCATTCCTCCTATTTCAGTAAACATTTCAGGCCACAATATTCCTATAGTTAATAAGGCTAAGTTTTTAGGCGTTATTTTAGATACAAAATTATCTGGCAAACATCACATAAATTTTCTTATCCAAAAATGTGAAAGAATTATTTCAATTTTAAAAGTTCTTGCGGGTGTTTGGTGGGGTGCACACCCCTACACCATGAAATAAGTTTATAATGCCCTAGTTCGTAGTGTTTTAGACTATGGAACATACCTTCTAATTCCCTGCAACAAAGGTGCTTTGGCTGGGCTGGATAGACTTCAGTCCAAGTGCCTTCGAATCATCTCTGGTTGTATGAAGTCCTCTCCCGTTAACGCATTGCAGGTCGAATGTGCTGAACCGCCTCTGTCCCTTAGACGTCAATATCTGGCCTCCCGTTTTATGTCTAGACTAATATGTAGATCCTCCCATCCTCTTATAGACAGATTGAACGAGTTAGATGCCTTATGCAGAAGCTCAAATTACTGGAAAAATAAAGAAATTCCTCTAATCCTAAAATCCTTCCGGCTAATTCAAAATTTAGTAAACCCGATCGTCCAGTATCCCAGATTACTACATTTTAATTTTCCTTCTGAAGTTTTAAGCTATATCCCAAAAATTCTCTTTGATATTGGTATATCCAAAAAATCTCTGACAGCTAATTTGACTTTTAGTGCGGTGGTGGGCGAGAGATGGAATGGTTTTCAATTATTTTTTACTGATGCTTCGAAACTAACCGATCTTAGTTTCACTGGTGCTGCGGTCTACTACCAAAGCTCGAAAATTATCTTACAGTTTAAATGCCCTAAAGAGTCTTCTGTATTCACCGGTGAATGTGTGGCTATACTGGAAGCTTGTCTTTTTATAGAGTCACACCACAATATACAGAAAGCCGTCATTTTTACAGATTCCCTTAGCTGTTTGCAAGCCTTAGTTTAAAATCCCTTTAGAAGTAAATTGCACAGTTCCCTTATTTTAAAAATTAAAAACTCTTTACTGTCCTGCGCCTGACCGAGTCGCAAAAGTTCAAACTCAAGGTTTGCCAAAGGGCGATGGAGCGTAGCGTACTGGGTATCAAGCTCAGCGACAGAATTCGCAATACCACAATACGCTCAAGAACCGGAATCGCTGATGTGGGCAACAAGACTGCTGGGCTGAAGTGGGAGTGGGTGGGCCATGTCTGTCGAATGCATCAGGACCGATGGGCCAGAGTCGTCACACAGTGGGTGCCAGAAGACAGCCGTCGTCGCCGAGGAAGACCTAGAAAACGCTGGAGTGACGACTTAGAGGCGTTTGTTAAAGATTGGCCTGAAAAAGCCGCATGGAGAGAGGAGTGGAAGGCTATGGGGGAGGCCTTTGCCCAGCAGTGGGACAATATAGGCTAAAATAAAACAAACAAAAAAAAAAAAAAAACTGTCCTGCGCTAATAATCAAAAGGATGTTCAGTTAGTTTGGATACCTAGCCATTGTGGCATTAGGGGTAATGAATGTGTTGATGCTTTGGCTAAAGATGCTTGTTCATCTATGGCGTCAGATCTCACGCACAATACCTATCAGGGTTACGATCTATTGTCCCTTCCAAGACTGAATTTGCAGTGTTCCTGGCAGGAGCAATGGAATGTGTCCAGCAAAAATAAAGGTAGTTTCTTCTACGCAGTGCAACCGACCATAAAACCAAAACCGTGGTTTTTCTGTCACAAAAAAGTTTCGAAAACTATTATTTCTGTTCTGTGTAGAATCCGCTTAGGTTTCTGTTGCACTCCCGTCTTTTTACACAAAATTCATGTCCGTGACTCATCTCTCTGCGAGTGCGGGTTGGAGGAAGGCACCCTGGATCACATATTTTTTGAATGCTCTAACAACATACCACCTCTAGATCTTTATAGCGGTCTCCCTAAACTTAAAATCCCTCTTCCTATTAATTTCCCCTCCCTTTTAACATATTCCTCTCCTGAACTGCTTGTGGCGCTGATGATTTTCATCCGTCACAATAATATAAAATTATAGTATTTGTATCCTCGTTTATTCTGTGTGGATGTGGTATATGTATATTTTTAATGTTATAACACCTATATTATTTATGTAATTTAATTTTTTTGTTTTGTTTCAGTCCTGTACTAACCCCACAAGATCTACAATAATTCAATGTATCGTCGAAGTTTTTTTTTTTTTTAATTATTATCATTTACAAAATACACACTTGCTTTTCCAATACACTCTTGATATTGGCAGAATAGTCGACATCGGCTTTGCTTGCCATAATAAAAAATAGAATAGAATAACTTTAGTTTATCCGTGATCATGGTGCTTACAACAGCGCCGAAATAAAATAGACAGTTAACAAGTGTTATTTACCATGTGAAAAAAACGGGATACACGCCGTTTTTTTAGTGCTAATGACAATCAGTGACGGTTACTTTTTAAAATTCAGAACAAAAACTTTGTATCGTTTCCAATTTCTTAAAACCTAGCCAGTGTATAGCAAGATAGTGTTGTGGACCAGTTTAAAGAATTGTTCAGAGCCAAATTCGTGTACGTCGTACGTTATTAGCCTGAGTAGTGAAAAACAAAAGAAAAATATGCGCACTGATGCCGAGAACGAGATACGTGAGAAGTTTTCATCGTAACTACCAATCAAATGTCGCACATGCGGCAAAAAAGGACTAACAAGCGGATTTTCGGATGAAGACGACTGCCATCAAGAAGCTGTCGCATGTGCCGGTTGCTATAGGCGTTGGGTGGCGACCGCAGGCCAGCAGCAGCTCACTGATGTGCTTCAAGTATGGCACGCTGGGCAACATCTGCAGTCGCTGCACAGCAGGCCAGCGGTGTAGTTCAATCAAAGATCCCCGATCACAAAGTTCCTCGAGAATTAGATGTCATAGTTGATGACAGTTGTAGTGAGACCAAATCTGATTAAGAAAGGCTTGTAGACTCATACTCGAAACTTTAGACCGCACCACATGAGTGACATGTGGCGATGGGTCAGGTAGACCGCACCTCATGAGTAATATGATGGCGATGGGTCTGCTATCTGTTAGACCGCACCTCATGAGTAACATGATGGCGATGGGTCTGTTATCAGTTAGACCGCACCTCGTGAGTAACACATGGCGATGGGTCTGTTGGACCGCACCTCATGAGTAACAAGTGCCGATGGGTCTGCAAGGAATCGTTGGTGCGATTTCTGTCTGTGTTGGTGCACAGATTACAATGAAAGTTTCATGAGTTGAGTTTGCATTGCCGTAAAAGTAACAGAATTGTTAGAATTCCTATGTTGTAACTTTTTGATCGGACCTTTTCCAATGTTGATCAGACCTTTTGCAATGAGAGAGCAGGCATCGCGGAATATAGTTGAACGTTCCAATTTTATGAGGAGAGAAATTAATCGAAACTGGATCCAAAGTTCAAAGGACGATTTAAAGTTACAGAGGTGATAGATGGAGATAGGTATGTGCTAAAGTCACTTACGTTTAATGATAGGATCAGAAAAATCCCTGAACAACAGGTTCCCTCTGAATTAGATATTGTATGTGACGATGATGATAATGCCACTGTTTCAAGTTGGTTGTATACTTTACAAGTACAATGCTTTCGATGGACTGAAAGCATACCCGATGGACTGGGTATTGTTGTGGCCGCATCAGAAGCCCGGAGCATGTAAGAGGTGCACGTTGACTGCTTTTTATGTGCAGTATACTCTTTGCGAGCAGTAGCACTTACGCGGCTGAGATGGTTAGCTTCTGACGATGGGTTCACATTTTACGTTATGACTTGCCGATGGACTGGCAATTGAGTTTTTTGTGTTAGAGTGATTCGATAATGAGTGATGCATTCTGTCGTTATAATTTTCGGTTATTGTTTTAATAATGTTTTAGTACCTAACGTGGCACTATCAATTCACTGTCTAGAGTCACGTGTAGAGTCACGTGTAGAGTCACGTGTAGAGTCACGTGTAGAGTCACGTGTAGAGTCACGTGTAGAGTCACGTGTAGAGTCACGTGTAGAGTCACGTGTAGAGTCACGTGTAGAGTCACGTGTAGAGTCTTATTTTCCGACGAGTTTATTATTCGAACGTCAGATACACTTTGCTATCATTAAATTGTGATTGCCAGTATGAATATGCTCACGAATTCACAATCATTTGAAGAAAATACCCGAAGGTAGTGCTTCCACACATTTTGACAACGATGACCGTTATAAACTGAAAGCTCTGAATTATAAGGGTACCTACCTACTAATATTTACACGGTAGGCTAAGAAAGATGCCAGTGGGTCACGTACCAGTCCATGTTGATAAGGACTTTGATGATGTTGAGCAAAGCTTGTGAAGTTTAGTGTTGGTGAGTTGGTTTTAATTAAATGAAGAGCGAAACCAAACTAAACTTGACAGTCCGTAACATGCCAACCTGTGAAGTTCCAACAGAGTTAGATGTAATAGACGATGTTTCTGAGGGCGAAGGAACCTCGACAGACTTATGATAGCGCTTATTTTATATTTGGTCAATCTGCATCTACAAGACACAGTCGCAACTGCGTACGTTTTCGTTCAGGGCGTGATGAGCAGCTTGTGGTGTGGTCGGACCTGGGTCTTGTAAGAGACTGGAAAGTACAGGTAGTCACATGGATGTGACTTGGGCCTTTCGGCTTTTGGTCTGGATAGACCTTGGACTTAGAGTCTATTTGTTTTTTTGTTGAACAGACAGTGATCTGTTAGTTGCATGATGTAACTGGGCCACCAAAGTAAAAGCGAATCATAATGTCAATGTTGTTGAATTTCAAATTGATTTGGACTATGTTGAACTTCACATGGTTTCTGTAAGCTTCGTAGCTTGTTGCAATAGAGTTTTAAAGGTTGATTCGAACGACTGTGATACATGGCCCAATGGTTGACCTATTTTCGATTATTCCCAATTTAACCGTATTTGATTTAATCAACTGCCTCTTTGGTCTAGTAATTGCAAGCGTGACTGCTGAGTTTATGGTCCTGGGTTCAATTTCCAGGTCGGGCAAAGTGTTATTGGGTTTTTCCATCAGAAATTCTCAGTAGCAGCCGCGGAGTCTGGGTTCGCGCCGTTGATGGCAATAGACTCGCCCCCTATTACATGGGAATTGGACATAACTGGTGCAGTGTGAGTGTAGTATTACGTGCACTCTGTTAAACCCTTTGGGGATTTTGGTTAAAATTAAACGGTAAAGTTCTTTACTTTTGCCGACCCCATGAATCTAGAGTTTGGTCAGGAGTGACCGAGTGGAACAAATTTCTGTTGTGGACTTTTTGTTAGCAGGGTTACCATCACACGAGGACGTGTGCAAGCAGGATGGCCGTGTTGGATCCGGTCATGAGTACGGACGGGCGAATGAATCGAAAGCGCGCCAGTGGTGACATCACGCGACCTACTTATCAGTCTACCCCACCATGGCGGCTTTTACAGAGTCCTGATGTTAACACCTCGCGGCGATGCGGACATTCTATGTCTGATCGCAGCGGAGTTAAGACGTCTTGAAACTGTATCCGATTCTTTGTGCCTAGTGTTAAGGACGCGTTTGCAAAATTGATAGGTACAGAATCGAACTACTACATTGACACGGGTCATACACACAAGTGTACGCACGACTAACTGCGAGAATAGTAGTCAAGTGAACACATTTCGATACTTTGAATGATTCATTTTTTTTACGTATTTCTTTGTAATAAAATTATGTTAGGTACCTACAAAAAAAATATTTTTGCTCTTTATATTTTTACGAATTACCTCCGGACTTGATGGAGTGACCTGAAGGTGTGCTACAGTGACTGCTACTGGAACTTCTCGACGTGTTGTACTAGGTGAGGAGAGTTTGGGCTCGTATTGTTAGTTACGATGAGACCTTACCTTTCGACCTGATGGAGTAACCTGCAGGTGTACTTTGGTGACTACTACTGGAACATCTTGACGTGTTGTACTAGGTGAGCCGAGTTTGGACTCGTTTTGTTAGTTATGATGAGACCTTACCACCGGACCTGATGAAGTGACCTGCAGGTGTACTTCGGTGACTGCTACTGGAACTCCTCGACGTGTTGTACTAGGTGAGCCGAGTTTGGGCTCGTATTGTTAGTTATGATGAGACCTTACCTTTCGACCTGATGGAGTAACCTGCAGGTGTACTTTGGTGACTACTACTGGAACTTCTTGACGTGTTGTACTAGGTGAGCCGAGTTTGGGCTCGTTTTGTTAGTTATGATAAGACCTTACCTCCGGACCTGATGAAGTGACCTGCAGGTGTACTTCGGTGACTGCTACTGGAACTCCTCGACGTGTTGTACTAGGTGAGCCGAGTTTGGGCTCATTTTGTTAGTTATGATGAGCCCTTACCTTTGGACCTGATGGAGTGACCTGAATGTGTACTTCGTTGAGGTACTGGAACTCCTTGACGTGTTGTACTAGGTGAGCCGAGTTTGGGCTCGTTTTGTTAGTTATGATGAGACCTTGCCTCCGGACCTGATGGAGTGACCTGAATGTGTACTTCGGCGAGGTACTGGAACTCCTTGACGTGTTGTATTAGATGAGCCGAGTTTGGGCTTGTTTTGTTAGTTATGATGAGACCTTACCTCCAGACCTGATGGAGTGACCTGCAGGTGTACTTTGGTGGCTGCTACTGGAACTCCTTGACGTGTTGTATTAGGTGAGCCGAATTTTAGTTCGTTTTGTTAGTTATGATGAGACCTTGGCTCCGAACTTGATGGAGTGACCTAAAGGTGTAGGTACTTTCATAATTATGAAAAAACGTTATCATTTTTTTATTATGAGCTCCATATTTTTTGCCTATCTGGGGTCAATCAAACTCGGCTCACCTAGCACAACACGTCAAGGAGTTCCAGTAGCTCACCGAAGTGCACCTTCAGGTCACTCCATCAGGTTCGGAGGCAAGGTCTCATCATAACTAACAAAACGAGCCCAAACTCGGCTTACCTAGTACAACACGTCAAGGAGTTCCAGTACCTCACCGAAGTACACATTCAGGTCACTCCATCAGGTCCGGAGGTAAGGTCTCATCATAACTAACAAAACGAGCCCAAACTCGGCTCACCTAGTACAACACGTCAAGGAGTTCCAGTAGCTCACCGAAGTACACCTTCAGGTCATTCCATCAAGTCCGAAGGTAAGGTCTCATCATAACTAACAATACGAGCCCAAACTCGGCTCACCTAGTACAACACGTCAAGAAGTTCCAGTAGTAGTCACCAAAGTACACCTGCATGTTACTCCATCAGGTCGAAAGGTAAGGTCTCATCATAAAACTAACAAAACGAGCCCAAACTCGGCTCACCTAGTACAACACGTCAAGGAGTTCCAGTAGCTCACCGAAGTATACCTTCAGGTCATTCCATCAAGTCCGGAGGTAATGTCACATCATAACTAACAAAACGAGCCCAAACTTGGCTCACCTAGTACAACTCGTCAAGGAGTTCCAGTAGCTCACCGAAGTACACCTTCAGGTCACTCCATCAGCTCCGGAGGTAAGGTCTCATCATAACTAGCAAAACGAGCCCAAACTCGGCTCACCTAGTACAACACGTCGAGGAGTTCTAGTAGCTCACCAAAGTACACCTTCAGGTCACTCCATCAGGTCCGGAGGCAAGGTCTCATCATAACTAACAAAACGAGCCCAAACTCGGCTCACCTAGTACAACACGTCAAGGAGTTCCAGTACCTCACCGAAGTACACATTCAGGTCACTCCATCAGGTCCGGAGGTAAGGTCTCATCATAACTAACAAAACGAGCCCAAACTCGGCTCACCTAGTACAACACGTCAAGGAGTTCCAGTAGCTCACCGAAGTACACCTTCAGGTCATTCCATCAAGTCCGGAGGTAATGTCACATCATAACTAACAAAACGAGCCCAAACTCGGCTCACCTAGTACAACACGTCAAGGAGTTCCAGTAGCTCACCGAAGTGCACCTTCAGGTCATTTCATCAACTCCGGAAGTAAGGTCTCATCATAACTAACAATACGAGCCCAAACTCGGCTCACCTAGTACAACACGTCAAGGAGTTCCAGTACCTCACCGAAGTACAAATTCAGGTCACTCCATCAGGTCCGGAGGCAAGGTCTCATCATAACTAACAAAACGAGCCCAAACTCGGCTCACCTAGTACAACACGTCAAGGAGTTCCAGTAGCTCACCGAAGTACACCTTCAGGTCACTCCATCAGGTCCGAAGATAAGGTCTCATCATAACTAACAAAACGAGCCCAAACTCGGCTCACCTAGTACAACACGTCAAGGAGTTCCAGTAGCAGTCACCGAAGTACACCTGCAGGTCACTTCATCAAGTCCGGAGGTAAGGTCTCATCATAACTAACAAAACGAGCCCAAACTCGGCTCACCAAGTACAACACATCAAAGAGTTCCAGTAGCAGTCACCGAAGTACACCTTTAGGTCACTCCAAGTCCAGGACGAATAGGCTTTTAGAAACCCTACTTACATACTTTTTATAGCGAAATAAAATAGAATAAAAATCTACTTTGTGAAGTATCAAATTTGGTTTATCGAATATTTTGTGTTTGTACAGCGATCTTTTTCAACTCGAGGCGCTCCAAACAGGCGATACGTGTCCACTCTCGACGGGGGTCGCGCGCGGACTAGTTTCATTCGAAATACTTTGCAATAAATCAAGACGGGTATCAAAAATAAAATAACCCCTAACGCAATCGATTAAGATTCATCCAGAAGAGAAAAAAATGTGAAAAAATAAGTTTTGGTTTTCATTTTTTCTGCGACTATATAAAGCATTTAGATTAAAAAAAAATCCTAGCATTAAGAATTGAATATGTTTGCCAACAAATAGTATTTTTAGAAATAGTAAAATATGTTAATAATAGCACAAAAAATGTACCTAAACTCAACCCGGTATCGTTAATTTTGTGAAAAATGGCAACGACAGATCGATTTTACATTATAAAAAACTAAAATTTTCGATGATCTAGTACCTAGCATTTGAAGATGAAGAACCAATCTATACGAGGTAGTCATTAGTTATATTGGATTGTGTTTGGTTATGCCATAAAATGTACCAAAAAACAGCATAATTTTGCCTGAAATGCAAACGCGCCCTTAATGTGTGAAAGTGTAATGTCAAGTTATTTGTTAGACTTAGTGTATCTGTTTGAAAAGAGTAACCAAGGAGTTTCTTGCCGGTTCTTCTCCATGAAAACTACCAACCCGAACCGTGCAATGCGAAATAAAATAGTGTATCGCATCCAGTGTGTTTTCATAGCACGAAACCCGTGTTCTGCCTACAATAAGCTCGAGCCTAGCGAAATAAGTCCTGACAAACCCGACATATATGTGAATGTACTAATGGGTCTGCCTAACTCTTCGGGGATTACAGGCGTATTGTTGTTATGACGTCAACACTCAGAGTTGATTTTCGCCTTTACACATTCATTGTGGTTATAATAAACTTTATTAGGTAAAGAAAATTTCTTTCATTTCTGTTCGAATTCAAGGAATTCCTGTTCAATTTTTTTCTGGTTCTGATCTAGACATCAATTTGGCCAATATTTGGTTAGAGTTAACACGGTCCTTCACCATCTGCGAACCCCAACCTTTTTTAAAAGATCTTAAAATTTCAGCATTTGAGTTACGAAAACCTTTTGCGATGTTCGTAGCTACAGGTGGAGTTCCAAATTCTCCACAAAACTAAGAAAATAAAACCTTTAGGACGGACGATACATTGTTTGTAAATTGTGTGCGGTTGAACAAGCTATTTGGTTTACAGTTTAAAACACAAATCACATTGTAAAATGTATACCAAATAGCTTGTTCGACCGTACGTAGCTGTGGTGATAATTGTGTTGATTTTATCATCATAGCCTACAGTCGTTCACTGCTAGATATAGGCATCTTTTTTTACCCCGACTCTCGACAACTCTCATCCAGTTGCAACTTGCCACCCGCGGAGATCGTCTCTCTACTTACTCTGACGTCCCACCTTACTCTCGCCGATTCGCGGTCTTCACTCAAGAACACGTCTACCCCAACTATCATCGGTTCTACGGCTGACGATTGATAGGTATGCGTAAAATAACGAGAACAGATACATTTGGTTTTTTCTTAAATATTTACTGTATCTGGCGCTACAGATACAGTAAATATTTAAGAAAATCGTTTATGTTTGTATGGCATGTAATGAGGAGGGATGAATTGTGTGGGGATCGGAGGAGTTTGGGGCTAAACAATAACAGCCACACAGATTGATCTTCAAGGTTAGACCGTGGTTGCCGCGGTTGGTCTGAGGATGGGTGACCATCCACTATACATATACCGAGTTTCTTCCGTGCCTCTGAAAGCACGCTAAGCCGCTGATCCCAGCTGTCATTTATAGATTTCTGACAGTCGTTACGGGTAGTCAGTGGCCCGAAAGTCTAACAAGGAGTATCGTATTACCCAGTACTAATTGGGTCAAAGTGAAAGTCATTTATTTATTTCGAAACAATATGCATTGTGTAGAAATTTTGTAAAATAAAACTAAAAACTAAGACAACAATCGCAGCCAAAAAAAAAAAATAAGTAATAATAAAAATAACAAATTCAAAATGATAAATAATCTATGGTTAATTTAAAATAATTAATAATACAATCAAACAAATATTGGAAAATTAGAAATCAAATAAAATTAGTATTAAAAAAGAAAAGCAAAAAATTATGATGATGATGATTTATTTAAAATAAACAACAAACATTAAAAATAATAACAGTCAACATATCATTTACAATGTCGAACAATAATATTACGGTTGTCGCTTATCATCTAGGTACTCATCGACGCTGTAATAGCCCTTCCTCAATAAATATGTCTTGTGGGTTGTGGAAGACAGATAGGCAGTCGCTTCACGTAAAATACTAGTATTCAGCTGCATCCGGTAAGACTGGAAACCGACCGCATTCATTTTGGGAAATGGCTAGGCACAAGATGGTATGAGAAAAAACGGAGCGACGGCTGACAGAGTAAAAATGGAAGAAGAAAACCGTGCAAAACACGTTTTTTTTTGTTTGTTTGAAACCAATGGCTTATTCTTATAACATTTTATTTAAAAAAAACCTGTTAATATTTTCACATTATTTTGTACTAATAATACGATATGCAACTTTACATCATTAGTCTGTACTAACGTGTAACGTGTGTGATTATAAATTAAATTTCGAAAATATATTTAAGTCCTGGCTGTCCAGAAGAAAACACATCCTAAGGTGACACTCTGACCCAAGTTTTTTATAAAATAACATCATTTGTATTGTAACACAAAAACAGGTTTACAAAAAAGCAAATTGCAACTGACAACAGTGTAGTGAGTGAGAAGTGCCAGCAGATGTAATGGATGACAAACATCTATGTAGAACAGGCCACAAACACTCATCTTGCTGAATGACGCACGATGCAACCACAGGATATTCTTACATAATTTCTTTTGATCACCTGTCGACAAATAAATAAAGAGTAATTATTACAACGAGTAACAGAAAACAGTAATATTTAAAGGTATTCTGGTCTGGTACAGACCATCTTTAAAAAGACGAACATCGTAATAGCCAAAAAATAAATCAGTTGTTCCATACACGCGGGTCGCGTAGGTATTGAAATTGTTGGGACAACTGATTACTGACAAACGAGAGTGAGCAGAATTGCCACAGCGTCCAATGGCGCTAAGATATTGATACCAATTTGGATCAAAAACTCCGAACAGACTACGAAATCGAGTCGTGTTACTGGCAAAGATTCTCCTTGAAAAGCTCTATCCACATGTTTATATTTCATAACCCAGAAAACCTTAATAAAATTGGTTGCCAAGAAAATCTTATTTTCAGTGTCCAAATAATCACCTATTTAATAATTCAATAACTCCAAACGGACTGCGAATTGCCAAAAGTCGTATTAGAACCAAAGGTTTTCCTGAATAGTTATTTTCAATAGGGAATATGCATAAAATTTCTTTTTTTTATTTCGATACGGAATGTTAAATTACTATAAAAATAATGACAAAAAGCGAAAACAAGACATAAATCGGCCAAACAACACAAATGTTATAACCATTTAAACTTTTGTTTCTATCTCTTTCTAGATAAACGGAATTTAGTATGGATTTTGTACGTCGATGCAGCGAATGACGTCATTCGCTTTATCGGATCTCTCTGTCTATTCAGCAGTTTCAAATGCTTATAACTTAGTATTTTTTATAGATATTAAAAAAATAATTTCACTTTGCTATTTCTTATGTTAATACGCTTTTTTTAGAGTGATAAAAAAGATCATGCATATACCCTATTATGTATATCTTTTGGCTATTGAGTCTTGGGACAGAAACCTATACTTCAAGGTCCAGTCTTCTTTTTCGCTGTTGGTCCCATGAAAATAGTTGTTCAGTCTGATGGCACACTCTTAACTTACCACACTTTTCTGGTACAGAACAATCTTTGACTTTACTCAAGATAGTGTAGTGTGGGATACAAAAGTGAATTCTATTACATATGAAATTAAGCATTTCAACCTGAGAAAGGACTGCAAAGTGAAAAAGTATTACCCGTACAGTTAGATGCCAAAACGAAATCACATGAATCTTGTGCAATCTTGACAGCCTTATAGAATGCCTCAAACTGCAGACTGAGTGAGATTTGCAAAATATCGTTTTTCAGTATCCATAAAACAATGAATATCGGCACGGCAGGAATTTCACGCTAGAAAAAGGTAAAGAAACACGGTTAATATCGCAAACATTTTACAGACCTGGTGAGAATGGGATAAAATGGAGGAGACCTATACTAGGCCGGTAAACCAAAATTGCCAATGGCGATGATGATGATCCTAAACATCCGCATAGCGATGATTCCCGATGTCCACCACAGGCTTGTCCACCAGTGGTGTTGTGAAGTAGATGGACAAGGAGAGTACTTAATTATGTGGTGGACAGTGAGAATTATTTTAAAAAATTGTGTCGCTGTCCACCACTGATGGACAAGCCCGTGGTGGACATCAGGAACCATCGCTGCAAAGACTATGAAATGCACTTGTAAGCACTGCACATTTGAACTAGCTGATCCTGATCGGACGCGGTGCTCATAAGTGTGCGTTGCAATTTATATTAAGAATCCTGACTCCAGGTCTGGTGATACCGGTCTCTGGTGCTTATATCGTTATTTTAATAAGTTAAGACGCTTCCATGTAAGTCAGAGAGAGGAACTAGCGCACAAAAAGTGTAGAGTTAAAAGCCATTTTTCATTTATTGAATAATAATTCTAAAACTGTTTTTCGATTTTCCTGAATCTCAATTCTCTGAACGATTGACTTACCACTTTACTTTGCAGCTCATATTTGGAGAACTCAATCACAATTTGAATATTGATCAAACTTTGACAAAAGGTTTCTATGGTTTTGTACAGGATCTGGAAAAATCAAAGATTGAGTATAGTCTTACCACCAAAAAGAAAGAAGTCTAAATAATCATTTTTTTGCAATTAAAAAGTACTGACGTCTCAGATATTCAATAATACATACTTTTATTCGTTTTGAATGTCGATGGTATAAGAGTAGAAGAAGACCAAAGAATTGATGGATGGACTGCGTGAAGGATGATATGGCAAGAAAGGAGATGCCTGATGATACCCATTCTCATTTATAGGAAACGCAGGAATGTTTTCCTAGCTTAGTCAGTGTAAATACATATGTACATACATAATTTCACAATTTATTCTAGCCAAGTAGATTGCATTAAAAAAAATGCTTTTTGTCTTATTGCTTAATACCAATACAAATCCTTTTTTTTGTATAGCTATTTTGCACTGCACTGAGAATGAAGGAAAAAAATTTTGCATCGACCCTACGTAATGTAATTATGTAGTAAATAAAAGGGCAGAGATGTGACGATGAAGTAGAAATCCTATGTAAGTTAATTCAATATTAATTTACTTACTGGTAGTTGATAAACGTTAGTAATAATCTTATAGCACTCCAATATTCGGACGTAAGCTTCAAACATTCTCGCAATCTCTTGTTTACTGCAACCATTGTTCCGTATGAACATTAACTGAACATTCCATAGCTCCACTTTATCAAGCAACAACCTAGTTAATCTTATGGCGTAAACTAAATTTGAATCAAGAGTTACCAATAATGCTATGTAAAGAAAAACATTCAAAGGAGGCTTTAGAAAGCAAAAGTACAGATAAGAAACTATGAATACGTAAAATCCAAAGATGGAAGCGACGGTCATCCAACTTCTGATGATGAACCGTTTGAGACTAGCTTCATTGTAGAGGAATCTATGCACCTCTTGAAAGTTCAGAACAAACAAAACATTTTTTTTAGACTTCAGGTAATTGACAATAAAGGTCATAATGAATCCTACACACTTAAAACTGAAGTCGAAGAAGGAAGCAAAACTCAGGAAAGCAATAGAATTGTATCGTCTAAAATTATCATCAAGAATTATTTCTACGATACGATGAACGTACGTGGTCATGAACATTATCGCACCACCTACTAGTATAAACTTATTTAACCGAGAATTTGGATTTATATAATTGTTCTTGATTCGATATTTCGGATTAAGCAGTACAATTTGCATCAATCTCAGAGGGAGGAAAATTCGTTGAACTTCTTTGTCGATTTGGTTATTTAAATCAATTTCATCACTTAATCCGATTTCGTTGTCAATATTTATGTTCAGAGTATCCATTTTGTTCGAAATTATATGTTTGAAATGTTAGACTGTGAACTCAATATTTCTTAAATAATACGTTGTAGAAAAATCGAGACTTTCAAATGTTACTTTTAGTCAGTATTTAAACACTCGCTCGTCCATTACGTTATTGCTTTCACAATTACTTCGAAGAACAATTATTATTACTTTGAAGGCCATGTAGTACCTATGTATGTACTTAGTAGGTAAGATCTATGTTATAAAATGTATGCATTAGTATTAAGAAGAGTAGTATTAAAGGCTGATTGATCGGTAACGGTTGTTTCAATAATACGAGTTCCCTACATGGCGACCCTTGCCAGTTATGGGGCGCGTGACGCGATCACTTTTGGCTTAGTGTTACGGCTCCGAAACATGTAAAAAAAAAACCGGCCAAGTGCGAGTCGGACTCGCGCACGAAGGGTTCCGTACCATTATCTATACATTCGACAAAACGGCAAAAAATCACGTTAGTTGTATGGGAGCCCCCCTAAAATATTAATTTTATTCTGTTTTTAGTATTTTTTGTTATAGCGGCAACAGAAATACATCATCTGTGAAAATTTCAACTGTCTAGCTGTCACGGTTCATGAGATACAGCCTGGTGACAGACAGACGGACAGACGTACAGACAGCGAAGTCTTAGTAATAGGGTTCCGTTTTTACCCTTTGGGT
Organism: Xestia xanthographa; assembly: GCA_905147715.2. Lineage (NCBI taxonomy): Eukaryota > Metazoa > Arthropoda > Insecta > Lepidoptera > Noctuidae > Xestia > Xestia xanthographa. The sequence goes on from LR990644.1 coordinate 8,144,629, forward strand.
ACCGAACCCTAAAAAACAGATAATTATGTCGTAATTAATACATATAAACGTATTCTTGTTTATTCAATTCGGGGAAAATTGGTGCACAATGTGTCGATCAAATGTGGAAAAGGAGACAGTCTTCTTAAACCAGAATGCTGCGGGTTCGAACAATGCACATGTCGAAGAAATGAAGATGCACATGTCAACTATCAGTATTGTGCTGCTGGTAATTTGTACACTTTTGGGTCTTGGCGCAGCGTATTTTGTGTATAAACAATATAAAAAATGCCACCATTCATGGATCAGGGAGCAGATTGTACAAAATAATTTTCGGTGATCGTTGAACCGTTCCAGAGCGAATCGTGGAGATGATCGAGAGGTTCATGTCCCAATGAAGTAGATAGAAGCAAAAGTGCAAGTGCTTATTTAGTGAATGAGTAGTACGGTTTCAGTATTATAAAGTGAGTGAAATAATGAGCGTTAGTGATAAAAACAGTTACAAACAAAGTAAGAAGTGACGAAAATACAAGAAGAAGGATTTTTTTATTAGAACCTTCAGGATTTTAATAGTGACTTTAATGTTTATAGTACTAACTGTGTAAAGGTGTTTAAGTTTCACCTTCTGAGTTGTGTTTACTATAGCGAGCAATTGCATTTCAATGTATCAAATTACGCCTTTGTCCCCTACTACGGTAACTCACTACGAGAATGTGGTATGTAATTTAAATAATAATAATATATCTGACAGTAATATTTTCTTGGCTGGCTTACGACCTTTCACACCAGCTGCACGCAAGTGGTTCCGTACAGTTTGTAATGTCACGTCATGTTTAGTCGCCGTTAAACGAGTAGTGAAGAAGGGCTCAGCGATATGCGTTGCAACTATATCACGGTGCCGCGCATTGCCATCTGTGTATGCTATGGATTAGCCTTCGGTCCCGGTCGGCAAGGATCAATGCTTCCCGAATCTGCATATCGATGGACCCACAATTGCACAGTCCTTCTCTGTGAACAATAATAAAATATTGTTACAAAAAACAACAATCAATAACATGTGGATTATATAAACATTATTATTAATCTTCTAAACATATTAATAACATTTTGTTACTTACCGATATCTTCTCCGGTTTTTCCTCCTTATTTTGTATCTTTTTTTTATATGTGTGTGTGCTTTTATCTGACGTCAAATAAACTTTTTCTTTTTTTCTTTTTCTTTCTTTTCTTTAAACGCCTCGCAGTTTGACTAATTGAAACGTTTTGCTCACGCAAAATAATAATCTCAGCTCTTAAAAGTGTAGTTAGGTGATTCATAATGATTAACAAATAAAAGCACTGCTCAAAACACGCAGGGTATAATGCCTAAAAACGTAACGTAAGCCCGATAGTCAATAACATTATGACGATGAACTTAAACTACTAACTTACACATGATTTGTCATTTTTAGAGGGTAGATCTCAAATAAATTCTAACTCAAATATAAAGAAGACTTGCCAATATTTAAGCAATGAATTGAACAAACAAATGTAAAACGTTTCATTAAAACATACAAAAACACCGATGTGTTGGCAGTCGGATTCGAACTTACGGCGCTAGGCGCTGGCGGGCGGCGTAAGATACTGTTTACCGCACGCTCGACCATTGCGCCACGGAGAAGATTGTTAAGTTGGCAAAATTTATGCTTCATATTCCATGCAACATCAAGTGACAAGAAATTGCAAGGGTGTGGGTGGACAACGGGTTATTGTGAAGCGCAAACACTAATAAATAGGCAAAGTCAGACAGCCGTTGACTTTACGCACACTAATAACTTTGTTAGTGTGCCCTGCAAACCGAACTAGTTTGCAGTGTGTACAAACTAAACTACAGTAATACTTGACAAGGATTTGTGTGAGATACCGCAACTAAAATGGTAAAATAAAAACTTGTTGCCAAAATAAAATTAACTGACTTCAAAACTAAATAAAATGGGAAAAAAAAGTCAATGAAACAAACAAAAGCCACCAACTTCCGAAAGTAAAGAAGTTATTTTCCACTTTTTTGTGTTTTGTTTTTTTGAAGTTGTTTATTTTTTTTGATTTTCTTAGATATCTATCTATTTGTAAAGATTCCACTAACGTAACATTTGTTGCAATGTCTAGCCTTTCAAAATCAATTCCACCCCAACATTTTAAAGCCATCAAACAACATATTAATAAAGTAATTAGTAAAGTACCTACTCGCTTATCGATTTGTTTTCATTTTATATCAGTCAAAATGAAACCGTGGAATGAAAACGACATGTTTTCCTTTTTTAAAACCTCAAAATCAAACGGAAACATTACTACATTTCAAAATGTTTCATCTAACGAAGTATTACATAATAACATAATTGAAAAAGATTTACAATCAGTACTTAGACCGCTGAATCTGATGCAAAATGTTTTTCTATACGCAAAGTATTCCATTCGCGACAATATTGTAACGTCAAATTCTTATCTTTACAACTTTTTGACTGTGTTGTGTATACTCGTATTCTGGTGCTGGGATTTCCATCATTTGATCAGTTTTCTCATCCAGTATAGTGATCAGTGGGGGATGTACAAATGGTTATATTGTTCTAGCAATACTATAGACTTATTCACTTAGTTATTTGGACATTTATTGAACAGCGTTTCGAACATTGCTCAAAGCCGCTACAACATCTCGTTAGTCTTGAAAATTCAACACGTGCTTAGAGACCTACAAATTCATGGCAACCAACTCAAAGATTTCACCGTCAACAACTGGACTTGGGTTATAAGTCTCAATATTATTTGGATGACTTACATGATTTTTTTATTCTGTGTTTTCCCTAACTTAGATGTTATCGACATCATGGCGATGTATGCTTGCATCTGTTTTGATATGAACGTTATATATGCTTTGGCACTAATTAAATTATTAGACAAAATGTTACGTGTGTGGATTGAAATAGTTCAAAGGGCAAAAAACACCGAGGAATCACAAAGAGAAGAGTATTGGAGGTTGATGTTTAACGTATACATGAATACATTACAGATTTACATGATTATAGAGAAGATCTTTCGACGACTGGTAAGTTTTTTTTTTTTTTTTCTTCATGCTGATATGCGCAAAACAGTTCTACTAAATAAAAAAGGTTTAGTCGTAAAGCTGCGACACTTCATAATTTTATAAACATAAACAAGATCATCAAACTCATCGTGTTTATGGCTTTCGGTTCCAGAACGATCTTATAATAATGATGTATAACACACTTGAAATTAATTAATTCATCAACATTTATTGCTTCTTTTACGTTATTGACCTGATAAATTAATTAAAAATGAATTAATTTAATTTAAAATTGTTGTGTTGGGACTGAACTGAAGTGTGATACTTACCGGGGAGCATTAAACAGTTCAGATTCACTTGTTTTTGTAAAAAAATGAATTTTGGATTCATACATTAGGCTAGGGGCGCCTAGTTAGGCGCAATTGGTGGTGAGTAAGCATTAGGTGTGTGGTGTTAAGCGAATGGATAAAGTAAGAAATGAGTATATAAGAGGAAGTCTGAAAGTGGCGCCGGTGACTGAAGAGTTGTGTGGTAATCGGTTGTCGTGATATGGGCATGTGATGCGGAGGAATGAGGAAATGTCGTGAGGAAAGTTTTGAGTATGAATGTGGATGGGTATATGAGTAGAGGAAGACCAAAGAAACGATGGATGGATTGTGTTAAAGATGATATGACAAGAAAAGAAGTGTCTGATGAGATGACGAGTGATAGAATGGAAGAGGAAAGACATGCTGCGCCGACCACAAATGAATCGAGATAAAGGACAAGAGAATGATGCTAGTATGTATTAAATATACTTAATTACTTGCCTTACTTTTTTCCAGATTGCATTTTATACAATATTCACTGCTTACCTCTGTTTACGGAATGTGGCTACGTTATTAACTTTGAATAATTATCCTTCTGTAAGTACTTTATTATTGTCAGTTTTTCGCAACATACTTGCTTTAAGAGCGGGCCTAACGCCAGGATAAATTCTGATTTCCCCCGCGCGTCTCGCTACACTCGCATTAGTGCCGATAACAAACACGGGCGGCCGCGGCGCCACGACGCGCGAAGCGTGGGACCAAGCTTGCGTAGTGTAGCGGGTAGGGCGTAGTATATGCAAGCAACACAGTTAAATAAAGCCACTTTTTTTTCTTATTTTTTTTTGTATTCATTTTTTAACACCTATACAATACATTCCTATGTTGTTTGTATGTCGTGAAATAAAAGTTTCGACTTTTGAGTACTCCTTGTCATCTTAATTTTTTTCTCCATTTCGTTTTATCATCACGCCTGTTATTTTGACGACCCGATTGGCGCAGCGGTAGTGAGGCTGCCTTACGTTCTTAGGGTCCCGGGTTCGAATCCCGGTTGGAGCAAATGTTTGAGTGATGAGCATGGACATTTGTTTCCGAGTCATGGATGTTTATATGTATGTATAATATGTATGTATTTACAAACAAAAAGTATCTATGTAGTATATCAACTATCTGGTGTCCACGACACAAGCCTCGTTGCTTAGTGTGGCACTAGATGGCACTGTGTGTAATGTCCAGCAATATTTATTTATACTTAAAGGTGGTTTTTTTTTTGTTTTTTTGGCCCATGAGTGCCATACGCTCGACAACATAAACAAACACATATTAATGTCTACAATTTTTGCACAAATACCAACTAAAAAGAAAATGTTATATTATAAATACATTAAAAACGATAACAAAAAGTAAAATGATGAAATAATAAAATAAATAACATTCAATTTTTTAATAACTTATAAAATTTATAAATACTGTGACCATTAAGTATATAAGATATAATAAGAGGAACATACCGTACAATAAGAATCAATAATAAAAGTAAAAATAATAGAATGTATAAAATTTATGACATTGGTAAAATTGAATAGGTAACGAATAAAAATTGATGAAATTAAAAAAAAATAAAGATAATATATTGATAACTATGCTAATATTTAAAAATGCATATGATTGTATTAATGATACCTATACATGATATATACCTAATTGATAAAAACATTGATGAAAATTGTTTTAAATTGATACATCAAGACACAATAACAAAAATTATAGAATGTGTAAAATTAATAATATTGGTAGAATAAATATTTATAAAATACTGTGCCCGTTAATAAAAAGAACAAAAAGGCAATAATAATAAAAAGCACAAAAGATAAAATCGAAAATTTTATAAAATTGATAACAAAAATAAATTTGATGACATACACTAAGAATCAGAAACAAAAAGTAAAAATGGAGGAATGTGTAAAATTTATGAGCTCAAAATGAAAATCCCGGGCGGTCAGAACATTTTTGGTTTTCGATCATGGGTGTCGTTTTTTCATAGTTTTTGGGGTCGCTGAACACAAAAATGAGGTCAATTCTGACCTCATTTTCGTATTCAGCGACCCCAAAAGGCAAGATGGTGCCGGGAAAAAAATGTGGTTTTTCCATCATGGGTGTCATTTTTATGGTTAACGTGGTCACCGATAACGAAAATGAGATCAAAATGAAAATCCAAGATGGCGCCCAAAAAAATTTATTTTTGCGTCAACCCCGAAAACCATGAAAACGACACCCATGACGGAAAATCAATAATTTTCCTGGGCTCCATCTTGAATTGTCATTTTGACCCCATTTTTGTAATCAGCGTCCTCGAAAACCATGAAAACGACACCGATGACGGAAAAACCAAAAATTTTCCTCGGCGCCATCTTGGATTTACATTTTGACCTCATTTTCGTAATAAGTTTCCTCGAAAACCATGAAAATGACACCCATGACGTAAAATCAAAAATGTATGCCGGTGCCATCTTGGATTTTCATTTTGACTTCATTTTCGTTATCAGTGACCCTAAAAACCATAAAAACGACACCGATGATAGAAAAACCAAAAATTTTCTTTGGCACCATCTTGAATTTTCATTTTGACCTCATTTTCGTTACCTATCAGCAGTGATAGGAATAGGTAGTGCTTATTAGCCTAAACTTCGAAGAACAGAGACAAGAATCGGAGACTTCCTCAGACCACAGAATAGATAATAGTACTTGCTTAGACTGTATTTTTTTCCGGGACATCACGTAAGTACCTACATCAAAAATTAATGTTATTTGGAATAAGAAATTGGTCTATGTTTACCTAAAGTTTGCGACTAGACATAACATAACACAGTCGTTACAACCATCAAAATTTCTGAAAGTTTTCTTTTTTTAAGAACATTTTGGAAACGACTTCTTCATCATAAAACTATGAAACGCTATCTTTGTCAAGGAGCCGTACACGTTTTGAAGTAAATATCTACTTTCTAGCTCACTCTTGGCCACGTTTGTTGAAATTTCTAAAGTTCAAGTGATTTATTATTTCAAAAACAAAGGTATTTGGATTTTATCTTACTAAAATATATTTCTGAAGTATATTTCAAAATTCTAAAATAATAGCCGGGTTACATTGTTTAGTAACACACTTAAACTTTAAAAACATCATTTAATCTTTATTGCAACGAAAGTACAATGGGCGGACTTTTATGGCTGCGCATTTAGTTATCTACTCTTAGAATTTACAAAAAAAAACTCGTCGTGGTCGCATAATAAAATATAGTCTAAGGAAGTCTCCGATTCTTTTCTCTGTTCTTCTTCGAAGTTTAGACTAATAAGCACTACCTATTCCTATCACTGGTTATCACTGACCACGTAAACCACGAAAAAGACACCCATGACGGAAAATCTAAAATTTTCCTCGGCGCCATCTTGGATTTTCATTTTGACCTCATTTTCGTTATCAGTGACCACGTAAACCATGAAAACGACACCCATGATGGAAAAACCTAAAAATTTCATCAGCGCCATCTTGGATTTTTATTTTGAGCACATTTTCGTAATAAGCAACCATGAAAACCATGAAAACGACACCCATGTTTGAAAAACCTAAAATTTTGCACGCTGCCATCTTGGAACTCCGAAACCATGAAAATGTCACCCACGACAGAAAAACCAAAAAACCAACTTCAAGTATAAATAACAGGCGTGAAAGTTTACAGAGTGAACCTCAGTGGCCATTAAGTCGCGCAAAAGTCCAGTCGCGCAAGTGTCTTTCGCGCAAGTTTCTTGATACCTACTACCTACCTACTACCTACCTACTACCTACCTACTACCTACCTACTACCTACCTACTACCTACCTACTACCTACCTACTACCTACCTACTACCTACCTACTACCTACCTACTACCTACCTACTACCTACCTACTACCTACCTACTACCTACCTACTACCTACCTACTACCTACCTACTACCTACCTACTACCTACCTACTACCTACCTACTACCTACCTACTACCTACCTACTACCTACCTACTACCTACCTACTACCTACCTACTACCTACCTACTACCTACCTACTACCTACCTACTACCTACCTACTACCTACCTACTACCTACCTACTACCTACCTACTACCTACCTACTACCTACCTACTACCTACCTACTACCTACCTACTACCTACCTACTACCTACCTACTACCTACCTACTACCTACCTACTACCTACCTACTACCTACCTACTACCTACCTACTACCTACCTACTACCTACCTACTACCTACCTACTACCTACCTACTACCTACCTACTACCTACCTACTACCTACCTACTACCTACCTACTACCTACCTACTACCTACCTACTACCTACCTACTACCTACCTACTACCTACCTACTACCTACCTACTACCTACCTACTACCTACCTACTACCTACCTACTACCTACCTACTACCTACCTACTACCTACCTACTACCTACCTACTACCTACCTACTACCTACCTACTACCTACCTACTACCTACCTACTACCTACCTACTACCTACCTACTACCTACCTACTACCTACCTACTACCTACCTACTACCTACCTACTACCTACCTACTACCTACCTACTACCTACCTACTACCTACCTACTACCTACCTACTACCTACCTACTACCTACCTACTACCTACCTACTACCTACCTACTACCTACCTACTACCTACCTACTACCTACCTACTACCTACCTACTACCTACCTACTACCTACCTACTACCTACCTACTACCTACCTACTACCTACCTACTACCTACCTACTACCTACCTACTACCTACCTACTACCTACCTACTACCTACCTACTACCTACCTACTACCTACCTACTACCTACCTACTACCTACCTACTACCTACCTACTACCTACCTACTACCTACCTACTACCTACCTACTACCTACCTACTACCTACCTACTACCTACCTACTACCTACCTACTACCTACCTACTACCTACCTACTACCTACCTACTACCTACCTACTACCTACCTACTACCTACCTACTACCTACCTACTACCTACCTACTACCTACCTACTACCTACCTACTACCTACCTACTACCTACCTACTACCTACCTACTACCTACCTACTACCTACCTACTACCTACCTACTACCTACCTACTACCTACCTACTACCTACCTACTACCTACCTACTACCTACCTACTACCTACCTACTACCTACCTACTACCTACCTACTACCTACCTACTACCTACCTACTACCTACCTACTACCTACCTACTACCTACCTACTACCTACCTACTACCTACCTACTACCTACCTACTACCTACCTACTACCTACCACCTACCTACTACCAACCTACTACCTACCTACTACCTACCTACCGGTTAATTCGGACGGGTTGTATATATTTAAAATAATTTCGGACAAAAACAATGCACATAAATCAATCATTCGTTTATTTTGCGTTTACTATGAGCTGATGCACGTAAAAAATACATAGTACCTTCGACTTTGGCAATCAGCCATCATTTGAGTCTTCAACTGTTTTAGTTATCGCTTTTCAATTGTATTTTTCTTGTTACCCATGTTACACAAAAAAAATAATTGATTCAATGATATTATTAATGGCGAATTGGCGCGGAGCAAAGTGACATAGACTACCCGTCTCAACAGAGCGAGGGCAACTGATCGGCGAATGATCGGTGAAACAAACTGATGTCTCAAGCTCGCGTCACGCGGGACGGAAGACTGCGTATTGCGCGGAATAAAAATGTAGTAAGCGCCAAATGCTTTGAGTCTGTTATCTCTTAAAATAGAAAATATTTTGAAAAAATGCCAAATGTCAGCTATAGGACATGAGTGTTAATATTTATCAAGTTTATGGTTCAGTAACATGCACCAAAATAGAATAAAAACCAAAAATGTTGAAAATTAGAGGTAACTTTGTGATGGTTTTCTATCGAGAAAATTTTATCCTATTATGTTTTTCGCCAATGTCAACCATCACATTCATAATGAAGTTTCCTGACATATACTTTTTTTCCAATTGGAACATGATTTACTACTCTAAAAATCTAATTAAAGATTGAAGATTTTGCTTTAGGCCCGCTCTTAAAGGATGGTGTTAACTTTGTTGAGACCGTTTTATGTACTTACACACTTCAAAAAAAGTTTGCGATAACTTTGAAAAATTGAAATCTTTTTTGTTACGGTAGTTTATAATATTATGATTTAATTGCTCAATTATTTTTTATAAAGAAACAAAAATAATTTTATTTTTTTAATTTCAAACAGGGTATTTCTATTTAAATAAAAAACACAACAAAGATTTTTTCTTGATAAAGTTCAATTTGATAAAAGAACTTGTATTAGCTTGTGCTAGTGATCACAAACTTTTTTTGATGTGTTTAAGTGTTAACAGAAATAAATAAAAAAAAAACTTTTTAAAAACAAGCTTTTATTACTTACTAATAAAAAGAACTAAAAAGTTAAAAATAATTTAAACCTTTCAAAAAAATAAAAGCGTGTTACATTTTGATTACAAAAGAAAAATAATGATTCTTTTGCAATCAAACTGTAACACGCTTTTATTTTTCTTAAAAGGTTTAAATTATTTTTAACTTTTTAGTTCTTTTTATTAGTAAGTAATAAAAGCTTGTTTTTAATTTTTATTTTTTATTTATAACATTTTAGTATTTTTTTGTTCATGTTGTTTCCACGAGTATAACACAAAAACGGTCCATCCCCCCAGAGTTCCCTTGTAGGGGGATAAGCTTCAGTACAACAGGGTTCACCTTGATTCCCTGAAGCGCAAGCGCAACGTTAGCGATATGACATATTTATACAACCTCATACCATTCAGCCCTGTACGTGCTCACCTTGGCATTGCGTCATCCATCTAATTAAAAACAGAATCCACATTCATAACAAACGGAACGAACGAACGAATGAACTTATTTTCCCGTGTCCCATATTTACGTCCACCAAACTACCATCACTCACACTCACCACCCATTAAAAACGATCCACCCATCAAGACGAATCAAACTCGACACGGTAGTGACGCACAATTACTGAGTTCCTGTGACCACCTTTCTGCTCCACCATCTATTCACGCCACCATTCCACCATTTCTATTACCATCTAGCACCAAAGTACTCATCAAGATGAATCAAACGAGCCCAAACTCGATCGGGTTATGTCGTTTTACATCGGAGTTCCTATGATCATCTTCCGGCTCTATCATCAGACCCTGGTTACCATCTAGCACCAAAGTACTCTTCAAGACGGATCAAACGAATCTAAACTCGATGGGGTTGTGTTTTTTGATTACCGAGTTCCTATGTCCATAATCCAGCTCCATCATCAGACCCTGGATACCACCTAAAGACCAAGTACTCATCAAGACGAATCAAACGAGTCCAGATTTGGTGGGGTTATGTCGTTTTCTATCGGAGTTCCTATGGCCAGCTTCCGGTTCTATCATCAGACCCTGGTTACCATCTAGCACTAAAGTACTCTTCAAGATGGATCAAACGAGTCTAAACTCGATGGGGTTGTGTCTTTTAATTACCGAGTTCCTATGCCCATCTTCCAGCTCCATCATCAAACCCAGATTACCATCTAGCGCCAAAGTATTCATCAAGACGTATTAAATGAGCCCAAACTCGATGTGGTAACGTAGTTTTATTACGGAGATCCTATGTCCATTTTCTAGCTTCATCATCAAACTCTGGTTACCATTTAGGACCAAAAAACTCTTCAAAACGAATCAAACGAGCCCAACCTCGATGGGGTTCGTTTTTTATCGGAGTTCATATGGCCACCTTCCAGCTCCATACCCAAGATACCATCTAAAAACAAAGTACTCATCAAGATCAATCAAACGAGTCCAAATTCGATGGGGTTATGTCGTTTTATATCGGAGTGCCTATAGCCACCTTCCAGTTCTATCATCAGACCCTGGATAGAATACCATCTAAAGACAAAGTACTCATAAAGACGAATCAAATGAGTCCAAATTCGATGGGGTAATGTCGCTTTATAACGGAGTTCCTATGGCCACCTTCCAGCTTCATCATCATTGACGACCCGATTGGCGCAGCGGTAGTGAGGCTGCCTTACGTTCTTAGGGTCCCGGGTTCGAATACCGGTCGGAGCAAATGTTTGTGTGATGAGCATGGACATTTCTTTCCGAGTCATAGATGTTTATATGTATATCACGGCAGGGAAAGCCTAGAGGAACACTGTCCCAATATTGGCACCATCCGCCACCATATTGTCTTTTAGTCATCTATCACATCGCCTTGCGATACGATTCTTCATTGTTGGTAGATAGGTAGGTGGGTACTGGGTAGTTGAAATCACACACAGCACTTGACTCGAACTCCAAACGTTTATTTCTATTAAACCATTTAGGTACACTCTCATTTTCACAACTAATCATTCACTTCACTAAACACTTATAATTACTTAGCATTTCAATTGTTTTGCTAATCTTAGGATAACGTGACTGCTCGACGCTCACGCGTCCATTCTCCTGTGTGGGCGGAAGTCCTCCACACAGTACAGGTAACTCATTACATAATAAGTTCATTAAAACTTACAAACAATACTAGAGTAATTCATAATTAATCATTTTAATAATTAAACAATACCAATATTCACAAATGCAAAGGTTTTATCAAGTTAAAGCTAATTAGTCGCTTCAATACTTTTTACTACAATATTCAATCTTTTAAAACCATTTCCGGCAAATCAAAGTATTTAGTACAAAGAACACCTACGAAGTCTTTCACTAATAAATTGTTCTGTAAAATAATCTTGTTACTTTTTAGTTTGTAATTTAGTTAGATAATAATCTGATTTAATTGTAGTTTCAAATTATTAATTGATTTATTGATCAAATCGTATTCGGCCTGTAGTGTTGCCTCATAAAAATCTTGTGTCAAAATGAACAATAATAATTACAAATCCAATGTCATAAAATACTTGCTTTAACATAATTTTAACTATAGATTTAGCTAAAGACTTACTGAGTCTTTAGCTAGACTTTTGTTTAATAAATTACTATTTGAAACCACGAACTATCTAAGTGCTAGTTACGCCAATAGATGGTGCTTAACTCATTTGTCAAGTGATGTAATAACTGTACCACGAAGCAGAGATGGCAGGTTCATGGAATAGAATTATGAGTGTTAATAATTAGATTAAATCTTAGCAGATAGAGCCTCTTGCGGCGACATGTATAATAAGTATGTATTTACAAACAAAAAGTATTTATGTAGTATATCAACTATCTGGTGTCCACGACACAAGCCTCGTTGCTTAGTGAGGCACTAGATGGCGCTGTGTGTAATGTCCAGCAATATTTTTTTATTTTTTTATCAAACTTTGGTTACCATTTAGGACCGAAGTACTCATCAAGACGAATCAAACGAGCCCAAACTAGATTGGGTTATGTCGTTTTATAACGGAGTTCCTATGGCCACCTTTCAGCTCCATCATCAGATCAGCTCCATGTTCTCATAATATTGCATTGCCTTGCGATATACATATGCGTGCAAAATTTCAGATCAATTGATCAAATGATGAATTGGTCAAATTTAACTTGCAAGATTTGATTACAGACAAACACCGGGACAGGTGAAACTAAATAAAAGCTTGTAAAATCTGTTAAACAATCCGTGTATGTTAAGACTGAAACATCCCCTTAAAGAGCATGCTTTTTGTGTTATTCGTAGTATGATCTCAGAGGTGCACCCATTAGTACCTACACCCACATTTCGCCAGTTATGTCTTTACTCTCATGTAATTGGGGCGAGCCTATTGCCATCAACCGGGCATAAATCCAGACTCCGTGGCTGCTACTGAGAGATTCCTAATGGAAAAACTCACACACACAATTATTCCTTCAATATATCACTTAATATAGGTAAGAGATTTCGGCATGTATGTATGTTACTGTTTCAGTTTTTCATCCTAGTATGCTTAACGCAAATCTGGAACATGAAGAATATAATCATAATGATATATTTGAGCGTGCAATGTGAGAGATTCTATGCAGCAATGAGAGATGTTCAGAGTACCTGCGTTCTGCTCGTAAACTCAAGGAATTGTACCGGTTAGTAAAAATTATTCTCAATAAATTATTATTTTATTATAAATTGGTACTGTAAAACATTCTTTGAAGCAGGTCCAGAAAAAAGAGTTTACAAGAACATTCAGCGTCTACAGAAAGCATCATTCAAGAAGATGAGCGCGTGCAGTTTGTTTACCATAGACGCTGAGCTACCTTTACAGTTATCAAGCTTCATTACTACATATACCATCGTTTTATTACAATTTATGTATTTGCCGAAGTAATATACACATTACATGGAATAAACGAACGTCGACGAAATAAGAGTTTCGACGTTAGGTAATCGATGTAAAGAAACAGTGAACAAAAAGGAGTAGTAAACACAATATGTCGATGCATTATGAAGGCATTTTTTTTTACTATAACCCATCCATGTTCCTTCTTAGCCCTTTGTGTTCCGTGGCCACGGTATCTCTTACAGTCCCGCAGCCCCGGTAGGCATCGGCCCTTTCCTTTTTCGCTGACATCTCTTTGAGGCGCGCGTGGAACACGAACGCGCCTTCGACACGTCTGTCATCATAAGATGGACGGACGGCGAGCTAGCCCATAACTCACCGTCCACAGGCTCGCGCCTACGGTGGCTGAGGGTCACGTGGTGGCCCCCAACGCCCGGAGCGTCTCCCGCGGCGGTTGTGACGTGAGGTCCCTCTCACGTTCCGCCACTTCCTTCGCTAGCATGAATGCTATGCTAATTGTAATGCTAATTTATGTTATAACTTTACTTTAAACACCTTCACGACCCCCGTATTATTCATTCCATCAATCAATCTAACGCACAATGTTTTAAGGGGTCAGAGCTCATTCTGTTGCTAGCAACACAAGTTGTCTATGATATTTTATATTTTTACTCTGTATTCAAGAGCTTTTTTTGTCTCTGTATCGTTCACTGTTCTTCCTAATACGCTGCGAAAACTAAGACGTTGTATCCGTGTAAATTATTGTGATTAAATTAGTTTTGACTGTGCCAAGCTGGGACTCTTATTCCAAAACGACCTAAAACAGTCCACAAACCTAGAAGAATCAAACATTGGTCAGTTCGAACCGGATTTGAGCTCAAGCATTGCATTCCCGACACGTGCGAGTGAAAGAAGAATTGGTCAATTCAAGCCATTCTTGTGTTCAAGCATCAATGCGATTATAACTGGTGTTATAAATTATAAATAGTTGTCAAGCATTGCATTGTATCAACGTGCTACGTGGTCAAAACTCGAAACATCACATCATTCCTCTGCGTGCGAGTGAAACAACAAGTTTGAAGGTGTTCGTCATACGAGCTGCCACACGCGATAGAAGAGGACGAAAGATTACTTTATTACAACAACGGCGTCATCATCCTAGTTTCGGCGGGAACTGCGCGCGCTCTTTGCCGGTGCGCGGGAAGCATCAACGTGTTCAATCTACTACGCGTTCGATATTCAGTCGATCTCCAAAGAGGGTGAGCAAGATAGCAAGCGACTTCGATCCTGGGAAAGAAAGAGCGAGAACGAGTCTGCGAGTGAACGACGAACGACAAGTACCACGTGACCAACGAGAACGACGCTCCGTCTTGTCCGTTTTCTCAACAAAATCAAGACGACGGTATCGCCATTTTGATTTCATCATTGCAAGTTTTTTCATGTTGAATGTAATTTTATGTGTAAATTGTGCGTTTTGTGCTTAAAATTAAGTGCATTGTATTGTACCAAAGCATTATTGTTGCAAGCTGTGCTCTAACAATAACAACATGGAGGAAAGCATCAAAAAACTTAATGTGAATAGAGGTTACACCAAAGGTATGATTACTAGACTTTACACGTTTGCTTGTAACGAGAAGGATATCGAAGTTAGCTCATTAGAAGCGATAAAAGCGAAGCGAGATAGATTAATTGCTAGTTTTAACGAGTACGAAAGCTACAATAGAGAAATATTGTTGTTAAATTCTAGTGATGACGAAAATATTGTTGAGGTAGAAAATAAATATTTTCACTGTTTGACCGTGTTCAACGCGAAGATTAACTTGTTGAGTAGTTCTAAAATGGAACAGAAACCTCCGGAGCAGGGTAGCAGTAGTATTTTTAGGACGAAACTGCCAAACATAAACATACCAAGCTTTGAGGGGCAATACTCACAGTATGTCACATTTATTGAAACTTTTAAATCTGTGTTTCACAGCAACAGAACCCTTGATAATATTCAAAAGTTGTATTACTTGAGATCTTTTTTACTTGGGGAACCATTCGATTTAATTAAAAATTTACCTTTATTAGGGCAAAGCTATGAGGAGGCATTGCTCCTTCTAGACAAACGATATTTTAATAAATATAGAATCACTACAGAACATGTAAACTGTCTTTTGGACATTGATAAGTTGCCCAAATTTGCTTCTCCTAAAAATATTAGGGATTTTATTTCAGTTGTCCGGCAAAACCTAGTGGCTCTAAAAAATCTAGACGTTCCTGTAAAGGGTTGGGATGCCATATTACTGGCCATCCTAATGCGTAAGTTAGACACCTACAGCGCCAGGGCTTACCAGCTTGATCGAGCTCAGGATAAGGATCCAACAGTTGAGGAATTTTTAGGCTACATGGAAAGGCGAGCCTTATCACTGGAAACTTCATCAGAGGTACCTGCACAAGCTGATGTGAAGCAAAAGCCTGGCACAACAGGAAAATCCAAGGTAGCATTGGCAGCTGCAGCGAAGGGCTCAGCTGAATGTCTATTCTGTAAGTGTTCCGACCATAAATTATTTTCTTGCAACAAATTTAAATTGCAGACTTCTAAAGAAAGAATTTCCTTTGCTAATGATAAAAAATTATGCACTACATGTTTGAATCCACATAATGGAAAATGCAAATTTCATTTTAAGTGCTCAACATGTAAAAAGAGCCATCACACACTCTTGCATCCCGAAGAAAGTAACACTGCAGATCCAGTAGTGCTCATATCTGGCCGCTCCTCTCAACATAATAATGTTTTGATTCCAACAGCTCGTGTAAAAACATTTGCCAAAGATGGAAGGGAAGTGCACATCAAGTGCATATTAGACACTGGCTCACAGGTGTCTCTGATCACTACAAAGGCTATTAAAGTTCTGCAATACACACCTGAGCGAGTAGACATAAACCTTATTGGTGTGACAGAGAGCAAAAATAAAATCAGCTATTGTATTCCATTAAATATTCATTCCCTCACATCTGATTTTAAGACATTAATTAACTGTCATGTAGTGGAAAAAATAACCTGTTCATTGCCACAGATACCAATAGATATGGAGGGCCTTAAGCTACCCCCTGGTATCACTCTAGCAGATCCAAGCTTCAACGAGCCATCTGAGATTAATATGCTCATTGGGTGTGATGTGTTTTTTCAGCTGCTCCTGCCGACTGATGCAGAGAATTCAAATGCCTGCAGTAACTACTCTTTATCTTCATCGCATCCATCATCTCCGTGCATCTTGAATACCAAGCTTGGCCATGTCATCGCTGGAGCATTTGAGTCAAGCATCATAAAGAAACAGGTTGTATCACTTTTATGCACTACATGTAACTCTGATGTCAGCGAAAATATTAAAAAAATTTGGGAAGTGGAGCGTGTTCCAAAAATACTAATAGAGGGGGATTCAGAGCATGATTTAGCTGAAAAGGTTTTTGTTAAATCAGTTAAGCTTGAGAATAAAAAGTTCCAAGTGGATCTACCATTAAAATTAGAAAAAGAAAATATTAATGAAACATTGGGAAATTCATTTGACTTAGCTTTACATAGATTTTATAGTCTAGAAAGGAGACTGCACAAGAATGTAAATTTATTAACGGATTATCAAAAATTTATAGACGAATATATAGAGCTTGGTCATGGACACTATGTAGACCTTGCTTCATACAATTTCAGTGATGACCCAATTTATTTTATGCCGCATCATGCTGTAATAAATGAACACAGTAAAAGCACACGAACAAGGGTAGTGTATGATGCCTCTATGAAAACGACTAATAAGGTCTCATTGAATGATATTTTGCTAAATGGGCCAATGGTTCAGAAAGAACTATTTGATATTGTCTTGCTGTTCAGAACGGGAAAATATACATTAAATGCTGATATCAAAAAAATGTTCCGCCATATATTGGTAAACACGGAACACACTTCACTCCAGAATATTTTATGGCGTGAGAACCCTAATCAAGCTGTAAAATGCATGCGACTTGATACTGTGACGTATGGCGTTAAGTCATCGACTTACTTGGCAACACGCTGTTTGTTGGAGCTTGCAAATAGATATGAGCACGACTTTCCTTTAGCTTCGTACATAATTAAAAATTGCACATATGTCGATGACATATTATATGCATGTGCCGATTTAAATACATTATTTAATGCGAAAAATGAATTGCGTGAAATGCTAAGTTATGCAAGCTTTGGTCTGCACAAATGGGCTTCTAATACACCTGGGGTTCTGTCAGATATACCTGAAAGAGACCAGCAATTCACTGAGCTTGATTTGCTGCAAGATAATTTAAGCATGAAAGCTTTAGGAGTTACATTTGATATTAAAAAAGACTGTTTCATAATCAGCAGTCCTACAGCTTTCAATAACAATCAAATCACAAAAAGGGAAGTGCTAAGTTACATAGCTAGATTCTATGATCCGATGGGATTTGCTGGGCCTGTTATCATAAAGGCAAAGAGTTTTATGCAGAGGTTGTGGTCGCTTACTATAGAGTGGGATGCTTCCTTGCCTGACGATTTGGCCGATGAATGGTTGGAGTTTTCCAAAGGTCTAGCTACTATGCAACCAATCTATTTAGATCGACACATTCCAACAGCTGATGCTGCTGAAGTGCAGCTGATAGGTTTCGCCGACGCGTCAAGTACAACGGGGTACGGTTGCTGTATCTATCTACGTGTCGTCGACAAAACAGGTATGCCTGAGTTATACTTACTCTGTTCTAAGTCGCGAGTTAATCCACTCTCAAAACCTCAAAGCATCCCACGATTAGAACTCAATGCTGCCTTGCTTTTATCTACATTCATGGAAAGGGTGCATGGCACCTTGTCCAAGGCCATGAAGATTGATAGAATCTATTTGTTTACGGATTCAAAAATAACTTTAGCTTGGATAAACACTCATGCTACCAAACTACAAGCATATGTCTCAAACAGAGTGAGTGTAATTCAGCAAAAAACTGGCAACTGGGCATGGTCTTATGTACCATCAGTAGATAATCCTGCTGACATTATTAGTAGGGGTATTACCCCGCAAGAGCTTTCGACTAGCGACCTCTGGTGGAAGGGGCCAAAGTTTCTGCAAGGTAAATATGACTTTAATAAAAATGAAAAATTAGACTTACCTGTTGGGTTACCCGAGATGAAAAATAAGGCTGATGATAAAGTAGTACTTACCACTGTCGACTCACACAAATTTCTTCAAAATTTGATAGAAAGGTATTCCGATATAGAAAAGATGATACGGGTTCTAGGATACGTTTTTAGGTTCTGTCATAATGTGAGAAGTGATACAAAAAATACAAATAAGGTGCTTAGTTCTGATGAGTTGGAGCAAGGCTTGCACACTATAATAAAGTACGAGCAAGCAATTCATTTTAAAGATGATTTGCAATTATTGCGTAAAGGCGACTGTGTGCAAGGACCACTGAAATCTCTACATCCTTTCATAGACGAGAAGGGATTGCTTAGGGTAGGTGGGCGATTAGATAACTCTGATATACCGCTATCTCAGAAACACCCTATCATTTTGCCCAAGACATCTAGAATAACTGGTCTAATAATATTAAATGAGCATATTAGGCTATTACATGCTGGGCCGAAATCACTATTAGCTAACTTGAACCAAAAATATTGGTTAATAAATGGGATAAGACAGGTTAAAAAAATTACTCACAAATGCTTGGTATGTTTCAGGATGAAAGCTGGTGCAGCGAAGCAGCTAATGGGGTCCTTGCCTCAGGACAGAGTAACTGCATGCCGACCATTCCAAAAGATAGGCATCGACTTCGCTGGGCCAGTCAAAGTTAAAAATTCAAGAATCCGGAGCGCCATAATCACGAAGGGCTATGTGTGTGTATATGTTTGCTTTGTCACCAAAGCAATTCATTTAGAATTAACTTCAGACATTTCCACTGAGGCTTTTTGGCGAGCTTTAAACGATTTATAAGCAGACGTGGTTTGCCCAGCGACGTCTATTGTGACAATGGCGGATGTTTCCGTGGGGCAAGGACCCAGCTAGCTGAGCTGTACAATTTATTAAATTCTGCCAATCATCAGACGCCTGTGCAAACTTATGCTGCTAAGCAAGGTATAAAGTTTCATTTCACACCAAGTTACAGCCCAGTATTCGCTGGACTTGCGGAGGCGTCGGTGAAAGGCATGAAATTCCATTTAAAACGAATCATATTAGATGCTCAATTAACGTATGAACAATTAAGTACCGTGTTATGTCAAATTGAGGCGGTCCTTAACTCGCGCCCAATGTTGCCTCTCTCTCAGGATGTAAATGACTACTGCTATCTTACTCCGGGGCATTTTTTAATAGGATCAGCCTTAACAATGTATCCAGAAACAAACTTTTCAGAAACTAATGTCAATAGGGTTTCATTTTGGCAGAAAAGTATTCAATTAAAGCAACGGTTTTGGAATGCTTGGTACAAATATTATTTAAACACTTGACAAAATAGAAATAAGTGGTTATTTATTTATTTATGCTACGTCTAATTTAACGGTAGGTGCTTTAGTACTCATGCGGGAGCCGAATGCTCCACCATTGGTGTGGCCCATGGCACGGGTTGTGAAAGTTTTTCCCGGAAAGGACGGGAAAGTTAGAGCCTTTCAGCTTAAGACAGCTGATGGAAAGTTGTACACAAGGTCACTGCAGTGCATAAGTGTATTACCTATAGATAACTAGATAATAAGTTCTTATCATTATAAATTTTGTTATTACTAAAACTTTTTTTGTTAACTAAGTGCTAAGCTACATGTTGTAACTGCTCTCCAGCAACCTTTCTTAGTGACACAAACAGTCACATAAGTTAATCTAGTTTAAGATAAGCTTGTCAAAAATTAAATATCTAAGATATTGTTTTAAAATATTTAGTTTATATAAAGGCGCACAGATTCTTTTACATAATTATAACTAAGTTGTTAGCTTCATAAAATGTATAGCATATTCGAAAATGCGGTTTATTCTTTATAAGTAGGCTACTGTATGTAACTACTTACCAATAATAGGTACTTCATGTTGCATCAAATTAATTACATATATAATTATAGTAAATAAGAAAAAAATTTGCTTTAGTAATTATATTATGTCACAGAACATAGAACATTGTCATGAATAATGGAAAACAATTGTAATATTCTTGATCATTTAAAATGAACCTTACTTTGTGTTTATTGTAATTTTTCTGGCCGGCAGTATGTTGCTAGCAACACAAGTTGTCTATGATATTTTATATTTTTACTCTGTATTCAAGAGCTTTTTTTGTCTCTGTATCGTTCACTGTTCTTCCTAATACGCTGCGAAAACTAAGACGTTGTATCCGTGTAAATTATTGTGATTAAATTAGTTTTGACTGTGCCAAGCTGGGACTCTTATTCCAAAACGACCTAAAACAGTCCACAAACCTAGAAGAATCAAACACATTCGTCCCCTAAGATTCGCACCCTGTGCCCACTCGTCCCCTGGAACTTTTGAGGGGCCCATTCGTCCCCTGAAGAATATTTATTTTTATTCATTCTTCTAATATAAGAACATGTATATGTGTATACTGCATCTTGGCAGTCCTGGTACAGTCGCACAGAAAAGGATAAAATAAAAAATATAGTAATTCGGTAGATATCATGTTTATCTATACTAATATTATAAAGAGGTAACATTTGTTTGTAAGTTTGTATGTTTGTAAGTTTGTATGTAGGGGGTAATCTCCGGAAGTAATGAACCAATTTTAAAAATTGTTTACTTGTATAAAGGTACATTATTCGTGAGTGCTATAGGCTATATTTTATTCCCGTACACAAACAGGAACGGGAACTACGCGGGTGAAACCGCGGGACGTCAGCTAGTTTCAAATAAGATTAAGTTTAATAAAATGCCTCTAGGCTCTAGGCATTAAGTCAGTCTTCAAAATAATTAATCAACTTTTGGTTTCTTGTACATTTGTAAATATTTAGCAAAACATATGATAACTATAATATCTATAAGCAGTAAAATAAAACTGTGTAGCTATTTAAATAAAATCCCAGTAATAACTGAATTTTAGATTAATTTACATCCAGTGCAATATCACAATAACTTTGTATAAAAGTAATATAAAAAGTAAAATCAGTCTTTATCAACTATGTAAAACCAACATTTTTACTAACTACAACTACTAACTATTTTCACAAATACACATGCAAAATCACTATGTCCTAGAAACTAACAAAATACAACTCTTTAACAAAAATCAGCCTTGATTGACCATCATATAAATCAACATTAAATGTAAAATATGCAAAAAAAATAGTCACAACACATATATAGTCAGTCAGAACACATATCAACAGTAAATAATCACTTCTTATTTTTTTGTATATTTACCAACTACATATATGCAAAATCATAATAACTTAAATCTAAAAAATTATAACAGTACAAAAAAAATACTAAAATCACAGTAATTATTGAAGACTAGATAAATCAACACATTTTTTTTTGTATATTAACCAACTACATGCAAAATCGTAATAACTTACATCTAATAAATTATAACTAGAAGTAGGTACCTACATAAAAATTGGCTATAATCACCGTATTTTTTGTATATTTACCAACTACATGCAAAATCATAATAACTTAAATCTAACAAACTATAACTACAATAACAAAAAATGACTAAAATCACAATAATTATTGAAGATTAAATAAATCAACATTATTTTAGTATAAAACTAATCTTATATTTGTTTTTTTCATTTTAAATTAAGAATATATGCATAGCTTTTCCATGCAGTGGCCTAGTGAAATCTGATTTAAAAAAAATTGGCTAATTATGCGATTTATTCTCGCTTCATTTTCAATCGATTCAGGAGTCCGATTATTTGTTTGGACACCCCTTTGCACCTGATCTATTTTGTAACCCGTTTTTTTAACAAGCCATTCGTGAGACAATATTACATCGTAAGCCTATCGTCAGGTTATATTATTATCATGACGGATTATCATTGATCATAGCTCTTTTTTTAATGATCTGTTATAATTTATTAAATTAATTCCGTTAATAAACTGTTCACAAATGTACTATGTTAACCGTTTCTTATGTAAAATATAGCTAATTTTATCTCAGGGGACCAATGGCACCTGAATAGGTGCCGAATCTTTAACTTATATTGTATATATATTTGAGGGGACGAATGGGTACCTTAAAAATAATATTTTTTATTAAAATATTAATTGGTCCCCTACCAGGAGACCAATGGGCACCTATATAGGGGCCGAATCCACAACTTTTATGCTGGGGGACGAATTTTAGGGGACGAATGGGCTCTGACCCGTTTTAAGTGCGTTACATTGAGTCCTACCGAAAAGTTTAAGTTTTCGCCCCAAAAAAAAACATTTCCCAGCAATTTTTTTTTGCGGAGGGTTACTTCGTTTGATGTACAGAATGCTTCATTGACGGCTTCGTGAAGTGTCTGTTTACACCATGTATACCTATCTAAATATTTTACAAAAAAAAAAACTTAATAAATTGCTCCGGTGAGTAAGTGCAAACATGAGCTGTCTGTAAATACGATCGATACATAAAATGACATTTAATTTTTTTAATTTTTTAAGTGCCTTGTCCCATTAGTAAACGACCTCCGTTACGAGTTGATTAAAGAATTAATGCTTGACGTTATTTGTCAAGCATTAGTCTTTGGAAACGACAAGATACAGACGGTACAAAAATCATGTCTCAACAACAAATTAACGTTCGAGTTTCAAACCAAGCGTTAATCCATAATCATTTAGACGAAGAAATTCAAAGAATTAATTATTCGTTTAGCTTTACTCTTCATTATTTTTTAGGTTTAAAATATAAAGTTCGAAATAATCAAATTTATCCAAATCGAACACTGTATAACTTTGTAGCGTTCTGTTTTATGTTACTCATGAATGGGGTGTGTCTCTACCAGATATTCTTTGTTGATGTAACGCATAAGAGTAGGCAT
This sequence comes from Xestia xanthographa, assembly GCA_905147715.2. NCBI lineage: Eukaryota > Metazoa > Arthropoda > Insecta > Lepidoptera > Noctuidae > Xestia > Xestia xanthographa. Next base: position 8,168,324 of record LR990644.1, read on the forward strand.
AAAACAAGTTTAGAAAAAGATTTCTTAGAACTCTCCGACATTCTCTATGACATTACCTATATGATCGATTACACGATGATGTTCATTCTGAAAATATTCTACAAAAATAACAACGTCTTATTGATTTTGAAGATCCAAACTATTCACAGGAGCATCGAATTAAGTAAAGGCTACCGAAGTTACATTTTTTGGAATTGGATAACAATAGTAACAACTATTTGTATTAATATGGTTGTAAATGCTTTGTATTTTGTATCATTTGATTACTCGTGCGATGAAGACATCATATTTGATGCTTTGACCAACGTTTTTATCATGGCGTCGGACATCAATGTAGTTATAGCAACACGAATCATAATATTGTTAAGAAAATACCTCGAGAAGTGGACTGAAGATATCCAAACGATGAATGGTAAACAAGAAGAGGATGATCATTGTCTAAAACTGCTCGAAATATATAAAAACATTCTGAAAACTTACGATCTGTATAAGACAATTTTTCAAGCATTTGTAAGTTATTGATAATTTTTCTTTAACCCTTAATATGGGTTTTGTTTTGACTAGATAAGTTCCGTAAATTCATGGAGTAGCTTACCATCATTAACAAATATTTCGTCATCGCCTAGGTTAAATTATCTATCTAAATTGTGACTTGTTGATAACAACTTTAGTAAGGCCTTTGTACACAATGAAAGAAAGAAAGAAAGAAAGAAAAATATTTATTTGCCGCATGCACATGACGTGCGAAACATAAGTACAAAGCATCAATCACTAGTACAAAGCATAAAAGACGTTTAAAATATAACAGAACGGAACAGAAACAAGGAAAAAACAAAGAAGTTGACAGCTAGCACGTCGTGAGTGCGACAAACAGGTTAAACCACTCAGCATGATAATGTGCTATGGGGAGCCCACAGCACAGCGCTGGTTTTCAGTGGTCACCCTTGAAAAAACGTACGGAAGCCAATACAGTGGTATCTAATTAGATGAGTAACTAAAATGAAACAGCACGTAGGTATTTAGATTATAACAAAACACAGCCATAAACATTACAAAAAATATATGTATATACATAAATCCATACATGGCTTTCATGCCATAATGCGAAAAAAAACAGCTTCGCTGCTGTGCAGAGTGCGGAGTAGTCGCAACTATATCCTGAGAGCTGTGGCGGAGAGCTATACTCCAAATATCAGGCATTTTGTGCGGAGGTTGATTAGGTAGGACTTTCTGCCTGTTCGTCCTTTGTTTTAATAATATTATTTTTATATCAATGTTACTAACACTAGAATATAAGCTGTGTGTAATACTAACAAAATATGGATCTTTGTTGTCTGAATTAAATGAATTTAATTTTATTATTATTATAAAAGGTACTCTATCAACGCACGCGCTACGCATATCTTCGATACCCGACGATTTTGATATTTAAGCAACTGCCACAGTACAAGTCCCCAGAGGTTCGTGCCCAGGCACGCGTCGCTGAGATTGCGTTCAAAATATTAACAACAAATACAAAAAATATAGTTAGTACCTCGTACGTATTGCCATTGAAATAAATAGGTAGTATTTGACATTCTGGCTACTCATTGGTCGAGTTAGTGACTTTCGTTTGATCGTCATGGCTTATAGTCCTAGGAGAACCTATTAAATAAATCTCAACATTTATGACTCAATATTACTATTTGTATTTTACAGGTATTGCAAGTAATAATTTGCGAATTTTACCGTTGTCTTTATTCTGCCGAGTTACTGTTATCAACCCTGAAACTATCTGCACAATTGGGAACTGAAGTAAGTGTTAAACTTTATTTTTTCGTGAAGTAGGCATTTTTTGTTAGTGATTTCAACACTCAATAGTTCCCTATTATCAATATTTGTAAAATGGTCTTAATCATAATCACCAGTGTCTTGTCCTTATACGAATTCATTTTCCATTGTATCATCTTCCACATAGTCCATCCACCGCTTCTTTGGAAGCCTTAATTTTGAATGTTATGTAGTTCAGTACATTTTCCTCATAGCATGGTAGTCGAATTCAAATTTCTTCTTCATTCACCGGTGCCTCTTATTCATAAGCCAGCTCTCTCTTATGCTGTTTATTTTTATGTAAATTTGTTTTACTGTTAATTTAACTTTTTTTTTGTTTTGTCCTGTGCGGACCAATAAGCACTTTTTCTAACTTTCAAAATTGCTTTTATTTTTTCATTCATATTCTATCCATTCACTTAACACCACACATTCCCCCCTAAGCATTCTCATTCCAGGTGCATCCAATTACTTTTCATTTGATCCTTTCACTGGCTCCTGAAATAAAGGTTCTCTATCCCAGCTCTGGAGCCAGGGTCTCACATTTTTCTGTAACGTGTTTTTATGCCATTAAAGAAATTTATTTATTTTGTTCGCCCAAGGTTCTGGTCTGATCATTAAAAATGATAATTTTATTCAATTTACAGACATTGATGACTATTTTCGCGCTATCCTTGTGGTTTGGAAAGAACTTTATACTAGTCATTATGTATAGTAGATACTGTGAGGAGTTTTACATGACCGTCGATGAAGCTCAGATCACTTGTATAAAGCTTAGGAAAAACAGGAACTGTCCAAGTAAGTACTTAATATAAGGAAGCATAAATATAGAGTAGAACCTTATAATGTTCCCACAGCTGTGACACACGCCTCCTTTTTGAAAGAGGAAGTCCGCCGTAATCCAGCACATGGGACTGGTGAGTCAAACCATGTCAGAAGTCTTAGAATATTTGATGCTAGATTTCCTTGCGATATTTTTTTACTGATGAAAAAAAAAAATAGTAGTAGTGGTGAAAAAATACATAAATTTAAGTGTCTGACAGGGATCAACCCGGAAATGCCCCAGAAATGCTTCGAACTGGACCCAGTAGTGGACGTCTTTGCTATGATGATGTGCCTAAAAAAAGAAAAAAAACCATAAAAAAGTTTTTTACATAGCGTTCCTTTCAATTATGACATCTTTTTTCACAGAGACCCAAAACAACCTTTGCAAGAATGTGATACGGGCTAATCTAAGATTCAGTAGAATGACTGCGTGTGGCCTGTTCTATTTAGACGCTACGCTACCAATGTGTCTGATGAGATATATTACGAATTACATCATTGTAGTTTTGCAATATAATTTTTTGTGAAATAAAAACTTATAGAGAGTAAATAAAAGCTGTTTATGAAAAATCTTGCCTTTTTTCCAATGGGAAATCATGTCAGACTTTTACTTGAACGGAGTTTAAAATAAAATCTTTTAAGAATAGGTTCGGTTAAATAATACTGCCCTGGGGCATACCACAAACCAATTATTGACAGTACAGAGCGTAATTGACCCAAAATTTTGTTACACTTGGGTTTTTCAGTAAGATCATGATTCTCTTGTCCTTATACCAATTTATTTGTCGTTGGCGCAGCATGTCTTCTTCCATACTTCTCCTATTGCACGTCATTCACCAGTTTTTTCAGTTCCGTAATATCATTAGCCATGAAAAAACCAAAAAGCTTGGGAATTAAACCTAAAATCTCTCATTTGGTTAATCGATCAATAGTGTTAGACAACCTAGAAATGCTTTCAAATTTTATCTAACCTATTTATGTGTCCTAATACTTTTAAGAGTTTTAATATTACTAATGAATCAACCAACAAGACATTCATGAAGATTATTTGTTTCTCCAACTGTGGTGTGAACACTGAACAGTCCATTAAAATGTGAACACAATAGTATTGATCCGTTGTGTTATAATAAAACTAAAACAGTACTCGACAAAATGGTATTGAGAGAAATGTTATCAGGCTTGAAACAGTTGAAACTGACACAGACTATGAATACACCAATACCAATATTCGTCTCAGAGATCCCGTCCCGCCCGTTACTAAGTAATTTTCTTGATTTAGATATCCGTAGACTAGTGTATTCTTTCAACTATGCGTTTAATTTCTTCATGGCCTCAAAATATAATGTACGAAATTATCACATTTATCCAAGAGGCAGGAAATATCAAAAATTTGCATTCTGCTTTATGTTGCAAATGAATGCTTTGTGTTTTTACAGGATGTATGTATACCGTAGAATTTACGAAAAATAATCAGTCTAACTTAAAAAACAATATCTTGACGGTTATGTGTGCCACCTTTTTTTTAACCGAATTCAAAAAAGGCGAAGGTTATATGTTCGTGCGTAGGTATTTTTTTTTTTTTTATGTATGTTACCTGATTTCTCTCCCATTTGTGGACCGATTTTCAAAATTCTTTTTTCATTTGATAGAGTACACTCCTGAGGTGGTCCCATTTTAATTTAGTGAAGATCTGATGCTGACCTTATGAGATATACAATGGAACTCTTCAAAAAGAGACGGCAAATCTGTTGTGATAGCTCCAATCGGTTGGATATTCATTGTTTATACAATATCATGACGGAACATCACGCCTGTTTGCTCTGAGGGGTACATAGATGTGTACAGTACACCCAGATTTCGACAGTTATGGCATGTTATGTTCCATTTATTGGGGATAAGCCTATTACCATGACATGTATTGTTAACGATGTACAATGAATGCATAGCAAATATTTGTAAGTATAGTAGTGAGGCAGACACTAAGTGCTCTGCACAACTTGAAGGCAGCGGTGGAGGCTTGGGACCCTATTCTACTGGGCATCTTGGTGCGTAAGTTGGACCTCTACAGCTCCCGGTCCTATCAACTGGAGCGAGACCAAGAGCAGGACCCTACGGTTGAGGATTTTTTGGCATATTTGGATAAGCGTGCCCTCGCTCTAGAGAACACGGATGTCCGGACAGAGGCAGCAGAAGGAGGAAAGCAACAGGGTGCAGCCATGTCGTCAGCCAAGAATAAGGTAGCTTTAGCAGCAACAACCAAGACTGCGATGGAGTGCATATATTGTAAGTGCCCAGATCATAAATTATACTCATGTCCAAAGTTTAAATTACAGCCTAGTAAAGAGAGAATCTCCTTTGCAAAAGAAAAAAGCTTATGCAACATATGTTTAAATTCACACCCTGGCAAATGTAAATTCCACTTTAGGTGTGGGCAGTGCAAGAAACCTCATCACACACTGCTGCATCTCGATGAAGAAGGTGGTCCAGGCCCAGTGGTCCTCCTATCTGGAGACCCTGCTAATAATATTCTAATTCCTACAGCACGGGTAAAGGTGTTTGCAAAAGATGGACGAGAAGTTCATATAAAGTGCATACAACAAGAGCAGTGAAGGTCTTAGGATATACTCCTAAGCGAAAAGATATTAACCTCATTGGTGTGACAGAGAGCCAGAGCAGAGTCAGCTATTGTATTCCTTTAAAAGTAAACTCTTTAATATCCCAATTTAACACTCGAGTTAACTGTCATGTAGTAGATAAAATCACTTGTAACTTGCCTCAATCACCAGTCAGCTTAGAAGGCATACAAATCCCTGCTGGTGTCACTTTGGCAGATACAACTTTTAACCAACCTTCAGAAATAAATATGCTAATCAGTGCTGATATCTTTTTCCAGGTCCTCCTGCCGCTTGAGGAATCTCAGCGCTTGCATGCATCCAGTCACCTAGGCGACCAGCAGCAATCTTCATATCTAGGCATCATAAACACGAAGTTTGGCCATGTCATTGCCGGAGCAATGGCATCTAACATCATACAAAATCAGGTTGTATCTCTAATATGTACTAAGCACGAAACAGACGTGAGTGACAGTGTCAGGAAGCTTTGGGAGGTGGAGAGCGTTCCGGAGTTACTAGTAGAAAGGGATTCAGAGCAAAACTTAGCTGAAAGTATGTTTCTAAATTCAGTAAAACTTGAAAATAAAAAATTCACTGTTGACTTACCTTTGAAGCTAGAAACCTGCAAAATAAATGAGACTCTAGGGAATTCATTTGACCTAGCCTTACACAGGTTTCTCAGTCTAGAAAAAAGACTGCGAAGCAACATTAACTTACTTACTGATTATCAAAAGTTCATAGGTGAATACATAGAGCTCGGTCATGGGCACTTTGTCGACATTAATTCTTACAATTTTTATGAAGATCCAATTTATTTTATGCCACATCATGCGGTAATAAACGAGCAAAGCAAAAGTACTCGTACCAGAGTTGTGTATGATGCTTCAATGAAAACCAGTAAAAGGATCTCATTGAATGATATTTTGTTGAATGGACCTACAGTGCAGAAAGAATTATTTGATATTGTTTTGTTATTTCGATTTGGAGAATTCACTTTAAGTTCAGATATTAAGAAGATGTTCCGAAATATTCTGGTGAACCCGGAACACACTTCACTCCAAAACATTCTATGGCGCGACGACCCTAGTCAAACCATAAAATGTATGCGACTTGACACTGTCACTTATGGTATGAAGTCTTCAAGCTATTTGGCAACGCGTTGTTTGCTTGAACTTGCACAAAGGCATGAGCATGAGCTACCGCTAGCATCATTTATAATTAAAAACTGCATATATGTTGATGACGTGATCTATTCATGTTCTGATATGCATCAATTGCTTGAAGCTAAACGGCAGTTATGTGAAATGTTAAGTTATGGAGGCTTTAGTTTACATAAGTGGGCTTCCAACACACCTACTGTTCTGTCTGACATACCACAGGTTGAACAGCAATTCAGCGAGCTTGACCTGCAAAAGGGCAACTATAACATGAAAGCTTTGGGGCTTGCACTTGATGTTCAAAAGGATTGTTTTAAAATAAACAGCCCAGAGCCATTTAATGAGAATATAATGACAAAAAGAGGGGTGCTTAGCTATATTTCTAAGTTCTATGACCCCATGGGTTTTGCTAGTCCGATTGTAATTAAGGCCAAAAGCATCATCCAAAAAATATGGTCATGTAATATTGGATGGGATGATAAAATATGTAATGAGGTAGTGGACGAGTGGCTTCAATTTGCTAGAAGCTTGGCTGCCATGCAACCTATCCATTTAGACCGGCACATCCCAACCATCAGCGCGGTAGCTGTCCAGCTGACTGGCTTCGCGGATGCCTCCAGCACGACGGGGTACGGGTGCTGCATAATGTCACCAATTAATTTTCAATTTTAGTAAACACCAGGTTGGTAGTTTATTCAGCAGGGTAAATGCTATACATGGCAGCGCATTAATCCTAGTAAATAATCAGCTTAAGTTTAAAGACCGCAAGGATATTGTAAGCCTATCTGTTGAGCGAACAGTTGAAATAGCCTGTATAGAATTGGAGCAGTTTATCATATTAAGTGTGTATAGACCTCCTTCAGGATTGTATGATTGTTTTGAAAAGGTAATAGATGAAGCGTTGCATAAAATCTGTAATTCTAAGAAGTCCATAATTATCAGCGGTGATTTTAATATTATTTTGTTAGAAAGTTCTGGGTTAAGTACTAAAATTTTAAGCCTGTTTCATTCATACAATCTTGAAAACAAATTTCTGGAGCCCACTAGAATAACACCAACTAGTGCCACTTGCCTACATAATATTTACACAGATGTTATACCTACCCACAAAGAAATTATTAACTTATTAGATTCTGATCATTGTGGGCAATTGATCACAATTCCTAATGTAAGTAAGAAATTCACTAAAAAGGATATCATTGTTAATCCAAAAACTAAAACTCGCCTGGAAACCTTTAAAACTAAACTTTTGTCTAAATTACCACTACTTTCAACTAATGATGATCCCAATCAACATTATAACGATTTTTTCAGTATGTATTGCACACAATTTAATACCACATTTATTCCTAAGACAATCTCGGTTGATAGTAACGCTTCCTTCAACGACTGGGCCACTATTGGTATTCATAAGAGTCGAAAACGACTTTATGAGCTGTATGCAGAGCGGACCTATATAAACACTAGAGAATTTAAGTTGTATGTTAAAAATTATTCTAAAATATTTAAAAAAGTTTGTTTTATAGCAAAGTCACTTGAGTTCAAAAATTAAAAATAGTAGTAATGTAATTAGAATGACATGGAATATTATTAATAGCGAAACGGGAAAGTCTTGCAACCGAAACAGTGACTACAGCCTTGCTATTGGCGATAAAATTTTAAATTCAGACACCCAAGTTGCCACAGCCTTTGAAAATTTCTTTGCGGATATTCCCGTATCGACTACTAAATCGCTAAACTCGTCACCTACTGCTGCCGAGTCTTTACTAAGGGAAAACGTTTCAGTCTGTGAATCCGAATTTAATTTTGAATATGTCACCTGTAAAGATATAATTAAAACTTTTCACACCTTAAATGTTAAAAAGACCGCCGATCTATGGAGTCATTCTGTGGAAGTTGCTAAATCCATTATAAACATTGTAGCTCCTTCATTAGCTGTAATATTTAACGATTGTATTGACCGTGGTGAGTTTCCTGATCTAATTAAATATAGTAAAATAATACCATTGTTTAAATCGGGTAGTACATCAGACCCCACTAATTATAGACCTATTTCAGTACTACCCACCTTTAGTAAAATTTTTGAAAAATTAATTTTGGCACAAATGCAAAGTTTTTTCAATAAATATAAGTTATTACATAAAAAAACAGTTTGGTTTTACAAGGGGTCGTTCAACTACTGATGTTGATGTTGGTGTTGAACTTTTAGGACACATTATAATGCCTGGGAGGACAAATGCGATGCTTTGGGCATTTTTTGCGATTTATCTAAAGCTTTCGATTGTGTTCTTCATGAAACATTAATCAGGAAACTACACCACTACGGAATCCGTAACGCCTCCCTGGATCTTCTTACTTCATATTTGAGTGACAGGATTCAGAGAGTTGATGTTAAAGGGAAAAGATCTCCCGGATCCGTAGTAAGAATGGGGGTACCCCAGGGCTCAATTCTTGGTCCATTTTTGTTTCTTATTTATATAAATGACTTGCCTTACCTCATAAAGGATAATCGTAACATAGTATTGTTTGCAGACGACACTTCTCTTTTATTTAAACTCAAACGTCAGCAGTTAGTTACGGATGATGTTAATAGCGCCCTGGCGAAAGTCGTTAATTGGTTTAATGTTAATAATCTACTCCTAAATGAGAAAAAAACTAAGTGTATTAAGTTTACGATACCCCATGTAAGACAAGTGGAAACTACTGTACTAATTAAGGATGAAGAGTTAAAACCGGAAGATAGCAGTCTTCTTAGGCATAACTTTGGATGCCAAGCTTCAGTGGGGCCCGCATATAGACAAATGGTCGAATAAACTTAGCTCTGCAGCATTCGCCGTTAGAAGAATTCGTGATTTAACTGATTTAGAGACAGCCCGTTTAGTTTACTTTAGTTATTTCCATAGCGTGATGTCGTACGGTATTCTCTTGTGGGGCAATGCCGCCGATATTCAGACAATATTTGTTTTGCAAAAAAGGGCAATACGTTCAATTTATAAATTAAGTCCCAGATACTCCCTCAGAGAAAAATTTAAAGAGACTAGTATTCTTACTGTGCCCTCTCAGTTTATTTATGAAAACCTTTTGTACGCACACAAAAATATTAATTTATTTAAAAAATACAGTGATATCCACAACATAAACACGAGGAACAAACACAAATTTGTTGTTCCTGCAACGAGGCTCAAAAAAATAGGGGGTACGTTCAGATGCCAATGTATACGCTTTTACAATAAACTTCCGAGCCAAATTCAAGCGCTAAGCCTAAATAAATTCAAATCGTTTATAAAACGGAAGCTGTGCCTGAAAGCCTACTATCATGTTAATCACTATCTTGAAGATAAAAAAGCTTGGGATTAAGCTGCTTCAATTAAATTTGCTCTGTGAATGTCGAAATTTCGGACTTCGCCTGTTTATTATTGATTCCTTTCTTTTATACACTCTGACATTGAATGTTTTGACATGTATTTTTATTATTTTTACTTTTATTTTTATATTTTTTATTATTTTATGTGATATTTACTGATTTGACATGAATACATGAGTTCCCATGCCCATCTTTCAGCTCCATCATCAGACGCAGATTACCATCTAGCGCCAAAGTATTCATCAAGACGTATCAAATGAGCCCAAACTCGATGTGGTAACGTAGTTTTATTACGGAGATCCTATGTCCATTTTCTAGCTTCATCATCAAACTCTGGTTACCATTTAGGACCAAAAAACTCTTCAAAACGAATCAAACGAGCCCAACCTCGATAGGGTTCGTTTTTTATCGGAGTTCCTATGGCCACCTTCCAGCTCCATACCCAAGATACCATCTAAAAACAAAGTACTCATCAAGATCAATCAAACGAGTCCAAATTCGATGGGGTTATGTCGTTTTATATCGGAGTTCCTATGGCCACCTTCCAGTTCTATCATCAAACCCTGGATAGGATACCATCTAAAGACAAAGTACTCATAAAGACGAATCAAATGAGTCCAAATTCGATGGGGTTATGTTGCTTTATAACGGAGTTCCTATGGCCACCTTCCAGCTTCATCATAATTGACGACCCGATTGGCGCAGCGGTAGTGAGGCTGCCTTACGTTCTTAGGGTCCCGGGTTCGAATACCGGTTGGAGCAAATGTTTGTGTGATGAGCATGGACATTTCTTTCCGAGTCATAAATGTTTATATGTATAATAAGTATGTATTTACAAACAAAAAGTATTTATGTAGTATATCAACTATCTGGTGTCCACGACACAAGCCTCGTTGTTTAGTGAGGCACTAGATGGTGTTGTGTGTTTGTGTGTGTGTCCAGCAATATTTATTTATTTATTTATCAAAATTTGGTTACCATTTAGGACCGAAGTACTCATCAAGACGAATCAAACGAGCCCAAACTAGATGGGGTTATGTCATTTTATAACGGAGTTCCTATGGCCACCTTTCAGCTTCATCATCAGATCAGCTCCATGTTCTCATAATATTGCATTGCCTTGCGATATACATATGCGTGCAAAATTTCAGATCAATTAATAACCGGGAAGTGGGTCAAATTTAACTTGCAAGATTTGATTACAGACAAACACCGGGACAGGTGAAATTAAATAAAAGCTTGTAAAAAGTCATTCACTGCAATACAATCGAGGTTGCAAAACACAACACAAGGCTGGCGCACTATCGACCAGTACGGCACGAAAATCGAAAAACTATTCACCAATCTTACAATATCGCAAGCAGATGGTAATTCTCAAAATTATGCTATACTAAAACCTTTAAACGAAAAGCAAGCAATTAAACGATTCGCAGATGGCTTGAGTGATTCTCGGCTCAGTACAATTATTGCTGCACGTAACTACAACAGTTTGAAGGACGCAATCCAGGCGGCGAAGGACGAGGAGTTGGCAGTGGCATCAACTTCCAGAGATGAAAATGTCATGCAGTTTTCATGTCGTGCTAGAGGTAAGTTCCAACCTAATAATTTTCGCCGAGGGCAATCCTATAATCGTCAACCACGAGGACAGCGAGGATACTATCATCAGAACTCCAATAATCATGACGGAAGGAATTACAGACAATCGCGTGGACGATCATTTTATCGTTCCCGAGGAGAAACTCGAGATTCATTCAACACAAATCGTGGACGAGGTTACCAGGTATCCAGCAAAAACCAATCGAGTTACGAAACTCATGGTAGTGGTAATAGTAATGGTAATCGTGTGTTTTATACGGATCAATCTAACAACAGCGAAGCTGTGAATTCAGAATCAGAGGAAATGCAGTTTTTTCGATCAAAAACATAACATTTTGGCGTTGGCAGGCAAAGCAAAATTTATAACCTTATATTTTGGAAATAGAAAATACTTTTGATTAGTAGATACGGGAGCATCCATTTCCATAATAAAGAGAGTCGCGTTACCAAATAACATTGCCATAATTAAAGATGACACTATCATAAATGGTATTGCGGGTCAAACTCGAGCAACTGGATTTATTAATCTTAGCCTGACTCATCGTGATGAGCAACAACACGCTGACTTTAAAGTCAAGTTACATGTTTTCGATAACATGCCATTAAAGGCTGATGGAATTTTAGGTTTAGATTTTCTATGTCATCATGCATCGAATATCAACTTGGAGACTAACATCATCACCTTGTCTAAATATGGAAAGAAATATTATTTAACGCTACGTGACACTGTAGATTATTCAAACGAAGTGTTACACATTCCAGCCAGAAGTGAATCGATTCAATATTTACTCTTGAATAATAACTCAAATAATGACTGTATTATTCATAGCAAGCAACTGACGGAAAATGTTTTTTTAGCAGGATGTATAGGAACAATTAAGAATAATAGATTAGCAGTAAAGATATTAAACACCAATGAGCATGATGTTACTTTACCAATGTTTGAACCAGAGGTTTATTCGGTACAAGATTATGATTTATGCGATTTTAAATATAACTGTAATAGTTTAGAGAGGGCAAAAACATTATTAGGCATTTTGAAATTAAATCATCTTAACGTGGAGGAAAGGAAATCAATACAAGAGTTATGTGCTAAGTATTCGGACGTGTTCTTTTTACCCGGCGACAAATTAACAACTACAGACGTTTATGAGCAATCAATAACCTTAAAACCGAATACTAGTCCGGTTTATGTAAAGCAGTATAGGCTGCCACATTCCATGAAAAATGAAGTAAAGAAACAAATACAAAACATGCTTGACAATGATATAATAGAGGAAGCAAGGAGTGAGTGGTCGAGTCCTATTTTATTGGTACCAAAAAAAAGTGGGAACGACAAAAGGTGGCGACTAGTAGTCGATTATCGTAAACTTAATGATTGCATTGTAGACGATAAATTCCCATTACCAAATATTACCGAAATTTTGGACTCACTCTCTGGCTCAGTCTATTTCTCACATTTAGATTTAAATCAGGGTTATTACCAAGTAGCTTTGGATAAAAACAGTAGAGAGTACACTGCGTTCACTACTAACACTGGACAGTACCAAATGAAGAGGTTACCGATGGGACTCAAGACAAGTCCAAGTGCTTTCAGCAGAGTTATGTCAGTAGCTATGTCAGGATTAACTTTTGACCGATGTTTTGTATATTTAGATGATTTGGTAGTTTTTGGTAGAAATTTAGCTATCCATAACAAAAATATGATGGATGTATTAGAAAGACTGAGAAAAATTAATTTGAAATTGAATCCAGAAAAATGTAACTTCTTACAAAAAGAAATTCTTTATTTAGGTCACTTAGTATCACAAAATGGAGTCTTACCCGACCCAGCAAACATAGAAGTATTACAAAAATATCCCACACCGTCCAATACAGATGAAGTAAAAAGATTCGTAGCATTTTGTAACTATTATAGAAAATTTATTAAAAATTTCGCGGAAATAACTTATCCTTTGAACAAATTAACCAGAAAATACGAAATATTTAAGTGGACTGATGAGTGCCAAAAAGCATTCGACACGCTGAAGCATGCTTTAACAACACCACCAGTTTTAGAATTTCCAGATTTCTCAGAGGATAATGAATTTGTAATACAAACGGATGCATCAGGTACAGCTGTAGGAGCAGTTTTGTGCAATAAAAATATGAAACCGGTAGCATATGCAAGCAGACCACTTAATAAAGCCGAACTGAACTATCCAACCATTCAAAAAGAATTAGTTGCCATTGTGTGGGCAGTGAAGTACTTTAGACCATACGTATACGGTAAAACATTCACAATTATGACTGACCACAGACCATTAATATATTTATTCTCAATGAAAGATCCATCAAGTAGGCTAATTAAACAAAGGTTAGCGCTAGAAGAATACCATTTTAAAATAATATATGTGAAAGGTAAAGATAACAGTGTAGCAGACGCGTTGTCTAGAATAATAATAACATCAGATAACTTAAAACAAATGAATGAAGACATTATGTTAGTGATGACTAGGGCGCAGAAATGGCGTTTAGATTTAGGCAATCAAGTAGATGACACACCCGTTCTTAGTAGACCCGACGAGTCGTGGCCTGATCAACCACACGTAGTTGAGGTGCTAAGAGTGCCTAGTGAGTCTATAGAAATGACTTTTATAAAAAATGAAGAACTAATGAAATTAAGAAGACAAAAAAACATAGACGCAGAAAAGAAGTGTTTTATTTACAGTAATCATAAAAAAACGTTGTACATTAATCTTAACTTTAAAGCACAATTTACGCGAGACGAATTTGTGATTCAGTTAAGAGAATTTTGTAAAAATATGAACATAAAAGAACTATGCATAGTAAAAAGTAGAGAATATGAAAGTTTTATAAAAGACTTATTGAAAGAAATAAAAGATAATACGGATTGGACCGGTCCACGAATATATGTATTAAGAGGAGTTAAAAGAATTAATGATGAGGAGGAAAAAAACTATATTTTACATGATTTTCATCTATTACCAACTGCAGGTCATGCAGGTGTACGTAGGATGACCAATAATATTAAGAGAAAATTTTACTGGCCAGGCTTAGATAAAGATGTACAAGAATTCGTGAGCAAATGCATAAAGTGTCAGAAAATGAAGCATTGTAGATATGTCAAGGCGCCCAGAGATAACTACAACTGCTTCACATGCTTTTGAAAAGGTATTTCTTGACATTGTAGGTCCATTAGAAAGGGATATTGAAGGAAATTGTTATATTTTAAGCCTACAGTGCGAGCTAACTAAGTTCGTAGAGGCATATCCATTAAAAACCAAGGAAACGGTAAGTGTAGCTAGAACGTTAGTTGATAATTTTATACTAAGATTCGGAATACCAAATACCATTGCGACTGATCGTGGAACAGAATTCGTGTCTTCAGTAATGGAACAGGTATGTAAATTGCTAGAAATAAACAAATTGACATCCACTGCTTATCACCACCAATCTATCGGTGCCCTTGAAAATACACATAGAAATCTCGGTGCTTTTTTGCGAATATATTGTGATGGTAAAAAAGAAACATGGAGTAAGTGGTTACCATTTTGGTGTTACAGTTTCAATAATACTGTTCATACGGAAACAAAGTACACACCTTTCGAACTTGTATTTGGTAGAGCTAGTGTATTACCATTTAGAGTAAGCCAGTCTATAGAACCCTTATATAATCCAGAAAGTTATCCTTTAGAACTTAAGTATAGGTTACAAGTAGCACACCAAGATGCTCGTAAAAATTTAATTTTAAGTAAGCAAAATCGTAAGTGTACTTACGATAAAAAAGTAAATAATGTAACGTACAATAACGGACAATTAATTCTTATTAAAAATGAAACAGCTGCTAAATTAGATTCCCAGTGGGATGGGCCATTTGTTATTTTAGAAGATTTAGGTGTTAATGTTAAGATTTTAAAAAGCAACAAACCTTATGTTGTCCATAAAAATAGGACTAAACTATTTAAAACGTAATGATGTAAGATGTAACCAAATAAGAAAAAAAAAAAATGATTCATCTATAATCAATTTTTTTTTTCTCTCGCCCCCGAGGTGAGGTGTAGTACCTATGTATGTACTTAGTAGGTAAGATCTATGTTATAAAATGTATGCATTAGTATTAAGAAGAGTAGTATTAAAGGCTGATTGATCGGTAACGGTTGTTTCAATAATACGAGTTCCCTACACCTACATAAATACTACTAATACTGGTTGTATATTTTGCTAATCAAGTATACATAATAATCAACAGCAGTGTTAATGATTAACAAAAACATAGACTGTCACATATTTCGTGATTCTTATTAATTTTGAGAACCCGATATTTCAATGCTGTTGCAAGCGCCATGATTGTGGGTTGACTAGAGAATGCAAATCCGAGATCCAGAGATATCCCGTAAGTGACCGTATAAGTTTAGTTATAAACCATAATAGCTTAATGTAGTGTTTAATCAATAACATTTTGTTGTTCATAGGCATTATATCACACGGTTGCCGTGTTTTACCGCAACCTCTTTTATTTTCAGCTAATATGCATTTCACTAAAAAACTCTACAGTGTTCAATTTATAACAAAGTATGTATATGTAGGTACACCTTTAAAATATTACGTCTATACTTTAAAAAAAAGGTTGGACTCTGAGATTGTTCCACCATTTCTTCTCAAGGGTCAGTTAGCTACAAAATGCAAGCAATTAAAAAAAAAACACAAACAAATTGACGTATAAAGCTAATTTTAATCAAAATGGATTGCATTGGATTACTTGTTAAACAATTTTTTTTTTTTTTTTCAGACGATGTTGCACGTTTTTTTGACATTTTTATGGCTAATAAAGAACATGGCTCTGGCTGGTATTTGCGCACAGCATACACTGTGAGAAATTATATGCCACTATTGACGATGCAGAGACGACCTGTATACAACTTATGAAGAAAAGGCAATGTCCAAGTAAGACTGTGTTTGCTATGATATAATAATTATTATTATGTTTTCTGTAAGTGAGAAGTTGAGTGGGAACGTGTGCTTAGAAATATAGAAGCAACAATATCGTACTCAGGACTATGTAATATCTTACTTGATTTGAAAAGAGTTTCATGGAGAATCTTATCAATTCTTCTCTATGAGATGTACAATATTGGCTAGACTGCTTGTGGCTGACCTGTACGTAGCTTATTGGCTATGTAAATGTGCTTGTCACGAATCAATTTGAAATAAATGCTTTGAGTTGAGTAAAATTCCTCTATTGAAGAGGGATTTTTCGAAAATCTTTACATTTAACGTCAGAAATGTTATGTAGTTTAAGAGAGGCAACATTAGAAAGTCAAGTATTTCAATAAGGTTTTACACCTATTTTTGAAAACTGTCTCAATTAGATTCTATAGTGCTAATGAACAAATGCGAAATGCGATACAGTAAGCATCTATGATTTGTTGAAGGCATTCGATTGTTCACGAAATATTGATCAGGAAATTGAAGCACTGCGGTATCTGGAACGCTTTTCTCGATATTCTTACTTCATGCTTGGGTAATATAATAAGCAAAGCTGATGAATTCGGCAAAAGATCTAATGATATCTAATTAAGGACATGTAGTAAAAATAAGAGTTCTGCAGGGCTTAATTTTTGGCCGATTTTCGTTTCATAAATGTATTGTTATTGTTGTTTGCCAATAATATTTCACTTAGGTCTATCTTAAACGCCAACAGCTGCGTACCTAACCGTACTATAAATTAGTTTAATATCCATAATTTACACACAACGAAAAAAAAAGATTACACTAAGATTACACTCCACCTCACGTTAACCCATCATTCGTCCACGGACGCAATTTTTTTTACCACTTATGTCCAAAAACATTCCAATTATTTAAGATTCGGCACGCCTGATTAAAACGACAATATCTCCGAAATTACGTTAGTTAGCTCGCTACCAGTTATATCATTGGAATCGTTATTAAATTAGCTAACAGGTTATGTATGGTTTAGTATAGTTTTGCCTTGTGATGTATTAGTAATTGTAATGTGTGTTCAGTGTTAGGGATTTTTACCAGTTTCTTGTGTAAAGGTCATTTTAATAAAAAAAGTGAACCGTTGTTTCAAAAAGTTATTGTTTTTTTTTCTACTAGTACACATGAAGTCACATAAATCAATCAAAAGAATACAGCCCGTAGTATATTTTTTTCATCTCACAAGCCTAACAAAACATGACGTCATTTACGAGTGCCGGATTCTAAACAAAAGAATGGGTTTGTTTACGCTTCAATTCTCAGAAAGCTCGAAGATAACTGGCTTGAGTTACACTTTTATAATAATGTTTGGTTCACATACTTGACACCGAAAGAGTGTCAGTTGTTACAAGTTATTAGTTAATTAGTATAAAATAAACAAAGCAGACACTTAAAAACAGGCGTAAAAACACCCACTCAAACATTGCATCACAGTTTATATTCTGTTGCCTCAGTTTGAAATATAATTTAACATTCCACATGTTGAAGACATTTACAAAACATTAGGCGTATAAAAAATGCATGCTGTCTAACAAAAACATTAATTAAAATCAATAATCAAAACGAACAATTTCACTAAAAAATCTAGTAAACAACGGCGCTGATTGGTCAAGCGCGTCGACGGGCATTGAAATCCGGCTCTATGATTGGGCCAGCGGCAAGCCGCGGCAACGCACGAAAGTTTTACGTAATTAGAATTTTGAATTGAACACAACCAAATACGATATTATTAAAGTTAAACGCCTAATATATATAATACGATACATAAAGAACACACTTTATCCATAGTTTGCATTTCTATCAATAATTAGTGCCAAAATACCGCGAAATGTATCAGCGTCTCTTGAACGGTTTTTTTGAAATGACTATTTCTGGCCGAAATTTCTAACAATTAGACGGTTTCTACATTCAAAAATGTTAATTACTTACCCAGGCATGACGAAAACACAACACAACACCACACAAAGCACTATGTATTTTTTACACAGTCGGGTTTTTTAATTTCTTAATGTTTTTTTTTGTATACTCTGCTACAATATATTGTTCTAAAGCTACTAACAACACTACCTTCTCATGACCCGGCAGCATTTTACATTCCAAAAATAAGAGAAAGAGATTTTTATTTTATTTTTCCAAATGTCTTGCCATAGCACGCCAGTAAGAAAGCAGTGAGTCCACCAATGCATAGTAAACAATGTACAATGTTACCTTGTCCAGCACAAAACTAAAAAAGGTGGTAAAATTTCACAAGTACTGACCTGAGTTTGTCACATAGTTGTATAATGTG
Source organism: Xestia xanthographa (assembly GCA_905147715.2). Classification (NCBI taxonomy): domain Eukaryota; kingdom Metazoa; phylum Arthropoda; class Insecta; order Lepidoptera; family Noctuidae; genus Xestia; species Xestia xanthographa. The sequence goes on from LR990644.1 coordinate 8,186,978, forward strand.
AGTTTTCCTTGAGAAGCTGTTGTCTATGACTAAACCCAAGTACCTGTATTCCTCCACCACCTCAATGTTTGCACACTCACACAACGTCAGTCCGTCACTATGCGCGGCAGACGTTCGATTTTTGTTTTAAGATAAGGAGATCGTATATGCATAGGCTTCGGCCCATCTCGTAACTTTCCCATATCGACAACTAAACAAAAGACGTGCGAAACAAGTGACAAAGTTTGCCAACTCGTAACTATTCTTCATACATTGAATCCCATTTCGTCAACCATAAATTTCAACTGTTTTTTGTACTGTACAGTCAGCTCCCAAAGTTACAAGTAAACCATTTGTTGATGTTGCTATTTTTTGCCTCTCTTTGGCACACTGTTTGTTACAAGAGTACTCGAATTTGAACAGAAAGTACTAGGAGAAAAAATCAAGAAGGAGATGTTGGTGCCGCTGAAATCGTCTTTTTAGTGAATACCCAACAATAAGTACTAGGAGAACAGAATCTTGAAGAAGATGTTAGTCCCGCCGTTTACAATACTACCAGCCTACTACTACCGACTACCAGACTTACAAAAGGGGATCGGGATATCATGTTACGCAGTTACTGGATTATTGTGGAGATCAGATCAGCCGACTCTCCAAGTAAAAAACTGGTATTCTGTGGAATCTGGTTAGACAAAATGATGACGCTACGGTATCTATACTCTCAAGTAAATTAGCTTTTAGCAAATCTTCTCCATAAACGAGTTATCGTACAGGTAGTGTAGGCTGTACGAAATAAATATTAATAATGGTCGCTAATATCAAGCCGACCCCAACAAAGTTGGGAAAAGGCTAGGCAGATGATGATGGTCGCTAATATCAGTATATGAGTGATTGTCTCAACCAAAATGTTTAGGAGGCGCGGCTGAAAATCATATCTTAAACTAAATGTGCAATAAAGGTTTTTTTTTTTTAAAGAATGAAGGCGTACTTATTTTGATCAAGCCGTCAGTATCAGTAGTATCGTCAGTAGTTTTTGAGTTCATTCATTACAAACATACAAAAATACAAATCTTTATAGTATTATGATGTAGATAAGTTAGAAAGAAAAAAATAATTCCGAACAGTAATTGTGATTTTTAGTAATTCTCCTGAGTGCTAACTGTACTTGCCGAACAAAAAGTTTACCAAATGGGATTCAATGTATGAAGATCAAAATAGTTACGAAATGGGATTCAATGTATGAAGATTAAAACAGTTACGAGTTGGTACACTTTGTCACTTGTTTCGCACGTCTTTTGTTTAGTTGTCGAAATGGGAAAGTTACGAGATGGGCCGGAGCCTATGCATACATTTGGTTTTATTTATGTTGATTATGATGCAATTGTTGTGAGCCCATTTTATAATTTTAGTAAAATCCTCTTCTGAATGTTATTTTCAATTATATTTAAATCTTTATCCGCATTAACTAGACAAGTGTCATCAGCATACATATAGAGAATAATTTTATATGTTAAGACCGTCCGGACAATACAGAATTATTTTAGAAAGGTACTTAATTAATAATAATCAGATTAAAATCGAATGAGTGAATCTGATTTCAATTTATCAATGTCATTTGTGTTTCTATAACCCAAAAGATATGACGTCTGTACGAGGAACAATACGTTTAAATAAAAGACCAGGCCCTCGTGCGGTAGTTCCGTCGGATATTTATGATAACTTCATCTACCCAAACAGCATTACGGTAAAGTTGGTGTCATTGTGTGTCCTGATATTATGCATCATTTTTTATAGTTACCGTATCTTTGAGCTGCAGATCAACGGTGCTATTATAAATTATTTTAATATAATGTACCTCAGTTCCTACGTTATCGTGTTTCTGTACTCCTTTGGATTTGTCATAAATTATACTATCAATGTCTTAGAAACGAAAACCAATATTTCGTTTGTCTTGAAAATTCAACAGGTTCACAGATTCCTTAACGACAATAATAGTGTCAAGCGCTTTATTATTTGGAATTGGATCAGTCTCATTGTTATCTTTGGAAGTTTCATTGGGAATGTCACTTTATGCATTATTAGTTTTGCGGTTTCCATTATTGATCTTGTCCATTGGTTAACTCTACTAGGTTTTGATTTCCACTTTAATTACGCTAGCAGACTTATTACGCTGTTAAGCTATAAAGTTGATTTATGGAACATTTATGCTCGACGTTTGCTATTGACGGATCATAGGGACGATGAAACTAACTGCAAAAGAATGTTTCAAGCTTACGTTAACATTCTGGAGTATTATGAGTTCTATAAGAATTCATTTCAATATACGGTATGTTTGATTACTAATTTAGACGTAAGCTAAAATAATCCTGGTAAATATGTAATGCGTACGTTCTTTTAGATCGTGTTTCAGAGCATCGAGATTTTTTATCATTCGTTAATTAGATTGCAAAATGCGATTGTACTTTTCAAGTTATCTATTCATTATGAAAACGATTGGACATTAGTGAGTAATTAGTTTTGGATAATTAATTCAACCACTTTATTTTGACATGTTATAGTATTTCTTCATTAATATGCGTGTAATCAATCTTTATTGCAGTTTTTAGCACGAGTTTCCATTATTGTCTTGTACATCAGGGTTATCAAGATTTGGATATACAAAATTATCTTAAGCGTGTATTGTGAAAAATTCTACATAGCAATGGATGACGTTCTAACCTCATGTACAATTATTTTAAAATCAGATTGTTCAGGTAATTTTAATGACTTTTTTTATGATTATCGTTGCAAAGCAGCTGGTCAGGTATATTGTTTGGCCTGTTGTAATAATTTCAGTAAAATATGAACAAGTTAGCAAGATGATCACGGGCGAAATGTTAATTTTTTTTTTTTCAAATTAGGAGTTAAATATTTCCCGCTTTTTCACCTTCACCTTCAGTTTGAAGGACGTGTCCGGAGTCGTTGCTAACGCTTTTGATCTAGCACAGTACTGGTCAAAGCTTATATTCAACTTAAATATGAAAATCATCGACAGGACGATACGTAAAACAAAAAAAGAGAAAAGTAGTATCAATTTCAATACCCATCTATTTTTTCAATCAATTGAGACAAGTTGCCCTAGAAAGTGTTACATTGCAGATGCAGAGAAAAAAATGTGCAAGAATATAAAACGGCTACATCGAGCGACTTTTGACAAGATGAATGCCTGCAGAATGTTCTACGTTGATGCTACTTTTCCATTTAAAATTATGTCTTTTATAACCAGTTATACTGTCGTTATTTTGCAGTTCGCATTTTTATAGATATTCATCATCATCATCATCAGCCTATTAATGTTCCCACTGCTGGGACACAGGCCTCCTCTCTATGAGAGGGAATGGGCTATAATCCACCACGCGGGCCCAGTGCGGATTGGTAGATGTCACATGTCTTCGAATTTTTTGGTTCTAGGACATGCCGGTTTCCTCACGATGTTTTCCTTCACCGTTTTGAGAGCAGCGGTGATGAAATAAATTACACAAAGTAATGCGCCTGACTGGGTTCGAACCCACGACTTACTGTTCGTAAGTCGGGGCCGCCACCACTGGGCCACCGCTGCTCACCCTGCCACCTATAGATATTGGTATCTGATAATTATAATAATCTTCAGGTTAAAGCAATGCATCATCATCATTGCCAGTCCCAATTTATTTGGGTACGGCGTAGCATGTCTTTTTCTTCCATACTTCACTATTACTCGTCATTTAAACAGTCACCTCTTTTCTAGTCATATCATCATCCTTCACACAAACTATCCATTGTTTCTTTGGACTTTCTCTAGCCATTTACAGTCATACTCAACATTTTCCTTATTCCTCCATATCATATGTACATTCCACGACAACCGATTACCACAAAACTTTTTAGACATCGGCGCCACTTTCAGACTTCCTCTTATGTACTCATTCCTTATTTATCCATTGCCGGAACATCACACATCTCTTTAGCATCCTCATCTGGATACAGTAAATGCATACAGTTGTGATCTTTCTAGACCTTGCCAAGGCCTTCGACACTATTTCTATCACTACGCTTTTGCAGAAGTTTATAACATTTCTGGTAAGTGGAGCGCAGTTTCTTCTATTGTATGATTATCTTAGCGATCGACAGCAATGTGTAAAAATTGGTCCTAATACAAGTTCTGATCTTAAAATACAGTATTATTAACCCAAGAAAAGTATTATATATGTTACGGCTAATAGCCGAAGTGCGGCTACACCTAGTTTTAGCCGGCTAGAACTAGGTGCAGCTGGCCATATGCGGTTAAACCTAGGTGTATCCTCTTATCTTCGGTTAGAACTAGCTTTAGCCTTCATCATAGCGGCTAGAACTAGGTGCAGCCACACACCGGTGGTTAAACTTAGGTGTTTCTTATTTATCATCGGCTAGAACTAGGTTTTTAGTTCAGTTAAGCATAATTATTGGTTTTGTTTTGAGATTCTTATCTTGCGTTTCCCGATTGATTCGATTTCGTATTACCCCCGCAGATGCATCCGAGTCCTGATGTCCATTCGCTTCTAACCTAATCTATCTGTGTCGGGGTGCCCCAAGTCGGCCTAGGCAAAACTAGTTTGTCATCAACCACCTCATTACTGAACTGAAAACCTAGTTCCAGGCGATGATAAATAGGATACACCTAAGTTTAACCACCGGTGTGTGGCTGCACCTAGTTTTAGCCGGCTAAAACTAGGTGTAGCCGCACTTCGGATATTAGCCGTAACATATATATATATATCACGGCAGGGAAAGCTTAGAGGAACACTCTGCCCATATATTGGCGCCATCCGCCGCCAATCCGCCTTTGTCTTTCAGTCTCTACTTCTCTAGCCATCACATCGCCTTGCGACACCTACAATTCTTCATTGTTGGTAGATAGGTAGGTGGGTATTTGAAATCACACACAGCACTTGACTCAAATTCCAAACGTTTATTTCTATGAAACCATTTAGGTACAGAAACTGATTAACTTTTAACGTTCACTTCATTAAACACTTTTATTTTTTACATAGTATTTCAATTGTTTTTGCTAATCGTAGGATAACGTGACTACTCGTTGCTCACGCGTCCATTCTGAGTGGGCGGAAGTCCTCCACACCACACAGTACAGTTTGTTAATTACATAAGCTCATTAAAACTTACAAACAATACAAGAATAACTCACAATAAATCATTTTAATAATTAAACAATACCAATATTCACAAATGCAAAGGTTTTATCTAGTTAAAGCTAATTAGTTGCTTCATTACTTTTTACAACAATATTATATCTTGCTTAAAACCATTTCCGGCAAATCAAAGGATTTAATGCAAAGAACACCTAAGAAGTCTTTCAATAATAAATTGTTCTGTAAAATAATCTTGTTACTTTTTAGTTTGTAATTTAGTTACGGAAACTGATTTACTTGTACTTTCAAATTATAAATTAAGCTATTGACAAATCGGCGCCATCTTCCACCTTAGTGTGAAGTGTTGCCTCATAAACAAATCTTTAGTGTCAAATGAACAATGATAATTACAAATCCCAATTGTCGTAAAATACTTGCTTAACTTAATTTAAACTATACATTTAGCTAAAGACTTTTGTTTAATAAATTACTATTTGAAACCACGAACTATATAAGTACTATTTACGCCAATAGATGGCGCTTAGCTCATTTGTCAATTGATGTAATAACTGTACCACGAAGCAAAGATGGCAGGTTCATCAATATTAACATGGAATAGAATTATGAGTGTTAATAATTAGATTAAATCTTAGCAGATAGAGCCTCTTGCGGTGACATATATAAAAGTTAAGTTCAAAACTAGTTGAACTTAACTTTAAAAAAAACAATTGCAGGATTTTTACATTTTTGAGTGACTAGCAGTAGCTTGTCACGCAAAAATAATATTAAACTCCTGACAGTTCAAACGTCCGTGACTGTCGCAGCCATGATGTGACGTCATTTACTTTTTTTTTTTCGTTTGGGAAATCATCAAATGACTTCTCCCGCTCTGGGCGGAGCAGGAGGGAGTGTCAGACTTTTACTGACTAAAACCCATCCATGTTCCTTCATCGCCCTTTGTGTTCCGCGGCCACGGTATCTCTCTCGAACAGTCGCGCAACTTTGGCAGGCATCGGTCCTTGCGGACCCCTTCCTTTTTGCTGACTCTCTTTGAGGCACGCGTGGAACACGAACGCGCCGTCAACGTGCCGCCACGTGGTGGCCACGTGGTGGCCCCCGACGCCCGGGGCGTCTTTATCTCCCTTAGGGGTTGAATTTCGAAAAATTCTTACTTATTCCTTGTCTACAGTATAAAGGGAAACTCAGTGCAAAATTCAGCTTTCTAGGTCTAAGGGTTTGGGCTGGGCGTTGATGAGTCAGTCAGTCAGTCAGGCCTTTTGTTTTTATTTATATAGACAAATAACACATTTTTTAAATTAAAATATGGTCATGATAATATACCATTTTGAAATCCTCATGATGAGCCCTTTAATTTGATACCCATAACCAATTTTTTTTTTCTGTCCTTTTTTTGGAAAGTCATGTAATCATTATTTAAATTTTCACTAACATAAATGTTATTCGGGATAACACAAGGATTCTAACGATACCACGCACATCGAAATCGGTTTAGACGTTTAGAAGTTATAGTGGAATAAAGAAACTCACAAACATTATATACATACACACATGAACCCTGAAAACATAACACTCCTTTTTTCGGGCAGTCGTGTAAAAAAACTGGCCGACTGCGAATCGTACTCGCGCATGAAGGGTTTCGTACCATCATAGAATTTCTCCTTTAACCTTAAGATACCCGCAATTACAGACACAATTAGATTAACGCCAATAACAATGTTCTGTTCCCTTTCGGGAACGGCTGGGGACATAAGCGTTAATTTTATTTTTATTATCGGTTGTCATAGCAGCAACAGTAGAGAGTACTCAAAGAGGTACAAGTAAGTATATGTTTGGTGAGGGAAGTTAGTGTGGATGAAGGCAGAAGAAGGAAGAAAGGAAGGCAGTTCAATGTGTGAAAAATGGATAGGCCATGGGCCCCGGCAAAATACCAGTAGATGGAAGTGTTTAACCATTTTAATTTGTGTGTTTTGTCCTGTGCGGGCTAATAAATGCTTTTTCTTTATTTCTTTCTATCTTTTTAAAATAAGACGGATGTATGTGGCTGACTTTATTCTTCAATAAGTTGTTGTATGAAGAAGTAATCCCACAAGAATGATACAAATTCGCTAGTGCCCGTTTTGAAGCATCAAGGTGATGTGCAAGACTGCAAAAACTTTCGGGGGATAAAGCTAGGTGTGAAAGTATGGGAAAAAGTGATAGAGATAAGAATGAGATCACCCCAAAACCAGTTTAGGAACAATGGACGCCACTTTTACATGTTGTTCATTGTGATCTGGAGAAAGCGCTTACACCGGTCATAACCTCGCGTTGTGTTGTGTTGGGCCTTGAAAGAAAAAGGTCTACCTGAAAAGTATGTTGAGTTAAATCATGGTATGTACAGTTAATCTTGTACCTACGTCCGATCAACTGCTGACAACACCGACGAGTTCAGTGTGACTAGGGGTAAAGTCCTTAAAATGATGGATATAATGACATGGCAGCATGTCACGGGAAAAAATATGCAATTGCATGTGGCTGAGATGAGAATGCTAAAGCGAATGGATCAAACAAAGAAAAAAAATATAATAGGAAGTCTGAAAGTGGCACCGGTGACTGAAAAATTGTGTGGTAATCGGTTATAGTTGTATGGATATCGTGATGCGCAGGGATGAGGGAAATGTAGAGGGGAAAATGTTGAGTATGACTGTAGATATAATAATATATGAGTAGTGGGTGACAAAAATAAGATGGATGGACTGTGTGAAGGATGATACGGCTAGAAAGGTGACTGCTGAGATGAAGAGTGATAGAGAAGTTTTAGAATTACATCAGTGTTTATCCTTAAACCTCTGTCATTTGAAGTTGTGACTGTCTGTCCCATGCCTTTAATTATTAAGCAAATATCTTAGTCTTGATTCTTATTTTAAAAACAACACACATCTGCCACTTACAAATCCATTAAATTTCTATTTTATGGTTTGACGACGGGTACTGTAATTAATAACTCAACGTTCCGTCCTCTTGTAAACACACGATAAGAACCGGCCAAAAGAGATATTTCAAAGAATTCCTTAGAAATGCTACAATATCTTATATTTACGAGCGACTCTCAATGGCAAAGCGACATGTGTTCGCAATATACTCTGGTTATGGGTTTTTGTCGGAGATACCCTTAAAACAATTGAAACATTCACAAAAAGCTTCAACGAGCGGAGCGTGGGATCTTGAGGGGCTGAGATCCCGAGAGTTATTAGAAATCGCGGAGAGGGGTGGTTTGCTCGAGGCAGTCGGTGTGAGACCGCTATAGGGACCGGACGATATCTAGTCTACTTAAGTTAGGTGGACTTGGTAAAATACCACGAGTCTAGGTTTAAGTGTGTTGACGCAAGAGTGTAATAGTGATTGAATAAGTTATATATAGTTGGGTTGAGAGCCCTAATTAGACTAATCTAGTATGTGTGTGTGTGTGTGTTTGTTGTTGGTGACTGGGTGAGTCCTTTATTACAATAATTATCCTAGGCTGATGTTGTAATTAAAGTTCTTCAAACTAAACAGACAGAAACGTGTTGCTGGGGAGTTTGTTGCGCCACTTCTTTTACCCAGCTCCAACACTAGGAAGTGGTAAAGGGTTGGGCGTTTTTGGGGCTATATATAGGGTTTCAATAGAGTCGATTCCCAACTCTTTTGCAAAATAGTTATTGAGTTTTGATTTATCAACTCTATCATCTGGTATTTCTTGAATTATGTATTCATTAGCTTTAACCATCAATTCAGTCAACTTGCCTTTTGAGTTTGATTCTCAATTCTATTATGGACAGTCATATAGTGATTCTTGAATAATTTGTTCTTATCTCTGACAAATGATTTGGTCAGGCTGACACAAGCAGCGTCTTGCAGAAGCACTAGTTGTACGAAACGAGCACATGAACCATGGGATGGGATTGGAATGGTTTGATACCACATCTATTTTATAACCAGTCTTAGGACTGTTAGGGACCATGACTACTGGATAACATGGTGATTGACGTTCTGCCACTGAAAAGCCGCTTTGTCACGTTCACCAGTTCGAAAGAACTGCTAGGGACAGTGTTCACTAGGAGCATGATGTCGACGTTTTGCCGCTGCAAAGCCGCCTACGTCACTTATGGAAGTGGTGCTCTGAGTGCACCAAGTGTTGATGTGGAATATCGTGTGAGTCATGAATGACCAATTACCTATTACGCTAGCGTAAGGGTTATTAACGAAGACATATGAATATACTTAGCATCTCCCCAGTTATGTTTTACACTTTTGAAACCACTTTCAATATATTTCAATAACTATGAATCCCATAGTCTGAATTACTATATCTTTCAATCCTTTCCTTGATCTAATAATGATACGAGGCATTGGACTGCTGTATGTTAAGGGATTCATTTATCATAGTCAGTGGGAGGCTAAGTTGAAAAAGCTTTGACCAGAACTCTGGTAGATCAATAGCGTCAGCTACGGCTTCGGACAAATCTGGATTTCTCATGGGTATGGGTTCAAATTTTAATAAAATTATGACAACAGGCAGAACAATATACTAGCTGTATAGCACTTACCATCCCAAAAAAAAGTCCGTTAAAATTACATGAACAATCTGATTTTAAAATAAACGTGCATGAGGTTAGAAAGTTATCCATTGCTATGTAGAATTTTTACAATACACGCTCAAAATATTTTGCATATCAAAGCCTTGATAACCCTGATGTACAAGCCAATAATGAAAACTCGTGCCATAAACTGCAATAAAGAGTCATTACACGCATACTAACACAGAAATTCTATGACACATAAAAATAAACTGGTTGAATTAATTCTTTAAAACGAAGTACTCACTAATGCCCAATCATTTCCATAACATGTAGATAATTTGAACAGTACAATTGTGGTTTGCAATTTGATTAACAAACTACAAAAAATCTCGAAGCTCTGAAACACGGTCTAAATGAACATACGCATTTATATAGACCAGGATTATTTTAGTTAACGTCTAAAATAGTAATCAAACATACCGTATTCTGAAATTAATTCTTATATAACATATAATACTCCAGAATGTTAACGTACGCTTGAAACATTCTTTTGCAGTTAGTTTCATTGTCCCTTTGATCCATCTGTTGCAAACATTGAGCTTGAATGTTCCATAAATCAACTTTATAGCTTTAGAGCGTAATTAGTGTGCTAGCGTAATTAAAGTGGAAATCAAAACATAGTGGAATTAACCAATAGACAAAGTCAATGATGGAAACCGCAAAACTAGCAATGCAAAAAACCATGAAAAAACCATGTTGATCATCGGTTGCGCGCGAGACGCCGACGCGAGCGCACGTAGTTGAGAATGGAAGGAAAAAGTGACGGAAATAACGAGGAAGACAGCAATTTGATGATTCCTTCGATTTCCTTCGCGAGTGGGACGAGTAATACTAGTAACCAGAAGGATTGCGAGATGAATAGTGGAGGAAGTGCGGAGAAAAGGGCCAGGGAAAAGGGCGATGAAAGCTGCAGCGAAGAGGGTTTTATACTGGTGACCAGGAAGCGACCTAAGCGCCTTTTAAGGAATGAGTCTGGAATTGAAGGCGAATCGGGGAAGGAGATAGAGAAGAAAATATGGATGACACATATAAAATGAGCTTAACGTCCTTAGAAGCCTTGCCCAAACAAATGGCATTAGCAAAATTATTGAAAAATGAGAATATCCAAAACATATTGAGAATAAACTATAAGAGTCCCTACAAGGTTTCATACATATTGCTATGAAAGAAGATGGAGAAAAGTTGATCAAATGTCAGAAGTTCGTTGATTTAGGAGTAAGAATTCAATTTGTTAACCAACTCAACTTATCTTACGGAATCATTAAAGGTGTAGACTTGGAACTGAGTGAGTCAGAGATATTAGAGTCATTAGTGACATCATGCAAAATACCATCAGTTAGAAGACTAAGGCGTATCAGTCAGGACAGGGAGTGGGTGGAGAGTGAGACTGTGCGAGTGTTTTGAGAGCCCTACAACTCCAGAATTTATTCTTGCCTATGGATGCCGTTTTAGAGTAGAACGATATGTATTTCCTGTCTCTCAATGCTCCAACTGTTGGAAATTTGGTCATATAAAGAAATTCTGCCCAACAAAAAAGATTCTGTGTCCTAAATGCAGTAAAGAGCATGAGAATTGTGAAACAGACAGAATTGTATGTCCTAATTGCAAAGGACCTCACATGGCACTTGACAAAACGTGCCCCGTCTTCCTAAAAGAAAAAGAGATTCGTACTCTAATGAGTGTAGAGAACATATCCTATAGAAAAGCCTTAGAAATATATCTAAAGAACAACAATAAAAGCAGTATGGTTGTAGCAATTGAGGATTCTGATGAAAGAACGGAGGAGAGTCAAATTACTTTGGAGAAAACATACAGTAGTGCTGTGCAATCGACAGCTACTGCGCAAGAAGTCTTAACTAATGACAGACAAATACAAAAACAAAAAGTGGACAGGTGTAAGCAGAAAAATAAAAATAAAGAGGGGCGAGAAAATCAAACTACTCGTATATTTATGGAAACAGAGTGGGAAACTTGTTCTATGGAAGATGATATAATTGAAAACAGTCAGGAAAATAGACTATCGGAAAAAGAAGAAGCTGAAAAGAAGAAGAAAAGAAAGTTCAGATTTGTAGAAATATTTTTAAAAATTAAAGAAATAATTTGTTCAGAGAAAGTAGTTGAAGAAATAATAATGTCGGTGTTGAAAGTAATATATGAGGAATGCAAGGTATTTGTTAAGGATTTTTTAGTTGGAGGAAATTTATGTCAATGGCTGTTAAAATCTTTAAATGGATAAGTATCGCAAAGACGCTTTGATTAATATACTACAATGGAATAGTCAAAGTTTAAAGCCAAAATCACCTAGTTTAGACGCGTTACTTGGGCAGGAAAAAATACATATTGTTATTGTTAGTGAAACTTGGCTTAATCCAGACGTTTGTTTGAATATGAGAGGTTACAATATATTATTATATAGAAAATACAGTGTACGGTGCGTACACTTGCAGAGTTGTTGTTGAGATGAAGTGCGTAGAGAAAAGATCACTTGGTTCACACTAGATTTATTACGTATAAAATACAAGTAGAACTGTTGACGATTCCTTTCTCTAATGTTAGTCACCGCGTTGCAGTAATTGCACTCACCCATTAAATGTAATGAGTGTGGTTTTATAGTATCCGAAATGACGCACGTTTGGTGCAGGGCACCACGTCAGCAAAACGTGTACAGTGTAAGACTGTACAGACAGAGACGATTCTTACGGTGGTGTCGCGATAATTATCCATAAATCTATACAGGCGCAAGTAAGTAGTACGCAAGTATTAGTATAAGTAATGTAGGTATAGAGTTTATATGTATGAAAATACTTAATTGTAAGAGTTTGGAATATGTTGTATCTATTTATTGCCCTTCTTCAGTGCGTACAACATCATCAGATTGGGTCAATATTTTCTCGTTAGTGCCTAAAAAATCGTTAGTTGCAGGTGACTTTAACGCTCACCATACGAACTGGACTTATAAAACCGATCAGCGTGGAACTCAAATACTGGATTCATCTTTGGAACACGGCTTTGTGACATTAAATAATGGAGAGGCAACCCGGGTCAAGTTAGTTAATGGAAATATACAAAGATCATCACCGGACATCACATTAACATCATCTGACATAGCTATTAAATTTAATTGGGCTGTAATGAACGAAAATGTGGGTAGTCATCACCTCATAATGAAGATTTCCATGAATTTCCATGAACACATCGAGTATAATAAAAGACGAAACTTCAAAAAAGCAAAGTGAGAGGCCTATCGTCATGAGCTTATAGAGTCGTTCTCTGGGGAAGTTAACGTGAGCAATAATATTCAGGCATTATATGACTATTTCTTAGAACAAATTGATATGGCAGCGAATAAGCACATACCTATGATTAAAATGTGTACTAGTCCCTTAAGGATTTTAAGCCAAAAGAGTATTGGGATCCATCATTATCTAGAGCAGTGGCTGAACGTAGATTAGCTTTAGCCAAATTCAGAAGAAATCCTACTCCGGACAATCTTACAAGATTACAAGAGAAAGGGGCACATGCACATAATTTGATAATGAAAGCCATAGATAGCGGCTGGAAAAAAAATTGTAGTAGCATAGATGAAACTTCTTCAGTTTCTGATATGTGGCGAAAGATGAGATGGCTTAAAGGTTATCGTCAACCTAAATTTTGTGTGTCGGAGGAAAAACTAAAAGGTTTATTATATTCACTCACACCGGATCCCGTGATAAATTTACCGACAATATTCAAATCACAGAACGTTTTAATAGAATCAACATTTACAATGGAAGAATTAGAGAATAGTTTAAAAAAAAAAAAAAAAAAAAAAAAAAAAAAACCCGACTGCGTAGAAAATAACTAATAACTTTAAATTAAAAAAAAAAACTGAAAAGAATAAAACAAGTTCAGGAGACAGGACATATTGACTGCAATAGTCGGGACCCATATTGGATGTAATTTCTAGATTATTTAATGGGTCCCGACTGTTGCAGTCAATATGTCCTGTCTCCTGAACTTGTTTTATTCTTTTCAGTTTTTTTTTTTTTAATTTAAAGTTATTAGTTATTTTCTACGCAGTCGGGTTTTTTATTTTTTTTTAATTTTTTTTTTTATTTTACACTTTTTAGTTACTTAGATAATATCATACCATGCTAAATTCCTCATGATAGGCCCTTTATGGAGCCGTCCAGGCTACAGAGCGTGCGAAACATTTGAATTTTATTTACTTTTATTATACTAAATACACAATAATTATAATCATCACAATCACCATCACGATCACAATCACCATCACGATCACAATCACCATCACTATCACAATCACAATCACCATCACTATCACAATCACAATCACTACCACAATCACCATCAACATCACAATGACCATCACTGTCACATTCACCATCACAATCACCATAATTATCACTGTCACTAACACAATCACTATCATAATCACAATCACTATCACAATCACTATCACAGTCACTATCACAATTACTATCACAATCACTATCACTATCACAATCACAATCACTATCACAATCACCATCATCGTTATCACAATCACCATCATCGTTATCACAATCATCATCATCGCTATCACAATCATCATCATCGTTATCACAATCACCAACAGCGTTATCACAATAATCATTATCACAATCATCATCACCATTATCACAATCATCATCATCGTTATCACAACCATCATAATAAATCAACAATAACCCTGTATAGAAGTCGAATCCGCCATCTTCTGGATCTCAAAATAAATGCCATATTCGTAATCAGCACCCCTGATAATCTCGAAATCGACACACATATTGATTTTTAAACATTTCAACCCCATCGCACCCCAACGTTACAGGGGATGATGGTATTTCAGGTCCGCCACATTAAATCTTAAAATAGTTGTTTTTGTAATACACCCGACCCCATACACCATACAAACAACCATGTTGATTTTCAGACTTTGTCGCCCCATTTCCCCTCTTAGGGGTTGAATTCTGAGAAAACTTGAAACCCGTTTCTACTCATTTGTCAATAGGAGGCTTAGGAGCACTCCTGTGAAGTTTCGAATAAAAAAATAGTCTAACTAATCTTGTTTCCTCATACAACTTTGGAGCCCCGTTTATCCCCCTTAAGGTGTGAATTTACAAAAATCCTTTCTTAGTGCACCCTTAGACCACATAAGGAACCTACTAATCAGTAGACCCAGCGGTTTGGGCTGTGCGTTGATATATCACCCAGTCAGTCGGTCAGTTTACCATTTTATAATTATATAGATTTATCATTTCGAATTACATTCAAACATATAAGTTGCATATATTTTTGTAATCACCTTTTAAAACGCTTCATTTTGATACCCCACTCGATGGTATTAGAAGGAAAAAAAATCGTGCTCCACAATATGGCACCCCAAATACACGATTTTTAATTGTTTTTTAATTATAATGTAGCCAGTGACACTCGTGCCATCAAGACAAATCTAACGACATTTATTCTATCCAAATCCCTCCATCTGTTGAGGAGTTACGAGGGAACAAAGAAACGGACATACATACATACATACATACAGGGCAAACACATAACCCTCCTTTTGGGCTTCGCCGCAGTCGGGTAAAAAGAAGGACACTGCTCCGGGTAATGATGGAATAACGTACTCTATGATTCATAATCTTCCGTGTGAGGCCAAGGAGTTTCTTCTCCGGTTATATAATGACATATACAGAACTGGAGATATCCCAAAACAATGGCGTGAGATATCAGTAATTGCTATTCCTAAAGCTGGGAACGACACGAATACGGAGACTAAACTTAGGCCAATATCTCTTATATCTTTTGTTTGTAAGACATTCCATAATATGATCGGAAAAAGAATAGAATGGTTTATTGAGAAACATTCAATTTTGTCACCTAACACGGTTGGTTTTAGGAGAGCTCAATCATGTTTAGATTGCATTTCAAGACTGTCTACTTATGTTCAATTGGGTTTCACTAGAAATGACCCTACGTTGGCTTGCTTTCTGGACATTACAAATGCTTATAACAATGTCTTAGTGGAAAAGGTTGTTCAGACATTGGATGATTTGGGAATTGGCTCAAGAGTTTGTAGTTATTTAAATTCGTTTCTATTGGAGCGATACTTGATGATAAAAAGTAGTAGTGATGGACGAACTGTTGATGTTAGACGAGCAAGCAGGGGTTTGGCACAGGGCGACCCAATATCACCGATGCTTTTTAATATTATTACATCAGCAATTTGCCAGCAGATTGAGACTGTTATTGTTTCGCAGTACGCGGATGATTTCGTATTTTACCTCAGCCATAAAGATTTAAACCATGCGGAATCGGAAATGCAATGCTGGATGATATGGGTCTAGAAATGTCACCAGACAAATCAAAGATGTGTCTTTTTAGTAGAGGCAGAAGAAGACGACAATTGCAACTTGTAATTAACAACTTACCAATTTCCTCAGTAGATTGTGTAAAACACTTAGGTATCTGGTTAGATAGGTCACTTCTATGGAAAAGGCATATTAATGAGATACGAGAAAAGACGGCAAAGTTTTTAAATTTATTTAAAGTTTTAGCGGGGCCGACTTGGGGAATCCATCCGAAGCATTTGAGATCTTTGTATATTTAATTGGTACGCAGTAGGATTGACTTTGGTTGTTTTCTGTATGATAATAGTGCAAAGAGTCATATAAGTAAACTGGACATAATTCAGAATCAGTATTTGAGGAGTATAGGTGGTTTTATAAAAAGCTCTCCTATACACGTAATGGAAGCTGAAATGTGCATTCCTCCTCTGTACGTTAGGAGATTATACTTAGGTTACAAGTTCTGTATAAAAAGTATGTCATGTTCGAACAATGTAACTATCAAATTAATAGATGACTTGAATGATCTCTCAGTCGCAAGATACTGGAACAATAAGAAAAAACCATTGCTTGTGACCATATACAATGAGTGTAAACTCCGTAATATACATTGTTCAAGTATTTTAGAAATGTACTCACTAGAAAAATGGGTGACAGGTATAAACGTACGGGATAAAATTAGTTATAAGTTAGACTGTGTCAAAGTGGCAAAACGCAGCCATGAGGTAACATCACTCAAATGTAATGTTATCAAAGAACTTAGTGAAAAATACCCGGGGTGGAAAATGTACTTTACTGATGGGTCTAAGAGCAAAAGTGGATGCGGTGCCGCTTATTATAGTTTGAGTGATGGAACTTCGGCCTTGTTTAAATCTATTGATGCAAACGTATCTGTAATGACAATGGAGCTCGTAGCAATCTCAAAAACTCTAGAGAACATAATTTGTTGGGAAAATGCGAACCATTCTGTGAATCAAAACATAGTCATATGCACGGATAGCAAAAGTGGTTTAATGCATTTAGCTCGATGCGCCTCTGGTTGCAGAGGTACACCGATAGCTTATGTAATTCTTAAACAATTTTATGAACTTATTGACATTAATTTGAGATTGCAATGGGTTCCATCTCATATTGGTATACATGGAAACGAGAAGGCTGACGTGCTTGCTAAAAAAGCTATTTTAGAAGGATTGGAAATTGACATCGCTCCGTTCTACACAGAAATACTTGGCTATTACAAAAACATATGCTACAATCATTTTAAGGAGTATTTTGACAAGAAGTCTAAAGAAAAAGGCATATGGTATAAGACTATGCAAAGTGAGCCTCCTCGAATCCCTTGGTTTGCTGAAAGTCATACAAAGAGGTCGCATGTTGTTATGGCACATAGATTGCGTTCTGGTCATTTTCCATCCAGGAAATTTGGATACCTAATGAAAAAAGTCGATTCCCCTAATTGCCAAGTGTGTTATAAAAGATGTCCAACATTTGCTGGTGGAATCTGAAAAGAACAGGAGAGAGAGGGAGATAGTGATGTGGGAGTTAAAGGTTAATATGAATGATGAATATTATCTACACCTAATTCGGGAGAAGCGAAGATGATTTATGAAATGGTTGCTGCATCGTTATCTCCCTCGCTTACGAAATAACTTTTGTATTAATAATATTATAATTACGTGTAATAATTAGTTAGATTAGGATATGATGAGGCTGACGTACCTTTGTAAGGTAAAAGCCTCTAAATAAATAAAGATTAAAAAAAAAAAATGCTGATCATAAAAATTCCGATGATAATAATGACACTGATTCAATTCCAAATGACGAAGTGTTTTTATTAAGGAATCTGTGAACCTGTTGAATTTTCAAGACAAACGAAGTGTTGGGTTTTGTTTCCAAGAGATTGATAGTATAATTTATGACAAATCCAAAGGAATACAGGATCAATTCAACGTAGGAGCTGACATACATTATATTAAAATATTTTCTAATGACATCGATAAAATGCAGCTCATAGATACGGTAACTGTTGACAATAAGAAATAATATCATGACAAACAATGACACCAGCTTTACCGTAACGGTGTTTGGGTATATGAAGTTATCCTTAATACAACAGACATTTGGGACAGAAAAAAAGGTTTTGCATGAGGTTTACAAGGAAAAGCATCGACTGAACATCTTTGTCAATAAAGTTATCCGACGGAACTGCCACACGATGGACTGGTCTTTTATTTAAACGTATTGTTTTTCTTACAGACGTCATATCTTTAGGGTAGGGAACACAAATGACATTGATAAATTGAAATCCGTTTCACCTATTCGATAAATGTAATCTTGTAATATTAATGAAATACCCTTCCTAAAATTAGTCTGTATTCTCTAGTCCGTACATATAAAATTTTAAGTCCTGACTGACTGACTGATATATCAACGCACAACCATGAAATTTGGAGAGTTTGTTCCTTGCGAAGAACTAAGAAAGGGTTTCTCGAAATTCTAGGGCCGCCTCCACGAGCGAGAGAATCGCGGTGATTTGACGTATTTCAATACGAAAACTGTCCAAAAGAGAGTGTATAGAAAAACGTGGCAAGGACGATAATATCGCTGCGATTTTCTCGCTCGTGGAGGCGGCCCCTAAGAGGGAGAAAGTTTTCGATGTTATTTCTGAGGAGAGTCTGTATTTCATGCATATTTTGAACATTTTTAATGTTATTTTTAAACAATGTTTTTTTGAATTTGTCTGGGACCTCAGATCCGTTCTTCTGCAATGATAGTCAACAATAGATAATTAAGTTCATTTATTTATCGTCCTTACGTTGACGTCGACGTTGAGATTAAGCAAAATTTATAAAAAAGCGAACTGCAAGATAACGAGTAAGTAGCTACTAAATAAATAATTGTTAATGGAAAAGTAGCATCAACGTAGAGCATTCTGCAGGCATTCATCTTCTCAAATGTCGCTCGATGTAGTCGTTTAATATTCTTGCACATTTGTTTTTCAGCATCTGCAACATAATTACATTTAAAGCAACCTATTTTAATGCGAAAATGAAAGCTCTTTGATAAAACTATTACGTGCCAATGATTTTCATAACAAAATTAAGTTCATTACTTTGGATAGATGTCTAGACACCTATCTACACAAAAAAATAACTTGCCTCAAACCTGACGTGAGTATATTTTTTTTATTTGAGCAAATAAATGACTTCTACCCGTCATCATATTGCTAGCCAGTTTATATTCTACTTTAACATGAACTACTCTTACTTGATCATGAATATTTGTTGTATACTACAACCAACTAAAAAACCCGGCCACTGAAGACTTCCTTTTGGCTTCGTCATAGTCGCGTAAAAATATGAAAATGAGAGTGTCAAAATAAATCTTATGAAACACACATTTTTTCCAAAAAAACATCGTAAAAATTACCTGAACAATCCGTTTTCAGTATAAACGTGCATGAGGTTTGAACGTTATTCAATGATAAGTAGAATTTTTCAAAATATACGCTCTAAATAAATTGAAATATCAAAGATCCTAGCAGACACATATACAAAGTAATGATATAAGACCGTGCTGCAAACTGCAACAAAGATTGGTTTAACGCACACAAATGCCAACAACGCGTTCCATAAATAACACATTAATTATAAGTTTTTAATTCATCATCATCATTTCAGCCGAAAGAAATCCACTGCTGGACATAGGCCTCCCCCAAGTGTCGCCACATTGACTGGTCCCGTGCGACTCGCATCCAGCGGATTACCGCAACCTTCACCAGTCCACCTAGTGGGAGGCCTTCCAACGCAACGTCTTCCGGTTCGCGGTCGCCACTCCAGAACCTTTCGGCCCCATAGGCCATCCGTTCTGCGAGCAATGTACCCTGCCCACTGCCACTTAAGTTTGGCAATTCTTCGGGCTACGTCGGTAACCTTGGGTCTCTTGCGGATGTCTTCATTTCTGATTCGATCGCGCAAGGAAACTCCGAGCATAGCCCTCTCCATTGCCCTTTGGGTGACTTTAAGCCTTCTGATGAGGCCAGTTTTAAATTACAAATAATATATTATTACTAAAAAACCAATAGGTACTCACAATGATTTTAAATGCATGAAAAAATGCAGCTAGTTTAAATAATGCAATTGCCGCTTGTAGCCTGACTAAGGCATGACAAAAAAGCTCAATGCTTTGAAACACGATCTAAAATAAGTTTAACATAATATAGTTTTCCATTTGGCCGTAAATTTTTAGCTAACGACCTCTGATGTAATCAGTCATACCATGTACTGGAAATAATTCTTGTATATCTGATGACATTCCAAAATATTAACGTAAGCTTGAAACATTCTTTTGCAGTAAATTTCGTTTTCGCTACGATCAATCTGTTGCAAATGTTGAGTTTGAATGTTCCATAAATCAACTTTGTTACTTAGTAGCTTTATAAATCTGATAGAGCAAATATAGTTTAAATCAAAACAAAGGAGAAAACCCCAATACAAAAACTGGGTGAAAGAAAGGTCAAAACCAACCAAACAAGTAATGGTACCGACAATGAATTTTCCAAAGATAACAATGACACAAATCCAATTCCAAATAATAAAGCGCTTGAAAAGATTATTTTCGTTTAGAAACCTGTGAACGTTTTGAATTTTCAAGAGAAATGATATATTTGTTTTCGTTTCCAAGACATTGGTTTTATAATTTATGACAAATCCGACTGAGTACAGGAATAAATTGACGTAGGAAATAATGTACGCCATATTGAAATAATTTCTTATATCTTCATTGAAATGCAGCTCATAGATACGATAACTGTATGAAATAATGGATATTATAATGACACAAAATGACACCAACTTCAAAGCAATACTGTTTGGGTGTATAAAGTTATCTGTAATACGATATTTAGGACATAATAAAATATTTTGCATAAGGTTAAAAGGTAAAATCATTGACTGAACATCTTTGTCAATAAAGTTATCCAACAGAACTGGTGCACGAAGACATGGTCCTTTGTTCAAAAGTTTATTTCCTTTTATTATAGACGTCATTTTACTTCGGTTATGAGAACACAATTGTAATGAAATTCCTTTTACCACTTAGATAACTAATATCTTGTTCAAATAAGATGTTTAATATTCAAGTGTTTAGAATAGTCCATTTAGAATATTACATGTACTCATGTACTAATATAATATTCATAATAACACTACTATGAAATAGATAATGACAGATCAGACATCACCTGTCAGTCATAACTTTAGACGGGTTATTGTCACCACAAAGTAAATTTGCCACGAAAAAAAGTATGTGTAAACTCGCCACAATACTAATTTCATGAAGATAAATCCACCATTTTGTTTATTTCTGTACAGACAGCAAAATAATCAAACAATAAGTAGAATAAAACGTTATTTCTTTATTTTTCATAATCACAGAAATTCAAATATCTTGTCTTTTTATATCTAGAGATTAAACAATAATAGTTTAGAATCATCGATATTCATCAAAATCGAAATAATTTAGACCTCTAATACATTGCGCTTGGTTAAATTATTTAAAAAAAAACGGTTAACTGCGAGCCGAACTCTCGCATGAAGGGTTTCGTACTATCTTTGTAGGGGAGTCCCCTATAATTTTAATGTTATTTTTACTATTCGTTGTTATCACCCATCAATATGGTTGAGATGAATGGCGCCGGTACATGCGTCATGTTTGTGAACGGGCGCTGACAGTTGGGACTGGTCATCTCTTAGCTGCCAAGGTTCATTTTAAATACTTTATTCATAAATTGTTGATCTAATCTTTTACTCTGGACGCTCTTAGTGTGTGCACGTCTTTCTACATCGTTCTCACATATATGTATAATCTCAAAATTAATGATGTAACCAAGATTTTGTAACAATATTTTGATTTTAAAAGAGTGTTCATGGAGTTTCTTGCCCGTTCTTCTCCATAGAGATCTATGCTAGGGAATGGGCAACTACAGTAATTTCTCAAGTTATTATGCCTTGTGACTTGGACTGTAGCTTTGATTTTCTTTTTTGTATTTTTAACATTAAAAGTGCCGTAATGTTTTAATTGAAATAAATGCTTTGAGTTTGAGTTTATAGCAGTTACAGAAATGCACATTCTGTGAAAGTTTCAACTCTACTTTTCTTTCTTGAGTGGCTAATGCCTGAACTGGTCAGAGTTTGTATGCCACCCATGGCCTCTGACTTGGTTTAACATGCCGTCGCGAAATATCTCTCAGGCATGCTGGTTTCCTCACGATGTTTTTCTTCACCGAGGCAAGTCAATCCAAGCCTGTCCGATGGTACCATATTTTTA
Organism: Xestia xanthographa; assembly: GCA_905147715.2. Taxonomy (NCBI): domain Eukaryota; kingdom Metazoa; phylum Arthropoda; class Insecta; order Lepidoptera; family Noctuidae; genus Xestia; species Xestia xanthographa. The sequence goes on from LR990644.1 coordinate 8,209,412, forward strand.
ATAATACATTGATTACCTACGAAAAAGTAGGTACTAGGCTATCATTCAACGATTAGGTTACATTTGTGCATTCGTTTTTACAGATACATATACAGTATTTTTTTTTATAATTGCCCTTTAATTTATACCTGACTATTCTGAAAATAAACAACCAAAACAAACTCAACAGTCCAGACATAATCTTGGGCAAGTCACTAGGCAGATTTGTGTCTGAGATGGTCTTTTGAAGAAAGAATCACGCAGATTTGATTCTTGAGATGGTCTTTGAAGAAAGAATCACGCAGATTGACGACTCATTACCAAAAGAGGGTCTTATTTTTATGATCAAACGTAAAAATTAAACAACCTTCGAATTAGTATTTTAATTATCTCAATGTAAGTAAGACAAAATCATTAAGCTATAATGTTAAGTTTAGCGTCAGAAATGAAGTTATCCATTAGCTTCATTTCTGACGCTAAACTTAACATTAGTTACATCATTATCTGCCCAGCCTTTTCCCAACTATGTTGGCGTTGGCTTCCAGTTTAACCGGATGCAGCTGAACACCATTTTTTTGCATGGAGCGACTGCCTATCTGACCTCCACAACCCAGTTAGTACTGGGTAAAAAGATACCCCTTCGTAAGACTGGTTGTCTGACTTTTTGGACCACTGAATACCTGTAACGACTGTCAAAGATCTACAAATGACAGCCGTGACCAACTGCTTAACGTGCTTTCCGAGGCACGGAGGAAACTCGGTATGTAATGGGTGGTCACAAATCCACCGACCAACCGATCATTTGTTCTTTTTGTGGAACGTAGAGCTTCGTATTTTTTTACTATGTCATAAAATGGTCCGTGAATTTTAAATGATCGTGGAATATTGTTTTTAGCATGGGTGATTTTGACTAGAAGATTTTCGATATTTTTTGTTATGTTACTAATTTCCTGACGGTCCTGAAGGTCTACATGCACCATTTATTCCGAGTATTAACGCAACCTGGAAAAAATTACAATACTGCTAGGTAGATAGGTAGGTCGTTTAGTGTACGTAGGGTAGGCGTAATAGATTCAATTATTACTGACCTTTGTTGCCAAATTAATACTGAATATCCGGAACTTATTTAAAAAAAAAATTAACGTCATTTGGTAAGAATTATGAATCAAAAAAAGCCTTTGATTTTTGTCCACTATAACTGACTGAGCGTCTTTTTAGAAACGCGGTCAGGTTGCAATATGATTTTATTTGTGAACACCGTGTTTTTGCAGAACCGTGCTTTTTTACATGGAATGTATACTTCACAGCGTTTTAGGCTTATAATTTTATGGCCAATTCATTGAAGTATGCTAAAAATACTTGCCCCAAAAATGACAAAGCATTTTTATTGATTTTCCATTGAAGAATATTTTGCAAAGTTGGCATATACCGGATGACTTTTTCATCACTTTCCAAAAAAAATGGGTATATTATGTGAACGGAATAGAAGCTTATGGCATACCTAGCTTTTTTTTCTTTTTTCCATCGCTTAGAAAAAAATTGATCTATCATCAAAAAACGCTACAAATTTCAAGTATACTTTTCATATTAGAACAAAGGAACAGAAATTTTGAAAAAAATATGGAATTTCAAATCATATGTATGCAATACGAATATGATTTGAATTTCGTTTTTTTTTTTTTTCCCAAAAAAAAAACTATCTATGCCGTTAGAGAGAAAACTGGAAGTCATGAAGCCTTTACCCAGCAGTGGGATGACGCAGGCTAACAGTATCAGTATATCTATGCCATTTGCTTCTACTCCGTTCACCTAGTAAACCCATTTATTTTGGAAAGTGATTTTAAAGTCATCTTGTGTTTTAGCTCAGATTTAGATGGCAAGAGGATATTGCAAGCATTTTGTGCCTCAATCACAATATCTGGTGGCGTAGCATCTAAAGAATTCTCTTGAAAACACAAATTAATAAGACTTCATTTGCTCTTTTTCCTTGCGCTTTACCTTCTCAGGTTATAGGAGAAGCAAAGAAAAACCCACGAGTGTGTAATACATTGCATTTTGAACCTAATAAAAGTGCTATAAGAGCCAGTTTCGGGGAAGTGTCATCATCATCTTGCCCCTATTTGGGGTTGGCGCAACACGTTTTATTCTTCCAATATCCCTGTCAGACGTCATGACATCATTCACTCCTTTCTCTTTTCCGAGGCAGTGTACTGAAAATTAATTAAATTTATTAGTATTTTTATCTATTACAGGTGTTGCTGTTGTTCGCATCTGTAGGCGTTATCAATCTTTGTTGCAGTTCGTGGCATGCTGTTCCATCATTGGCTTGTGCAGCTGCGTGGGAAGATCTTTGATAAATGAGATTATTTTGAGCGTGTTTTGTGACAATTTTTACTTATCAATGAATAACGTTCTAATCTCATGCACATCTATTTCGAAATCAGACTGTTCAAGTAATTTTAACGATTGTTTTTTGATGTTTCGTATGTAATATTTTGCTTCTAGTGTTTTTATAGTTTTAAGTGAAAATAGCGTCTATTCCAAGTCGTCACCACCAGCTTCGTCACCATTAGCGACGAACGGGAAAGTAATTTCCCATTTGTTGCCATCGCTATAGTATCATGAAACGACTTCTTCTAAGCAACTCTAGGTTTGGTGCTCCAAGCTATCTGAAATTGTCTTGTGTAAATATCACCCAGGAAAAGTACTCGGCTAGCATAGGTTCAAGGTGGTATGTATTTTAATAATTTTGAGAAGGTGGGAAGGTGGAAGGTGGTTGTATACTATGATTGAATAAAAATACTTTGATTAATGTTAGCCTAGTATTTTTTCAAGGTAACCCTCCTACCTCCACTTGCCTTTTATTTCTACTTTCAATATTGTCAATGGATGAGTGTACCAAAACTACCAGTTTATTCTGTAATTGTTATTTCAACCTCGTTGTAATTGCTAACTAGACTTACTGCTCATTAGACGTTTCGTGCTGTTGGACATTTAGCTACTTAGACCCTCTGATCAGGATAGGGTTATTGTTTTGTTCCGACTCTTTGATAATTTTATTCCCAAAAACCGGGAGATAGTCTAGTCTATCCACGATTTATAAGGAATTCTCAAAGGCTCCATGTAATTCGCTTCTTATCTCTATCATATTTTTTTTCCTAATGTATATTGGTCGTTTATTAGTATCGTTGATTTGTTTATCAAATGTGTTCACTGCTTAAATTAAAAATGTGATTACTTAAGTTATTACATGGTACCAATAAATTGATTCGAAGGTTTTAATCAGCCCTAGTTACAATCTCAACCCTTACATTTTGGAATACAAAATGGATTTTAGAACTCAACGTGTGAATCAATTTACGTATGTTGACGAAGATGTGCAGGAGATGTTTCTGCCTTTGAACCTGATACAGTCTCTGATACTTAATCCGAAGTATCAACTCCGAAATAATTTCGTGAATCCGAATGGTCTTTTAAATAACCTTAAGTCATTTTGTGGGCTACTTACGTTTTTGTCATTGAGTTTATATCGAATCAGTGCGATGTTTGACGAGAATATGCAACGATACCAGACCGTCAATTTCCTCTACTTCGCAAGTGTCTTTGACGCGCTCTTTTACGTTTTTGGCTTCGTCATGAACTTTATCCTCCACTTGGTACATTCAAAGGATAATGTCCAATTCATTTTGACGTTTCAAAAAATTCAAAACTATATTCAACATTTTGTTAGTACCAAGTGTGTTATTGTTAGAAATTGGTCGTATGTCATTTTCCTATTCATATTCTATGTCTCAATATGTAGCTATGTGTACGTGGTTTACTTGCATCCTCCATGGTACGTTATTTGTCACTTGCTAATGCTAGTTTCGATCGACTGTAATGCAGTTTATGCTATTTCCGTAATAAAGTTACTGATGGAAACAGCTAAACAATGGAATCAAAAAGTGTTTCTGTCATTGAGCAATGGCAGCCGTGTAAAGTGTTACAACAAAATGGGTTCCGCTTACGAGCAAATATTGGAATGCTACAACCTTTACAAAAAACTATTTCAAATACCCGTAAGTAGAAATTGTAATTATAATAGATTCTTCTGTCCCACGGTAAGACTTCTAAGGTCTTCCTGCTGTTGCTCCAGTATTCCCTTTCTTTTACTATTTATGTGTCAATTTTGAAGAAAAGAATAAAGTTCGTTCCGCCATTTCCTTAGACATTCTCATTTTCGTTTTTTTTGTGCTTTGCTGTGCTGTCTTACTATTGGGCAAAGGCCTCCTCCAATTATTTCCATGTGCTCTTTTCCCGTACCTCCTCGGACCAACCCTCGCGGTACGAGTCCAAATCGTCTTGCCACTTCTTTCTGGGTCGGCCTCGGTGACACCATCCATCTTCCGGCAACCATTGTGTGGAAACTTTTACCCGGTGGTCATCGTGCATGCGGCTACTACGTAACTGACTACGTAACCAGCCTAATCCCATTTTAGCCAGGGGCAGGGGCAGCCTTCTTGCCCACGTCCACTCCTTGCTCCCGTTTTGGAACGCAGCGTGGTGTTTCGAGCCCTGTTTTGTCTTTGACACCCAGAATGCTGCGTTCCATTGCTCTTTCGCAAACTCTAAGGCGGAACTTCTGAGACTCGGTGAGTGACCAGGTCTAGACAAAGTAGGTTAGGACGAGCAGGATGTCGATGAGTATGCGCTTCAGGGAGATCGAAAGATCATCCTTTTTTTTCGGATGGGAAATCATCAAATGACTCCTCCCGCTCTGGGCGGAGCAGGAGGGAGGGAGTGTCAGACTTTTACTGACTAAAACCCATCCATGTTCCTTCATCGCCATTTGTGTTCCGGGGCCACGGTATCTCTTTCAAATCGGAAGATCACCCTCCATTAACGTATCATCATGGACCAGTAGCTTTTCCAGGCATTTTCGACTCGGCGATCGATTTCTCTTTCTTGCCTATTTTCGAAAGATACTAACCGGCTGAACAACGAACGAACGACGACGAAGTAAGTCGTGGGTTCGAACCCAGGCAGGCGCATTACTTTCTGTAATTTATTTCATCACCGCTGCTTTCAAAACGGTGAAGGAAAACATCGTGAGGAAACCGGGCATGTCCTAGAACCAAAAAATTCGATGGCATGTGACATCTACCAATCCGCACTGGGCCCGCGTGGTGGATTATAGCCCATTCCCTCTCATATAGAGGCCTGTGTCTCAGCAGTGGGAACATTAATAGGCTGATGATGATGATGATGACTAACCGGCCCAAGTAGATTATACTCATCGACATAATGTATTTCCTGCCCATCTACCTCGACCCTACGCTTAGTGCTGTTGGTCATGAGCTAGGTCTTAGAAAGATTCATTACAAGTCCATCCCTGAAGCTAGCCGTGCTCAGTTCTTGAAACATGGTCTGTAGTTCCAATGCTGTGGGCAAACATGACTATATCGTCAGCAAATCGAAGGTTTGTTAACCTTTTACTCAGTAAAAAACTAATCCAATAAAGATCGATTTATTGCACGAGCATTTGCGCACGCGGCTAAAAAGGGCACGTCGTTGGTTGTCCATGAGGTTGCTAGCGATCTAAATATCTCCTCAAGAGAGCTTCTAAATTGCTTCGGAGAGAGCGGGTCATCCTGTTTAATACTAAACGAAGGTTCTGCAGTATTTAGCTAGCTAGTACATCATTTAAAATTTATATGTGGCCGGCCACTTATATATTTTTCATCGGTAATTTATAAAAAAAAGCTGCGCCATACATTTTGACCTTGTAGGTATTGCATATTGCAAACAGCTTGTTTTTTTGGCTCAAAATGATATTCTGAATACATGGTAACCGTTTTTGCGTCGGTGTCCATTAAACTCTGTATTTTAAGAGGTCTATAAAGGGTGTAGAAAGTTTCTTGTTCTCCCCGTTATTGGGATCATTTTTTTGTTGTAGACCGTACCTGGGAACCTTCTAGTTACGGAGATATTGGGGGTCAAAGTTCAAACTTTTTAACACATATTTTTGCTTAAAACACATTTGTATTCACGACCCCCATACATTCAATCTATCCATTAGCGCAATGTTTTATGTGCGTTACATTGAGTCCTACCGAAAAAAAGTCATTTCCCAGGAAAAAAGTCTGCATAGGGTTCCTTAGTTTTTTGTACAGAATGCTTGGTAGACGGCTTCATGAAAAGTCTGTTTACACCCTGAATAGTGCTGTTTCAGTTCCGGATTTTTTAAAGATTTGAATAATTAATTCAGAGTATTTGATGCTATCGAAAGGCATTCGCATAATCCATTTTGTTTTTTTTTTACTATTTGCGTGTCAAATTTAGAAAGGAATCGAGTTCGTCCCGCCATCTCTTTAGACATTGCCATTTTGTACTAAAATGTTTAATTGTTATGATTGTAATTTTCAGGTACTATACCACATAGCAGAGACCTTTTTCCTTGGCTTGATAAAAGTTCAAATATTGATTGAATTTTTACATATGTATTCCAAAAATCCGGAGTGTGTGAGTATACTAAACAAAAATACAGTGTGGAATTTTTGCATGCCACCTGGAGGGAAAGTACTCTAAATATCGGAGATCGCAAATTTTACTCAAAGGAAGCATACCTTTATAAAAAAATATAAAAAAATCTGCATTCAAAGATTTTGAAAATTCGCGTACCACACGCGGGAATCGAACCGGCTGAATTGCAAAATAATAACACCCTGTACTTTTATGGCACCAATCGATAGGGTCAATCATAAAGATCAAATCTTTCAAGCAAATATGATAAATTAAATGAGAGGAAAGCCACGAAATCTTAACTTATAAATTCAACGGGATAAATTCAACTTACGTCAAAGGTCACATTGAGCTTGAATTGGCCTAGCTCAATACGCAGTTTGAAAAGAATAATAAGCCCGCTGATATTAATTATTGACGTGCAGCCTGCCAAATTCTAGTTTTGACTTACAATATTAATCAAGTATAAACTTCAACTAACAAGTAAACCATTAAAGTATTCATATTGGAACGCTGTTCGATTTTGTTGTGCTGTGTATCAATACTGGATTGGTTGAAGACTATAATAGGCTCGTACAAAATGTAGGTGAACTTTTAGGTACACCTCTGACTTAGCTTATGGTGTTGACTTTTTTGGTAACGAAAAGAAGCAAATCTCGTTTTTTTTTGCAGAAATTCGTCGTTCAGGGATTAGTCTACGTGTTTATCGTGAAGAACCTGTCGATACATATCGTCGTCTGCTATTACACGCATGCATTTTACGATGCAATGAATATCTCGCAGGATTTATGCATATTGGTTCTAGCATCAAATCGTACCGGTAAGAATAAAAGTTACAGTTATTTCGTGTTTATTTGATGGGAATAAACATATTAAACATATTATAACAATATATATAGCTAGAATCTGCAAGGTATCCCTCGTTAATTTTATGACCTAGTAGATAGAGAGTGGAAATACTTCTGTTGGTGGCTGAATGGTCCTGAATAATGTATCTTGCTAAATATGTTAGGCTTCCCACTAACATGTTAGGGTCGACTTGATTCAGCACGATTTGGCAAAGCTGGACGTCAGAAATGCCATCCCGCCTGTTCGATGATGGAGTAACGTTAAACATCTAAAAATTTATGGTCAAACCGAAGTGAATGTTATTAAAATCGTTATCTCACTGTGAATAAAAGCTACATATCTATTACCTATTTTTATATTTTTGTATTACCTAGTTTTACTTACTTTAATTTGTTTTAATTTAGTTTAACTTAGTTAAATTTGTCATAATTTAGTTTAACTTAGTTTAATGTCTTAATTTAGTTTAATTTGTTTTAATTTAGTATTTCTTTGATTTAATTTAGTTTATTTTCGTTTAAAAGTCTGTTTATTTCTATCTTTTTGTTTTGTAAGTAACGACAACGTTGTTTGTGCATGCAGAGTTTACCTGTAAGTGATTGTTGGTCTTTATTCTAATTTGTTACTTCTGTTTCATTTGCTTGTATTAGTGTAAACAAATTGTTGGTGAACCAAATAAATAAATAAAATAATAGCAAATTATATGTATTGAGGGGTGGGCCCAGAACTACACATTTTCGTCTAAAGATTTTTTTAAACTATTTTACAGCTGAAGAAAAGACATTATGTAAGAACATCCGTCGGCTACACCGAGCTTCATACAGCAAGATGAGTGCGTGTGGCTTGTTCTACATAGACATCAGTCAACCACTAAGTACCATGGCTCTTCTTACTAACTACACTGTCGTGCTGTTGCAGTTTGCATTGCTGTAATTTAATTTTGGTTTATTTTTGATGCAAAATTGGGTTCACTCGCCTAATGTAAAACGATGATGCGGCCTAGGATGGAGCACGCTTGCATAGAACTAATAAAATTAACATAACAAAACTTGAAATAAAAATAGGTATGTCATTTAGAAAAGAAAGCTTTAAAGAGCGTCGAAAAATTTGTCCACATCGATGTCCCGAAAGACTAGGTGGGAATTCGGAACCCCAAATGTCTTAAACACTAGCAACTAATGACAATTTGCGATGTTTGAGGTTTTCAGCACTGGCAGTAGCCGCCCCAGCACAGTGACTTGTTCTACATAGACAAAATAATAATAATAATAAATAAATATGTCTTATGGCCAAGAGCTTCGATGACCATCTATCGAAGCTCTCTTTAGGCGGTTGGATCAAGGGCCTGATTCAGAAAGCAGTACTCCTCGATACGGCTCGTATTGTGAGGAGATTCCTGTCTCTGCAGCCCTAACCACCGGTGGCTTGGACCCTGCTCCCGACACCAGCGACTAGAATTTTTATATATTTTTAAATGTTTTTATAATATTTTTGAAGAAATATTTAAAATGTAAATAATAAGATGTTAGATGAATAAAGGAGATAATAAATATCACTGGACGTTACACACAGCGCCATCTAGTGCGACACTAAGCAACGAGGCTTGTGTCGTGGACACCAAACTGATAGTTGATATACTACATGGACATCAGTCAACTACTTTTCACTGATTACACTTTCGTGTTATTTGCAGTTTGCTTTTTTGTAATTCGCTTGTAATAAAATGGTGATTGTGGTCGTTTTGCATTAATTGTTTTATTATAATAAAACCTGATTAATATTATGCCGGGGATGAATACTAATGATAATTTTTATCCGTGGTATTAGGCAACTGGGCTTATCCCCGTTGTAAACGTGTCCCTTTTGTGTCTATTGGCCGTTTTTGTTCTGTCTCCAGCTTGATGTGGTTGTGGAGGGAAGTGGAAATTATCTTTTTCCTACTCTCCCGCTAATAATTTTCGATTATTATCCAAGACAGTTAAATTTTTTCTCTGGGACTTCGTCAAGCTTCATTGTCTCAGCGCTTTTCTGGTGGTCACCACTGTAGATTCTGGCTTTAAGGAGTTACAGTGATTTGGGAATAGTGTGGCAGACTTGTCCCCAAAAAAAAGTGGTAATTATGTTTTTCCTATTCCTTCGCTATTATTTTCTGATAAAATTTTGTTGCGAGATCCAAGGCAGATAAATTGTTTATTCGGGACTTTGTCGAGCTTCATTGCCTGGGCGCTTTTCTGGTGGTCGCCACTGTTAATTCTGTCTTTTAGGAGTTACAATGGTTAGGTATTAGTGTGGCGAGCCCGTCTAGTGGTCAAAATTAGTCGTCTCAGGCTAACAGTAAAAGTAGCAGACAAAAATAAAAAAATAAAAAAAAACTTTAAAATCAAATTTAAGCTTATTTCGAATGGTATGATCCTTTCACGTAAGTGAATACAGGGTATGTATATTTTAAAATGAAAAATTATTTTGGTGCAACAATTCTATGAAGACACGTAGGAACTTCACAAATTGGCAGCGGCTTAGGAACAAGACAATATCTTTGGTTGTGGGGCACTTATTGAGAATTGAATAGATGGAGTTACTAAATCTTGCAGTCCGCAATTGATATTGCGTACCACCTATCAAATAATTATTTGTGGTACAGTTGAGCATGAGCATGAACAGTCTACACGCAGTCGCCTTTCAGAAGTAGGTGCGTGTACTCATTGAATATTCTTGCAGACTGTTTTCTGAGATTATGTGAACAATTAAACCTTAAACAAGAAATATGACAACCTAGTCAAGCATCAGTACCTTCTCCAAAGAAATAAACTACCACGTAAAGCAAAGGATTACTAAACAAAGGTAAGAATTTTAGGCCTATGGCCTAGTCAAAGTAACATTCTATCAGCAATGGATGATGGAAAAATAAAATTTGAATTAAATTAAATTGACATAATCTACCCAAAAGTCAAAGTAAAAGTTCTTGCAGAAATACGAAACGCTTTGGAACTTATTGCAACCTGTCAAGACCAATGAGATTTTACCAATAGAGACGTCATACTGATTATAAACAAATAAAAACATGGCGATATTTTACATGAGCGGCTAGCTGGGTGACGGCCAATGTCAGTCTATGACAGCAGCTAGATAGAGTGAAATGGGGAAAAATGGGTACCTATCAGGCAGCATGAAGAAAATAAACAGTAAATATTCAATATAAAAATGTTTATTTACAAATAATAATATTTTATTATGTTTGTTTTTTTTGTTTCACTATCACTAAAGTTGAGAACAAATAGTTGAGTACTTATGTTGTTGGCATCCATTCATCTTCTCGTCTTTGGGTTCTAACTACCTACTTGTACCCATTTTTCTTTAATGAATCCGTCTTTATGAAATCTAAAACAAAATAGAAGTTAATGATGAAAGGCAAATGTTATATTTATCTAATAACAATGATATTATAATAAACAGTTATGTTGTAAGCGCACAATCGTGAAGACTCGAAAACGGCCCAATTGGGCCGTATAACCTTTAGTCTGCAACACGCATGGCGACGAGCGATACGCTGCTACGAATTTAGATAAAAATTGTAAAAATGCCATCGTGCGTGTTCAGAAAGTGTACCAATTATGATACCAAAGTAAATAAAACACAAGGGATCTCATACCACATGTAACTACGCAATATACTTCGATTTATTAAGATTTTTTTTTTTTTTAATTAATATTCTGATATTTGGAGGATAAAAAAGAAAGAAATGGGAAATGCATTTTTGTCGTGAGTACGACAACGACGCGTGAACTCTAGAGTCCAGACATAGAACATCTGTCTCTTTTTTTCTTATTGGTTATAACCAGCTATCCCTTTTGTGTCGTTTTGACTTGAAGTGAAATGTAGAATGGATAAAAAGGTGTGGTGCCGCTGCTGCGCGAAACACTTTTTTCGGTGGTTTTGTAGGTGTATAACATATCTGTCTACTATGGATAATATTGGACACCAGTGGTGAAAAATAATATGTGATATTCGAATAATATATTAGGCCAGGCCAATGATATTATAAGTAAAAAGGTGTAGATACGTTACCTAAACGACATTCTATCTTCAAAAACGGCACACCGCACACATGAATAACTAAAAATATTGCAATAACACACTACATTACAATTAGTCGTCAAAATAGGATGGCATGATTCAAGTATCGCGAGTGAAAAAGAGACAAATATAATTCGCGACAGTGCGTCGTCAAGTGTACTAGAAACGATGTAGAATTAATAAATCAGATATGACATTACCTTACACCGTGATTTATGCCTACAAATGCGATTCACTCAAGAGTTCATGTAGTAAAAGTAATGTAATAAAAATGCATTGAAAGTAGTCAAGTAGTATTGAAAGTCAACTGACTTGTCTGTTTCGTACATATAATTTTACTCTATGATCGGTAATGACGTCTATCTCTATCGCACTTGTTGATAGAGAAATTGTTGTTGCACTCTTTCTTTTCGGACGCCATTATTTTAAAAACGTAATGTTTGTTTTGTGAAAATATTAAGATAAATAGTATACTTACGAATGATATGTGATTCCTTGACTTTTAGAAGTTTTGCTAGTATAATTTGTACAATATCTCATGACACACGACGGCATTTTCGGTAGTTTTGGGTCACTTTCACTTTTAATGCACTGTGTTTACGTGAAGTGCGTCTGTCGACGCCGGCAACGTCACACTGAGGTCAAGGTTTGCCAATTAGCCACATTTTAACGTACCGCTTGCTGAGCGCTTATAACGCATCTACACCTTTTTACTTATAATATCATTGGGCCAGGCCCCATATGGCCATATCACCCCAACATCCTCTAGCGTCGTTCGAACTGACAACACCGCGCGCCATTATCTCGTTTTCTCTATCACTCATAAATGCAACACGCTACTTGTCTCTTTCGTGTAGGTGACAAAGCGGCAACAGCGCGGCAGTCATTTTTGAGTAAAATTAAATTTATGATTTTCCATTTTAAATAGAATAAACAGTACTTACAAATAAAAAGACACATCCTTCTTGATTTTTACAGCCGGCCCAGTATAAGTATTGCACTTTCTGAACACACAACTGCCTTATTTGTTTAATTTCCTATAGCAAACTCCCGTTAAACGTCAGTTCGCGTCGCGACCAGACGCAGGACGTGCGCAGGACAGACTGAAGTCACACAAGCTGGTCAGCTTGTGTTTGCATTGCCACGCTGACGTCGGTAAAACGTATCTACCTCAGTATTATATATAACATCATTGGTCAAGACCCCAAACAGCTGCATAAAAGTTGCAGAGTCGAGATAAGTAGTACAATGTACGAAGTGACAGAAAAATATGTGGAAATCGGTTGTCATGGTATGTGCATGTGATGCGGAGGAATGATGAATATATTGTAAGTTGTAAGTTTTACGTATAAATGTGGATGAGCAGAGTAGGACAAAAAAACGATAGATGGACTCAAACTCAAACTCAAACTCAAAGCATTTATTTCAATTAGACCATTACGGCACTTTTGAAAGTCAAAAACACAAAAAAGAAAATCAAAGCTACAGTCCCAGTCACAAGGCATAATAACTTGAGAAAGTACTGTAGTTGCCCATTCCCTAGCGTAGATCTCTATGGAGAAGAATGGGCAAGAAACTCCATGGACACTCTTTTAAAATCAAAATATTGTTACAAAATCTTGGTTACATCATTAATTTTGAGATTATACATATATGTGAGAACGATGTAGAAAGACGTGCACACTAAGAGCATCCAGAGTGAAAGATTAGATTAAAAATGTATGAATAAAGTAATTAAAATGAACCTTGGCAGCTAAGAGATGACCAGTCCCAACTGACAGCGCCCGTTCACAGACATGACGCATGTACCGGCGCCATTCAACTCAACCATATTGAAGGGAACTAAATGACCCGACACACCCGCCACCATCAGCGAGACATTTAAGTGAGCATGACATTCTCTCAGTCACCAAGGCATATTCAAGTCAATGAAAGATAAATAAATGTAAATGGTGGCTGAACAGTACAAAGTACTCACACATGTGCTATGCAATTATATAATACTAAGAACTGGAATCTATACAATGCAAGTATATTTTTACAATCTTCTGCAGCTTCCACAATACATTAACATGGGAATCAATTCTTCATCTTCTTCTTTACGTGTCGATGGACTCAAAAATAATGCCCGACCAGTACAAACAAATAGTTTGCCCCCCCACCTATGGTTGTGGAGCAGGACCAGCATTTAGCCAAGCATTTTTATCATCAATGTAATCCCCCAACTTATAGTATGCTTGCCTACATAGTGTGCGTTTTATACAAGATTTAAATTTCGTCTCATTCAGTTGAAGAATGTGGGGAGGTATTTTATTGTAACATTTCAAACAGTACCCCATGAAAGATGAATCCACTTTAGCAAGCCTGGAACCTGGCTGAACTAGTTGGTCCCTATTTCTAGTGTTATAGTGGTGTCTGTCCCCTCTCTTACTGAATAAATGCCGATTTTTTCTAACGTACATGATGTTTTCATAGATGAAAACTGACTGAAAGACTGTGTGAAAGATGCATAGAAAGAGGGTGACTCATGAGATCACGGCGAATAGAGAAGTATTATAGAAGAAGACACATGCTGCGCCAACCCCAAATAAATTGGGATGAGGGCAGGAGACGATAGTGGTCTTTTTCTAAAACCTAATAGTTGGCTGAAAGAAGAACTAAGCTTGGAGACGTGTGATGAAAACCTGGAACTAGAACAAGGGCTGATGCAAATCCGTTAGAAGGCTGGTAATAAGATGCTGCACATGGCTGTATGGACTTGTACGTTGTCAGTAGTGTCTACGGAAGAGTCGCTGGAAGTTAACCGAAGCTGCCAGTTGATTTTGTAATTGTTAAATACAAGTAAAATATTGTAAAGATGGTTATTTTGATAACATAATTCCGAAGAGCTTAGGAACGTCCACGTTCCGAGTATAGCTAATGCCCGGTTTCTCGGTTCCCGGTTTCTCTAAACGAAATGATACAATTGGCTATTTATATTTAACCAATCATAGCACTTGATTATTGTGCGTTTTAATTTGACTCATCGATAATTTTCATTTCAGTAACTGGGTTTAGTCGATACTCAAGAAATTCTCAAAGGTTCGTGTATTTCGCTTTTCGTATCTATCATATCAGTTTCTAGTCTCAATCTAGTTTGGTGTTAGTGTTAGTTTTATTTTACTCTGAAATTATTTTAATTGTACCTCAAGTCTCGATTATTACTTATTCATTAAATATTTTCATTGTAACTGTTTAAATGTAATTACTTAAGTCATAACATGGTACTAATAAATTGATACGAATTTTTTATCACTGTTAGTTATATTATAAACTAGTGAACAGCAAACCGTACATTTTGGAATAGCATCATTTAAAATGGATTTTAGAACTCGACGTGTAAATCCATTTTTGTATCGCTACGTTGACAACGATGTGCAGATGATGTTTCTGCCTTTAAACCTGATGCAGTCGCTGACACTAAATCCGAAGTATCAAATCCAAAACAATTTCGTAAATCCGAATGATCTTTCAAATAACCTTAAATCATTTTGTGGGCTACTTACGTTTCTGTCATTGAGTTTAAATAAAATTAGTGCGATGATGTTCGACGAGAATATGCAACGATACCAGACCGTTAAATTCCTTTACTTCGCAACTGTTTTCGATACGCTCTACTACGCTTCTGGCTACGTTATGAACTTTATCCTCCACTTTGTACATTCAAAAGATAACGTTCAATTCATTTTGACGTTTCAAAAAATTCATAGATATATTCAAAATTTGGCCAGTACCAAGTGCGTTATTAGAAGAAATTGGTCGTATGTCATTATCCTCTATAGTATTATGCTATACTTACGCTTCATATTCACCATTCATAATACTATTTATCATGCATTTTATTTGTTTATAATATTTACACTCAGCAAATCGATATACGATTCTTTAACTTGGAAATAGCTGAAATAAAATATTATTATAATTTTCATGTTGTGATATTTACGTCAAGCGTCAAATTGTCAAACTGTCAGTTAGTTTTTTAATTCTCTTTCTGCTCAGTCTATGGTCTAGCTCTATGATTTCTCTTTTTGGTTTGTATACTTTAAATTAGTTTTATCAATATGCTTAGCCAATGTATTTTATAAATTATTACGATTGTTTAATAACTTAATAGGTATTAAATTATTATATTTATAAAAATTTTAACGCACTCATGGATATGTCCTGGCCGACTACACTTGTCAGATGAGATGATGGCCACACTAAGAAAACTAAGATTTGAAAGAAGAAGACTACTTGGGGGAGAAACGAGCTGACGGACGGCTGAAAAGACTACTCTGGAATCTGATTTGAGGAGTATCAGAGAGCAGCTTGGTTTTGGCGGTGAGATTCTTAAACTGCCCAGGGGATCCAACGAAAGTTTCTCCTGGGACTTCTACTCCCGATGTTCGGAGGCTCACTACGTGCCTGTCCGTCTACTGGTCTCGCAGGGCTGTCCTACGTCTGGCCTTGAGTTCTGCACTGTCTTGCTGCTGAGCTGTCCTGGTGAACTCTGAGATCAGATCTGCGCTGCCGCCGTTTCCGTTCCTTCAGAGCTGAACTTCAAGGTTACTCCGGTATCGACCTGCTACCCTGACACCTGATCCCGTTCTTACAGTGTGGTAAACTCATTATTGTCCATCTAAGTGCATAAACTTTAAAACTGAGTGCGTGCTAGGTAGTTTTTTATAACTAGCTGTATTTTTTATCTTTCCCCTCTATTAAAATTTAATTGAACAAGTCTGCTTATCCATTTATTTTAAATAGGAGCAAGTAGATCTGTTACACCTCTTCGTATTCCATTTCACATCATGTGGCTATGTGTACGTGGTTTACATGCATCCGCCATGGTACATTATTTGTCACTTGTTAGTGCTGGTTACTATCGACTGTAATGCAGTTTATGGTATTTGCCTGATTAAGCTACTCACGGAAAAAGCTGAACAATGGAATAAAAAAGTAATACTGCCGTCCCGCCTCCTCCTTAGATACTGCCATTTTGTTTAGGAATGTTTAATTGTTTTGATTGTACTTTCCAGTTACTATTCCACATAGCCGATACCTTTTTACTTGGCTTGATAAAAGTTCAAGTATTGATTGAATTTTTACATCTTTATTCCAAAAATCCGGAGTGTGTAAGTATAATAAACTAAGACATACTGGGTAAATAAATTGTAATGACATGAATTTGATGTGGGTGCCTTAGCATAATGAACCTTACGTCAGAGGTTACATTAAGCTTGAATTGGCCTAGATCAATACGAAGTCTGAAAATAATAATAAACCCACTTATTGACGTGCGGCCTACCATATTCTAGTTCTAACTTATGATTAATCAAGTCTAGACTTTAACTGACAAGTGAATAATTATAGTATTAATATTGGAACGCTGTTCAGTGTTGTTGCTGTGTCATGTATCCATATTGGATTGGGTGACTCGCACTTTTTACATGGGAGTTAAAACATAGCGTTGTTAGTCATCGTTTCTTGTTCGTCGAATAGGCCTTAAGCACTACTGCTGAGGTCATGGATTTGATTCCTAGGTCGAGCAATGTCTCAATAGCAACCCGAAGTATGTATGGTTAGTGGAAATATTCATATATGCTAGCCCCATATTTTACTTAGCGAAATGTGGGAGTATTTAAGGTATACCTTATTCCACGCCTACTCTAACAGGATTAGAAGTGGATATTTTGTATCTATTAGTAATTTTTATTCGTAACGAAAAGAAGCAAATTTTGTTTTTTTTTTGGCAGAAATTCGTCGTTCAGGGAATACTCTACGTGTATATGGTGAAGTGCCTGTTGATTCAAATCGTCGTCTGCTATTACGCCCATGCATTTTACGATGAAATGAAGATCTCGCAAGATTTATGCGTATTGGTTTTATCATCAAATTGTACAGGTAAGAATAAAAATTGCAGTTACTTCGTTTTTATTTCATGGGAATAAAACGTAGCTATTGTAACCCAACACGTCTACAGGGCTTCTCTCATTAATTTTTAATTACCTTGTATAATATTTATTTAACAATTTATGACAGTACACGAAAAAAAAGACAGGAACAGAAAATAGCAATACAAAGGTGATGATTATTTCAAAACAAATCTCTTCCAGCATACCTGCGAAAGGAGATACTAAAAAAAGAGGTATGTCGACTTAAGGTTTTTTAAATTATTTTACAGCTGATGAAGACACTATGTAAGAATATTCGCCGGCTACACCGAACTTCATACTGCAAGATGAGTGTGTGTGGCCTGTTCTACATAGACATCAGTCAACCACTAAGTGCCTTGGCGCTTCTTACTAACTACACTGTTGTGCTGTTGCAGTTTGCATTGCTGTAATTCAATTTTGGTTTATTTTTTATACTAAATTGGCTTGCGTTTGGCCGCATTTGGCCTGGGGTGAAGCACGCTTGCCTAGAAGACAATTAATTACATAATTATCCACAACCAAAACTTAATATAATAACAAAAAAATAAAACCGACTTCAAAAATCACATAACACAAAAAAGTGAAAAATAACTTTAGCTTCAGAAGTCGGTGACCTTTGTTTGATTCATTTAGTTTTTTTTTTGTCACCGACTTCTGAAGCTAAAGTTATTTTTCACTTTTTTGTGTTATGTGATTTTTGAAGTCGGTTTTATTTTTTTGTTAAAAAGTTTTTTTATTTCTCCATTTTTAGTTGTACGTAATATCCTCTACAAATATATTATATGCATTTATTTTACATTGTTAACAATACATGTCATGGTAATAGGCTTATCCCCAATAAATGGAACTTAACATATCTAAACTGTCGAAATTTGGGTGTATTGTACACATCTGCGTACCCCTCAGAGCATACAGGCGTGATGTTACGTCATGATGTTGTATAAACAATAAATATCCAAGCGATGGCAGCAATCACGACCGATTTACCGTCTAGTTTTGAAGAGTTCCATTGTACGTATATATCTCCGAAGATCAGCATCAGATCTTCACCAAATTTAAGTGCAACCATCTCAGAAGTATATTCTTTCAATTAAAAAAATAATTTTGAGAATCGCTCCACAAATGGAGGAGAAATCGGTGAACATACATGAAATTATACCACACGACTGAAGCAAAAATGTTCATAAAATGAAAACTACTGGGCCAAACTATGTTAAATTTTTATGGGACCAAATGGCAACTATTCCGCATCAAACTAAAAAAGAATCACGTCAATCGGATCATAAATCTCGGCGTAATCGGTGTACATACATAAAAAAAAAAAAAAAAAAAAAAATACCCATCGAATTGAGAACCTCCTCCTTTTTGGAAGTCGGTTAAAAATATGTCTTATTTAGAAAATAAGAAATGCATTGAATGGCATCGAAAAATTCGTCAACGTCGCTATCAACATGAATAGTGCCCAGAAAGCTGGCAGCGGTACCACGTTGGATGGCAATGCTAATAAATAAAATAAAATATCTTTATTTCAGACCTATAACAGTCCATACGTTGTTAGTGGTAAGTAACAGATTGTGCTTATGTGCTACGTTAGTGTTATTAGTAGCCTTTAATTCAATTTAACACCTATACTTATTTTGACCCAATGTCTTTAGATGGGGCAGTCCACTCTGCCAACAATCATTTTTAGGATGCTGTTCCGAGTGCTACGCAAGTGTTGCAGTAAGGAAGCCGCTTTTTTACGCATGATGGCGTGAAAACTATCCGTATGAGCTGCAGCAAACATTCCTGATGCACTGCAACGTCGCGGCAACCGCAACAGTATCCTGAAAGCGTTGTTGTATTGTACGCGCAGGACGTTGTAGGCTCGGTTCGTATATGACACCCACAGGCCGCTCGTGTAGAAGGACTGACAGAACGCCTTAAATAAACTAACTTTGACGTATGCCGTGCAGCGAGGCAAACCTATAGGCGAGCATATTGCTCCTCACCGCCAACGCCCTGCGCTCGCGCTCTATGTCGCCATCATCACGTAGGTCACTGGTGACAACATGCCCAAGGTATTTAAAACTATTCACCACATTGAGTCCTACGCCGTTGAGATATACTGGAGGTATACGAGGGGGCTGTTGTTTAGGTGCCGTAAACACCAACACCTCACTCTTTTTTGAGTTGAATTTAAGGCCATGCACCTCCGCATATGTCTCGCATATCGTGAGTAGCTTCCTCAGTCCGCTCATAGACGGACTGAACAACACCATGTCGTCCGCGTAACTTAAGTTATTGACACATATACCGTCTATATGACAGCCGACATGTGTGCTGCTCAGCCGCTCGATAAGTTCATTTACATATAAATTAAATAACAAGGGCGAGCTTAACCCCCCCTGCCTCACACCATATTCCATTTGATACTCATCTGACAGAGTACCGACCCACCTCACCCGATTTTTCTGGTGAGCATACCAGTATCGGAGAAGGGCTGTGTACTCCGCCGGCACACCCTTGCCCCTCAACTTGTCCCACAGCACATTATAGGAGACAAGATCGAAGGCTTTCGACATCAAGGAAACACGCGTATACCAGCGTCCTCCTCGCATTGTAGTACTTGAGGTACGTACTTCAGGCTGAGTATGGCACATAATTATTTGACATTTAGAATAACAAGTGAAAATTGCTTTTAAAACGTTTTGACTTTCTACAACTGCTTTTATCAGAGCGTCTAGACAAAGCGACATTCTAGCAGTGAGTGATAAAGATGATAGAAAAGCAAAAAATACTGATACTAATGATAGCCGAAATACAGGCTTTTGCCTAGTTTGGCTACAGATGTTAAATTCTTTTGCATAGTGAAAAATATAGCCTAAAAGATATTTGTAAAATTCTGTGACATTTTCTTGAATAAACATAATTATATTATTATTATAATTATTATATTGATATCAGCATCCAAAAACAAAACGGTGGATGGACTGTGTGAAGGATGGTATGGCTAAAAAGGAGGTGACTGTTGAGATGACGAGTAATATAGTACGGAAGAAGAAGACCATGATGCACCGACTCCAAATAAATCGGATAAGGGCAGGAAAATAATGATAAGCATCCAAAAAGCTTTCGTTAATACTGTTTAAAATCTTTGTGGAAATATGAAACGCTTTGATAGTGAATGTCCCCATCGAGCTTCTTAAAGCAAGATGAGTGTGTGGCTTGTTCTACATACACATCTGTGAAATATTAAGTGCCTTTGTATTTCTCACCGACTACACTGTCGTTCGTGCTATTGTAGTTTTTTTCTTCTGTAATTCCCTTTTAATAAAATGATGTTTGTGTTCGTTCTGTATTTGTTTTATTTTATAATAAAACCTGCTAAATATTATGTCGGGAATGAATATTAATGATAATTTTATCCATGGCGTTATGCAATTAACCCAGTTGTAAACGTATCTCTTTTTGAACCTATTGGCCTTGCCTTGTTTGTCTTCTGCTTGACTGTATTATTTTACTTTAAAGTTATTTTACTTTACTTCAAGGCTCGATTATTATTTAGTCATCAAATATTTTCATTGTAACTGTTTAAATGTAATTACTTAAGTCATAACATGTTACTAATTTTAATCACTATTAGTTATATTACGAACTAGTGAACACCACCCCGTACATTTTGGAATAGCATCATTTAAAATGGATTTTAGAACTCGACGTCCAAATCCATTTTTGTATCGCTACGTTGACAAAGATGTGCAGATGGTGTTTCTGCCTTTACACCTTATGCAATCTCTGTCACTGAATCCGAAGTATCAAATCCAAAATAATGTTGTGAATCCGAATGATCTTTCAAATAACCTTAAATCGTTTTGTGGGTTACTAACGTTTATGCTGTTGGCTTTGTATCGAGTCAGTGCGATGCTGTTCGACGAGAATATGCAACGATACCAGACCGTCAATTTCCTTTACTTCGCAACTGTCTTCGATGCCATCTTCTATGCTTCTGGCTACGTCATGAACTTTATCCTCCACTTCGTACATTCAAGCGATAATGTCCAATTCATTTTGACGTTTCAAAAAATTCATAGGTATATTCAAAATTTTACCAGTACCAAGTGCGTTATTCGTAGAAATTGGTTGTATGTCATTATCCTACTCTTATTCCATATCTTAACATGTAGCTATGTGTACGTGGTTTACATGCATCCTCCATGGTACGTCATTAGTTACGTGTTCGTGCTGCTCACTATCGACTGTAATGCAGTTTATGGTATTTGCCTGATTAAACTACTTACGGAAAAAGCTGAACAATGGAATCAAAAAGTGTTACAGTCATTGAGCAATGGCAGCCGTGTAATGCGTTGCAACAAAATGGGTCACGCTTATGTACAGATATTGGAATGCTACAACCTTTTCAAAAAAGTTTTTCAAATACCCGTAAGTAGAAATTATAATAGTAAGACATTTCTCTCCTACTGAGGGACAAAGGTCCTCCTTCTTTCACTTCAGTGTGTTTTATTATTTGTGGCCAAATTTTAAGAATATAATCGATTTCCTCCCGCCACCTCTTTTGCGACAATCCTTTATTTATTGAATGTTTATTTTTTATGATTGTCATTTCCAGCTTCTATTCCACATAGCTGAGACGTTTTTACTTGGCTTGATAAAAGTTCAAGTATTGATTGACTTTTTACATTTTTATTCCAAAAACCCGGATGCTGTGAGTATAATATTTTTTTAAGATTGTTACACTGTTATAGATAGTTTGTAATAAAATAAAGTTTACGTAGGTCTTTTCGCACAGTAACTGAAAGTTTTTTATTGGCCTAACTTAATACGCAGTTTCAATAGAATAAGAGGCCAGTTTATATTAGTTATATACATTGACGTGCGGCCGGCTTATCATACTCAGAGTTCTAACTTAAAATTAATTAATAATTTTAATTGTCAAGTATCCAATTAAAGTATCCAAGGGCACGCCACGATAGTGGCGATAAGTCCCCTCTTTGAGGAGTGGCTTGAGAGACGCCACGGTGTCCTCACCTTCCGCCTGACGCAGGTCCTCACCGGACACGGAGTGTTCGGGAGGTTCCTGCACCGAATCGGGCGGGAGGAAACGCCCGGGTGCTTCCATTGCGAGGATCGACCGGAGGACACGGTGGAGCACACGGTGGAGGTGTGTCCCGCGTGGGCGGAGCACTGCCGTGTCCTCGAAGCGGCGATTGGCGGCGGCGACCTCTCGCGTCCGGCCCTGGTGCAAGCCATGGTCCGGAGCGAGAGGGAATGGGACGCCGTCACCTCATTCTGCGAAGCAGTAATGCTAGAGAAGGAGGTGGCGGAACGTGAGAGGGAGAGAACCTCTCAACGTCCCGGCCGCCACGGGAGACGCCGTAGCCCCCGGCCACCGTAGGCGCGGGCCTGTGGATGGTGGGCTATGGGCTAGCTCGCCGTCTGTCCGTCTCATGACGACAGGCCGTGTCGACAGCGTGTTCGTGTTCCACGCGCGCCTCAAAGAGAGTCAGCAAAAAGGAAGGGGTCCGTAAGGACCGATGCCTGCCGGGGTTGCGGGACTGTTCGAAAGAGATACCGTGGCCCCGGAACACAAAGGGCGATGAAGGAACATGGATGGGTTTTAGTCAGTAAAAGTCTGACACTCCCTCCTGCTCCGCCCAGAGCGGGAGGAGTTACCTATTTGATAATTTCCCATCCGAAAAAAAAAAAAAAGTATCCAAATTGGAACACTGTCACTGATTGTTGCTTGTTTTTTTTATAATATTTCAATAGTGTTTTTAGACTTGAGTTAGTTTATCATTAACACTGAAATGATATTTACCATGTTTACTATTTGTTTTTAGTTCCCGATATTTCAGCGCTGTAGAAAGTAAAATAATCACGGATAAACTACATAAATTTATTGCGAGTGGGTGTTAATGAGCAGACAAATTTGGTCTACCCTCTTTCTTGTTTATTTTTGCACTTGTACAAATGGTAAATATCCGGTTTTCAGTGTTAATGATAATGTTAGTGACCATGTCAGTTTAAAAACTTATATTGAGTTTGTTTTATATTTGCTTCAACAACCTTTGTTAATCATCGTTTCTCGAGTAAATCTTAGACACTACTGAGGTCCTTGATTCCGTTCTTAGGTCGGGCAATGTCTCAGTAGCAACCCAGAGTATGCATATCGGTTCGGATAGTGGCAATTATGCTCTCCCCATACTGCATAGGTTCACGAATAATTGGCGAAATGAGGATGTATCTACGGCACACATATGCCTTTCCCTACCGTGATTACAAGTGGAGTTTTTAGTATCAATTTGTGACTTTTTTTTAAACAATAGGGAGAAATGGTGCTATTCTTTTGTCATGATTTTCAAATATGTATTATAATAAGATCTGCTGTGATCTATCTAAAATAATATTATGTAGGGTTTCAAAGATTTTAATAATTCGTTTTATATTTGAGAAATGACAACACTGCCTAACCGGCAATGTTGAAGCGGGAAGGGGTAGTTTATAAAACATGACACTCGACCGAGAGAGCTCTGTTCATTGGGAGAAATTGTGGTGTTAAGACTAACAGTCGAATCTATGTCTGATAAGTGTTGTAATTATTGCATTTTGTATAAAACGTGAAGTAATGTAGAATTGTGTAATACCAAATAATTTGAAAAGAGTAACCATGGAGTTTCTTGCCGGTTCTTCTCCATGGAAGCCACCAACCGAACTGTGCACCCTTGTCGACGTTCTTAAGTGCCCATCCAGGCCTATGTGGAATGAAATACTTGGATTTGAATATACTGAAGAGTTGATTGGAGCTACAGTAGTTTTTATTACAGTTCAGAAGTGGGATGAACCACGAGCCATCTCTCAGCGAAATAGTAAATAATTTGTTTCCTTTTCTTTACCCTAATTAGATGTATACTTACTGTTAAATTTCCGAAAAAAAAAAAGAAAAAAAGGGAGGGTGGAAATTTAAAAAATAAACTTTCACGTATGCACAGTGTTTCACACCATGGAGATTATTGTTATAACACGAAATAGAGAAAAATTTCTACCCCGCTAAAAAGCTCACGTGATTCAACTATGCAGAAAGTATACATAATTATTAAGAACTGTGTTCTGACTCGCATTGCTCGAATATATTACTCAGAATTCTCTGAAGTTGATTTATTTAACTCTAATAAACCGACATTAAAAAAAAAACGAATAGTGAACAATCTTTCTTCTTCTTGTACTATCTTTTATTCAACCGTTTTTTGTTTAAAATCTTTCAAAATTGTAATCCAGTTCTAAAAATAACTTAAAAATTATGTTGTATCGTATTTTTGTATTGCATTTTTATTTTTTGAAAATATCTGGCATTAGTCCGTTCGCATGTATTATATATATATATCCCAGTTACACAGGGAATCCTATAATTGGCCATAATAACTGTTGATAAGTTGGGATAGCGGTTCGAAGGACCTCGCGGGTTGTAAATTTTGGCGGGAAATTAATTTATGCGGGATAGAATGTTGCCGGGCACGCAGTTTTATGTAGGGAAACAAGGACTTACTTGGAAGCTGATGATAAAGATGATCGCCTGGGACGATGGCTGATGCCGCTGGAGGTGCTGAAGCCCAGCGCGTGTTCTGGTGGATTCTTCCTTCACTTATGTTTATTTTACCGTGTCGGCCGACATTCACAGATTGTTTTTAGTTTAGAATTTAATGCGGTTTGGTGTATTTTGCGGCGCGCGCCGCAAAGCTCAGCAGTATTGCGTGAGGTGTTAAGCGGTTGACGTTGCGGATCCAAGAGAGTGCGGCGCGGCGCGATGCGGTTAAATAGAAAGCGGTGCGGTGCGGTACTGCCAATATGTGGACAGTATATATTGCTATAATAGCGGATTTAGCGGAGCGGTCGATTCTATGCGTGTGGTAGCTGTCACGAATCGAAACGAACAGTGTCTTCAAATATGGAGTGGTTCCTGTCAAAATCACCTCAGAAGCGCGCCTCATTGGACGCCGGCGGCGGTACTCCTTCTCTTTCTGTCGCATGGGAGCGTAGTAGGAAGGAAGGAGATGGATAGTTAAAAACTGCGGTTGGCAACATGACAGGTAAAACATAACGTGAGAGACGCGTTTGGAAACGTTGTAGTGAAATATCCCACATTCGGATATGTTAATATAGTAAATAACTTATACTACAAAAACTTGCGTAAGCATCCTGCCCGGCTTTGAGGATATGTAGTATTCTCAAAAGGGAAAAAAAAATATATTAAAGCGGGCTAAGAGAGAAAAAAATTATAATTTAAATATGGTAACTACAGCTAAAATTAGGTTATTAATTACGCGGTTATATTATTGGGAAGGTAAATGACATAATTTGACAACGAGTCTCTTGAAAGAGCCGCTGCATGTCTTCACCATAGCAACGCGGGTTGTCCCATCCTTACTAGGGAAAACCTCAGTGATTATACCCATTGGCCAACGTAAAGGAGGGACATCATCCTGATGCATGAGAACCACTGCACCAATCTTAATACTGTCTGCGGCATTCAACCATTTTTGCCTAACTTGTAAGTTATGTAGGTATTCTATCCGCCATTTTCTCCAAAAGCGGCAAACCATTTGATCAAGCAACTTTTTGCGGCAAGTTAGAGGCTTCGTTGTTTCGGGAACGTTCACGACAGGCAACGAAGTCAACGGAGAAGCCATTATAAAATGCGCGGGAGTAAGCGGTTCTGGGTACGGATCCTCATTCAGGACACAGAGCGGTCTAGAATTTAGAACTGCCTCAATTTGAATGAGAACAGTCGAAAGCTCCGCGTAGGTGAGAAGTTGAGAACCGATAACACGGTATAAATGCAGTTTAAGTGATTCCCACAACCCTCCAAAGTGGGGAGAGCGGGGTGGAATCATTTCCCACTTTATGCGGTAGCGGTTAGCAAGTAGTTCTTGCAATATATTATTAATAGAGGAACGAGAGCGGTAAGTTACATAAACTAGTTTAATTAAATTAGATAAAAGAACAGCAGCGCAAAGCTCTAGACGAGCCAGAGATACGACCTTAACAGGTGCAACTTTGGATTTAGCACACACCAAGTTTACGTGTGTGTTACCATTTGCGTCGGTGACATGTAAATATATGACGCAGCCATACGCATTCATGCTAGCGTCAGCAAAACCTACTATATTTGTCACACAACCCATAGTAACGGCTACATGACGCGGCAATTTTAAAGAAGAGAGTAGAGGCAATTGCTCTTTAAATTTTTGAAAAAGGAGTATAATAGAATCGGGTGGAGTCTCATCCCAATCTGTATTTAATTTCCATAATTCTTTTATGAGTAATTTCGCGAATAGAACTACAGGTGCTACTAGACCGAGAACATCCCACAGACGGGCAACAGTAGAAAGTATGGAGCGTTTAGTACAACTTTTGTCCACATTAGATGTAGTAAAGGTGAAACAATCCTCGGAAGGAATCCATTTGAGTCCAAGAATTTTTAAATTATCCCCGTCAGAGAAGTTAATAGAAGAGCGGTTGGAGTGTGGAATAGCCTCTAGTAGTTCCGAGGAATTACTTGCCCACTTAGTAAGGTCGAAGCCCCCAGCCTTAAATAAGGCGATAAGTTCAGCGGAGAGAATCTTGGCTTCCTCCAGAGTAGGGGTAGAATTAGCCAAGTCATCCATATATAGCTCATGAGAAGCGACAATGGATGCACGCGGGAAGCGATGTTTTTCATCCTTTGCAAGCTCGCGCACAGTGCGCATGGCTAGAAAGGGACTGGGCTTAAGACCAAAGGCAACTCGGTTAAATTGAAATTCGCGTACAGGTTCAGCTGTATTAAATCGAAACAATATTTTCTGGTACTTTCGATGCTCATCAATAACAGCAATTCGAAGATACATCTGTTTTATATCGGCTGTAACTGCAATAGGGAACAAACGGAAATTTAAAAGTAATAAAAATATGTCAGCCTGTAAATTCGGCCCTGTGTGCAACAAATCATTTAATGACACGCCATTATGAGACTTAGCGCTCGCGTCAAGAACGATGCGCACTTTCGTAGTTTGTTTATCATTCCTAATGACAGGGTGATGCGGTATGTAATAACCTATAGTCTGATCAGCAGCACTAGGTGTAATTTCAGTTAAATAATTTTGATCAATATATTCTTGAATAATTTCATTATAACTAGCGCGCAAAGCAGGGTCGCGAAGCTTAGTTTTTTCCAAATTAATTAAGCGTCGATAAGCGACAGCATAAGAATTTCCGAGTGAATCTGGATCTTTACAGAATGGCAACGCAGTACAGTACCTACCACCGGAGTCACGTGACACCGTAGAAGCGTACAGCTGTTCACACTCCCGTTCAGCGGGGCTCATAAAAGATTTTGAAGGAATTTCTTCGATATTCCAGAATTTATGCAAAGATTCGTCTAACGACAGAAAACAATACGAGTCATCTATATTCAACGCGGTAGAAAAATATGAAGCGGTATTTAAATCAGCGGAACTATTAATAATATGTAAACTAGTGGGTACCTCACCCATAAGAATATAACCAAACACGGTTTCAATTGCGGAAGGCGCGGTAGGTGAGATAATTTTATTATGAAGTAATAAATACGGGAACAGCTTTGCCCCTAGAAGCAGCTCAACCTCACCTGGTATATGCCACTGGGGGTCTGCCAGCGGTAATTCGAACAAATGTTGCATAGCAGAGGTATCCACAAAGTGTGATGGTAAATTATCCGTTATACAATCAACCACAAGAGCGGTTATTTTAAAAGAATTAGTTTTATTTTTAGCAGTAACTGTTATCTCGACGTAACCTATAATAGGCCGTGAAGAGGTTCCTACACCCTTTATAAATGAATTTGAAAGCGGTATAATATTTAATTGTAGTTTCTTACAACAAGCTGAAGTAATTATGTTGTTCTGTGAAGCGTTATCGATCAAACATCTTACAGAAACGTATTTGTTATGTTTATTGTCAACGTAGACTTGTGCTGTCGACAAAAGTACAGTAGTGCGCGATATGTTTGTGCCTAAGCGTGAACATGCACACAGCGCCACCTGTTGTGAGTGCGCGGAACTAGGTACAGCGTCAGTCGATATCGATCGCGGCGGCGAACTTTGCTCCAGATGCAAGAGCGAATGATGCTTTTTATTACATGTTCTACAAGTATGTATAGATTTACACTGTGAAGCAGTGTGCGTTGCACTAAGACAGTTTACACATCCACGTTTGTTTTTAATAAAATCCAAACGCGCGTTGGCTGATAGTGCCTGAAAGTTTGGACAGGTGTACAGCTTATAATGATCATTTTTGTTACAGTATAAACAAGTTTGGTTATTGTCACAAGCAACAAAGGTATGCACTGTACTATCACGTGACTGGTTACGGTATGAGTTATTTTTATTTACTGATGCAGTTCGAGAAGAAATAGTCCTATCTAATATTTTAACTTGCGATTTTAAGAACTCAACGAGATCCGTATAAGTAGGAATCTCCTCATCTCTCATATGCATCTCGAATAAATGTATAGTAGCGGGGTCTAATTTTTTCAAAGCTAAATTTAATAAAATGAAATCCTTTATGTCGTTAATTTGTAATTGTTCTAAGGCAGAAACAGAAGCGTGAAAACTTTCAATAAAACTATTTAAAGAAGCGGAATTGTTCGTTGCAGGTTTAATATTTAATATGTTAGACATGTAGTGTGAGCCCAGTGCTCGTCTATCTTGATATTTTTGAACTAAGCTGTTCCACATAGAAGCATAATTTTCTCCTGATGGAATAATTCCTGCGGTAATCTGCAATGCGTTTCCCTTTAGGTTACCCATTAAGTACTGCACTCGCTGAGAATCTGTGAGATTTATATTACCATGGATATTTGATTTAAATGATTCATAAAAAACAGGCCAGTTTTCAATCCTACCATCAAAGAACGGAATCTGAATTGGAGGTAGTTTGATAGAAGTTTTAGAATGTTTCGCGTTGTCCTGAGACATTGAGTCCTCTAATGACCTTGAAGACTTCGCGGCGATAAGTGAGCGCACTCTCTCGACACGAGTGTAAACGCCGTCAAAGGATATTTGACTGTTATAGTCGATTTTATGATCTGGATTAATTTGTAAAGAATATGTATTTATTTTATCTAGGTTATTACTAAATTCCTGACGAGTGACTGAGAGTATTTGTGTGTCTGACATGAACGTTTCCGACGAACGAAGCTCAATACTAGTCGTATTTATTTTCTTTGACGTTTCGTATAACGACGATAAATGCTCAAAGATTGCTTGATTTTTAGCTTGAAGTAATTTTACTTTCATTTTAAGTTCTTCCATAATGGATTATTCTAGAAAATACAACGGACAAAATAATTTAGGTATAGCGGGTAGACTTATAATAATAATTTTATTATAAGCGGGTATAAGAAGTAATTGCGGTTAAGTATGTTGTAGGCAAGTTTGCCGAGCTAACTCACGATAATTAGCGGTTTTAATATTGACCTAAGCTATTTTAATGCAGGAGGAGCAATATTAAGTTAGTACAGTAGTTCTCAATGAATATGTACCTAGCGGGATGTACGAACGTTAGTACGCGTTCAATATGGCGGTTTTACGAACTTAGGTATTTGACCTAAATCCTAGGTATGAGACCTATAAATGCTGATTCTTTGAATCCGGCTCGAAGGACCAAAAACTTATGTTGATAAGTTGGGATAGCGGTTCGAAGGACCTCGCGGGTTGTAAATTTTGGCGGGAAATTAATTTATGCGGGATAGAATGTTGCCGGGCACGCAGTTTTATGTAGGGAAACAAGGACTTACTTGGAAGCTGATGATAAAGATGATCGCCTGGGACGATGGCTGATGCCGCTGGAGGTGCTGAAGCCCAGCGCGTGTTCTGGTGGATTCTTCCTTCACTTATGTTTATTTTACCGTGTCGGCCGACATTCACAGATTGTTTTTAGTTTAGAATTTAATGCGGTTTGGTGTATTTTGCGGCGCGCGCCGCAAAGCTCAGCAGTATTGCGTGAGGTGTTAAGCGGTTGACGTTGCGGATCCAAGAGAGTGCGGCGCGGCGCGATGCGGTTAAATAGAAAGCGGTGCGGTGCGGTACTGCCAATATGTGGACAGTATATATTGCTATAATAGCGGATTTAGCGGAGCGGTCGATTCTATGCGTGTGGTAGCTGTCACGAATCGAAACGAACAGTGTCTTCAAATATGGAGTGGTTCCTGTCAAAATCACCTCAGAAGCGCGCCTCATTGGACGCCGGCGGCGGTACTCCTTCTCTTTCTGTCGCATGGGAGCGTAGTAGGAAGGAAGGAGATGGATAGTTAAAAACTGCGGTTGGCAACATGACAGGTAAAACATAACGTGAGAGACGCGTTTGGAAACGTTGTAGTGAAATATCCCACATTCGGATATGTTAATATAGTAAATAACTTATACTACAAAAACTTGCGTAAGCAATAACTGTCACAAGCATATTTTGTAAAATATTTTTATGTATCGCTGTTGGTTAGTTAAATAGATAAAATTAAAATAATTATGGCATTTAATATATGAGTTTAACAATGCAGCCATGAAGATGTGTTGATTTTACATGTTAACATCCATTCTAGAGAACCATGTGGGAGTGTTGTTAATAAACCATGTAGGTTTACATGTAGTGTCATGCCATGTAGGTAGAGATAGGGATACTCGTAGTCGTTAAACTATTAATATTTGCTCGATTAAAAAAAAAAAAAAAAAAACAAAAACTGTTACACGTTTTGAAGTGTTTTGAAGAATTTACCATGAGGCATTTATGAGAATGATTACCCACAATGTTTATTAAAAAATTCTAAATTGTTTTTGCTATTATGTACATAGCTATGCCGTCATAGGCCTCTGCACCGGGATTTAAATGAGCAACATTGGTAGTGCCAGTGTAACATGCTTTATTTATGATTATTTACAAGCATCCAGAGGTAAATGTCAATAACTTATTATTCTGGCCATGGTAATTTCCTAAATGGATACCCAGTGAACTATGTTGGTTCATAGGGTCTTTGTCAAGAGACGTACCTAGTGATTTCGCTGGATATTTCAGTGGGTACTTGTTCCTGCTGATTTATCACAGTGAATCGGTCGTCAGATCCATGATGATGATGATGATAATGATAATGTGAACTAAGTGTGTTCACAGGCGACTTGGTTAGTTCACTTGATTTTATGCAGGTTTGTCCTGTTGATTTATCACAGTGAATCGGTCGTCGGATCCATGTTAGGCGACTTGGTTAGTTCACTTGATTTTAGGTAGGTATGACCTACTGATTTATCACAGTGAATCGGTCGTCGGATCCATGATGATGATGATGATAATGATAATGTGAACTAAGTGTGTTCACAGGCGACTTGGTTAGTTCACTTGATTTTATGCAGGTGTGTCCTGTTGATTTATCACAGTGAATCGGTCGTCGGATCCATGTTAGGCGACTTGGTTAGTTCACTTGATTTTAGGTAGGTATGACCTACTGATTTATCACAGTGAATCGGTCGTCGGATCCATGTTAGGCGACTTGGTTAGTTCACTTGATTTTATGCAGGTGTGTCCTACTGATTTATCACAGTGAATCGGTCGTCAGGCAGATGTTAACCCAGTGAGCTAAATGTGTTCACAGGGCCTATGTTATGCGACTTAGTGTGTTCGCTGGATTTTTGTAAATGATAAATAATGAATGATAAATGATGAATGATAAATGATAGATGATAAATGATAGATGATAGATAAATGATAAATGATGTTTATTTTGCAAGTAGGTTTTTACAAACACTTACACGTCATTTTTTAAACTTTAAACTAATTAATAATGGTGAGCAATGAATTAAAACAAAGGTTATTATAGTAGTTGTTTATTCCCTATCAATGTTACGGATTATCTTTTCTTTTAATGGAGCCCGTGAGTTGCTCGCTGGATGCGTTAGGGGCGATGGATATTTTCTCACTGGATTATTGGGTGAGCTGCATACATTCGTCGGATTTGAGCAAACTATATTTGCTTACTGGTTAATGACTCTTACAACGTTTAGATGAAGCGCAATAAATATATTGAATTCGAATGATTTTTAATTAAATAAATAAGAGACAGATTATGTCGATGAATATTGTACACATTTCAGAAATCAATAGGCGGTTATTGTTGAGGAACTTGACTACTAAGCTGTACTTTTATGTAGAAGTACTAGCGGACGTCACAGTTTCGAGTACGGGGATAAAATATAGCTTCCATTGCTGAAAGAAAAATGTCCAGCAGTTTTTAAGTTTATTCGTTACATACAAAGATCTTTTCTCTTTAATAATCTTGGTATAGACTGACGTCTGACAATTAATGACATTGACGGATAAAAGCAAAAAGCAAAGCAAATTCACTTTCTAAAGAAAAGTTCGTAACTACTATTTAAGTCAGACTAAATAGCTCTCAATTCGAAGTCTAGTCATAATAATTATTATTAGTTTTCTCGATATTATCCTTTCAATTTTTGGTATTTGATAGAATATATATTAGTTAATTTTATCTGTATATGTGTATTAAAATCAATATAAGTATTAGTATTCTCGTTCCCAAAAAACTAGTTTTTTTTAGATATTATTTTGTACCCTATCACTGTTTTCCTATTTAACCCAAAGGTTTACTGGTAGAGAATGCCTTGTGGCATTAAGTCCGCCTATGTATCACTACATAATTTCATAAGTCTTCTTACTCACTTTAAATCACTAAAGTGATAGTATAGCATGCACAACAAAATTATAAAACGATGTCTTATAAAATAGGCAAATGTGAAAAAAAAAAATACCAGAAATAAAGGCAATTTGAATTCGAATGTACCACTATTGTACATGAAGTTTAAATAAATAAATAAATAATAATAAATTAAACAACATTTTTGGAATACCGTCTGGGCCTTTGTGCCGTACAAATAATTAATCAAACTAAATGTTGTGTTGCTAACAACCTGTAAATGCCTAGCAAACAAATTACATTTTTGTGTTTTACATTGTTGGATTGCTCACTTATTGATTGATTAATTAATTTATATTGATATTTTAGTTAAATTTCTTATTTGTTTGTTTGACCAAGACCAACGTCTTATTTGACTTGATTTGGTAAATAGTATTGTGTGGTATATGTCTTTGATTGATAATAATGTTTTTATGCCTATTACCCAAAATATGGATATTTCTGTAATAGAGAATTAAATTAATTAAAATTAATGATAATTAAGCTTATTGTAATCGATCATTCACATGACATCGTTTTTATGCGAGTGTGAACGGATTACTTCTCAAATGATGTACAATGTTTCAGTGAGCCGTGACGATGTCGTCTGATGTTGAGCTTGGTACCCCGTCTGGTACACCTCTGAGGCGCCGGCGTAAGTCCATGAAAATGAAGGCTAAGGCAGAGAAGCCCATTGATATCTACATAGTTCGAGCGAAAAGACTTTCCCTAGTGAAGAAAGTTACGGACGTCCGTTGGAAGAGATGTTGAATCGTACTTTACCTGTTGATGAAAGTCTTCGTGGGTATTTTATGATAAATTAATTAGGATTATTAAATAGATGTTAAATTACTGGTAGCTGTTGGCTGGCTGGCTGACTAACTGTTCGATTAGGAATAGGTCACAGACTCAGAATAGTTTGGAACCCGAAGATTTACTTAACTTTCTTGCATCTCAGAGACCTCAACCGCAGTTTAATAATAAATTACGTGAACATACGACTCAAAACCACGGTTAAGGTCTTTGAGAAAATAGTTTATGACTTCGGTCATCGATGTTCCAACTAAGATTGTGTCTGACCGTGACACAAGCTTTACGTTGAAAGACTTTAAAAACCTTTTGTAATACACATGGTATTAGAACATATTTTACACGCAGTAGCTTGTCTCAGAGTTAATGGTCAGCAGAGAGATTTAATCAAACCATCTTAAAATTCATGATCATCTTAAAACCTATCAAGCATAAACGTGACTGAGACAAGTGTCTGGGAAACATACAATAGGGCACTATCAACACTGTTCGTAATCATAATCATTTATTTGTAATGTTAAGAATAAGAATTATTTATTTAAATACAGGTGTTACCAGGTGTTAAAGTTGGTGGTTTAGGCACAAACCATATTTTGCCTTTTTAGCGCATGCAAATATAATTTTACATTATTGTATAATGCGTATCTATGTGAAATTTAACATGTACTTATTATGTAAAGTAAAATAATTATTATTAATAATTAATATAAAATAATTAGTAAAGTAAAATAATTATTATTAATAATAAATATAAAATAATTAGTAAAGTAAAATAATTATTGGTACATATTACTGTTTATTGGTACATATACAATTATTGGTCTTAAAATAAGTTGAGCGTAATACATAGTCAGATATATTTCATATATCATCACATGCATATTTTACAAGTTACACAATACCATTCTTTAGTATTAGTCATAAAACATCAATTTTTATCATTCATTATTTTAACGAAACGTTCAATAACGTTACCATAATTTCGATTTTAGAATACATTTATTATTAACATTATTTATAAATTCTTTAGTAAAATTAAATCGTTTTTAAATAATAATAATTGTAAATTAGTCCACACATTAAAAGAGTTCGTTCTTTAGTTACGAGTATATTGTCACTTACGGGATATCTTCCGTGATTGTTCATTGTTTTGAGCTCCCAATATTAAGTTAAGTTAGTTAATTAGATAGTTAGTTTATAAGAAAGTTAGTTAGTTGTGATAAGTTTAGTTTTAAACCGTGAAAGCTTAAAACAGAGTTCGTTCTTTATATAGAAGTCCTGTTAATGCCTCAACACAGAAAACTGCGGCAGAGGCTATGTTTGGGATATATAAATACACGAGATAAATTACATGACATTTTGTCAAATAAGCTTAGCGCCGATAAGTCTAAGTACTAATTTAGAGTTGCCATAAGTCGAAAAACTTAATTTTGATATGATAAGAAAAGTACAAAGCCTCTGTCGAAGTTTGCGGGTCCATACAAGATCACTGAAGTTGCAGCTGATAGAATCCGACCATGGATACATTTTGGAACTGCATAGCTCCGATGTCCAGTAGCTTAGAGGATGCTGGCAAAAGTAACTGAGTAAAGCTAACTTAAAATATTTCCTCTTACTGTCTATTTTATTGCAAAACATTTTCTTTAAATGTACAAGCTCAGAAGCTCTAGTTAAATATGTTGTCAAGTTTTAAAATTTTATATATATTTGTAATGTATAGAAATGTTTTTTTTGTTTGTATTTTTGTTTTTCTCTCTTCATTTTTAACTTTTAAGAATGTCATGATTTTATTTCTATGATTGTTGTGTGTGCCAAGAGGCCACACTGTGTCGGATGGCCGAATGTCATGATTTTCAAATATGTATTAAATAATAAGATCTGCTGTGATCTATCTAAAATAATATTATGTAGGGTTTCAAAGATTTTAATAATTCGTTTTATATTTGAGAAATGACAACACTGCCTAACCGTCAATGTTGAAGCGGGAAGGGGTAGTTTATAAAACATGACACTCGACCGAGAGAGCTCTGTTCATTGGGAGAAATTGTGGTGTTAAGACTAACAGTCGAATCTATGTCTGATAAGTGTTGTAATTATTGCATTTTGTATAAAACGTGAAGTAATGTAGAATTGTGTAATACCAAATAATTTGAAAAGAGTAACCATGGAGTTTCTTGCCGGTTCTTCTCCATGGAAGCGACCAACCGAACCGTGCACCCTTGTCGACCTTCTTAAATGCCCATCCAGGCCTATGTGGAATGAAATACTTGGATTTGAATATACTGAAGAGTTGATTGGAGCTACAGTAGTTTTTATTACACTTTTTTATTGCAGGACATATTCGTCGTTCAGGGATTACTCTACGTGTTTATGGTGAAGTGCTTGTTGATACAAATCATCGTCTGCTATTACACGCATGCATTTTACGACGAAATGAAGATGTCGCAGGACGCATGCATATTGGTTCTAGCATCAAATTGTACAGGTAACAATAATTCTAGTAATTTGTTTTTTTTTATGTTGCCTCAATTCTTCAAAAATATTACTTTAGTCTGCTCTGCGCCGAATAAGTAGAAATTAAAGGTCATTACTCTTTCCTTAATTTCTCTGCGTAGGTTCCCCGACAATACATAATGAATCGATTTTTATTACTAGAAAAAGTCAAGGATCACGATAAAGGTCGTTTCGGGACAAGTTTATGTCATTATTTCTGTTGTCAGAATTATGTATTTGAATAAATGTATGCGGGTTAGTGACCTTTATTTCCTACTTATCTGGAGCAGACTATACTCTAATGGTACTCACTATTAAAGAAAAGAGTTCGAGGGTTTAGAAATGAAATACATATATTCATCGTTTAGTCTCTTGTGTTTTTCTGAATAACGTAGTTTTTTTTTAGTGGCTGATATAGTGTCATTTAGTCGTTTTCTATGAAGAATTGTACTCCTGTCGGTCTTGGTGCTTTGCTCTTATGAATATACATATTTTGTGCAAATAGGCCTGTTAAAAATATTATTGAAGAAATCTACGTCCCTAGATGTTAAACATAAATGTTTTTTTTAATACTTTTGCAGCAGAAGAAAAGAAGCTATGTAAAAACATCCGACGGTTACACCGAGCTTCATACAGCAAGATGAGTGCGTGTGGCTTGTTCTACATAGACATCAGTCAACCACTAAGTGCTATGGCGCTTCTTACTAACTACACTGTTGTGCTGTTGCAGTTTGCATTGCTGTAATTCGCTAAGCAATTAGTTCGTTTTGCATTTGTTTTATTATAATAAAACTTGACTTAGGTATGTAATGGCAAAATACATTTGCAAATATGAATTTCAAACTGAGTTTATTCTAAGCTGCCTAGCTTAAAGTCATACATCATCATCATCATCTGCCTAGCCTTTTACCTTACTGGTTACAGCTGAATACCAGCATTTTACATGGAGCAACTGCCTATCTGACCTCCACAACCCAGTTAGTACTGGGTAATACGATACTCCTTTGTAAGACTGGTTTTCAGATTTTAGGGCCACTGACTACCTGTAACGACTGTCAAAGATAAATAAATGACAACCGGGACCAACGGCTTAATGTGCTTTCGAGGACCAACCTAGGCAAGTGCGGCTTAATCGAACCGACCAATCCACCGACCGATCAACCGATAAATTCAAAATTTATTTCCAATAGACCAGTTACACTTTTGAATTGTTATAAACAATAAGATGAAGCTACAGTCCAGCCTCAAGGCATAATTAATGTGAAAAAACTGTAGTACCCATTGAATTCCAAAGCGTAGGTCTCTATGGAGATGAATGGGCAAGAAAGTCCATTGACGCTAAAGGACTCTTTTTTTTTAAGTGTAAAGGAAATGCATACATTTTCAGGAAATGTGTGTATTAAAGAATCTTTGAAACATTATTTTACACATTACATAAGTAGGCTCGGAATTGTTTACATTTCCTGAGAATTGTTTACAATTCCTAGATTTCATACATTTCCGGTAACATGTATCATTTCAGCCGAAAGACGTCCACTGCTGGGGCATAGGCCTCCCCGGCAGGTGGGTTGGCGATCGCAGTACGGTTGTTACAAAAGCACAGAGAACGCTGCTGCCCATTCTCTGGTAAGTCCCTTGGGTGTCGTAAGAGGCGACCTCTTACGACACCCATGGGAAGATATGGGATGGTGCTACATATATACACAAACTATATTAGCGATCAATATACTAGGACTACAGAAACTCGAACTGTAAGACAACTATAATGTAAGTAGTAAGGAGCCCGAACAGTCGCAAGGGTAATGTAGCATCAATGACGAACAGTCCACACGCAGTCATCTTCTTGAAGGAAGCTACATGTACTCGTTGAATATTCTTGCAGACTCTTTTTTGAAATTCTGTGAAAAATTAAACTTGAAATATGAAATGGGCACTGATTTGAAGCGGCAGTTGTTTATTGGGTGTAATAGTACCGTTAACTAAGCTGAAAGGCATTTTGTTCTCCTCTATCATTGCGATCTGGTTTTTGTTCCAGACCATACCTGGGAACTTTCTTGTTACGAAGATATTGGGCGTCAAAGTTTCAACTTTTTGACAAGTTTTTTTTTTTTATACAAGTTTTTCATCTAAGAACTTTACTTTAAATATAACCACGACCCCCGTACTGTTCAATGGATCCATCAGAAATAAAAGGTTCTACTGAAAAAAGTGATTTTTACCCCCAAAAACAAAGTTATTTCCCAGCAATAGATTTTGCGTAGAGTTACTTAGTTTGATGTACCGAATGCTTGGTTGACCTTACTTATGCTGATAATGATATGCTACAATAAAATTAACGGACACATCCATTCACCTGAACATTTTTTAGTATTTGTAAGTTGTATGCAAGTACTCTGTACTTCCATCAAGAGGGTGTAGAATGATTCACACTCCAAGCACAATGATGCTATCAGTGATATGTTTCTAACCATCCATAATAGAGATATGGATGAAACTGCAATCTGGAACAAAAATGTTTCAGTAGAACCAGAGACAAAATAAAAAAAATAATGATTCGTATCAGCGAATGGCGATGTCAAGTCAAAAATGTATTGGATTGACATGTCATTCTGTAACATGTTTTTCATGTAAAATAGGTCTCCTGACTAGTAGTCAGAAGGACTACACAAGTACAGGTGCACTCGTGTCTTTCTTCACTCTTATAGCCCAATGGGATGGGAATCAGATACGACCGGAGAGAGATCAGGCGTAGGACCAACAGTTTAACGAACTTTCCGGAGTACGCGGATAACATACCGCGCCGATTCAAACTCTGGGCTGCTACTGAGAAGTTCTTATTTGAAAAACCCAATAACACTTCGCACTATACAAGCTCGAACCCAAGATCCCACGCTGAGCAGTCGCGTTTGCAACCACGAGACCAACGGGGCAACAAATTAGAAGATGCACTGTTTTAGACTTTCACGGTTCCGCTTTCACGGATATTATCCCGTAAGTACTTTAAGTGTAAATTTAAGAAGATGTTGAAACGTAATGAAATGTTCAAAATCCGTCGCCTATGCCATTACATCCGTCTCTGTATTCAGTGTTTATAGTGTTTGTTAAATCACTTACTTTATAAAAGTCGCCATCCAAAGCTTTTGCCAACTCTATGCGTATGAATATAGAAATCACACCATTGGCGAATGTGTCAATGCAGTAATAAAGTATCTGAAATTTAATTATGTTCATCAGTTACATACAGACGCTAACAGAAAGTTTGAAAGTGGCGCCGGTGACTGAAAAGTTGTGTGGTAATTAGTTGTTGTGGTACGGGCATGTAATGCGGAGGAATGAGGAAAATGTCGTGAGGAAAGTTTTGAGTATGAATGTGGATGGGTCTAAGAGTAGAGTAAGACCAAAGAAATGATGGATGGACTGTGTGAATGATGACATGATACGAAAGGAGATGACGAGTAACTGACAAGCATGGAAGAAGCAGGGATACTGCGCCGACCCCAAGTAAAATGAGTCTAGGGCAGGAAGATGATGAATGATTGAGTATGAATGTGGATGAATCTAAGAGTAGAGTAAGACCAAAGAAATGATGGATGGACTGTGTGAAGGATAACATGGCACGGAAGGAGGTGTCTGATGAGATGACGAGTAACTGAAAAGTATGGAAGAAGCAGGCATGCTGCGCTGACCCCAAGTAAAATGAGTCAAGGGCAGGAAGATGATGAATGATTGAGTATGAATGTGGATGAGTCTAAGAGTAGAGTAAGACCAAAGAAATGATGGATGGACTGTGTGAAGGATAACATGGCACGGAAGGTGGTGTCTGATAATATGACGAGTAACTAAAAAGTATGGAAGAAGCAGGCATGCTGCGCTGACCCCAAGTAAAATGAGTCAAGGGCAGGAAGGTGTGATGAGAGAATTACCTACTTATTTTGACAACACTATCACAACTCCCTTAAACTTGATTCACACTACTGTTTTAGCTTTTATCTTATTCAAAGGTCTGCTGAACAGATTCGTTTCGAGTAGCCAAACCTGCATCACAACACGACCCAGCAAGTCAAAATCAAAATCAAAGCATTTATTTCAAGTAGGCCAGTTACAGGCACTTTTGGTGTCGAAACAAAAATGAAAATTAAATGTAGCTATAGTCCCAGTCACAAGACATAAAAACTGTGAAAGTACTGTAGTTGCCCATTCCCTAGCGTAGATCTCTATGGAGAAGAACGGGCAAGAAACCCCATGGAAACTCTTTTAAATCAAAATATTTTTACAAAATCTTGGTTACATCATTCATGTTGAGATATATTATGGTCTATTTTGTTAGAATAATGTAAAATGGATGACAATGAAGAAAAGAATGATGGATACTGA
The DNA here is from genome assembly GCA_905147715.2 of Xestia xanthographa. Lineage (NCBI taxonomy): Eukaryota > Metazoa > Arthropoda > Insecta > Lepidoptera > Noctuidae > Xestia > Xestia xanthographa. The sequence goes on from LR990644.1 coordinate 8,250,191, forward strand.
ACTATTTGGTCCCTATTTCTAGTTTCTTCTAGTAAAGTCTGTCACCTCTTTTACCAAAAAGGTGCAGATTTTTTCTGACGTACATTATGTTTTCGTAGATGAATTGACAATGTACCGTCATGATGCCAATATCCTTAAACAGTTCCCTTAGAGAATCGCGCCTACGAAGATTTTATATGGCTCTTCTCCTCTTTCTGCAGAATAAATATAGACTCAATATCTGCAGTATTATTCTAGCTTAGTATTAATTTGACTTTACTTTTATTCTTTCTTCATCGAAGTACTTGCATTTGGTCTTACACGTGCGGTGATACCTGACCTTTTTGAAGGGCGTCTATTTGAGTGACATGATCATAATATTATTCTGTCTTTTGGAATGTTTACACTTAACACAAATTGAATGTTGTCGAGTACAAACTTAATTACATTAGCAGCAGTCAAAATTCTCTGCAATCATTAGGCCTTAAAAAACTCTTCTTTTTATATTTAACATCACGAAAAATTTCTAGTGTTAGCTTACCGGCGTTCCTGTCTTCTGTCCACAGCACTGAAAAGCTAACCAGGAAAATTTTAACTCTTTCCCTGGTTAGCTCGGAAGTGCCGTGCTTGACCGACGCAGAGGACGCCTGGAAAGTGGCTTGCCCGGACACGGATCGGCCCGAGAACCCGTTTTCCCAGAGACAGTGGGATGAGCCGCTCTGCAGGTTGGTACGGAATAAACTTATTAATACGTCTACCAATACTGCTGAGCGTGCCCGCCTGCTGGCTGTGGGTGAATGGGAGTCGGGCCTCTGGCTTCAGGCACTACCGTCACCTAATATAGGCACTTTGTTAGGTGACACAACCTTCCGGCTCGCTACATGTTTGCGTTTGGGCGCTCCTTGTGGGGCTCCACATCGCTGTCAATGTGGTGAAGCAGTCGACTGCCTCGGTCACCATGGCCTTTCTTGCAGTAAGAGTGCAGGTCGGATAGCGCGGCACGCTAGCATTAATGATCTCATCCGTCGTGCTCTTGCCACCGCCGGGGTGCCAGCTGTATTAGAACCCACTGGCTTGGCACGCGTCGATGGCAAGAGACCAGATGGTATGACCATAATGCCATGGAAGTTGGGTAGGCCTTTGGTGTGGGACGCAACTTGCGTCGACACCCTTGCGCCATCCCATCTTTCTAGCACAGTGTGCTGCGCTGGGGCGGCTGCTGCAGGTGCTGAAAACCTCAAACGGCGCAAATACAATAATTTAATTGGTAATTATGTGTTTGAGCCGTTTGGGGTTGAAACACTAGGGCCATGGGGTCCGAGTGCCCACCTAGTTTTTCGAGAAATCGCCAAACGGTTGGTCGACTGTTCACGTGACCAGAGGGCGGGCCTATTTTTTGGCCAAAGAATCAGCATTGCCATCCAACGTGGCAATGCTGCCAGCCTTCTGGGCACTTTTCCTGTTGACATCGATGTGGACGAATTTTTCGACGCCCTGTAACCCTTTTTGATACTTGTAAATATTTTTATTTCTATTATAGAGTTAGTATGTAAATAATGTAAATATTACTGAAAATAAATAGTACATCACGATATCACTATATTTTCTCACTTTTCATTCACAACATCCCTCATCCAATCATCATCATCATCATTTCAGCCGCAAGACGTCGACTGCTGGACATAACCTCCCCCCCCCCCCCAAGTGTCACCACATTGACCGGTCCTGCGCGACTCGCATCAAGCGGATCCCCGCAACCTTCACCAGGTCATCGGTTCACCTCGTGAGAGGCCTTCCAACGCAAAGTAACCAATCCAATGTCCAATCTTCAACCAATGCTTCCACATTTTCTATCTCTGATCTTCATTCAGCGAATTTAACAACAAGTTTAAATTAGCTTACCAGTAATTGATGACTGTTCCCAACAATTTCATAAGCTTCAATAATTTCCATATATAGCCCAAATTGTCTGTTCCAATACAATTCGTTTTCTGGGTCGAAAATGCTAACTGAGTTTTGAGCGTCGGCAACCCAAATCTTAAGAGGTTCTAAGATAAGCTTTAAAAGTCTTACGGAGTACAACATATTGGCGTCAAAGATGATATAAAACATGCTTGTAATAGTCTCATCAATGCATGTGACAGAAGAAAAGCCAATATAAAAAGAAATGCTCCAGACAACTTGAAACAATACAAGGGCGGTGAGGTATATCCAGTTCAACAAAGTATACTGCTTCAAACTTTTCCCGTTCGCTTTGAATACTGCACAAATATTTTGGATTCTTAAAGCAAGTAACACGTTGTTGTACCTCTGCATGACATTGGTGCAGTAAGTCGTCATATTTCCCATAAGATACACAGCAAATATCAGTATATTGCTGAAATGTTTCACAAAATGGAAGCCTTCCAATTCAGTTGTGAAGAAATGAATATGGGAAATGGAGAAAAAGAAGGAAACTATGAGAGCAAGCGACCAGATGCCCGAAATAACATTGTAAAGGAAACTATTCGAAGTGATAAAGCCGTCTCTTAGTTTATATTTAGATAAGATGTGGAGAGTTGCCATCAATTCAAAAGGCTTTGTTACCGACTGGACATATTTTTCTATCACGTATCTGGGATGTATTTCGGTGTTTGCACGATTTGATAAATTTTCCACTACGACGAACATTTTTATTTCTTTGGCTGTCTTTGAGACGCGTTTCCGTATTGACAATCAGTTCAAATTTGATAGGTCTATGGCAATCAATAATTAATCATTAGAAGGTATATGTATGTAAATAATTGATTTATTATATCTTACGCCTATACACGTTTTTTTTATTTTTTAATAACTTAATGTGTTGAACATGACATGTAATGCTATTAGTCAATACTTGATGGAACGTCTTTGTCATGAGTATTATTTAGTTTATTATCGTTATCATCATCATCATCTGCTTCGGTTTTTTCAACTCCAACATATCTATCAGACCGACCTGGTCTCCATAATCCAATTACTAAGCTCTTTGGTAAGACTGGTTTAATAAGAATATCATAAAGAGGACAAAAATAGTCAATGCATCAACCATAATAATTGATTTCTAACGGGTCGGGGGGCTTTCGGGACCAGGACCGCGGTCCCGGATTCCCCTTAAATATTTTTGAGTGGTATTTTGGGACCACAAGAAAACAAAAGTTAGAGTACAGTAAGCTGAAATAATATTATAACAATAATAATATTAACAAGGGTAATAAAGTAAAGTAGTTTAATTAATTTGAAATGAAGAGTATCAATGGTCCAGTGGTTGCAAGCTCGATTGCTGAGCATGAGGTCCTGGGTTCGATTCCCAGGTCGGAATTCCGAATGATCGGAAGTCAGAATCCCTTCTGGAATTCCTCCATAGTAGTCGCGGAGTCTGGATTAGTGCCCAGTTGATGACAATAGGCCCGTCCCCTATTTTATGGGACTAAAATATGACTGGCGAAATGTGGGAGTACTATTAGGTACACCTTTGCCGAACCCTTCGGGGATAATAGGCACGATATTATATTTGAATGAAGTGAAGAGCCGTGTGGTATCCGGCAGAGTAGAATAGAACCAACCCATTACACTCACGGGTGTCGTATAAGGCGACTAATGTCTGAGGCAGAACACCTTGCGCCTCCGTAGACCAGAGAATGGGCAGCAGCGTTTTCTGTTAGTCTTTCATCACTGCGATCTCCAATCCGCCTGCCAAGCGTGGAGATTACGGCAAATTCCTCTCATCATTGGAGAGGCTTATGTCCAGCAGTGGACGTTATGGGCTGTTGTAGTTGTAGTAGTAGAAGTGAAGAGTAAAGACCTCGAGAGTAACGAAATGCAGCTGTAGGATTGTTATAATTTACAAATTAAACCAACTGGGGACAGTTTAGGTAAAATTTAAAATAAAATAATTATTTAAACTCGAATATTTTTAATGGTACTGAAATTAAAGGAACGCAAACTGTAACAGCACAACAGCGTACTTAGTGATAAGAGCCATCAAACGTAATGGATGACAAATATCTATGTAGAACAGACCACATGCATTCATCTTATTGAATGTCGCACGATGCAGCCTCAGGACATTTTTGCATAACTTCTTTTGTTCTGGAAAAAAAAATGATATATTAGAGTAGGATAATAATTACAACATAGTAAATACTAAGATGTAATATAGTCATTATTAGTATGTTTATAAGCTTGAAGCATAATTGAAACAATCTATCATTAAGAGCAATCCTGAATTAATGTAAAAATCAATTTATAAGCTTGAAGCATAATTGAAACAATCTATCATTAAGAGCAATCCTGAATTAATGTAAAAATCAAATCAGCTGCTGTGTAATATCGAGGATACTCCCGCCTGATCACCACTAAGCTAATCTCACTTACAACATAGAAACGCTGTCTAGCCCCGCCCCATTGACAATGAAAAGATACCGATCGGCCGAGCGCACTGACGACGCACGCCAAACGAGAGTTGTTGTTATTTTGCGCGCCAAAGTTGACGCTTTCCTAATAGGCCTAAACTTTAAAGGGGCGTTTCTCGGCGCCTCTGCATGATTAAAGCGAAAAAAAAATTAACTGATCAGGCGGAAAGACCACGACTGTACATTGGCATTACTCGGAAAAAAGAAAAACGCTGTTTTATTACGCGATTTCATTTTTAAAATTAGCTCGAATAAGTATTTTGTGTTTTTCAATAATTATCTTAGGTGTGCATTTTTAACAAAAAGAGACTTTATAAAATAAAAAAATAAAATAAAAAAGAGACTTTATAAAATTACAAACATTAAAGACCCGTAGTAACATAGGATAGGGGCAGGAAGTTGATTTAATAAGTAAATAAATTTCGGACAGATTACCTGTACAGTCTGAAACGCAAACGAAAAAGCATGAATCTTGTGCATCCTTGACAGTTTCATAAAACTTATCAAAACTCAGGCAGAGCACGATTTGTATGACCAAAGACTTGAGCAACCACAAGTTAACTATAATCGATACGAAAGGTAATTTTTGCTAAAAGAAAGAGATTACGTTAAAATAAAATATAAACTGTAGAAAAAATCAAGGCACATTTCCGAAGTCGAAAGCAATAGCAAACCTTAGCGATAAAGCTGCCTCAAACACAATGTAAACCGGCTGTGCCCCCACTAGATGTTACAAGGTGTAAGCAGGCCCTTCACGAAGTCGTCAACCAAGCATTCTGCACCAAACTAAGTACCTGTCACTGCGTAAAAATGTATCGCACTCAAGTGAGCAATGATCAAAACATTGTGCTGATGCATGCATTGAATAGTACAGGGGTCACAGAGGTATTTAAAAATAGAACATTTAAAACTAGACATTAAAAATAAAACATGTGGTAAAGTTGGAATTTTGACGGACTTTTAAGGGTCTTTTTACCTCTATGGAACTGATTGATGCGGTGACTGCAGACCGCAAACCAGTAATGCCATCACCAACGGTCATTAGCAGAACGACAAGAAGTTTTTTTATTTTTATTTTGACTAATTACTGTCCCAATTCTGAATGGTTTGGGTTAGAAGTGATATGAAGGAAAAAGCAGTAAATTATAGCGTGACGATTGACAGGGGAGAATGAGTGAAAAAAAAGTGTTGCACCGATGCTCTGACCTTAAACTACATAGGGCAGGAAGATGATGATGACTATCGAAATTCTGAAGAATATACTATAGTCTGCGCAAGGTAAGTAGGAATTAAAGGTCATTCATCTTTCCTGAATTTCTCTGCGTAGGTACCCCGAAAATACATTATGAATCTTTTTTTATTACTAGAAAAAGTCAAGGATCACGATAAAGGTCGTTTCGGGACAAGTTTATGTCATTATTTCTGATTTCGGAATTATGTATTTGAATAAGTGTATGCGGGTTAATGACCTTTATTTTAACTGGCGCAGACTAAGCTGCGTGGTCAAATTTTAAACCACAGCGGCATTTCACTTACGGTTAACGGTCGCCTTTGGCAGTGTACCTTTAAGTTACACTTAGGCAGTTCGTGTTATTAATACTCACATATTCGTAATAAAGAATACAAATCTCGATCATCGCTTGAAAGTCAGTTATAGTAGTAGAAAATGTTCCAATGGTGTGATACATAATCTAAAAGAAATAATATTAAGCTCTAAAGTAAATCAACCATTTATACAGAAAGGTTTTGACGAAACTTTTGATAACTTTGACAGAGTTGACTTTCTCGACTTCTAGAAAATGATATTCTTATATGTAACTAAAGACTGTATTAAAAGCTTATAATGCTTACATCTGTCTGATCACAGAAATTAACATGGCTATAAAAAGAAAAGGTTTGTAAAGAAGAGGGATTTTTAAAAATCATAACGGTATATTGCAGGGTAGTGTACTTGAGCTTTTTCCTGTGCCATTTTTTTTTTCTGCTGCTTGTATTCCTAATTAAAAAGTGCAAGGTGCTAAACATTTTCTGTCTTTTTTTGTACATTAGGCTAGACTTACAGTTGACTGGAAAACATCGTTGTAGATATCGTAGCACTTAAATATCTTCATGAAACTCTGAAACATCTTCTTGCATTCTGTTTCATTGCAGACATTTTTTGCTAACAGTAAAACTCGGTCATTCCAAAGTGCTACTTTGTCAGTCAATAACTGTATTAATCCTATTGCATAAATTATATTTGTATCAATAGTTATCAATGATAGAAGATTGATAATACTTATAAATTGTGGCTTTTTGTGAAATGAAAATATGAAGGACGTGAGGACAAAATAAAATGCTAAGATAATAGCAGGATGAATCCAACTTCTGATGACAGTCCGCTTCAAACTGTTCTCATCTTTAAGATACCTGTGTACTTCTTGATACGTCAAAGCAAACGTAACATTCTTCTTAGTTTGGGCAGTATTAATGATGGAGTTCAAAACAAAACCCGCACAGAAGAAGAAAGAGTTGAAAATGGAGGCAAAGTACAGAAAATTAATCAAACTGTAATGTTTTAAATTTTCATCTAACAGCACTCCTAAATCTCGATACAGGAAAGCCGATACATACAGTACTGCCCCACACGATGACATCAACTTATTAAAACGATTATTTGGATGAATAAAATTGTTCTTGATGTAATATTTAGGATTTAGCACGAGTATTTGCATGAGATTTAGAGGTTGTAGAATGGACTGCACATCTTTATCGATCACGTTACTCAAAAATGATTCGACACGAATACTTCTTTCAGTACAATGAGCTGGCGTTTGTTCCAATGAATTCATTTTGAATAAAGGATTCAAAGCGAACGAGCTATATGAAGTGACTATCAAATATGGAGTAGAGGCTTTGAAAAGCACGAAGAGGTTGTTTGCATAACCTTCCGAATATTATTTATTGTATTTGGTTATACTATTTGATACGTATCGTCTAAACTGACAAGTGATATTTATGACTGATGATACTAGGCTAGATACTTTTAGTACCTATTCGATTAAATTGTTTTTTTTTCATGTTACTGGTGTGATGTGGTATGGTGGTGGTGCTCAAAATGAATACCTGACCAATTTAATTGAAACTACCTATCAACTGTGTTGAGATAGAGAATTTTTAGCATCCCTTTTTTCACACAAACACAGAAAATTCTTTTCAGAAATTGTCAAAAACTACAGAATGCCTCTTGCTGTAATTTTCTGAATCAATTTAATTAATTTCAAAAACAACCTTTCTCCGTTGTCATAATTAAAATTTCAAAGCTACAGTAGCATAATCAACATTAATAACATCACGCCTGTAATCACCAAAAGGATTGGCAGACGTGTACCTAATGTGTGATGGGGATTGTGTCTATAGCAAAATCTATTTATGACATTTGCACAGCTGGGATGTGGCATAGTAACTGTGTGAATGTTATATAAATTAAGATCATGAGTGACTCGTTTGACGTCACATTTGAGTACATTTTTACTCAAACGTCACACGAGTTCTCGACGCACTGTATCATCTTCATTTTTTGTTTACGTGAAAAAAGAAAGAATATGTGTCCAATATTTTTTGGAAATCTATCTGACGGACTAATTACATTTTTTGTTATCTACCCTATTATTATGCTTCCTTAGCGGTCCCACCGCAGGTTGCAAGATGTCACAACTTGTGTTCTTCGGTCACAATAAAACAGATTATTTATTGCATTCCTTTATTATTGTTAAGTATTTATTTTAGATAAAAAATCCATTAATCATTAATAGTGACTTAAAACGTAACTGTAGTAAAACTAAACTCGTGTGCACACTGTTCTAGTAACTCACAAGGGAGCAATCAATCCTTTCTATAACGGTGGTTAAGATACAACTTTCTCATAACTACAAAACAAAATTGCAAGGACTGATAAATCACTTGTAAAACGCAAACTGTAGTAATACAACAGTATAGTTGGTGATTAACGCCATCATCTTCAATGGGAAAGTAGCATCAATATAGAACATTCCACACGCATTCACCTTATCAAATGTAGCTCGATGTAGACGTTTAATATTCTTGCATAACTTTTTTTCTGCATCTGCAATATTTACAAGAGTGAAGTTTTTGATTGTAGATACAACATAGAGATGATATTATAAAAGAGTAATCCATATAGATGTTGATAAATGGAGTGAAAGGGAGAAAGGAAGATAAACAGATCTTATGAGAGATGATAAAATGTGAGTGGAGTGGAGTAATGATGGAGTGACGGGTATCAAGACAGAAGTAGAAAAAGACGTGTTGCATAAACCCTAAGTAACATCAATAATTATACAACAACGGGACAAAGATAGGAAGATGATAAGATACGAAACCTTCATTGCTAGATTATCTAAGCCTTACAAAATAAATATGGAGACAAACACCTACCTGAACAATTTAGTTTCAAAATGAGAGCGCATGAGTCTGGCACTTCACCCATCGCTTTGCAGAACTTTTCACAGTACGAGCTCAAAATAATTTCTAGTATCAAACTCTTAATCACCCAGAAGTACAGAGAAATGAAATTAAAGCATACTGCTATCTGGAACATAAACAAAACATGATGCAATAATTTCAATAAGAAGTTTTAAATATTTTGAATAAAAATTGTGAGAAAAATATCTGAAATTAATACTCACATAGTCATCATAACCTGTTGCATATTTAAAAACTTCAATTGTTATTTGCAATTTTATTAAAACGTGGCAAAAAAACCCAAAAGTATGATATACAAACTGAAAAAAAAAAATATATAAGTAGACCACTTTTACTGATCATTCAATCAATAAATATAATAAACTGTAGTACCATGTACTGAAAACAAGACTGGTAGATGCCATAAGATTCCAAAATGTTTGCGTAAGCTTGAAACATTCTTTTGCAATAAGGTTCTTTGTCACAATGATCCATCCGTAGTAAATGTTGAGCTTGGCTATTCCACAAATGAACTTTGCATTGTAGCAGCAGTATTAGCCTTGTAGCATACACAATATTAACAGCAAACAACATTGAAGCTAACCCACAGAAATAATCGTAAAGAGGAAGCCTTAGTTTTAAACCAGTATAGGTAATACTGAAAATATAGAAACTTGTCGCTGAAATAATACTAATCCAATTTATTATGATAAAGCGCTTGAATTTCTCCTTTACGTTAAGAAATCTGTGAAGGTCTTGAAATTTCAAGACAAACGAAATATTCTTTTTAGTGTTCAAGACATTGACGAGGTAGTTAATAATGGATCCGATGCTGAACAAGATAAATTCAAAGTAGGAGAATATGTAAATGGTATAAGTGTATTTTCTGTTAACTTCGTGGAAATGAAGGTCGTAGACGCGGTATAAGAAAAGAGAAATGCATAATATCGCGCCGCACAATGAAACTATACTCGTTATCAAACTATTTGGTTCTATAAAGTTAAATTTAATACGATACTTGGGACTCATTAAAATATTATGCAAAAGATTTAAAGGAAAAAGCATCAATTGCACATCTTCGTCGATTGAGTTGTCCGTCATGACTGTCACTCTACAACATTTTCCTTTCAAACGTTTTTCTCCTCTTTTCAACATAATTGCAGGTGGTTCTGCCACAAATGTGCCATTGAATATGATTAAAAGGTTATTGCTGAACGTGCAATTACTTAGAGCTTGCAATTTTGGCGTATTGTCCATTAGTATTATTTGCTCCAGTTCCGTTACTACCATATAAAAACAAAGTGAGTACCTCAATGTTTTTTTTGCCGTCGTTTGGCAATATTAGAGGATCAGTAAAACTAGTATGGACAAATTACAGACTGGCTGTGAACACCGGACAAATTTTGTATCCTGGAAGCTGAAGGTGTTGGGGCTATATCTGCAATTTGCCCATATCCCGATCCATTTAATTGTCTAAATTGAAATTGTGTACAGATTTTTTGGCCAACGTGAACTAATCTCCGTGGTTAATAACGCTTTTAGTACAATGCTTTAAAATAGGCAACAGGCTCAAACAATTGAGGTGAAGTAATGCCGATGCGATCGGAATTTGGGTGATGCTAAACCGTTAGACAAAAACAGCTGATGATTTACTTCACTACCACTTTGTTAATATTTAAAATGAAGATTCAACCGGCTAAGGAACAGGGTTTAAAGCAACGCGAACTGTAATAACACAATCGTGTAGTGAGAACTTGTTGCTATCATTTTCAACGGATAAGTTGCATCTATGTAAAACATCCCACAAATATTAATCTTGTCAAATGCAGCTCGGTGTAGTCGCTTAATGTTCTTACACATCTTCTTTTCAGTATCTGAAAATATTGTCATTGGTTCAGTTTAGTTTATTAGTTTTAGTTTAAGTCGGACAAAGTGATATTGGGTTCTTTCTTATCATCATCATCATTTCAGCCGAAAGACGTCCACTGCTGGACATAGGCTTCCCCCAAGTGTCGCGACATTGAACGGTCCCGTGCAACTCGCATCCAGCGGATTCCTGCAACCTTCACCAGGTCATCGGTGTGTGGGGTGTCTTTCTTATGGATTTTCCTATTAGTCTGGATGTCATTTTGGTTGATGGTAATAGACTTGCCCCTAAAACGAAAGTCTGTCTACGCATCCCTGCCCAATTCTTTGGGAAATACAGGCGTTACGTTATTTAATTTTAGACGCAATTTATCATGTCTTACACACCAAAATTCATTACATCATCATCATCATTATCCTGCCCTTATCCCTATTTATTTGGGGTCGGCGCAGCATGTCTTCTTCTTCCATACTTCTCATACTATATTAGTCCTCCTTACCGATTCCGGTAATGGTGGCTTTGAAACTATTTCCGTGCATGTGTCCTTATATGGCTGGCCAGACCGAATTTGCTCTTAAAGCGCCTCCCCGAGCAAAATGACCTTGAACGAGCAGTTTTTTGGAGCCTACTCCTCTTTATCCAAAATAAATACCAAATAATAAAAAATACATTAAATTACTACATATTCTTGACTCAAAAATTGTCGTTTCATTTTTTTTTTAAGTAGCTTAATGTTTAATAAATCCCCTCACAACGAAACCACAGAAATGAGAAATAATGATTTATAAAATGCTACTTCTCGTTAAGTAACCATTATTATGATTTGCTACTTATACTAATGGATAGGCAATTTAATAATGAACATAATTGTCGTTTTATTTTTTACAAAAGACGAAAATTTGATTTTATAAACAATAAAAACCACTCATTTCTCACTATTCGGCCTGCAGTGACTGACGTAACAACCACTTTGTAGTGCAAGCTGATTAGAACTTTATTCATACAGTATTTCAAACGAAGTTTGAACCACCACAAATAGAGTTGCTAATTTTGCTTGGGGAACCGCCTTAAATATCCGGTCACAACAGCAATAGAGTTGACCGGTAGAGTAATAGGTGTAGGTGAAGGAGGGCTTAGGTCTCTCTATCCGTATTTGGTGCTTAAAGTCATCATAACGCTTGCGCTATTGATCCGACTGGTTGGGAGTTGCTCGATTTACTTAGGTCGTCTTGGCGCTCTACAACAACAACAACAACAACAACAGCCCATAACGTCCACTGCTGGACATAAGCCTCTCCCATGATTGGAGGAATTTGCCGTAATCTCCACGCTTGGCAGGCGGATTGGAGATCGCAATGATGAAAGACTAACAGAAAACGCTGCTGGCCGTTCTCTGGTCTACGGAGGCGCAAAGTGTTCTGCCTCAGACATTAGTCGCCTTATACGACACCCGTGAGTGTAATGGGGTTGGTTCTATTCTACTCTGCCGGATACCACAAGGCTCTACTATCCACTAAAATGTAAAATCTCATACTACTTGTCACCTAGTCAGGCACCTCGTTTCTTGCCATATCATTCTCCACACAGCCCATCCATCGTTTGTTTGGTTGATAAATAAAATTAAATGTACAATCTGATTTCAAAATGAGCGCGCATGAGTTTTGAACATCATTCATTGCTATGTAGAAGTTTTCACAGGATGAACTCAAAATAATTTCAAGTATCCAACTTTTGACCGTCCAAATGTACAAAGAGATAATCAAATATCCTTTGTTCTGAAAAAAAAGCAAATACCTGAAATAAAAAAAATTAAACTATCGCCGTTCCGCATTCTCATTTTGTATTTAACGTAAGTCGGATTCATTGTTGATTTCTTGATTCATTTTGTTTGATCTTTTGCCTAGCCTTATAATAGATGTAATGGGGTCAGTTTCTAGTCTTATCAGGTTTAGCTGAATGTATCTACTTATTTAAACAAATAAAAAAAAATAAGTGTCTATTAATGTAATTTCAAAATAACAGCTTTATTACGGAATGCATATAAAAGTATAAAAACATTTCTTTTTAATTTTTGGCTGTTGTTGTTGTTGTTGTCTGTTTGCTCGCTTCGGCTAATCTCCGAAACGGTTGGACCTATTTTGATGCGACTTTATTGGCAGATAGCTGATGTAATAAGTATTTTATTTTTGAGAAGCGCATCACCGGGCAATGCGACGATATGGTAGTATTTGTGTCATCGTTCGTCTTTTGACTCATTATGATAAGGGTGCGACTGTTACTTGATTTAGACTGTAGTTTTAAGTGATCGAACTTTTAGGTTAACTTATTTAGAGCTAGACTTGTTAGGTTTTAGTTTTATTTTATTATTAGCCAGTAATGTCCCACTGCCAACAACTCCTTCCATGCGCAAGGAGCACATGGAAACTCCTTCCATGTGCTCCTTTTCCTCGCCTCCAGCCCTCGCAAATCCAGCTCGTCTCACCACCAATTTCTGGCCGGCCTCGGCGGTGGCTGGCTACGTCCGTCTTCCAACAACCATCGAGTAGAGACTTTTGCCCAGTGGTTATCATGCATGCAGCTGATGTAACTTTCGATAGAGTTTGATAATACTCACATGGGTTGCAAGTTTAAAAGTTTCAAGCGCTATTTGGAACTTGAGCAAAAGGTGGCAAAATAACTCAAAAGTGTGATAGACGATCTGGAAATAACGAAAAATTTTAGATCTACTTGTCGAACCTGTGAACAACCTAATTTTTACAAAAAGCAGTACATACCAAATACTGGAAAGAAATCCTGTAGATCTCATAACACTGTAAAATATTCACGTAAGCTTGAAACATACTTTTGCAATAAATTTCTTTGCCGGATTCATCCATCTGTTGCAAATGCTGAGCTTGAATGTTCCACAAATCAACTTTTCTTTTCAAGAACTTAATAAGTCTGATAGCGTACAAGAAGTTTATTTCAAAGCCCAATAAAGACATACCGCAAAAGAATTCGTAGGTAGGAAGCTGAAACGAAACGTTGTAGAAGATGATAATGTTCACATAAGAAACTGTAGTAAAGATGATACTGAACCAATTTCCAATGATAAAACGCTTAGTGTAGCTCGTGGCTAAATAATAACAGCCGCTCGGGTCGATCGTTAGGTTAAGCCGTGCTTGCCTAGGTTGGTCTGTGTGGATGGGTGACCGCCCATTACATACCGAGTTTCCTCCATGCCTCGGAAAGCACGTTAAGCCGTTGGGCCCGGCTGTAATTTGTAGATCTTTGACAGTCGTTAGGTAGTCAGAGGCCCGAAAAGTCTGACAACCAGTCTTACCAAGGGGTATCGTATTACCCGGTACTAACTGGGTTGTGGAGGTCAGATAGGCAGTCGCTCCATGTAAAATACTGGTATTCAGCTGCATCCGGTAAAACTGGAAGCCGACCCCAACATAGTTGGGAAAAGACTAGGCAGATGATGAAAACGCTTAGTGTAGAACTTCTCGTTAAGAAATCGGTGAATTTCTTGAATGTACAAGACGATAAAGATGTTTCGGTTCGTTTGTAGCACATTGACGACATAGTTTATAACGAATCCCATCCCGAACGAGACAAAGTCGTAGTAAGAGGCAATATACACCAAGTTAAAATGGTTTCTAAAATTTTCCTCTAACCACAGGTTGTAGATTCGGTAGGAGAACAAAAATAGAAATATCATCATGGCGCAAAACGATACCAATTTCGATGTATTCTGTTAGCGTATATTAAGTTATCCTTAATGCGATACTTGGGGCAGAAACAAACGTTTTGAATTAGGTTCAAAGGCAAAAACATCGATTGAACATCTTTGTCAACCACATTGTTTAATGGGACGGTAATTAAATAGTTATTCATTTTCTAATAATTCTGTTATTCTCCTATAATGAACGTACAATTGTATCCATAGAGATTAGTTGTATCATACAAATAAACTGTCAAGGTACCTTGAAATTAGTGAGTGACTAATAGTACTAAAGTAAAAAAAAAAAAAAAAAAATACAATATTCTTAAACGAATATTAATATTATTTTCTATTAATACATATTATTTTTATTATTGGAAATGTTGTTGTTGTAACACGTAACCATGTTGTTAAATGTTTAGGTTATGAATTGTGTTAATTGGATGGCTTTTTAAGTAAGTTAAGGCCTACTTAAAAACGATGAACGAAATTGTGAAGATGATAACACTAGAGTTTCATTGAAGATACGATGGAACTTAGAGGAGGACCTCGTGGCTAATGACTTGTGTTAATTGGATGGCTTTTTAAGTAAGTTAAGGACTGCTTAAAAACGACAAACGAAATTGTGAAGATGATAACACTAGAGTTTCATTGAAGATACGATGGAACTTAGGGGACGAGCCTATTGTCATCAACCGGGCACAAATCCAGACTCCGTGGCTGGTACTATGAAATACCTGATGAAAAATCCCAATAACAATTTGCCCAACCTGGGAATCGAACCCAGGACCTCATGCTAAGCAAATGCGACCGTAGCGTGTCTTCTTTTTCTTCTGTACTTCTCTATTACTCGTCAGTTGTATGCAATACAAGTATTTGTTCATGTTTATGTGCATTTGTGCGCTTTTATTCACCTACATTTCTTATTCTTATTCTTTATTGCACACAAAATTAAAAAATATACACTCAAATTAAAATATATAGCTTACTAGCTGCCCGTTCCGGCTTCGCACGGGTGGACATTTTATTTTTTTCTATTCTATCCTATCTTTCAAGTTGGATCAAACTGCACACGGTGTGCAAAATTGATTAAAATCGGTTAAGTAGTTTAGGAGTCCATCGCGGACAAACAACGTGACACGTAATAAATATATATTAAGAAGATTTACAACGGCGAGCTTAACCCAGAATTGGGTTTTCTTACAGCAAACCTGACAGCAAAACCATTTCTTTACAAAGATACATTTTAAATCATCATCGTTATCATTTCAGACGAAAACGTCCACTCTGGACTCCCCCAAGTGTCGCCACATTGCCGGTCCCTTGCGACTCGCATCCAACGGATTACCGTAACCTTCACCAGGTCATCGGTCCACCTAGAGGGAGGTCTTCTAACGCATCGTCTTCCGGTTCGCGATCGCCATGCATTGACACATACATTTTAAATATTCCTTTTTAAAATAATTAATAACTAGCTGACCCGTGCAACTTCGTCTGCGTCACATAATATAGCTTATAACATGTCATTTTGTGCATTCAATTACGAACAAAAACCTTTTAAAATCAATATTGCTTACCTCCCATAATATGCGCGATGATAATATGTAGCCTGAAGCCTTTCTTGGTTTACAAAGAACATTTTTGCTGAATTTCAATTCAATCTATACAGTAGTTTTGGCGTGAAGCCGTACCATACACACAGACAAACAGACAAGAATTCTAAAAAGTCACTTTTTGACATCAGTTACGTTTTTCTAACAAAAGCCGCTTATTTTTTCTCGAAAATTCTGAATATATAGTTTTTCTTTCGTTACTGTTTTATTATAATATGTATAGATAATAGAAATAATATGTTTATTCAAGAAAATGTCACAGAATTTTACAAATATCTTGTATGCTATATTTTTCACAACGCAAAAGAAATTAACATCTATAGCCGAGATATAAAAAAAAATGTAGCCCACTTTTATTGGAAACAGGGTTCAAGCAATTGGCGCGGTAGTCAGGGCTCCAGAGAAACTATATTCCCTACAAAACAAGCCATTTTAAAAAAATAAAAGAAAATTGGCCATGTTCCTTTTATACGTATTTATTTTTCAAGGTCAAGTTTACAATGACTTTAATAATAATGGGGCAACACTTATAATATTTAAAAATAATTTAAAATAAAACTCTGATCATAATAGGGCAAACTGTAGCAGTACGAATGCATAGTTGGTAAGTAAAGCCAACATTTTAAATGGAAAAGCAGCTCCAAGGTAGAACATTCCACAGGCATTCAATTTGCCGAATTTAGCTCGATGTAGGCGTTTTATATTCTTGCAAAGCTTCTTTTCAGCATCTGTAAAATTAGCATTATCAATTAATAATATTATTAATTAATTTGACGAAATTTGTCTGGACTAGTATATAATTATTATAGTGTATATAAACATTTGCTTTATGCCTGTTTCCCCAAAGACTTAGGCAAAGACTTTTCCTAACTCTCTAACCCATATATTTCTCGAGTTACGTTTAAGTCCCATGTATTAGTCCATGTGTTATTTTATTGTTATTACTTCTTATGCCTTTGTTATACATATTGTTTTATCTTCTACTTTGTTTTTAATATTGTTATGCATATTGTTTAACTCCTACTCTCACACGTTATCTCTGTAAGCTAATTCTAGCGTGAAAGGCGCCTGGTGACCTTTAACACAGGTTTTTCCCAAAAACCTACATCAGGCACCAGTCTCTCACAAAGGCTGAATACAGCTGAGACATTATTTTGGACATTTTTACTTTAAGTCACCTTCGGGAAGAGAAAATAAATGATAAATTATTATTATTATAAATAGAAAACGAGCTTAATAATAATAATAAACGTTTATTTCAAATAAAATATCTCGACTTGGCCCACGAGGTTCGCGACATGTGGAATATGAACTCGGTTATCATTGTGCCGATTGTCGTGACGGCCAATGGCTTTATAGCCAAGAGCTTTGATGACCAGATATCGAAGCTCTCTTTAGGCGGTTGGATCAAGGGCCTGATCCAGAAGGCAGTACTCCTCGATACGGCTCGCATTGTGAGGAGGTTTCTGTCTCTGCAGCCCTAACCACCGGTGGCTTGGATCCTGCTCCCGACACCGGCGGACCACTATTTTTTATATTTTTGAATGATTTTTTTAATATATATATTTTTTAAGGTACATTTAAAAATATGTAAAATAAGGAATTAAGATGAATAAAGGAAATAAAACGTTTATTTCAGATATACAATCCATAAAGCATAATAGTAATAATAAAATAGTCATCGACCAATAATAAAAATAGACAAAGTAAAAATAATAAAATCAATCAACTAATAGCATATACATACACTGGAAATGATGATACATATCAATTAAAAATATTCAATAATCAATGTCAATATTAGATAATAGTACGTCAATCAATCAATTAAAATTGGAAATTATACAATCAAACACAATACAATACAATTAAATTAAATAATTAATAGATCAACATTCTCCAATAGATATACACATACTTATGTTGGATCGGATAGTCTGTGCGGGAAGCAATCATCTTGAGGATGCTATTGCTACTGTCTCTCACTCGTCTTAATAAAGAAGCAACCTTTTTCCAAATTATGGCTGGATACCCATCCGTTCGAGCTTCAGCAAACATTAGCGACGCACTGCAATAGGGAGGCAGCCGCATCAGCATCCTAAAGATGTTGTTATATTGAACGCGCAGGACACTGGCAGCCCGACGGGTATGATTTACCCATAAGACTGCTCGCGTAAAACGAAAAAAAAAAAATACGAAAAAAATGGTTAATGCCATTGCCAGCCGGGTAAAAGTTCATACCTCGGGCAACTACGAAAGAGAGAGACCAATTCAGGACGTCATGCCCAGCAGTTCACGACTACTGAGCATTGGAGGGTCACATTTTTTTTACTGATAGGTTGCTGAAAAAAAACTTTTTTGCAAAAAATAAAACCGACTTCAAAAAAGGAAATGATATAGACGTGTCTACGAGAGAGACCTTGGTTTTATGAAAAAAATTGTTGGCTTAGAGGCATTATTCAAGAAGAAAAAAGGTAAATACATTTGTATTGAGAATCGTAGATCCTGTTCCCTCTGAGTCACGAAAGAAGTAGTCAAAAAAAAATGATACAAACCCGTACAATTGGATTTCAGAATGACCGCGCATGTGTCGCGGATAAGATCCATTGCCCATTGCTATGTAGTACTTCTCACAGTATAAACTCAAAATAATTTCAAGCATCAAGCTCTTTATCGTCCAAACGTACCAACATGTGACTGCTAAAGATTTTTTCATAACCTGTAAAAATAAAACATCAAAATATCCGAAAATTCTCTTCAAAGTATCATAAATTTATATTAAAAAAAAAAAACAATACAAAAGCAACGCCACAACAACGCCTTCAAGTGCCAAAAGATTTTGTACCTCTGTATTTAAGCATTAATACTCACGCTTATACCCTGAAGTGTCATATAGACCTTTAAAATATCAAGTGTTATTTGCAATTTAAATAAAACGGTAATAAACAACCCAACAGTTTGAAACGCGATCTGGAAACAGAAATAATTGCTCTGATATCATCATAAGGGGAATCCGGGACCGCGGTCCTGGTCCCGAAAGCCGGGTGGCTTTGACCCCATCATTCTCCTGCCCTTATCTGAATTTATTTGGTATCGGCGCAGCAGGCTCCCATACTTCTCTTTTACATGTCAACAACATCCAACACAGGAATAAAAAAAAGTGAGCCGTCACGGGACGCCTGGCAGATGTGAAACGTCAAAATTATTTGATTTATACCAGTAATATGCTTAAAACAAAATAATGTCAATATAAAAACAAACACACAAAATAAAATTTAATAAAATTTAATTTCTCGATTCACAAAAAGAAAATCCTTAAGCTGGGATCGAACTCGAAGTCACGAGATTGTAACCCAGCGCTGTGCTCCGAGACCAACTGGCTAGTTGTAAACCGTGGCGAATATGTAATCTTATGCTGCTTCAATAGATCGGTAATGTTCGGGAGTGTTTGGGCCGTTTGACAACTTAACAGTTGGCGCAGGTAAAACCAAAAAATGTCGTGGCGACGCATGCTGTAGCGACGCATGCTGTGGCGACGCGTCGCCACGCCATTTTTTGGTTTTACCCGCGCCTATAGATGTTTCACATCAAAAATGAATGCTTTCGTAATCATTATAAAATTATTAAATAAAATCCAAGCCGACTTACCATTTGCAGTGAAGTAGCCCTGTACATGTTATAGCATTTCAAAATATTTGCGTAAGCTTGAAACATTATTTTGCAATCATTTTCATCCATTTGTTTTAAACGTTTAGCTTGAATATTCCATAAAATAACTTTGTTCCGTAATAACTCAATTAGTCTAATAGCGTACACCAAATTGAAGTCAAAGATCATTGAAACTAGCCAACAGCAGAATTCATAATTTGGAATCTCAAGTTGTATATGACAAAAGATGAGAACACAAATACTAGAACACAGCATTGAGATGACACTAATCCAATTTAGAATGGAGAAACGCTTGAATTTATTGTTTTCATTCAAAACTCTGTGAATATCTTGAATCTTCAAGACGAATAATATAAATATTTTTGTTTGTAAGACGTTGACGACAAGGTTCATGATAGCTCCGACACTGAAGGAGAAAAAGTCAAAGTAGGAGCAAAGGTAAATTAAATTCACAAATTTTCTGATATTTTCATGGCTATGTAGAATGTAGATACGATAAATAAATACAGCAGAGGATATTATTATATGGCATAATGTCACCATATAAGATATGGAGCTGTTAGAATTTATGAAATTATTCTTGATACGGTATTTGGGAAACAACAAGATATTGTTTATTAAGTTTAGAGGTTGGAGCATTGATTGAACATCTTTATCAACCTTATTGTCTAAAAGAGCCACGGCAGCCATTTCTTATATTCAAATGATTTTTCCCCAAGTAAACATTGTTTTAGTAAGGCTATGGAGACACGAATGGGTAACTAACTCAAGAGACATAAATAATATGTATTCAAAATTTTACTAAATGGTGATTAAACTAACGATAAAAATGACATTACCTTATTGCTTTAATTTATTTTTTGTAGCTAAGTATGTCAAGGTCTTCAAAACAAAGATAATCAAAGTGTTTGGTACAGTAAGTTTTCTTTGACAACCTGAATGGCGCAGCGGTAATGAGGCTGCCTTACGTTCTTAGGGTCCCGAGTTCAAATCCCGGTAGGAGCAAATGTTTGTGTGATGAGCATGGACATTACTCTCCGAGTCATGGATGTTTATAATCTATACTACATAATATTATAAATCTCAAGAGTTTGTTTGTTTGTTTGAACGCGCTAATCTCAGGAACTACTGGTTGGAATTGAAAAATTATTTTTGTGTTGGATAGCCCATTTATTGAGGAAGGTTATAAGCTATATAACATCACGATACGACCAAAAGGAGCGGAGCATAAATGAAAGATGTTGCTAAAACGGGGAAAATGTATTCCTTTTGTTAGCTTTTTCTCTCTTATGTGACGCAGACGAAGTTGCGTGGGTCAGCTAGTGTATAATAAGTATGTATTTACAAACAAAAAGTATCTATGTTATCTATATTATCAACTATCTGGTCTGGTCTGTCTATCTGGTTATCTACTCTGTCCACGACACAAGCCTCGTTGCTTAGTGTGACACTAGATAGCGCTGTATATACTGGGTGGAAACAGCAGATTTTTTTTAATAACCGAAAAACAAATTCTTTTATTTCCACCAATTAATAAAGAAATAGAAACATTTATATTGTGAGGCTTAGAATGATGTACACGGCTCAGTAGGCAGAAAGGTAAAAAAATACATTCATTAAATGCGATAAATCATTTTATTTTAATAACAATAATTTTGAGAAATCTTGACATGTTAAAATTAAGTGATGAACAAATGAGTGATGAAAGGGATGAAAGACAACAGAGAAAATACAACAGAGACGGACTGTGACAGTCAGTTTCAGTTTTTTCTTTTCTCTCATTTTAAACACACCAGTAGCTGTCGTTACACTATATTGTAACGACTTTAATGACGTGCAAAAACCGTGTTATAAACGACAAAACAACATCGAAGTAATTAAAATTATTGTAAAAGCAGTTTCAGAATAGCGTATTATCGGCGCGTACCTATAAGCTCGTTTTTGGACGCGCGAGTACGCAGCGTTGATGCACGTATAAGCTCGTACAAGTGCGAGTCGCAAGATATGTCGTCACATTTGTTGACAGCTAAATTTATAATCAAGCAAACACGCGGTGAAAGAGCGCGTGTAAGCGCGTTCGATTTTTTGAAGAGCGTAATATGGGATGCCTGTACGCGTGTACGCGCGTAAGCCGCTACAAGCTTATACGCGCTAAAAAATATGCTAGTCTGTAACCGCTCGTGAAATTCACTAATTGACTCGTAATAATTATCATAATTATAATTGTGATATTTTCTCTAGGGTCTAGATAAAATTACATTCTATCACTGATAACACTCTGATGGAATAATCAAAATGTAAAGGACTAAAATGATCTACCAAAGTTCATAATTAGTAATCCTGTTAAATTCCGTTAAAGAAGTACGAAACCCTGTCCGATCCGTGAGGGTATTATTAGTTATCGAGATCAGATTCTATTTCCGTAGTCCTTTTTGAAATAAATTGAATAAAATGTAATAAAATGAGGAAACATACATGGCAACAAAGAAGCGCGAGTGACACTCTGTTCGCTTGTCGGGTAGTGACGTCATAAACAAATAACTGACGATCAAACATACTTATGCCACCTTATACCGAAGATGGTGTTATCACATTTTAAAAGTTTGTTAGAATTTAGGGAAATGGTGGTAAATAAGGGACTTTTTTTTTACTTTCATAAATATTAAATTTTGTTTCTTATTTTATTTCTTAAGTTGTCACTGGTAAACCTCTAAGCCCGTTTAGGATCGGACAAGGGTTTTTTAACATATTGTATATTCTATCTTTGTTTAAACTTCAATTATAAGTTTGTATTATTTATCGTTTCAATTTTCAATATTCGGTTGTTCAAATACTTATAGTTCAAATCAATCTCTAAACGACAAGACATTCAATAATCCTACAAAGAAAATACATAATTCATTTCTTGTTTAACACAATGTGCATAATAATTATGTAGGTAAGCATATCTGTTATTATAAATACGCAAATTGAAGCAGTACAATTGTATAGTTACTATGTAAAACCAGCATTTTCAAAGGAAAAGAAGCATCAACGTAGAACATTCTACAAGCATCCAGCTTGTCAAATGTCGCTTCATGCAGACGCATAATATTCTTGCATAACTTCTTCTCGGCATCTGTAATGCAATCATAATATCATTTTGGATCATTTTCATAATTCTTTCAGTCAAAAGAAGCTCACAGATCTGGATATGCTCAGATCTCTTCTAACCGTCGCTTCGTTGGTGCTTTTGCAAATTGCAACGCAAATTCAAAGCATTTATTTGAAATAGACACGTGATAGGCACTTTTGAAGAGTCAAAAATAAGCTACCTACAGTCCAGCTATCTCCAGCCACAGGCATCATCATCATCATATCAGCCGAAAGACATCCACTGCTGGACATAGGCCTCCCCCAAGGGGGGGTTTTGCCATAATCGCCACGCTTGGCAGGCGGGTTGGCGATCGCAGTACGGTTGTTACAAAAGCACAGAGATCGCTGCGTTTCTCTGGTAAGTCCCTTAGTCGCCTCTTACGACACCCACGGGAAGATATGGAATGGTGCTATTCTTTATTATTTATTATTATTATATTTATTTATATCAATCAACTGTGGATCGTAGGTACAATTAAACATAATTACAAATAACAAAAGCAACAGCACAATTAATATTAAAATCACTAGTAAATTATTACCAAAATTAAATCAAATTAAAAATCAAATAAAATTAAAATCACTATTAACATTATTAACAAAATTAAATCAAATCAAAATCAACATCACAATTGAAAATAAAATTATTATAAAATCAAATCAAATTAAAACAATATCTTAGCCTTAGTCAGTACGTGAACCATGCAACAGTGGTTTATGTACTGACAGTCGACACGTTCAGCAAAAGCTTTCAGGATACTGTTGCGGCTGGCCTGCACCCTGCGCACCAGGGATGTGCACCGCTTGCGCATGACTGTGTAGAAACAATCCACACGCGCCTCGGCAAACATCCCCGATGCGCTACAGAAGCGAAGCAGCCCCAAGCGTACCCTGAACGCGTTATGGTATTGGACACGTAGAGCGCTGTACTGTTTCTGCGTGTAATCCATCCACAGACTGCCGGTGTAAAAGGACGTACAAAAAGCCCTAAATAGGGCTATTTTGACGCCTCTCGAACACCGAGCAAATCTGCGGGCTATCATATTCGCACGAACAGACAGCGCCCTACGTTCCCTTTCAATATCTGCATCGTCTTCCAGGTCAGAGCTTAATAAATGGCCAAGATATTTAAAAGTATTTACTCTATTGAGTGGGCATCCGTTGAGCTTAATTGCCGGCAAGTAATCTGGACACTTCCTCTTGGCCCGAAAGACCATGCACTCGCTCTTTTTCGCATCATACAGCAAACCTGTTCCTCAGCATACTTTTCACAAATGCGAATCAGTCTCGACAACCCACAGGCAGAGGCGCTCAGCAGCACCATGTCGTCTGCGTAACTGATATTGTTTAGGCACACACCTCCAATATGGCAACCGACATGCGTGCTGCTGAGCCTCTCTATCAGTGCATTAACATACAGGTTGAAGAGCTTTGGTGAGGTTAGCCCCCCTTGCCTCACTCCGCACTCCAACCTGTAAGGAGTCGAGTAAGCCCCCGACCATCGAACAACATTGACCTGATTGTTGTACCAGTATTGGAATACACGGATCAGTTCGTCTGGCACTGACGCTTTATGTCCGACACCATACAGTCGGCCACAGGCATAATAAATGTAAATGAACTGTAGTTGCATATCCCAAAGCTTAGATCTCATGGCGAGGAATGGGCAAGAAACTCCATGGGTACTCTTTTCAAATCAAGTTATCTAATACACAGTCCAAAGTTTTCGCTTCCGTTAATCCTTTAATTGACTTAGGTCGATTAATATTTATGAATGTGAGTATGTAAATCTTCCTCATCCGTGCAGAGTCCAACTTCATCCACTACAGGCAAAAAAGAGGTTCTCGTATATGCTCCTATGCCAGCCTCTCATAGTCTCTATAATAAGCTACCAACTGTTCCGCCTGCTGCTCCTTCCAGTTCTTAGACACCATTACTCCATCACTCCTTACATACCTAACAGGGTTATTCAGCACTGTTTAGTTAGGGTTCAGTCTGCTATTTGACGTAATTTTTCATTCTGACGACTAAATAACCAAAACTACAGTATACCATTGTGTCAAAACTTTTCGATGTATACGACCTGGTTCACTTACGGTCTGCCACTTTACACCCATTTTTTTTAGGAGGGTTTGTCAGACTTTTACTGACTAAAACCCATCCATGTTCCTTCATCGCCGTTTGTGTTCCGGGGCCACGGTATCTCTTTTGAACAGTCCCGCAGCCCCGGCAGGTATTGGCCCTTGCTGGCCCGTTCCTTTTACTGACATCTCTTTGAGGGACACGTGGAACACGAGCGCAAGCTAGCCTACCGCTCACCGTCCACAGGCCCACGCCACTTTTCACCCTTATGTCCTAAGTTAATAAAGTTGGAAAGTGAATTCGGTAGTACATATTCGAGTGCTGCCTCTCGTTTTGAAATACCAAAGACTCGACTTAAACTGTCACTTACGGGATATCTTTTGTGATCTGTTGCTCTTGTTGTGATCTTCTGGACCTCATCTATCGCTTTCCATCAGGCGTGATTGAGGTCAAGAGCAGTCCCATTTTGTAATAAAAATAAAAAAAAGCGAAAGAAAGAATGACAAATCTGTCTACCCTCTTTCTAAGTTTAAAGAAAATAAAACAAGAAAGAATAATCCCGGAAGATATCCCGTAAGTGACAATATAAGTTTCGATTTAAACCATGAAAGCTTAAAACAGTGACCAAAGACTTGGCTGTACCATTTAACATGTTTTCTTGAAACACTTAGTGACCTAAAAAAATTATGCTTCTTAAGTAGTTACCTGTACAATTTGATTTCAAGATAAGCACGCATGAGTGCTGAACATTTTTCATTTCTATGTAGAACTTCTCACAGCATGAGCTCAGGATAATTTCCAGTACAAAACTTTTAACGACCCAGATGTAAAAAAATGTAATAGAAAACCATGCAGCTAGCTGAAAAGATATAGAAAAGGCTATAAAAACCGTAAAGTTCCAACGAAATAAAATCAGAATCATTAATAAAATTTTGAAATAAATACTTACACTAGCAGAATTGCCCATTACCGTAGCTATTTTAAAAATTTTAATTGAAATTTGTAATTTCACCAAAGAGTGGTAGAAAAATTCTATACTGTGAAATACGATCTGAAAATAAAAGAAGTTCATATTACTGTTATTTTTTTTCGAAGAGCTTTGTAAAATCCTTTTACAGGTATTTTATTTCTGATGGTTGATACCTGAACGATCCTACGACCTAGTGTCTGAGTGTATTTAGTGCTTATTGCTTATTTTAATTCCTATTATTTGTATTATTATCGTGCTTGATATTTGGTGATCCTAAGGTTTCTACTACCATCTCTGTGTCTAGTCGTAAGAACCTGTAATTAGCTCTGTGTCGCTTATACAATTTTTACTCACTTATTTTAGCTGTTGCTTCTTCTTTTAATAAATAAACAACGTTACGCAACCCAACACCAATCTTGATAAAACGAAAATAAAGATTTTAAGATAGAACGTTAGATAAACAGTGATCCAAAGTCAGAAGTGAAATTATACAGATTGAATTTTCCAAGTATGCGTGGATGGCAGAATCCGAAACTATGAGGAATAGCGAAAAAAACCTTTACTTTTTCTCGGAGCCGATTTTGATGAAAACTGAAACTGGATCATAAGTTTTTTTTTTACCTATACGTAGATAGGCATCGACCTGTTGATTTTGGAAAAAAAAAAACACACTGGATCATTACACCATCCAATAGCGTCGCTATTAAGTATCAAATTCTACGAAGTGATGATAATTATGCCGTATGAACGGGTTCAAATCCAATGATGAATATTCATCAAAATCGGGCCCGAAACTCCTTTGAGAATTTTTTGCTATTCTTCATAGTTTCGGATTTGGTCATCCACGCCCTCTTGAAAAATTCACCCTGTATAATAGGGTATATGCATGATATTTTTTATCATTATAAACAAAGCGTATTAACATCAGAAAAAGCAAACTGAAATTATTTTTTAAATATCTATAAAAAATACTAAGTTATGAGCATTTGAAACTACTGATTAGACAGAGAGATCCGACACAGCGAATGACGTCATTCGCTGCATCGACGTACAAAATCCATACTAAATTCCGTTTATCTAGAAAGAGATAGAAACAAAAGTTTAAATGGTTATAACGTTTGTGTTGTTTGGCCAATTTATGTCTTGTTTTCGCTTTTTGTCATTATTTTTATAATACTTTAATATTCCGCATCGAAATAGAAAAAAGAAAATTTATGCATATCCTATTGTGAAAAAAGTAATCCACTTACCATTTTCTGATAAGTGTTCCTGTAGATGTCATAGCACTCCAAAATATTTACGTAAACTTCAAACATTTTATTGCAATAATAGCTGTCATTGGCACTATGGCCGGTCTTTTGACAGTTTACGGTTTGATTGTTCCACAACTTAACTTTTTCGCATAAGAGCTTAATTAGCCTGATAGCATTGATAATGTTAACATCAAAACACATGATAGCAATACCACAGAAGAGGTAAAAGCTGGCGAGCTTGAGTTTGATGTAGAAAAAGGTGACAATGTATATATTGAAACCTAAGACGAAGATGACACTAACCCAGTTGCGAATTATAAAGCGATTGAAACACTTCTTCTTGTTCAAAAACCTATGAATATCTTGAATTTTTAAAATGAACGAAATATTCCTTTTCGTTTGCAACACATTGACGATATAATTGATCGTGAAGCCGAAACTGTACAAGACAACATCAATGACGGAGTTGATAAACGTTAAACTGATGTATTTCTTTATAGTTTTGTCAAAGAAGAGCTCATAGGCGCGATTGAGGAATAGAAGTATGGCTATAATTACGCCGCACAAACCAATCAATTTTACAGCAAGGCTGTTGGGATATATGCAGTCATTCTTTATGCGATACTTGGGGCACAACAATATATTGTGCATTACATTTAAAGGTAAAAGCATTGACTGCACATCTTTGTCAACCAAATTGTCCAGAGGAACCGTAAATCGATAGTTCTTTCTTTTGATATAACGTTTTTGTAACCTTATAGACTTCATTTCGTTTAGGTTGTAAAGACCCGAATGAACAATTGAATTTGTAAAAATTCATTGTTGTATACAAACAAGACATTAAAAAGTAGGTGATATTGAATGTAAAGACCATTAAAAGAATTAGTCTGTCCCAGTAACCTCTATATCGATTATAAAAAATGTGATGAATATTAATCAAGTAGGTTATGGTCTTGGGTTCGAGTCCCGGGTCGGGCAAAGTGATATTGGGTTTTTCTATCAGGAATTTCTCACAGCCACGGAGTCTGCATTTGTGCCCGGTTGATGGCCAAAAGGATTAGGACCTATTACGGAATGTGGAACATCTCGCCCACGTAAAAACTGGTCTGCGGGCCAGATGTCAACTTTTAAAATGTGACATGGAACTTAAACATTACTAGTAAAATGTGGGTATACTATTAGGTACACCTCTGCCTAACCCTTCGGGATTACAGGCGTGTTGTTATGTTACAGTGTAAATAATGTTGTTACCGACCAAAGAATATTTCTATTAAAGTTTTTCGCCATGAACATGCTTATAAAAACACAACGGTGTTTTCAGGCAGGTAACTGCCTCTTTGTCTAGTGGTTTTAGGTTTCATTCCCAGGTCAGACAAAGTATGATTGGGTTTTTCGTTCAGGAATTTTGAGGAGCAGACCTGTCTCTGGTGGTGTGATCGGTTTAGGACAATAGGCTCGCCCCTAATCAATGAGTCTCTAACATAAATGTAGATTTAATAAACATAGGTAGAGGTGCTACCTCTCGTGGGATTACAGACCTGATGTTATGTAATGATATTTTTAAACTTTACCTTAGTTCTGATTAAAAAAAAAAAAAAAAAAATTTAAACTTTACGATCAGAAGCGAATAGTTCGGGAAGCGATTGAGATCAAGAAGTATCCTAATTTCAATCACGAAGATGGCTTCAGACTCTCTTCCACTTGGAATCCAGTGATCACTAAATGTACTCGTCAAGTGAAATCATCTCAGTATGCGGATACTGTTAGGGTAGTGTGCTGTCCTAGTGTGAACCGGCCCTAATTAACATTTATGAAGATCAAGTGAGGGTAGTTGAATAAACACCTTCACTTTGCTGTGGGGGTACCTCCAATACTTAATTGGAGGTATAGTGTAATCCGGTCGAAACGTCGGGCTTATATTAAAGGTGAAATTCGCGATAAATACCCGTTTATATATGTTTTATAAAAATAAACAATATTGACCTACCTATACTAACCTACTTTTATTATTTGTAATCAATTAGCAAAATTGATCTTGAAAAAAACATCTTTTGTCAATATTTGTATGTCTAGTGTTTGCTCAGAGGCGTGGGCGAGAATATCAACAGCAGTTAGCTTTACTGACTGACGGTCAAGGTCAGACTACAGATCTTATCATCCTGCAATGGCCTTCGCTAAAGTAATTAGGACCTTGGACCCTGTTTCTACTGGGTGCGTCTCATAACATATAAAGTTATTTGGTATATTTTCATTTCAATAACGTTCACAAGATATAATAAACGTGAGTTATACCAACTGTTGATATAATTTCTTTAGATATAATATTTATATTACTCTAAAACTTATTTCGTATAACGTTATTGGATATAACGTTTATTTAGTCGAAAATCATTAGGCCTATCGTTTAAAACATAATATTGATATAACATTTATTAAATCGAAAAGTGTGCCAGAAACGAATCGCTGCAAAACCAACTCCACGTAGTCTTGTCTGCCCTACCCCAAGAGTGTTATTTAAAATCGCGTAGGCACGGAGCCGGAGCCGTGACAGAAACCATGCCTGTTGCATGGTGCTTGCTTGCTGCATGCTTGCTTGCATGCTGTATGCTTGATTGCATGCTGCATGCTTGCTTGCATGCTGCACATATGGTGTATGCTTGTTTGCATGCCTACTGCATGCATGGTGTATGCTCGTTTGCATATTTTTTACAAGGAAATAAAAACCACGCGTTTTATCATATTAGACAAAATAAGTTTTATGTCTTTTGAGTTCACTCTGTACATCAAACGATTTTATATTCAATGTAGGTCATGCTTATAAAAAATTTTTTTTTTTTTTTTTTTTTTAATAGCCTACATAGTGTCCCACTGCTGGGCAAAGGCCTCCCCTTTCTCCTTCCATACCACTCTATCTTGTGCGATCTCCGGCCATGTTAGCCCCGCAAACATGATCAGATCGTCACGCCACCTTCGCCGAGGTCGACCTCGACGACGCTGTCCTTCCTCAGGCGTCCAGTGTGTGACGATCTTTGCCCATCTCTCCGGGTGCATCCGTGCCACGTGGCCTGCCCACTCCCATTTCAGCCTAGCTGTTTTTTCTCCAACATCAGCTACTTGAGTTATGGAGCGCAGGGTGGTGTTTCTAACGCGATCTGTTCGCTTGACACCTATTATGCTGCGCTCCATTGCCCGCTGGCAAATCTTGAGTTTGGACTTCTGTTGTTCAGTAAGTGACCAACTTTGTGCCCCGTAGGTTAGGACGGGCAGGATGCACATGTCGACGAGTTTTCTTTTCAATGTTAATGGAAGGCTTCCCTTCATATGTTCCTTAAGGGCCCAGAAGGTCTTCCAAGCATTTTGGACTCGTCTTTCGACTTCTTTGTCTTGCCTGTTTTTGAACGACACTATCTGGCCCAAATAGGTATACTCGTCGACATATTGCAACGTATGCCCGTCTACCGTGACCCTACGTTTCGTGCTGTTGGTCATAATTTGAGTCTTGGATCTATTCATTGAAAGTCCAACCTCAAGACTTGCTGTGCTCAGATCTTGGAGCATTTCTTCGAGTTCTGGGGCTGATGTGGAGAATAGCACGATGTCATCGGCAAAACGGAGGTTTGTTAGGTGTTGGCCGCTAACATTTATGCCTCGTGACTGCCAAGAGTTGGGCAGCTTCTTAAAAACCTCCTGCAGTGCGCTTGTGAATAGCTTGGGTGAGAGTGGATCACCCTGTTTGACACCTTTTTCAATACTGAATTTTGGACCAGAAATGTGCAACTTGATGTTCGCAGAGCTACTTTGATATATGGTATCAATGAGATCAATGTAGGTGTGTGGTACATTTTGAGATTCCAAGGCATTAATGACTGATTGATGGTGTATACTGTCGAATGCCTTGGCATAATCCACAAAGGCCAAGTAAAGCGGTTTGTTAAATTCATTGTATTTTTCGATTACTTGGTTGACAGTATGGAGATGGTCTGTTGTGGAGAAATGGGGACGGAATCCTGCTTGCTCGGGGGGTTGGTGAAGGTCAAGTGTCGGAGCGATTCGGTTTTCTATTACTTTGATGAAAAGTTTATATAAGTGTGAAATGAGGCTAATGGGTCGATAGTTAGAGATGTCTGCTTTGTCTCCTTTCTTGTGAAGTAGGATTATAATTGAGTGGCACATTTCGGGGGGGATTTGGCCAGTGTATAATATGGTATTGAAGAAAGATGTGATGTGTGGTATAAGAACATTTCGTCCTAACTTTAAAACTTCTGTTGTTATTCCGTCTATTCCAGGGCTTTTGTTGAATTTCATCTCGCGAAGAGCAAGTTGAACCTCGTAGGGACTGATGGGATGAACAGAGTCAGGGCAATAATAAATGAAGTTTCGGGGCTGTTTCTGTTGATCCTGATAAAGATTTGTATAGAACTTTGTTGCTATTTCAATGATTTTGCTTGAGCTGCTTTGTTTTGTCCCATTGTCGTCTTTTAGATTTGAAATCCAGGTTTTTCCCTTCGCAATTCCCTGTTTGGCAGATCTTAAAGAGGTACTGCTTAGTAAAGCTGATTTAATCATCCGGGTATTGAAATCTCTAACGTCTTTTCTTATGCTTCGTTTAACTAGTTTGTCAATTTTATTGTATTCTTCTCGATTATTCTTTAACATTTCTCTGTTCTCTATTAATGAAATGGTCTGATTACTAAATTTGTTATTATTACTTCTTGCACATTTGATTTTCTTGGTTGCTGTTGAAATGTTTTCTATGATGCTGTTGTACTGGCTCTGAGGGTTTTGGTTTGGGTCTATTGGTAAAAAATCAAATGAATTTTTTAATTCTAAATTAAATTTCTCCATATTACTTATTAAAACATCTTTGTTAAGTTTCTTTATTCGGCTTTTAAAAACTGTTTTACGGTGTGATTTTACATTGAGGGCAACCTTTGCACGTACTGGTCTATGGTCTGAACTAAATTTAAATTTATTTATAATGCTTACATCTTTTATTATATTATTATGGCCACAAGAGAGTATAAAGTCAATTTCATTCTTTGTTCTACCATCTGGTGAGATCCAGGTCCATCGGCGCTGTGACTTTTTCGGGAAAAAGCTGTTCATTATCTTGAACCCTTGTCCAAATGCAAACTGGATAAGTGCATTTCCTCGGTCATTTCTGGTTCCTAAGCCATGAGGACCGAGAATTTCTGGGTTATCTAGGTCTTGTCTAACCCCAATTTTTGCATTAAAGTCACCAGTAATGACATTCCATGTACTACGATTTTCTTCGCACGCTTTGTTAATTATATCATAAAATTCTTCCAGTTCGTCATCGCTGTGTGACGATGTAGGTGCGTAAGCTTGGACAATGGTCAAACTATGTTGGTCTGTTATGCTTAATTTGAGAACTGCTACCCTCTCCGAGTATCCGAGAAATTCTATGATATGGTTCTTCCACTTTTTAGCCACCAAAAAACCTACTCCATATAGGCCTTTGGTAGCTCCAAAGTGATAGAATATAGAGTTCTCTCTTTCCTCTGTGTCCTCTCCCATTCTCCTCACTTCTGATAACCCCATCACATCCCAACTTATTTCTTTTAAGGCATTTTCTAACTCAAGTAATCGTTCATCTTGCATTAGTGTGCGTACATTGTACGTTAGGATATTTAAGTTAGTATCGGAGTCCGTTTTCGTAGATGCTTGGTTTTGTTGACGGAGGATCGATCTCGCCCGGGGATTCTTAGCACCCCGAGCTCTGGGAACCTGTTGACTACCGTCATTGTCGCGAGGTGCTCCAGAGCTGCCGGGCACATGGGGCCTGAGGTTATATTGTTCTGTCATGGTTTGAAAGTTTTCAAGGGGGATTTGGACTATAGTCCACCACGCTAGTCCAATGCGGGTTGGTGGACGTTGCGCCAGAGCCTCGTTATAAAAAATAGTAACTTTAAAATTATATCAATCGTTTATTATATTATCTGATCGTTATATCGAATAAAATTATAGATTCAGTTTTTATGTCTTGTAAATATTAGAGATTTTGTAATTATATCATATATTACTTACCCGTTTCTACTAACCCTGTTGTTAGAAAAACTATATTTCGCTAACCATATAATTTGGAGCTTGAATTACTGTCACGCTAATGGTTAGACCCTCACGGTCGTTCGCAAACGAGTTTACATTGTTTTTTCTAAAGCACCATACTGCAACGCTGACGTCAGCGGCGACCGACAGCCGTATTTTGTTCCCGCTGACGTCACGACCGACCGTCTGTGCGACAAGAATTTAGGACTGTCTTTTTAGGGTTCCGTACCCAAAGGGTAAAAACGGAACCCTATTACTAAGACTTCGCTGTCTGTCCGTCTGTCTGCCTGCCTGTCCGTCTGTCCGTCTGTCTGTCACCAGGCTGTATCTCATGAACCGTGACAGCTAGACAGTTGAAATTTACACAGATGATGTATTTCTGTTGCCGCTATAACAACAAATAAAAATATAAAACCAGAATTAAATCAATATTTAAGGGGGGCTCCCATCGGGATCTCATGGCGACATGGAGAGAGCGACTGTCGCAACCCCGTGCAGGGCACGCCAAGATGAAAAAAAAAAAAAAAAAAGGGGGGACCCCCATACAACAAACGTGATTTTTTTGCAGTTTTGTCTAATGTTTTTAAATAATGATACGGAACCCTTCGTGCGCGAGTCCGACTCGCACTTGGCCGGTTTTTTTGATAATAATGGTACGGAACCTTTCGTGCGCGAGTCCGACTCGCACTTGGCCGGTTTTTTTATTCATCATCTGTCTATCATCATCATAATATCGGGTTGCAGTGTATTCAGATGCAGCTGAATACCATTATTTTAGCGAGCGACTGCCTATCTGACCTCCACAACCCAGTTAGTACTGTGGTATAATACCCCTTGGTAAGACTGATTGTCAGACTTTCGGGCCACTGACTGTTACGACTGTCAAAGATCTACAAATCACAGCCAGGACCAATGGCTTAACGTGTTTTCCAAGGTGCGAAGGAAATTCGGTATATAAAGGCGGTCACTCATCCACGGACCAACATAAGCAAGCGCAAACCTAAAGATCGACCCGAGTGGCTGTTAATATTTAGCCATGAGGTCCTCACCACTGAGGCAGATGCTGGTAGGAGAAGACTACACATATAGAAAAGTTGTAAGCTGTAGGGGAGTCCTTTGTCCAGCAGTGGGACAAAACAGGTTGATTAAAAATAAGTGTCAATTACTTCGTTTAGTCAATTACTTAAGCGTATTGTTATTAATATTATTAAGTGCGTCGTTTCTGGCTGCCAGAAATAATAATCGTCATGATTGATTGAAATGGCCTTATTGGTTGAATTTTAAAAACAGTAATAAAATTTAGTTAACTGTACCTATGTCCTTATCCAGGCTTTTCCAAACTGATCTACTTTTGTCGTCTCAATAAAATGCGAGATTCACAAAGAAACGTGATACTAAACCATGATCTACTCAACATTTGCTACCCTTTTTACTACATCAGAACAATTTTATGTGTACGCGATTACAACATCAATGTCAATTGTATTCAGAAGGTTTCTTTTAAAAATATCCTCTGCACCATAACCGCGAATTGTTTTATGATTTATCTCTTCGTCTCAACTTTGAAATACACCAATTTTAGTATGAAACAAAACATTATCTACACACTTATGTACGGCGAATACTTTTTGTATTTCTTCGTGGTTTCTTTAATGAATTTGTACAACAGTGCTTCTAGTGTTCGTTTACTGTCTACATTGCATGAGATTAACCGAAGACTATATTGCAGAAGGGATTCGAAGAAGTTCAAGCTCGTTGCTCAAGCATTCGTTTTTTTCATCGTCTTGACAAGTTTTACTTTTTTTATCTTCAAACTTTTTTATGATATGCATTGGTCTTGGATGAGAGCTCTATTCGTTACATTAACACTATTCTTAGACATAGAAATAGTTAATCTCGTACTATTCATTTATATATTAACTTGCAAAACTAAGAAATGGAATGATGATGCAGAAAATATAAATCGTCGAAATGATAATGGTGATGTAACGATTGATGTAGATTCGAACTTGGAAGATATGTTTCATGCGTTGAATTTACTTATTGAAGCTTGGAATCTGATGACAACAACTTCTGGATTAAAAGTAAATACAAAAGATATTAATATTGTATGTAATAACTACAGAACCAAAGTCGTCTACCAAAAGACTGTCAGACTTATCTCGTGTTTCGTGTCACACATCAAAGGGGGCAGTCACTCCAAGTACTGCATTCAATTCAGTTGCATTCGATAAGGCTTGTCGACCGCGATGATAATTGGAAAAAGACCAGGCAAATGATGATGGTGATTTGTTGTTAAAATTAAAAATGGTGGTCAATTAAAATAATATTATGACGATTCAATCGAAATAAATTTGATAATCAGGTTTTATTATAAGATGGTGATTGTCATAAACACAAGAAGATGGATGAAAAAGCATGTAGCGGAGATGAGAAAGTTGAGGTGGATGTGTGTGTAACAAGAATGGTTAGGATAAGGGAAGAGGTTTAGAAGAAGTTCATTAGTTGCGCCAGTTACAGAAAAGTTGAAAGGGAATCAACTGTCTTGATTGACCTGACACGTGATGACACGTCCTGACACGTGATGAGGAGGTACGAATTGCATGTGACTAAAACAGTGATGAATATAAAATGTTGATGGATGGAGAGGGAGAAGAAGACCAAGGAAACGACGGATGGATTGTGTGAGGAATTATATTAAAGAGAAGAGAGTAAATGATAGCGTAATGTTTGATAGAGGAAAATGGAAAAAACAAGCGCAAAAAGATAATAATTCCATAAATTTACAATAATTTCAGGTGATGCTGCATTTTATTACAACGTTTTCATTGACTTTGCTGTATGTGACTGTTATGACATTTTGGTTAAAGGAAAGATTTGTAAGTATTTACTTTTTCTAAACTTATAGTTTTGAATTTATGTTTTTTTTTTTTTTTAATAGCCTACTTCGTGTCCCATAGCTTGGCAAAGACTTCCCCGTTTGTTTTCTTTGTTAAGGTTCCGTACCCAAAAAGTAAAAAGGAGACCCTATCTCCACTGTCCATCTGTCTGTCTGTCGCCAGACTGTGTCTCATGAACCGTGATAACCAGGGAGTTGAAATTTTCACAGATGATTATTATTTCTGTTGTCGCTATAACAACAAATTATAAAAATAAATAAAAAAATACAGGGGGGTAATCCTCCTACGATGGTACGGAACCTTTCATGGGCGAGTCCGACTGGCCGGTTTTTTTTATTTCTTATTCTTATTCTTGATTGCACACAAAATTAAAAAATATCCACACAACATTAAAATATACAGGGTGTTAAAGTAGTCGCGTGCCATAGCTTAGGGGTGAGTTCAGTATCGATAAAGGAACCCGTAAAAATTAATACTTTTTTTTTAATCCTAAAATTAGGGTGTTAGTGTGAACACCATTATTCTTGAAACCAGTAGTTTGATTTCATTAGTAGAACCTTGAACCATTGAAAAAAGCAACCTTTTTTTTGTAGAAAATCCACTAATTTCACTCTAATGCGCTCGGAAACAGCTGACCGCCGAACGGGTGGGCACTCGGGGTCATCGACCGCGCCGCAGTCAGCTGTCGCTAGAGCGAGCGCGCAACGGAGCGCGCGCCGTGCGCCGAGCCGTATGTTTCTCGCGCGTAGATTGAGTGAGAGCGGGTGATAACCTACAACACGTTCGATAGTAGGTAAGTAATTAAAGCATTTAAACAAATAAAATAATTTTAATTCTAAATGATTGCTATTTAAAGTTAGTAGACCATACTAAATTAGGTTGATCTTGCAATAATATTTTTTTTTTATTTTTTTTTTCCTGGGTTCCTTTAACAATACTGAACCTACCCCTAAGCTATGGCACGTGACTACTTTAATACCCTGTATACACAGAAAATTAAAATATATAGATAGCTTAAGTACAACGGTGAGCTTAACCCAGAATTGGGTTTTCTTACAGCAAACTTACTTCTGTTGCGAGATTTGCAGAAGAGGATTTTAATGTATGCATGTGTAATTTTTTTGCATGTTAAATTTTAGTACGACCACCACGGACTAGCTATCAGCCACACAGTTGGAATATTTCTAATGATGCCTAAGATGATAATGGCAGAAATGGTACTATCGTGGAGTTGTGAAGCATTTTATTCTGAAGTCAAAAGAGCGAAAAGTATAATTATATTAAAATTATCTAAAGATTGTAAGTATGTGAACTTAACAGACTTCGTCATCATCATCATCTTTATTCTTACTTCATCATCTGCTGAAGGTAGGCATCCTCCCTTCTATGTCATGTTTCCCTAGTAGGTATTTGAGAGTCCAATACAGGTTGGTAGACCACCATAAAGTCTTAAAGCAGGATTGATTTAATTTTATTCCAGAGTGAGAAAGAGATGGCGCAAGGCGTCCTCTATAGCACTCTCTTTCCCACAATGGAGTAACATTAAAACAATCCTGCTTTAAGACGTCATGGTAACCCCCCAGGTCTTTTTCACGATCACCTGTAGGTTTAAATAAATAAATAAAAATGTAAAAAAACAAGCTTTATTAAAATGAACAGAACAACATAGGTTTATCAACATGAATATTTTCAGTGCGTTTCATTAAATCCTGTAAACCGTGATTTTTCATCCAAATAAAATCACATCCCAGCAATAATATTTTTTTGCGTGGAATAATAATAATAAGAATATTTTTTTCTCCACAACCCAGTACTAACTGGGTTGTAACGCCGCGCAGCGATTAGTTCGAAATTTGAATAGCAACAGCGCGCTGCTCACTAGCTGGAGTCGTGCGGCGGCGAACAGTTCCATATTTGAAATGGCAAATAATACTGTTATGGAATTTGTATGGACTATAACTTAACTATTTGCTTTGGTAACACACGCGTTTTTTATGACCCGCTTTACATATTTAAAACCGGTGGAATTACATCAGCTTTACGAGCAAGGGTGTTAAAAAAGTATTAGCGCCATTTAAGTAATTTTTATTTGATTTCAGTAACGTTAAAAAGAAAATGGATCAACATGCAGCGAGTCTTAGATACGGATATTCAGGAGATGAATGCTACTGGTGGGTTTCCTGTCGATGCTGCTTTAATGGTCCAGTTCATAAGAACGGTCACTGCTTATACTGTTGTGTTACTGCAGTTCGCTTTCCTGCAATAAGTTCTTCACCGACACTTCTTTATAAATATTATTATCACGATTTCGTTTAATTACAAACTGAACAATGTGATTTGTTTTATTTTTCTTAGTTATATTGTCGAGTTCTGTAAGATTTCCTTTACCAATTCTTCACTTAATTCGCAGGTCTTGGTTTCCTTTAGCTTAAATTTTAACAGGGATTTTTTTTTATTTATTATTGTGTGGAACCAACGGTTACAACAGTTACCAACAGTTGTTAGATAAGACGCTCGCATTCATAGTAGCAAAGTTGTAAATAAAACATAGATTGATTTATTTTAACATTATATTTATACACTGTTAGCTTTCACGGTTAAAAACTAAACTTATACTATCACTTACGGCATCTTCCGTGAAAGACTATCAAAATCAAAATCAAAGCATTATTTCAAGTAGGCCAGTTAAAGGCACTTTTGAACTTTCGAAACAAAGAAAAGATAACTACATCCGGTTAGACTGAAAGCCGACCCCAACATAGTTGGGAAAAGTATAGGTAGATAATAGGGATAGTGACTGACTAAAAAAAATATGATTCTGTTTTGTCCGTCAATTAGATTATCGAAAAATATTGGATACGTGTTTTTTGTTTTATCAAATTAATAAAAACCGGCCAAGTGCGAGTCGAACTCGCGCACGAAGGGTTCCGTACCAATTATTATAAAAAAATCACGTTTGTTGTATGGGAGCCCCCCTTAAATATTAATTTTATTCTGTTTTTAGTATTTGTTGTTATAGCGGCAACAGAAATACATCATCTGTGAAAATTTCAACTGTCTAGCTGTCACGGTTCATGAGACAGCCTGGTGACAGACAGACGGACAGACAGACAGACGGACAGACAGCGAAGTCTTAGTAATAGGGTTCCGTTTTTACCCTTTGGGTACGGAACCCTAAAAATTGTCATAAATCATGAATTGTTAAAAATCATGAGCTTGTGGTGTCACATTTGAGTAAAAAAAATCTAATCAAATGTGACGTCACACGAGTTTTCGACGCACTGTATTGTCTTCATTTATTGTTTACGTGAAAAAAGAAAAATTATTTGCCCAATATTTTTTTCAAAATCTATCTGACGGATTAATTCGTTTTTATTTGTCATCTACCCTATTATGAAAGAAAAGCAAATTGTAATAAAACAATAGTGTAAGTAGCAACAACGTTACAAAAATTTAGCAGGGTCGCCGCGTCAACAGCAAATAGTCCACAAGCGTTCATTTTTTCGAAATCTTTGTGTAACACCCTGAAGATATTCTTCCAAACTTTTTTTGACGGCACTGAAATGGAAAAGGTAAAATAATGATGTAACTTGTATTATCTGTTGGATGATATGGCAAGAAAGGAAGAACTAGTGGCTAAATAATAACAGCCACTCGGGTCGATCTTCAGGTTAAGCCGGGTTTTGCCTAGATTGGTCTGTGGATGGGTGACCACCCATTTCATACCGAGTTTCCTCCGTGCCTAGGAAAGCTCATCGAGCAGTTGGTCCCTGCTGTCATTAGTGATCTTTGACAGTCGTTACAGGTAGTCAGTGGCCCAAAAGGTCTGACAACCAGTCTTACCAAGGAGTATCGTATTACCCAGTACTAACTGGGTTGTGGAGGTCTGATAGGGAGTCGATCCATGTAAAATACTGTTATTCAGCTGCATCCGGTTAGACTGGAAACCGACCCCAATACAACTTGGGAAAAGGAAGGCAGATGATGATTGTAGTGTTTGTGACTATGCCATAGATACAATACATTGTCTCACGTACACGGGTGGAAGGGTTAGACGTCAACAGTCAGTCGGTCGCTAGACGCGGTACGAGGCGGACGCTCCTTTACTGGTGTAGTGGTGAGCCAGTGATATAGAGATATGCGCGATAGCGATCACTACAATGATGATATGGCAAGAAAGGAGGTGATTGCTAAGATCAAATTCAAATTAATTTATTTCGTGAACACAGGGTACACACAGAAGATGTTATAATAAAATAGATTAGAGATAATGAGTAACAGAGACGTCTGGAAATTTTGCTGGAAAAAATGCATGATACTTTGACATCAATTTATAATGCTTGGGATTTTATGTTGAAAACTTCTGGATTTAGTGTAATTTTATTGATGGGTTTAGACAAACCACAACTATTATTTTACTAATTAACTTTATTAAAAGTAACAGTTAAAAGAACACATTTAGTCACTACGATGCCACAGAGTAGAGAAGAAAAAAAAACAGAAACACTCATAGATCATAATAGTGTTGCAAGGCGCAAAGTTCGAAATTACATTCAACATTTATATTTTATAATTTAAGAGTAGAGGAAGACCATGGCCTGTGTGAAGGATGATATGGCAAAAAGGAGTCAGATGAGATGACGAGAAGTATGGAAGAAGAACAAATGCTACTCCGACCGAAAATGATGATGATGATGTATTATTTGCATAAATAAATTGCAGGATTTAAACCAAAGTGACAAAAGACGACAACATCATCATCATCATCATTTCAGCCGAAAGACGTCCACTGCTGGACATGGGCCTCCCCCAAAGAGGGGGGGTATTGCCATAATCGCCACGCTTGGCAGGCGGGTTGGCGATCGCAGTACGGTTGTTACAAAACCACAGAGAACACTGCTGCCCATTCTCTGGTAAGTCCCTTAGTCGCCTCTTACGGCACCCACGGGAAGATATGGGATGGTGCTATTCTTTACGTCCGACACCATACAGAAGATGATATAGTTTAGAGGTTTAAGGAACAGCGAGAAAAGCTTCTCATCTTCCTTGGAAGAGGGAGGATCCTCTAGCTAGACGGGTGTTGGGTGTTGCGTGATTCACGCAGTTCCACACTGCATTATAATCGCGTGATAAATTCTGATAAAGCGGTGAAGTATATCAGTGCAGTTCGTATGTCGCGGTATGAAAATCGACACATTTTTTTGATCACTTGGGTTCTTCGTCTTTTATTGTACAAAATCATGTACTACTTTACATTTGTTTGAAATACTTACAGTCTTGTGCCACTTTCCTCACAACATTGCTCCTCGCTTTTCCGAGTTCAGTATAAAACGCTTCGCAAGCGAGACATAGTCCTAATTCCACAAGGAACACCTTCGTCAACCACAAAAGTACTCCAAATGTATGACTTATGACTACTTCGTAATTGTCCTGAAAGTTTTACGTGTAGTGTATTAGTCAAGATAATTTCATTTTATTTAATTTTGATGGCCCAGGGGCCATCATTTGTTTGGATTGTCAGGATTTATTCCGTACGAATCGTATTTGGACATCAGACGGGTAGGGATTGTTCTCCTCGTTAAGACCTTAAACCATCACGAATCTGTAGAAATACGCTGTAACTGCATGTACGTATAGAGTGATAGACTTGTAAGTAGGCCAAGCGATGTTACCTCTGGTGGGCTTGCGATTCATTTTCTTAATATCTTAATGAACATTCGACTATTGCGACGAGTATAACTCTGAACGTTTTTGTTTTCCTTAGCCTATATTGTTCCACTGCTGGGCAAAGGCCTCCCCTATTGCCTTCCACTCTTCTCTCTGCGCGGATTTTTCCAGCCAATCTCGCACAAACGAATCTAAGTCGTCACGCCAGCGTTTTTTAGACCTCCCTTGGAGACGATGCCCGTCTTATGGCACCCACTGAGTAACTCTCTGGCCCATCGGTCCTGATTAAACATAGAACATACTAAGTTTTCAAGCTTGGCGCCGTGGTAAGTAATAGGCGCTTTTGTTTAGCTCCAGTCTCAGTAATAAAATGTATTCCATTTGTATACTTACAAAGTGTGCCTTTGACCATATTATCAGAACTCCCACATATACCAATGTCTGTACAAATGTGGTTATGAAGTGGAACAAAACCTGAAAGAGTTTTCATAAAGAATTTAATTGAAATATTTATGAATTTTAGAAATATTTTATAATTTTAATGTGTTTAGTTTATTGTTTTTTGTATTGACCGATTCTTTTTTGCGAGTACATTTAATTTAGTCCGATTCACGGTACCGGTGCTGTTAAGTTGCATATTTATTAAGTACATTTCTAAGTAACCAAATCACAGTCACACATCATCATCATCATCAGCCTATTAATTTTCCCACTGCTGGGACACAGGCTTCCTCTCTATGCGAGGGAATGGGCTATAATATAATCACAGTCAAGTATTAAATATTTAACTTGAGTAAATGTACGGTCGAACAAGCTATTTGGTTTACAGTTTAACCCATAAGTTACATTGTAAAATGTAAACAAAATAGCTTGTTCGACCATTGGCTGTTTGTACTATTGGCTGTTTACTATTTGCAACATTCTCTTGGCATATTTCATTGAAGATATGGAATAAAAAACTACATATCATCATCATTCATCATTCTCCTTCCCTTATCCCGATTTATTTGCTGTCGGCGCAACGTCTTCTTCTTCCATACTTTTCTATTACGCGTCATCTCATCTGACTCCTTTTTGTTATTATCATCATTCACACAGGCCATGGTGTTCCTCTACTCTTAAATTATAAAATATATAATTACACTAAATCCAGAAGTTTTTAACGTAAGATCCCAAGCATCATAAATTGATGTCAAAGTATCATGCATTTCTTTCAGCAACATTTCCCGGTCCACAGTTATTTCATCATTGCCATTTCCAAAATTAATGTTTTTCACATAATAATTCCATCGAACAGTTTTACAAGTCAGCATATGAGTGTAAAGCATGATTTGAATTATTTCTAAATCCAAGACTATGGATGTCGATACGTAGACTCCTCTTAATAGGGTCCAAGATGGGTCGTAAGTTATTTTGAAAAGTACTAGGATAACACAAAATAGCAGGAGTATAACAGTCATAGAGCGCGACATTGTCTTGAAATTTTTGATGTCACAACTGCTGTAGAGGCACTTGCTAATATTGTAAAGAATTAATAGGAGACGAACGGTTGTAGTACTGTAGTATAAATTGATAATACAAACTCCAGAAAAGTTTAACAGATACTCCACATATATTATGTTGTAGATACTCCAGTAGGTTTTAATACTGAACTGCGTGTACTCCATCATTGCATGGTAGAAGCCAATCATTGCAGCGATCATGATAGCGGCGTAAACTATATTTTTTCTCGTGATTTTTTCCACATAATTGTTATGGATATTATATTTGCGCATACACCCGATAGTATTTATGTAGTAGAACGGATAGAAAATGCTCAAAAACTCCTTGTTTATGTAAACTTTTCTTTGATGTTTCATGTTGTTAAAGATTTTTTTTTGCTGGCGTTTGTAGCGGTGCGTTGTAAATAAGCGACCGTAAAAAGCTATTCTGTTAGAGTCAATGAGAGTAGTTGGATAGTCGTTATCGGTGGAATTTTTCCAAACAATATTAATTTATTTTAGAAAGCAGTTACCTTGAAAGCTACTTATCTCGATTAAAACGAAGTATTCAAACAATAGAGTATGCTTGGAGCTTTTTAGTAATTTGTTAATGGGTGCTCGGTCGTAAGAAATGTCGTTGATATATGTCATTCTGAACTAGAATCGATAAAAAATGACAGTTTCAATGTTTATAAACACAAGTTTCATTTAATGAGTTGTGCTGTTTGATGGATTGCCATGCAGTGTCAATGTGTTTACAACCTTTTGTCATGCTTGTAAGTCAATCAAATAGAGTGCTTCAGATAGTTGGCGTTCGCGCTATTTTGTTTAATTCATAAAAAAAT
Organism: Xestia xanthographa; assembly: GCA_905147715.2. Classification (NCBI taxonomy): domain Eukaryota; kingdom Metazoa; phylum Arthropoda; class Insecta; order Lepidoptera; family Noctuidae; genus Xestia; species Xestia xanthographa. The sequence goes on from LR990644.1 coordinate 8,294,324, forward strand.
CAATATTGCTAAAATAATAAAATTTACATAGACCCGTGTTGTACTCATCATTAACAGCCATTTATGGTTCCCACTGCTGAGATTCAGGCCTCCTCTCTATGAGAGGGAATGGACTATAATCCACCACGCGGGCCCAGTGCGGATTGGTAGATGTCATATGTCTTCGAATTTTTTGGTTCCAGGACATGCCGGTTTCCTCACGATGTTTTCCTTCACCGTTTTGAGAGCAGCGGTGATGAAATAAATTACACAAAGTAATGCGCCTGCCTGTGTTCGAATCCACGACTTACTGTTCGTAAGTCGGTGCCGCCACCACTGGGCCTCCGCTGCTCTACTACGTGTTCTACTAACACGTTTTAATTTTAAAGATTCTAGATCACATAGGTATTTGTGACGGTGCCAATTTTTAGGATTCATAGCCTTATGAGCAACTCTGATAATATAGGGCCAAGAAGTATTAGACAGTATTTTACATAGTATCGAGAAAATTGCAAAATTGAATGTTTCTGTAGATATAACAAGGCTAAAATGAAAATCGAAACAATTAGTTACAGTAAAGTTTAATTAAATTACCAAAGCTACAAAAATAAAACATCTTTTCTTAACCTTCCACCTTCCCCGATTCAATAGCTAACGCCTTTTCTCTCTCTATTCTCTTCTCCTTCTTCGTCTTCAAGTCTTCATAGATCTCCTCTAATATTCTTTGTTTCGTCTCTGGCACGAACACAAACATATAAAGAGCTGAAAGTAGACAGACTACTCCGTAAAAGTAGAATGCTGTGTGAGCCCCGCACGCGTTTACCAGAGGCTTGAAGAACAACGTTTGGAGGAAGGCAGTGGTTGTTGCCGCTGACATTGTTGTCGCCATTACTGACCCTCGGTACTGAAATGAAATAGAGTTAATGAATATTAATAACATAAGAGAGAATGAACGTCGACGTGGCTATAGGAGTATGTAATAGCGATCGGTGTAAGTTTTTAAACTGACATGGTTACTAAAACGGGATAATTACCACGTTTACTATTTGTTTTGAGTTCACGATTTTTCGGCGCTGTTGTAAGCACCATGATAACGGATCTTATTACTATTATCAGCCATTAGTGTCGTTTGCTACTATTAGGGACCATTGATTACGGATAAACTGAAATTGTTGCGGGTGGGTGTTGATGAGCAGACGAATCGGTCCACCCTCTATCTTGTTCGAGTTAATTCGCGGTCGATGGTCGAAACCGCTGCCACTGTAACTCACAACTTGATTCTATCCCCGACACACGAAACTCACTGTGACCGCTCGCAAACTTTTGATTTTTTAGATATTTGTCTGCTCATAAACATCCACCTGCAATAGCAATAGCAAAGATAGTCTGTGCTGTACTGACGACCTTTTACTTACTATATTTTTCAGATAAATTGAAATTGTAGACAAATTGTTTAAAAAAGATTGGGATAGAGGGGACCAACGAATAATAATAACCATTTTTAAGGCCAGACCATTCAAATGATGACCTCATAATTACCATCATTGACACCTACCTTAAAGGAAAAGATCTCGCCCGTGACAATAACCGAGACAGGTTGCAAGCCAAGCGCGTCACAAAATATGCACACGCAGAGAGCGACGACTGGCAACCAGGCGGGGGCGTAGACGCTGTAGTCTCGAGCGACGTACCACGAGGCAAGGACGCACATGCTCAACCCTGACACGAAGGCTGTGCCTATGAAAAGTGGCTGTGGAGGAGAGAAATAACAATATAGATCGAAATCCGTATAAAAACAGAATTTGAAAAAAGAGGCAAGTTTTCATAAAAGACTAGTTTCCTTCAACAAAAACACACTTATAGGTGTTTTGTCAAGACTCAAACTTTTCCAAAACAGCTCAGATAAGAATAAGATAAAGGAAACAATAATAACATCACACCTATAATAATCCCCGAAGGGTTAGTTAGAGGTCTAACCATTAGTACACCCACATTTCGCAGGTTATGTTTAAGTGCCATGTAATAGCAGGCGAGCCTGTTACCATCAACATAAATCTAGACTCCGCGTCTGTTAATGAGAATAACACCAATAACACTTTTCCCGACCTCAATCTAACCCAAGACCTCATGCTCAGTAACAGGTTGAAAATTAAACTGCTGCCCTTCCACATTTCAAAGTAATTTAAAAAAAAAAGTCCATAAATCTCACCTTCCTCCCAGCTTTTTCCACCGAAACAGACGCCAAGGATGCTCCAAGTACTTGCACAGCTCCCAAAGCCATGGCCTGTTGGTTGGGAGTCAAGACTATACCGGTTCCTTCAGACGCCTTCAGGAATATCTCGCCAGCAAAGTTTATGACTGGGTTCGTTCCACACACCTCTCTTGCCAAAGCTATTACCATGGCTATTATGAAGGCTCTGATCAGGATCTTGTCTTGTACTGTAAAATTAAAATGGATAAGTGAGAAAAAACGAGGTTAATTTTGATTTATTTAATACTAGCTTATGCCTGCGGCTTCGCCCGCGTGTAGTTCGGTAATTGCCCTACGGGATCATACAACCGGGATAAAAAGTAGTATATGTCAACACATATTGGCGCACAGATAGTTTATAACCTGGATCAACATCCAGGTTATAAACTATCTGTGCGCCAAATTTCATCCAAATCCAGACAGTTATTTTAGCTTGAAAGAGAACATCCGAACATCCATATTATTATATCCTCACAAACTTTCGCATTTATAATATTAGAAGAAAAATAGTTATCATTAACGGCTTTTTGATGTGAAACATCTGTTGGCGCAGCTAAACAAAAAAAAAATACAAATGAAAAATGCGTGGTGAGCGTGGCGACTGAACCCGGCCCGAACAATCCCAAACATTACCGACCTGTTGAAGCAGCATTATATTTACATATGCGCCATGGTTTACAACAAGCCAGCTGGTCTCGGGGCACAGAGCGCTGAGTTACAACATCCAATCTCGTGACTTCGAGTTCAATTTCAGCATAAGGATTTTCTTTTTGTGAATCGAGTCATTTTGTTTTTTATTTTATTTTTTGTTTCTTTTTTATATTGACTTTTTTTTAAGCATTTACTTTGTGGGAGACATGCATACATCGTTAGCGCTCATGACGTGACCGACCAGCACCACGCGCGGACCGACACTGAGCGCCGCAATTTTTTTTTTTTTTTCGAAATGGCATCTCGCAGTTCAACCTAGAGAAGTTGTCGTCTGCTTAACCGGACAATCCTGTGGGTACCTTAAGTAATAAAACTTACAAACTAAACGACTACATGCTAAGGGCACCCCCTGCGGGGTACGGGCCTCGGCTTAGGGCGTCGCTGGGAGAGGACAGGCTGGATCTGAGTGGTGTCATTAATTCGGGACTGATTTTGAACTACAGGCGCAGCAACGCGGGCTGGCACGAGTAAGGGACGGGGAGGGTTCGTATCGGGGCGTCGCGACGGGCCTCGACGGCGAGGACGGAATGACGGCTGTTTGCGTCTGTGCTTTCTAAGCGTGCTAGTTTCCTTCCTGCTCTCCTGGAGGAGGGTAATAGCGTCATCGGGATCGACTAAAGTATGCCTTGGGCGGCGGATCTGACTAATTCGCGAGGGTTCGTATCGGGTGGCCGCTGCGATCAGGGGGTTTACGGTGTTTAATTGCAGAATCAAAGAAGCGCTTGGAGAGGCGCTTCATAAACGGAGCTAACGTGGGGATTTTAATGTAAACGGTCATTACGGACGTAATACCCCGGCTCCCGTGACTTTACGTAAGAATCGGTTCTGAAGGACCTGCATCCTATGGAGATATCTAGGCTTGGCGTGGGCGTACACAACACAAGCGTAAGTCATGATGGGATGGATCACGGCGGTATAGAGACGCAATTTGTACCTGAGAGACAATTTGCTTTTTTCCGTAAGTAAGTAATGGAGTCTACCCTTCGCGAAAGCAGCTCGGTCGCGAGCTGCTTTGATATGTGGCCCGAAGGTCAGATGGTTGTCGAGAATGACTCCTAAGTATTTGGCTTGCTTCTCCCAGGGGATTGGCTTGCCATACATAGTGATCGGATTGAGGGAAGTGGATGGATTATTTTGACCACCTTATTTATACATATTTCTTTAAATCTATTTGACTCCTATTGGCTAGCACGAGCGCGAGCTACACAAAAATTATAAACAGCCAATCAGCGTCGACCTCGCTGTATACAAAACTAACTGCGGTCCGGGAGCAGCTTTAGTGATCTGAAGACGTTCAGCGTGTACGCATGTCCAATTCTCCCAGCTCCGCCAAGGAGGGCGCTGTAGATACGGCCGCATCGCCTAGCGGCGCTCAGTGTCGGTCCGCGCGCGTTGCTGGTCGGTCACGTCACGAGCGCTGACGATGTATGCATGTCTCCCACAGTACCCCACTTCAAGAGAACCGATTGAAGAGATTTCTTGTAGGTTTGACGATCCTGTCGGAATGAGTGACGTATGGGCTATCTTCAACCTTTTCTTCAGTTGCTGCTGGCAGTATGTGGGCAGGCTTCAGGCGATCTAAAGACACCACTGCTTCTCGATTGGGCAAACGAATTGAAATGCCTTCATATGGCGGTGTCAGTGATTTTCTAGCACAGTCTAATTGGTAGGTGAAGTCTTGAATCCTCGGTTTTGGGTAACGGCCTATTTAAAAGAACGGTAACAGAGTCAACAAAACTTAAAATGTTAAGAGATGTAATAAATTATTTAAATTCACTTGACATACGCAATGCACACGATGTCGCAAATATGGTAGACTAACATCATAAAAATGGAATGTTAATATTTGCATGATAATTATTAAGAATTTAATTCAACGCAAAAGGTACTATTAGAGTACTTTAGGGTACACCTTTGCCTTACCCTTCGGGGATTACAGGCGTAATGTTATGTCATCATCATCCTATTAATGTTGCCACTGCTGGGACGCAGGCCTCCTCTCTACGAGAGGGAATGGACTATAATCGACCACGCGGGCCCAGTGCGGATTGGTAGATGTCACATGTCTTCGAATTTTTTGATTCTAGGACATGCCGGTTTCCTCACGATGTTTTCCTTCACCGTTTTGAGAGCAGTGGTGATGAAATAAATTACTCAAAGTAATGCGCCTGTCTGGGTTCGAACCCACGACTTACTGTTCCTAAGTCGAGGCCGCCACCACTGGGCCACCACTGCTCTCGTAATGTTATGTAACAACAACAAATGTTGCTTACAAACAGCTGTACACACAATGAGAAACAATTGAATAGCGTTCTACTTGAAGATGTTCCAATCTTCAACGAGCTTGATTGGAGTTATTAGACCCAGCGACAACCAAAATAAAATCATTGGGCGAATCAGAACTGATGACCGTGATATTTCAAGATCACTTATTTCTTAGTAGCCTATATCTACGCTGATATAATAAAGATGTAAAAGGATTGTAAGTTTGGATGTAAGGGGTAATCTTCAGAACTACTGATCTGATTCTAAAAAATCTTTGAATAATGGAAAGCTACTGTAGATCTATGTGGAGATCAAATACATTTTAATCTAGTATTTTCCATGACCAACTAGACTTTCCCATCACCGTTACCGCTGGTGAATGTTTCTTTATCTAGGTAATCTTCTCTTGATTTACCTATTACTATTAGTAGCCGCTTGATCTAGGGAAAAAGCCATGGAAACTTTAACCAGAAGGTGAGCACGAAAACACTTAAGCATAATTATGTTAGACTAGCAAATATATTAGTAGACTTCACCTTTAAGGTGATATCGCGTAACGTGTTTTTTATAGTGTGTTATTTATTCTAGATTCTATGTTAGAAGGACATAGAATACAATGACCTCATGGTGATGGTCTTCATAAAGGTTAGGTGCGTAGTACCCGCAACTGGTGTGTGGCCTGATGTATTGGACGGGAACATGCACGACGCAAAAGTAGTATTTAAGTACTGAATACCAGTATTTCACATAGAGCGATTGACTGTCTGACCTCTATAACCCAGTTAGTACTTTGAAATACGATACCCCTTGGTAAGACTGGTTGTCAGACTTTCAGGCCACTGACTCCTGTAACGACTGACCAAGATCTACAAATGACAGCCAGGACTAACTAACGGCTGAACGTGCTTTTAGAGGCATGGAGGAAACTCGGTATGTAATAAGTGGTAACCCATCCACGCACCAACCTAGGCAAGCACGGCTAGATCGACCCGAGCGGCTGTTGTTACTAAGCCACGAGCTCCACCAATAATACTGATGATAATGATAATAAGGAAGTTACTTACAAATAGCCTTGATAACGAAACGGTTGCTGTCATCATCTTTCATTTGTTCTTTCTTGATCTGATTTACTTCGCTTATCACCTGTGGGTCATCTTCTTTTCTGCATCTCAGCCATGCCATCGATCTGATAGCTTCCTGCAAAACAATTCTAAACCTATAAATTTATCTTGGATAGGATGGAGATGGATGGATTGTGTGAAGAATGATTATGAAAGAGAGGAGTAAATAATGACGTGACGTCTGACAGAGGAGAATGGAAGAATAAAACATGTTGCGCCAACCCCAAATAGAACGGGATAAAGGCAGGAAAATGATGATGAATATATCGCAGGGTAACTGGGTAAATCTGGTCTACAAAATTTTTGGAATTATTGAAAACTAAAAGATTTTTGTAATAAAACGAACTAATATCATGTGTGGTAATCGGTTGTCGTGGTATGATCATGTGATGCGGAGAACTGAGGAAAATGTCGTGAGGAAAGTTTTGAGTATGTACCTGAATGAGTATAAGAATAGGGGAAGACCAAAGAAATGATGGATGGACTGTTTAAAGGATGATATGGCACGAAAGGAGGTTTCTGATGATATGACGAGTAGTAGTGGTGGTGGTGGTGGTGGTTTCTGGTGTATGGACGTAGAAAAAATTGCTGCGAAGACCTCAAATGAATTGGGATAAAAGCAAGAGAATAATAATGACGAACTAATATCAGAATCTTATTGCTCGAAGTTAACGCTGATGAAAGATGGAATGGAGACCACGTATCTTAAAGTGTAGCGACGGATGCCCCCAGACAAACTAACGAACTTTTAAAGATGGATGGGATACACTAGATGCAGAAGGCCGAACATTGGAGGTTGCGGTGCGGCTTTTGTGAGACATAGAAGTAGATGCGATTGGCAGTTTTTAATTAAATGCCAATAGAAACAGTTACAAGAGAAGCTCGTGGTAAAATAATAATAGCCGCTCGGAGCGATCCTCAGGCAAAGCCGTGCTTGCCTAGGTTGGTCCGTAGTTGGGTGACCACCGATTACATACCGAATTTCCTTGCTTTGGAAAGCATATTAAGCCGTTAGTCTCGGCTGTTAATGTTGTAGATCTTTGAGAGTCGTTACACGTAGTCAGTGGCCTGAAGATCTGACAACCAGTTTTACCAAGTACTAACTGGGTTGTGGAGGTCATTTAGGCAGTTGCTTCATGTAAAATACTAGTATTCAGTTTCATCCAGTTAGACTGGGAGCCGACCCCAACCTAGTTGGGAATAGGCTAGTCAAATGATAATGATGAAATACAGTTACAATTTGTTTTAGAATTACTCTATGTTGCTATCATTATCAGTCAAATCTTGCCGTGCTATCTATTTGCTAATACCTACATTTTATTGAGGAGATCACCTGTTCAAATATTTAACGTACGTTTGAAGATCTTGGGGAATTCTGTTTTATCTTATTCCTCAAATAATGTGATTGCCCCCGTCAATATTGTTAAACGGGAGGAAAATCACAACGGTAGTCTATATTTAGAAGGTTGCATGCATCCGACCCCAACACAGTTGGGAAAAGGCTAGGCAGATGATGATTTAAAAGACAATACAGCATGAGGGTGTATTGTATTGGTATCGTGTCTTACGGTATAATTCGGCACAGCGAGCGGGGTGACATAAACAAAAATAAGTGGATTGACGTTTGGGAAAAAGCCGCTCGGTTTAACTCAAATAGTGCCGCGATAACCCAAATTTAAGCGATGCGACTTTAGTAATGGCAGGTACCGAATGGCGTTTGCTGAACAGCACGAGTCGTATGAAAACCAAACATATCAAGTAAGTCTGCTTTCTTGTTTTACAAAATAACAGGCGAATCGAACGTGCTGAACCAGTGAGAGACTGCAAAATGCGAAAGATTTACGCTGAAACGGCTCGACGGATTTGAAACTACCTAAATAATACAAAGGCTTCATAGAAATGATTGTAATGCAAGTGAAGCTGCGAGAACAGCTAGTACAACATTAAATGTTAAGAAAAACAAAAGCTAGAACGTCATAAAAGAAGATTTTAAAGTTATTGATCTCTTACCTCAGTATCTCCTTTCTTAATCAGATACGAAGGTGACTCTGGCATCATGATGAAGAGAACAAGATGTACCGTCGGCAACGTTAGACAAATCCACAGGATGGTGCGGTAGCTCAGTATGTCTCCAATGACGTAGAGGAACAGGTTTCCTGTTGTGTGGAAGAGGATTACCTGGAAACGTTGATACAGGTTAGAAATCAGTAACGGATAGACGTATCCGTGTGTAGACTATCGTAACTGCAACATCAGGTCATCTCACGAACAATTTTATAGGGCAAGAGAAAGTTTTTGAAAAGTTTACAAGAATAATTTTTTCCTAAAATCTTCATATCAAGAAGAGAGAGGAGTTACCTTAGTTAATTTTAAAAGCTGTGTACCCTTTTTCCTTTGGAAATTAGTATCCAACTAACTAAAAAAGCGAGCAGCGGTGGCCCAGTGGTGGCGGCCCCGACTGAACAATAAGTCGTGGGTTCGAACTCAGACAGGCGCATTACTTTGTGTAATTTATTTCGTTACCACTACTCTCAAAAACGTTGAAGGAAAACATCCTGAGGAAACCGGCATATCCTAGAACCAAAAAATTCGAAGACATGTAACCAATCCGCACTGGGCCCGCATGGTGGCCCATTCCCTCTCATAGAGAGGAGGCCTGTGTCCCAGCAGTGGGAACATTAATATGCTGATGATGATGAACTAAAAAAAACAGCTGTTCTACATCATTTTGACCGTGTTGAACATACTTCTGTAGAAAACTGCTGATTCTTTTTAAAATTACCGATGAAAAAAAATATTCCGGGGGATTCAAGATAATGTATTGAATACATGGTTACCATTTGTGCGTCGGTGTCCCACCTTCCACCCTTTATATTCTAGGACAACTTACCAAAGTTCCCAGCATGCCTCTAACGTTGGCTGAACTGATCTCCTTGGTATACAATGGACACGTGACGTAAGCACCCGCCATCGTTATACCAAACAATGCTCTTGCCAGGATTAATGCCCAAACTTCCATCGACATCAGTTTGATTGTCCAGCATGCCTAGAAAATTGGAGTTATAATCATACTACTATTATTACAAATGCGAAAGTTAGGATGGATGGATGTTTGTTACTTCATCAAAAAAACGGCTAAATGGATTTAGACGAAATTTGACACAGACGTAGATTATAGTCTAAAATAGTACATAGGATATATTATGATGATTTTTTATCCCAGTCTACGCCGAAGAAACGCAGGCAGACTCTAGAGTTTTTTATATAGATATTCAGAGTTGGATGGAGAGGGAGAGGAAGACCAAAGAAAAATTTATGGATTGTGTGAGGAATTATATGAAAGAGAAAGGAATATATGATGCCGTGATGTCTGATAGAGAAGAATAGAAGAAGATAATGCGCCGACCTCAAATAGAATGGGACAAGGGCAGAAAGCTATAGCTATTTATAGTAGACTTACGAATGATGTGGCAGATATGATAAATAAAGTCAATTTTCTCCCGAGCTTGTCACTTAGTATTGCCATTAGATAATCAGCCAGTATGCATGTTAGGTACGGTGCTGCAGCTATCCAAGATATCTAAAAATAAAACAAAAAGTTTATTTTACGACTTAGCAGATATTTGGGTTTTTGCAAGGGGCCTTAAAGTGAGAGGAGGCCGTGGCTAAATAATAACAGCCGCTCAGGTCGATCTTCAGGTCTGCGCATCTGACGGGCCTGGACACTCGGGCCTCGTCCGCGTTTAGGGACGCTCTGAGCTTTTCAGCCAGAGCGTCAGCGGACGAGCCACTAGTTTCCCCGGGGATCTCCAGCAACCGAGCTCCCGTCGCGGTGACTTTAAGCCGGAGGCCCCCGGTGATCCCGAGCTCCCCCAGGTCCACCGTCTCCTTTGCCTTCGCTAGGAGATCGCGGTAAGACACGCCCCTCTTTTCCGCGTCCGGCTGTAGTGTAATCACTACAGCCGCGGTCATCGGGGCGCGGAGCCTAGCCGCGATCTTTCGCGCCCTGTGCTGGCGCTGCCGCTCCGCATTTCGGTCCTTTTTGGCCGCCTTCCTCCCCTTCTTCTTCTCCCCGACCACCTGCCATCCGGCTTCAGCCGCAGGTGTCGGGGGCTGGGGGGGCGGTGGTGGCGGCGGCAGCTGGCCTGCCGCCGGCACTGGCCCAATCGCCGCTGGCACTGGCACCAGCACCGTCACCGCCTGTGCCGCTGCCTTGCCCTTCCTCCTCTTCTTGGGCGACTTCTTGGCCGGCGCCGAATTCGCCGAAGCCGGCTTTTCGGGGGTGGCCGCCACAGCCCTGCCGGAGGGCTGACTCGCCGGCCCCGGTCCGGGTGCGGGTGCCACAGCCGCAGCGGCAGCCGCGTACGACACCGTGCTCGGGCCCGCGGCTGCCCTGTTTGCACCCAGGGGGGGGCGCAGGACCCTTCACTCCAGGACGGAGAACCGCTGCTCGAAAGCAGCCAGCTCCTTCCGAACCAGATTTAGCTCACCTCACTTACCTCACTTGATGCAACGTCGGACTCCGACGCCGCATCCCTCCTCTCCTCTTCTTTGCCGTTGCTTGGTTTTGGTGTTGTTTTTTTTTTGTTGCAATATCCATACTTAATCCCACGAGTATGGGGGAAATATACTCAATCTAGGCAGAGACCCCTGTACCTAGAAGGGCAGATTTAAGTATTTATTACTCGCCATGGGGGCCTGCCGGTACCCTGGCGAGGAGTGCACTAGCGACTGATTTGTTCCATGGAACACCCGTCAGCCATACATCCCCTCGCGGTGCGTCGCCACTTGGGATTCGGGGTAACTTTTTATAGAGGTTTTCTACCTCGCGGTCCGGGCGGTTAAGCCAAGACCCTCGGTCCCCTATCGAAACCGCGAGACGTGATCCACAGCGCTTCGATAGCCAGATTACGAGATTGGCGGTGACAGAGGAGGACGGATCCTTCTCTGTCTGCTCGGAGGCAGGGTGAGTGCACACCGAGCCCGCCCTCATTCCTCTGCTGTGCCCTCTGCTTTACAGAGGGTCACGCAGAACAACGCTCCGTTGGTCCAGAATGGACCCTACCCTTGTCAGATTCATTAGCCGCGGCGGTCACATTCCCCGGGGGATAAAAGGAAACTCTCATTTCCTCTCATTCCCCGGATTGGATTCCCAAGCCATGGTCCGGAGCGAGACGGAATGGGACGCCGTCACCTCCTTCTGCGAAGCAGTAATGCTAGAGAAGGAGGTGGCGGAACGTGAGAGGGAGCGAACCTCTCAACGTCCCGGCCGCCGCGGGAGACGCCCCGGGCGTCGGGGGCCACCACCACGTGGCCCCCGGCCACCGTAGGCGCGGGCCTGTGGACGGTGAGCTATGGGCTAGCTCGCCGTCCGTCCGTCTCATGACGACAGGCCGTGTCGACGGCGCGTTCGTGTTCCACGCGCGCCTCAAAGAGAGTCAGCAAAAAGGAAGGGGTCCGTAAGGACCGATGCCTGCCGGGGTTGCGGGACTGTTCGAAAGAGATACCGCGGCCCCGGAACACAAAGGGCGATGAAGGAACATGGATGGGTTTTAGTCAGTAAAAGTCTGACACTCCCTCCTGCTCCGCCCAGAGCGGGAGGAGTTATTTGATGATTTCCCATCCGAAAAAAAAAAAAAGAAAAAGGTCGATCTTCAGGTTAAGCCGCGCTTACTTGGGCTGGTCCTTGAATGGGTGAGCATCGATTATATACCGGGTGTACTTCGTGCCTCGGAAAGCACCTTGACAATCCAAGATTCGTTTTTTTTTTACAGAAACAATTGATTTTTACAAGTTCCATCGTTCGTCTTGAATCGATGACTCAGATTTTGTCCGATCAGTACGTAGCAACCTGGATAGCTCTGTCGTTTTCCTCGTTCAAGTCATGGAGGGTGCAATTAGTTGTATCGTTAGAGGTAGCATAAGTCGAGTGAACCCGCGGGCCCTGCCTGTGTGGGATCAGTTTACTAAAAAGCCGTAATGCGGTAATGCTCGGATTTCATGACTTTTTTTTTCGGATGGGGAATTATCACATTACCCCTCTCGCTCTGGGCGGAGCGGAAGGGAGTGTCAGACTTTTACTGACTAAAAGCCACTCATGTTCCTTCTTAGTCCTTTGTGTTCTAGGGCCGTGGTATCTCTTTCCAACAGTCCCGCAGCCCCGGCAGGCATCGGCCCTTGCAGACCCCTTCCTGTGTGCTGGCATCTCTTTAGCGCGCCGTCGACACAGACTGGCGTCATAAAACAGGCGGACGGCGAGATAGCCCATTATTCACCGTCCGCAGGCCCGCGCCTACGCCCAGGGCGTCTTCCGCGGCGGCTTGGGACGTTTAATTCTCTGGCGGATTTCCTGACTCAGTGATGTAATACTTGAACCTTAACTGTTACATTATAGCGAGTGAATCTCCCGGTGAGGAATCGCTTAATACAAATGGAATACTACACATTATAGAGATTACAAGATCAATACTTATTTCTGAAAACTGACCTCAAAATCTGAAAGCGGTGGTCTAGGCGAGTCTTTGGACTGAAGCAGCAGTGCCATTGGAGACATCCATCCGATACTGGCGCCGTAGGCAAATACTGGCAAGTTTACTGAAGCAAACAAAAGAGTCAAAACAAAGTCATTTTGGGAGAAACATAAATCTACTGACATTTACAGAAGACGACAAGATAGAAAATACTGTTAGATAGGAAGCATGGATGTTTGTTACTCAATCATGCCAGAACGGCTGAACGGATCTGGATGAAATTTTGCATAGAGATATATTGTAGTCTGGAATAGCACATAGGTTTTATTGGTTTATTCTGAATTTGACCCGAAAGCCTACCCGGTCGCGGGTTAGGTTTAGGGACTTGGAAAAAAAATGTTTGAACGTAACCCTCTTCCTAACCAGGGCCCTACTCTCTAACGTTTTGTCCGTATATTCGGATCTATCCGTCTCTCTCAGTCGCACTCATTTGCAGACGTGCGCGAGAGAGACAAATAGATCCGAATATACAGACGAAACGTTAGAGAATAGAGCCTCTGACCCGACGTATCGTTCCTATCATAACCCGAATTGCGATATAGATAGGTTTCCACTCTCCTCTTAGAATATTATGTATTGCTGGCTTATGTCAAAGCTAGCAATACTTAAATATTATCATACTTTCGACTTTATTGTAATTATGAACTTAATCTTTCGTGCGCTCTAGACATACAACACAACAACACAAAACAACTTGTGACTTGTGTGTGTGTGTTTGTGATATACAATTTTAATGTGATGATATGTTTTTTAATGTGATACATATAAATTTTATACGTATCATATTAAAATACATTGATATACAACTAGAGCGAAAGATTAAGTTCACAATTACAATAAAGTCGAAACTATGATAAGATCTATATTCGCAAACGCAATTCTTTGATGACCATTAATTAATTGATTTTATTGTGACCGTGAACTCTTATTTGAATGAAGATGCTTCACGAATATTTGCGTACCAATATAATACCAGGGAAAATTTAAAAAAAAAAACTTAAAGAATGCTCATTGCAGGCAGTTGGAGATTTTGGGGCCACACTAAATTAAAATCGGAAACTTCTGCCATAACTTTTTGATTACAATAAAAGCTTAACTTTTATTCAATCCAAAAAGTTCAAAAATAAAATATTTCGATGTGGATGGCTAAAATATAGGTAGGTGGGATTGTGGATGAACTGGTGTGAAAGATCATATTTCAGGATGGCTATATAGGTAGTCTACATCGCTTCTTTGATCGTAATCTAGCTAGAAGGAGAGTTACTACTGAAAGAATGACTAAAAGTATGAGAAAAGAAAACATGCTGGCCGACCCTCAAGCCAAGTCACAACTTTAAAACTAAAAAATGTTCGTTTCCAGGTGTCACATTCCTATTTACTAGTCATTACGTTTAAAGACAGGGACAAGGAGCTTCCTATAATTAAGATAAAACTTCACATAAGGTAGGAGCTTCGTATAATTAAGATAGAACTTCACATAAGGTAAGTTCGTTTAATCTTATAATTAAACTCTCTCCTTGTCCAAGACCAGGAAAATGATGATTAAATAGTAACAGTTTTATTAAAGTTTATATTTACTTATTCCTAATGTTAGCATGTTCTTCCACAAAAACGATATTCCTTCTCAGAGTTACATAAAAATAATATAATTGTAATGGGACTTACCCAGTATGGCACATATTATTTGGTTGATTTTGCTCCCCTCGTTGAAAATAAAGTAATATTTTGCCATGTTTTTAAACCTAACGCTAAAATCTATTTAAAATACTAAATTCAAACTTAAAACACCAATTAAGAGTATTTATTCATTTGATTATAAAATAATATCACGATTTAAAAATAATTATCTATTTTAAAGTAAATGGTATTTTTGAATGGTTATTCTCTAAAATCTGTGTTTTTGTAACCCATGTTCACAGAAAACTATTATTGAAATAGTTTTCGTATTAAATCTAGGACTGAATGCTCGTCAGTTGGCTTACGCGGCCACTCCGGAACTGAGTTTAAACTCACATTTAAATGTGGAGATGCTCTTTGCTATGTCTAGATGTAATATTTGTGTTAAAGATCAATTACTTATCAAGGAATCATAAGCTGAGAGTAACTGTTACTCATTGTGATACTGTAGATGATGAAATCATAAATTAGATAAACTGGGTTTTGCTCGCGGTTTCGCTTAGTTAGAGGTTGGAATATACATGATGGTCCAAATAGTGACGACTTTAAAAAAAATATTAGATTCCTCAAGCCCAACGGTATCCGAAAATACCTCATGTAGGTTAAGCGATTCTTGATAATTTTCGAGTTATAACTTCTTGAGAATTCTATGGGAGCCGCTTTAAAAAAACTGTCTTTATTTGCACACGGCTTTTTCAAATTCTTTAACGTTAACTAGAGGCATTTTTTATCTCATTATCTTCAAAAAGCTATAACTCGAAAACTTTAAAGATTTTTGAATTAACACAAAGTACTTACGGGATAATATTTGTGATTTTCCGTTTTTTCCGTGAGTACTTTAAGTGTACTGCCGTCCTCTAACTAGAAAGCCGTTAACCCTCAAATGGTGTTTTTTTTTTTTACTTTTTAATAGAAAGCGATAGAGTTCAAAATTCTCTATCTTTCTGTCTAAGAAACATTTTTAAATTCCAAATAGTTCCAGAGATATGAACATTTTGTTGGCGGTTAAGCCACATAATTTATTTATTCCATCACTTGTATAGTGAAAAACCGTGAAAGTCAAAAACAGTGAATTTTTAATTTAACTAAATCTTTAAGATTTTGCTCGTCACTGAACTATTTTATTAGGCTTCCGTATCCGAGGGGTAACCAACCCTATTACTAAGACTCCGCTATCCGTCCGTCCGTACGGACAGACAGACGACTGTCTGTCAGCGGGCTGATACAGAAGACAGGTAGACAGTTGGAATTTTCACAGAACGTGTATTTTCGTTGCCTTTTTTTTTTTTTTTTTTTTCGGATGGGAAATCATCAAATAACTCCTCCCGCTCTGGGCGGAGCAGGAGGGAGTGTCAGACTTTTACTGACTAAAACCCATCCATGTTCCTTCATCGCCCTTTGTGTTCCGGGGCCACGGTATCTCTTTCGAACAGTCCCGCAACCCTGGCAGGCATGGGTCCTTGCGGAACCCATCCTTATGCTGACTCTCTTTGAGGCGCACGTGGAACACGAACGCACCGTCGACACGGCCTGTCGTCATGAGACGGATGGACGGCGAGCTAGCCCATAGCACCGTCCACAGTTCCACACAGACACACACACACAGACACAGTTTCATTGCCTTACAACAAATGATAAAAAAATAATAATGGAGACTCCCTACTACGATGGTACGGAACACTTTATGCGCGAGTCCGACTTCCACTTGGCTGGTTTATCATAGGAATATTTTACTTTTATTTCTAGTACATATTTGGTTTTCACTGAAATATTTGTATGTATTGTACTACACTACTATTTTAGTCGTACTTATATTGTACATTTGCGCCTAAAAAGGCAAACATTACTTAACTGGTTAAATATTTTATTTAGATCCTCAGTGTTTTTAATATTTTGTACCTATACACTAAGTAAGTGTACTAAGAAACCATTCGAAACTCGAAAATAATTCTGTATGTCTGTTTGTCTGTACGTCCGTATGTCACAGACAATTTAATCCGAGACTGTGGCACCACAAAGTTGAAATTTAGAGAGTAGGTGTCTTTTATGAACTACCACAGAAAAGTGGTGTGAAATTACGAATAAAAAATAGGGGTGGCCCCCCATAGAATCATGAAACAGAAGATTCATATTTTTTTTCTACGTCAGTATAAGGGTGGGGTCTATATCTATATATAATTACTAGTTGACCCGCGCAACTTCGTCTGCGTCACATAATATAGCTTATAACATGTCATTTTGGGCATTCAATTATGAACAAAAAACTTTTAAAATCAATATTGCTGACCTCCCATAACATACGGCGTGATAATATAGCCTAAAGCCTTCCTTGGTTTACAAAGAACATTTTCGGTGAATTTTAATTCAATCTATCCAGTCGTTTTGGCGTGAAGCCGTGCCATACACACAGACAAACAGACAAAAATTCTAAAAAGTCACTTTTTGTCATCAGTTACGTTTTTCTAACAAAAAACACTTATTTTTTCTCGAAAATTCTCAATGAACAGTTTTTCTTTCGTTACTATTTTTTTATATGTATAGATATAATTTGTTTTTGTTATGGACGGTCTGAAAATAAAGATATTATTTATTTATGTCATCTAAACAAACCGACCAAGTGCGAGCCGGACCCGCACACACAGGGTTCCGTAGCACCAAACAATACCGTGCCGCCATGAAGCCGTGGCCAAAAGATAGTATTATAAATGCAAAAGTATTTCTGTATATCAATACGCTCCCTTGGGGTAATTTCCATGATTCACGCGAGCGAAGCCGCGGGTAAAACCTATGATTAGTAAATGTAAGATTGTCTAAAATGTTTCGGCCAAAAGAGATAAAGCAATGATACATTTACATAGTTTTCCTTGTTTCTGTTTACTTGCTGTATGTTGTAATATTATGTAATAGGATTTTGGAAAGGCTTTAAAGACATTAAACGTATTATCACTGTATGTTATGTTTTCGTGCCTGGATAACCGAACTCTGCTCATGTGCAAATAAAGAAAATATTGTTTTCCAGATATCACACCGACCGGGCGGCCGTGCACGTACCTACGGCGTAGGAATCGATTCGATAAATCTGACAGTCATTCTCGACAAAATGAGTTTATAATAAGGATAAACACTCATTTTGTCGAGAATAACTGTCAGATTTTATCGAATCGATTCCTACGTACTTGCACTGCTGGTTAGATCGATTTTTCGACCTAGGTTTTGAGATTTTTATTATCTTAGCCTGTGCTCCTATTCCTGGGCGAAAGACTACCCCACTACTTCCATATCTCCCGAACCTTCGCATCTTCCTTCCAGTTCTGACGGAATCTATCTATTTCTTCCCGCCATATTCTTAGTGGCCTGCAGCGACCCTGCCTCACTTTCTCAGAGCACCAGTTTTCCGCTATTTGGCCCAAAGTTTATCCAGCTACGTCAGCTATATTTGGTTTGGAAGGCAGTATTCGTTTATGTTCGCGCTTTAGTGTTCGGATTTTTTTTTTAATTTTTCATCACCTACTACTACACTACTACATCAGCCCATAACGTCCACTGCTGGACATAAGCCTCTCCCATAATGAGAGGAATTTGCCGTAATCTCCACGCTTGGCAGACGGATTGGAGATCGCAGTGATGACAGACCAACAGAAAACGCTGCTGCCCATTCTCTGGTCTACGGAGGCGCAAGGTGTTCTGCCTCAGACATTAGTCGCCTTATACGACACCCGTGACTGTAATGGGTTGGTTCTATTCTACTCTGCCGGATACCACACGGCTAATCCTAATCCTAACTTTCGCATTTGTGATAATATTAGTATGATTATAACTCATTTCATTTCAGTTCTTTTCATCACCACTGCAGTGCAAGTACGTAGGAATCGATTAGATAAATCTGACAGTTATTCTCTTCTTCTTTCACGGTTTTCAGAGCAGCCGTGCAAGTAGCACGGCTGCTCTGAAAACCGGGAAAGAACTGTAATTATCTTCCAAGGCATGTGTCTGAACAAATCCTTTTTTCCGTAACCTATTTATTTATACCTTTAATCTTCTATCAGTAGTCAAAATAGAAACAATGACATACAATTCTGTCAAATTGCAGTACCTATGTCAAACATTTCCAAAATATGATCTCCAAAATAAATTGGCTCCCGAACAAAATCTCATTCATGGCTTGATGCACAAAAAATGAACAAAACCTACCTATAACTTAAGCTTCCTGCATGATATCAGTACAAAACCTTTCTCGGTTAGTATTCTTTCAATTTACGATCATTGGATTGTGAACCACCAGGACAGCATAACCAGGTAATAGGCTCTCAAGAAAGCTGAAAACACAGAGGGCTGGCAATTTTTTCCGATGGTCTAGTCTAAAGCAAATGGGTCCTAAAGTGTAAATGTGGTGACGTTCCACAAACGATGTGGCACTTAATGTAGTGTCCTGTTGATGTTGTTAATTACGCTACTGAAAGGGCCAAACTTTTCCTTCTTAGCATGTCGATGACAATCTAAATTGTGTCGGCCCAGAACTGAGCTACTAGTTTGGCGCTTTCGGTAGTGTCCTTCAGTTTCTGTAGTGAACAAACAACAGGACACACAGTACACGATATTAAGTGCCCCATCGTTTGTGAAACAGCACCACATTTAAGGGCAGAGTCATTAACAAATCTCCACCTGAGCAGGTTTTCCTTGCTACGGTCAACCTGGGTCCGGAGTCTATTTAACTTCCAGGTCAACCATGGCAACTCATGTCCAGGTGGGAGATTTCTAGCGCCAAACAATTAGCTCAGTTCTGAGCCGACACAATTTAGATTGCCATAGTCACGCTAACAAGAAGAAGTTTTAAAGTGGAGACCGTGTTTTGGCAAGCGTATTATGGGATGCCCCTCAACTATATGGACCGATGAGCTTAAAGTCTCTAAGGTTTTTGGCCATTTAAGCATCGAGCATGAAGAACCAACTGGGTGTCCGAGCAGATTTGTTTAAGATAGCGGCCAGTCATGCGATAAGTCATGGCCGTGGCCGTGTAGTGCGCCAGATCTCTTAAAGGTGGCTGCCATAAACTAAATCCGAAAGGCAGAGGACAGGATATTGTGATGCAGCATGTCACACATCCGTGTCCAGCAGTATTTGGCGTTAAACTGTATTGGTGATGGTAGCTTATCTCCATCATCATCACCACCAGCTCAGAAACACCCACCCTTGTGTATATGCCTCCCCCTTTCTTCAGCCATAATTTTCGGTTCTGTGCGTCCCTTATCTATTTCCCGCGATTTTGACGACATCGGTTCATCTCTATGGAACTTAAACATAACTGGTAAAGTGTCGGTGTATCCTATTGTATCTCTTAGGCCTGAGTCCCAGCAATAGAATGCTTTATCAAAATGGCAACGTCGCAAAAGTCGCAAGACTTTTTTGGGTCTTAGCAAAGCAACCAGTTAGTATGTTGTGGAGGTCATATGCGCAGTTGTTTCATGAAAAACACAGCTGCATCTCGATTAAGGGACACAGGTCCACAAGTGACTTGTGGTCGTTGATTTCATTCGAGATTTACCATAATAATGAGGAGCTCGTGTCTAAATAATAACAGCCGCTCCGGGGATCTTTAGGTTAATCCGTCCTTGCCTGGGTTGGTCTGTGGATGGGTGGCCACCCTTACATACCGAGTTTCCTCCGTGCCTCGAAAAGCACGTTAAGCTGTCATTTGTAGATCTTTAACAGTCGTTACAGGTAGACAGTGGCCCAAAAAGTCTGACTACCAGTCTTACCAAGGGATATCGTATTAGCCAGTGCTAACTAGTTTGCAGAGGTCAGATAGACAGTCGCTCCATGTAAAATACTGGTATTTCAGCTGCATCCGATTAGACTGGAAGCCGACCCCAACATAGCTGGGAAAAAGTAGGCAGATGATTTACCATAATAATGACCAAATTTTTTCTTCACAGAGAGAGCAATTATTATTTTTTTGAAAATGTCTTTTTGGAAGTGGATAGCTACTTATGCTATGATTACAAGTAAGTTCTTTGTAATTTTATTATTATTCTGATTAGTTTACTAATGCCGTTGGGTTATTCAAATAAATTGGATCCCTTGTTATTTGCTGAAACAGGACAGCCCACTTGATGTTAAGTTGTCACCTTCGCAAGAACGTCTGCAATATCAGATGCATTGTAGATGAGTTGCCATCCTTAAAACAATTGAGCTGTTACTACTACTTATAGAGAAGACAGCGCGAACAAAATCTGTGCGCAGTGCGGGGCGCTGCACGGGGGGCGGCTAACCTCCTATATATAGATGCTCTGTGGCGAGCAAGAGACTGACATTCCGTCCTCGCCGTCGAGGCCCGTCGCGAAGCCCGTCGCGAAGCCCCGATACGAACCCTCCCCATCCCTTGCTCGTGCCAGCCCGCGTTGCTGCGCCTGTAGTTCAAAATCAGTCCCTAATTAATGACACCACTCAGATCCAGCCTGTCCCCTTGCTGTCCCCTCCCAGCGACGCTCAAAGCCGAGGCCCGTACCCCACAGGGGGTGCCCTTAGCGTGTAGTCGTTTCATCAACGTCAACATCAACAGCCCATAATGTCCACTGCTGGACATAAGCCTCTCCCATGATGGGAGGAATTTGCCGTAATCTCCACGCTTGGCAGGCGGATCGGAGATCGCAGTGATTAAAGATTAACAGAAAACGCTGCTGCCCATTCTCTGGTCTACGGAGGCGCAAGGTGTTCTGCCTCAGACATTAGTCGCCTTATACGACACTCGTGAGTGAAATGGGTTGGTTCTATTCTACTCTGCCGGATACCACACGGCTTATAGTGTGTGTGTAGTCGTTTAGTTAGTAAGTTTTATGCCCTGGCTGGAGGCCTTACACTTAAGGCACCTATAGGATTGTCCGGTTAAGCAGACGACAACCTCTCTAGGTTGAACTGCGAGATGCCATTCCAAAAAAAAAAAGAGCAAGAGACTGAGTGAACTGCGGCCGGCCAACCACAGTTGAACGGAGCACAGAGTGTTAGGGCGGCGTCTTCTCTATACGTAGTAGTAATAGCTCAATGGTTGATATCTCATTCGTCTTTTGCTGAAATTACACTGGACCGAAAGTTCCGAAACTCCGACAACTAGTCTTACCAAGGGGTATTGTATTACCCAATAATTAACTGGGTTAAGAAGGTCAGATAGGCAGTCGTGCGCAGAAATTGGCTTCCTCGTGAAAAGATCCTCAACTGCAGCACTTTTCTTTTCTCTCTTTAAATGTTTTTCTTCTCTGTAGACCAAGGCTGAAATCTTTGAAGCGAACTTTGATTTTACTCAAGCTTAGTGCAAT
Organism: Xestia xanthographa; assembly: GCA_905147715.2. Taxonomy (NCBI): domain Eukaryota; kingdom Metazoa; phylum Arthropoda; class Insecta; order Lepidoptera; family Noctuidae; genus Xestia; species Xestia xanthographa. The sequence goes on from LR990644.1 coordinate 8,316,168, forward strand.
AACGTTCCATACAAATGTATACATTTACTACGCTTGGTGACAGTCGGACGGTGTAGGAATTCGCACATAAAATTAATACGCACAAGGTTCATTTTACGATGAAACTACTTAGTTCGAGCTAAATCTATGTTCCCTGCATAGATTTTGATATTTTCTCTGACATCATCTAACATTTCTCATTCACAGTTGCAATAGTGGCGTACCACGATGACTTCAAAATGGAAGCTCTACAAGGATTCTCAGAGAAGTTCAAGATCCTTTTAAACGAGCTCGTGATGTACTTCAAACCGGTCGGCTTTAATGACCTGGTGGACAGGTTCTGTATGGAAAAATTGCAGCAATAAGCACAACGGTAATCGATTGTACCGCGGTAGTCGGTAAAGAATAGTCTGAGACTTAAAAGGCTTACTTTTCGATAGAGTCGTAAAAAGCGACTGAAGGCCAATTTAACAACTAAAATTGATCGCGATCAGCACATTTAAGTTACGTTCAAGAGCTGTCAGTGTCATAATTGCTGATGTAGGTAGATAGCATGGTTGATGTTTCATGTGCTGAGGGCGTTCAATTACATTGGTCAAATTCTACCTAAGAGATTTTGACTAAAACATAACGAAACGCATTTAACGCGTTTAAACCATCCATCCGTTTTTATAATTTAAAATTAATCCTCTAAAGTCAAAGTCCTAATTACAAAGACTGTCGCATGTTTAAAGTATCATAACGGTATCGCATCGGTTCGAGATCAGTTAGATAATGAGGTGCGTTTATACCGATCCAGTACAGAGGCTATAAGTGAGCTATGAGCTTTAAAGTGCAGTAAGCCACCTTGGCTCTTCCGCTATTCTTTACTGATTAATTTTGTTACTGTATCCAAGACAGTTAATTATTGCTGTCATTTGCAGATCTTTGACAGTCGTTAAAGGTAGTCAGTGGCCCAAAAAGTTGGACAACCAGTCTTGCCAAGGGGTATCGTATTAGCCAGTACTAACTGGGTTGTGGAAGTCAGATAGGCAGTCGCTACATGTAAAATACTGGTATTCAGGTGCATCCGGTTAGACTGGAAGCCGACCCCAACATAGTTGGGAAAAGGCTAGGCAGATGATCATGATCCAATACAGTTAATAGGGTAGATGACAGCATAAAACAATAATTGCAAGACACCAATCTCTAAACACTTTATTATGGCAAAATGAACGCATTATGTTGGATAGTGTACAGGTTATATCTGGAGTTATTTAATATACAGACCTTGTAGAAACTAGAACAAATTTCCGTATGTTCAAGCGTTTTTACCCGACTGCGGCGAAGCCCAAAAGGAGGGTTATGTGTTTGCCCTGTATGTATGTTTGTATGTATGTCCGTTTCTTTGTTCCCTCATAACTCCTCAACGGATGGAGGGATTTGGATAGAATAAATGTCGTTAGATTTGTCTTGATGGCGCGAGTGTCACTGGCTACATTATAATCAAAAAACAATTAAATATAGTGGATTTGGGGTGCCATATTGAGTTTGATTCTTTTTTTTCTTCTTCTAATACCATCGAGTGGGGTATCAAAATGAAGGGTTTTAAAAGGTAATTACAAAAATACATGCAACTTATATGTTTGAATGTAATTTGACATGGTAAATCCATATATGTATTTATAAAATGGTAAACTGACTGACTGACTGGGTGATATATCAACGCACAGCTCAAACCACTGGGTCTACTGATTCGTGGGTTCCTTATGTGGTCTAGGAGTGCACTAACAAAGGATTTCTCAAAATTCAACCCTTGAGGGGGTTAAACGGGGCTCCAAAGTTTGTATGGGGAAACAAGAATAGTTAGACTATTTTATTCGAAACTACACTGGAGTGCTATTGGTAAATGAGTAGAAACAGGTTTCAGGTTTTCTCAGAATTCAACCCCTAAGAGGGGGAAATGGGGTGACAAAGTCTAAAAATCAATGCACAGCCCGTGATGGTGATTATGATTGTGATAGTGATGGTTAAGCTCGATAAAGGGCTCATCATGAGGATTGTGATTTTTTTTGATATGATCTAAGTAAATAAAAAGAGTAAAATAAAAAAAATATTTTTAGAAAAATTAAAAACCCGACTGCGTAAAAAATAACTAATATCTTAAAATAAAAAACCCAAAAAGCATAAAACAAGTTCTAGGAGACCGGACATATTAACTGCAACAGTCGGGACCCATTAAATAATCTAGATATTACATCCAACATGGGTCCCGACTGTTGCAGTCAATATGTCCGGTCTCCTGAACTTGTTTTATGCTTTTTGGGTTTTTTATTTTAAGTTATTAGTTATTTTTTACGCAGTCGGGTTTTTTTGACATACCTATTATTGGAATCAAATATAACAGCTCACAACTTAGGACCTATTAATGTTAATATTATTTATCCGTGGTGCTAGGGCTATGGGCAGCAGCGTTCTCTGTGCTTTTGTACAACCGTACTGCGATTGCCAACCCGCCTGCCAAGCGTGGCGATTATGGCAAAAACCCCCCTTCGGGGGAGGCCCATGTCCAGCAGTGGACGTCTTTCGGCTGAAATAGTAGTATAGTAGTAGTAGTGGTAGGCATATCCCAGTTGTAAACGTCCCTTTGTGCCTATTGGCCTTGTTTCGTTCTGTCTCCTGCTGATATGGAGGGAAGTGGAAATTACGGTTTTTTTCCTACTCCTCCACTATACTTTTCTGATTAATTTCGTTGCGGGATCCAAGACAGTTAAATTCATTCTCTGGGACTTCGTCGAGCTTCATTGTCTCGGTGCTTTTCTGGTGGTTGCCACTGTTGATTCTGGCTTTCAGGAGTTACAGTGATTTTGGAATAGCGTGGCGGGCTTGTCCCAAAAAAAAAAGAAAAACACTTTATTTTGGGCCTAAAAACCCGATTTATTTTCAATTAATTGCCAAATTCGATTTTTAGTTGCTTTGAAATCAATAAATAGTTAGTCATTGAGTTGACTAAACAGTGGCGTCACAGTTTGCTATTGCCGTATAAAATCTATGAGAGAACCGTGTTTTGACAGTCTGGGACTCGAAGAGAATCGGCGCTCTTCTGATGATCACCATTTTTGATTCTGGCCTTCAAGAGTTGCAGTGGTTAGTGAGGCGGGCTTAACTCTAAAAAAACAAGTTTTTTTGACGTTGTGCCCCTTGTACTACCGAATCCATATTTTGAAACGACTTTTAAAAAGACTTTTAAAAAGGAGGTTTTGTATTCAATCATTGTTTTGCTTGTTCGGTTTGTTTGGTTAATATCGGGAACTCAAAGTTTGGTTTTGTATTCGGCGCGTACATTTTTTTTTACAGATTATTTTACAACATTTTGCCGAAAGGTTGATAGTGTATGTCATTGCTCATTCTAATAATATCGTTGCATTTAAAAAATAAATGGCGTCGTATAAAAGATTAATAGATTCAAATTCAGGAAATTGTTACTATTTAACCCTTAAACCCTACCCATTCTAGGAGAAACACTATTGCTACCCAGGGGTTTTAAGGACCCCAATATATAAAAATTCATACTTAAAAATTAAAAAACAATTTAATTACAATTATTATGTATTGTAATAGTCTGCTTAGTAGACAATACAAAAAAAATTGTCAATGGTTTTTGGTAACACATTCTTGACACATAGCCTCAGTACGTTCATCGCAAAGAGGTTTTTGGAAAATGCCCCAGGTGACCTTGGTTTTTCGATATATCCTTATCCCTTGGGCACATAGCACATCTTTTTTTAGCAGTGGGAGCAGAACTTGGTTCTTGCAATGGCCGTTTCTTCTGCAAGATTCCACCTAGGAGAACTTGAAGATTCATAGGCAAAGAGGGCCATGTTAATCGTACTTCCATTTGAGGGGTTTTTTCAAGAAATTACGTCTTTTTGTAGTTTTTTTGTGGCCATTCTAGCAGGAAAAATGAAGTTAGACCTAATATATTTAGGAGGTGAATTTTTTTTTACATTGGCCTTCTTTTTGATCTCCTATAGATACGTTGTACTTGAGGCATAGCTGTTCTATCAAATCGACTCCGCATTTAGTTTTATTATAAAACTCTATCATCTCTGGTACTTGATTCGTTGCATCAGGATCTGCTGCTCAAAATATTAAACTTACCCTTTGAAATATTGTATCAAAAATAACAGCATTCACCAATTATATTGACAACAAGAAATGACAAATGCTACGTTATTATTACCCTGGGGTCTGACAGACCCATAAATAGCTATAATTCCGTCTACACTGTGTAAGCGTTGACGCTAGACTAGCGAAAAGATGGCCACCGACGTAATCAAAGATTAGCTCGAGTGGCACTATAGTGCGTTTCGTTTGTACAAAAATATATACAAATATACATCCTCTGGGGTTTGCTGGACCCCCGGGTAGGGTTTAAGGGTTAAGTTTAGTAGTTACAGAAAACAGGGTGAAAGAACTAAATGAAAAAAGAAGAATTGTAAAATCTTTTTATTGGTTTGTAATTACACCTGGCAATACACTGTAGACTATGATTATAGAGTATAAAAAACGTTATTGAAATGTATTATATTAAATATTTGTAGATAAATTGAAAAGAATGCGGTTTCAATTGACTAAAAAGTACAGTTTTCCGTTTAATTATTATTTAGGCTAAAAATTACAAAATAAATACGTAAATCTATGTTATTTGTATTTCGAATAAAATCGTTATAAAATCATTCGGTATGCTTTAGAAATAACTAATTCATTTTTCGTTTAACGTTTGAAGTATTTGTCAGAAACCATAAATCAAAAATAAAGTTACTAGTTTTTTTTTTACTTGCAAGTATTAATTTAAAGGTGTGTCATTCTTCTCAATTGAGAAGTAACGTGCATCAATTATGTACGATTTGCTCAAACGACAAACGAAAATTATGAAACAGTTATTAAAATAGTGCAATACTTGAAACCTATAAAATTTTGCTTAAATAGGCGGCAAACGCACACAAATGTCTCCAATTAGATACAAAATCTTATTGTCATAATTGTTAAATAAAAGTCTTCTTCTAAATGCATCGTTTCTTAATGAAAAACAATAAATATGACGAAAAATTCACTAATTATTTACAAAAAAAATAATGATCTTAAGCTACGCACAGAAAATAAATAGACAACAAATAAACAGTCAAATATTAATTCTAAAATCACTAAACATTATCTAAAGAGTTTTTAGTAAGGGCGGCCATTTTGTCCGCCATCTTGCGAATTTTAGTTCGAATGTTTGTACTGATCTATTTTTAAAATGTACTGTTTTGCATAGTTTAATCGATTTTTGTTCTCTAATTGAACTAAATAAAAGTGCAGACAAACCAGTAGGCATAGATTGCAGACCGCACAGATAATGTACTGAAGCGTCCGCAGCCAGTCCGGAGTATGGTCCGGTCGGTTTGACTAAACCTTAAGAATCGCCACACTAATTGATACGAAGCAGAAAGATCCAAATACCGTTACTATTAAAAAACCCAATACGAAGAAGTAAAGTCCGGTATGGTTCTTTTTTTGGCGCACGGCCAAAGTCAGCACTAGCGCCGCCATCTTGTTTTGACAATACAAGATGGCGCCTTTTCACAAATATTACCAACAGCGCCCTCCTAACAATGTCGTTCAAGTGCCAAAAGAACCATGGCGCACTCAATTTGCGATTGATTAGTGTGGAACCCTTACCGATTTTTTAATCGATTAAACTATGAACATAAATTAGAGGTGATACTTAAATTTATCGATTATTGGAAGACGAAGATTGGTCGCTTACATTATTTAGTATATTTTTACTTATAAAAAGTTGGCACTAGTAGTGGGACTCCACTTCCCGAGAGTACGATTATTGATAGAAAAGCGGTATAACGATATGACTGTGATGATCGATTAGTTTATCGATATAGATAGTTTTTCGGTTCTTCCGCGATGGGGTCCGTGCATGTGCCCAGGTGTTTCAGTTGTACCAGGCTCCTAGAAAGAAAGAAATAATATTGATTCATTAATTAAAATACTAATATACACAAAGAAACTCTTTTTTACATTGGTGTGGAAGAAACTTCAATATTTTCCACGCAAAGTCAATGGGTAGCTGCAAATTATAATATACTGTATAAATACGGCCGACCCAGACATGTATGTAGTATCCGTTAGGACATTTTGAGTTAAGTAATCAGCTATGAATTGAGTCTTGGTCGATAGTCCATTTTGGTATTTCGTGAGGTTCCATGCATCGGAAAGCATGTTAAGGTTGAACTGCGCAACATATTTTCCATACAAATTTCGGGGGGCTATTACTCCACTATTTGACATGGTATATCTAAAGTTAACCATGATATCGTTTTGTCTCATTATTGATTGTGTCTGTGCGGAAACAGAATAGTAAAATAAAAAGCCATTCAAAAGTTACGAGCTACCAAAGATTCATTTTAATTTCCCCATTTTAACGTAACTTTGGGCGTAAATTAGTAATAAAAGAAGTGTCAAATTTCCAAAACAAAGTCGGTACCGACACAGCACAGTTATCGAAGAATTCAATAAATTTTATTTGATAATGATTTATGCAGTGGTTTTTTCATAAAATTCGATTTCCCAAAAGCCTTTTCATATTTTTTTACGCGCGCCTTTTACTATGAATTTTCGTGCATCTCACTGAATAATGTTTCCCCCGGTTCGGTGCGGGAGGGGGGGGACACGCGATATTGTCATGTCCTTCTTTTGATAGAAGAACAAGACCTATATTTCTGTCCTTTTCATTTCATGCATGACGTCAGTGACGTGTCATTTGTTTTTCGCTGAAGTTGAAGGGCCTGTGCATTTTTATTGCACTCCTATAATGTGTGCGTTTCGATGGCGCGACCACGGCATTATTTTTTTTTAAACTAAGGCAAGATTTTGTAAAAAAAATTAATTAAATTGATTAATTAATTAAATTAATTAATTTCAATTTTAAATTTCACATTCAGAACATTTTGAAGGTGATAAGCAATACCGTACGTATGCTCCTGAAATATACACCTAGGATTTTTTTTATATTCTTTTTACAAATTCAATCTGTTATTTACCTAAATTTCAGGTCTCTGCAACGCTTAGTTTTTAAGATTTCCGTGGCCGTGCGGTTCTCCGCGTTTCGATGGCGTGGCCACGTTCAAACCCGTATAACTTTTTAACCATAACTATGACAAATTTAAGGTTTTGGGAAATTTGAACCACGTACATACATATTTTTACAAAATCATGGCATAGTTATTTTAAAAAAAAAAACGCCGTGGTCGCGCCATCGAAACGCACACCCTATAATATGGTGTAGCGACCTACTTATTTATAAACTTTATATAGGTACATAAAACCTTCACGATATAATTTTTATTTTTCTTCTGATCTGTCACTTCTCTGTCTTGTGTTGACTAAATTTATATTAGTTAGTAGTAGTAGTTAGTAGTAGTAGTAGTAGTAGTAGTAGTTAGTTATAATATTAGTTAGTGTACAACAACCACTAAATTGGTGACTCCGACGTGATACGCCCTGAAAAGGAAATCCTAAACTTTATCAGGCCAAGGAAATCCACAGTACCACGATGACAATTTAAAGCAGTCGTCTGAGGGATTAGCAGACCTGGCGAACAATAACAAACAATATAGTTATACAATATTATTGTTGCCACTAATCTCGCGAATTGTGTAGTGACGATGACGTTATAAGTTGATACTAAATTTTTTAAAGAAAAAGTTTATTTTATTCTTTTTAGCGCATTTAAATAAAAGGTCAGACGAAAGTATTATATCACTTCGTTTTTGTTCGGAACGGTTCGGAACGCTGAGTGTGTGCGTACGAACTAGACGCGCGTGAAGACTAGCGTCTAACTGCTCATCACTGATACTATCTCTGTCGGGCACGATGCCAGGTGAGACAGCGTGCTTTTTGGCCACGCCCACCAATGAGTTCGAGCCCGTGTGATGTGTCACCTTAAGTCCTCGTAACGTTAAATCTTTGACAGTCGTTCCAGATAGTCAGTGGCCAGAAAGTCTGACAACCAGTCTTACCAAGGGGTATCGCATTACTCAATACTAACGGGTTGTAGAGGTTGAAAGACAGTTGCTCCATGTAAAATACTGGTATTCAGCTGAATCTGGTAAGACCAAAAGCCAACCCCAGCATAGTTGAGAATAGGCTAGGCAGATGAAAATGATGAGATACAGTTACAATTTGTTTTAGAATAGCTGCTATCATTTTTATCGTAATAGCAGCAATGAGAGAGATATAAGAGTAGAGAAAGACCAAAGAACGTATGGACATAAGAGTAGAGTAACACCATATAATCGATGGATGGACTATATGATGACTAGTAATAAAGACGTACGGAAGAAGAAACCATTGTGCACCAACCTCAAATAAATTAGGATTCGGTCAGAAGAATTAATGATGATAATTTTCATAAGAGTAGAAGAACGAAGAAACGATGGATAGGCTGTGAGAACGATGATATGGCAAAAAGGAGACTGACTGACTACTGAAATGACGAGTAATGGAGAAGAATGAAAGAAGAAGATAAACGCTGCGCAGACCTCAAATAAATTGGAAAAGGGCAGGAGAATCTGAGAGGGAGATCTGCGGTAAATTAATTGTTTTAGAATATAATTTTTGCGCCATGAGTCTTATTCACTTAGTTCATTATAAACTAAGTATTAACCTCCTGGATGCCAGCGTCATTCCTGACTCACAATCACGCGACAAATATTGATGCTTGGGCTGAACAAATGGTATTAAAATGACGTTTAAATTTGTATGTAATATAGGTATGACATATTTAAAATAAATAAACTAAAATAAATAAACTAACTAAACTATAAAAGGGCATCTAAAAACGCCTCCTCAATGCTGTCAGCTGGTAATGTGCCCAAGAGACTGGCGGCGTTGCCACGTTGTATGGCAATACTTAGCCTCTGACCAAGGTAAAAGCCTGCTCCTGGGTCACGGGAAGCGTCAACTAGGCGTTTTGAAAGTTCTTTGAACAGGTTATGGGCACTCGAACCCCACGGCCTAGTTTCAACCCCAAACGGCTCGAAAATATAGTTACCACAAAGGTTTCTATATTTGCGCCTTTGATCCATTTTTATTTGTCATTCAAATTTTCCGATCCGAAAGACAATAAACTAACGTAAAGAGGAAAATGAACAAAGAAAAACTGAGAATGACTGGGATAATTAAATTATTTACAAAGTAATCATCACCATGTTTTACGTCGATTATGAAAGATATCAAAGGTAAATAGTTTTTTTGCGTCCACAATGTTTACATAGATTTATTTACATTTGTTTAAAAGATAATAAAGTTAGGTAACCACTTCTATATTGTATCTACATAAACACGCGGTTTTCAGTGTTCCATATTTAAATTGTCAACAAGGATTTTATGACTATGACGCTATGACTAACGGTAGCTTCAATAAGCGTGTGTACTGAAAAAATCTAATTAGTCCGTTAGTTAGATTATCAAAAAATATTAGACCTGTATTTTTTATTTTTTTTCGTAAACCAAAATTGTTTAGTGCGTTCTGACGTCACGAGCGTCACTCTCGAGTTTTGATGCGTTTTATCTTTGTCAATATTCATTGATTTACAAAAACAAAAAATACGTCTCCATTATTTTCCAATGCTCTGACGGACTAAATAGATTTTCAATTTATTGATGGTGGAAACTAGCCTATTGTTTAAACTTATGCTCCTCCTCATAGATAATTTTAATGATCTAGAGATTTAAAGTACACTTAAACTGGTCATAGGTATACGTATATGACCAGTATAAGTGTGCAGTTCAAAGTGGCTGTACTTTTCAAAGCAAAAATGCATCGATATGTCAAACTTTGTACATTTATTTAAGTTCTGTGTTTTCCCACCTGCAAAAATAAGTTGTTTGAAGTATAGAACAGTCATCTGACTAACGAACAATGCACAAACTATACTGCCGAAGATAAATGTGACTGACTGACTATGGAATATTCATGAAATACAAAACTCTTTTTATTTATTAAAAACGCCTTGTATTGCCCATATAAACATTGTGTGTCAAGTTGCCAATACATCGCTTATTTTACAATTTACTGTTTTATGTAGCATGTTTTTGGTGAAACGGAACGCACTATCAAAACGCGTCGTCCTCGATAACGCCGGTAGTGACATCAAAGTCTGTGACATCAAAGTGTGTTGTCAAAAAAAACACTTTTATTTGAAAAGTGCTATAAGTTTCACTAAGATTTTATTATAATATTGTTATTGCAATTTTTACTTGACTAGAGCACATACAATGAGTTAAATTATTCTATTAAGGGCAAAAAAGTTGATGCAAACAAGGCAGATTGTGGTAAATGACGTCACATCATGGCCGCGACAGCTACGGACGTTTCAACTGTCATAGAAAATTGCAGTAATTTAATATTATTTTTGAGTGACAAGCAGTAGTTGAACTTAACTTTTATTTTAATACTTTTCTTGGGTTGATAGTACTGTATTTTATTGATTTAAGTGAAGAAAATATTGTGTACATATTCTCTATTCTGACAAATCAAAACGAAGACCTTTCAATTCTGGCCTCAATAAGGTGAAACCCAAGTCTGATGCAGGTCGTGACTGTTCGTGGTGATTTTTGTAATGATTAGGACACTCAAATATTTGCTCCATTGTGAACACCTCTACACAAATTATGTTGACGCAATCAGCACGAACGAATTTCGTTCCACTTTACACGCGGTTTCGCTATAATCCGGCCAGAAGTTTATTTGACGATTGATTGTGGGAACCGGTGAAGTCTGAGATAACTGCTGATAGAGAATATGTACAAATGAAAAAAATGTGCTGCGCAGACTTTGAGAAAATGGAAGAATTCCATCCAATTGAATGTGGATTATTGACTATGCGCACATTTTCTGGACGCTGAGTGGAATACCTCAAAATAAAAGCGCAGGACAAGAATTGGCCAAACAGAAAGTAACGCTTCATTCAGCACCTAAAGTCGAAAATACAACAGCAGTTTTGTTTAGGTTTGCGCATGTTGAGTGACAGCAACCAGATTAGTATTACAAAACATTGGTATTGTCTGGTGTTGTTACAATTGCCTTGATGTAAAAGGTAATCCCTATAAGATGCTGAGCCTATCTGTATGATTTGTTGACTTAATCTAGTCATAATAATATACGGGAAATACGTATACTTAGTAATATCTGTTGGTGGGGAATCTGAAAACATCTATTTATGCCAGTGGTAGTATCTTTCACGTATAGCGGAAACTCAAAATCTTGCTTGGCGTCCATTTTCGCATTTAAAAACTTCAGCATTTTGTTCGATTTTTTTGCAAATTAACTTTGACATTTTTGCTTGGACAACGATATATTGATAGTAGAAGTACCAGGCTACCATAAATCCAAAGGACTCACCTAGACCGGCAGTTTTCCATCTCCAAGAAGCATTTGTTAGAGTAAGTCTTGTAGTCCGTGCCGCAGACGGGGTCGTACTCGGGCGGGCACACGCGCGCGCAGCCGGAGTACTGAAAGCGCGCCAGGCAACGCTTCAGAGGTACCACGAACACGTGCTTGCTGTCAATAGAGAGAACTCTGTGTTTAGTATGTGCGCCTGGTATCCTGTTTGTAGTGTGCTCGCAAAGGATTGAATCAAAATCGATTGAAATAAATTGTAGGTATCTTTCTGTGAATTCTGATATTGCAATATTTACCAATCAAAGTAATGTACTTTCATGTTGAGGCAGATGAAAATGATGATATCAAAATTGTCCCTCCGTCACAATTTGCATTGATGAGTGCAACCCGGTTACATTATCTCTGAACTGGGCGTTAATGACTTATCTACACCCATGCTATAAATCCTCTATAAAAGTATCTGAAACAGTTAGCTTATGGCCAACATTAAAACAGCCAGTGTCATAATAACCATTATAACACCCAAACGGGTGTTATAATGTTGTACTGAATTTCATTATGCAACTCGTTTTAAAAAAAGAACATTGTCTAGCACGTGCGATTCACTACCACAGCGCCGTAATAAAAAAAAACTTATAGAAATTCAAATTCACGTCGTATCCCACCATTTTTGTTCGATATTAGTATTGCATTATGTACTTTGTTGTTTACAAAAATGAGTGATACAAGCTTTGTGCATTTTAATAATTGTACAATCAAAATGTAAATAATTATAATTTGGTTTTTTTTTGTATTAAATACTCAGCAATTAAACTTTTCATGAATTTACATAGACTTCTTACAACACTACAACACCCTATGCTTTCAGAACCTTTTATATGGAGGATTCATATCATGGATGTAGATAAAGTCTTGTATGCAACTGCAGATAATTAGGTATTAAAACACTCATGTGATACTATTATCACACTCGGCTGCGCCTCGTGTGATAAACCCACATTCGTGTTTTAATACCCCTCATTATACAACAGTTGCATAAATAACTATTATAGCTATAAAAGTCCAAAATAACAGAGAAATGTTCAAAAATAAAGCAGTGATATCACAACATGTATCCGCAACGAAAGTGCTTGTTTTTGAACATTTCATTATTACGTTTGGTCTTTTGTAAGCTTCTTTAACCGGGTTGTAGTCCAGGATTTTGTTTGATGTTTGTTTTGTAACTAAAATCAGTTTCCGAACCGTTGTTTTGTGATTTTCAAAATTTGGACTTCATTGACCCCATAATTTTTTTTTTGTTGTACCCGTAACGTCTGTAGAGTTTCCCTCATTTAATTTAACCCTGTGTGCGTGTACACTTGAATCTGAACTTGAATCACCTGCTGCTGAATATAGGCCTTCTCTGTCTTCGTCCATCGGTTCTGTGCGTCCCTCATACAAATGTCTCAAGGCAGATAGTACTCACCCGCAATTCTCCTTCTTCATCAAGCACTCGTTCTTGTAGAAGCGGTTGTCGGATCCGCAGATGAAGGCGGGCGTGTCGGGACAGTCCTCGTGGCAGAGCGCGGTGGTGCGGCAGTGCGGGGCGGCCACAGGGACCACGTGCTGCCCGCACGTGGCTAGGCGGAGCTCACATTCTGATCTGTTGATAGATGTCGGTTATGAATAGAGTAGATGACAAAAAAAATCGGAGCAGTCTTTGGGGACTGCCGATAGAAGTGAAAACAAAAAGTACACCCTTCCCCAGTCGTAGCACTGATTATGCGCATGCCTATGTGGTGCTACGCCGTAGCGGATGCTACGAGTGCAACGAACGGCTACGAAGCGTGACCGCACTTTACGTTGCGTGACGATGAGTTCAATGTTTTTCCTTCACCCCAAAAGTGCTCAACGCGCCTAAAGAAGTTTTCACTTCAAAAACTAATTAGTCAGATAGATTTCCAAAAATTATTGGACACGTTTTTTTTTTCTTTTTTCACGTCAACAAAAAATGAAGACGATACACATTTGAGTACATTTTTTGACGTCACACGAAGCCCCCACTCATGATTTTTGACGCGTTTGGTCAGTGGATACGAAACAGGGCACTTTTTTTTTACTGCGACCATTCGAGGTAGTGCTCACCGGCCGCTGCCAGGGCACCGCTCGTTTCACTCGCTCGGCTCGCGCGTAATTGAATTGGTCACAGTTCTAACCTAACCTAATGTGGTCGGAGTGAACGGAATCCTTTCGACATTGTTTTACAACAAACGGTTAGTCGGAGACAAAAAACACCAAGATACTAAGATATTTTTAGCCTTATATTTAGGTGTTTTATACGATAGAATCGTTTTGGCTAAATTTTTCTGTTTTTTGCTTAGTGTCATTTTTCTGTTATGTTTGGCTGTTACAGTAGCGATTTGGTTTGAAAGGACTTTAAATTTGATAGTGGTGTGGTAGTACCAAGCAGGGATTTGTTTTATAAAGCGGTGCTCCTTTGACATCTTCGTATTCTTCACGCAATAAAAGAGGAGGCAATATTTGATGCTGCGCCACAATCGCATTGTGGCTTATTGGAGTCCCGTCTTTTGTCCAAGTTGTCCCTGCAGCAGCCAACCTGGCTTCACGGATAATTTAGTTTTGAACTGCCATCAGTTTGTTGCCTAAAGAGAGCATTTCTCCAGGGTCATCATAATAAACCGGAAGAGGATGTCTGAGGACCTACAGCGTGCTTATAAGGGGGAGGGAGGAAGGGAAGGGAGTTTCTTTGGTTAACACATATCATTCAACCCCTTAACATGACCAAACCATCTAAGCACAACTTTTGTATGTTTACTGAAAATCCGCTTAAATAAATCTTTTAAAATCTACTCACTTGTAAACATTTCCATCGGAACCGCAGACGGGTTGGTCCACCACATTCTCGCAGGTGTCGGGACAGTCCTCCTTGAACCGAGGCAGTAGTGTGCAGTTTCCGAAGTGAGCCAATTGTATTCCTTTGCTGTAATTGGTTGGAAAAGAGTTGGTTGAAGGCAAGGCTGGCGATGAGTGTGAATGTGTTGTAAAAGGTAGTGGATGGAACGGAATAAAAAATTGTAAGAAAGATGTCTTGAAGGTTTCAAGAAAGTGATATCACGACACTAACAAATAGATGTATTTCTGGGGACTTCGTTCGGGCAATTTTTCTTCCAGATTAAACATCTCTCAAAACGTCTACCTACCATTTGTAAAAGTTTTAAGGGAATGTGAAATTTTGACGTTCAAAAAGTGCAAATTCTCAGCGTTTCTTGAATAAATTACTTTATATTCTGATTTTGTTACTCATTTATTTAAATTTAGTTGGTATTAAGAGAATATCTGCTTTCAAGGGAATGAGTAGCAACATTTAAGTTAGCAAAAAATATCATACCGTAGAATGTTTTGTGGTGCTACGACATCAAAAGTTCAGATGCAACTATGGCCAGGGATTTAAAATCAGAAAACCTCCTTATAATAAAAAAAAACTATAATGTATCTACTGGGATCAGCGAAAAACACTCCTATTGCTGGATCACGGAGCTCCTTTCAGTGAGAGCAAGTGGCTCCGTCCCATTGCTGGTTAAGGCCTCCCCCATTCCTTTCCAAGTCCCTTGGTGTTTTGCCTTCTCTGGCCAATCAGTCACGCCAGCGTTTCTTGAGCCTGCCTCAGTGACGACGACCAACAAACTTACTGTCCTTTATCTCGGAATCGGCTATTTATAAGCCCTATTGTGTGACGATTCTGGGGCGATACTCCCTAACGCTTCGTCCGTATATTCGGATCCATCCGTCTCTCTCACTCGCACTCATCTGGAGACGTGCGCGATAGAGATGGATAGATCTGAATATTTGGACGAAGCGTTAGAGAGTAGCCCGGCCCCTGGCCCATCTGTCCTGACCCATCCTGCAAACTATTAGGATAACATAAAAATTCAAAGTGTGGAACGCTCTGCCTGCATCTATGTTCCCACCCACATTTATATTTATTTGTTCACTCTTGCTTTGAAGGCAGGTCTGGTGGTGGCAGGGTTTCAAAGCAAGAGTGAAAAATCGTCTTCTGGGCACGCTCGTTCCATTTATTAGACCTCATCTATCGCTTTCCATCAGGCGTGATCGAGGTCAAAAGCCCATTTTGTAATTTAAAAAAAAAAAACAATACTCACAGGCAAGTAGCAACCTTCAACATGCAAGGGTTGTTGTACACCTTCTGGTCGGTTCCACAGACGGGGTCCAGGTCGGCAGGGCACTTGACTTTCATGCACCTGTTCATTTTGCCGCGGCACTTCTCCATGTCCACCTTCTTCACTATCTTTCTGTTGCTAACGCTCCTGTTAAGATATAGAAGGGTTAATTTTAGGGAGATAAGGGACTCTGTAATGGGAGTTTTACTTTAATGTCACTTCTGTGTAAGAAAGGGATGGTACTGTACAGACCATCTAGCTCCGTCTCTTTTTCACACTGAAGTAAGATTAAAACAACACTGTTTTAAGGTTAGGGTAACCCAAGAAATTCAAATTTTCTTACGTTTTTTGCAATTTGAAGGTCAGTGTTAGGTTGTACGTTGATTAAAATAAGAACGGGTTCTTCACGAAACCATGAATTCTGTGCTTGTTTGACTGCTTCGTGAAGAGATCCGTTTACACCTCGTATTTGAAAATCCAACAGCGTGGAGTTTGTGCTGCGCTTACTTTGTTGTATTCTAAAAGATGATTTCCATCAAATGGCTCGCATCGCATCGGATTGGAAAGGATACGAACGGATACGGCGACAGCCGATTGCGTCCGGCAGGATGTCGACGCATACGATCGGCTCCGTACCTTCACTTGCGAACGTATCCGTTTCTGCGCCTGGTCAAATTATTCTTTTCCTACCGTGTTGACAGCCGAAAGGATCCGATCGGATACGACGATAGGGAAACGATTCCGCATCGTAGCATACTTTTGGATAGGTACACCCTGGTCAAGCTGCTGTAGGCGGTTTGGTAATATAGACTTTAAATACTGTGTTCACGATTTAATATCGTTAAAAGATTGTAAAATCCGTTCCGATCCGATGCGATGCGTGCCGTTTGGTGGAAATCATCCTTTAATGTTGAGGGTTGAAAATAAAAATGTGCGATAAATCATTGCCCATGTGATCGGATTTAATTAAAATTTATCTAAAGCCCGCGAAATTCAAATTTTCTTACGTTTTTTGATGACTATTTCATGAAAAAGTCATTCAATCGAGTTACATGAACTTGGAGGGTTGTATTGATGATTATAGTTCTGTAACTACATACGTCTTACAGTCGCGAACAATATTTTAATCAACATACAACCCAGCACTGGCCTGAAAATTGCAAAAAACGTAAGAAAAATTGAATTTTGTGGGCTACCCTGGAGCATCAGCCTTATGGACTTAACACAGTGTGAGTAATTGATTTATATTTTATTTTTATCTTTTTGTTTTTTTCTAGGATATATTCCATGTTTCCGGTGTATCCCTGTTGCGCATTGCCAGATGGATGGTACGAAACGTAAGTATTGGTTTCATTCGTTTTTGAAGAAACATCTTAATAACATAACATCACGCCTGTAACCCCCAAGGGGTAAGCGGAGTTGTACCTAATAGTACACCCACATTTCGCCAGTTATGTTTCAGTCCCATGTATTAGGGGGCGAGCCTATTGCCAACAACAGGGCACGAATCCAGGTTCCATGGCTGCTATTGAGAAATTCGTGATGGAAAAACAGAATAACTCTTCACTCACACCGATAAAACTAACTCCTGCTTTCATATCGTTTTTCAATCAACGATATCCAATAATAGGCTTGTGTCCTGAAAAAAATCTAATTATTCCGTCAGTTAGATTACCAAAAAATATTTGACACGTATTTTTTCTTTTGATACGTAAACCAAAATTGACGAAGATACGACGCTTTTTAAATTCTCAATGCGTCACGCCGTGGTATAATTTTTAGAGCGTTGTGACGTCA
Source organism: Xestia xanthographa (assembly GCA_905147715.2). Taxonomy (NCBI): domain Eukaryota; kingdom Metazoa; phylum Arthropoda; class Insecta; order Lepidoptera; family Noctuidae; genus Xestia; species Xestia xanthographa. The sequence continues at coordinate 8,333,565 of LR990644.1, forward strand.
CAAGCCCCCACTCTCGAGTTTTGATGCGTTTTATCTTTGTCAATATTCATTGATTTACAAAAACAAAAAATACATGTCCATTATTTTCCAATACTCTAACTGACAGACTAAATAGATTTGCAATTTATTGATGGACTATCCTATTAACATTAAATCGGTTCACTAATAAATATTTTTTTCTTTTTTAATTCATTTTGTGTCGAGGCGTTTCACTTTGAGTAAAATATGCCGAATAATAGACAAAAAGTGTGTAGTATCGGTATTACGTATACTCGCCAGTTTAACAAAACTGTCAATTTTTATCATTCGACTTTAAACTTAAACGTCAACGTTTTATGGTTTAAAATCACATTTGGCAGTTTGTGGTAACTATTGCTGCGACTGTGCAAAAAAAATCTATCTCCACCACTTACCCGCAATTCAACATCTTCATCTCACACTCGTTCCTGTACACCATTTCATCGGAGCCGCAGACCAGCTTCTCCTTCTGTCCCATACAGTCCTTAGGGCATGACTCTCCTCCTGATGTCCTCTCTTGTGATACGCAGAACGACATTGGTACTTCGAATACGTGTTTACTGGAAACATAAAAGATTTATATGTAAGAAGATTTTGATCTCGAAAGACTGACAACCAGTCTTACCCAGTTATTACTGGATAAGAATGGTTGTCAGACTTACCCAGTAATAACTGGGTTGTGGAGGTCAGATAGGTAGTCGCTCCATGTAAAATAATAGTATTCGGCTGGACTGCATCCGGTTAGACTGGAGGCCGACCCCAGCATAGTTGGGAAAAGGCTAAGCAGATGATGATGAAGATCCTTATTTCGTAGTAATTTTCTGTTTTTTAAATGGCACTTGTACTAACACCCGTATCTATATTCCTTGAGTTTAAGTGATTACTTGAGTTAATGTAATTCATTTAGTTTAAGTAATTACTTGAGTTTAAGTAAGTAATTACTTGAGTTTAAGTAAGTAATTACTTGAGTTTAAGTAAGTAATTACTTGAGTTTAAGTAACTAATTACTAGAGTTTTAAGTAATTACTTATGCAAAAATTGTATGCAATAGACAAGAATTAGAACGACGTAAGAACCGTAAACTAAGAATTTTATTCTAATTTTTGCCAGTTCTAACTTTAACTAAGATCAAGCACTCTTTTAAGCTTTCAGGGTTTATAACTAAACATAAATCGGGAACTCAAAATAAAGAACAATCACATTGTTCTGTAAATAACGACTTCTACTCAAGTTATCACATTGACTTTTTTATAAATATGGGTGTTAACTGTTTTAAATTGGAGTACCCCCTAGATAATCAATCAGCATACAATGTTCTCACTGCCGGACACAAATCCAGACTCCGTGGCTGCTACTAAGAAATTCCTGATGGAAAAACCCAACAACGCTTTGCACGACCAGGGAATCCAACCCAAGACCAACGTGGCTGGCTTTCTCTCATTACTCTGCATAAAATTTTAAAATACTATATTGAATTCTCCACCATCCAAAAACTTACCCGCAATTGCTAGCCTTCATTCTGCAGGCGTTGGCATACAACTTTCCATCAGAACCGCACGTTGGTCTGGCGACGCGCCAACAAGATTCTCGGCAATGGCGGGTAGTCTGGCAATGCTTTTTGTTCGTTCGTACTACACCTTGCCTGAAAAAATCATGTAAAAGCATTAAGGATGGCGCATTGGCTGAGCGATTGGCTGTGGCGTTGCGTGTCGTGGATTCGGTTCACGCACGGGACCGGTCAATGGCGACACTTGGGGGAGGCCTATGTCCAGCAGTGGACGTCTTACGGCTGAAATGATGATGATGGAACAAATATCTGTATGGTTACTGGTAGTTGTTTCGGGTCTGGGCTGTTTATTTATGTGAATTTAGATGTTTGTAAACGTGGGTGCGTTTACAAACGTGACGAGAAATTCCTAGTAGGTACGTGGCAATGTCTAAAAAAAGGGTTCTTCTGGAAAATTGTTGAGTGAATGGTTTATCTTGTAAACATGTAGTACATTTAGGCATCTTTTAAAATTAATATTATATTGGCGAATGGCCTTTTTTAGCCGTGTGGTATCCGGCAGAGTAGAATAGAACCAACCCATAACACTCACAGGTGTCGTATAAGGCGACTAATGTCTGAGGCAGAACACCTTGCGCCTCCGTAGACCAGAGAATGGGCAGCAGCGTTTTCTGTTAGTCTTTCATCACTGCGATCTCCAATCCGCCTGCCAAGCGTGGAGATTACGGCAAATTCCTCCCATCATGGGAGAGGCTTAAGTCCAGCAGTGGACGTTATGGGCTGTTGTTGTTGTTGTTGTTGAATGGCCTTTTAGACCGGGATTAACAAAATCCAATAATTCCAAGTGTTAATTTGCCAACTATTTAAATTACAACTAAATATATGAATGTAGCCGTTAGCAAGTTTTTGACTAGGACTTAAGGTACAGTTTCGTTTGCTCAGTTTACTCATCCAGTGCCAAGCAGTATCGTCTTTTCCTTTTAAGCCCGCTTGCAATTCAAATTACAAATTAAAATTTCAGTAAAAAAGTATTTTAAAAACGGAAAATTTATTTTCAAACGATCTACTGAAATCGTCTTTTCCTTTTAAGCCCGCTTGCAATTCAAATTACAAATTAAAATTTCAGTAAAAAAATATTTTAAAACTCGGAAAATTTATTTTCAAACGATCTACTGAAATTTAACGATGTCTTTATTCGATTCGCCTAGCGTTCAAAATGTGTAACGGTACACACTTTAAATAAAAAGTTTCTATGTAGTATATCAACTATCTGGTGTCCACGACACAAGCCTTATTGCTTAGTGTGGCCATAGTGTGGCACGATATTTATTTATTTATTTCTGTGTAAGCCGTTTGTTTGAAATATAAACAGCTGAAATGGTACTCTCATCACCACGCTTCCCTGCTTTCCTTCTAAACTCTTCAATTCTTCTTCTTCAATTTTGCCGCCCTCTTATTCCAAAACAAAAATGCTAATTCAAATCAAGTACCAGGGCATCATAAAACAAAGACACACTCACCCGCAGGTCAGTAACTTCATCTGACAAGTGCTTTTGTAAACGTTTCCATCAGAACCGCAGATGGGTCCATCGAGCGGTGCCTGGGAACAATCGACGGGACAGTTCTCTCGATGAGCACTGATGTTATTACAAGCCCCCAAATGAGAGAGTCCAATACCAACTCTGAAATAGAAAAAAACATTGATATGAAAAATGATGAACAATCCGAAGACCAAAGAAAAAAAATCGAGATGATAAATCTAGACATATGCGAATGTATTACACAAACTGATGATTAAAAAAAAATAAGAACTACATTTGTGTATTTTTATTTATCTTGTTATTGTATCACTCCGTCTGCATTCTCGATAACAATAAGACTCAGGTTCAGTACACCTACTTTTAGACACATCTGTTAGATATATTCCCGATAGGAAAAATCTAATAACACTTTACCGAACATGGGAATCGAACCAAGAGCGATGCACTAGTGGATATTTGACCGAGGAAATATTAAAAAAATGTCTACCTCAGTAGTATTTTTATTTCTTTGAAATTAGACCCAGTGTCAATTACACTCATGTCACAAGTGAAGTGAAGTGTGTTCAAGATTCAGCAATGTAGATAGGTCTCGTTTACTGACTATATTCTCTGCCAGATAAGTAAGAATTAAAGTTCATTGCTCTTTCCTTAATTTCTCTGCGTTGGTACCCACCCCGACAATACCTTACGAATCGTTTTTTATTACAAGAAAAAGTCAAAGATCACGATAAAGGTCGTTTCGGTACAAGCTTATTTCATTATTTCTGTTTTCGGAATTATGTATTTGAGTAACTGTATGCGGGTTACCTTTAACTCTTACTTATCTGGCGGAGACTATAGTATAGTCAAACTATAATGTTCCGACTCCTGAGAGGGACAAGGCCGTATTCGACGGATGTCACATGTCTGATTTTTTCTAGGTTCTAGAGTTTTCTGATGATATTAAGTGTTATGTTTTACTTTGCGGAAATCCATGGCATGACATGATAAGATATTATGTAGATTTAATTCTACACCCAAACCTATAATCAGGGACCGATATCGATAAATAAAAAATACCGATATTTTCAAGAAGATATCATTATTGCAACTGATATTTTATGTTAATATCGATATCCATAACGAAATTATTAAATACTGCTATTAAATTATCCATAACTATATCGTTATTCTATATCGATACCCGTCGCGAGAGGGAGACGATGACGCGACCTTAGTTGCTCGCACTCGCACAGCCGCAACGCCGAGCGGCAACATTGTAACGGATAGACCAGACCCTGTGTAACTTATTTATATACGTACCTACCTATTTTCTTGGTTTTACTAGGACGATACTGATATCATTTTCGACTTATTATTACGCACTAACCATAGTGGTGATGGTAGTGGTGGTTTAGCTGCCTACTTCTTACCTTCCTACTTCTTAGTTATTTAGGTACCTAATTGGTAGTAAGTGTGATTTTTTAGATTTAGTAGAAATAGTTTGGTAAGTATAAAAATCACTTACTTACCTAACTAGGTACCTACCTACTCAGAAATAAGTTTGAACGATCACTATTTATTAGGTAATTACCTACTACGGATATTTATAAATGTAGTTATTTATCCCATTTGATGACAATAGTACCTATAGGGCGCTGTCCTATTGAGATCGCTCGTACGATGGTATGGTGCGATTCGATTGCATTCTTCGATGACATCGTGTGTCCTATTTTGAAGCGATGCGATCATGCGTACTCGACATGTCTCTTATCATCAGAGATGCACAGTTTTTGGTGTCTGACAATATTCCTAAGGGTCCCTACAAGAAATTAAGTCATTTTGAACATTTTTGATCACTCCTTGTGAGAAAGGCAAGAAGAATTTGAACCTGCTTTATTTTTATTATAAGAGTCAGGTTCTTATTCTTGTCGACTGCGGGAACAATTGTTTTAAATAATGTATATATTAATGGCAATCACCCATATTCAAAACCCCTTTTCCGCAAAAGTAACGAGCGAGTGATGTTTGTGGTTCTCTGAACAAAGAACTACAAAATATTCTGAATATTAAAAAATATGAATAACATCAATATATGGTCTACTCGTAACATACGGGAAAACATTATTGATTTCTATACGAAATATAGCAGAAAAAAATGTTGAAAAAACTTAATTTATGGAAAACGTCGGGACAAAAGGGTATTTTTTTCTATACCTTAGAAACACTTTAAAGAAAATTTAAAAATTACTCATTAATCTCAAGGTAGCCCTTTATTAGAATCTGAATTTTTATTTATAAATAAACAATAACTTCATTTCGTAAATTAAATGCAAAGTGAACTATATAATCGACCGCGCAAACCCGATCCCGTCAGTAACGAAAGGGCTCTCCCAGCGTGAGCTGAGCACGTATCACTTTGCTTCGCAAGCGCTCCCGAGTTATTACGTGAATATATTTCCGAGATATACGCAGACTACCACATTTCGATCCAGTATTTATATTAAAATTATTAAACTTTTTGATTGTACATATTTAGATAAGATTTTTTTTTGACGTTGGTTGTTTATTATGATTGGTAATATATTTTTTGTTTTTTACGGATTCGTATAGAGGAGGCTCGGGAAAGTAAAAACCAGTTTTCAATAGTTGACCCACTTGTCCCCCTTCTCCCCCCTTTAGGCGGATCTCGGAAGTTGAGAGACTTGAAACATTTTTTTTTTTCAGATTCATATAAAGGGGCAACGCGTTAGTCAAAATCATTTTTCAAAACTCCCCACTCTCCCCCCCTTCACCCCTCCCCCCACCGTATCTCGGAAACTAGGACACGTAGCGGCTTTTTGATTTTTACTATAAATTATTAATGAGGAGCGTTTAAATTTGTAAACGGAGGGTATCCTCCCCTCCCCAACCTCCCCTAAAAATAAAAGGGCTATAACTTCGTAACGGTCAGAGATAGCCATTGGGTGCTTGAACAAATATTATAGTAGGCGTCGAAACCTGTCTGGTGGTAGGTAGGTTCTGAGTGGAGCGAACCTGCGAGACCGAGTGGAGCGAAGGGGGCGGAGGTGGCGAGTGAAGCGAGCCGGCGACCTCCGCAGCGTAACGAAAGTTGAGTGGGTGAAGCGTAACTCAGGGCGACGACAAGCAAACTTTAGGGTAGTGTTTTTTTTAATGGGTCTGAGTTTTTAAATAAGTTTTTTTTTATAGGTGATATTTTTTTAAATTGGTTTTTAAAATGTTTTAGGGGTTCTTAAGGGTTTTCATACTGATATATGGGTAGTTGTAACGGATTTTCCAATTATCTTAAGGATTCCTATGGATTCTCAAAATTTTATGATGGTAAGGAAGAACACGACAAAAAGCGAGCTGCACGCAACTCGCGCACCCACGCAAATACTAGTATTAATATAATGTAGAAGTAAGTAAGTTTTGGGGTCGCTGATTATGAAAATGACATCAAAATGAAAATCCAAGATGACGTCGACGAAAATTTTCGGTTTTTTCTTCATGGGTGTTGTTTTCGTGATTTTTGGGGTTGCTGGTTACGAAAATGAGATCAAAATGAAAATCCAAGAAGGCGCCAGAATTTTTTTTCGGTTTTTCCGTCATGGGTGTCGTTTTCATGGTTTTCGGGGTTGCTGATTACGAAAATGAGGTCAAAATGAAAATCCAAGATGTCGCCGAGAGAAAATTTTGTTTTTCCGTCATGGGTGTCGATTTCATGGTTTTTGGGGTTGTTGGTTACGAAAATGAGGTCAAAATGAAAATCCAAGACGTTGCCGAAAAAAAAATTGTTTTTCCATCATGGATGTCGTTTTCATGGCTTTAGGGGTTCCTGGATACGATAATGAGATCAAAATGAAAATCCAAGATGGTGCCGAAGGAAAATTTTAAATTTTACGTCATGGGTGTACTTTTCATGGTTTTTAGGGTTGCTGATTACGAAAATGAGGTCAAAATAAAAATCCAAGTAGGCGCCCAAAAAAAATTTTCGGTTTTTCTGTCATGGGTGTCGTTTTCATGATTTTGGGGGTTGCTGGTTACAAAAATGAGGTCGAATGCAAATCCAACATGGCCCCGTGAAAAAAGTTCGGTTTTTCCAACGTAGGTGTCATTTTCATGGTTTTTGAGGTCGCTGATTATTTTAATTTTAATGCTTCCTCGGCGCCATCTTGGATTTGCATTTCGACTTCAGTTTCGTAACCAGCAACCCCAAAATCCATGAAAACGACACCCATGACGGAAAATCAAAAATTATCCTGGGCGCCATCTTGGATTTTCATATTGATCTCATTTTCATTATCAGCGATCCCGAAAACCATATAAATGACACCCATGATAGGAAAAACAGAAGTTTTCCTCGGCGCCAACTTGGATTTTCATTTTGATCTCATTTCGTTATCAGCGTCTCCTTAACCATGAAAATGACATCCATGACAGAAAAACCAAAAGAAAAAACCACCTTCAAGTATAAATATAGTGCAACATAAAAGAGTAGAAATTAAATAACTAAAATTTTTTACGGTTACGAACGGTTTCGTTTTTCATTAGAATTTTGGTTTTTGTGTGTTATTTCTGAGTGTAGACAGGAAAACAGCGACATATCATGAATAAGGTAATTCGTGGAGGTGCCCGTGAAATAATGTTTAAGTTTTCATGTGGTGTTTGACCGAATTACAAGCTGGGAAGCTGCTATCCTACTTCGAACAATGATATTATAAGTAAAAAGGTGTAGATACGTTACCTAAACGACATTCTATCTTCAAAAACGGCACACCGCACACATGAATAACTAAAAATATTGCAATAACACACTACATTACAATTAGTCGTCAAAATAGGATGGCATGATTCAAGTATCGCGAGTGAAAAAGAGACAAATATAATTCGCGACAGTGCGTCGTCAAGTGTACTAGAAACGATGTAGAATTAATAAATCAGATATGACATTACCTTACACCGTGATTTATGCCTAAAAATGCGATTCACTCAAGAGTTCATGTAGTAAAAGTAATGTAATAAAAATGCATTGAAAGTCAACTGACTTGTCTGTTTCGTACATATAATTTTACTCTATGATCGGTAATGACGTCTATCTCTATCGCACTTGTTGATAGAGAAATTGTTGTTGCACTCTTTCTTTTCGGACGCCATTATTTTAAAAACGTAATGTTTGTTTTGTGAAAATATTAAGATAAATAGTATACTTACGAATGATATGTGATTCCTTGACTTTTAGAAGTTTTGCTAGTATAATTTTTATAATATCTCATGACACACGACGGCATTTTCCGTAGTTTTGGGTCACTTTCACTGATAATGCACTGTGTTTACGTGAAGTGCGTCTGTCGACGCCGGCAACGTCACACTGAGGTCAAGGTTTGCTAATTAGCCACATTTTAACGTACCGCTTGCTGAGCGCTTATAACGCATCTACACCTGTTTACTTATAATATCATTGACTTCGAAGATGTTTGCCATCGTACAGCAGATTTTACTGGTAAGTAACTATTGAAAGTTGCAGTAAACGTTAATTACAAACGATTATTACATTCAGGGAGCAACATTTTCGATCTAAATAGTATTTACAAATTATTTTTCTACCATTTTTGAGGTTATGCTAAGATAAACAAATACCATTGTAGTTATAGCGCGACTTAACAACGTTGATAGTTTGGCAAAAGCATTTAATGAAATTTAATTGCGTATTATCAAATACGTTTTTGCCATACCATATTTGTTGAAGCAACCGACTAGTGGAAAGAAACAATTTTAAAATATTTTCACGTTATGAACATATGCGCGGGACTTTTTTCGTCGGACTGACTGCAGTTATATTATGAAGATAAAAGCACTAGTTTAAAGTTGTATTACAAGTTTATGTTAATACCATGCTTTGTTTGTTTTAGGTGTTTCTGTAAGCACAGTGCGCAGAATTGTGCAAAACGGCGGGTAATTCTCGACACCAGCTAAACACAGAAAGGGTCGTCCCTCGAAGTCCTTGATATTTGAGTGAACTTGTAGTTTTATTACTATTACGTACCAAATCTATGATCTATGCGGAACTTATTGAAAGCAATGAATTAATAAACATATTTATTTAAAATAATTATTTACTTATTATTCCTAGCTAATAATACTAATCAAGTATCAAAATCAGTAAGATCGTACTAACTGGGTTGCCACCTGACCGATTGTGGCGCCCTCATTTACTTTCTACTCTTTTATGTTGCACTGTAACAGGGGTATGTTATGTTTACTCTACAGAGTGAACCTCAGTGGCCATTAAGTCGCGCTAAAGTCCAGTCGCACAAGTTTCCAGGCGCGCAAAAGTCCGTTCGCGCATAAGTCCAATCGCGCAAATACCATGCGCGCATTTGTCTTTTCGCGCAAATGGGTTCGCGCAAGTGTCCTTCGCGCAAATGTTTTTCGCGCTAAAGTCCCAGATCCAGAAAAATTAAGTTTGTCCTTTAAAAAGTTTGTACGGAACCCTTAGTGCACGAGTCCAACTCGCACTTTTATTTATCATTTTGTAAAATGTTTATATGTATCTTAATTCTTCTAAAACAAAATTAAACCATTTTTATTTTGATTGTGATAAATATACAGTAGACACACATTCCAGACTTTTATTTCTAAACCGTACTGACTTTATAATTATGTATCATAAAATAATATCGTCTACAGGATCAAAATGGTTTAGGCGATTACTACGTTCGATCTGCACCCGTATGTGCGTGTATCTGCATGAACAATGCACACTAACATAGGATCGCAACAAATGTGCCTAAACTCTAGCGACTGAATTTTTGGAAGGGGCTCTTAAAGTGTAAAGGAAGGAAGGTGCCACAACATTTTATTGGTAACTAGCTGACCCACGCAACTTCGTCTGCGTCACATAAGCTACCTACTACCTACCTACTACCTACCTACTGCCTACCTACTGCCTACCTACTACCTACCTACTACCTACCTACTACCTACCTACTACCTACCTACTACCTACCTACTACCTACCTACTACCTACCTACTACCTACCTACTACCTACCTACTACCTACCTACTACCTACCTACTACCTACCTACTACCTACCTACTACCTACCTACTACCTACCTACTACCTACCTACTACCTACCTACTACCTACCTACTACCTACCTACTACCTACCTACTACCTACCTACCTACTACCTACCTACTACCTACCTACTACCTACCTACTACCTACCTACTACCTACCTACTACCTACCTACCTTTCTTTTTTTTTCTTTTTCTCGCCGTAAAAACCATCCTTGAACTCCAACGAACATTTAAAAAAAAAAATTGGTCACATTGGTCCAGGCGTTGTTGAGTTATGCGCTTACCAACACATTTTGTGATTCATTTTTATATTATATATAAGAAGAAGAAGATATATCGTTATTTTAGGATCAGTACCGGTACCGATAAAGACACACATAAATACATATATTGATGAACTGAAATAAAATATCGGTACCAGTATCGATAAAGAGGTACCAAAATATCAGTTCCTATATCGATATTTCGATATCGATACAGGAATCATATCGGTATTACAGTCCCTGCCTATAATCAACTACTTGTACTTGTTTGAGTATAGATTTGGGTGCATGGCATGCTAATTATTATTGCTATCTATAACTTATTTTTTCTCGCAATGTTATCCTTCGCCGTTTTGAAAGCAGTGGTAATGAAACAAAATTACAACAAAAAAAAAAGCTTGAACTTCTTACCTGCAAATTTCAACTTGCAGCATACATCTGTTAAGATAAGTCCTGCCATTGGTTCCGCAGACCGGATCCCTTTCGGATGTACACCGATGATCGCATTTAGACCCCTGTGCTCGGGAGCAGGATGTCTGGTCAGGGGCAAGTCGTACTCCTGTAAATATTTGCAAGGAATTTTGAAGTTTCTGATTGAAGATTATTGATAACTTTGACTGACTGGTTGTGGAAGAAGATCTACTAAACTTCTGCTTCACTTGCCTTTGAATTCATAAAGGAATTTATTTTGAAAGTATCACTTGATTTGGGAGATTTAAATTAATGAAAAAAGTAAGGGTCTAGTGACTTTTTGTTACTAGAGTAGTTAGCAGACATTTTTTTATTAATTTAGCGTTTATTAATATTAATCAGCATTAATCTAGACCTCAGGCTGAGAAATTCCAGATGAAAAAACATATAGGCAAACTTTGCCCGACCAGTTTCAACAGCTGATAGCCAATTTATTTAGCGTATGCTTACGATGCTCAACGCACTCGTGAAGACCAACCCTGGATTGGACTTGTTTGATGATGAATGGAAGACGATAATGTTAGAATGTTTGTAGTTCTTTTGGAAGACCGAGTGAAAGGATTATTTAATTTAGTGTTAATGGTTTGCTGTACTAAATAAATAAGTAAATAATTCTGTTTAGATAACTGCTAATAAAATACCAGCCTATTACTCCTCCACAGCTTGGCAAAGACCGCTTCTCATACAGAGAAGGCACGAGCATTGATCACCACGCTTTCTCAAGACGGGTTGGTGATTTCAGATGTATCTTAAATAAGTCCAGGTTTCCTCACGATGTTTTCCTTCACCGATGTCTGTGATGTCACGGATTTGATTCTTGCCCGTTTAACACACAACTCGTGCATGAGAGTATGTATGAGAAATAAGACCTGGTACAATTTGGTGTTCACTAGAAACACTAGTTAGGGTTTAGAATAAACTAGTGTTTCGTGTTCCACGCGCGCCTCAAAGAGAGTCAGCAATAGGAAGGGGTCCGCAAGGGCCGATGCTCGTCGGGGTTGCGGGACTGTTCGAAAGAGATACCGTGGCCCCGGAACACAAAGGGCGATGAAGAAACATGGATGGGTTTTAGTCAGTAAAAGTCTGACACTCCCTCCTGCTCCGCCCAGAGCGGGAGGAGTCATTTGATGATTTCCCATCCGAAAAAAAAAGGGTTTAGAATAAAACTACCAAAATTATCAGTAAGTAGATGGACCACTTCAAGGGCACGTGCACCCGCTGCCCGGGATAAGTGTGGATTGGTCGACACACTGAACCTTAAAGCTCACGCTACGTTTATGACTATATCACATCCAAAACATTCTTACCTTTCCCACAAGTCTTCTTCCTCATCTCACAGAGTGAAGGGTAGATGTACCCATCGGTAGCGCAGACCGGTTCGCTTTGCAGTGAGGGTCCACAGATCCTGGGACAGGTGGCGTCGCGGGCACCCTCGCACCATGAGGCAGCTGTAATGAAGAAATGAGAAGGTGAGTTATCACTACATATTATAAAACAAAGTCACCCGTGAGAAACCGGTGTGTATTGCTAGTGAGCGCCGAGCGTTTTTGGTAAAACTAAATTCAGCGAATACTATATCACTAGAAATATTGGAAAAGAAAATCGGAAATGAGAGACCGGTTAACGTAAACAAGTCTTAAAAGTTTTTTTTATAAACAAAGCTTAAAACAAATAATAATCACGGAAGATATCCCGTAAGTGACAATATAAGTTTAAAGCTTAAAAGATTTTTAATAAAAATCGAACAACGCAGTGTTAAATTCCCCATAGTGTTAGGGTCCACAAAATAAAATAAAGGCCTGTTGAAATTCGCTAGATAGTAAGACTAAACTAAATTGCAACAATACAACACCTAGATAAGACGGGGGTAGATTTAAAATACGAGATTAAGTGTGGAGCCAGGAAATATTGCAATAATGGACACTGCGGTAGACCTTACGAGTACTTTGGTTATAATTATTTGTACTTGGTTAAATATTATTGTAAATTAGATCTTAACGAAATTAAACCATCGTTTTGTCTTCGACAATCGTTTGAAGATGATAGAGTCCAGAATCATCTTATTTTTTTTTTGTTACTACTTATGAACACATTCTGGAATACAAAGATCAGTATTATGAAATGGCCATGGTAACATTACAAATTATAATCTTACTATTATACAATTAGTGAGAACGTTTGGATCGATGGACGTTTGTTACTGAATCACGTTAGAACGGCTGAACGGATCTGGATGAAAATTTGCAGATATACATAAATTATAGTTTGAAATACCACATAGATTTTTTTTTCCCTCACATTCACTTCCGAATTTCCACGCGAACGAATCCACGGGCAACCGCTAGTGTTAACATACATCGACGCCCCCAATTTTGCGTTCATGTTCAAATCTATTTTTGGTTGCAGTTCTTAACGTCGAAGGCTCTCTCTAATTTTTCAGCAAAAATCCTCCCTTTAAATAGGTCACATGAGAATTTGACATCCAACCACCGTAACACACAAATCCTTTCCAAATGTTTTCTCACATCTCGCTTACCCGCTCGCTTCACAGCCGTACCCATAGCTAGCAGGTCGCCGCGGGCTCGCCCGTGACTAGGGAAGTCCATTAGCAGACCGCGAACCGACACCCAACACTTATCTAACTTGATAAACCTCGTTGCATAAAAATGTTAGAGTAAAAAGGAAAGGATTTTGCTCTGTCTTATATTGTGGATAAATGTCGTGGTAGATGGTGTTTTGTTTTGGTAGATAGGAGAGATATATAGATAGGTAGATAGATAGAGTCGTCTTTATTGCGTAAAACATAAAGAATAAAACACACTGTCAAAACGATAAAACACACTGACAAAACGATAAAACACATTGACAAAACGATAAAACACACGACACAAACGAAAGTATGCTGGCATACATCATCATCGTCATCAGTCTGCCTAGCCTTTTCCGAACAAATTTTGAGGTCAGCTTCTGGTCTAACGGATTGCAGTTGAATACCAGTATTTTACATGGAGCGACTGCTTATCTTACCTCCACAACCCAGTTAGTACTGGGTAATACGAAACCCTTTGGTAAGACTGGTTGTCAGACTTTCGGGCCACTAACTATTTAGAACTCAAAGATCTACAAATGACAGCTGGGACTAATACAATTAACGTGCTTTCCGATGCATGGAACCTAACAAAATACCAGAATGTGGACTATCGACCAAGACTCAATTCACGTCAGATTACTTAGGTCAAACAGTCCTAAGGGATACTCCACACATATTTTGGTCGGCCCTATTTAATCGATATATTATAATTCAGGCTGACTTCAGGCCACTGACTACCTGTAACGACTGTCAAAGATCTGCAAATGACTGATTAGATTGCCATAGACACGCTAAAAGGAATAATTCTGATGAAGTAGGACAAAATATTAATACCAGCTAGAGAGCAACTGACCTTCTAAGAGAAAACACTCCACACAGATAAACCAAAGCAATCAGTAATCAGCAGCTAGACATAGAAAACGGTACCAGTAATAAAGTATAGGAAAATTGTAAAGTAAGTTATTGCGCTATTACTTATAGTAAAAGTAAATTAGCCATCTGTACGATGATACTGCAAACTGTGTTGTATACGATCTGGTAATGATAAAATATATGAAATTACTGTTGAAATTTTGTGAAACTCGCTTGTTAATTTGGAATAAGATGAGGAGGTATTACTTTTGCACATGTATGCCCGTTTCCAATAACATTCTTGATATATTGTGCACTGTTGAACTATTACAACTCTAAGCACTGTGCTAAGAGTTGGAAATCCACCAGTGGATTTTTATTTATTACACTCATATACACTCATTTACTAGCTACTATATTCATTTAGCGCTTATCGAACTTAAGATAATTATTATTTTACTGTATCTTTAGAGATTGAAAACAGAGAATGGATTGAACGTATTGAATGGAACGAATCGAGTCGTCGTCGTCGTCGTCGTCGTCGTCGTCGTATTGAATCGTTTGTATCAAATTTGTGCAAGATTTATAATAGGGGGGCGAGCCTATTGCCGTCAACCGGTCACAAATCCAGACTCCGTGGCTGATACTGAGAAATCCCTGATGTTAAAAGCCAGTAACAGTTTACCCGACCTGGGAATCGGATCCAAGACTTTATGCTTAGCAGTCTTGGTAAAAACCATATTACAATTTCTTGCGTACTTTAGAAAAACAACGCAACGTTATAGACGTTGAAGTAACTTTTCATAAGTTACTTCAAATTAAAGTGACAGGCATGAAAAGTTACTTCAACTTACATGTATATAGATGTAGATTGAACAAGACTAGGCGATCATAGATCGTGCGTACGCTCGCCCTTGAGAGAATAAATTGGGTCACATCCCTATTGGTGGCCTGCAATGTATGCAGCTGCAGTCCAAAGGGTTTGATTGGGGTCAAGTTCTTACTATTGAACTATGTTGTTCTAGAAACGTGTACTTTGAAATCAGCGGCTCGGTTGATTAGAAAATAGTACATTTTGATACAACTTTGTTATTGCGTACGAGGCGGAATTAACTCCCGAGCCGTAGGCTAGGGTGTTTTTGAGCCGAGAACTGCAATAACAAAAGTCCACGTGTATCAAACGACGTTTTTGAATACACTTTTCAAGAAATAAATTATAAGAACGAGAAATATTTTTGTCATGAATTACTATGAAACTATGATTTTAATTTTATTTTTTTCCGCGCTTTACTTTCGCCAGGTGAAGGAGAAGCAAAGGTATGAAGCCGCTAAACAGCCTAATATATATATATTATATATATATTTTTATATAATTTTGAATTTAGAACACAAATTATAAATGTTAATTTGTGTGTAAAAGTAACTATTAGTTTTTAATAATTTGGTTTATTTATGATATTCTATTTATAAACTCAATTTGAATATTCAAAAAATATTTATGCCGTAAAGACGTTTAGTGCTTTGCTGAAATAAAAAAAAAAAAACATTCACCTCAGACTATAGGCATTGAACCAATTTGGACTAAGTATAGGTATAGTTATAAAACACACGCGTATGAAATACATTGCATGTTGTACCTAATCGTAGTGCGTTATGGACCGTTTTTAACCGACTTCCCCAAAAGGAGGAGGTTCTCAATTCGATTGTTTTTTTTTTTTTTTATGTATGTACATAACAGTCAGAAGTCGACTGCCAATCTCGCAACACAATGGCAAAGCAATATTAGTTGTACTTATGACCTTCTTCTATAAGAACGTTTGACAACACTTACACATTAGCAACTTGTTGCCCGCTTAAGATTGTTATTACAAATTTCAATGAGTTGTGTAAGTGATACGGTGGCCAAATTGGTTAGCACTGCGCCTCGCATGGCGAGTGTTCGGGTTCGAGTCTCACATCAAACATGAAAAACATTTTTTAAGTATTACATGTGAAATATAAATGCCGAGTTGTTAACAAAATATAATGTTAAAATATATTCCACAACTGAACGAAGATTCTTTCGTTTTACAATAATTTTCAATCTTAGCGTCGTTATTAAAATATGAGGGTAGATTTGAAACAAAGTGATAAGTTCACTTTGTTTCAAATCTACCTGCATATTTTAACTACTTTACTAGTTCACATAAATTATTCCACTATTCGCTGTTGTTGGTTGGTGAACATAGTTACGAGCGTTTGTGTTATCTTGCTGTTGCTATTTTAGTATTCTTCTGAATTCAATATGCAGGCTAATATTAGAATTGAAGCTAGGGCAAATATTGTGGCCCTATATTCGACTGGCCTTAATATATCTCAAATATCGAATGAAACCGGTTTATGCGTAAGTTTATTTTTTTTAAATTTTATGTGATGATACCTACAAAATATAATGGTAGACCTAAATCGCTTGTTGCAATTGTGTAATATAGACTTTTTTTTTAGAGAGAGACTGTTAGGCGGTGGGTGAAGAGATTTGAGGAAGAAGGTAGCCTGAAGAGTCGTGAGAGGAGCGGAAGACCACCTCTTATTAGCCAGCCTCAGCGACGTTATATGGTAGCTGAATATGAGACAAATGGTTTCATCCCAACAACTCGTTTTGCCGATGAGTTCGGCACATCAGTACGCACCGTTCGCCGCATACTCCATGCCGAAGGTATTCATCACCGAACGCCGGCTAAAAAACCGTTTTTAACGCAACGGCATAAAGAGGCGAGGTTAAATTTCGCACGGGAATATTTGGACTTTGATTGGGAGACGACAATATTCACCGACGAAAAATCTTTTAAATCGTCCCAAAAAGGAAGGCTGCATTTGTGGCGTAGAAATAACACGCGTTGGTCTGAAGGCAATATAAGACCAAATACGGAATCAGGCAGAATCAGTGTGAATATGTGGGGGTGGATAAGTGCTCAAGGGCCCGGTGAATTAAGTTTTATATCGACGCGAGCCAACAGTGCCAACTATGTGGAAGTGCTGAATGATGTAATGTTGCCTACGGTGCGTAATATCTACCCCGCAGAAGACTTAGAAGAGATAAGTTTTGTGCAAGACAATTGTCCTATTCACCGTGCCAGCATTGTTCGCGAATGGTTTAGCAATCATCCGGAAATTAAAGTTATTCCTTGGCCAGCTCGGTCCCCTGACTTAAACCCTATAGAAAATGTATGGGGTTTAATGGTGCAAAGATGGGAAGCTCGGGACGAGAGATGCCCTGAGCTACTCAAATCCCATTGCATGCAATTATGGGATAGTTTGCGTGGCACAAATGTCTGTGCAAATATTGTGGCGTCTATGCGTCGACGTCTCATTAGCTGTATCGAGGCTAACGGAGGTCATACGAAATATTAAAAATCCTAAACAGGTAGGGTAATTTTATGTCAGGGGACTTAGTGACCGTAACTTAAACAAATTAGTATTTATATTATTGTAAAATTGAGGTTAAGTTTCAATCCTCTTTTCATTGAGAAAATGAATAGTTAAATTTAACCTCTTAAATGATGTCAGAATTTTCATAATATCTATATTATGTAACCTTAAATATGTTTTTTAACATTCTATACTACAATAATAACATAAGTGTAAAGGACTTATTTTATAAAAAAAATAATAATATTACTTGTTTGTTTCATTTATTATCATTATTGTAATAATAAATTACCTTTATAATATATTTATTATAATATCTATTTGTTCAAAATAACATACAAAAATAAATTATTAAACATAATTAAATAAAACATAAAAAACCGGTCCATCTTGGATTCGAACTCACATCTATCCCGATCACACTAGCCTCGTTACCGATCTAGCTAATGTTAACTTACGCAAACTTGTCAAAATTTTGCATTACTATGAAAAAAATAATCAGACGGTGATAAAAAGAAGTTACTGATATTGTCATCCTTGTCTAACATTGACCACATCTATATTATTACTCGTAGCGATGCTACACGACATGTTAATTTGTTAGCGTTGGAACATCACTCACACGGATAAATATGCGTATGTGTGTATAGGCGCCGGAGCCCGTATAGCGCAAACGATAATGTGCATTGCGGTGGAAGTGGAATTTTGACCTTTGACTGTACACTGATTACGCTGACATTTATGATCCGATTTACGTGATTCTTCTTAAGTTTGATGCGGAATAATTGCCATTTGGTCCCATAAAAATTTAACATGGTTTGGCCCAGTAGTTTTCATTTTATGAACATTTTTACTTCAGTTGTGTGGTATAATTTCATGTATGTTCACCGATTTCTCCTCCATTTGTGGAGCGATTCTCAAAATTCTTTTTTTATTTGAAAGAATATACTCCTGAAATGGTTGGATTTAAATTTGGTGAAGATCTGATGCTGCTCTTCGGAGATATACAATGGAACTCTTCAAAACTAGATGGTAAATCTGTCTTGATTGCTGCAATCGCTTGGATGTTACATCATGATGTAACGTCACGCCTGTATGCTCTGAGGGGTACGCAGATGTGTACAATACACCCAAATTTCGACAGTTTAGGTATGTTAAGTTCCATTTATTGGGGATAAGCCTATTACCATGACATGTATTGTTAACAATGTAAAATAAATGCATAGAAAATATTTGTATAGGATATTACAACTAAAAATGGAAAAATAAAAAAAACTTTTTTGCAAAAAAATAAAACCGACTTCAAAAAACACAAAAAAGTGAAAAATAACTTTAGCTTCAGAAGTCGGTGACAAAAAAAAACTAAATGAATCAAACAAAGGTCACGTTCACGTCAGGTGAAGTTTTTTCCAGTAAGTGTATTGAGAAAATGATTTACTTTGGTTGATGCTGTGGTTGACCTCCGTAATCCAAAGCTAATTAATACCTTTATTTTCAATACATTCTGCTAATTTAATTAAATTAAAATATATTCTGCCAATAAGACAATTCTGGAAATCATCCATTTTTGGACAAAACGACAAAACAAAACGCTTTTGAAAGTTTTTTTTGTAGTATTCAATATTAAACACCAGGTTACTAAAAGTTGCAGGAGATATTATGGTAATTATTGTGTGTGTGAGTAACAAAAAAAAGGAGATAATTTAGGCCTCCAAATTGTGTGTGGGTCACAAAAAAGAAGATAATTTAGGCTTCCAAATGACTAATTTCTGCTAATAAAGCTTCTGCACAGGAAAAACAGACATTTAAAACAAATAATGCCTAGACCGCTAGAAGAACTTTTTACATGAAATCAGCTAGCCCTTTATGTAATAAGTTAAATTATAAGACGGAGATTTTCAAAGGCGAAATAAAAATTATGACCTAATTACACACAAATAAAACTTCGTTAACAACATAACAGTAGACGTAATTTTCAATAGACTTTAATTACCTATAGAATTTAATAACACAATAAAACTTAGCTAAGTCGACATATAGGTAGTGATTCCTAATTATTTGTACAATAAAAACCGTCGACGAAGTACCAGGCAATCATGAGCGCTAGAGTGTTCTTTATAGTTTGTAATCAAATAAATTGTGAGCAGTCTCATCGCTCGAGTAAATGCACGCTTTAACATTTTTTTATTGACGTCTGAGAAATGGAGCATCTCCTAATTGTTATGTGGTCTTTGTGTAGGTACGGTTTTAGATTTCTTGTATGCGTCTATGTTTATGATACCCTGGTAGACGAGATGCGATAAATTAGCTTGTAAACTCGCTCGCCGTTAGTACTAAACTAAAACCTTTTTTTTTAATTCATGACGTAAAAATATATTTTTATGGAAATATAAATAAATTTATAGTGAGCCAAACCTATCTGCAATTAGGCGATCGTAAAACTGAAATGAATTCTGTCCTAATTGCTGTGCATAAAAAATGCATGTGATGTGACTGTTAAAAAATATTATTCTTGACTTGCCCGCGGCGTCCCTTGTAATACAGTGACTGACAAAAGCCAATTTGCAATAACTATGATTATAGCACAACGCCGACATATTATGTCATTTGTAACAATAAAAGCAAATAATTGAATCGATCGTCTGGGTGGTCAAAGTTTTAACTCTCATTTCGAAAATATTGCAGCACGGTTTTTTGAAAATTTAATCATCAACTTCGATTCTATATTATATTGACACATCAAAAGCCCGACACATTAAAAGCGCGAATTAAGCGTAAAATATAGGGCGAAAATGGAAACTTCAAATCGCTAAGCCAAACTCTTCAAAAGATTTAGAACTATTACTCAACTCATCATATGAATTATTGGTGTCTATTTTTTTGTTTTTGTTATTCTTTGTTCTCATAGTGTAAAAAAACAGTGTACAAAGGCGGACTTAATGCCTTGGGAATTATTTACCAGTATACCTAGGGGGCCGCCTCCACTAGCGAGCGAATCGCGGCGACTCAACGTATTTTTATACGAAAATATCGCCGCGATTACACTCGTGGAGACGGCCCAAAAGATAGTGTATAGAAAAACGTGGCAAGGACGATAATATCGCCGCGATTCTCTCGCTCGTGAAGGCTGCCCCTTATGGTGATGCAGAGACAAAAAATGTAGAATGATACAGAAAATTGAATATTGAACGTTGTTGTTTTCCAAAATGTTTTATAGGTGCCATTCCTGTATAACTTATGGAATGTATAAATATCGAGAGTATAAAATCATCACTGTCCTCCTAAAATTTCGTTGCTGTCATCAGTTATCAAAAAGTAGGTCAGTCCGGTGCTTCCGAATGAAATATGGTCCTTCACAATTTTTCATTTCTATTTTCGGCCTGGTCCCATAAAAGTAATAGCCTGAAAAACGAGCCACTCATCCCAGCATCTGTCAGTTCCATAAGTTAATAAATCATTCCGATTTAATCGAACTCGTTGATAAATTGCTTTGATTTAATCAAAACGGCTGGTAAATCTGATTTCCTCTCGGTAGGTAGGAGATTGTCTGTTACTGTCAGGTCTCTATATTAGATTTTCTCGATTCGCTGATTTGAATTGAATAATGGATATGAAATAAGAAAGAAAGTTTCATTTCAAACTCAAACTCAAAACTCAAAGCATTTATTTCAATTAGACCATTACGGCACTTTTCATTCAGCTAGAATGCGTCGCGACAGACCTCGTAGAAGATCGCGGGACGAGCTGGACATAACTATGTAGTGCATAGGGGATGTTCGCGCTGTATCGAACTGATGGCTTTCATGCCGTCATTCGCAAGTAAACTGTTTCCCTGATCTGCAGAATGCGTGCAAGCTGCAACGGAATTCTGAACACTGTTGCTGATAGGATCTCTTCTCCGATATGGGCGTCTTTTATTAAGCGGGTAATTTCAATGTTTTATTTTCAATTTATCTTATCGTATTTTGAATGTTTTAATTTTTGATATATCGTATTTTAAATTTGAATGTTTTATTTTTCTTATTTTAATTTTGAATGCATGTTAAATTTTATCTTATTTTGATTCAGATAATTTTAATAACTGGTTATTTAATTGATTTTAATAATTGATTGTAATTTATTTTTGGATGTTTTGTTTTTGTGATAACTTATTTTATTTTTTAATACTAATTTTAATTTCACTGTATGGATCATAGTCATATTATCTGAATTAAATGAATTTTATTTTATTTAATTATTTATTTATAACCAACGATCATTGGTCCACATTAGCCCTGGATCGAAACAACTGGAAGTCATGGGAAGAGACCTTTGCCCAGCAGAGGGATGACACAGACTAACAGTATCAGTATGAAATAAGACCTAGAGCAGAGCAGACCAGGGAAGCATCAGACTAAAGGCAGAAGGCTTATACACAGTAGTGGCTCGACTGCTTTGTTGGTCTAGTGGACGTCAGCGTGACTGATGAGCAAGCGGGCCTGGCTTGGAGTCCTGGGTCGGGTAAAATGTTATTGGATTTTTCCATCAGAAATTTCTCAGTAGCAGCCACAGAGGTGGGATTTGTGCCTGGTTGATGGCAATAGGCTCACCCCATATTGCATGGGACTTAAAAGGTTACTGGCGAAATGTGGGTGTACTATTAGGTACACCTCTGCCTATCCCTTCGGGGATTACAAGCGTGATGTTACGTTATGTGTTGATGATTTGAAGTACTGTACCGGAGGATTACTTTTCAAGTTTACTCATTGCTTTTATGAACTACGAAACAAGTCTGTTTCTGCCTTTATATCACAAGTAGCAAAGACAAACAAGCTTTTTTGATCCTCAGGAACGAAAATAATATCCGCGGTAGGTATATAGGATCCGGTGTATGGGTGTAAAAAACCTCTTCATGAAGCCGAAAGGCACTTGTTCTCCCCGTCATTGCGATCATTTTTTTGTTCTACAGCATACCTGGGAACCTTCTAGTTACGCAGATATTGGGGGTCAATGTTCCAACTATGACATGTTTTTTTTTTAATAATAGTTTTTATTGTAAGATTTTTATTTTAAACACAATCAGCACAATGTTTTGAGTGCGTTACATTTGAGTTCTACCACAAAACGTGATTTTTCACCCCAAAAAAAAAGTCGTTTCCCAGCAATGATTTTTTCGTAAAGTTACTTAGTTTGATGTACAGAATGCTTGGTTGACGGCTTCGTGATGAGGTTGCTTACACTCTGTATAATTTTCGTTCCTGAGGACCAAAAAAGTTTATCGTCAAGGGCTATATATCCCTCAAATGGCTTAGAATGATCCTCCGTTACGCCTAAAATACTGCAGCATTAATTTTGAAATAAATATATGGTAAAGTTGAGGATTAATGCTATCCGATGTGTGACGAAAACACGATTCCATAAACTTTTCTCGATAGAAAAAAAATCCAAAGTTACCTCCAAATTGAACAATAAACCACTGGTATTCAAAAAGTACTTCAAATTAGATCATGAAACTTTGCATACTAACTGAACTAACTATAAAGCAGGTCTTATATGTTTTATTTTTTTAGTCCAATTAATAGATTTTTTGTAAATCGCAAAAAACCACCCATTTCGCACTATTCGGCTGCAGTGACTGACGTAATAACCGCTTTGTAGTGCAAGCTGATTAGAACTTTATTCTAACAGTATTTCAAACGAAGTTTGAACCACCACAAATAGAGTTGATAATTTTAGGGTTAGAAGGGCCTTAAGTAAAAGTTAAATGCTTGTCCTACATAGTTTCACCTCTTTTTGAGTTTTTCATTTTATAAGAAACAGGATTGCCTGATGACACATTGATGATTTTTTCATACTCTTATTTACACTTGTCCAAAAGATTGCGGAAAGGAGACAATAGGCGCTTTAAAATAGGCAATAGGAATTTTAAAATATCACACGATAACGTACCTTATAATGTACCGATTAAGTATAAAAATACCTATCAACCAATTGATTACAAACCTAACACTATCTGCTCAACCATAACTCAACTATTTTTGGAGTCGGCTTCCAGTCTAACCGGATCCAGCTAAATTTCAGTATTTTTCATGGAGCGACTGCCCATCTGATCTCCACAACCCAATTATTGGTAAGATGTCAATACCTCGTGGTAAGACTCGTTGTCAGACTTAAGGCTTCTGACTAAATATAACTAACTACATAGGTACCGGATGACTTTTATAACAAAATCTTCCCAAAAAAATGGGTAATTAGGTGAACGGAGTAGAATCTTATAAGCATACCTAGTTTTTTTTTTCTTTTTTCCACAGCTTAGAAAAAAATTGATCCATCATCAAAAAACGCTACAAATTTTAAGTAGGTAAACTTTTCATATTAGAACAAAGAAAGGGAAATTTTGAAAACAAAAATGAAAAATATTGAATTTCAAATCATACTCAATACGCGTATGATTTGTTTTTTATTTTTTTTTTATTTCTTTTTTTTATCGCAAAAAAAAAAAAAACTAAGAATGCCATTTGCTTCTACTCCGTTCACCTATTAAACCCTTTTTTTTTAAATTATCCTGTATGTCCATTGGACAGTAATAAAACAGGATTTACTGAACTTAACCGTAGCCGTGAGCCGAGTCGTAGTAACCCGTTTTTATAAAATCCAGTTAAAAATAGGAATATCAATCAATGCTGTAGTATTTTTAGCAGACAGAAAAAGGCTTGTGATTTTAAATACTTGAAGTGGCGTACAGGAGACGCGCGTAAGGCCACGTTCCCACTTTGTCGTGACGACAGATAATCGTGTAGTTTTAAGTGTCGTGGCTTGTGTATTTAAATGGAAGTGTTCACATATAGATAGGACGACGCGATTACTGTCGTCCACGACTTTTGTCAACTAAAAACCAACGAAAAATTAATCGTCACGACATAGTGAGAACGCGGCCATAGTCAGAAAGTTACACCACTAAACTATACTATTATTAAAAACAATCTTTGGAACTGCTTATCCCACATTACCTATACTCTTTGTATTGTATTGTATAGCGGGCTGGTGTCCGCAACTCCACGTCAAAGCGCGTATTTTCCGTACGGGTGGGAATTTTATTCGATCCACCCTAACTCCCCGAGAAAGGCCAGCAGCGCCTGGTACCTATACTCTTATCCGATTCCAAAAATTCTGTCGTTATTCCCGAGTGTCTTAAGATACATTTAAAACGTTCCCGTTGGATTATCAAACTTCACGCGCGCGAAGCCGCTGGCAGAAGGTAGTCTATAATAATATTATAAGGCATACAATTAACGAACCACCAGATTTAGCAAAATTAAAGGCAAAAAAATCACTTTTGATTGCCAAAATTATGCCCTTGCCCTTGGCATTAAAAAAGCTGAAAACAAATTGGCTTTCAAAAGAGCAGTTCGGAAGTTCTATTTAAAGTCAGACTAAATTACTTTCTAGTATAACTAGTGTCGTAGCAATTATTATTAGGCTTCTCGTATTTCGAACTATTTGTATGTATTTTAAAATATATTAGTTTATTTTAGCATAAATATTATATGTAGGTACCCATTTATGTGTTTTTAATTGGTGCTTACAAAATGGTATTTTCCTAATTTATTTTTATTGTACTCTATCACAATGCTATCCTATTTGACCTAAAGGTTGACTGGTAGAGAATGCCTTGTGGCATTAAGTCCAGCTATGTACATACCACCCTTGTACATGAAGTTTAAATAAAATTAATCCCCATTTTAACGTGAAATTTAAACCAAAAATTTATTTTTTAAGTTAATGACCACCAGAAATTGAACTGTTATGCTCTTGAATCCCAGTCGAGGTTGACCTGGTCGACGGAGCCAAGCTTTGCGGGGTTCCTACTTCTGAATGGTTTATAAAAAAATAACCACAAAGCGAGCCTATTGCCATCAACTGGGGGCAAATCCAGACTCCGTGGCTGCTACTGAGAAATTCCTGATGATAAACCCAGTAATACTTTTCCCAACCCGGGAATCGAACCCAATACCTCATACTCAGCAGTCGCGTATACGACCAGGCAGTCAAAATATTTATTTTTAGAAACCTAAGTTGTCTCAGATTGACTTAGTACGTTGACACACTACACGATTTCTAACACTTCCATATTCGAAAGTGAGTGTTTGAGGCTGAATACCAATTTTTCTCGGTCTAAGTGTGGGAACCAGGTCCTTTTAGATTTCTTTATGCTATAGGCTTTTTGAGATGCTCGTAAGTAGGTCTTGTAGTTATTCTGCATACATAAGAGCTCTGGGATTATTATTCTTGCCATTAGAGGTTGGTAAACAGGCTACAAAAGGTCGTGGCTAAATAATAACAGCCGCTCGGGTCGATTTTTAGGTTAAGCCGTGCTTGCCTAGGTTGTTCTGTGGATGGGTGACCACCCATTACATACCGAGTTCCCTCCGTGCCTCGGAAAGCATGTTAAGCCGTTGGTCCCGGCTGTCATTTGTAGATCTTTGACTGTTAGGTAGTCAGAGGCCCAAAAAGTCTGACAACAAGTCATACCAAGGGGTATCGTATTACCCGGTTCTAACTGGGTTGTGGAGATCAGATAGGCAGTCGCTCCATGTAAAATAATGGTATTCAGCTGCATCCGGTAAAACTGGAAGCCGACCCCAACATAGTTGGGAAAAGGCTAGGCAGATTATGATGAAACAGGCTACAGAATCATTATCTGCTCAGTCTTAATCATAATCATTTTTCATTTGCAATAAGTGTCATTGTGGTCATAAAGTCAGTTGAAGTTTCTAATACATAGTCAGATTTAGATGACATGCAAAATTTTACATCACAAAATTACCTATTTACCTTACTAAGAATAGATTAATCATTAACACTATTTATAAATTCATTAACAGAATAAAATAGTTTTTCCAGTAGTTATAATTTTAACTTAAAAAAATAATAGTATTAGTTAGCCCTTTGAAGTCCTTTGGTATTTTAATATATATTAGTCCACACATATTATTAGAAGAGTTCTTTTTTTATAGAGAAGTCCTTGGCGCTCTAGGCAGAACTATTCTATCTGGATCTCTTAGTTTTCGAGGGAAACGGTCTTCACCCTTTTAAACAAGTCAAAGTGCTGTCGAACAAATGTAGCAAATAAAAAATGAAATTTATTTAAATTTACAAATTTAGCGCATTCTAAAATGTACATATTAGGTAATGTAAGAAGCTTTCATTTTTGGAATAGTGGTCTTTTCTCAAGAATGTTTGTGTCAATTTTCAGCCTAACTGGATGCAGCTGAATACCAATATTTTACATGGAGCGACTGCATATCTGACCTCTATAACCCAGTCATTTGCAAAACACGATGCCTATTGCTTGATTTAATATTTTGGTCTTATTCATCATGTGGTTATGCCTAACCTGTTGTCAGTGTTTGTGTTTGTGTTTTTATGTGCTTAGCTTTACACGCCGTCGAGAAATATCTCTCAGGCAAGCTGGTTTCCTCACGATGTTTTCCTTCACCGAAGCAAGTGATAATAATACAATAAGCTCATGAATCCGAAAAAATCTGAGATGCGTGCCTTGGGTTTCGAACTCGAGACGAATCATTCCCCCTGCGTCAAGTTTCTTACGTCGACTCGTGATTTTTCTTGGTTTTGATGCACTGTCTTTTGTTTCGCCTCGACATAGCTGTCACAGAGTATAGTCACATTAAAAAAGTTATTTTGCTCATCCAGTGATCCGTATTTTAAATAACATTGATAACCCAGCAAAAAGTACTAGGCTAGCATAAGTTCAAGGAGTTGTAATACCTATGACTTGGCAGTCCGACGCGCCACTAGGCTATCACTGCACTACACGTTAAGTTAATAAGTTGGTAAACAGGCCAAGCGAACACCTGATAGTAATTAAATCGATCTGCGACATATTTCCATAATCACTTAGCAGATGGATTAAAGATTTTGCATTGCATTTAATTCTTAACAGGACCACTCTATCTACATGCGTTATTCTTAACCTGATTTATAAATCTAATTAATTACCCTTTGCAACACTCATGGGTGGCCAAACGGTACATGTACCGGTTTTTAACCACGAAATAACTAAAAGCAAAGCCTTTAGTCTTACATAACGTAACATCACGCCTGTAATCCCCAAAAGGCGACAGAGGTGTACCTATTTCATTCGCATTTCACCCGTTAGGTTTCATGATCATCGTCATTTCAGCCGAAAGACGTCCACTGTTAGACATAGGCCTCCCCCAAGTGTCGCCACATTGACCAGTCCCGTGCGACTCGCATCCAGCGGATTCCCGCAACCTTCACCAGGTCATCGGTCCACCTAGTGGGAGGCCTTCCAACGCAACTTCTTCCTGTTCGCGGTCGCCACTCCAGAACTTTTCGGCCCCATTGGCCATCCGTTTTGCGAGCAATGTGCCCTGCCCACTGCCACTTAAGTTTGGCAATTCTTCGGGCTACGGGATGTCTTCATTTCTGATTCGATCGCGCAAGGAAACTCCGAGCATAGCCCTCTCCATTGCCCTTTGGGTGACTTTAAGCCTTCTGATGAGGCCCATTGTGAGCGACCACGTTTCGGTCCCGTATGTAATCACTGGCAACACACACTGGTCATAGACTTTCGTCTTGAGACACTGCGGTAGGTTGGACGAGAAGATACCGCGCAATTTCCCGAACGCTACCCAACCGAGTCGGATTCGACGATTGACCACTTTCTCGAAGTTAGACCTACCTAACTGGACCGTTTGTCCCAGGTACACATAATCGTCTACAACTTCGAGTGTAGAGTCTCCGATCTTGATAGAAGTGGGTGTGACATGGGCATTCAACCTGACCTTAGTCTTGTCCATGTTCATTTTTAGACCCACTCTTCCGGAAGCTCTACTGAGGTCATCAAGTATTGTACAGTTTACCTATACTAATTTATACTAACAAATTATTATAAAGAGGAAAGATTTGTATTTTTTGTATAACGAATAAACTTAAAAACTACTAAACCGATTTGAAAAAATCTTTCAACAGTGGATAGCTACATCATCAGCAAATAATATAGGCTATATTTTATCGCCGTACTCCCACGGGAAAAGTTTAAAATAAATTGAAGTCGTTTGTCTTGGTATAGACATTGTAATGAGGAGGGATTGACTAAAATTGTGATGGATATGTATGTTAGGATGAAGAGGGAGAGAAAGGCTAAAGAAAATATGAATGGATTGTTTGAGACAGGGGAGAATGGAAGAAAACGCGTTGCGCCGACCCTAAGTAAAATAGGGCAAGGGTGTCGATTCTGTTGTGTAAAAACTAAATTTAGTTTAGGCTTGTGCTATCTTTTACTAAAAGGCAGTGTGAGAAAGGGACGGCTATAGCTATGAACTAAGTTACAGATGTCAAACTAGTTGAGCCTTGCGTTTCACCGTGTTTTTAGTCGACATGTTTTTACATGACGTTTGACACATTACATGATGATGAATGATTGAGTGATTGTTTTACATATGTTTTGACATGTTTTTGTTTTTTTTTTTACCTATTATGTTGCCGTGCCCTAACCGGGTTTCATGTTGAAACTTACTTACATATATGTAACAACTAAATGTACACATGAATGCAATAAAGAGTTTGAGTTTGAGTACGTGCACCCTTCATTTGTATGGAAATATCAGTTCCAATTAAATTTGACATTTCTAAATTACGTCCGTCTCTTTCTCGTTGTATTATAGAGAAAAAGATAGCAATAGCCTAAATTAAGTTTAGTTGGTGCACAACAGAATCGACACCACTATATAAAATCCTCCCATTTATTGTTTGAAAATAAAGACCGAAACAAACAACTAACCCTCACTGTTACAAACAGCCCAGTGTAACTTGAACCTCTATCCCAAACATTGTCTTTACAGTCTAAAGACCAATGCTCTGGTCCTTCGTGCCGTTGTAACTCTAGCCAGTGTAACTTAAGCTTTGAGTGCAAAGCGTGGTGTTCCCAGACAGGTTGCTATCACCCTTGGTGCGGACAACCCGTTTAAACTATATCACAAATAGATACAGGATAAATGTACTGAATAATGAGTGTGTCGCTTAGAATGCTTTGAGGTTAGGGCTAGGCTGAATTAAATCATGTTTTCAGTGTTTATTTTTGTGAATACGTAGGTTCGACTTCTTTTATATTAATTTAATTTGTAGACAATAATATTTGGCAGGGCAAATTTATTTGATTTATTACAGTAAGTAATTACTGATTCCATATTTTACGACTATGGTTTTAAAATTGAAATTGTTTAATGAATTAATTGAATTAAAAAATATACACAAAATGGCCTGTATTATATGGTTATATTTTACTACATTTAGAAAACTATTCAAAACTTAATTTTACTAACTTCCTACTTTAGCGTCTTCACAGTTTACGTTACTTATTGTTTAATATTTATTTCAAGACACGTCGCTGTATTGATATATTATGTGGTAGACTAAATTTCAGGGTAAAAAATGGGTCCATAATTTCATATTTTCATCTTTTCCATTTGGTACCTCCCTTATTTCCTTGCGTGTATGTTTGTATTAACTTAATTTAAATATGGACTCAAATGTTATTGCATACAGAGTGCGTAGCACTTAACACTCAGCAGTCACTTATTCTCACTTATCAGTCAGCATGTTCATAAAATGCTGAACGTATCAAGACGTATCGATTTTTAGGATTTTTTTTCGGAAAAGCTCCTAATTTCATTTGTTTTGCCAACCCTACACTATCGTCATGCAACGCGAGCCGTGGGCGACTACATGCGCCACAACCTTCGCTTAAATTCAAATCTGTGCGCGCTTTAAATGTGATGCACGCGTAAGGTGAAAGACCTCGCATTGTCCGCGAAAATGGTAATTTACTCTATTCAGCAATATCTCGACCAGTATGCAATCCTGGTACAACGGGACTTTAGTATGATGTCATTGCTCATTGACATAATAGAGATCGCTTATTTATGAGGTCTTTGTC
Organism: Xestia xanthographa; assembly: GCA_905147715.2. Taxonomy (NCBI): domain Eukaryota; kingdom Metazoa; phylum Arthropoda; class Insecta; order Lepidoptera; family Noctuidae; genus Xestia; species Xestia xanthographa. The sequence goes on from LR990644.1 coordinate 8,364,241, forward strand.
TTAAATAGTAACTGCAACACTACTGGGAGCCGTTTGTACTAGGCGCTCAGGAGATGTGTGGTGATGTATAGTTTATTCAAGTTATGCTCTGCATAAGCCGACATTGTACTAGCAGTCATTTGTATTAGGAGTTTATATTCTCTGAGTATGTTTATAAAGTAGTTGTTCTCAATATATCCTTTGAGATGACAATGATGCAATGATCCGATCCTAAGGCGCATCGCTCACTGATAAGTCGAGGACTAAGAACTTATGAATAAACAGAGGGACCGAAGTTGTCAATCATCTTAACGTAATCTCTTACTTGCTCTGCCTTCTACGATATTCAATAAAATACCACCAAAGGATTGTATAACAACAACAACAACAGCCCATAACGTCCACTGCTGGACATATGCCTCTCCCATGATGGGAGGAATTTGCCGTAATCTCCACGCTTGGCTGGCGGATTGGAGATCGCAGTGATGAAAGACTAACAGAAAACGCTGCTGCCCATTCTCAGGTCTACGGAGGCTCAAGGTGTTCTGCCTCAGACATTAGTCGCCTTATTATTTACCCGTGAGTGTAATGGGTTGATTCTATTCTACTCTGCCGGATGCCACACGGCTATGGATTGTATAAAAAAGTACTAAATCAAAAACACTGAACGTGTAGTCCTGTAATAGCTTGTCGTAATTTGTAATTCGGGTAGCAAGCGTTCACAATCCAATAGACATTTACGGGCTGTACAGACATTGTACGCGGCAATAGTCGTTAAACTTGGAATGGTATCTTTTCCAGTATGCTATCCTAGTACAACGGGACTGTTTATTGTGTTATGACGTGCATAGCTGAGTTTAGTGGATTTTCTGAATATTCATTGTCACTACTGGTGGTATTGTGGTCTTATATTACGAGGCACATTCTTGTTTCTGCTTGTGTTTTCAGTTCTGGTTTTTGTAGCAATATCAACTTCGAAGATGTGAGTTATGACGTCAATTTTTAAAGAAATGCTTTAACAATTACCCTTCCTCTATTTAAAAACTGGTTGATGGCATTGGCCATTAGCTCGGCTCTATATTGGACTTATACATCACTGGAAAAATTAGAGCATACCATAGGTATACCTCTGCCTAAACGTTCGAAGATTACGATTACGTGATTTTTGTGTTAAAGTATCTAAGTCATCAACAATTAACAAAGTTCAATACCCAAAGTTTTTGCGTCAAGATTTTCTATTTTTCTCTTTTGAAATAACCTATTTTCTTTTCAAAAACCATCCCAAACTTTCTACACTAACAACATTATAAATTCACTAAGCACATGTGAAAATAAAGAATCCGATATACTCCATACATTTACACACATGTGCTAAAACAGAACACTGGCTGCCTCCAATACCGCACCTTTGTTTGCCACACATGTGTTTATTAAGTACTTGAGTTCAGTTTCTATGTCAAAAATTCAAAAGAAAATTATTTGGAGAATCTATTTTCATTATTTGTCTTTTCACCTAAGTGTGTTTGTGAAATACATACACATACAAATATGATTTAACGCCTTTTTTCTTAGTAAGCATAAACCATAGATTGCCACCTACGATATTGTATTTTCCATTATGTTTTGTCCACATCATAAATCTGATCATACAGTCCTCGTTGGGTGTACTACGCACCTGACTTGAAGTTTCTTCTATGCATAGGCGTTGTATATTCACTGTTAGAGAGAAGTGAACGAATCCCTGAAGTAAAGACCGTGTACCGGCAGGCATAGGGTGCTTCCACATTTATTTTGCAAACTGCCATTCCGTGAAACTCACCTACTTCTCTATTTCCTGATCATTATAATCTAGGTATCTTCGAACTTCGAGTGAATCGGTTTCTTCTAGACAAGCGTGCTCCTCGCTAGGCCGCGTCATCGATTCAAATCAGGCGAGTTCTGGCCAAACGCAAGCTTATTTAGCATTTTTTTGAAAAGTGTGGGATATGCCCCAGCTATATGAACTGCCTTAAAAGGTAGTTGGGTCAGACTGGATGCTTAAGACGGAATACAGAGTGAGAAGTTTGGAGAGGAATACTCGTATGTGCAGCACTGGAAAGTGAAATTTCATGGTACATACCATACCACCATACCATGGTGATTCCATACCTCTTAAACTCGCAATAGCCCTCGTTGTACACTCTTAGCAGTCGACAAATAAAGGACCGGGTTCAATACCATGTATTCTAATTTTAATTAGCACTAGCTGTTGCCCGCGACTTTGTTCGCGTGAATATTTTGATGTGTGTGAAAAAAAGTGTCGTTTGTGCAGACTTTAATCTATAATCTCTGTGCCGAATTTCATCCAGATTCGTTTAGCTGTTCTTGCGTGATTGAGTAACACATCTATCCATCCATCCAAACTTTTGTATTTCTAATCTAGACATAAGATCATTTCATTATGTTAAGATTCAATTGAGCTCGACTCGACCTAATCAATATGTTAACTTTATGCAAGACCGTCTTCCACATGTAGTAACCATGTTAAAGATCCGCTTTGACAAAACTGATTGAGGCGTTCAGATATGAAGTACACTTGATCAATATTCTGCTTCATAGAGAGATTCGGCTCGAAGGACCAAATAATTTTGGTCATTGACTTTACTAGTAGGTAACTATGTGGTTTCAATGAAACTTTCCACGGCGTAAAAAAAACATGTTTTTATTATAAACAATAAAAAAAGAAAGAACATAATTTTTCTTCATTAAAAAGTGCCTCTGAGGTAACTTCGAAAGCAATGTCCACAAATTCTCAAGCTATTCAATGGACTCTGTATTTATAATCGTATTTCTATACACATAAGTTTCATTTCCAAAGACCTTAATAGGAATTACCCAGTACATCATAAAAGTGAAATCATCGTTTTCAAATGCGACACCATGACATCGCGACGAAATCGAAAGTATAATGTCAATTACCATCACCTTGTGTACCATGAATAATGTACTATGTGGGTAAGTCCTCGTAAAACATTAGGTCCCTTTCACTTTTCCTATTGATGAGCTTTCTTAGACTTGATTAAGAACTACCTATTAAAATTTCATTTTTATAAAAAACTCTTGTTATTCGTTCAAGTTTGATATGATGAATGAGGACCAAACAAAAACTATAAGGACCAAAAAAACATCGTTCTCGTTTAAAGCTCAAAATTGGTAAAGCTTTGAGTACTAACAATGTGTGTACTAGGAAAACATAACGCGACAGCAATTTCGAGAAGCTAGCGCAAACAATTCGTGCTATTCAAAGTTTATCCCCGCATCAAATCTTATGTACCTGCGAGCTTATGCGTTCCTGGTAGGTATTTATACAAAATTGTCTTTACTGAGAAAACGTTTTGTGAATCTGGAGCGTACGGTACATCCAGTCCGTGTTGCCGTCTCTGTCTTTTATCATGTTGTCCTTGTTAGGCATCAAACTTGAAGAATGTTGGTGTTTGGTTTCATCAGCTGTTATTTTGTTTGAACGAGTGCAGGGCCCATGATTGATGATGGCGCGAGAAAGATCCTGTTTTCCGATTTTGAGTAACGAGTTGTCTCGTTATGAATATTTACATTGTGGGTACATTAACATTCCTGATTGTGTACTGCAGTAAAGGTATAAATAAACCAAAAGGTATTTGCAAGTTAACAGGAAAGTGTATTACATGTCGAAGAAGTATAGGTAATGTCATTGAATGCAAATATTTTGGGATACCCGTGAATCATTTTTGTTAATCGATGTTTAATATCTTGCTCTACGTGGGATTTTAATATTGCCTGGAATCAGATACGCAATTACTATCTAAAGAAAGAAAGATAAAGTATTTAAAAGACACACACAAGATGACAGGAATAAACAAAAACCGGCCAAGAGCGTGTCGGGCCACGCTCAGTGTAGGGTTCCGTAGTTTCCCGTCCATCACAATACGTTTTCCCACTTATGAGTTTAAAGGTGGGTATCCATTATGTAAAAATGCTTGCATATACGAATATACTACAAACTTAGTCCAGAAATTATTTTGTACAATTTTTTGTCTTTTTTGTACAAAAACTGTTGTTTCCATCAAGTTCAAAATGATTTTCCTAGAAAGTCCTTATAAAGTTCTACTTTTCAGATTTTTTTCATATTTTATAAACTTATGGTTCAAAAGTTAGAGGGGGGGGACACATTGCTTTTTACTTTTGGAGCGATTATTTCCGAAATTATTGACATTATCAAAAAAATATTTTAGGAAACCCCTATTCATTTTTAGATACCTTTCCAACAATGTATCACACGTTAGGGTTGAAATTAAAAAAAAAATCACTTCCCACTTTACATATAGGGGGGCTACCCTAATAAAACATTTTTTTCCAATTTTTATTTTACCACTTTGTCGGCGTGATTGATACATATTGGTACCAAATTTCAGCTTTCTAGTGCTAACGGTCACAGAGATTAAGCGAGGACGGACGGACGGACAGACATGGCGAAACTATAAGGGTTCCTAGTTGACTACGGAACCCTAAAAAATGGTTGAATTAACAATATAATAAAATTAAATAAAAAAGTAGTTACCATAAGAAAAAGATAAAACAAATGTAATTGGTCCTGTACGAGGCCAAAAAACCCTTATCTCTACAAATTAAACACATACAATAATTTAGCAAACTATACATAGATACTAGAATCGAATCCCTTACTTGGTAGATTCTACACGAGTACTCAAAATCAAAATCAAAGCATTTATTTTAAGTAAGCCAGTTACAGGCACTTTTGAATAATATTGTCGAAACAAAGATGAAAATTAAATGTAGCTACAGTCCCAGTCACTAGACATAAAAAACTGTAAAAGTACTGTAGATGCCCATTCCCTAGCGTAGATCTCTATGGAGAAGAACGGGCAAGAAACTCCATGAATACTCTTTTAAATCAGAATATTGTTAAAAAATCTTGGTTACATCATTCATGTTGAGATGGTATATTATGTGAGAACAATGTAGCAAGATGTGCGTATGCACATCTTGCTACATTTTTGAATTGTATAATTCAAAATAAGCCATGGCCACTAAGAGATGACCAGTCACAACTGACAGCGCCCATTCACGGACATGACGCATGGATCATCTTACGCCCATAATTTTTCCCATGTATGTAGACTGCCTCGTTGGTCTAGAGGTCGCGAGCACGACTGCTGAGCATGAGTTCCTGGGTTGGATTCCCAGGTCGGTCAAAGTGTTATAACGTATTTCCATCAGGAATTTCTCAGTAGCAGCCAGGGAGTCTAGATTTGTGCTTAGTTTACATGGCTTGCCCCCTAGTACATGGGACTTAAACATAACTGGGGAAATGTGAGTAGTATTAGGAATCATAGAACACCACTTGTTACGATCCTTACACACCTTTGACTTTTTACTTTATTTTTTATTATTTTATGTAACTTTTACTAATTTAACAAGAATACTTATTTTATTAAGTATTTTATTTTTATTATCACTGTTCTATGATTTAACGATTTTTGTAATTTTTAATAACATTCATTTTGAAAAGTTCTTATTATTGATTATTGTGAATGTGAGGACTATGTGGGTCACATTTTTATTTTTTGTTTGTTTTTTTTCCACAACTGTCTGGCAGTTTGAGTACTATAGGCGACCTATCCAAATGTCCTTTCTTTGGTATTGTTCGTCGTTCGAGTCGAGCTACACGATAACTGACAAATGCTTGCAGTGACTGGACAGATCCACTCAAATCTGTGTGGTTCTTTCTTCAAAAAACCATCTCAGACAATAATCTGCATAGTCCTCATGTAAATTGAGCAAGATTATGTCTGGACTTCGAAAGAGACTATAACCTCTGAGTTTGTTTCGGCTGTTTCTTCTCAGAGTATTCAGGTACGGAACACCGGCTCCATCTAGTTTTGAAAATTGACGTGTAAAAGTGTTTGTAAAAACCTACTTGCAAAATAAACATCATTTATCATTCCTTATGCCTCGTTCATGTTCATATGTATGCTTGGTAGAGCTTTGCCTTTTAAACAATGCTGAATATTTGGAAATACCTGATAAGTCTACGATAATAATAAAAGCCTGGATTCTTGGCTAATGTTTCATAAAAATGCTACACAGTCAGGTTATTGGCCCTCTGCCCACAACATCATATTAAAAGCAATTTATTTTATTCAGTTGAATTTGACGACCTGCGCAGAATTATAAAGCAGTTGCTGCTGGTTTAAAAACAGCTTTGTTTATGTTATGTGATGAGCCACTGAAGATTGTTCAATTGACGTTTTTTGATGCTTTTCTGGTTATCATTGAAGCAACGTACATACTTGGACGAGTTAAAAGGATACAGAGGCCAAAGAAAATAAGTAACCAGGGTCGTCAGACATAGTTGCAGTTTTCTTAGAAACCAATGGATGTTTTCGAATGAAATTAAATTAAATAGAAATAATAAAATCTGTTAATATAATTAAATTTCATCTGAAGACGTGAAATATACAGGGTATATAAAAATGGGTATAATAGGTGAACGGAGTAGAAGCAAATGGCATACTTAGGCAAAATTCAAATTTTTTCAATTTTTTTTTCAAAATTTCTTTTTATTTTTTCAAATATGAAAAGTTTACTTGAAATTTATAGCGTTTTTTATTTATTTATTTATTTATTTATTTAACACTTCAAGCACAAAGTACAGAGGCGGACTTAATGCCATAGGCATTTTCTACCAGTCAACCTTTGGGTGATGCAGAGACAAGCAGTGGTAGGTGTACATCTGAAAATAATTTAATTAATAATAAGGTAAAATAGAAGGATATATAAAATACTATAAATATATATAAATACTATAAATATATATCAAACTATTTATTACTGTAAATAGATATTCACGGATTAAAATAAAAAGACAAACAATAGTGAAAACATTACCGCTGTGATGAAACTGCCAGCTTCTTGCGAATGTACTCTCGAACTTTAATTTTGAAAGCTAAACGATTGGTTGCCATCCTGATTTCCTGGGGAAGCGCATTCCACAGAGAAATAGATTGCACAAAGAATGAACGGTGAATGAAGTCAGTACGGTGAGAGGGACAGTGAAGAACACGGTTTTGCGATGATCGCAGACTCTTAGTATGGTTGGCACAAATGTACTGAAAGTGGGGAGCAAGGTAACTAGGGGAAGTGGGAGAAACAAGAAAAGAAAACAAGGTGGTTAGAGCCCTTTGCTCCCTACGCTGACGTATGGGCAACCATTTAAGAAGAGACCGGTACTCGGACACATGATCATATTTACGCAGATTGAAAACGAATCGAATGCAGTTATTTAGAAGACGGTCAAGTTTGTCGAGGAGATCTGCATTCAGGTCAAAGTAACACACATCACCATAATCGATGATAGGAAAAATTAAGGACTGTACAAGCATTGTTTTCGTATTTGAGGGTAAAAAGTTTTTCAAACGGTACAGAGCCCGCAACGAACCAGTAACCTTTTGGCTGACACGAGCGACTTGAGTATGCCATTTCATAGTGCTGTCGATGTGCAAGCCAAGATCCTTTACATCAGTGCTAAATGGAACAACCGTACCGTCGAAAAGAACTGGTGGCAAGGTTGTACCATCCAACTTGCTCAGACTGCGAGAACTCCCAACGATGATAGCCTGACATTTATTCGGATTTACTGCCACACCAAATTTACTGGACCAGGTTTTTATGGCCAACAGGTCCCTATTTAGCTTGTCGATTAGATCTTGCACTTCATCAACCCTCCCCTGACAGTACAACTGCAAGTCATCGGCATACAGATGATACGCACACTGAAGCTCAGAAGTAAGGAGATTAATAAAAATGGAAAACAGAAGAGGAGAAAGAATACCGCCTTGAGGAACACCAGTTTCCAAATCACACCAACATGACGAGGAATCCCCAACATGAACTGACTGCTGGCGTTCCTGAAGGTAAGAGGAGAACCATTCCAGTGCTCCGGGAGAGACCATAACATGGGATAAAATTGCCAAAAGGATGTCGTGACTGACGGTATTAAAGGCATTCGAGAAATCGACTAGCACCAGTACCGTTACCTTGGTGTCTTCCAGCCCTGCCCTTATATCGCCAGTCACTTTAAGTAGGGCGGAAACAGTGCTGTGCCCGGGCCTGAATCCAGATTGAAGTGGGCTGATGAGTGAGTTCAGATGAACAAAATTGGAGAATTGTTTGTGGACACAGGCCTCAAGCACTTTGGATAGAAAGGGAAGGATCGAAATGGGACGGAAATGGGTAGGAAGAGAGGGATTAGGGACCTTGGGAAGCGGACAAACATGGGCTTTGCGCCACAGGGAAGGAAATACTCCGGAAAACAGGGAAAAATTCACAATATGGGTAATAGCTGGTAGAAGATCATCCAGAAGAGTTATGATCATACCACGAGTGATATTATCACAACCCACTGCTTTCGACTTAATGGACAGAATGATCTTTTTGATCTCTCCCGGTTCAGCTGGAACAAAGCAAAAGTGGTTAATATTAGGACGCGTTAGACCAGAAATTAAGGTTAAAGTTTGTTGCTTGGTTAAGCGATCCATGGAGGAAGCGGCAGAAAAATGCCGATTAAGCTCGTCCAGGTCAACAGAGTTAGGAAGGTCTAAATTTCGCGGTTTGCCGATACCCAGAGTTGCAAGAAATTTCCAAATATCGGCAGACGAGGAAGAAGCTATATTATCTAGAATGTGACGGCGTTTATTGTTGCGTATCATCTGATTGCATCTATTCCTTGCAACCTTGTATAATGACCAGTTCTCGTCAGTACGATCCCTCTTAAATTTACGGAATGCTCGGTCCCTACGTCGCATCGCCATTCGTATCCCTCTTGTCATCCATGGGGCAGGAGGACGTTTAAGTTTAACTTTTTTGATGGGAGCATGAACATTATAGAGGTTGGCCACAACATCGTTAAATATGGCAACCTTGTCGTCAACCGAAGAGGCTTCCAGCATAGGCTCCCAATCAATCAAGGATGCATCCTTCTTAAGCTCCTCAACATTCATCCGCGCAAAACAACGCCTGTACAGAACCTTGGGTTTGGGTTTGGGAGGTTTCAGGATATATGAAAGGAAAATCATGTCGTGATGAGAAAACCAAGGAGCGTCATGTTGACCATGGGAGGATACGAGGGAAGGATTCGAGGTGAGGATCAGATCGAGCCAGGTGTCATCACCAGCAGTGTTATGGTGGGTAGGTTGGAGCGGCAGCACGTGCAGACTAACCGACTCTATAAGATGGAGGAGTTTACGGGATCGAGGGGCGGTACGGGCAAGTAGATTAGTGTTGAAGTCGCCCATGATGATGTGATGTGCATACTCTGAACCCAAGGATTCAAGTACTGATTCGAATTCAGTGAAGTAATCAATAGTGGGGGGACAGTAAACGACACCAATAACAGTTTTGGCTCCCTTGACACAGACTTCAAGGAAAATAAACTCAGCAGAAGCAGAATATTGTGAAGAGGAAGAAGCAAGTATCTTATATGGAAAGTCACTACGGAGGTATATGGCAACACCACCCCCTCCCTTACCAATCCTATCATTCCGTATAAGAGTGAAACCAGTAAGAGGGTAAGTAGTGGATAGGAGATGTGGTTTGAGCCAAGTTTCGGAGATCAGGATGGCGTGAACATTACTGCTGTTAAATGCGTCGTAAAGCTCACTATAGTGGCTCGGAACGCTTTGAGCATTAATGTGACACACATTCACCAACCGATTAGACGCATCATTAAATTTTTGTTGCAAAAAATCAGCAAGAGTATCATTGAATGAACAAAAGCTTCCATCGCTTGAAGAAGCCGCAGATTCATCCGCGGAGAAGAAGGTTTCATTGTCTGACATAAATATACGTAATAAATATAAATAAATACTTATACAAATAAATAGGAAAAAAATACAATTAAGCTATCAATAAAACAAACTATCACTAACAGGTGCACAATTCTGCACCACCCGCCAGCTAACACCAACATTTATAAAACAAGCATAAAATTATAGCACTTAACACAGCAACATACAAAGGAAAAGAGAAAGCCGTCACTCCCAGACATAAAAGACAAGAATAGAGTAATTTTACAAGTGAAATTATAAAAGTTAATTAAAGAAAAAGAAGGAGATACACCCAACTGCAAATTATGAGAGATTGCACGTGGAACGAAACGTTATAATAATATAATCTGTGTGTGTAGCTCAAATTATTCATCTAGAACAGGTATATTTCAAAACGTATACTTGAAACGTCACTGTCACTTAAGTTTTTCTAAACGTCAATCTGATTATCTGACTTATGCAAAAACAAAACCACTCAAGTATTTTATGAAAATAAACACAGTTGGGGGTATCTAAATACACCTATGCACCTATTCAAACTAAAGAAACAAAAGTAAACAAGATAACTACAATAAGACGGGACAAATATAAACTGGTAAGTAAGTAAAGATAATGAATCTAAAAACTATTAATCGAGAAACACCAACAAATCAAATACTCCAACCTATTTTCCCGTTGTGTTTTACAGATTCCCAGCAGCGCCGCCACCTCTTCCACGCGCAGTAGGAGCCACGTCCAGTGCCTTGGGGTACTGGGCTACCAAGGGCTTCAGTTCATCGAAGGAAGTTATCTTGTGCTTGCTTCCATCAGGAGCCTTTATGAAGATAACCCCATCTTGTGTCCAACACGACCTCATGCTGAAGTGCTCCCGTGCCTTGCCAAAGACAAATTGTCTGGTCCTGGTCAGGAACTCCTTCACAGCCATTTTGGAACCTTTCAAGCCGGTTTTTGCCTTCCAAACCAAAGACCTTGAATCTACGCTGGCAAACCTGACAAGGATAGGCCTGTGATGATCCTTGCTGAGAGCCCCCAGTCTGTGACAGGCTTTAATCGAAGATGCTGAGATGTTTTTCAGTGCGAGCTTGGTATTTAAGACATCCAGGATGACAGCCGTGCAGTCTTCGTTGTCCGCTTCAGCAAGCCCTTGGAAAACCAAAGCTTTCCGCCGGTGCCTGGTCTCTAAGCCATCAATTTGTTTGGCACACTCATTGATTTGGCTTCGCAGCAGCCCAAGCATGGAGAATACAAGCTCCCGGAAACCACGAAACTCCTCCGCTATTTTTGCCACTGTATCCTTGGCGGGCCCGGCACACTGTATTTGGGCCTCAAGTTCACTCATTTTCTTCAGAAAGTTTTCCTCCAGGGTTTTTTGTGCAGCCAGGACTTCGGCAAATTGTGACATTTTGTGTTGTGAAGTGCTTATAAACTTGTACCTCCTATGGTGTAGTGTAACAGCTGGCAGGTGGTTTATATAACTTGTTTAAGTCACATAAATGTGCCACAAACGTGAGTACTAGTTATTTATCTGCTATAAACTTATTACTGATGTAAAATAGATCAGTTTTCCAATTAATTAAAATTAAAATTAAATTCCGTATTTATAAAAACGTCTGTACTTTTTTCACACCTACCTCCGAAAAAAAAAGCTTTTTTTTGATGATGGATCAATTTTTTTTTAAGCTGTGGAAAAAAGAAAAAAAAACTAAGTATTCCATAAGCTTCTACTCCGTTCACCTAATATATACCAGTTTTTTTTGGAAAGTCATCCGGTATATCCATAGGTCGCTGGTTCATATCCGGCTCGAAGGACCAATTTTATGTTTGGTATTTGTAATGAAACCACGAACTGTTACACGAACACAATATATTATGATGAGTACTAGATGTTTATGATACTGTTTATGTGTGTTGTAGACTTTTGTATTACATTAAGACAATTAAATTGAATAAAACAATGTGCGAGGTAACCGTGCTGCATAAAAAAATGAACGGAAGAGAGAGTTAGATATAGATCACGTAAGAGTGAGACAGCAATTATTATTCACGTCTTAGATCGTAAACGTAGTTCCCGTTGACCTAGGATCACGAAATTTGGCAAAAAGCAAGGTCTTACAGCACATGTAAAGGAAAACATCTAAAAACCGAAAATATGTTGTTTAATAACAAAAAAAACGATTTTACTATTATTATTTGCGGTTGGTGCAATAACTGTTTCAAAGTTAAGTTTGTCCTTTAAAAAGTTTATACGGAACCCTCGGCGTGAGAGTCCGACTCGGTTTTGGCCGGCTTTTTAAATTTTGTGTGACGTTCCCATACTTCATATTATTTATATATGGCAACAGCATATACACACATCAAAAAAAGTTTGCGATCACTTTGAAAAATCGAAATCTTTTTTGTTACGGTAGATTTCCTATACATGATTTCTTCTTCTTTTTAGATTGTTTCTTATTATATAGATTTAAATATAAAACAGAATATAAAACAGTAAAAAAGAACATTTTTCTTGATAAAATACAATTTAAAAAATAAAATCAGCTTATGCTAGTGATCACAAACTTTTTTTGATGTGTGTACATCAACAGCTGACCTACATAACACTTCTACAAAAAAAGACGCATCTAAAAATGCTAATGAAAAAGACAATAAATTAAACGATTATGCCGTTCAGAATACTAAAAGCATGGCCGTAATGTCCATATTACTATGCAGCGTGATAGCTTGGGGCTTGAATAGAATTAAATAATTATATTCAGTCGGTCAGAGGAGCAATAACTAAACATTACGCTGGAACTCACAAAAGGGGTAAATAGAGGTGTATTGTAGTATTGTAGATCCAGAAAACACACACACACAATCCACACACACACACCACTCGCACACATTCCACACATTCACACCAAACACACACAAACACACCACAGCACACACACAGATACCACACATACACACACACACCACACCACACCACACCCACATTCTACACCAAACCACACCACATTTTGCTTGTTAAGTTCAAGTCACCAGTATACGTTACTGGTATTCAGGTTCTCGCATTGTCGGGAAAAGGCTAGACAGGTGACGATGAGGATGTTCAAGTTATTTAAGATATTGTATAATTATGTATTTCGTTTAAGAATTTCTTGTATTTTTTTTTAGTCGGGACCCATATTGGATGTAATGATTAATCTAGATTATTAAAATGGGTCCCGACTGTTGCAGTCAATATGTTCCTCTTGTTTTTTTTCTTTTCAGTTTTTATTTAAAGTTATTAGTTATTTTTACGCAGTCAGGTTTTTTAATTATATAAATATATATATATATATATATATATATATATGTATATATATTATATTATATATTTATATTATATATATATATTTTTTTTTTACACTTTTTAGTTACGATGAAGAATTTCGCATTTTATTTATATTGGTGTACATTTATTACTTTAAAGTTCACAAACTTTACCTAGTCATCTGCGCGTATCTTGTATAATTAAATAAATAACACATTTTTTATGAAAGTATAGTCATGTCAATATACCATTTTGAAATCCTCATGATGAGCCCTTAAATTTGATGCCCATATTGCAGTATCCAAAAAAGAAAAAAAAGGTTTTCACTAGCCTAAGGCTATGTTACCCGGGGCAACATAAGGATTCTAACGATACCACATACATCGAAATTGTTTGAGGCGTTTAGAAGTTATGGTGGAATGAAGAAACTCACAAACATACATGCATATACATACTTACATACATACATACATGAACCCTAAAAACATAACACTCCTTTTTTTGGGCAGTCGTGCAATTAGGATAGGGCGAGGAGTATGATGATGATGGTGCCGATTCCCTTGTTTACAAACTAAACCAAATTTAAGTTCAGTGCATCTTTTTCTTTCTATTTCATTAAGAAGAGGACAGAAGATAAATTTTAGTTAAATTCTGTCAAATTAATCAGCGCCATACAAGTTTTAGACACGATTAAAAAGTTGACTACTAAAATTACATCAAATTACGTCAGGTGCTGACTAATTTGACAGGATTAAACTAATATTTATCTTCTGACCTTTTCATAATGAAATAGAAAGAAAAAGATGCATTCAACTTAAATTTAGTTTAGTTTGTGAACAAGGGAATCGGCACCGATGTCACACTTGGTGCATTTATTTTAGTTATGTGTTTTTCCCGCCTGCACAGATGAGTAAGTTAAAAAAAAAAAACATTTGCCAGTTCAAAAAGACTAACTAACCCACACGACACGACAGCCACGTTTCCCCATTTTAAATTTAAATATGGAAGTTCTATTTCAAATCGCGGCACTAAACGTCATTATAAAGAAAAAAAGATAATTCCCTTCGAGCCGCATCTATTGACAAAGAAAACTAAGGATTAAAATAACCTCCAATGTTTATGGCAACATAAACTATAATTTATGACAACATAATCATAATACGTAATATAAAATATACTATTTTACCTTGCAAATTCCCAATAATTACCTAGAAAGAGCCGACTTTAATAATTTATTACAGCAATTTGAACTTAATGTGTTTTGACGGAAGGCTTGGAATTTAGTGCTGAATTTGTGCCGATTGATTTTATTGAAACATTTTATAGTAAAATTCACTGTTTATAACGTTAAAAGCAACTTTTATGAGCAATTTTAATTAATTTCTTAACCCACTCAATCGCATTTAAGAACATTTAAAGTGCCTTTCCTCTATTATGTGAATATCATTACCAACTTTTAAATGTGCCAGTGCAGGCTAAATGCCTCTTTTGATGCTACCAAAAGAGGCCAGATGTTGTGAAAATGCAATCAGTAAGTTTGATGAATATGTTCATTAAACTTACAGTGAATATGTTCATCAAACTTACTGATTACATTTTCGCAATATCTGGTCAGCTTTTTCCCAGCTATGTTTAGGTCGGCTTCCTGTCTAACCGATGCAATTGAATACAGGATTTTACGTGGACCGACTGTTTATCTGATTTCTACAACCCAGTTACTGGGTAACATGATTCCTCTTGGTAAGGCCTGAATTTTTGTCGCACTGATGGTCGGTCGCGTACGGTCGGTCGTGACGTCAGTGAGAACAAAATACGGCTGTCGGTCGCCGCTGACGTCAGCGTCGCAGTATGATGCTATATAGAACACAATGTAAAAACAATGTAAAAAATGTAAAAAACACAATGTAAAAAACTACCTTACACTACATAAGTGTAAACATTATTTGTACGCCTTGCAAGGCAACACATAGACATATTTTTATTTGATAACACCATGTACCTTTTATTTTTACCTATGTGTCAACAATAAACAATTTTGAATTTGAATTTGAATGTATACTCGTACGCGACCGACCGTGCGCGACCGACCGTTGAAGATGGTTGTCAGACTCGCTTCTGAACACCCGTAGACTGTCAATGATTTATTTGTTATGTTTATGTTAGGTATAATTAATAGGCTTGTCAACTGAAAAAAAATATTTAGTCCGCCAGTTAGAATTTTTCTTGTTAAGTAAAGCAAAATTGACGAAGATACGATACTTTTAAAATTCTCAATATGTCACGCCATGCTATAATTTTTTGTGCGTTCTGACGTCACGACCCCCACTCCCGAGTTTTGATGCGTTTTATCTTTGTCAATATTCTTTGATTTAGAAAAACAAAAAATACGTACCTATCTAATACTATCCAATACTCTAACTGACGGACTAAATAGATTTGTAATTTATTGATGGTGGAAACTAGCCTATTGTGATGTCACGCATCGTACGCCTTTTATCATCATCATCATCATTTTGTTGCCCTTATTTATTTGGAGTCGGCTTCTTCTTCCGTACTTCTCTATTACTCGCCGCCTCCGCAGTCACCTTCTTTCTAACCATATCCTTCACACGGTCTATACATCGTTTCTTGGGTCTTCCTTTACTCTTATAGCCATTCACATAGTGAATTATTATGAGTTTTTCACATTTTTGACAAAGACTCCGTTTAAAAGTGTAACTCAAAATACCCAAATTAGTGCTTGGATTAGGATGCTCATTATGTCTTACAGCAGAACCAAGTCTTTGCAATTCTTGACGCATATTAATCGTAGCACATTACTAGGACAGCATAAACATCAGTAGAGTCCAGATTTATCTATTATCTGACATAAATAGAGAGCAATATGAATGATCCGTGGCTCTTGATCAATGGGCGTTTTAAATGATTTATTGTAGTTGAAGTTGGACGGGTATTAATAAAAGTGCGCCTGCAATTTATATAGTCCTGGTACTGCCGTGTCTAGTTTCGAATATATTTTTTTGTGGATTTAAAAGAAGGAATACAAAATAATGACAATGATTTACAGGTATTGGACACTAAACAAAAACTGTCCTATTTGTGTTTGTGTGTTTTTGTGTGTGTGTGTGTGTTTAAGTTAAGAAAGATAAGATTCTTTTAAAATAATCTTATCTTTCTTAACTTCTTTCACAAGCAATTATTAATTTCCTACAAGACAAATTAATATTGCCAGTCTTTGGGCAAAGAAATAAAAGGAAATACTGTGTTTAGTCCGGAAATCGTAGGAAAAGAAAGGAAAAACATTTTTTAAATTAAGAACCATCTAAGTTAGCAAAAATGAACATAGTGTACCTAAGGACCATATTTTGTTTTAAAGACTATTTTATTTACGTCTTTTATCGCGTCTATTTTTTTTCGCAGGAGTATGCTGCTCCTGCCAAAGCAAATCAACATTTATTAAAAATACTCAAAGGAAAACTCGAAACGCTAAGAAAATCTTTATTTATCGTTGCCAGGCCCTTCGATGCATCGACAACATTGCACTAGCAATTGCAGTTACATGATCTGAATTCATTATCTCCTGGTATCTCTCCTCAGTTTGCTGTGATACATTTAAATTGTGTATCCTGATGCTAAACGCTTTGAAAGTTAAGCTGAGAAATCACGATTGGCTTTTGTTTTCTTTATTTGAAACGTCCTTTCATATTTGCGATCCTGGTAGCTTGGCAGGTTTAGTAAGCTTGAAAACCTTTTTTAATCAATTTATTATCAAGATACAACAATGTAATCAACCGATAAGTTTCGCAAAATATACAGTGATGAGAGTTTCTTGATGATTATAAACATCCTTTGATTAAGTAATTACAATAATAATTCAATTTCCATTTAGTGTACATGCCACTAAAATATAAGACTCAACTCATACTCCTAGAAGTTATTAGCTTAATTTATTTATAAAATCTTACATCTTAATAAGCATCCGACATTTTGATTGATGATTGCTATTAGACGACTTTATCTATGAAAGTAAAGGTTCTCAGGAAAGTAGAACGCTGCGTTTACCTTCACTTAAGATAGCCAAGTAATGAATAAGATCTCAAGTGTAAAGCTCCACATTTTAATTAGTGTGTCTTTGTTAAATTAGTATTAAATAAAACTTAATTTAATAACTAAAACTTCTACAGTTGTGGCAGGAGGCACAGATGTGTGGACTTCTTATTGAACATTTCAGCATAAAAAAATATTTTATAACCGTGTAAGTTTTAATTAAAATCAGGTTCCAATTAATAAATTCAAATCAAAATGATAAAGTTGTCAATTTCAAATTATAATCCACTTAAAATTCGACGAAATCATCGTTCCATTCAATTTAATGTGCGATGAATAAATTATTACTGTGTTCTGAGTTCTGACCAGCAAATGAATGAATTGATTCATAATGAATGAACATGGAATTTTAAACGAGTTACACAAAAAGCTTTTTTATGTTTCCGTGGGAATATTCATAACACGGGTAATTGACCTAGTCCACATACGATTTTGATTACTGTTTTTTTTTGTTTTACTTACTAAAACGCCGTTTATAGGCCTACAAATAAAAAAAAAACTCGAAAAAACTTCTAAATACGCAGAATTTTTACTGATCTTGCCTACTAAAGTTGTCTTTTTTTCAAATGATTTCTTTTTTGCAAAAAAAGGGTATATAAATAGCCTAAGACCGTCCTATTATCAAATAACCAAATAAACACAAAAAAAAAGAAACAAAAATCGGTCAAGCCGTTTCGAAGGAGTTCGATGATTTTTATATATTAGAAAAATATCTTCTTTCTAATATATAAAAATCACAGTGTTTGTCATCGAACTCCTCCTTATAAGCTTGACTGATTCTTATGGTTTTTTTTGTGTTTCAACGAACAAACGTCTATGCATCCATCCATCTTATCTATAGATAGATGTTTGTTTCTCAACACCACGCTAGAATGGCTAAACGGATCTAGATGAAATTTGGCACAGAGGTAGATTAATCATAGCCTGTGTACGGTCTGCAACCGCACATTGTACTTTAGTTAACCTAGTCAAAATACTGCAAATTTTGTTATTTTATAAAAATGTAGTATCGTCACGTATGCAAGTACGTCAGTCTTCGGTTTAATATCGAGCTCGCGCAACATCCAACATTTTGTGACTTTTTCTAACATTTTCTATTACTTTCTTATTACATTATTTTAGTGCAATTTCCTATTAAATACCTTTAAACATTAACATTTATTTTATTAACATTTTTATCTACACCCTGTAACGTTACATTTTCCTGGATAGGATCCACAAAACTGTAAGGTCACTGAGCACTCACCTACCTAACTTTCAGTCTGGAGGGGAGCACTATTAAAAGAAATAAAGGGGACGAGTTATAAGAATTTATTAACAAAGATAATCTAAAGGCTGGAGCTACTTAATTACTAATGCCAGTGAAGCTGGCGGAAAGTACTGAAGATGAAACGTAGAATGGAATAAATAACTGAAGAACGTCCGTCTTCAGACTGTGGAGGAGGACCGAGGAACCATCAACTCTCAGGCCGTAGAGAAGGGCCGAGGGCATCCGTCTTCAGACGGTGGTGGACGGCCGAGGACCGTCAATCCTCAGGCCGTAGGAGGAGGGCTGAGGGCATCCGTCTTCAGACGGTGGTGGACGGCCGAGGACCGTCAATCCTCAGGCCGTAGGAGGAGGGCCGAGGAGCATCAAATCTTCATCAGGCTTGTGTAGCTCAAGGATCAAGGTTTCCAGGTGTTCTTGGTGAGGGTGCGGCACGGAGAGAGGCCGACTTAAAACCGAAGAATAAGGGAAACTGCCCTTTTAAATAAAATTTTATGGAGCTTCTCAGAGGTGTTACTGCTCTCAGCTCTTAACGTAGACTGCCCATTCCACCACCAGGCTCCTGTCAACTCCAGATATTTACATTTTAAAATTAGAAAATTATTAAAAAGAAAATCGAATGAGGTCGATGTGATTTACCTATACAACCTACAAATAGCTCCAGCAATAAATTAAAAATAAAACTAGGGTTGCCACTAACTGACATCACAAAAGTAAACAAAGATTTAATAAAGATAAAAACTTAAATAACATAAATTACAAGGTAAAAAGGCCAAAGCCGTTGCTAAGCCTCCAAGAAATGACCATGAAGCTACCTAGGGAGGACGAATGCTTAAATTTTCAGGTTAATAATATCCAAAAATGTAAGTAAAAAACATGTAAAAGACATACACATTACATTACCCCGAAAACCCCGGAAAATTTTTGAATACAATGAAAAAATTTTCTTATTTAACATTAAGAGAGCGTTAATCAACAAAAAATTAAGCTAAATGAGTATATACAGTGATAAAGTAAGTTTAAAAACAATTAAAACTAAGATTCCCCATAACCCCAGAAAATTACTAACTAGAAAAAATTTCGAGGTTGTCAATAAGACCTTGCTCTTTCATACACCTTTCATCAACCTACCCTACACACTTCCTCAATCATACATCACCAGCATACTTAGGGGATATGGTTCACATTCAATGACGCATACTCCACAAGGAATTATTTTTAAGGTTTACGAAGGCTTATTTATTTAATTTAGGTGTCGTAATCCGCACCTGTTCTAAAACCCGTTAAAATTAAAAGAATATATTTACAAAGTTTTTCTGCTTTAGAAAAGCAGCCAAGGTTTAAGAGCATAAAACGCTTAAGAGAAGCCTTTAAGCTTTAAGTCAAGGGTCAAGGAGGGTCAAGGATAAAAAATTATTATCTAAGTTTAAAAAAGTACACTAAGGCTTATTTAACGAGTTAATGCGACCGCTCGACACAACGGCTTATTTAATGAGTTGTGCACCGCTCAACACAATGGCTTATTTAAAGAGTTGTGCACCGCTCTACAAAATAAAAAGAGGGATCTAAATAAGCCAAAAGTTTTAGAGAAGGTAGACCTTGTGGAGTATTTACAAAACTTAAAATGTAAATGGTTTTTACAAGGAATGAGTTAAAGAGGCTAGGCATTGAAGTTATAAAATAATAAAAACCGTAAAGAAACTCCAGACAGAAAATAAGGCGATAGCAGATTCAAAAGTAAAAGGTATCGAAAAAAAATATAAATAAATAAAATATTATGAAAGTGATAAAAGAAATTTTAAAAAAATCTACGGAGGCCGAGAGTGTTTCAGTTAGGACTCAAGTCCAAGGGAGCGTTTGAGAGGAAACTCAAGTCCAAGAGAGCGTTTGAGAGGGAACTCAAATCCAAGAGAGCGTTTGAGAGGGAACTCAAGTCCAAGAGAGCGTTTGAGAGGGAACTCAAGTCCAAGAGAGCGTTTAAGAGGGAACTCAAGTCCAAGAGAGCGTTTGAGAGGGAACTCAAGTCCACGAAAGCGTTTGAGAGGGAACTCAAGTCTAAGAGAGCACTCAAGATTAAGAGTGTTTAGGACTCGCCCTTAAGAGTGTGGACCCGTGCTTAGGACCCGCACTTGAGAGTGAGGACTAGCCCTTAAGAGTGTGGACTCGTGTTTAAGAGGAGAAGAAGGGAAAGAGGGATCAGGTCAGGACCGTAACACCGTATTCAGTAGAGTAAACGTCAGGGCAGCTCCCGTAATACAGTAGTCGGGTAAGCTCCGAGTAAAACGTTGAGGGCAGCAGTAAGCTCCGAGTAGACGTCAGGGCAGCTTCCGCAATACAGTAGACGGTAAGCTCCGAGTAAAACGTCAAGAGGGTCTGAATGTTGGAGAGGGTCCAAGAATGTTTAAAGAAAAAACATTAAGAGTAAGACACAGAGGGTGCAAAGAGGTTTGATTAAAAAATATCGTAAACCAATAAAACTGTATGGTGGTAAAATTTGGAACTAATGCATAAAAAGTTTGCTATTATTTTTAGTACCTATTTTGGCCACCGCAAAGTTTGATAAAAACTTTTTGCTGCTGCAAAAGGATTAGATCTCTATGGGCCTGTTACCTAGCAACGCGTGACAAATAACAAGTCAACCCAAAAATTATTTTATGCAATTTTACCCGACTAGGGCGAAACTCAAAAAGGAGGTTATGTATATTATCTGTATGTATGTAAATACGTTTTTTATCGAAAAATGAGGGATTTTTTAACGAGAATGTTTATAAGATTTTGGTGTTATTGAATAAGAATATCACCCAAAATTATTATAGCTCAGTCTAGATTAAATTCGTTAGAATTTCTTAGAAAAATCTAGATTTAGTTATTTTATTATAGCCCAAGGATTCAATTTTACGCAAAATTCGCGTATGGCAAATTTATAGTTTAGGATCAAGTATTTTTTAGTGTAAAAATGTATAGATTGCACTAGCCGTGTTATCAGATCAAAATTAAATGAAGTAATAGTTCAGAATATATTAGTAAAGTATTTGTAGTGGGTGTAACGTAGTATTTTAGGGTTGTATAAACATCCACAGGATATTCTCCTGTTTCAGTCGTGAAGTGTCCCAACGACCCACTTGGGAGTGTCCACGAATGGATTAACACATCAAGCGACCATTGGGTACGAATACCAGAGGGTAAACGTAGTGGTGTGCAAGTCTGTGGGATGCAGTATAGCGATGTTTTGGTAGAGAGTAAGTATAATATGAGATAAAAACGATTACGGGATATTGTCCAATAACCGTCGTAGAGTAACCAATCTCCAACCTTGGCAATGCCCACAAGTGGGTTAACACAACCAAGAGGCCGAAAGGGTGCCAATTATCTTTCGATAATGGAATGTGTGTGAGGTGAGGAATACCTAGATGATGTTTAGTTGTAGAAGAGTTGAGTAAGAGTTGAGATGAGTGAAAAGATGAAAATGAATAAAATGCTTACCAAATATACTCACTTGGGGAAGTGTTATTTTCGAATTTTGAGAAGTGCAGAATGCCTAGAAATAATTTAAGAGGGGTGGGTTAGTAAATATTTGGGCGCCAGTCTGTAACGTTACATTTTCCTGGATAGGATCCACAAAACTGTAAGGTCACTGAGCACTCACCTACCTAACTTTCAGTCTGGAGGGGAGCACTATTAAAAGAAATAAAGGGGACGAGTTATAAGAATTTATTAACAAAGATAATCTAAAGGCTGGAGCTACTTAATTACTAATGCCAGTGAAGCTGGCGGAAAGTACTGAAGATGAAACGTAGAATGGAATAAATAACTGAAGAACGTCCGTCTTCAGACTGTGGAGGAGGACCGAGGAACCATCAACTCTCAGGCCGTAGAGAAGGGCCGAGGGCATCCGTCTTCAGACGGTGGTGGACGGCCGAGGACCGTCAATCCTCAGGCCGTAGGAGGAGGGCTGAGGGCATCCGTCTTCAGACGGTGGTGGACGGCCGAGGACCGTCAATCCTCAGGCCGTAGGAGGAGGGCCGAGGAGCATCAAATCTTCATCAGGCTTGTGTAGCTCAAGGATCAAGGTTTCCAGGTGTTCTTGGTGAGGGTGCGGCACGGAGAGAGGCCGACTTAAAACCGAAGAATAAGGGAAACTGCCCTTTTAAATAAAATTTTATGGAGCTTCTCAGAGGTGTTACTGCTCTCAGCTCTTAACGTAGACTGCCCATTCCACCACCAGGCTCCTGTCAACTCCAGATATTTACATTTTAAAATTAGAAAATTATTAAAAAGAAAATCGAATGAGGTCGATGTGATTTACCTATACAACCTACAAATAGCTCCAGCAATAAATTAAAAATAAAACTAGGGTTGCCACTAACTGACATCACAAAAGTAAACAAAGATTTAATAAAGATAAAAACTTAAATAACATAAATTACAAGGTAAAAAGGCCAAAGCCGTTGCTAAGCCTCCAAGAAATGACCATGAAGCTACCTAGGGAGGACGAATGCTTAAATTTTCAGGTTAATAATATCCAAAAATGTAAGTAAAAAACATGTAAAAGACATACACATTACAACCCATGCTATAAATCCTCTATAAAGGTATCTGAAACAGTTAGCTTATGGCCAACATTAAAACAGCCAGTGTCATAATAACCATTATAACACCCAAACGGGTGTTATAATGTTATACTGAATTTCATTATGCAACTCGTTTTAAAAAAAGAACATCGAATTTGGTAGTGAATCGAACGTCTAGCACGTGCGATTCACTACCACAGCGCCATAATTAAAAAAAAAACTTATAGGTTAATTCGAATTCACGTCGTATCCCGCCATTTTTGTTCAACATTTGGATATTAGTATTGCATTATGTACTTTGTTGTTTACAAAAATGAGTGATACAAGCTTTGTGAATTTTGATAATTGAACAATCCAATATGTAAATAATTATATTACTACCTATACACGGTTTGTTTGTATTAAATACAAGCAATTAAACTTTCCATGAATTTACTTATGACTTCTTAGAACACTGCAACACCCTATGGTTTCAGAACCTTTTATGGAGGATTCATATCATGGATGTAGATAAAGTCTTGTATGCAACTGTACATAATTAGGTATTAAAACACTCATGTGATACTATTATCACACTCGGCTTCGCCTCGTGTGATAAACCCACATTCGTGTTTTAATACCCCTCATTATACAACAGTTGCATAAATAACTATTAACATTAAGTGTAAAGGCTCATGCCCTTACAGCCTGGAATAAATAGCACATAGTATTATGCTACTAATCCCGTGGGCAATTCCCGAACTCCACGTGGGGAAGCCGCGGTCACAAACTATAGTAAAATATAAAAGGTGGTTTATTTTATACAGTTTCTAAAAATCTTAACAAAATCATTTTATGTTAATAAACAGGATTCAATAAATAAAGCTTTAACGAAATAAGCTGGCGCCATATCACAGCCAAGAAAATTCATTTTGCAAAAACCAAAAGACCGGTACCAGGGCCCCATAGGAACGAAGCGCTCTACCACAAAAGCCACAGTTCAATAGGTTACGAAAACAGTTACACAAAAGCAAAAAGTAAACAAATGAACGCTCGATCGTAAGACAGTGTATCTAGACCATGTTGTATGATAATCTGGCATGCACGTAGCGACAAAAAGTCGCATAGCAGGCGAGATCGGCGCAAAAAGTCGTGCGACTGTAACGGTACGGTACTTAATGTGATGAAACTGTACCTAGTTTGCATATAGCATGGCGCCTGGGGAATGGGGCAGTAATTTTGTTGAGTGTCTATCTTGTTTAATTTGGTAATGATGGAAGGTATAATGTTTATTTGGAAATAAGACTTTTAGAGCGCGGTTTATTTCGGATGGTTTTTCTTTTTTCATGCTGTTTGGATCACTACCGGCTCTAATCATATAAGAAGACGGTGGTAAAAATAAGAGTCGGTCAACAAAGCAGTACCAAGGCAGCAGAATTCTCAGGCAGTCCGGTTGTACTTTAAAGAACCGCGGTTTCGATAGAACATCGGTCCACCTAACTCATGGTCGTAATATTTCAGGACGAATCAAAAGATGTATAGCGAAGTAAAGAGTTGGTCCCATAAATCTTGCTGGCTTTTCTTCAGCACAAAATGAGCTATTCTCCACCAGATATCTCTTTTACGCGATAACTCCTAAGCGGATTAGGATGAAAATTGGAACATAGATAGTTTATAACCTCTATTAACATGAAAAAATATTTTTATCCCCGTAGTAAGATCCCTTGGGACAGTTACTGACCTTCACGTGGGCGAAACCGCGGGCATAACCTAGTCTAAAGGTATTGCGCAGATTACTGTTAATCTAGTAATTTTATAGGAGTCTCTCAAACCAAAATAAAGCTTCTTTTAACACATAAATACATGCATTATTTAAATAGCAGAAGACGATAGCAGTACTGCTTAGTTTTTTGACTGTACGAGGCACACAAAATCCTTGTGAAGTGCGTCGGCATCACTCAAAGCTAAACGTGTCGGGCTAAAGATCAGCTTTAACTTACTGTACGTGAGTGTTGACGGGTCGAGTTATAGTGTAGCTGATCTACTCTTTAATTAAAATCGCCTACGTCTCACTGACTTCTTAAAATTTTAGCAGTACTGCCATAGTTTTTTGGCTGTACTAGACACACAAAATCCTTGTTAAGTGCGTCGGCATCACTCAAAGCTAAACGTGTCGGGCTAAAGATCAGCTTTAACTTACTGTACGTGAGTGTTGACGGGTCGAGTTATAGTGTAGCTGATCTACTCTTTAATTTATTCACCTCTCACTGAGTTCTTAAAATTTTAAATGAGATGTGATACATTTTTTTGTACTTTTGATGGCGCTTATTTTTGAGCACAATAATTATGCATAAAACATAACATAATATCACGCCTATAATCCTAGAACGGTTAAGCAAAAGTGTACCTAACAGTACACCCACATTTCGCCAGTTATATTTAAGTCCCATGTAATAAGATTAGAGCCTATTGCTTTAACCTTAACCTGACTATTCCTGTGGATACCTTGAGAGTAAGGCCTCCAGCCAGGTCAAATATTGTACAAACTTAAAAGGCCGCCTCCGAGCTGCCCTCCCCCAGCGACGCTCTAAGCCGTACCCCACGTGGGGGTGCCCTTAGCGTATAGTCGCTTAGGGGCCGCCTCCACGAGCGAAAGAATCGCGGCGATTCAACGTATTTCTATACGAAAATATGTATTGTCGCAATTCTCTCGCTCGTAGAGACGGCCCAAAAGAGAGTGTATAGAAAAACGTGGCAAGGACGACAATATCGCCGCGACTCTCTCGCTCATGGAGGCGGCCCCTAAGCGACTACACGCTAAGGGCACCCCCACGTGGGGTATGGCTTAGAACGTCGCTGGGGAAGGACAGCAAAGGGATGGGCTAGAAAACTCGATGACAGTTTAAAAGTGTATATAAATACATAGTTTAATCTAAGGTACTTATATGCATGATTTTATTTTTATTACTCTAAACATAGCGTATTAACGTCAGAAATAGCAAAGTGATTTTTTTTTTTTAATATCTATAAAAAACTAAGATAAAAGCATTTGAATGAAACTGCAGATTGGACAGAGAGATCCGATACCTTTCATGACGTCATTCGTCATATCGACGTACAAAATCCTTACTAAATTCCGCTTATCTAGAAACATAGAAATAAAAGTTTTATTGGTTATAACTTTTGTGTTGTTTGGCCAATTTTGGTCTTGTTTTCACTTTTTGTCATTATGTTTATAGTATTTTAACATACCATATCAAAATAAATTAAGTATATATATGCATATTCCCTATTATAACTAGACATGTACTCTCACGCCTTCATTAGTCTAATGAAGCTTAATAAATGTAATTAGTGTACACTTTCACATGTGTCGGAAAGATTCGGATACATTCGGCTATGAGCACGTGTTAGTGGGTTGGCGATTACTGATGTACAGCGCGTTCGTAGATTTCGATACAGGTTGATTTTTTTTGAGAATGAAAAAGATGGAGGATTTGCGGTTCTATGTTAGCATTTGTTTTATTTTACAAATCAAGTTGACTTGGTTAACTTGATTTGTAAAAATTGTATGATTTGATAGTAACTTGGTTAACTTGATTTGTAAGTATTGGACAAATTTCTTCTTCTATACGGTACGACTCATCAAAATGTTCTTGGGCCTAATAGGTAGCCAATGCAAAAAAATATAAAACTGTTTTTATTTTTTTATAAAATCCACCCGCAATCCATGTTAAGCTTTTTTAAAAAAAGAAAACGTTGTAACAATACGCATGCAGTTACTTGTATGTGTATTTTTACGTGACTTTCGCGAAATCCAAATGTAGGGTAATGTTTTAATAACAAGGTTGTAACATCATTTTACAAATAAAATAAACATGTATGTTAACACACACGTTATTTTCACGCATTCAATACTAAATTACATGTTATACATACTTTTTTCTCCAAAGGCGTTAAACTGCGCTCTCATTTCTCCGCTAACGACTATCGCTTATCAAGTCTGAGCTATATTCTAAATAAGGACCGTGATCTGATAAGACAGGTTTTTATTTAAGCTTTAATTAACACCAGATTCCAAGATACTAGGGCTTAACGTACAGTTAGCTGTTACATAATGGATATTGATATATTGAGTACTATCTAGTATCGATTAAGGAAGTATGAGACCGTGTACCAGGAGGGAAAAGATTGGTCTGAAGAATTCCTTTAGAAAGGAACAGAATGGCATGTCTTTTCAGGTGAAAATAACCCGAGGTCTCGTTTAGGAAGGAACAAACTGGCATGTCTTTTCAGATGATAATAATCCACGGCCTCGTTTAGGAAGAAACAAAATGGCATGTCTTTTCAGATGAAAATAACCCACGGTCTCGTTTAGGAAGAAACAAAATGGCATGTCTTTTCAGATGAAAATAACCCACAGTCTCGTTTAGGAAGGAACAAAATGGCATGTCAGATGAAAATAACCCACGGTCTCGTTTAGGAAGCAACAAACTGGCATGTCTTTTCAGAGGAAAATAACCCACGGTCTTGTTTAGGAAGGAACAAAATGGCATGTCTTTTCAGATAAAAATAACCCACGGTCTCGTTTAGAAAGGAACAAAATGACTTGTCAGATGAAAATAACCCACGGTCTTGTTTAGGAAGGAACAAAATGGCATGTCTTTTCTAGTGAAAATAAACCACGGTCTCGTTTAGGAAGGAACAAAATGACTTGTCTTGTCAGATGAAAATAACCCACGGTCTCGTTTAAGAAGGAACAGAATGGCATGTCCTTTCATAAGAAAATAAATCCACGGTCTCGTTTAGGAAGGAACGAAATGGCATTTGTCTTTTCAGATGAAAATAATCCACGGTCTCGTTCACGTCTTTTTCCAACACCACATTTCCTCAGCACTGTTACTGGTAGGAGGTACACCCTGGAGGCAATACACGAACCTTATTGGTGAGATGTGTGCATAGTACTCGCAACCAGCGTGTGTGTATGACCAGGGGCCTAAGTCTGCTATTACAATAGTGTCACAATGATCTATCATTGATTTCATAATTGTTGAACGATGCCATTGTCATTTTGTCAAAAGTTCGTAGTCTGCTAACTTCATAATAGTCGATCATTGGCCGGTCAGTGGTCTCGTAATAGAATATTGTTTGTATTGCCATTATTATAAAACCTGTCAATAGAAATGATTTTCGATAAACTAGAATTAAATTTGAACATCTAATCATGTCAGATTTCATCTAAATATATAAAAGAAGAAACTGACTGACTGACTGACTGACTGACTGACTGACTGACTGACTCATCTATCAACGCACAGCGCAAACCGCTGGGTCTACAGATTCCAAATTTGGCATGTAGGTTCCTTAAGTGGTCTAGGGGTGCACTAAGAAAGGATTTTTCAAAATTCACCCCCTAAGGGGGTTAAACGGGGCTCCAAAGTTTGTATGGGGAAACAAGATTAGTTAGACTATTTTATTCGAAACTTTACAGGAGTGCTCCTATTAATAAATGAGTAGAAACGGGTTTCAGGATTTTTCAAAATTCAACCCCTAAGAGGGGGAAATGGGGTGACAAAGTCTAAAAAACAATGCAAAGCCCAAGCCGCTGAGTCTAGAGATTCCAAATTTGGCACATTGGTTTCTTATGTGGTCAAAAGGTGCACTACGAAAGGATTTTTCAAAATTCATCCCCTAAGGGGGTTAAACGGGACTTCCAAAGTTTGTATGGGGAAACAAGATTAGTTAGACTATTTTATTCGAAACTTCACAGGAGTGCTCCTATTAATAAATGAGTAAAAACGGGTTTCAGGTTTTTTCAGGATTGAACCCCTAAGAGGGGGAAATGGGGTGGCAAAGTATAAAAATCAATGCACAGTCAAAACCAAACCACCGAGTCTAGAGATTCCAAATTTGGCACATAGGTTTTCTATGGGGTCTAGGGGTGCACTAAGAAAGGATTTTTCAAAATTCACCCCCTTAGGGGTTGGAACGGGAGTCCAAAGATTACGTGGGGAAATAAGATTAGTTAGACTACTTTATTCGAAACTTAACAGGAGTACTCCTATCGATAAATGAGTTAACGTTTGTGTTTCAGTTTTTTTTCAGAATTCAACCCCTAAAGGGGGAAATGGGGAAACAAAGCCTGAAATTCAATATAGGTATTGTTTTTATGGTGAATTGGGTCGGGTGTATTACAAAAACAACGATTTTAAGATTTAATGTGGCAGACCTGAAATACTACCATTCCCTGTTGGGGTGCGATGGGGTTGAAATGTCTAAAAATCAATATGGGTGTCGATACCGAGATTATCAGGGGTGCTGATTACGAAAATGGCATTTATTTTGAGATCCAGATGATAATGATTGTGATTACGATGATGATGATTGTGATAATGACAACGATGATTGTGATGACGATGATTTTGATTACGATGATAATGATTGTGATTACGATGATGATGAATGTGATAATGATGATTGTGATAACGATGATAATGATTGTGATTACAATGATAATAAGTGTGATAACGATGATGGTGATTGTGATAGTGATTGTGATTGTAATGGTGATTGTGACAGTGACGGTGATTGTGATAGTGTCGGTGATTTTGATGGTGATAGCGATGGTGATTGTGATTGTGATTGTGACGGTGATGGTGATTGTAATAATGATGTAGATTATTGTGATTACTATGATAAAGATTATGATAACGAGGGTAGTGATTGTGATGGTGATTATGATGGTGATTGTGATGGTCATTGTGATGGTGATTGTGATGGTGATGGTGATTGTGATTTTGATTGTGATAGTGTTGGTGATTGTGATAATGATGGTGATTGTGATAATGATTGTGGTTGAGATAGTGATGGCGATTGTGATCATGATGATTGTGATTACGATTATAATGATTGTGATGACGAGGATGGATATTGTGATGATGATGATTGTGAATATGATGATAATGGTTGTGATTACGATGAAAGTGATTGTGATAATGATGATAGCGATTGTGATTACGATGATAATGATTGTGATAACGATGATGGTGATTGTGATACTGATTTTGATGGTGATTGTGATGGTCATTGTGATGGTGATTGTGATGGTGATTGTGATGGTGATAGTGATGGTGATTGTGATGGTGATTGTGATGGTGATTGTGATGGTGATGGTGATTGTGATGGTGATTGTGATGGTGATGGTTATTGTGATGGTGATTGTGATGGTGATTGTGATGGTGATTGTGATGGTGATTGTGATGGTGATAGCGATGGTGATTGTGATGGTGATTGTGATGGTGATAGCGATAGTGATTGTGATGGTGATTGTGATGATGATTGTGATGGTGATTGTGATGGTGATTGTGATGGTGATTGTGATGGTGATTGTGATGGTGATGGTGATTGTGATGGTGATTGTGATGGTGATTGTGGTGGTGATTGAGATAGTGATGGTGAGTGTGATAATAACTGTGATTACGATGATAATTATTGTGATAACGATGATGGTGATTGTGATAGTTATTTTGATGGTGATTGTGATGGTGATGGTGATTGTGATAGTGATAGTGATGGGGATTGTGATGGTGATTATGATTGTGATAGTGATGGTGATTGTGATTGTTATGGTGATTGTGATAGTGATGGTGATTGTGATTGTTAAGGTGATTGTGATGGTGATTGAGATAGTGATGGTGATGGTGATGGTGAGTGTGATAATGACTGTGATTACGATGATAATTATGGTGATAACGATGATGGTGATTGTGATAGTTATTTTGATGGTGATTGTGATAGCGATAGTGATGGGGATTGTGATGGTGATTGTGATGGTGATGGTGATTGTGAAGGTGATTGTGATGGTGATTGTGATTGTGATAGTTATTTTGATGGTGATTGTGATGGTGATGGTGATTGTGATAGTGATTGTGATAGCGATAGTGATGGGGATTGTGATTGTGACAGTGATGGTGATTGTGATTGTTATGGTGATTGTGATGGTGATTATGATAATGATTGTGGTAATTATGGTGGTTGTGTTAATGATGATAATTGGTGATAATGATGGTGACTGTGATAGTGATGGTGATGGGGATTGTGATGGTGATTGTGATAGTGATAGTGATGGTGATTGTGATAATGATGGCGGTTGTGATAGTGATGGTGATTGTGATAATAATAATTGTGATGATTAAGAAATGTGGCACATAATAGTTTATAACCTGAATTAATATGTAGGACACTATTATCCCTTTAGTATGATCCAGTGGGACAGTTACCGAACTTCACGCGGGCGAAGCCGCGGGCAACAGCTAGTTTATATATATTTTTACATATTATTTTTTAGTGTTCTATGCAATCTGAGGTAGTAAGAAGTTCGTAACGCGGATTAATGTGAAACTATACAATTCAATAATATTTTATCTGTTTAGCTGTCATAGTCAAATGTGACATTACTGCTTACTGACGTTATATCTGTTTTTATTTCTAGTGGCCGGTGTTTTGATTTATTTTCATTTATGTGTTTTAAATTATCTTTAATAAAGAAGATTATATTTATTTCAATACAAAATGGTGCTAATTGAGCAAATTTCGGCTTTTTTTTTTCGGCTTTCGGCGTTTGTGGTGCGAATTCCAACGTGTATGCTCCATTTGGTGATGGAAGAAAGTTTTTGGCCGCAGGATGTGGTGTTCCGTCACTTCCGCGGGCAAATTCCACAAGAACGCGCAAAATATCGTGCAAGTGAAGTGCCACTAACATAGTTTTAAGTTGCTTATACTAACAAAAATTGTTATTAGTATGTATTTCTAAGCAGCGGTGGCCCAGTGGTGGCGGCCCCGACTTACGAACAGTAAGTCGTGGGTTCGAACCCAGGCAGGCGCATTACTTTGTGTAATTTATTTCATCACCGCTGCTCTCAAAACGGTGAAGGAAAACATCGTGAGGAAACCGGCATGTCCTAGAACCAAAAAATCGAAGACATGTGACATCTACCAATCCGCACTGGGCCCGCGTGGTGGATTTTAGCCCATTCCCTCTCATAGAGAGGAGGCCTGTGTCCCAGCAGTGGGAACATTAATAGGCTGATGATGATGATGATGATGATGTATTTCTAGGTTAAGGTATTTATGTATGGGTCTTTGTTACCTGAAATAAATGGATTATTATTATTATTATTAAACTGTCAAAATTTTTGCAGATTACCGCGTAAGTCAGTCATTCATTTATCATTGTGTACGAGATTACCATTCTATGCTATTTTTTTCAATGGAGTGTCAGTGGTTGATCATTGGAAAGTCATAATGACGCCATTATATAGTAGATTACCAAACTTGTCAAAATCAACAATTATGAGATCAATGATCGACTATTCTGACACTATTGTAATAGCAGACTTGAGGCCCTGATGTATGAACGTGAATTGAACCAAAAGGAGTATGTAAGGATCGTAGCAGGTGGCGCTCTGAGGTATCTGCCTACCCTCATGGGAAAAAAGCGTGAGTTTATGTATGTATGTATATAAATAAGATTTTATGATTTAAAAACCATTTCACACCTACAACATTTGTCATGATTTTCAAATATGTATTAAATAATAAGAATCTGCTGTGATCTATTTAAACTAATATTATGTAGGGTTTTAAAGATTTTAATAATTCGTTTTATATTTGAGAAATGACAACACTGCCTAACCGTCAATGTTGTAGCGGGAAGGGGTAGTTTATAAAACATGACACTCGGCCGAGAGAGCGCTGTTCATTGGGAGAAATTGTGGTGTTAAGACTAATAGTCGAATCTGTGTCTGATAACTGATAAGTGTTGTAATTATTGCATTTTGTATAAAACGTGAAATAATGTAGAAGTGACCATCCAGGCCTATGTGGACTGAAATACTTGGATTTGAATATACTCAAGAGTTGATTGGAGCTACAGTTGTTTTATTACAGTTCAGAAGTGACAAGAACCACGAGCCATCTCTCAGCGAAATATTTTTTTTTTTTTCAGAATTCAACAAAGCCTGAAATTCAACATAGGTATTGTTTTTATGGTGAATTGGGTCGGGTGTATTACAAAAACAACGATTTTAAGATTTAATGTGGCAGACCTGAAATACTGGTAGTATTTTTTTCTGTGTTTATTCCCGTTTGGGGTGCGATGGGGTTGTAATGTCTAAAAATCAATATGGGTGTCGATACCGAGATTGTCAGGGGTGCTGATTGCGAAAATGGCATTTATTTTGAGATCCAGATGATAATAATTGTGATTACGATGATGATGATTGTGATAATGATGAGGATGATTGTGATGATGATGATTTTGATTACGATTATAATGATTGTGATTACGATGATGATGATTGTGATAATGATGATTGTGATAACGATGATAATGATTGTGATTACAATGATAATAAGTGTGATAACGATGATGGTGATTGTGATAGTGATTGTAATGGTGATGGTGATTGTGATGGTGATTGTGATGGTGATTGTGATGGTGATTATGATGGTGATTGTGATGGTGATTGTGATTGTGATGGTGATTGTGATGGTGATTGTGATGGTGATTGTGATGGTGATTGTGATGGTGATTGTGATGGTGATTGAGATAGTGATGGTGAGTGTGATAATGACTGTGATTACAATGATAATTATTGTGATAACGATGATGGTGATTGTGATAGTTATTTTGATGGTGATTGTGATGGTGATGGTGATTGTGATAGTGATTGTGATAGCGATAGTGATGGGGATTGTGATGGTGATTGTGATTGTGATTGTTATGGTGATTGTGATGGCTATTGAGATAGTGATGGTGATGGTGAGTGTGATAATGACTGTGCTTACGATGATAATTATTGTGATAACGATGATGGTGATTGTGATAGTTATTTTGATGGTGATTGTGATTGTGATGGTGATTGTTATAGTGATTGTGATAGCGATAGTGATGGGGATTGTGATGGTGATTGTAATTGTGATAGTGATTGATACGGTGATTGTGACGGTGATTATGATTATGATTGTGATAATTATGGTGGATGTGTTAATGATGATAATTGGTGATAATGATGGTGACTGTGATAGTGATGGTGATGGGGATTGTGATGGTCATTGTGATTGTGACAGTGATAGTGATGGTGATTGTGATAATTATGGCGGTTGTGATAGTGATGGTGATTGTAATAATAATAATTGTGATGATTATGAAATGCGGCACATAGATAGTTTATAACCTGGATTAACATGGAGGACACTATTATCTCTTTAGTATGATCCAGTGGGACAGTTACCGAACTTCACGCGGGCGAAGCCGCGGGCAACAGCTAGTATTATTATATGAGTTTAACAATGCAGCAATGAAGATGGGTTGATTTTACATGTTAACATCCATTCTAAAGAACCATGTGTGAGTGTTGTTAGTAAACCATGTAGGTGTGTGTACATATAGTATGCCATGTAGGTAGAGATAGGGATAGTCGTTAAACTTTTAATATTTGCTGGATAAAAAGGAAAAATACATAAAAACTTACACGTTTTGAAGAATTGACCATGAGGCATTTATGAGAATGATTACCCACAATGTTTATTAGACAATGCTACATTGTTTTTGCTATTATTTACATGGCTATGCTGTCATAGGCCTCTGCACCGGCATTTAAATGAGCAACATTGGTAGTGCCAATGTAACAAACATGCTTTATTTATGATTATTTACAAGCATCCAGAGGGAAATGTCAATAACTTATTATTCTGGCCATGATGATAATGATGATAATGATAATGTGAACTAAGTGTGTTCACAAGCGACTTGGTTAGTTCACTTGATTTTATGCAGGTGTGTCCTGTTGATTTATCACAGTGAATCGGTCGCCGGATCCATGTTAGGCGACTTGGTTAGTTCACTTGATTTTAGGTAGGTATGACCTACTGATTTATCACAGTGAATCTGTCGTCGGATCCATGATTATGATGATTATAATGATAATGTGAACTAAGTGTGTTCACAGGCGACTTGGTTAGTTCACTTGATTTTATGCAGGTGTGTCCTGTTGATTTATCACAGTGAATCGGTCGTCGGATCCATGTTAGGCGACTTGGTTAGTTCACTTGATTTTAGGTAGGTATGACCTACTGATTTATCACAGTGAATCTGTCGTCGGATCCATGATGATAATGATTATAATGATAATGTGAACTAAGTATGTTCACAGGCGACTTGGTTAGTTCACTTGATTTTATGCAGGTGTGTCCTGTTGATTTATCACAGTGAATCGGTCGTCGGATCCATGTTAGGCGACTTGGTTAGTTCACTTGATTTGGGATTTTAGGTAGGTATGACCTACTGATTTATCACAGTGAATCGGTCGTCGGATCCATGATGATAATGATGATAATGATAATGTGAACTAAGTGTGTTCATAGGCGACTCGGTTAGTTCACTTGATTTTAGGTAGTCGTGTCCTACTGATTTATCACAGTGAATCGGTCGTCAGACAGATGTTAACCCAGTGAACTAAATGTGTTAACAGGGCCTATGTTATGCGATTTAGTGAGTTCGCTGGATTTTTGTAAATGATAATTGATAAATGATAATTGATAAACGATAATTGATAAATGATAATTGATAAATGATAATTGATAAACGGTAATTGATAAATGATAATTGATAAATGATAATTTATAAATTATGATAATTGATAAATGATAATTGATAAATGATAATTGATAATTGATAATTGATAAATGATGTTTATTTTGCAAGTAGGTTTTTACAAACACTTTTACAACTTAAAATTAATTAATAATGGTGAGCAATGAATTAAAACTGGTTATTGTAGTAGTTGGTTATTCCCTATCACTATTAATACTACACTATATATTTTCTCACTGGATTATTGGGTGAGCTGCATACATTCGTCGGATTTGAGCTAACTGTATTTGCTTATTGGTTAATGACTCTTACACCGTTTAGATGAAGCGTAGTAATTATATTGAATTCGAATGATTTTTAATTAAATAAAGAAGAGACAGATTATGTCGATGAATATTGTACACATTTCAGAAATCAATAGGCGTAGTATTATTGTTGAGGAACTTGACTGCTAAGCTGTACTTTTATGTAGAAGTACTAGCGGACGTCACAGTTTCGAGTACGGGGATAAAATATAGCTTATGTTGCTCGCTGGTAATGAAGCTATCCTTTGATGAAAGAAAAAAATTCAGCAGTTTTTAAGTTTATTCTCTTATATCTCTTTAATAATCTTGGTATAGACTGACGCCTGACAATTAATGACATTGACGGATAAAAGCAAAAAGCAAAGCAAATTCACTTTCTAAAGAAAAGTTCGTACTCAATTCGAAGTCTAGTCATAATAATTATTATTAGTTTTCTCGTTATTTTCTTTCTAATTTTTGGTATTTGATAGAATATATATATTAGTTAATTTTATCTGTATATGTGTATTAGTATCAATATACCTAAGTATTAATATTCTCGTTACCAAAAAGTTAGTTTTTTTTAGACATTATTTTGTACCCTATCACTATGTTTTCTTATTTAACCCAAAGGTTGACTGGTAGAGAATGCCTTGTGGCATTAAGTCCGCCTATGTACTACTACATATTTCATAAGTCTTCTTATTCACTTTAAATCACTAAAGTGAAATTATAGCATGCACTACAAAATTATAAAACCACCATTACCAGTACCACTATTGTACATGAAGTTTAAATTATACAACATTTTTGGAATCCCCTCTGGGCAAGTAAATGTTGTTGCAACAGCCTGGAAATGCTAGCAAACAAATGACATTTTTATGTTTCACATTGTTGGATTGCTCACTTATTGATTGATTAATGAATTTATATTGATATTTTAGTTCAATTTCTTATTTGTTTGTTTGACCAAGACCAGCGTCTTATTTTACTTGATTTGGAAAATAGTATTGTGTATATGTCTTTGATTTATAATAATGTTTTTATGCCTATTACCCAAAATATGGATATTTCTGTCATAGAGAATTAAATTAATTAAAATTAATGATAATTAAGCTTATTGTGATCGATCATTCACATGACATCGTTTTTATGCGAGTGTGAACGGATTACTTCTCAAATGATGTACAATGTTTCAGTGAGCTGTGGCGATGTCGTCTGATGTTGAGCTTGGTACCCCGTCTGGTACACCTCTGAGGCGCCGGCGTAAGTCCATGAAAATGAAGGCTCAGGCAGAAAAGCCCATTGATATCTACATAGTTCGAGTGAAAAGGCTTTCCTTAGTGAAGAAAGTTACGGACGTCCGTTGGAAGGGATGTTACATCGTACTTTACCTGGTGATGAAAGTATTCGTGGATATTTTATGATAAATTAATTAGGATTATTAAATAGATGTTAAATTACCGGTAGCTGTTGGCTGGCTGACTGACTGTTCGATTAGGAATAGGCCGCGGACTCGGAATAGTTCGGTACCCGAAGATCTACTTAACTTTCTTGCATCTCAGAGACCTCAACCGCAGTTTAATAATAAATTACGTGAACATACGACTCAAAACCACGGTTAAGGTCTTTGAGAAAATAGTTTATGACTTCGGTCATCGGTGTTCCAACTAAGATTGTGTCTGACCGTGAC
Source organism: Xestia xanthographa (assembly GCA_905147715.2). Classification (NCBI taxonomy): domain Eukaryota; kingdom Metazoa; phylum Arthropoda; class Insecta; order Lepidoptera; family Noctuidae; genus Xestia; species Xestia xanthographa. The sequence goes on from LR990644.1 coordinate 8,401,937, forward strand.
ACAAGCTTTACGTTGAAAGACTTTAAAAACCTTTTGTAATACACATGGTATTAGAACATATTTTAAACGCAGTAGCTTGTATCAAAGTTAATGGTCAGGCAGAGAGATTTAACCAAACCATCTTAAAATTCATGATCATCTAACCTATATAAAGGCTACTGAAACAAGTGTCTGGGAAACATACAATAGGGCATTAACAACACTGTTTGTAATCATAATCATTTATTTGTAATGTAAAGAATAAAAATTATTTATTTGCTTAAAATACAGGTGTTACCAGATGTTAAAGTTGGTGGTTTATGCATAAACCATATTTTGCCTTTTTAGGGCATGCAAAAATAATTTTACATTATTGTATAATGCGTTTCTATGTTAAATTTAACATGTACTTATTAAGTTTACAGTAAAATAATTATTAATAATAATTAATATAAAATAATTAGTAAAGTAAAATAATTATTGGTACATATTAGTCTCAAAATAAGTTGAGCGTAATACATAGTCAAACAATACAATTCTTTAATATTTGTCTTTATACGTTAATTTTTATCATTCATTATTTTAACAAAATGTTCAATATTGTTACCATAATTAAGATTTTAGAATATATTAATTATTAACATTATTTATAAATTCATTAGTAGAATTAAATCGTTAACTTCAAACTCTTTATAGTTCTTTGGTATTTTAAATTATAAATTAGTCCACACATTAAAAGAGTTCGTTCTTTATATTGTACTTATATTGTCACTTACGGGATATCTTCCGTGATTGTTCATTGTTTTGAGCTCCCTAGTTTATTTTAAAACCGTGAAAGCTTAAAACAGAGTTCGTTCTTTATATAGAAGTCCTGTTAATGCCTCAACACAGAAAACTGCGGCAGAGGCTATGTTTGGGATAAATAAATACACGAGATAAATTACACGAGATTTTGTCCAATAAGCTTAGCGCCGATAAGTCTACGTACTAATTTAGAGTTGCCTTACGTCGAAAAACTCAATTTTGATATGATAAGAAAAGTACAAAGCCTCTGTCGAAGTTTGCGGGTCCATACAAGATCACTGAAGTTGCAGCTGATTAAATCCGACCATGGATACATTTTGGAACTGCATAGCTCCGATGTCCAGTAGCTTTGAGAATGCTGGCAAAAGTAACTGAGTAAAGCTAACTTAAAATATTTCCTCTTACTGTCTATTTTATTGGAAAACATTTTCTTTAAATGTACAGGGTCAGAAGCTCTAGTTAAATATGTTGTCAGTTTTAAAAATGTATATATACCTATTTGTAATGTATATAAATGTTTTTTTTTTTTTTGTATTTCTCTCTTTATTTTTAACGCTTAAGAATGTCATGATTTTATTTCTATGATTGTTGTGTGTGCCAGGAGGCCACACAGTGTCGGATGGCCGAATGTCATGATTTTCAAATATGTATTAAATAATAAGAATCTGCTGTGATCTATTTAAACTAATATTATGTAGGGTTTTAAAGATTTTAATAATTCGTTTTATATTTGAGAAATGACAACACTGCCTAACCGTCAATGTTGTAGCGGGAAGGGGTAGTTTATAAAACATGACACTCGGCCGAGAGAGCGCTGTTCATTGGGAGAAATTGTGGTGTTAAGACTAATAGTCGAATCTGTGTCTGATAACTGATAAGTGTTGTAATTATTGCATTTTGTATAAAACGTGAAATAATGTAGAAGTGACCATCCAGGCCTATGTGGACTGAAATACTTGGATTTGAATATACTCAAGAGTTGATTGGAGCTACAGTTGTTTTATTACACATTCAAGTGAAAATATGACAGTATTAAAGAAAATAATCAACGGTATCATTAAAACCGGACTAATTTCACACAGGTCATCATTATTTTGTTTTTAATAAGAAATGTCCGGTCCTTAACGATCTACCTGTGATTAAAAAACCAGTTTTACGCGTTTTTACTGATTTTGCTCTAGTAAGTTAAAATCTCGATGCGAGAAAGTGAAATGTAGTCGTTTGTTAACAGATTTACGATGGTACTCATTCTCACTTAAGTACGTGTAAATACCATGGCGCCAGAGGCTGTAAGCGTAAAATAAATACGAAAAACGTGTTAGTAGACTGACGAATGATCGAAATCAGTCCAGAATTGATTTTTTATTTGTTTTTTCAAACTAAAGTAAACTATAATAATATGTAATAATCTGCCTAGCCTTTTTCAAACTATGTTGGGGTTGGTTTCAGATCTAACCGGATGCAGCTGAATACCAATATTTTACATGGAGCGACTGCCTATCTGACCTCCACAACCCAGTTAGTAGCAGCTTAACCTAAAGATCTCAGAAATCAGTCCAGTGTTAATAGTTTATTTGTTTTTTTTTTTTAAACTAAAGTAAAGTTTATTTACATATTGGTGTCGATTCTGTTGTGCACAAACTAAACTTATTCCTATCTTTTACTAAAAGGCAGTGCGAGAAAAGGACGGCTACAGCTATGAACTAAGTTAGAGATGTCAAACTAGTTATGCCTTTGGCTTCATCGTGTTTTTAGTCGACATGTTTTTACGTCCATCCTTCATTTGTATGGAAATATTTAGTTCCAATTAAATTTTGTCAGCTCTAAATTACGTCCGTCCCTTTCTCGTTTTATTATAGAGAAAAAGATAGTAATAGCCTAAATTAAGTTTCGTTTGTGCACAACAGAATCGACAGCATTGTCTTTTATTTATGAACTACACTAAGTACATACGTTAATTTACGCCTTTCCCCTTGGGGGTTGGTAGAGACTGCAGCATGCCACCGTATTTTGAATCTATACTATATAATATTATAAAGCTGAAAAGTTTGTTTGTTTGTTTGTTTGAACGCGCTAACCTCTGGAACTACTGGTCCGATTTGAATGATTCTTTCAGTGTTGGGTAGTCCATTTATCGGGGAAGGCTATAGGCTATATAACATCACGCTACGACCAACAGGTGCTGAGCAGCGAGGGTGAAACCGCGGGGAACAGCTATAAGCTATAGCTATATTATGTGACGCAGACGAAGTTGCGTGGGTCAGCTAGTACTAAATATACTTGCGTTAGGCCGCAACTCGCCTGATGTAAAGCGATGACGCGGCCTAGGGTGGAGCACGCTTACCTAGATGAAACCGATTCACTCGAACTTTATAAAGATCTAGATTATAATGATCGGGAAATAGAGAAGCCAGCTGTGAATTCCACAGACTGGCGGTTCGCACAATAAATGCGGAAGTATAGCATAACCTGCTGTTAGGCACCAAAATTAAAGACTGTAAAGATAGGCGCAATTGGGTATAATTTTAACTACAATATTTAAAAAAGAAAATATAGAGTAGTAGAGTAGTAGTAGTTACCACACACACAAGACCTAGCAACGGGGTCGCCAGATCTGTCGCCAACACCTGATATGGTCCTTAGTATGTAAGTACCTACATAATAACTTAACTAACCTAACCCTACCTTTACCTGAGCACGTGTTAACTAGAGTTCAATACACTTTTATTTAGAATTGAAGATTAGTACTTAGGTTTGCCAAACAATAAACGCTAATATTTTACGGTGTACTGACATTTTCATGCATATACAGCTAAAGTTTACAGCTAAATAAAAGAAAACAGTTAGCTCGTTATTGTAATGTTTTTGCAGCAATCATGAAGAAAGTAATCAGCTTTAAAAATCATAGTAAACATCTTTGACAAGTTAATTTATGACAGTATTTTCTAAAAAAAAAAAAAACTTTTCTATAAAATCCTGAAACAGATCGCGTTATTGGGTAACTAGGTTTTGAAGATCAGGGGGCTTATGGGGATTACCTCGCTCAAATCCTGAAAATACCGTGGGTTTAAAGAAGTTTGTAGATGAATCCTTTTGTGCGATTTCAATATAAAAAATATATTTTAAACTAAAGGTCATCACAATAAACATTGTATTGTTTAAAATTTTAATAAACTTACTCAAATTTTATCAAAAAATCGTAACAAATAGGTCCTTTTTCAACCTAAATTGAAAATTTTCTCTGATAACGGCTCAATAACTCGGCATGAATTTTATACCAAAAAATACGTAATGACGTATTTAACAATGTGTATTGATTTTTTTCTCTTATTTCTTTTAATATTTTAAAATATTTAATAAAAATCCGAAATTTCGCGAAAAGCACTACGTCATTCCCGCATTCGTCCCTCTCTCTCTCGTCGTTTCGTCGTAAGTTAGTACGGGGCAGCATGCTCAAGGTCATTGGGCAATGTAATGCCCTTAAGCCCCCTGATCTTCAAAACCTAGTCGCCGGTAGCCGCTTTTAGAATCATAATAGGATTCACGTTAAAGTTCTAAAAATAGTCACAGAAGCAGTTAATATTATAAACTGTCACTGTATGACCATTTTACGTAATTCATATTATTATCCTATATTTCTGACTCTAGTAAACCGGACATCTAAGGCACCGAGATACGCAAACTCCATTTAAAATACTGTATTCAGTTGCATCCGTAGACAGATGATGATTTGTTTAAAAATCATACACAATACATAAAAAACAAAACAAACAAAATTTTGAACAGCCTGTATAAGCGGATTTACCGCTAAGTTTTATTCGTCGTGCAAAAAAAACAGGCTCAGTGTAACACAGTCGTACGTGTGAGCATGCGCGCTCAGCTTTAGCGGGAAAACGTGCAATTTTGTGCAGAACAGCGTTTTGGCACTACGTAGACAAATTTTGCTAGATTAAAAAAACTGTTGAACTCTGCAATGTATCCATGAACGGTTAGGAACAGTGGGAAAAATGTAGGTATGCCTTTTATGGCAAGAAAAGGAGTAAAAGATGGAATATTGCACGGTTGGCGCAGTGGCTGAGCGAGTGACTGCTGCGCTGCGTGTCTCGGGTTTGATTCCCAGACGGAACAAACATTTGTATGGTCTACTTTTGGGTCTGTCTGTTAGTGTATTTGAGTATTTAAATGTACCTACGCTACAGGAGATATTCTTAGTGTGGTGGTCATCATGTTCCCGTAAAAAAAAAAAAAAAAAAAACAATATACATAGTAGGGTAGACAAAAAAAATCTTATGAGCCCGTCAGATAGATTTCCGAAAAATATTGGACACATATTTTTTCTTTTTTCACGTTAACAAAAAAATTAAAACGATACAGTGCGACGATAGGTCGAAAACTCGTGTAACGTCACATACGAGTACATTTTTTTCCGAAAAGTGACGTCACAAGCCCCCACACATCACATCTTCGACGCCTTTTATCTTCGTAAATTTTTATTAATCTGTTAAAACAAAAAACACGTATCCAATATTTTTCGATAATCTAAATGATGGACTAAACAGAATCATATTTTTTTAGTCAGTCGTCATCCCTATCATATGTATGCGTCTTCATACTCCATCATTATACTAGGATTGCTGTTATGTGCTATTTTTATTTTTTTGTTTTGAAAAATATTTTTTATCTTATTTGCATTATAAAGTGAAGAAACAATTTAAGTAGTTTACCTAAAAACAATTTGAAAATGTTTTTAGTTCCTATAAAAATGAAATCGTAATAATAATAATATGTATACGGCACGTATCGTTAGGAGGTTCCTCTCTCAAGAGCCCTGACCACCGGCAGCTCGGACCCTGTTCCCAGCGCTGGTGGGCTACTGTTTTTTATATTTTTAAATGTTTTTATAAGTAGTTTTATTAAGAAATATTTAAAATGTTAAAAATATATACCTATATAAAAAATAAAAATAAAAAAAAATAATATGTATGTATTACCTATTGATAAAACCAATGACATAGGTCAGTTGCTTAGTAAAATATGTGCATTATTTGGCAAAAGCTTTGAAGCTACAAACTGGTTCAATAAAGTCTGAGAACGTTTTTGAAATGGCCATTACGTTTAGCTCTACAGAAAAAATAAAAAAATAAAAACACAAATCTAGTTCCCAGCCAAAATTTTCGTGGAACTAAAAGTACTAAAATTCTTGAACAACCTGAATTTCAGTACTTAACAGCGTTTGAGCAATTTTCGTATTTAACGCTAGGATTTTTAAAAAGCTTTTTAAAGTTAGTTTTGTGCTTTCGAATCTGCTGCCGCATTGCACCGAAAATTGTAAAACTCCAAATTTTATTGAATGATTTTTGAAGTCCTATTTCGTTATCCTAATAATAATTTATGGCCTTATAGCCAAGAGCTTCGATGACCATCTATCGAAGCTCTCTTTAGGCGGTTGGATCAAGGGCCTGATTCAGAAGGCAGTACTCCTCGATACGGCTCGCATTGTGAGGAGGTTCCTCTGCAGCCCTAACCACCGGTGGCTTGAACCCTGCTCCCGACACCGGCAGACTACAATTTTTTTTATATTTTTAAATGTTTTTGTTTTTTTTTTAAGAAATATTTAAAAATGTAAATAATAAGATGCTAAATGAATAAAGGAGATAATAATATGTAAATAGAACTTTCACAAAACCGTCAACCAAGCATTCTGTACATCAAACTACGAGTAGGTGACCCTACGCAAAAATTATTGCTGGGAACGGACTTTTATTTTGGGTTGCAAAATCACGTTTTACGGTAAAACTCAATGTAACGCATTCAAAACATTGAACTGATGGATGCTTTGAATAGCAAACAGGTCATGGAGGTATTTAAAGTAAAGTTGTCATCATCATCATCATCATTTCAGCCGAAAGACGTCCACTGCCGGACATAGGCCTCCCCCAAGTGTCGCCACATTGACAGGTCCCGTGCGACTTGCATCCAGCGGATTCCCGCAACCTTCACCAGGTCATTAGTCATCACCAAGTAAAGTTGTAGGTAACATTAAAAAAACCGGCCAAGTGCGAGTCGGACTCGCGCACGAAGGGTTCCGTACCATTATCTATACACTAGACAAAACGGCAAAAAAATCACGTTTGTTGTATGGGAGCCCCCCTTAAATATTAATTGTATTCTGTTTTTATTATTTGTTGTTATAGCGGCAACAGAAATACATCATCTGTGAAAATTTCAACTGTCTAGCTGTCACGGTTCATGAGATACAGCCTGGTAACAGACAGACGGACAGACGGACAGACGGACAGACAGCGAAGTCTTAGTAATAGGGTTCCGTTTTTACCCTTTGGGTAAGGAACCCTAACTAGTACATTTTAGAATAAAACTTGTGAAAAAGTTGGACCTCCAATATCTTCGGAACTAAAAGGGTCTCAGGTCTAGAACAAAAACCTTTCGGCTTCGTTCAGGGCCCATTTAGGTGAAAATTTTTCCTCAGGATCGTACCACCAAGACTATGGTTCTGACTCAAGTCATGGTCTACTTGTGTACCAAGTTTCGCCGACATACGTTCAGACATTAAAGCGTAAAAAACTAACAGACAGATCGACAGAGTTATTAAGTATGGATTTGTAAAAGCTGCTGATATTTGCTCAGTCTTTTCAGCGCTTTATACCCGCAATATGAAAAGATGGAAGCAAGCAAACGTATATTACTTTTCTACTTCATTTTTGACGTGTTTGAACTAAGTTGCAAAAATATCGACACCTCTTTTTCCTTTAGCAAGTAAAAATTTATCCTCAACTTTGGATAAATGCCGGTAAATTCTTAAAGTGTTTAATTTACTACGAAAAACAAATCACCATAATTATTTTCAACATACTTTTATCACCACTAGAGGCCAGACAAATAGACATTACAACAGCGAAAACTATTTTTAAAACGTCAAAAATGAATCGGATTGACCTATGCTATCGAAAAGATTCTGACCATCCAGTTGAAAGTCATTGCAGTTATCAGAAACGTTTTGAAAGTGGAGACTCCTTGTCTAGGTCCTCTTCATCAACATCATGATCATTCCGCTGACCTGATCCCAACTTAGCAGCGGTGGCCCTAACTTAAGTCGTTGGTTCGAACCCAAGCAGGCGCATTACTTTATGTAATTTATTTCATCACTGCTATTTTCAAAACGGTGAAGGAAAACATCGTGAAGAAACCGGCATGTCCTAGAACCAAACAATTCGAAGACATGTGATATCTACCAATCCGCACTGGGCCCGCGTGGTGGATTATAGCCCATTCCCTCTCATAGAGAAGGAGGCCTGTGTCCCAGCAATGGGAACATTAATAGGCTGATGATGACCCCGACTTATTTGGGGATGGCGCAGCAAGTCTTCTTCTACTTACTTCTGTATTACTCGTCATCAGTGTCTAGGTCCTCTTGTGACCTATCAAAAGCAGGGATTCATCTGGATCCGGTTAAACTGGAAGCCAACCCCAACATAGATAGGAAAAGGCTAGACAATGAGATGTTGAGTTGGGACCTAGTAGACTTTTTTTTTCAGATAGGAAATCATCAAATGACTCCTCTGGGCGGAGCAGGAAGGAGTGTCAGACTTTTACTGACTAAAACCCATCCATGTTCCTTCATCGCCCTTTGTGTTCCGGGTCCAGCGGTATCTCTTTCGAACAGTCCCGCAGCCACGGCAGCCATCAGCCCTTGCGAACTCCTTCCTTTTGCTGACTCTCTTAGAGGCGCGCGTGGAACACGAACGCGCCGGCGTCATCGAGACGGCCTGTCGTCATGAGATGGACGGACGGCGAGCTAGACCATAGCTCTCCGTCCACAGGCCCGCACCTAGTAAAGGCCTTGCCTTTGTTTTCGTAAACAAATAAAACTAATGAATTGTTAGACAACCAATAAATAACACTCCAAAAAAAACATTTTCGTAACGCAACAAAAACGTTCCTAGATCATTAATAACAAAAAAGAATGGAATTATAAATCAAAACAAGTGTCGTATTAACGGTTATTGACGGCAGCGCACGCGTCATCGATCACGGTCTATAGATCATTGATCTAACGTCGAATAACATTAGCGCCATTATCCGCTATCAAGTGGAGCTGTAGAAGTCTCACTTTTTACAACATTATTTAATGTTTAAGAAATCTAGCACTCATCAAATACATTTTTTTGAGCCTGGACAAATCGGTACGTATATTTATGTCCAACATTATTGGTACTTACCCCAAAACAAAACCCCAATCACAATACAATTTCTGGGTTCTACAAAATCTGCGCATAGTAAAACTCCAACAGTACTACAACTGGAACATGTCATATTATTTCAAGCCAATCATCTTTACATTAAATACCTTAATGACCTCTGAACTTTTCAATGCATCCACTAACACAATGTCTTAAGTGCGTTACACTGAATCCTACCGTAAAATATGATTTTTCAGCCGAAAAAAAGTCATTTCCCAGCAATATTTTTTGCGTAGAGTTACTTAGTTTGTTTGCAGAATGCTTGGCCGACGGCTTCGTGAAGAGTCAGTTTCCTTGTATTCTAGTGACCTCATTGTTTTACATTGATAAAGCATGAACATTTCTGGTACTTCTGTTTTAATTCATCAATATCTGCGATCGAGACAAAGTTGTACATCAAAGCGCCTTGATCAAAACCGAAACAAATTTAATTATGTTTTAATTCATACTCAAGTTTTTTACCGACATGTTAAAAAGATAAAGTAAAACATTAATTGAAGTGTAGCTTGATATTTCTGGGTTAAGTCAGTTTTAAAGATAGCAATGATTGATCGCAATCTTAAGAAAAGAAAGGTCTGTGAATGTTTTTAAAAGATTTAAAATAAATTTGCACCTTTTTTTAACTTTATGGAGTAAGTTTTCTCTTGGAGATATGGTCATTGGTCAATGGAGCTTATCAAAAGGATTTATCAGTTTTGAGGGAATCAGGTTTTTTGATCATGTTGTCCAGTTTTTAACTGACCAGCTGTTTCTTGTTTTTTACCAAAACTAGGTGGTTAACTTTAGTGCTTGCGAAAGTGAGAGAAAGAAACATGGCTTGTATACACGTCCAAATTAAAACCAAGAAAAGTAAGTTATCCTGAATTGACTTTCATAAAAAGTAACAAGCAATTAATGAAATTACACATTATTCTATAACCATTTTTGCTACTACATACTTTGTGTTACCTAAACTTCAGCTGTAACAAAATCTATTATAATACAAAGAGGTAAAACTGGTTTGCAAGTTTTTATGTAGGGGATAATTTTCGAAACTACTGATCCGATTCCGAAAATTCTTTCACTAACGGGAAACTACGTAATATCCCCGAGTGTCACTTAGTGGGATAATTTCCGTAAAGAAAGAAAGAAAGAATAAATATTTATTTGGGACAAGCACAGGAACTATAAAAATAATAATTAAAAAAAAATCGAAAACTAAATAATAAAAAACTGGCCAAGTGCGAGTCGGACTCGCGCACGAAGGGTACCAATTATTATAAAAAAATCACGTTTGTTGTATGGGAGCCCCCCTTAAATATTAATTTTATTCTGTTTTTAGTATTTGTTGTTATAGCGGCAACAAAAATACATCATCTGTGAAAATTTCAACTGTCTAGCTGTCACGGTTCATGAGATACAGCCTGGTGACAGACAGATGGACAGACGGACAGACAGCGAAGTCTTAGTAATAGGGTTCCGTTTTTACCCTTTGGGTACGGAACCCTAAAAAAGGCCTGTGCGAGGCCAAAAAGGCTCCTATCTCAGCATTTCCGTTTATAAGGAGAGCTGTACAAAATCTAAATGATTATAAGATAGGTAGATACAACAAGGATTCACACAGATTCCCAAATAAACCCACATTCTCCCACGATACGAATCCTTCACATAAATATTTAAAAACATGTCCAAAAAACCTTTCCTTCATTCAATTTAAATATCTTACATGCCAATAAAAATATCTCCGACCATATTAAACGATAAAAGTCGATGCGGGCCCAAGATTCTGATTCCGAGAACTAATTACAGCCTAATTAAGTACTGTTATGATCGCGAAGTGTCATGGCCGCCTTATTTTATAAGATAATTGGTGCGTCTCGATTTTATAACTTTAACCGCTTGGCCACAAGATACAAGCTGCAGCGACACGCTTGTTGCGACAAAAAAAATGAAAGAAATTGCTTGGAGCATACCATAAAGCAGCACGAAGAAACTTGTTGAACCAGTGAGGACCGCGTGTGTCGCTTAGCGCAGTATTGTCGCTTAGCACGGTCGTGTCGCTTAAGGCAATCGTGTCGCAAGTCATATCATCTGAGGCCGTGAACGATGCCTTATTTTATAAGATGTGGTGCGTCTCGATTTTATTATCTTGAAGATTTATGGTAGAGCCACACACGAGTGATTTTGCGACCTTTGGTCCAGCTGGCATGGTTTTGGAAATAGATAATTTATTTATACAACAACAACAACAACAGCCCATTACGTCCACTGCTGGACATAAGCCTCTCCCATGATGGGAGGAATTTGCCGTAATCTCCACGCTTGGCAGGCGGATTGGAGATCGCAGTGATGAAAGACTAACAGAAAACGCTGCTGCCCATTCTCTGGTCTACGGAGGCGCAAGGTGTTCTGCCTCAGACATTGGTCGCCTTATACGACACCCGTGAGTGTAATGGGTTGGTTCTATTCTACTCTGCCGGATACCACACGGCTTCCTATTTATTTATAGCTTTTGGGAAACTGTCAGGAGAAAGAAAAACCGTTTATTCTGCACATCATGAATAAACATAACATGTATACTAACAACATACTGCCAAATGCCTCGCAATTGTCGAATACATAAGTTGCAGTAAATTGTTTATTGAATGAATCTTTATTAATAAAAAACTTCTACGATGTCCCTACACCGAGAATATGAAATTAACCATCTGTTTTCCGAGACAGGTGGTCTGCAACTTAAAAGCTCTTTCTTAGCAAGATAGGTAGGTACATAAGCAAGCTGATACAAACATAATTAAATAATATAAGAACTCAAATAAATGATAACGTAATACCTATTCAATATTGCAAACATACTGTATTTAAATTGTGTCTACAGCGAAGTAATTTGTTAAACATCAGTAAGAGCAAAATTTTATAGTTATTTTATTGCAAATCTTAGGTTATATAATTAATGGCTACATCTTTATCAAATGAATTTAATTAATTAAGAATACTGTTAAAATGCAGTTAACTTTTATTGACATTCGAACTGCAGAACGATAGCGGTTTTTAAGAATTTACTGTATGATTAGATTATTATTTAATAGGTAATTTCAATTAAAACATTAGTGCTTTTGTGTAATTAACCACGGTAGTAATTGGACCCTTTATGAAGTTGTCAACCAAGCATTCTGTACATCAAACTGAGTAACTTTAAGCGAAAATTATTGCTGGGAAACGACTTTTTTTGGTGTAAAAAATCACGTTTTACGGTAAAACTCAATGTAATGCACTTATAACACACTGCTAATGGATGCATTGACTAGCACGGTGATCGTGGAGGTATGTTAAGTAAAGTATAACATTAAAACTTGTATTTTTTAAAAACAACTTGTAAAAAAGTTGGAACTTTTACCACCAATATCTCTTAGTATAGGATCCCAGAACGACCTTCACCGAGCTGGTTAATGAATGAAATGTATTTTATATCAAATTAAATATGTCAAAAAATATATTGCAAATGGGTTGACTTAAAACTTTCAGTCCAGAATTTAGTCAACCCATTTGCAATATATTTACTGACATATTTAATTTGATATGAAATACTTTTCATCCATTAGCCAGCTCGGTGAAGGTCGTTCTGTAAGGGATCTTAGACAATCCGTATCTATAAGGTTTCCGGCTGAGGTCCAGTGAAACAAAATATCACAATGGCGGGGAGAACATGTGCCTTTCAGCTTCGTTAAGGATATTTTCACATACAGTATTAAATATCAGTAAATTAACAAACGATGATGGATCAAATTGATGCCTGCAGCATGCATTAATAAACTATCGTTTAAAACTCATAAAAATCATGTCTATCAAATCTGTCTAAACTGTCTATCATAATCAAAAATAAGATCCAAAAATATACACACAATAAATTAGTAAGTCAAGCCATTTATCTAATTTTAACACCTCAATAATAATTTAACATAATTTTATACCAAAAAAACTTTGTGCCAAATTCAACTGTATAATGTGGCCATGCCATTATCAAAAACTGGTTTTAATCAATTATCTGATGCACTCTTTTTCGGAGTTTATTAAAAAACACTTACGCCTGTATTCACTAACATTAAGTGACACTTAAACAAATGGCTAAGTAATAAAAGCTTTCTGTTGGATTTTGAACACTCGACTGAACTCCGTGAGCTAAATTTCCAATACAGCAATCTTATTTGGGATTCGCTTGTTAGCACCAAAAACTTGAGCTTTCGTTTTAAATCATCATCAGTTTTTGCTCATGTTATTATTGGTAATATAATTTTGAGGATGCAAAAAAATGAGCGGGTTTTTTTTGCATGAAAAAGGTACTTAATTTAAACGATGATATATTTTTAAGTGACCGTATTTTGAGGTTATTGATTGTGAATCAGCGTTGATTTATTTGATTATAACGTTTTTCTAAGTTTGCGTATGTTTAAAAGATAAAAAATAAAATGTGAGATGCAAGCAGTCAGGTATCAAACTTTGTGAAGAACTGAAACTTTGTGATAATTTCCACGCTTGGCAGGCGGATTGGCTCAGATATTAGTCGCCTTATACGACACCCGTGAGTGTAATGGGTTGGTTCTATTCTACTCAGCCGGATACCACACGGCCAAATGTTTGAATCAATATTGGTAATTGATTTTTCATTTTCCTTTTTTTATTCATTTTAGAGTCAGACTGACGTGCCTAATTTTTCGTTTTCTTTTAAGAAAAATCAACACGAAAAATCATTAATTTAAATGAAAATCATGACACCGATTTATTAATGACTGTTGAAATACTAAAACTCGAAACCGAATTCCTGATTCAGCAAAAAGACCTACTTGGTGAAACTACATGCATGTTATTACAAGGACTAAAGGGTGGAATATGTATTTACAGAGAATGTATTTTATTTTCCCTTGTTACAAAAATATTGAACAATCGCCAGCGAGTTGCGGTCAAGCAAAATAGAAAGATTACTTTAACCGCATGACGACGCACTATAGCATATTTGCATACATGCAAAGTGAGTTGTTCTTAAGTCAGGTGTGACTGGTTGACATGATTTTGACCACAGCATATATTTATAGCAGTAAAGACTAGACTTGGATGACTCACTCGTGAATCACTTTCAAAATAAATACCTAGCTTGAAGATTATAATACTAGAAGATAGTTTATAATTATGTTTCGGGTATTGTTAGAAAAAATAAAGAAGTAAACCTAAGTTTACCCGGTTTAACTTAAAAAATATCCGAGTTTGTTGAGTCAAGTTCTAAAAGTGATTTGTACGGGCGGTAGCAGTTGGTTAAACTTAGGTGCATCATTTTCATTGCTGAGATACACTAACCAAATGGGTTACCAACTGTGATCAAACGCGCAAGCTGAGCGATCAAAGCGACCGGTGTCGCGGTAGTGGCCAGCGAGCGCTACATCTAAGTTGGTTGCATCAAATCGCCACTAAAAAGAAGTTTAGAGCTCAAAATTTAAATTAATTTAAGTGGTTATTAAGACTTTTGACAATTACGATATTGATCCTATGGAAAAAGTTCTCCAGGCTTGGTACTAGTTGAACTTTTATATAATTTTCTAAAACTATAACTTACCAATTATAAGAAGCGCTGCAGCCGCAAGTATATGTGTCTTGGCCTCCATTTTGTATAAACGAACACTTGAACACAGTTTAACACTAGTCAGTCTTTAACAATAACTATAACTTAAATAACACTGAGCAATAGAGTCAGTCGTCCATGATGTTGAGATTCTGTAACAAAAAGAAAGAAAACAATTAAAATCAAAAGAATAGAAGAAGTTTGGAACACATAAACAACAGGTACAGGTGTTCCTACTGCTGAGATACAGGCCTCCTCTCTGGTAGAGGAAGCTAGCCATTATGCTCCTGTGGATCGGTAGAAATGTATTGGCATCTCTAGACACCCATTTTTTCCAATTATGTTCAAGTCAATTCAGGCGAGCCTATAGCTAACAACTGGGCACAAAAAGTACTCCGGTCGGTTGTTAAAGATATCCTAATAAACTCAATAACATTTAGTACAAACTCTGGAGGATGCTATGTTTAGTAGAGGCTACAAGACTAACAAGCCAGATTGAAGTTCAAAGAAATTCACTCAAGACTGACCGCTTCGTCAGGATAGTCACTAATAGCGAGGCGTAATAAATTACTATCGGCGAATCGTGATACAAGCGACTAACACCTAGGAACACGGCCACGCAAACCCTAAAGATCAGTTTTACTGCCTCGTCCTCTCTCTATCTAAAGTTCACTAGGAATACATAAAGATTCGTAGGTTTATATCGACCTGCCCGCTTAGCATGAACGCCGTAGACACGAAAGAGACTCGACAAATCTTTTGTTCGTCTGTCATTTTGTCGATTCAATGACAGATAAACAAAAGATTTGTCGTTTCTCTTTCGTGTCTACGGCGTTCATGCTAAGCGGGCTGGTGGTCAATGAGTCTCTCATCAATCGAACCTAACTTTGAGATCCATAGGTTCGAATCGACCCGGTGCGCGGTGGTCAAGCAAAGAACTATTGAGTTTCCCATCATCAAATCTATGTAGCAGCGATTATTTGCAATAAGCTTGCATTACCATCATCATCGTGATGACAATCAGTTTTGTTGTGCCGTGTAAGTATATCTCCTCCCTATCGTTCAATGTTCCCATGGAGACTAATAATTATGGTGAAATTTTCACCTTACACCATAATCGTCTATTGTGTCAACACGCAGAAAGTTACTATGCATTTAATAGTCAGTACAAATACTTAATAATAAGATTGCTGGTCAAATAGCAGGCTTCTACTTAATGACATGGTGTTTACCATTTTCTACACGTTGAAGTGCAGGTAACACAATGTTCGAAAGCACTAGAGGGCACTTTACATCCATTACATTTAAGCTTAACGTTCGCAAGCATGAACCGTGTTAATCTACATCCGTTGAAATCTGTTAAATGAATGCTATTACTGTACTCCCATAGTTCCACAAAGTAATATTTGAAACGTAGCATTTAGAATATAAACACGTTGTCTGAATTGTTTTTGAAATCTTAAAATAAAACCTGTGATTTTCTATTTCGTTCGTACCAAACTTTTCACTTCCTTTTCCATGTCGCCTTGTCTTTAACAAAGAACAATGGTCACTAATCATTGTCTTTGCACCTTCTATTCACCTTCACCTCAAGACCGACCATTAGCATTTATTTCTATCTAAACAATTACTGTGCAGAACGCCTTACAAACCTCGAGCGGTTTGCTAACTTTCTAGTACTTTAGAATGGCCCTTTCCTCGTGACGTCTCACGACTGTGACCTTGTATTAAATGCCATTTACCATGTCTTGCTTTATGGGTACCCACTCCATACATTTGTGGACTTTCCCCGTTTTGCTGAGAAGATGGTATTAGATTCTGTTAGGTATCCTTTAAAGGTATAATGATGGTGTTTTGTTTTCAATATAACCATTTCACGCGGGAGGTCAAAAGTAAGAGTCTATTGAGCTGAGAAATGATTTAATGTTCACATTTTCTTGTAAAGCTTTTGAACGATTTGATTGGAATGAAATCGGTGAGAAATTGAGGACGGCTAAATTGTTTTATGGGATTAGCCTGTCATCAACGTTGCTGAGCAAGCCTAACGTAAACTATTTTTTTTATCGTGTCGTTTCATTGGCTGATCGTCCTGATGGAAGGTGGCGTAGAGCCCAGGTTACCTAGAGATGGTAGAAGAAGCGTTACCAGACAAAGAGCCAGACGACCTAAGACGATCGCAGGGTAAACTTGGATGCGACCCGCACAGACCAGCATGGCAAAAACTGGAGGAGGCATTTAGTTAGCATTGTTCTACACAAGGCTGTCAATGATGATGATTTTGAGAACGTATCGATTTGAGGAAAGAATATATATAAGAATACTGACTAAATAGACCTGTCGACCACTGACCATAATTTTATCCCCACCGAAGCTTTTATGTACATACCTTCTAGCTGCCCTTAAAACCGCTACAAACATTAGGACAGCCAACAGAACCCAAGAAAAGCCAGACAATGTCTCATATTTCCCTCCCATACATGTGTGTAACCAGGCACCACAATGCATATTGTTCGATAGTTCCGCCACAACCGCAGTTACCTCTCGGAATGCTAGTATTAATCTCGTTGTCAACGGTACTGTTAGGGTTGGCGGCCGTTGCTTTGGTAGAAATGCAACTCATAATTCTTATGAGTTTACTGCAAAAGTTTATGAACTTTATTCTAAGAATCGCGGCAGAAACGCTGATGACTTAGTTCGTCGTGATGGCAAGATTTGAAGAATAACTACTTCTAGAACTTCTTATAGGAGCAGAAATGTTTCGATATAATAAAAATGAATCTATAAACATAATTTACGACCCTATTCGTAAATATTTAATGAAAGGATAAAGACATACGAAGAAAAGAATTAAGAGAAAAATTATCATAACCATCACGTCAACAAGTGAACTACCAGGCTAAGTTGGTCCACTGATCCATTAATAATATAATAAAGAAACGATATGTCTTGGTCTATGTATAATCTGTAGCTACTTTGATGTCAACAAAAGCTCTCGATGTTGCTGATCTATTGACATTAATTATCTTTTAGTAATATTGGTTCAGCCAATTATAAAAAATGCTCCATTTTTTTTTCCGAAATCTCTTAATTTTGGTAGCCCTACAACTCGTCAGTATGTCACTCGGTCGGGCATGCATTTAATCCGAGCTTAAACCGTTCTCTGAGAAACATTCCTTTGAGACCCGCCGATCGCCCAGCATTTTATATTTTGAATGTCCGAGATTATAAAACCTGAATTTTGGAAATACGGTCAGACCTCGTACTTTGGAACAGACGGCGCGTCAAAATACGAAAACTTTTTTTTATTCTAAATATACTTGCTTTTGGCCGCAACTCGCTTGATGTGAGGCGCTGAGGAGCACGTTTGCCTTAAAGAAAACTATACTACAATATGAAAGTAATCGCTGTCTTTATCATTCTGATCGTGCCATTATAGTAAACTTTGCTTTGTATAATACATAAATACATAAATCGTATATAGAGTATTCAAATGAGATTTATTCGTTTTCTTTGTTTTCGGCTGCGTATACCATATCATTCTGATAATTACTTAAATCTCTGCAAGAAATTCCATTTACAGCCACTTTCAGATCGTCGCCGACTTGCAGATTGCACTTTTCTTTTAAAAATTATAAATAACGAGATTGACTGTCCTGATCTCCTGCATAAATTACATTTCAATGTCCCCCAGAGATCAGTCAGATTTAATCCACCTATCTCCATTCCTTTTTCCTCATCCAACTATAGGTAAAACATACATAGTGCGAGCGAGCAAGGACTTCAATATTCTTTGTAAGGAGTTCTCTTTTGACCCATTTTCCACCAAAGCCTATTCTGTACGTACTCGGCTGAATGCAAACTTTTTTAAATGCGCGTAGTGCTTTATTTCTATTTTATTTTCCCTTTTTCAACAATGCCTAACCTAGTGTCTGAGTGTATTTAGTGCGTATTGCTTATTTAAATTCCTTTTATTTGTACTTGATCTTAAGATTTCTACTACTATTTCTGTGTCTACTCGTGAGAACCTGTAATTGTCTCTGTGTCGCTTAAACAATTGTTACTCACTTATTTTAGCTGTTGGTTCTCCTTTTAATAAATAAATAAATAATATCACTTGCTTCGATGAAGGAAAACATCGTGAGGAAACCAGCATGCCTGGGAGATATTTCTTGACAGCATGTAAAGTCAAGTCAGAGGCCCATGGGTGGCATAACAACTCTGACACCAGGTTACCTAACCTGGTGTCAGAGTTGTTATGGCTCCGTCCGCTCGTTGTTATGGTTGTTACGGAAGAAGGAGATCTATGTTTGTTGGTCGCAAATGAAGATCAGACATGGGCGACGATCTTTAGAAGTTACTTCTAAAAATGAGGAAGTTAGGTACAACACCAGCATCTTCTTTATGCAAAAATGATACTTTACTAGGATTTGTGTTTTCACACTTCACTCAATTGCTTGCTACTAATTAACTTACCGTCTTAAGTCCATAACCTAGCTGTGAACATCGCTAATACAATACAATATATAAACATCTGCCCTATATATTTGACGTCTAGGTCAAACAATAGCAAAATAACAATAATTATGTATGTTACTCAGCCACAAAACGTTCAATTCAATAATTCAACGAGTTTCTTCAACATCTTATTAAAGTTAATTGCACACTTAACATTAAACTATTGTTCTATGTTAATTATCTTTTCACCGACCCACATTTTACTGAGCGTTTATACCAGGATTGCAGAAACATAAAGCGTTTAAACTTTCATCTCTGATAGTAATACGTTTGTTTTACTACGTGGATCACCGGGATCAATGTTACTAGGGAGTTAACATTTGTGTAGAAGTATAATTATGTCTCAGACAAATTCACTGTTTCAGTAAGTATTTAAGTAAGTACCTACCTGCTTTGGTAAAAATGGAAAAGGCAATAAAGTAATAGATTGTTGTAGTACGTGGATAGCGGGATGGTACTAGGGGGTTATATTCGTGCAGGAGTATATTTCTAGGACTTCTTCACTGGGTCAGAAGAGTAAAGCTGTTTGGAAGATATGAAATAGGCAGCAGATGACTCAGTAATAATAACGAAAGTATGAGAACATTAAACAGAAACAACAACAAAAATACTACACGAAAAGAGTTAAACTACAAAAGAGCAAATTGAAAGATACATAGTCAATAATGAAATAAATGAAGCTGCTAAAGAAGTATAAAAACAGACTGTGAACATAAACAAACTTTTGGAAAATCCCTCATTCAGGAAAGTACAAAGGTAAGAATTGCATTTGTTCTGGAATATCGCGAAGTTTCGATAAACTAAAAAAAAATAGAATGAAATCATAGCTAAAAGTTTTAGTTTTAGTTCCCAAGCTTCTCAATCTTTAACGACTGAATATTTTGCATAAAATTAACACCTCGATAACAACCATCTAATCACCATTCATTAAAAATCAAAGAAAAACGACGTCGATAATAATCACGTTGTAAGTCAACAGCCTACGATAGTTTACACTATACGATTCGAGGTCACCGACGGTTATGCCGTAATATTTCCTCGCTAACGGCATAAAGACCTTGACATTGGCTTTGAACGGATAAAAACCTATTCGTGAGTTGATTCACCTAATTATGTATGGGTCAAAAGTGGGTGACTGTTTGTGGTTGGACTGTGGTCAGATTAGAATCAGGTGTGTCGAAATTCATGTACCACTTTTGGAGGAAGTGAAGATTATTCAAATAATTTATGCTTAAAACAATGTTGAAGTAATCCCATGACTCATTTTCGTATAGGTCGTATATTCCGACAATAGTCGACAGTATGGTACAAAAATACCGTTTAAGACTTTATAAAAGAAATGAAATAGCATGAAGACAGCTTTTATACAAACTTGTTCCATAATAACAAGTAAGAAGATAATGTACACACGAATTAGTGTCAACAACTCCAGTCGTGCAGCACAATGTACTCGGTAATCATAAAATCAAACAGGTCACTGCATTGACAGATCAACCTTGAGTCCGCGTGACCCATGACCCGGAAGAGTGCAACGAAAGTAGTTCTTCGCACAATACCTTGAAAGACTTTCACGCGGTTCATGTGAGCCTAGTACGCTGGGCACACGCTTAGAACGGTTTTTGCGCAATTTTGCAAGCTCCATAATTGCCTTTGGTTTACAATCGGTTCTGTACCGTGATTTTTTTAATGACACGGACATACTCCGCTTCAAACATCGGCTTTTACATACAGCGTGTATTATTAGTATAAAATATGATATTTAGGTGTGTTTCATGATTACGATTTTATTTATTTATTTATTATTTATTTAGTACAGTATTTAAAACCATTAACACTAAATTAAATACCTAATCCTTTTACTCGGTCTTCTCGCAGAACCACAAACATTCCAACAATATCGTCTTCCATTCATCAGCAAACAAGTCCAATCCAGGGTTGGTCTCCACGAGAGCGTTGATATTAGTCCCATAAAGAAAGTTATTCGGTTACATAGTCTGTATCTATATGCTAAGACAAGACGTGTCCCATACACTAACATTAACTTAAAACAGGATTCTAAGTACCAGGGGTCGAGGTGGATGGCGCAGAAAGAGAGAACCTGGAAGGATGATATTTTTTAAAATAAAATAGTACCAATTTCCATGCACGCAAAAATTGGATTAATGATTATTACATTTTACTTGAACAGTATCTGCACGTGCTCGACAAAACGCACTTCAGTTAACGCAAATTATGCTGGTACATTCAACATGATAAAGCTACATTGATCGCTTGAATTCAATGCAAAAATGCGGGTCGGATCGATAGCACCTACTGACACATTTAAATAAACTTGCTAAAACATGCATAAAGTCACAACAAAGAATTGTGCAAATAATGCATCATAATAGTTTTAAGATGACAAGCCATTGACTCACTCATGATTGGCTTAAGCATGTTGACAGCGACCTCAACAAACATCGATTTGGATTTTGAGGGTAGCATCAAATAATGACAGCAATTGACATCTTTTTTATGCGCAAAATTGTGCAGACCACACTATCGCCCTTTCTACGGAAAACCTCAAAAGAAACGCATCGTACAAAAAAAATCGCAACGTGCAAAGAGGTTGCTCATAATTTCCGTAATATATTAAATAAGATTTTGTTTAACGGTCATAGATTTTTTGAGTCATTCAATTTTGGAACTTGTTCTTGCCTGCATCGTTACAGCTTAGAAGTGTGTCAAATTAGTTACGATTAGTATCGGTTCGTTTGCGAATAATCTTTTTATTAGAAAAAGTTTACTGAAAATAATCTGGAAATGAGAGATTAAAAATAACAAACAAAAAAAAGGGAGATTTAAAAATACGACAAAGGATAAGCTTTAAACTAAAGCTTTAAACGTTCCCATCCACAGATACATTGCCATTGAAAACTCTGCAACGATTTTTGTCAAACACTACAACCTTGCCATTATCAGTGCACTTGCCAACAGACATCAAGTTGGTGACTAGTTCTGGAATCAACAACACATTATTCATTGTTAGTCCTAATGGACGTCCCTTGTGACGTACGACCAATTTCACAGTACCTTGCGAGGTAGATACTATTTTGTCATTATTCGCGCAAGTAACAGCTTTTGAACTGCTTGCTATAGGTGTTAAAATAGACTTATTTGATGTCATGTGTGATGTCGCGCCACTGTCTACCACCCAGCAATTATCCCCACTAGCGGTAAGTAAAGTAACATAATCTGTAGAATCATCATCAATAATCCTGCCTACAGCCGCTAAATTGCTCTCAGTCTTACCTTGTTTGGCTTTGAAGAGCTTACATTGCCATTTAAAGTGACCTTTCATGGTGAGCGCTACCACTACCACTACCACCTGCAACATTAGCTAACATCGTATCGTCCTTATCATCATTCACTTGATGTCGGTGACCTTCACGCAGAAGAGCCACTATTACGTTCTCCGATGATAATTCCTTACCAGAATGTTCCATGGCCATCACCAAAGGGTCATAAGAATCCGTCAAACCAGCCAAGAGAATAACCGCGATGAATTCATCATTCAGTGCAGCTTGGATTGCTTCCAGGGCTTGATGCGTAGCTTGCACTTCATTGACGTAGGCATCCATATTTTGAAAATTATCCAGTTTCAATGAAAATAACTTACGCAGCAGACCTAATCTTCTTATTAGACCACAGTCAGCATATGCCTTTTTGAGCGCATTCCATGCTTGCCATGAGGTTTTGGCATTCTTGACAATGGTGATGCACTGTTCTGCGATTGACAGGCAAATCTTTGCCCTTGCCCTTTCGTCGCGTTTCCGGTCTTCAGGTTTGGTAGTAACGAAATTTTCACTCACACAGTCCCAGAGCCCCGCATCTATTAATAGCATTTCAATGCTGAAGGCCCAACTGCCATAATTATTTCGGCCTGTGAGCTTTTTGATCGCACACGTTGAACTTTCCATCTTTATATATATTCGAATTTACTATATATAACTGCCCTACGCATTAACGAGGCACGGGCTGGGCCCATAACCTCAATACCTGCCTCGGTGCCTTCCACTTGTATATTATAGTCTCCAGGCTGCTACAGAATCATTTTTGATACGATACGGGAAAAAGAGACAAAGATTGAAGAAATAAACTACAAAGATAGACAAAAATAACGAAAGATGGTAATGGAATAGACCAACTGGATAAAAGTGTGTAGGCTTTTTAGCTTGAAATATTAAAAGCCA
The DNA here is from genome assembly GCA_905147715.2 of Xestia xanthographa. Classification (NCBI taxonomy): domain Eukaryota; kingdom Metazoa; phylum Arthropoda; class Insecta; order Lepidoptera; family Noctuidae; genus Xestia; species Xestia xanthographa. The sequence goes on from LR990644.1 coordinate 8,425,315, forward strand.
TTAAATCCAATGTTGATAGTGCCATAGATGTGCTCAAACATTGGATGCATGAAACCCGAAACCATTCTAATTTAGTTAGGGATACTTAAAATTGAAGGCAAAAAAAACATAGGAAATGGAGACGAAGCTTACAACATTAACTGATGTCATAATTATAATGATAAATGAACGGACCATCTTCTTAATTCTACAAAATATTTCCAAGATACTCAACGAACAATAAAGGAAAAAGTCATAACCATTAAGTATGATATGCACAGAAAAACAGAAGTGGGCGAACGACGATGACCCAGACGAGCGAAATTACCGCATTATTGGTCTTTAAAATATCCGTTAAAAATGTGTAAAAGTTATATGCACGACCTAATTACAGTTGGAGAGGCTGAGCATATTGCGGTTGAACGAAAACCTTAGAACTTTGTCATAGTAAAGATGAAACGTCAACGGCGTAAAGCACAAGTGAAAATGCCCATTGACAAGTTTACTTATATGATGTGACAAAGTCCTCAAAAAATCAAATGTGTCAACTGATAAAATTCTTTTGCCAGGAGAAAATTGTGTAGTAACTACAGATGCAAATGATATGCTTGGATGTTTCTGCAATATTAACTGTATGTAGGTACCTAACCTACATATAGTTAAAATGTATTGCAGAAACAAACAAGCACAATGCAGAGGATCTTTATGATCAGCAAACTTGTGAATCATATTGAATTTCTTTGTGAATGTCATCCTTAAAAATTTTGTCTCACAATGGAAGGAGGTCGAATTGGATTTTTACGTTTTGTGATCCGCGATCTCAATGTCATATTATTATGAAATCAAAATTCAACAATAATTCTGTTATTTCCTGCTTGAAAACAGGAGACGATTGATTATTTTGTAGGAAAACTAGAAAAAGTCAATCTATTTAAAAAAATCTTCATTCCCAAGCAAAATTAACCTCAAACCAAAACCAAAATCGATAGAGGGCACCACCGTTCTCAGGACACGTAAAGATTTAACGAGTAAAAGATTTTTAAATTGCCGTACAATACGATGACCTAGTTCACAAGATGGCGCCCATTAAAATGGTATTACGACATAATGATGAGTCCGTGTGGTCGTGGGATCGAGGATACGGGTAATATGGAAGTAATACCGACTGTGGTTTACCCAAGGGAGAAAGCGCTGCACTTAGTACTTGGTAAATTACAGGAGGTAAAGTGTTTTGGAATCCTTGAGCAAAGTGAAGCTCTAGAGGAATTCTCTTTGGTTAGAATATAGTCGCATATTTGGTAACAATTTGCAAATTTGTGTCTGCTTATTAGCAAGATTCAAAGTGCACAGTGGTTACAAATTAAATTAGATTGCTGACAAGACCTCAAGGATTATAAAAAGCTGCGCCTACTCTATTACTTTTTTATTTACCAGGTAAAATAAAACTTTGACTAATGTAAACATTATCATCTTCCTGTCTTTTCCCAATTTATTTGTGATCAGTGCAGCATGTGTGTTCTACTTCCAAACCACTTTATTACCAGTCATCTCTGGATTCTTCTTTCGTACCACTGTCTATACTACTATCAATCTATCTATTCTTCTTCTTCTCTATCTTTAGCACTTTTTTCATCTGTCTTTTGACTTCTTTTATAAGATAACCTCCTTTGATCCTCATCCTGCAATTTTTTGCTAAGCGTTAAAGAGAGGTGTTGTACCCACACATTTTGCCAGCTAAAATCTAATCAAACTTTGTCTATGACTTGAGAATCCAACCCAAGATCTCATGGTCAGCAGTTGGTACTAGACTAACGAAGCAGTAAAATAATAAAATATAAAAAAAAACTAATGGAATAAAGAAAGTAACGACCATAGAAGTACACGAGCGTAACCACGTAATACTAATTGTACCAGAGCCACATAAATTACAAGCAGTCGTTGGCTCCACAATAGATGAATTAATTACAATTATTCCTCAATCTTACGGCTAAACTATCTTGTTAATAATGGTTAACGGTTAACCGAGGCAACGGCACTACGGTTAACTGAATTTTGACCGTTAAACTAACCTTAGATTTACAAACTGTAGCTGGCTACGTCATTAAGGTAATGGACAATGGTTAAGTTTTTTGGGATATTACTTGCTAATTGTATGTTACAAATCATGGTGTGTTAATCGCTATGCTCTTGAAGGCGGAATAAATTGGTACGAATATTATGAATGTGAGTGTTTCAAATTACTTTAAGAATGCTTGCCAAGACTGCTTCGTTGGTCGCGTGGTCCCAAGCACAACTATTGAGCATGGCGTCATGCATGACGTCGATTCCCGGTTCGGGAAAAATTATATAGGTATTTTCCAATGATATTCTAATAAACAGATATTATTATGTTATACACCTACAAAACAAAGTGTTCCGCCGGGGAGAGCCAGCTCACGTACACGCAGTGACGCATAATAAAGGAAAAACAGGCCAATTGGCGCGTTTTCGAGTCTTCACGATTGCGCGCTCATAACATATCTGTTTAATTAAATAACATTGGTATTTTCAATATAAATTTCTCAGTAGCAGCCACGGAGTCTGGATTTAAGCCCAGTTGATTGCAATAGGCTCGTCGCCTATTAAGTGGGACTTAAACATAACTGGAGAATTGTAGGTGTAGATACTATTAGGTACACGTCTACTTATCCCTCCTGTGATTACAGGCGTGTAATCCCTGCAGTCCACCTAAATCAATGTTTTCTTACATACTGGTGTCGATTCTGTTGTGCACAAACTAAACTTAATTTAGGCTTTTGCTGCCTTTTAGCACTTTTAGTAAAAAGGCAGTGCGAGAAAAGGACGGCTATGGCTATGAACAATGTTAGAGATGTCAAACTAGTTTATGCCTTGCGCTTCACCGTGTTTTTAGTCGACATGTTTTTACGTTCACCCTTCATTTGTATGGAAATATTAGTTCCAACTAAATTTGACAGCTCTAAATTACGTCCGTCTCTTTCTCGTTTTATTAGAGAGAAAAAGATCAAGAATCGACACCAATGTCAATTTTTAAGCACGTTTTCAAGCTTTTAATATGATTATTCGTAACGGGAATTCACAAAAACCGTCTGAGCAATGTCTGCAAAAATGAATGAACAAAAATCAACTTTCCTCTTACCCAAATTTGCATGCTTTCAACTTTTTGCAAATCATCGTTTTATCAAATCATTGTGTGCAAAATCAAGGTATTATCATTCAATCAACGGCCACATTTACTAAATTGTAAACTGACCGATAAGTCTCATTTCTCGAAGACGTTCATCACTAAAAAGTGTCAAGTACCATCCACTTTTTGCCAATAGACCGACTTGAATGGAAACGCACACAAAGAGCCATTTTTTGTCCAATAATGACTATACGGATCTTGAATAAAGACGGCTCCACAAGATCGATTAAATTAAAAACGTATTTTTTTTGCGACGAATTACGTCGGAGAAAAAATGTTTGATACGATTTTCGCAGCTTTGTCGTTTTTACTGGTTTAAAAATAAATAGCTGTTTATTATTGAGATAAGCAGTAAAAGTAAAAATGAGATGTTCTTTGTAGACTTAATTTCCGTGCTGGTTGAATTAAATAAAAAGTGAAGAATCTTCTTCTATTGCAGTTTTAAAAGAGAAATAAATATGTCTGCCTCATTTTAGTTTCGTCTCAATCTTCTGAGTGCTCATTTAAATGATATATGTTGCCTATAAATTCGTTCATTTAACAATGATTCACAATATTTCTGTATAAGCCTCTAGATCACATCGTAAATCCGAGAATCTAACAAAACTTTATGATTAAAAGCTTTGCAATCTCCAGTCAGCAACGAGCCTATAAAGATAAGAATTCAGCTGACTTGAAAGCGAATTATGAGTGCTTTTAAAAAAGAAAGTATTAAACAAACTCGCGTTTCTGACGCGTGAATTGGCAGGTACTCATTTAGCTTGATGAGTACATGATGATACACGTCGGTTGAGCGGCTGCCAAACTTTGACGAGTGATGAATAACGTCTTATTTTTCAAATTGCTACTTGTATTTTTGAGCAGATTATTGTGTTGTGAATAAAAGGATGTACTGATTACTGGCTCGTAGTATTTTGTGTAGGAATATAGAATCAGAAAGTTAATTATTTGAAAGATGAAAGAAATGAAAAATCTTTTATAAAACCTCATGAATACCAACATCATCGTCATTTCAGCGAAAGACGTCCACTGCTGGATATAGGGCTCCCCCGAGTGTCACCACATTGACAGGTCCCGTGCGTCTCGCATCCAGTGAATCCCCACAACCTGCACCAGGTCAATACCTGATGAAGGTTGCGGGGGTCCACCTAGTGGGAAGCCTTCCAACGCAACGTCTACCGGTTCACGGTTCTCATTAATATGTCGGTACATGATAGAAACTTTCGACAGCTAACATTTAAAATGTTGACCGTAATAGGCATGATGACAGTATCAAAAAATTGCAAATCTATTTAGGCCGTCAGTTAGAGCATTGGAAAATAATGGACACATATTTTTTTGTTTTTGTAAATCAATGAATATTGACAAAGATAGAATGCATCAAAACTCGGGAGTGGGGGCTCGTGAGCGTGACGTTAGAAAAAGCTAAAAATTATACCTAGGCGTGACGTATTGAGAATTTTAAAAGCGTCATATATCTTCGTTAATTTTGGTTCACGTAACAAAAGAAAAAATAATTATGTGTCCAATATTTTCTAGAAATCTATCTGACGGACTAATTAGATTGTTTTTGTCGTCTCGCTTATTGCCATAACGGATAATGCGATGTTGCAGGATGTGAGGTGTTGCCCACCATGTCATGAATTATACCTGCTTCCCCTCCCCCCCACAGAGAGGAGGCCTGTGTCCCACCAGTGGGAACGCTATATAGGCTAACTATGGTAATGACGTTTTAATCACAATTTTATTAAGTTACTAGCTGACCCACGCAACTTCGTCTGCGTCACATAAAAGAGAAACAGCTCACAAAAGGAATACATTTTTCCCCGTTTTTGCAATATTTGCAGCGTGATGTTATATAGCCTATAGCCTTCCTCGATAAATGGACTACCCAACACTGAAAGAATCATTCAAATCGGACCAGTAGTTCCAGAGATTAGCGCGTTCAAACAAACAAACAAACACTGCAGCTTTATAATATTAAGTATAGATGGCTAAATTCGTTGATGATTCGTGGTAAACCCAACTTGGAATCGTTAAAAGTAAAAGCTCAAAAATAATCATAAAAGACATGCATTTAATTCTCCCGTGCAAGGACATGACGGTTAAAGATTAATAAAATGATGCATAAAATTATTTCCTCAATTCTCTTTTTGAACATTGAAATATCTTTTTTACCGGTTCCTTTTAGGGTTCCCCGAAGGAGAAGCTCGTGGCTAAATAATAACAGCCGCTCGGGTCGATCGGTAGGTTAAGCCGTGCTTGCCTAGTTTGGTCTGTGGATGGGTGACCGTCCGTTACATACCGAGTTTCCTCAGTGCCTCGGAAAGCACGTTAAGCCGTTGGTCCCGGCTCTCATTTGTAGATCTTTAACAGTCTAACAACCACTCTTACCAAGCGGTATCGTATTACCCGGTACTAAATGGGTTGTGGAGGTCAGATAGGCAGTCGCTCCATGTAAAATACTGGTACTCAGCTGCATCCGGTTGGACTGGAAGCCGTCCCCAACATAGTTGGGAAAAGGCTAGGCAGATGATGATGAATACCCGAAGGGTAACCAACGGCACCCTATTACTAAGCCTCCGCTGTCCGTCCGTCCATCCATCCATTTGTCTGGCAGCGGGCTGTATCTCATGATGTGTATAGGTACACAGTTGAATTTTTTACAGATTGTGTATTTCTGTTGTCGCTATAATGAAAAATTAAAGACTACTATGGTATGGAACGGAACCCTTCATGCGTGAGTCCGATTCACATTTGGCCGTTTTTTTTTTTAAATCTCTTTACGGGTAGGTTCCTTTACATCAAGAACTGGTTTTACTGATTGAGACCTTTAATAATTTTGACGATGTCTCTCATTAATTATATAATGTGCGTAATAAGATGAGACGTTCTGGGATCAAAGACCTCTTTTTGAAAATAACTTGTTCATAAAAGCTCATTGCGTGTTGGGATTTCAAAAAAGCAAATCCTGGTTTCTTTTTGATGTTTTCCTTACCTTAAAGTAGCATGTTCTGCTTAACGAGGTTAAACCTATACGTTAGGGTGAAACGCACGTTAAGCCGTTGGTCCCGGTTGTCAATTGTAGGTCTCTGACAGTTAGGTAGTCAGTGGCCCGTAAGTCTGACAACCAGTCTTACCAAAGGCTATCCTATTACCCAGGACTTACTGGGTTGTGGAGGTCAGATAGGTAGTCGCTCTGTGTAAAATACTCGTGTTCCATTTTGCGCACCAGACTTTCTGCGTCAAGACCACTACCATATTTAACAAATAGAAGATCACTAGACAATAAAGTCAGAATCAACGATTTCAAAATGCCTCCAAAATTTATATCAGTTAGTTTAAACTCAAGGAATCGGCTCAATACTCGACGTGCAATATACCAATAGATCACTTTCTCAAAGTGGACTGTTTAACACTGAGCGGGGTCAACCGGGCCGGTCAGTGTAATTTAATAGTGTTAGTGGTCGAACGAGTCATCCATCACTGATGTTAAGTGCGTTGTTGTATTTAAGAGTCATAAATTACGCTTTATTGATAGATAGTTTGACTCCGTATGGTAATAAGAAAAATAGAAGCGAGTTTGGGGAATAGGTTTTTATAAAATGAACCTTATTGGGTAAAGTATCACGCGTGCAATGTGCAATGTGCAAGCATTCCACGTGTGACACTTTAAACGTTATATGATCCTGGTAGTTAGATTCATAAAACTTGCTTGCTAATTTATTTTATAAATCTTATGTTGACGTGAGAGTTTTGAGAATGAATGTGAATGGCTATAAGAGTACAGGTTAGAGTACAGGAAGAGTAGTACAGGTAAATCAATAAAAACCATGGATATAATGTGTGAAGGATGATATTATATGAATTGAAAGGAAGTGAGCTGAGATGAGCGAGCAATAGAGAGTTATGGAAGAGGAAGATATGTTGCACTAACTCCAGATAGAATTGGGATAAGAGCAAGAAAATGTTGCTGTTATCACGAGAGAACATAATCTGACCAATCCGTAAGCTGCTAATGCTAAACATGGATCTCCCGAAAGAATCTGTAAGTTAACACTTCCAAGCTTGAATCTTCCCATAGACCAAATTAAGGAACGGCCGCTCGAGAGTGAAGAGTACTTTAACACACTTTTCAAATCAAACAAGTCCTACATAAAAATAAATTCGTGTTAGCCACATATTTTACTTTTATTTGCTCATCAAGTCTCCGACGTCAACCTAAGTAGAATTTGCATTGAAGCAAAAAAGTCCAAACCACAAGAAGAATATTATACCGAACATTTCCCCAACTTATCATCATTAAGTTGACGACTCAACAACGTCCTTAATCACCTTATTGATCAAAACTAGACACATTGAGGTTTCTCAAACCATTGTTAATCGTTACAAACCTCTTGGGGCGGCAACATCACCCAAACTTGATTACTGTACGTCTTTTAGGTATCATAACTGTCAAAAGGTGTTATTAAGTCAAACAATCCGGTTCCATCAACAATTGTTTTGACAGCTATTGTACTGGAACAAGTGAAAGTGGTATTTGGAACTGTTCTTTTTTTAACTTTCGTTTTCACATCACTATACAATATGTGAAATACTCGAATTAGTTCGAGTGACTTTTTCCTTCTTGACTCAATGTGCCGCCGATTAGAATCGAATTTCAGTCAATTAGAATTCTACACACATCAAAAGTGTCTAGGGATCAAGCATTTTTATGCGGATTTCTTGAGATTGAGATGTGGCTTTGTAATAAATTTATGATTTTATAAATTTATATGGATCCTTTTTGGTGCATTTCATAATTTGAATCAGGAACTCTCAATCAAATTCGAGTAAAAGATGAAAATAAGCTGTCAATATTTTCCCTATAAAAACATACAACGCATTGAAGACATTATTAGTGCTACTGTTTCCCTACTACTGATTAAAACCAACGTTATTATGGAGCGGCGACGTCATTTAAGCAGGGAAGAAATGCTCAGAGCCGTGGGAATGATAGAAGCTGGTTCCCGGCAACGTACTGTAGCTTTAGCTCTGAATACAAGTCAGAGTGTTATCAGTCGACTTTGGACACGTTACCGAAGCACTGGTACCGTGGCTGAGCGCCATGGAGGACGGTATCGCTGCACCACACGGAGACAAGACCGATACATTCAAATCTTAACTCGAAGAGCTCCAACAATAACCGCCATGATGTTAGCCGTGAGGCTTCATCACTCTTCAGGGAACTTAATTAGCGACCAAACAGTCAGAAACCGCTTGCATGAAGTGAACCTTCATTCCCGAAGACCGCTACGGGTACCACCTATAGCAATGCACAATCGTAGGATTCGATATCAATGGGCTCTTGAACACAGAAATTGGGCAGAAGAACAATGGCGTTTCGTGTGCTTTTCTGATGAGTCTCGTTTTGGTATGAGACCGAATACAAGACGTATACGACACTGGAGAACCCCTGGACGCCAACAGCGATTAAAATCCTGCCAGGAAGTCCATCCTTATAGTGGTGGAACCATCATGGTATGGGCGGGTATTTGGATCGGCGGAAGAACTGAGTTGATTTGGATCAGAGGCAACCTCAACGCTCAAATTTATGCTGAGACGATTGTATCAGACGTCATCGTTCCTCTACAAGTGCAAATCGGTCCCTTATTTCAGTTAATGCATGATAATGCACGACCGCACACCGAAAGAGTTGTAAGACAGACTCTCGCCGCAGCTAACATCAGTGTCCTGCCCTGGCCTGCTCAGTCGCCAGACTTGAACCCGATTGAGCATGCATGGGATATGCTACAGAGAAGAGCTCTGCCGAATATGGAGGGTATCCAGTCGCAAGAAGACCTTTTTTTGTTGTTGCAACGAACATGGGCGGCCATTCCACAGCGTGATTTGGATGAACTCATTTTGAGTATGCCAAACCGATGTTCTTGTGTTGTTAGTGTTCGCGGTAGAAACACGGATTATTAATTGTTTAAGTTACCCAATAAAATTTTAAAGAAAACTGTGTTTTCAGTCATTTTTTCGAACTTTAATGTTAGTGGTTCAAATGTCAAAAATCCCTTTATTAGGAAAATGGCGAATTTCTTTATTAATGCAAAGGTGACTTAGTTTATCGTTACTGTGACAAACGAAAACACTTTATTTGATGAATCCTTAAAGAAAATTTTAATTAATATCAATCAGGAGAAAAGTTATTGCAAAAATATATGTTGATCCCTAGATACTTTTGATGTGTGTATTTTGAGAGAGGAAAAAAATCGATTCTTAAAATTGATTTGTTACAATACTTATTTTAGCTGCTTTATTAGTCTCATCTTTTTCTTAAATTAGAAATTTAATTTCGAAAATAGATTGAACGAATTGTATTGATGTGTGCAAAATTAATTTACAATGTTAAAATCCGTGATATAATACCCTGAAAACCGAAACTAATCTATACAAATATTATAAAGAGGTAAAAGTTTGTACGTAGGGGATAATCTTCGAAACTGCTGATCCAATTTCGAAAAATTCTTTCACTAACAGGAAGCTACATTATCCCTGGTTGTTAAGGGCTACATTTAAAACGTTCCCAAAAGTACATTGCATTCGTAACGCGAGCAAAGCCGCGAGCAAAAGCTAGTTTCTAAAAAAAACACCAATATCCACAAGAAGTACTAGGCAAGCATAAACTCCCAACAGTCACATCTTAATGAATTGTTTACGCAACCATCCTTCAACTTACCACCAACGAATAATAAAAAACCCTTTCATCATTACACACAGGCCCTGGAGAGTTATCTTCCAATATCACCAATAAGTTCCTATCCTAACAATAGTACTTTTAAGACCAGATAGCGGAGACCAGCCTCCTCTGACCTCAACCACCTCTATCTTTTACCAGACTGATGAAGACAACGAGAGATTTTACTTACTGGTTGGTAGATATAAATGGTTGGCAGATGCCGTACGTATTGAAATACGCTACGGCATTCTTGTGTGGCTGCGTCCCAGACTCCCAGTACAAGACGATAATATTCTTTATTAAGTATGAATATGTGCATAATTTAAAATGATTATAGTTGAGGTTTTGTGTGGTGTAAGTTATCTCTCTTCATATTCATTGGGTTTATAGTAATAGCTACTGGATCTTTACGAACTTCTTGGAAAACGTATTTTATGGAGCTTATTAAAATGCCAATTTGGTATATCGTCAGTGTTATCACAGAGATTATGGATATGTTTAGGAGCTACAGCATGTTTAGTGATCATCAATTATTTATTTAGCAATTGTGGTGGTGACAACACACAACACATTACAACAGAACAGACTGTAAGTCTCTGAGGAGATATGCAAAGGAGTACAAATACAGTGATTTATAGCAATTAGCTGACCCACCTTTGCATAAATGGTTGAGATGAGAGAATTTTATAATTCTTTTATAATTTATTTATTTGAGCAAAGTGGTTATTATTGTTGGTGGTTTTTTGGTTATTTTTGTTTGTCCCCCCCCCCCCCTCCCCCCCAAATAGTAATAGCAGTGTGTCCCTAAGAAGTGCGTCGGACTAGTAATAAATGGCGAGCCTATTGCCAACAACAACACAAATCTAGCCTTCGACGTGCTATTATGAAATTCTAAACTTTTACGACCGATTTAATGCATTAAATAAAAGACTAATACAGTTTTTTACTGAATAAGTTTATGCTATCAGGCCTTAAATTTTTACAGCTTAGGATAGGATCATTAAGATTGATAACAATAACAATAAAAAGCAACTGTATAACAACGAACGACAATGCCCCGAAAAAGGTTATAAGCCTTGAAAAACTATTTATAAAAACGAAACAAATATTCTATGGCCTCGTCTCCTCTCAAATTTAAGAATTTGTAATCAATTACCAGTGTTACTACATAATTATGTTACAAAACAGCATTGCAACAATCTTTTAAAACTTTCAGAGCAAATTATGCATCAATTTTGTCTTTCCATTTTTGTACCAAAAAAGAAGAACTACATTTTAATGAGAGCACCTTTTTCGTGGGCTCCTTATAATTCTTGTTATTTTAAAAAATACGCCACAATTCCGCGCCAAAAGCGTACATTCACGGTCTGGTACAACTATCATTGTCTTTGCCTCTTGCCATTGTCCGCCATGATGCATTTTTGTTTTTTTTTTTTTGCTCCCGCCACCCCGCGCTGTCATTAAACTTTTTAATATTTTTATTTGCGGCCAGCGTAGATTGCTGTCCAGTTAGGTTTTAGTTAAAAGTTTCTAGTATGAAAAAAGTTTCTGTGCATTGCTAATTAGTAACATTTTATTCTGCATAGCTTCTATTGTTCCTTTTTAGGCGAATAACTCTAATTCACAGGTTCCGAGTACTGAGGTTGCAGACTTGCAGTATATTGACCTCTTTGGATAGGTACTTTTGTCATGAAAAATTCACAACCTTCTTGGGTACGAATAGGTAAGAAGCTTAGTAGTTTATTTCTCGTGAGCTACGTATAATTAACCAACTTCTACTGGTGAAGTGATGGTTATTTTTTCCCGCAAACTATAAAATGACAATATGCTTGAGCCTATAAAATATTATGAAGTGCATCAAGTATGTCCACAATACATCAAATGAAAGTAGTCTTAATGCAAATAGAAATAAGGAACAATACAGCAAAACAGTGTAAGCTTCGGCAAAATAAAAGCCTAAATCATCTTGAAATGAGCTTCTATAGAACAAAAAAATAAGAAATCTATAAATAAATAAGAAACAGTCCGGTAACTGACAGAGCTTAATTCCAAAACTGTTGATAAAAGAAATATGAAAATGAAAGGATTATCAGGAATAATATAATAAATATAATATATATCATGAAATTAAAACACTTATGGCAGTTGACGTTGTAATGCAAACAAAGTCAAAATCAAAGGCTAGTTTAATGAAAATAACGGATAAACAACAAAAGGCTAAAGCAAAGATAAAAATCACAAAAAGGCTCTCTTGTACTGCTTTTACAATAAATAAACTAAACAAAGAGTCAGTGTATTCAAACGGACTCAATTCTATTTCAATTTCGATATATTTCACAAAGGAATCGTTTCAGTTTAATCTAACTGCAGTTTTACTACATAACAACGAAACTACGTCTGTTGCAGTAACAGGAGGTACGGTTTGTTCATTTGTTTTTGCGTTTTTATGTACATCGCAGTTTTATTGGATTACTTGTTTATTAAAATCTTCAAAGTGCAGTATACAAGTAAACAGACAAATTGTACGTTGATATTCTTTTCAACGAACTGCAATAACCAAACTTCAAATATAAAATTTTGGAGCATATTTTTGTGTCAATTTGTTGATGTATTTGACAATTCTGTTAGTAGTAGGTATGTGAAGTACCATCATTAGCCTACAGTCCATACAGCACTGCAAAGCCGGATATAAGCCTGTCACTCTGGTCACACCTCTACTCTAATTTATCCATTACCAGCCAATTCAGAATCGTCATGAATTTTGTTTCTGTCACTATGCCATTTACTGCAATTACTGCTTCATTTATTTGTTGTCTTGACTTCTTTACGTTTTTGTACGGGTGACCACTGAAAACCAGCGCTATGTTGTGGGCCCCATAATTTTTTATTTTATTTTTTTCCTTTTAATTCGTCTAATCATCATTATCAGCAAAGTAAATTTACTGTTAAACAAAGGGCCTCTTCCAAGCATCGCAACTCATTATCATTATTAACTACTCTACCATTTAAAACTCTCACAAGATTTACAGCCCTAATAACAAAAAACGATCTAGAATAAAAACAAAGAGCTAAGTACACATTACCTTTACTTAAAGCATCAGATTCTATAAAATTTCATTGCAACATTACCGTCTTAATGGCTATTGTAATAGTTGACACTAAAGCTACAAAGTAGAGCGACGTAGCCGACAGATCAAGCCATTAATGGTACAATAGTCGCCTTAAAGCACGAACTGTACGGATAAAATGATAATATACACTTACAATTCAATGGTAATACTAAATATTCGAGATATGAATCCGGGTTATAAATGTTTCGTGTTTTGCGTTTAGATGGCGTTAAATATTCACTTCCTATAGTTTCAGAAATGGTTTAGTAAATACCAAATTACATTTTTTCAACTTAAATCCGTTATTACTATTTTCACAGAACAATTAAGGATTTTGGTGGCCCTAAAGTCTAACAACCAGTCTTACCAAGGGGTATCGTATTACCCAGTACTAACTGGGTTGTGCAAGTCAGATAGTCAGTCGCCCCACGAAAATACTGGTATTCAACTGCATCCGGTTAGACTGGAAGCCAACCCCGACATAGTTAGGAAAAGGCTGGGCAGATCATGGTTATCGTGGTATGATCGTAGATCAAGCAACGTTCAACGAAGTCGATCCGTGGATCGTTCACAACGAAACGATCGATCGACAAAACGAAACAAACGAAACGAAACATAACGAAATCATTCTGTGTCTCGGAAACAATGTCTTGGCTGCCTTTCGTAGATTATTGGCAGTCGCTTTTGGTGGCCAGAACCCCGAAAATCAGGCGTATTACTTAACGGTTTTTATGTTACCCAGTAGCTGTGTTTTGTGGAAGCCCGTAAGTCATATTGGTATCCAGCTGCATCCGCTAAAACTGGAAGCTGACTCCAACAAAATAGAAAAAGGCTTGGCAAATAACAATGATCATAAATTAATACATCCTATCAATGCAAATAAGAATGCATATAATCCCATTAAAAATCAATAATACTTAATTTTGGACATAAATAATCACCAATTAAAACTATCTCAGACACATAATTAAACAGATAAACATATATTAAATCTAGACATTTATGTTTTCATTCATGCGAATGACAGAAAAAACTAGTTCTAGACATCCTACACAATTTATTATAACGCAATTAAGAGAAGTGAATGAAATTGTCGCCTCAAGCGTCGAGTTGTTAGTTTATATCCTGTGTGCATAGCTGTGATGTTTTACGTTCTTTTTCATATCCTTAGGGCTTAGGGCTTGGGCTACGTAAGACATCGTTTAAATCGTTCATACTTTTATTAACAAGAGTTACTAAAATAGTGGTGTATCAAAGTTGCCCCTATACTAGAGAAACTAATAAAGAGCAGTCTCTGATGGTATGGTCATGTGATGCGAAGAGACGAGGAACATAATAGTGAAGAAAGCATTGCAACTACCTGAATATGAGAGGACGACCTCATGCCTGACGAAGCTCTTATTGGAGGAAGAAATGCTCTACCCGACACGACTTAGTCCTGGCGCTTGACAATAAGGAGAGTCGACCCCACCTAAATTGGGATAGAGATAGAAAGGGAAGAAGAATTAATAGAAATATAAATGACGGGTTATCAAGATTGCCATGTCATTAGCCTTCAAATGCGGCTATACCAACAACCCACTTATCTGCCTACTCCTTCAGAGACACATTCTTGATGTTATTTTACGTGTGTTAAAGAAAGATTTTCTAGGCTTCTTACTTTCTCTATTAAGCATCTATAGGCACTTTAAATTCTTTTTCTGTGAGTCATACAATCTAGTGTATCTATTTCTTCTTCAAGAATTCCTCACTAGTAAATCTGCACCAATTTATCTCTTCATACATGCCTCGATTTTCAATTTAAACACTTAAAATTTTACAAACGCAACCGATCTGGATTTCGGAATTCAATGAAATTCTAGAATTCAATTTTTAAACATGGAAAGTAACACGTTGGTCCTAAAAAGTTTCTTCTTTATACATTAACATGCTTTCGACACTGTTAAACTGGGTTTTATACGTTTTATTCGCCAAGTTGGGAAGGTCAGAAACGCTTTTATGCACTGACTTTGTTCTGAATGTACCAGGAGAGCATAACGAGGTGGTGATTTGTATTCAGCACTCGTATTTGATGAGCACTGGGGCGGTGTGCCGCAAGGAGTTGTGTTCGGTCCAACAAATGTATGCAGACCACACGGTTTGTTTACACTGATCATTTGCTAATTATCTCTTTTTGATGTTTGTTTTTCTCACTTAGGATTTAAGTCACGAGCAAATAAATTGAGGGGTCACAAAACCATGTTAATTTTTTTATATATTTGCAGATGCGAAGTCTTTGGAATCATTGTTTGACTTAAAAACTACCGTAATTCAATTACTAAGACCATCGCGAACCGCAACTGCAAAATCGACTATTATTTTCACAATCAATAGATGTATTGAGATAATAGGATGGACTTGCTACAAATATATAGATCTCACCATCATCATTTCATCACTTTTATTAGTATCTCCTTTCGCAGGTTTGCTGGAAGAGATTTCTTTAGAACTAAGCATCACCTTTGTACCTATTTTTCTGTTCTTGGCCTTGTTATTTTCTGTATTTCGTGTGTACATAAATTGTTAAATAAATAAAACAGAAACATACCTACTATTTCAAGATCTTTCATCATTTTATTAATAATCGTAAATCTCAAAACTATAAACTCCACTTTCACATAAATTTCTAAAAATAAAGCCTTTAAAAATGTATCTGCATAATAAAATGCAAGTAACAATTACGATAAACCGTCGCTTTTATCTTAATTAAAATTTAATCGCCTCGTTGGCAAGTAAGCCTACTTTCACGAAATAATTAATCTGCCACAACTTGCTATTTTTAACTAAAAGAACAATAGGAGACCATTTTTTCTTACTTGAAGATAATTGAAAGCACTTTTTTAAATGTTCTAGTAAAATATCATCACGCAGTATGAATTCGTATAGAATAAACTGGACTAGATAACTGTAGAAAATTTGGCTTGTGTTATTTCAGATCTTGATTCTAAAATATCCCAAGATAGTTTTTAATGGGCAAAAGAGTTCACCTTTAGTGTAATGCGTATTGTTAACCATACACCGTAGGCAAAATACCTTCGAGAATCATCATCATATTCAGCCTATAATGTTCCCACTGCTGGGACACGGCCTCCTCTCAATGAGCACGCGTGCCCAGTGCGGATTGGTAGATGTCACATGTCTTCGAATTTTTGGTTCTAGGACATGCCGGTCGCCTCACGACGTTTTCTCACCGTTTTGAGAGCAGTGGTGATGATATAAATTACACAAAGTAATGCGCCGTCTGGGTTCGAACCCACGACTTACTGTTCGTAAGTCGGGGCTGCCACCACTGGGCCACCGCTGCTCTCGAATGCTCTGCTCTATCGCCTTCGAGAATATGGTAACGAAAAAAACATATAAGTTAATAGGAACAAATCGGCGGAAATAATGGAGGGAGGTCTTTGGTTAGCTGTGGGACACATGGACTGATTTATTTATTATAATAATAAAATAGCTTAATTCAGGCTTAGGCAGCCTTCCAAAGACCTATGGTCCCGAGTTATGTAAAAGCAATTAAAGGAACAGTAATCAAAAATACAAGTATACCACAATGATAATTCCAAGATACTATTGGCAACTCATTGAAAAACAAACAAACCACGATATTGGAATAACACATTTCCGATTAAAACACTCCGAACGTTACTATACGCCAATGAGCATTGCCGAGTGCATACACCAGGGTCAGTGCTCTCCGCCATAATTGAATTCTAACAAAACTATCGAACCGCTAAATCAGTACCGTAAAGCGCTAGCCGCTAGCATTGAACAAAACTGTTCATTGTTGAGTTTGTAAGTAACAAATAATGCAGCGATAAAGCGATTGATTTACATAAAACTAAAACAGTGACTGATTTTGGTGTGATAGTTGGAGCAAGACTTCTGTTTTACTGGTCTCGTTGGGAATTTTGAGCTTGGAATCCAAAATAACCTGCTTTGCGCGAATTGATAAAGGAATTATTTCCAAACAGTTGTATCCATAATTTAGTTTCTGCGAGTAATAAGTTTACAATGCCGTGGACCGGCTTACCAAGCAAGGTGGGTGTCGGAATCTGGCTGTAGAAGATTAATCTTAGTCAGTTATCACTAACGTGAAAACAGTAAAAAAGCAGTAATAGCCTAGTGGTGTGACCGTCGAACTGCCAAGTCATAGGTCTGAAGTTCGAACGAAAGACACGCACGTCTGATTTTTCGGATTCATATGCGTATTGTATAATTGTCACTTGCTGCATGAAGGAAAACATCGTGAGGGAACCAGCCTGACTGAGAGATATTTCTTGACGACATGTAAAGGCAAGTCATAAAAACTATGACGAAGAAGAAGACTAGATTAAGCACTGGGTCGGGGGGCTTTTGGGACCAGGACCGCGGTCCCGGATTCCCCCTAAATATTTTTGCGTGGTATTTTGGGACCACAAGAAAAAAAGCAAAGTTATGTCTTGGGAAAATACGATCAACCAAACATATTTCGTATTTTAAAAAACCAAAAATAGTACATTTTGATACAAGTGGAGAAAGTTTATCATGGATTCGAGGCAAAATTAACACACGAGCCGTAGGCGTGGGTGTTATTGAGCCGAGAACTGCAATAACATTAATGTTCACGTGTATCAAACGACGTTTTTCAATATAAATTTGATGAAATAAAATAAAAGAACGAAGATTATTTGTGTATGATTTAAATTATAACTATTACTGCTAAACTAACAAAGTTACCTATCTTAACCGCTATAGTATTCCTTCAAAGTTCATGAAATTCACTATCATCATGAATTTTTAACCACACAATAAAGAAGAAGAAGAACGATATTCAATCATCAACAACTAAACAAATGACCATCAATGTACAAGAAAAGCCTTTGCTACAGTACAATATAGTATAAAACGGGACTTTTAAAACTCCATAAAAATACAAATGTAAAAAACAATCATTTATATGCCGTATAAAGTTCGGTTTGGTTGAAAGCACAGCGCCTATTGACAGGCCTATTGTTACTATCCACTACAGCGAAAACTTTTGCACAATAAGTACCACCGACGATGCGACATTCAATTGTTTTTTGAAATCGGTCACCATGTTAGTTTTTTTAGAGCAATTGAATTGAATCCTGCGATGAATTAAAATTCTGTTCGCGTAAAAGGCATTTGTGAACACCGATACG
This sequence comes from Xestia xanthographa, assembly GCA_905147715.2. NCBI lineage: Eukaryota > Metazoa > Arthropoda > Insecta > Lepidoptera > Noctuidae > Xestia > Xestia xanthographa. Next base: position 8,443,534 of record LR990644.1, read on the forward strand.
TAAGGTACGAACAACAAAAACACTAATCTAATAGTGGTATAAAGCTTTTGACAAACGATTGTTTAATGGCTTGAAATATTATGTAGCATGAAGTATGGATGAACGGAATGAAAGATGATATAATTATAGTTGTCCACAGAGATGCACTAATGTATGAAAGAAGAAGACATGCTGCGTCGATCTCAAATAAATTAGAATAAGGGCAGGAGAATGATGGTATTGATTATCAATGTGATGTTCACTATGAACACTAGATAGGGTTTAAAATAAAACCACCAAATTATCAGTAAGTAGATGAACTTTACTTACTGATAATTCGTTCTCTACTCAGATCTCACTAAACTGGCCGGAAGAAACTGGATAGCCATGCATGACACAAAACCGGAGAGATTTGGAAGAGACCTACACTCAGCATTGGGTACCCAAGGGTTGAAGAAGAGAGAGAGAGATAAACTCTTTAAGGATAAGCCCGGGATAAGTCAGGACTACTCAAACGACGGCACCTTAAAGCTCACGCTACTTTTATTAGTTTTGTGACTCCTGGACTTTAGAAGACCTCGTAGGACTAACGTTAAAACTAGTATAAATCTTTATTCACCAAAGTAGAAGGCAGAAGTGGCCAGTTAGCAGAGGTAGAGAGAATCCAGATACGGAGCTGTTTCAAGCTGATTTTGAGAAATGTAAAAGTATAACATAACTTGACGGCTGTAATCCCCAAAGGGTTAGGACAGAAGTGAAGAAACCTAATAGTACACCCACACTTCGCCAGATACGTTAAAGTCCCATTCAAAAGGGAGCGAGCCTACTGCTATCAACCTGGCAGGAATCCAGACCCCGTGACTACTGCTGAGAAATTCCTGATGGAGAAACCCAATAACACTTTGCCCAACTTGTGAATCGAAAAGTAGCGAATAAATTGTAATCGAATACGATATGCTGAGACTTCAATATATTTCAAATTCTCACATTCCTATTCGCTAGACTTGCATTTGCATACTTGTGTATCTCATCTTGATCGGCTTATCTTGTATGTATCTTGTGTACCGTTTGCAATTAATGATCGTGATACTCCTTCTTAGAATCTTGTAGTATCTTCGTGTTGACACAGTTTAGCATCTAAGGTGAAATATAAATTCATAGTATATCATTTTATAAGTATGTTACAAGAACCTTTCTTGAAATACTCTACACATTATACCTACGTATACGTATAAAGGGTGTAAAAAGACTCTTAACGAAGCCGAAAGGCACTTGTTTTCCACCATACCACCATACCTGGGAACCATCTAGTTACGGAGATATTGGGGGTCAAAGTTCCAACTTTTTCACAAGTATTTTTTTTTTTATACTTGTTTTTAATGTAAGAACTTTACTTTAAACACCTCCACGACCCCCACACTATTCAATCTATTCACCAGCACAATGTTTTGAGTGCGTTACATTGAGTTTTACCGTAAACCGTGATTTTTCACCCCAAAAAAAAGTAATTTCGCAGCAATAATATTAGCGTAGTTTGATGTACAGAATACTTGGTTACCGGCTTCGTGAAGAGTCTGTCGACAGCCTGTAAATGATTTTAACAACCGTACATGTAAAGTATGTAGAATTTATTTTTGATTAACTCGAGAATAGGGGGTAAATACCGGAAATCACTGGAATCCAGATGGACTGGAAGTTGATCCTAACTTGATTATTATCATCATCATCGACTTCACCCACTGAGTATAAACCCTGTCTTTATTTGTGCCAAACTCCATATTCTTGTGCCTCATCCAGGATATTCTCGCGATGACAACAATGACTTACTTACTTAGTTGTTATATCGTGTCCTGCGTGTCCTGTTGTTCGTTCACTACAGGAACCGATGGACGCTGCCGAAAGCGCTATATACCTACTAGTAGCTCAGTTCACGGCCGACACAATTTAGATTGCCAATGCCGACACTCTAAGAAAAAGAGAATTTGAGAAAAACCTATGGAGAAAATAAAGAGTTCCGCAAAATGCTCCTATCATTTTAAACCTTTATTTCTAGTGCAGACACTAATCAGTCAAAATATACACTACACTTGCACTGGGAGCAAGAATCAATAATTGAATTACACGAAGTCCCCTAAAAACTCTCTCCGCCCTCAGGCATTAAGAGAATAAAAAGGCTTAGCCAGTTTGCACTGAGGTCGTCGATCTACCTGCCACCAATATTGATGAGTTGCCATATCTAATCAGTTAACTAATCGACCAGAAAATTGTCTCTCTAATACTGGAAGCAAAAAATGACTGCCTTAATTGGCTTAAGTTTGGAACCGCAAAAAATTGTGAATCTTCAGTTTTTGCAAGAGAGTTTTTTAAGCTCAGAGTGCGTTTTTTGTTATTTAAATATTTTGTGCTGATGTTCATCATCATCTATGTCGGGGTCGGCTTCCAGTTTTACCGGATGTAGTTGAATACCAGTATTTTACATGGAGCGACTGCCTATCTGACCTCCACAACCCAGTTAGTACCGGGTAATACGATACCTCTTGGTAAGACTGGTTGTCAGACTTTTTGGGCGTCTGACTACCTAACGACTGTCAAAGATCTACAAATGACAGCCGGGACCAACGGTTTAACGTGCTTTCCGAGGCACGGAGGAAACTCGGTATGTAATGGGTGGTCACCCATCCACAGACCAACCTAGGCAAGCACGGCTTAACCTAACGCTAGACCCGAGCGGCTGTTATTATTTAGCCACGAGCTCCTCAATGTGCTCCTGCTGATGTTACTACATAAAAAATAATTTTACCAAGCGATTATAAACAACCAACAGTTATGGAGCCGAGTTAACGAGAGTGGGGTCACGGTTTAAAACCACAGCCGTTCCATTTTTGACATGAGCTCACTCCTATTACAGGTATAATATTCAGCTTAATTAACAGCAATACTAGAGTGTAGTTTCAATAATCTTGATTTGTACTCGTTGGGACCGGTCAATGTGCCGACACTTGGGGAAGGCCTATGTCCCAGTGGACGTCTTTCGCTGAAATGATGATGATGATGACGATGATGTACTCGTTGTGATGCAATCATTAAAGCTTTTGTAATATAATTATGCAGCTCACTCAGTGTTCTGTATGGTGCCGGACGTAAAGAATAGCACCATCCTATATCTTCCCGTGGGTGTCGTAAAAGGCGACTAAGGGACTTACCAGAGAATGGGCAGCAGCGTTCTCTATGCTTTTGTATCAACCGTACTGCGATCGCCAACCCGCCGGTCAAGCGTGGCGATTATGGCAAAACCCCCCTTTGGGGGAGCCCCATGTCCAGCAGTGGACGTCTTACGGCTGAAATGATGATGATGATGATGAGCTCACTCAGATACACGGCACTTTTCTATCACTTTTTTAAAGAAATCATTCACACGTATTAATCATTTATTCAATAAAATTAATACGGAAGTTAAAAATCCTTCTAACTGGACTTTTAAAACGGAGCTTTCTGTCAATGATTAAAAACATTACTCGGCGCTGCATCACTTTGAAAAAACAACCTCAGATTCATGAATATTTAATCTGATGGTATGCTTAACGCTTTGTAGTTTCCTGTTGAACTTATATTTAGACATTATATACTGCACTTCCACCGTTATCTTTACGTAAGTAACACAGTTACGCATAAATTTCTAGTTGAGATATTCGGATTTCCTGATTTTTATCTTCACTGGCGTTGGTTAAGTTTTGACTAGTATGCTTGTTTATAAATACAACAATATCACGGCTGCTTTTATTCTGTTTTCTCTGGAGGATTACTTATAGCAAGTGACCATTACAGTACATAATTATAGATGGCATTATTAAGAACCTTCGTCAGACGCTAGTTTTGGCAGTCCAAAAGCTAGAAGTTGGGATATAGGCCACCAAGCGGACCTAGTGTGGATTTGTGGTCTTTATCGTCCCATGTCTTTGAAAGAGTCAGGTATAAAGGTTGTAAAACACCTCTTAACGAAGCCGAAAGGCAATTGTTCTTGTTCTCCTCATCATTGTGATCACTTTTTTGGTCTACGCCATACCTTCTAGTTACGGAGATATTGGGGGTCAAAGTTCCAACTTTTAGACAATCTTTTTTTTTTTTAATACAAGTTTTTAATGTAAGTTTTTTACTATAAACACCTCTACGACCCCCGTACTATTCAATCCATCCATCAGCACAACGTTTTGAGTGCAAACATTGAGTTTTACCACAAAACATGATCTTTCACCCCCAAAAAAAAAGTCGTTTCCCAGCAATATTTTTTGCGTCAAAGTACTTAGGTTGATGTACAGAATGCTTGGTTGACGGCTTCGTGATGAGGTCTTTTACACCCTGTATATTTTTTTAAACTTTTTTTCTAACTAGCCTGTAATCCGCAAATACTGACATTTATCAGTCATTAAGTCCCATAGGTATAATAGGGGGCGAGCTTTTTCCATCAACTGGACGTAAGTCCCAGACTTCGGGCCGCTACTCAGAAATTCCAATGCATATTTATATTTTCTTCAATCACATTTGCAGTCTCGTGATTACTGTCACGAAATTGTAAACTAGCTATTGGTTTGGATTAGTTTAGATCTATTTCGTTTCTATAATTTTGCTGAAACGACTTAGATCGTGAATACAATCTAAATAAAATTGTTACTTCCTGTCACTATGTTATAGATAGAAACTCTCTTGCTTGCAGAACAATGGTGCCTCAAGTTAGCGACCTCGTCTTCGAGCTGTTATAGGCTGCGGTTACTTTGTGAAATTTAAATCTTCACCACCGCTCTCAAATCTGTGAAGGAAAACATCGTGAGGAAACCAAGTCCGCGAACCAATTATTAGATGATAATAATACGAGCTCCGCCAAACCTTACTAGGCCGGTGTAGTGAAATATAGTCCAATCCGTCTCACCCAGAGGAAATGTCCCAGCATTGAAAATCTAGTGCTATGTATGTTTCTAACTTGGAGAGTCGGTTCCACAATTGACTGGAAAGTATGCAAATCGACATTAAAAACGTACAAAACGCCACACAAAGAAGAATTCGATCAGACGATTGCCAATTACCAGTAGGACTTGGAAGGCTGAATGCTTATCTAAAGAATACTAGTCAAAGTTAACGTCAAAACTATTTGATTGAACTCAATTCTACGGTTCTATTGCAAAATGAAGCTTTGCGCATCGATTCGTGTACAAAAATGTGTTGCACTTTCCAAATGTTGCTTATTGAATTAGCTTTACTTTGCTGTACGTGCTTCAACGTACTTGTGTCTTATGTGTATTTACTTTAGGTATATTTTCCCTTGAAGATTTATATAATGTGTTCTGTATCATCATCATATTTATCATCTACAGTTTGACTTCACTCACTGCTATTAAAAACCTTCTTTTGTTTGTGCTAAGCCTCACGCTCTTGTGCTAGCCTAATTCAAGTGTTACCTGCGACAGTAACGGTATCTCCTGTTTAATCAACTGTTGATTGTTTATTAAATACTATATTTACTACTTACTATACTAGTGGAGATAATCTTCATAACTCTTCCTATAATTATTCCGGTAAACTAAACCATCATCTCTACAAAATCAAGTTTTCATCTCCGCCATTTCACTAGCAATTAAAATATCGATCACTATCTCCAACTTGTTAAGAATTTCTTGACACAAATCAGTAATACTTATCTTGTTAGTAAAAATAATGATAGTACAGTCTTCCTCAAGTATGTAGTTACTGAAGCTACACATAACAGTCATAACACGCGAGCTAATAATGGGAACATTATAGTTATTACTTCTGTCATTATTCCATCGTATTGCGTTGAAGTAAGTCATTACGTTCGAAAGTATATTGATACGATTTTAATTCACCTTCTCGTTGTGGATGAAAGTTGTGATTACGCTAGACAAGGTTCGAACGTTCCGATTCGCACACAATTTGCTAGGTGATTAATAGCTTGGATCGAACCAATTCCGTGGGATCAATTAATTACACGTTGAAGTGTAAATTTTCACTGATATCATCTGTTGCTTTATACATCAGCTGGCGCTATCTAAACCGGAACCGACAGAGATATACTACAGACAGTCAGTTAGTCAGTTTTGCTTAGTAAAAAATCTCACACAATGATTTGAATTATGAAGCTTGCAAAATATTATGAACCATCCCGGAACTTCTTCCAATTCCAAACAGTTTTACAACACATATAGTCAAAGTATCACTGGACACGAAAGATCATGCAAAAAAAAACTCGAAACCCATCAAAACTAAACAGAGAATTGAATTAAATCAATTTACTCAATAAAAAAAGGTCTACCAACAGAATTTCTTGCTCCACATTCATTCAATTGATACCAATAAGTAGTTGAATTAATTCTTAACGAGCATCGAGAAATTACTTGGGAGTGACCCGAAGGCCTGAATAACGCGATTAAGGCCATACATTGTGTTCATTTACATCTCTGAGTTGGTCCACCACATTATATAGTAGATGATACATGCTTTCTAGTTTTTAATGGGGATTTCTGCAGTCAATGTTTTGATTTTGTTCACAAAAGTACAATAATATTGGAAAGCTCTGTGGTCAGGATTAATAGACGTTGTTTATGTGGTTTTTAAAAGACCCATTTTAGCATTAAGACCATCCATTGTGTCATCAACATCATCATCATTATTGCCAGCCCTGCTCCACCAACTGCTGAGTTTTGAGGCATTATTCCCTTGGGTTCGCCAGTCTCCAACAGGGAGCCTAAAATTGTTGGTTTTGTTTAGTTACAATTCGTACAATGGTCACAAAGTAACAATTCATTAATATTAGCTGCGTCTGGGACCATTTTATGAACTTTAACGTGATTCATATTATTATACTTTGAGTATGTTAAAGTGACCATTTTAGACTCCCAGGTCTTACGTGATCGTCTGAATGTCATTCACCGATCCAGCTGTTGGTATGTCAATACTTCTTCTACCGTAATTGTTTCACTCTTTAGAAAATAAGAAGAAGTATTATATCTGTCTACATAATCTTAGCGCTCATTCGTCCTATCACCGTCACACAGCTGTCAAACTACACGTGTAAGCTAGAGACGGGATCATAAGTCAAAGCACGTTTCAAGTAACGTTTATGTTTATTAGTATCATACTGAGCTTGATCTAGATTATTTAGAATAAAGTACAATTTCTTTGAGTGAAACTCTAGTTATACGTTGCTTTAAAAAGCTCTAAGTGAAATTTCTCACTGACGAAGCAATTTAATTCTAGATTTTCTGTTTATGTTCATGAAGGTAGTAAACTTTAATTATAAGAGCGGTTTATGTAGCATAATTCACTCCAGGATGCGAGATTTCAATCAGTGTTAATGATCTGCTTATAAGAATACACTTAAAATTGTTAATGCACCTTCAAAGCTAGAATAAACACATCAGTTCATTTTGAGGGAGTGGTTTTCGTCAAATTGCTAAACCATTTAAAATTTAAACTAAAATGGATTCTTTATCATGGCTAATTCATGAAAATGCAAGTGTTAAAAGAAAATAGACCACAAAATATTAAATAAAGAAGATAGACAAGAAAAAAAAAGAGATTAACTTGAAGCTACGAATGGCGTTAAAAGTCTCAGGAAAGGATCTCTGACAAGCTATAAAACCATAAAAAGCCACTGTCCAAGAATAAGGAGACAAAACATGAACCGCTTTTAGTAAGAACAATATACAGCAAGCACTTGCTTACAACATTAAAGCTTTGAAAGTCGTTATAATTATTACGTACAATAGTCGATATAATTATTATCTTACCGTAAGGTAAGATTGTATTGATAAAAATAAATTATGATTTACACGCTGGACAAATGTTATGACAAATACTTTTGCCAAGCCTTTTGTACATAATTCAAGATCTCCAGCGTTACAATTTTGCATCAGTTAATTTTAAAATATCTTGTTTTTCATACTAAAATGCTTTACCCGCAGATTTTTTTAGTTATTGACGAATTATTTAAATCCCTGTGGACCCAGAATCATGTTTTGTCCCTACTGAAAGTGTGAATCAAGACCGTGATGTCCGTTACACGTCAATGCAATCCAAACAGTAATAAAAACATTAAGCTCATTATACCACTAAACATCGTAGACCAACCAATACTCAACCACAATAAAACTGACAGCACCAAAACCAATGATTGCCATGTCACCCCAAATGCCTATAATTACACTGACAAGCATTCACTTGACCTTTCACTATCTGAAGAAAAGGATCATAATAACATCAAAGGAGTTCAACAATACACCAATTGTGGTCCACTTGCACACCGTTAAGATCGCAGCAGGCATCAGTAACGCCCAGACATAGTATAGATAGATACAGAAGATCAACTGCATAAAAAGAAACAAGCACACGCACTCATAGACACCGATTAAGAGCGGTCTAAAACAAGTGACAGTCACCAGAGCGCTTGCACTTGCGGTTCGGGGAGCATGTTTATGTGTGAGTGCTTTTTCTGTCGTTCTATGAACTTGACCTTCTGTGCTTATTTTGCGGTCAAGAATATCGAAATCATTTTAAAACTGTGCCAGAATCTGACCCAAATCTTATGAACAATACTGGTCATTTTTTGCTTTACCGATTGATGGTTGAAAAACTTGAATAGGATATAGATCCTGCCTTATAGATCGGTATAACGGATTTTTTGTACAAGTTTTTTGAAATTTGGTCGATAGATGTGTTTATTATGATAGTGTTGATGTTTTGTTGTGGTTTATTAAATGTTCCAAATATGCAAGTTCATTGTCGATCTTTATCGTTCATTAGTCGCTTTGTAAGTTAAATGTTTTTGGCACTACACTTAAATTAAGTATGCTAAACATGTCTAACCTCTTTGGATTGGTCTCGTTCTTTAAAAGTCTTACTTTCTAGAACTGACATCATCATCATCTGCCTTGCCTTTTCCCAACTATGCTGTGGTCGAATTCCTAGAACTAAAAAACAATTGACAATCAAGTTGAGAAAAACTACCTCTATCTTTTATTCTTTCATTGTTTAAAATTATTTCTTTCTCGAACTGAAAAACAATTGCCAATCGATCCAGTTCAAAAATACTATCTATATCTTTAATTGGTTTGTCCAACACTTTATTATCTTCTAATTTCAAAGCTTCCATGAATTAATTATAAAGATCTTAAACCGCGATTACCACTCCCTTAACACTTCCTTTTCCAAAAGTCTAGACTTGATTGATCCAGAACTGATATTACCAGTTCTAACGTGAACGCTAGATTCGTTTTTTATTGCTTCCTTACTGTGAATAAAGGGATCAGCTGCTTGTTAGTCTACCATATAGGAACCGGAATCTTCTAGTTTAATAAGTGGTGTTATAAATGAATTAATTCACTGGCTGCCTTATTCATTTGATAGAAACATAAGGACAGGTAGAAATAAGAAATAATCAATTCAAAATCAACTCTGTTGATTCAAGTCCTGAGGACTTAAACATCTGACAATCGCTTTTATAGCATTTATTATTTCTATGACGACTTCTAACCGGATCATTTCCGTACACTTCATCCTACATATCTGTAGAGGCGTAAAAACACAGAACTAAAATAAATGTACCAAGTTTGACATATCGATGCAAATTTTTTGACAAGAACTGCATGAACCTTGAAATGCACACTTGGGCATACTGAAGCTTTTGTAAGTGTAATTTTTTTCTTTTTTATCAACACTTTTGCTGATTAGTTGACATTTTGCGCACCTCTAAAATAACTAGACTGACTTAATTCTCATTGATCATCTTTAAGACTGATCTGTCGAACCACGCCAATGAAATTGAACGCGATTTACTCAAAGCTGTCAGGCTGGTTAATAATGAAGACACTGACAGGTCCAGAGCGTAGATTTTTAGATATCCAAACGTGCTGATCTAAAGTACAGAGAAAGAAATTCTCTAGCTGATAAAAAACAAAGAACTCGTACCAAGGAATAAATTTTATAAAACGATCCACTGAACTTTAAACTGAAAGGAGATATTTCTATTGCTTCGTAAGAGTAATCTTGATGGCCTGCTACCTGGCTCTTCACCGCCACTTGTGAAGCTAACACAAGATGAGAAGTATTGTGGTATTTACGACGCTTTCATAAAAGTCGTGATATCCATTCATCGTCAGTTTCTAATAAAGGTGCAAGTTGGCAGCGGGCGATAGGAATTCGCCGCGGACGACGTGTCGTCGCTTCATGTCGCCGCGTCATGTCGCTACAGTCATGATTTCGAACCCGGCATTTCGGCTTCAGCGACACTACTGATCTGCAGTGGGGCGACTCTAACGTCTGCCGCTCGACGATGCGTCGCTACCTTCATGCCGCTTGTTTCGGAGGGAATTTCATAGGAATACATAGAAACCAATAGTCGCGGCGACATGAAGCGACGACACGTCGTCTGCGGCGGCTTCGTGTCGCCCGCTGCCAACTTGCACCTTAAATCATGTCTTTACACAACTGTCCGGCATCCTAATAACCACATATTATACTATCAGACATCTCTTGAAACCTATTCCTTTCATCCATGTAACTATCTTCCTGAGCAAGTGCTAATATTATAAATGCGAAAGTTTGAGACGGATGGATGTTTTGTTTTGTCTCTTTCCCGCAAAAACTTCTCACCGGATTTTGATGAAATTTGGCACACATATAGCTTATAACCTGAATTAATACACAGGATATTTTTATCCCGGTAGTATGATCTCGTGGGACAATAGGGAATATGCATAAATTTTCCATTTTTATTTCGATACGGAATGTTAAAGTACTATAAAAATAATGACAAAAAGCAAAAACAACACTAAAGTTATAACCATTTAAACTTTTGTTTCTCTCTCTTTCTAGATAAACGGAATTTAGTATGGATTTTGTACGTCGATGCAGCGAATGACGACATTCGCTGTATCGGATCTTTCTGTCTAATCAGCAGTTTCAAATACTCATAACTTAGTATTTTTTATAGAAATTTAAAAAAAAATCATTTTGCTGTTAATACGCTTTGTTTAGAGTGATAAAAAAAATCATGCATATACCCTATTACCGAACTGAACGCGAGCGACGCCACCGGCATGAGCTAGTCAAAACTATTCCTTTCTTTTCCTTCCAGCTATCCAGTATTGACTGTGCCCACTTCTTTCATCACAAACCCAACATCAGAGTATAAAACACAGCCGTCAACAAGCAATTCAACCGCACGCTTATTTGATTGTTTCTAATGTTTAAATTGCCATGTCTGGACCGCACAGACAATCGTAGTACCGTATGCAGTCAGATGGAGCCGTAATGTCCGTAAACGATTCGTTACTCACACGATACGGTTTTATGGTGATAGCTGTGTATTAGTTGCTTAATAGTTAATGGTAGATGTGTTTGATAACTAGTTGGCAAGCTGGCCGTGTGGTATCCGGCAGAGTAGAATAGAACCAACCCATTACACTTACGGGTGTCGTATAAGGCGACTAATGTCTGAGGCAGAACACTTTGCGCCTCTGTAGACCTAAGAATGGGCAGCAGCGTTTTCTGTTAGTCTTTCATCACTGCGATCTCCAATCCGCCTGCCAAGCGTGGAGATTACGGCAAATTCCTCCCATCATGGGAGAGGCTTATGTCCAGCAGTGGAAGTTATAGGCTGTTGTAGGAGTGTAGTTGTAGTAGGTAGCTGGCTAGCTTAAGCCCTCGGCTTTGCCAGCGTGAAGTTCGGTAACTGTCCCACGGGATCATACCACCACGATAATAAGCATCCTTAATAATAATCCAGGTTATAAACTAACTGTGTGCTAATTTCATTTAAATCTGTTTAGTAGTTTTCGTGCGAAAGAGTTACAAACATCAATTAATCCATCCTTAGAAACTTTCGCATTTATAGTATTAGTAATGTTCATCATCATCATCATCATTTCAGCCGAAAGACGTCCACTGCTGGACATAGGCCTCCCAAAGCGGGGGTTTTGCTATAATCGCCACGCTTGGCAGGCGGGTTGGCGATCGCAGTACGGTTGTTACAAAAGCACAGAGAACGCTGCTGCCCATTCTCTGGTAAGTCCCTTAGTCGCCTCTTACGACACCCACGGGAAGATATGGGATGGTGCTATTCTTTACGTCCGACACCATACAGACTATTACATATTAGTAATGTTAGACGGAAGAAAACCGAAAACCTACTCAATTGATACAGCACAGCACTACATGAGGATGCTATGTGGTGGGACATCACTAATCTGGCTGGCTTGACATTCGATGATTTTGGCAGTAAAAGTCTCCAATGTAATAAAGTGTTTAGAACTAGAATAAATTAATAATTGAAACTTCTTTTAATTACTAATAGTAAGACGTCTGCTAGGTTTTTGGTAGTGCAAGTAAACTTGCAGTCTTCAAATTTACACTAATATTAAAAAGAGGAAAAAAAAAATTTGTATTTCTGGGTTTATCTTCGGAAATGCTGATCCGATTTCGATAATTCTTTCATTAGCAAGAAGCTACATTATCTCTAAGTGTTATAGGTTACATTTAAATTATTCTAATGGGTTAATTTCCGTACATAACAGGAACGAAGTCACGAGCAAAAGCTAGTCTTTCATATGGTCTCTACACTATGCCATTAAATTTTTTCAATCCTTAATAGAAGTATTGTAAGTGCTATTTATTTGTACTTTTGTGTGTGAAGTTTTCTCTTACTTAACAAATAAATGATTTATCTAATCATGAATTGAATTGCTTGCCATAATTGGTCAAAATATTTGCTTTGTCTTATATTATTAAGCTTTAGAAGTGTGAAAAGTTAAACGAGTAGCAATATTTTCTATTTTAAAAGAAATATGTATATGAGTAAGTGAGTGAATATGTATTTGAGTTGATATCGGAATACAAAGAATAACCAAAAGGTTATTCTTTGTATTCCGATATCAACTCATGAGAATTCGTTTTTCAAAAATCGTTGCGATCAAACTGTACCACTTTTTCCGATTTCAAAAGTAAATTCAAAGCTCTAAATTCAAATTAAGAAAGAACATGCTGCTAGGTTATATAATAAAAAAAAATCTCCATTTGAAAACCCCATATTGCGGTTAAATAACTTTTTTTTAATGGCAAGTATAAGGCGACAGTATTCAATGAACATCATAGATTATCCACTGCTTTCCATTAATACCAATGTGTGTAATGAGCACTACAGAACCCGTTCCTTATTCAAAAAATAGGTCTTTTAAAGGCCAGGGGAAGTTAATTCACATTCGTTGGTTGAATGCATTTTTATATGCGATGTGTAGAAAGAAGGTAGACTCCGTATTTTGGTATATTAAGGAAACAATGTTATAATGTAATAATTTTGGATAAAAGTAGTTTTTAACCGACTTTTCTACAAGCTTCAATTGCAATTAAAAAGTTATCATAATTCAAGATGAATTATTTCCTAAAAAGTCCACTACATTAAAGCTCAATGACTTTCGTTACTGTTACTTTTCTTTCAAACTTAATTTACTAATTATTTTTAATTAAGTTATATTCTATAACTAAAAAATATATATAAAAGAACAAACTTACTCAAAATAATTCCCAAAGCACGCTTGAACACACAAACACAGCCAAAGTTCAAAATTCAAATTTGGAACGCTCAAACGCGATCGGGATTGAGAGGAGGGATATACACGTGCGGTTTCGTCCGCGGACGCTTCGCGACTGAGCCCGCGTTCACTTTACCACAAGCTAATATATCTCGTATACTAGTTTTCATCGTCTTTCACTGGTTTAGCTTCGAGTCGATGGCCAGCACTTTCTGGGTTAATGAGGAGCCTGACGGAGCCCGCACTCGCCCGTTTTCTACGTTTTCGAATACGCGTCGGGTGCCGAGTGGTATTCGAACTACTGCGTTGCTATGTGCTCCTGGTACATCGCTGATAGTTTTTTAGTTTTTTTGGTGGCATTATGAGAAAGCTTCATTTTTACAACCCGGTTACATTATCTCTGGACCTGGCGTCGATGACTTTCATAACAATAAAGTCCAAACGTAACAATGATATGTTCAAAAATAAAGCCGTGATAGCACGAAAATATCGCGACATGTATCGGCAACGAAAATGCCTGACGAAAAGTAAAAATACAAGGAAAAAGTCAGCGACGACAGGTCTAGAGATAACCGAGTCGTTCATCAACTCGTCCCATAAGCCCACCGGATAGTATCTTCGAGTTTTTAGCTTGTACACTATATTCCCATACTTCTATAAATTGTCAGAAGCTTTTCAAGTAGCTAAAAAAAATCAATTGAACCATAACATTCGAGGCCGTAGCCAGAAAACAATTTCAGGGGGGGTTTGGTCCGGGGTTGCGGGACTGTTCGAAAAAGATACCGTGGCCCCGGAACACAAAGGGCGATGAAGGAACATGGATGGGTTTTAGTCAGTAAGTCTGACACTCCCTCCTGCTCCGCCCAGAGCGGGCGGAGTCATTTAATGATTTCCCATCCGAAAAAAAATAAAAAAGGGGGGGTTTGGTTTGGTGGAAAGTAGAAAAACATAAAATTGTTTTATTATAAGAAATAAAATGGTGTTACTTATCATTATATAATATAATAGTTATTAGAAAACCATTACAGAAATATTAACACCTTATTACAAAATTATATTGAGTCTTCTAGCTTTCTTTGCAGCGAACAAATCAATTACCTCCTCGGTGTTGATGTCAATTCTGCGGTGGATTGACATTAACGTCATGAATAAAAATAGTTAGAGAGTTGTGTTTGTAGTGATTAACTATTATTGTTATGTATAACAACGGAGTGAGACGGGCGCGCTGCAGTCTCATTAATACTTAAACTAAAGAAATATATTTTTCAATACACTTCCTCGAAAACTGGTCCTTAAACGCACTACGATTAGGTACAACATTCAATGTATTTCATACGTGTGCGTTTTTTTACCATTTTTCCGCACGTGTGCGGGAATGAAAATTGCCACAGATAACTATACCTATACTTAGTCCAAATTGGTTCAATGCCTATAGTCTGAGCGGAATGTTTTTTTTTTTTTTTTATTTCGGCAAAGCACTACGCGTCTTTACGGCATAAATATTTTTTGAATATTCAAATTGTGTTTATAAATTAATAGAATATCATAGATAAACATGATTATTTAAAACTAATAGTTACTTTTAAACACAAATTCACATTTATTTGTGTTCTGAATTCAAAAATATAAAATAAATCTATTTTTTATATTAGGCTGTTTAACGGCTTCATACCTTTGACTCTCCTCCAACCTGCCGAAAGAAGAGCGCGAAAAAAAAAAAAAAACAATCATAGTTTCCTAATTCGTGACAAAAAAATTTTTCGCTATACATATTATTATTTTTTCAAAAGTGAAAAACGTCGTTTGATACACGTGGACATTTGTTATTGCAGTTCTCGGCTCAAAAACACGTTATAATTCCGCCTCGAATGCAATAACAAACTTTCTGCACTTGTATCAAAATGTACTATTTTTTATATTTCGGTGGGGGGATCAATCCCCCTTGATCCCTGGCTACGGCCTTGAAACCATTGACATGAAAGAACAATAGGTTCGCGCCCTATCACATGTGAGTTGAACATTACTAGCCAATAGTGGGTACGCTTTAGATACACCTCTACTATGTAGGTGTGATGTTCTCAGATGACAAGAGAACTGCCGCAAATTTAATCTCTTTTTCCATCAACCTTAATATTTTATATAGCCATAAATCCGTCATCGTCACTTACAAACAACAGTAATTTTCGATAAGCAGTTGAAAAGAAACTAAAATGCATTAAAGGCAGGAAATTTATAGAAAATCTAATCCATTGGCTGTTCCTCCATTGACAGTTAAAAGTTTTAATGACGACTTGATCACTCACCCCGTTATCATGGTTTACTGCTAACTGTGAAGGCTTGTAAATGGCTTGTCGTTGATTACTTCACTATAACTTTTATTTTTATTGTAGAGCAGCGGTGGCCTAGTGGTAGCGGCCCCGACTTACGAACAGTAAGTCGTGGATTCGAACCCAGACAGGCGCATTACTTTGTGTAATTTATTTCATCACCACGGCTCTCAAAATCGTGAGGAAACCGGCATGTCCTAGAACCAAAAAATTGACATGAAGACATGTGACAACTACCAATCCGCACTGGGTCCGCGTGGTGAATTATAGCCCATTCCCTCTCATAGAGAGGAGGCCTGTGTCCCAGCAGTGGGAACATTAATAGGCTGATGATGATCGTTTATTTACGAGCGCGAGGGTGGAAGTGTTGAATCAAACGTCATCATTCTAGGAAACGACTGGTTTATTCACTAATTGTTTTATGTTTAAGCCATATGTTTTATGTATTTCTTAACGATAGCTCTTTATTGGTGTCCAAGCTTTGCCTAGTTTGAGGCCAATGTAAAACCTTTGTTGTATTTTATTGGCAAACAAGAAAAAAAATACTATCAAAAATATCTGTTTTGCTGACCTTAATTAGTAACTTAATTGATTTGACAACTATGATTTTATATGACGCTATGTCAGTCCTATTATTTTTTTAAACGTATTTTATTTTGTTGGAAATGTCATTTATGGGTCTTCCATAAAAAAAGCAAATGGTAAATAAAATCCATTACTGTTGTTTTAATAAGCAAAACTGTTTTGCTTCTAATGGTGTCGATCTGTTGTGCACAAACTAAACTGAATTTAGGCTATTGCTATCTTTTACTAAAATGCAGTGCGAGAAAAGGACGGCTATAGCTATGAACTAAGTTAGAGATGTCAAACTAGTTTATGCCTAGCGCTTCACCGTGTTTTTAGTGGACATGTTTTTATGCGCACCCTTCATTTGTATAGAAATATTAGTTCCAACTAAATTTGACAGCTCTAAATTAAGTCCGTCTCTTTCTCGTTTTATTAGAGAGAAAAAGATAGCAAGATAGCCTAAATTAAGTTTAGTTTGTGCACAACAGAATCGACACCAATGTCTGTACTGTCTTAGATACTAGTGCCTTACAATAAGATATGGACGATCGTATATCTTAGCCGAATGGACCCGATGAAGCGCTGTTATGTTCAAGGGCCCCAACTGGGTCAATTTTATTTATAACTTCGGTCTGAACTAGGTTTTAGTGTTTAACCAACTGGTTATTGTTAGAGCTAACCGAATCTGTACTAATATTTTAACTGTGTCGTAGGTCTAGTGGTTGCAATGCCAACTGCTGGGCATTAGGTCCTGGGTTCAATTACCGGGTCGGGCAAATAGGGCAAAAATATAATTAGTCCGTCAGATAGATTTTCAAAAAATATTGGACACATATTTTTCACGTAAACAATGACAAAGACAATGCGTCTAAAACTCGTGTGACGTCACATTTGAGTACATTTTTTACGCAAATGTGACGTCATTAGCCCCCACTCATGATCTATAACACGTTTTATCTTCGTCAATTTTTATTTCAGCCGAAGACATTTCAGCCGAAAGACGTCCACTGCTGGACATAGGCGGGGAGGCCTATGTCCAGCAGTGGACGTCAAGGGGGGTTTGCCATAATCGCCACCCTTGGCAGGCGGGTTGGCGATCGCAGTGCGGTTGTTACAAAAGCACAGAGAACGCTGCTGCCCATTCTCTGGTAAGTCCCTTAGTCGCCTCTTACGACACCCACGGGAAGATGATGTTCTTCATCATGAAGATGGTGCTATTCTTTACGTCCGACACCATACAGACTGCTCAGCTCATTTTTACACAATTATTTTTTATATTTATAGTTTTTAATTTATAATTGTGTTTCTATTCAATTTAATTTATGTTTTTTTATTTTATTTTTATTTTTGAATTATACTGTAATTTACTTTAATCTAACTACTTGACATTTTAAATTCAATGTAAACTCTGTACTTAAATTTAAATTTTGTTGTAATCATATTTCCATTTCTATTCAACTTTTATTATTGATTATACAAGTGCTGTGCACACCTATAAGTGACGAATTCACCGCAAAGCCGTTGAAATATAATCTAATTAATGTAAATGATTTAGTGAATAAGTCGTTGGTGTCAATAAATAAATAAATAAACATAATACACAAGAGCAAAATTCATCATCGTCTGCGCAGTCTTTTCCCACCTATGGGGGGTTCTATTTAATGCGTCTAAAAAAGGTCTTGAAAAAATAACACTGTTTCGGCGATAATGACAGTTACATAGGTTAAAAATGTATTGCATTGACGTAAGGTATCGAAAAGTTTTACGTCCTCTTGTAGCAATATGAAACGATTTGAAAACGATTACCACTTCTGTATGCCCTCAGGGCGAATATATTCAATTTATGTTCACAGTACCTGATACAAAGCTGTTATCGCTTAAGGGCCTATACTACCTCAAATGGCTTAGCATGATCCTCCATTACGCCTAAAATACTGCAGCATTAATTTTGAAATAAATATATGGTAAAGTTGAGGATTAATGTTAGGTACTATGTTTAGCGAAAACACGATTCCATAAAATTTTCTCGATAGAAAAAAATCCAAAATTACCTCCAAAACGAACAATAAACCGCTGGTATTCAAAAAGTACTTCAAATTAGATCATGAAACTTTGCATACTAACTGAACTAACTATAAAGCAGGTCTTATGTTTTTTTTTTTTCCAAAAGACGAAAATTTGATTTTATAAAGAATAAAAACCACCATTTCGCACTATTCGGCCTGCAGTGACTGACGTAACAACCGCTTTGTAGTGCAAGCTGATTAGAACTTTATTCTAACAGTATTTCTAACGAAGTTTGAACCACCACAAATAGTGTTGCTAATTTGAGGTAGTATGGCTCTTAGCAGTGATTCATTTTCTTGGTATCCAGTACAAAGTGAGTTATTTCATTAAGAAAAATGTAGATAACAACGAATAGAGGGAACGACAACGGTATAGCAGTTGCAAATCAGGGTCAGTTTTTTCTCCGAGAATCTTTCCCAACCACGTTTAAAAGACACATTGTAACCATTGTGATACAAACTTTTCCCATGGCTTTAAAAATGATTCTATGTACAAAAGTGCAATACAAAAACAAAAGGATAAAGGTATATAATATTTAAGGGGCTCCCCGAATTTTCGGCGTGCAGACTAGCGCCACTTTAGTAAAAAATCAGAACTCGTTAAATACACAATTAATATAAAATCTGATCGACAAAATCAATCTTTTGGTCTTCTAAATTATTTACGTCTGCTAACTCATTGAAACTTTGCTCGCTGTCGTTACAGATACAAAATGGAAAAAAACGGCCGTTTTTAGCAATTTTTGTAACTGTAACTACAGTGAAGTATATTTTAATGAATTAAATAGACGTCAATAATCTAAAATTCTGGCAAAATTTTCAGAGATGGTTTAGAATCGATAGGTAATGTTTTCAATAAAATGAAAAAAAAAAAACATTTTTTTTTTAAATAAGATTTCATTCCTGTCCACCACTAAAAAGCGAACGTGTGATTTTTGCAACAGCACAATTCAGTTCAACAACCTAGATAGGTAGCAGTTAGCACACATAGAAATTTGGCGGTGCATGCACGCACACAAGTGCATTGATTCCCACTAGGAGTAATTAATTAATTAGTTATTAATTATTCTTCTATTAATTATGACTGTACCAGCGAAAAAATACTTTTCGATAGTTCGGTTAATTGTACCAGAGAAATTTTTTTTCTTCCATAGTCCAGTCAACCGTACCAAGGAACAATAAAAAACTTCCGTAGTCCGGTCAACTGTACCAAGGAAAATATATTTTTTTGTAGTCCAGTCAACAGTACCAAGGAAAAAAAAAATTTACCCGCTGTCCGGTCAACTGTACTAGCCAACTGTACCACGGGCAAGGAATGGGTTTATGATTTAGGTCATTTTTAGGACATTTTCAAATGAATGCTATTATTTTCTTTTCTTTTTTTTGACAATTATATTTAAAATGAACTTTTGGTTTGATATCTAGATTTTAATTTTAAATTTTGGCTAGTCATTGAAAACTAACTCTGTATATCATCGTCGATTCCAAAACATAACATCAAATAAACAGTACGGAACAGCAGATTTTGTAATAACCTTTTCAATGTAGGATCTAGAATCATGTACTGAATCTAACTCTGTAAATCATCGCCGATTCCGAAACATAACATCAAATATACAGTACGGAAGAGCAGATTTTTTAATAACCTTTTCAATGTAGGATCTAGAATCATGTACTGAATCTAACTCTGTAAATCATCGCCGATTCCGAAACATAACATCAAATATACAGTACGGAACAGCAGATTTTTTAATAACCTTTTCAATGTAGGATCTAGAATCATGTACTGAATCTAACTCTGTAAATCATCGCCGATTCCGAAACATAACATCAAATATACAGTACGGAAGAGCAGATTTTTTAATAACCTTTTCAATGTAGGATCTAGAATCATGTACTGAATCTAACTCTGTAAATCATCGCCGATTCCGAAACATAACATCAAATAAACAGTACGGAACAGCAGATTTTTTAATAACCTTTTCAATGTAGGATCTAGAATCATGTACTGAATCTATGGTAAAAGTAGATATCATGATGTCACTAAGAATACCTTATTCAGCAAGATCAACATACATTAGGACAGAGTCTACTATAATGCACATTTGTATACTTAGAGAGTGTTAAAGCGAAAGTGCCCATGTTAAGCATTGGTGTTAAGACTCTTAACACGAGTTAAGCTTGATGTAAACAAATCTATGAATTGCTAATCATTCGCCTATAGGCAGTTGTAACCTGGTTCTCACCGAGATTTAGCTATTTTAATTGAATAACCCGTTTGTTTTATTGAATTAATTCTTCAAATCATTCGGTTTTTTGATTTAGTAGCTACTAATGATTTGGTAAGTAGTGACAAAATTCTAACAGTTTATAGCCGTGTTCAAACATTACACCAAGGGCCCAATTCTGTAAAATTACCAACTTGTCAATAGTATGTTGGTAGTGTGTAAGTAGTGTCTCAATAGGCTAATCATTGACATTTGGTATTCTACAAATTATCTATGGTCATTGACTTACAACTGTAGTGCCATTAAAACGCCATAGAAGACTATTGTAATAATTGGTATTCTGCTCCACTATAATGTGTCAATGTCATCATGATGGCCAAAGTTACGGTAGTTTGTAAATATTTTAAGTGTATTTGAATGTGTCTATCGTGTTTGAAAAGTGTTTTGGCCATCGAACCGCCATTGTGAAGCCATCAAACAACGAAAATACTGAAAAATATTGTACCGCCACACTATCGACACACTACTGAGACGCCACTGAAACGCCATTGAAGTTTTTGCACATTGAAAGCAACAGGAACTTTGTATGACAATTGATAACAGCTCTTCCAATTGCAAAGACTTTAAAATGAGGAAAAATTAGGTTCAATCTTCTGTATCATACCATCACTCCGGTTATTCCTGAGGGATTATGCAGAGGTGTACTCATAGTCATCATCATCATTTCTTCTTCTCTATTACTCGTCATCTTATCAGACACCTCCTTTCTTTCCATGTACTCTTAGTACACCCACATGTTTCCCTAATTATTTCAGTGGTCGCAACCATATCATTATAATATTTATGTAGTTTTAATACGTTTTAGATCTGTGAGTAGGTAATTCTAATCACGCTTGTCGCAAGAAAATTAACCTTGACGTTTGCAAAGTTGCATTTTCGTTGGAATTTATGTTGTTTTTCACAGTTACTTAAAAGTACCTACGAACTATCTCCAAACCTAAAAAACACTCGAAGTTAATTTTATCTTTCCCGCACAGTTTATTATCAAAACCGTTAACTGAATAACTTCTAACAGCTAAGGGATTGTAAACTATTACAATCTGATCCCGTGCCGGTTAAACTAAACCAATTAAAGTTAACCAAACATTACATATCGGGTACCAGGCATGCAGAGAGCGGAGGAACGTTAATCACGTTTTAGAAGTTGTATCGCCTGAGCGCGTGTAGTGGAAGTTTTAAGGGTAGTTTTGCTGTTGATTTTTGCTCTTCTGGTAGTTTAAGAATTAAGGTGTTTAATGTAAGTAATTCTGTGTAATTCTTTTATCCTGGTTTAACAGAAATGTGACAGTGTGATGAATGAAAACTAAAGGTTTTGTAAAAATCTGGTTAGATAAATGCAGAATTATTACAATTAAAAAAACTCATTAGAAATCAAAGTTTTTAAACTGACGTGGTCACCAACACCAAAAACGGGAAAAACAATGATACCCCAAAATCGGCCATAGTTCAACATGTTTTGGAATCAAGATCGAACCACTTGATAAGAAAAGCAACAGGGATTGGTTTCAACAGTCAAGAGCCTGGAGCCTGGCCTGGATCCAGTGGTTCACAACTGTGTAAAAACCGAAAACGTGCGGAAATCAGTTCGCGAGCGGCCGCAGAGAGTTTCGTGTGTCGGAGAGAGAATCGAGTTGTGAGTGACAGTGGTAGCGGTACCACAGTATAAACATGGACAGTACCGAAACCAAGCCAAGTTGATGCAATAATTACCTACGCTTCATTGAAGCCATAGGGTACCATATCCTTTTAATGTTGTTGATACTTATTGTTTTTTTTTTTATTATTAAAACATTTTTATTCTGTTGTGATCAATCAATCGAATTGAAATAACTAGCTTACAAATACAATTTAAATAGGTTATCTTATGGTATCGGTTAATCTCAACAAACGAGGATAGTTGTGGTACTAGTAGTAGTAGAACTATAGCTTTTTCATTACGGCGTAACCTTTTACAAGTTTTGGCGGGAGCGAGCCGTGGTTTGATGATAACTTTTCGTGCGTTTTAAAAAGATTGGGAGATAAAAACTTATACGTGACCACTCGTCTCGGCGCGGCACTTACTAAGTTACTACTGACAGCACCCCAACGTCCGCTTAGGGGCCCCGTCGTCGTTGCGCATGTTTGTGTGAGTATGCGGTTTCGAGCGTATGTTGGTTGTTTCCGTATTGGCCATATTAATACTGTGGTGGTGCCGAGCACTCGAAAAACGATCCAGAAAGGGGGTAGTCTGTTTTGTTTGCTCATTAATAACTTCAATTTATCCGTGATCATGGTGCTTGCAATATCGCCCAAGTATCGCAAACTCAAAACAACTAGTAAACAGTAAATATCCCGTTTTCGGTATCAATGATAGTCATATGAAATCTATTCATAAGCTCTTGATTATTAAACTCACCCTCCAGAATACCGTAGAGTAAAATAAAACTAATTAAAAAAATACCCAAGGCGTATGTCTACGTTAACTGCTCGTGAAAGAAAAAACAAATATGATATCTACGCGGAAATTCTTTCGTAAAAATGAGAAAACTATTTTGAAACGCATTTGTTTACGTCACGAGACCAATAAATATTTGGGTTTTATTTGGGTTTGTTGTCGCTTAATTACGTGATACCACTTTGTTATCATTAAACACTTTCCCGACAGACATTATCTCCTTTTAAAAGTAATTGAAACAATTTTTATTATGGCTTTAAATGGTTTAGAAAGAATACAATAGTTATGTAAAATCTTGTCTGTCTTTGTATTTTAGTTGAAAGAAGTTAACCATAATTTGATTGATGATGTTATCTGGAAACTAGAGTGGTTGAAAAAACTTGTAGAATTTGAACCAGTTATCGGTAGGGATAATTCTTGGTTCCATAACTCAAATTGCAGATGTCGGAGAAGAAACAGCCAAGTTAAAGTAGGAGTGGGCTGGCCACGTAAGCGCGAATGCACCCGGAGAGGTGGGCAAAGATAGTCACTCACTGGACGCCTGACGGAGGAAATCGCCGTCGAGTTAGACCGCGGGAAAGGTGGTGTGTGTTTGCAGGGCAAACATGACCAGAGATCACACAAGATAGAGAGGTTTGTAAGGAGAAAGAGGAGGCCTTTGACCAGAAGGGGGACACATGACGGGCAAACAAAAACATGCCTTTCGAAAACGGGATGACCAGTGGCTAAGCGAACGGTGATGTTGAAACAGACGGTCCTTGAGAGGAGACAGCGAATTTCCCCTGCTGGAAATCCTGAATTTACCTATGGCTTGCAGAACACTAGGTATAAAAGGTGGAAATTCCGGTGATGTGGTGGTTAATTTTAATTGGCATAATTGAAACCAAACTACTATTATAGTATAGAAAATACAGATAAAACTTAAAACGGGAAATCCGAAAGAAAATTGCGTACATTTTTGTTATCAAATAGCTGTAGCTAAATCAAATAGCTATATCTATTTAAATTAAGCTTCGTGTCCTGGGTTTGCAAATATGAACTGACCTAAAAAGGTTCGAAATTGAAATGTCTGGACATTTTGCAAATGGTTGGCTTTTTGTCAGGTCTTCGAAATGCTAACCATATAATTATGTGTGACACGACATCTTTTTTACCACCAAGAGATAGCAGAAAAATGAGATTCACGGTGACTGGCAATCATCTTATGAATGGCTTCATAAAATTACATCTGCATTTTAATTGTAGGATCTATTTATTTGTACAATTCATTACTAGTTTTAGCCGTGACTTCGCTTGCATATATTACAGATCTACGCACAGAACCCGGAAGTGTGGCAGAAGAAAGGGAAGAGGCCTATACACAATAGCAATGGGTGATTCTGCGCTGATAATGATGATTTTTTTCATTACAAACTTAAATTCATGAACCCATTATTACACTTTGGTGAAAGTTGTAATGTGTATGTCTTTTACATGGTTTTTTACTTACATTTTTGGATATTATTAACCTGAAAATTTAAGCATTCGTCCTCCCTAGGTAGCTTCATGGTCATTTCTTGGAGGCTTAGCAACGGCTTTGGCCTTTTTACCTTGTAATTCATGTTATTTAAGTTTTTATCTTTATTAAATCTTTGTTTACTTTTGTGATGTCAGTTAGTGGCGACCCTAGTTTTATTTTTAATTTATTGCTGGAGCTAGTTGTAGGTTGTATAGGTAAATCACATCGACCTCATTCGATTTTCTTTTTAATAATTTTCTAATTTTAAAATGTAAATTATCTGGAGTTGACAGGAGCCTGGTGGTGGATTGGGCAGTCTACGTTTAGAGCTGAGAGCAGGAACACCTCTGAGAAGCTCCATAAAAGTATATTTAAAGGGCAGTTCCCCTTATTCTTCTGTTTTAAGTCGGCCTCTCTCCGTGCCGCACCCTCACCTAGAACACCTGGAAACCTTGATGCTTGAGCTGCACAAGCCTGATGATGAAGATTTGATGCTCCTCGGCCCTCCTCCACGGTCGGAAGACAGATGTCCTCGGCCCTCCTCCTACGGCCTGAGGATTGACGGTCCTCGGCCGTCCACCACCGTCTTAAGACGGATGCCCTCGGCCCTTCTCTACGGCCTGAGAGTTGATGGTTCCTCGGTCCTCCTCCACAGTCTGAAGACGGACGTTCTTCAGTTATTTATTCCATTCTGCGTTCATCTTCAGTATTTTCCGCCAGCTTCACTGGCATTAGTGATTTAAGTAGCTGCAGTTTTTAGGTTAGGATCTTTGTTAATAAATTCATAGAACTCGTCCCCTTGTCTATTTCTTTTAATAGTGCTCCCCTCCAGACTGAAAGTTAGGTAGGTGAGTGCTCAGAGTGACCTTACAGTTTTGTGGATCCTATCCAGGAAAATGTAACGTTACAAAGTTCTGATGAAATCATTTCTGAAGTAGATATTATGTACTTTTCAACATAAGGACCAATGTTAGGCACCAAATCAAAGACTGTAAGGAGTAAAAGGTGCAATTGGGTATAATAGGTAATTGGATCACGTGACAATATTTAGGAAATAAAAAAAAATATGTAAGCCGCCCAGTCGCTAGCCAACCAAACACACACAAGCCCCTAGCAACGGGGTTGCCAGATCTGTCCCCAACATCTCTCCACACAATAAATGTATGTAAGGTGAAGTAAATTTTTATCTTTTTAGATGACAGTAAAGCAGGCAGTCTATCTATAATGGAATAGTTAATACATTTATACTATTTTAATAGTAGTAGAAAACAAAGAAAAAAACAATAATTTCACGTGGTTTTTCCGTGTTTTCCTAGTGAATGATGCGTCGCTTTTATTATCGAGTTTATTCGCATAACACACTGGTGTTATCTTCAGACTATCATTATGCACATGTTTTTATTTATGAGAGTTTTATTTACATCGTTTTAGACATTTTTTGCGTAATGTCGTCATAGTCTATAATAATTTATAGATCTTTGGATCGGCAACTTCATGATTAAGTAAAGATCTGCAGTACAAATGCTGGTAATTTGAAAAAAATATACTTTTAGCCGCCGGCATAAGCTAGCTTATGCCCGCGGCTTCGCCCGCGTGGTGTTCGGTAATAATGTCCCACGGGATGTTTGTATCAACAGTAACTGCTTTTCAAAGAAATTAGCGCATGTACCCCGATCTACTTTAAAATATCATTTTTATTTTATTTTTTTATTTTAAAATGTTTTTTTTTCGGAACAATAACACAAGACAAGGTAAACAGGTAAAACGATGGTAGCTGCAAAAGTATAAACTGTAGCGCAGCTATCAACGCCCTACTCCAGATTAGAATGGAATGATGTTCCATACATAAAGAGGTTATAATTAATTTAGGGTTAGGTACTTAATTAATAATAAAAACAAAAATAAAAGATAAAAAAAGAGAAAAAGATTATAAACAGTACATGACAACATAATAATTATGAATTGGGATGTATGTTGACGTTGAGGATTACCTCAACGGGGGTGAATAGGTGTGTGGGTGAGTGTTAATGTGCGAGGGGTGTGTGAGGTTTTGTTGGGGTGGGTGTGATGAGTGTTTTACACTTCCACGAGTTTCTCTGTGTCATCGTAATTTTGTGTAGGAGTCAAGTTTCATTTTGCATTTGCTCTTGGTTAGTGGGTAGATGTTTAAGGTTTTGTTTAATTTATTGTAATTTTTTGAACGTATGTGTTTGTAATGACGACTTGCAGCTACGGTCCTACGACACTCAGTGGTACAAAACCTATTCGCGCGGCGTGTAGCATAGCATTTAGGATAAAGGGTAAGTTGGCAGTGTTTGCGAAGAATAGTTTGGAGAATAAAAAGCAGTTGATGAATGAAACTTGGCGAAATGGAGAACTAATAGATCATAAATTCCGTCATGCAGTGCCAATACGATAGTGTGGCCAGACAATGCCTCATGATAAGTAATGCCTCTTGGAATGTCTAAAATGTCTTTACACCTTCGAGGATTTTAACATTGTCATTACCGGACTCAAGTAGTATTAAATTTGACAAAATCGGCTATTAAAGATCCTTCTGACATACAATGTGAATGCGGTGCTCCCGACCAAACGATCCGACTTGCTGGAGAGTCCGAAGTGTTCCATCACCTGTACTTTAGAGGGCCTAATAAATGCCACAGACGCCGCAATTAACGTGGCTACATACTGGGCCCAAGAAATTTAAGCAAGTCAGATCGTCGACACGAAAGAAGAAGAAGTAATATAGAAAATAACAATATTAAATTTTCTTCTAAATCGTCATCTTTCTCTTGCCTTTTTTTTTCGGTTGTGAAATCATCAAATGACACCTCCCGCTCTCGGGTGGAGCAGGAGGGCGTGTCAGACTTTTACTGACTAAAACCCATCCATGTTCCTTCATCGCCCTTTGTGTTCCGGGGCCACGGTATCTCTTTCGAACAGTCCCGCAAGCCTGGATCATTCTCTTGCCCTTAATCCTTAATCCCTTAATCCTAATTTGGGGTCGGCGCAGAATATGTTCTTCTTCCATACTTCTCTATTACTTGAATTTTCCTCTACATCGATACGAATATTTAAGGATGATTTCCATCAAACGGCTCGCATTGCATTGTATCGGAACGGATTTTACAATCTTTAAACGAGATTAAATCGTGGACACAACATTTAAAATCTATATTTCCAAGCTGCGCACAGCAACTTGACCGAGGGCGTTTTCCGCGACACGCGATCGTAGCCGAAAGTATGATCCTACCTGCAAACGGCTCCGTTCGCCTGTCGTCGAATCCGATCAGATTATTTCGGCTTTCGTCGCATGGAAATGGAAAGGGCTGTAACTATTTGACTAGACGCAGAAACGGATACGTTCGCAAGCGATAGTTCGTGGCCAATCATAAGCGTTGACATCCTACCGGACGCGATCGGCTGTCGCCACATCCATTCGTACGTTTTTTCAAGGGTGACCACTGAAAACCAGCGCTGTGCTGTGGGCTCCCCATAACACATCATCATGCTGAGTGGTTTAACCTATTTGTAGCACTCACGACGTGACTTCTTTCTTTTTTCTTGTTTCTGTTCCGTTCTGTTATATTTTAAACGTCTTTTATGCTTTGTATGTTTTGCACGTCATGTACCTGCGGTAAATAAATATGTTTTCTTTCTTTCTTCTTCTTTAGAAGATTATCATCATACTCCCACCTGTCTTTTATTTGGGGCCGTAGGAACAGGATATGGCCGACCAAACATACTAGAAGTAACGTGTCTTGGTTATAAGATCAAAGTCGTGGCATTACTAACAGAATTAAGTCACGAAGATATTTATCTTCCAATCAGCAAGTCTAAATCCAAACTGTTTAGCAACTTTGAAAGAAATCGCCATGGAAGTGTACCAATAGTATGGGATTTGGGTTAAAGGCATGTATGTGTAGTCAATTGTATGTATGAATAACAGCAAGGACTTTTCCAAGAAGTAGAAGACAATAGGTTTTAAACCCTGATTCTACCGAGAACAATGTTATATGAAAAATAAATGACTTTGGACAAATGTTACGATAGCCACAAATCTATCGACTAGATTTACCAAGGTGTATCGTGTTGGTGATGGAGAGCAGCGATGGTCCAGTGGCGGCGGCCCCGACTTACTAACAGTAAGTCATGGGTTCGAACCCAGATAGGCGCATTACTTTTTGTAATTTATTTCATCACCACTGCTCTCAAAACGGTGAAGGAAAACTTCGTGAGGAAACCGGCATGTCTTAGAACCAAAAAATTTGAAGACATTGTGACATATACCAATCCACACTGGGCCCACGTGGTGGATTATAGCCCATTCCCTCTCATAAAGAGGAGGCCTGTGTCCCAGCAGTGGGAATATTAATAGGCTGATGATGATGATCGTGCTAGGTACCCAATATCTGAGTAGTTGGGGTCAGATTAGTAGTAGCTTCGTTCAGTTGCATCTGGTTAGGCTTATGCCCGACCCGTTCAGGATCTCATCTGCCTATCCTTTTCACAATTGGGGTCGGCTTCCAGTTTTACCGAATGCAGCTTCTAAATGAAGTGACTGCCTATCTACCCTCCACAACCCGACTGTCAACCGTCACGCAATCGTTTACACCTTTTTCTTTCATATCACTCCTCACATAACCCACCCATCGTTTTCTTGGTCTTCCTCTCACTCTCCATCCATCAACATTTATAGTCACACGTGATTAATCCCTCCTCATCACATGTCCACACCAAGACAAGTCGATTCCCTTTCAACTTTTCTATAACTGGTGCAACTTTCAAACTGCCTCTAATATACTCATTCCTTACTTTATTTAATAGATCATCTCACCATAAATCGTCAATATGATTTCAATTTAACAGATATGTTGTGAGCGCGCAATTGTAAAGTTTCGAAAAAGGCCCAATTGGGTCGTATTGCCTTTAGTCTGCAACACGCATGGTGACGAGCGATACGCTGCTACGAATTTAGATAAAAATTGTAAAAATGCCATCTGCGTGTTCAGAAGGTGTACCAATTATAATACCAAAGTAGGTAAATAAAACACAAGGGATCTCATACTTCATGTAACTACGCAATATACTTCGATTTATTCATATTTTTCATTTATTTTCCTAATATTTTGATATTTGGAGGATAAAAAAAAAGAGATGGGAAATACATTTTTTTCCTGAGTACGACAAAGACACGTGCCCTCCAGACATAGAACAACACGATATGTCTCTTTTTTTCTCTTTGGTTTTATCGAGCTATCCTTTTTGTATCATTTTGACTTGATGGTGAAATGTAGAACGAATGAAAAGTGTGGTGCCGCTGCTGCGCGGATCATTTTTTTCGGTGGTTTTGTAGGTGTATAACATATCTGTTTATTAGAATATCATTGATGTAACCCTAGTATATTCTACAAAAAAAATATTATGCGTACCTCTGGTTTATGAGACCCTAGTACGTAAGACAAACTAACAAAAAACCATCACAGGGAAATATCTAAATAGAATTGCGAAGCTAATCTGCACCATAAGTGAGATGTTTGACTAGTACATTATATCATTAATAGCCCTGATAACAGTTGATATTATAACTAAAAAGTCGTGTATTTACAAGTCAGTTGTACCCATGGACCAGAATTGAGAACGTCTGGGACATCTGGAAATTTTTGTTAAAGATCTGATTATTTTTTTAGGTGTGATAGTTTTTTTTTAAGTATTCAAAATGGGTTTACTGTACCAGTTTCTTGGGACAGCGATAAGTGAGTACTATTTCCTACTAGCTTATACCCGCGGATTCGCCCGCGTAAAGTTCGATAATAGGGATGATGACTGAAATACAAAACTTTTTTTATTTATGAAAAATGCCTTGTGTTGGCGCATGAAAACATTGTGGTGCACTTGCTTAAGTTTCTAAAACATCACTTATAACAACAATACAATTACAATACAACTTACAATTTACTGTTTTATGTAACATGTTTTTGGTGAAACGAAACGCACTCTCAAAACACATCGTCCTCGATAACGCCGCGGTATTGACGTCAAAGTTCATTATGTCAAAAAAACACTTATTAGAAAAGTGCTTAAAGTTTCACTATTTTTTTTTAAATATTGTTACTTAATGCAATTTTTACTTGAATAAAGCACATACAATTGGTAAAATTATTTTATTAAGGCCAAAAAAATAGATGTAAACAAGGCAGATTGTGGATAATGACGTCACATCATGGCCGCGACAGCTACGGACGTTTGAACTGTAGAAGAAAATTGCAGGAGTTCAACATTATTTCTTCACTTTTAATACTTTTCTTGGGTTGTTAATGCTGTATTTTATTGATTTGAGTGAAGAAAAAATTACGTGCATATTATTGTCCCATGAGATCTTACTACTGGGATAAAAATTATCCTATATTTTAATCCAGGTTATAAACTATCTGTGTGCCAAATTTGCCACCGAAATTCGTTTAACCGTTTTGACGTGATTGAGTCACAAACATCCATACATACATCCAAACTTTCGCATATAAACTAGTAATAAGAATTATAAGATACTAAGTAGTTTGTTGGGTATCCACCCATCTTAAAAATGTCGAGAAATCGTCTAAAAATCAGTTTGTTGTTTTAAGTAGTTAGAAAATTGTGGTTTATTACATGACAGTTTCATGTAATAAACCACAATTTTCTAACTACTGGTTCAAAGTCATATATAGTTTGTTTCTCCATTAACTGAGCAAATATCTGTAATAAAAACTACTGTAGCTCCAATCAACTCTTCAGTATATTCAAATCCAAGTATTTCATTCCACATAGGCCTGGATGGGCACTTAAGAACGTCGACAAGGGTGCACGGTTCGGTTGGTGGCTTCCATGGAGAAGAACCGGCAAGAAACTCCATGGTTACTCTTTTCAAATTATTTGGTATTACACAATTCTACATTACTTCACGTTTTATACAAAATGCAATAATTACAACACTTATCAGACATAGATTCGACTGTTAGTCTTAACACCACAATTTCTCCCAATGAACAGAGCTCTCTCGGTCGAGTGTCATGTTTTGTAAACTACCCCTTCCCGCTTCAACATTGACGGCCAGGCAGTGTTGTCATTTCTCAAATATAAAACGAATTATTGAAATCTTTGAAACCCTACATAATATTTTTGAAAATCATGACATATCTATAAAAGCTCTGTACTAAAGTTGTAGATAATGATATAGGTAATCATTTTGTGAATAATTAAAGTTTCATGAAACTAATACCTACACCGGTACAAGTTATAGACTTTCTCTTTGGTAATATGAATTGTATAGTAGCTATAAAATTTGTAGCCTACATACAAATTCAAATGGAAAGTGAAAATATTACGGGAGGCAGAGCGCAATTTCTGCGAGCAATTTTATATCGACTGAATTTAATTACTAGTAGTTGTTTGGCATGCACTGATCATCCAAATGGAAGTCAGTTGCCGCATCCATGAGGGAATCCAAAGTTTCAATATGATGAAGTTGTAAAAAAAGGTGATAGAAAATCAAATACATACCCTAAAGGCCGATTTTTGGGGTCACCTTCAACCTAAAAAAATAGTCAGCTGCGTGTAAGTGGAGGGAATGTACGTCAGCAGCGTAAATAAACTTAGAATTTTGGAAAGCATATTTCATCATCATCATCATTTCAGCCGAAAGACGTCCACTGCTGGACATAGGCCTTCCCCAAGTGTCGCCACATTGACCGGTCCCGCATATTTGACTAGAACCAAATTTACGAAGTGATGTCCTAAAACCAAAATTATGAAAATATTTGTGATAACTATTGCATCGTGGTTCTGGGTTCGTGGTTCTATTTACGACTAGCGGATGTCACGCGTTTTCACCCGCGTAGTTCCCGTTCCCGTGAGAATACGGGAATGAAATATAACTTATGTTACTCAAGGTAAATGTAGCTTTCTAATGATGAAAGAATTTTTGAAATCGGTGCTGTAGTTTTTGAGTTTATTCATAGCAAACAAACACAAAAAAAATACAAAACGTTCCTCTTTATAATATTAGTGCAGATGTTTTCCTTCGTCGTTTTGAGAGCATTATCATTCTCCTGCTTTTATCCCAATTTATTTGTGGTCGGCGCGGCATGTCTTCTTATTCCATACTTCTCTGTTACTTGTCATCTCATCAGACACCTACATTGTTGCCTCCTTTCTTCATACAGTTCATCCATCGTTGCTTGGTCTTCCTCTACTCTTATACCCATCCATATTCATACTCAAAACTTTTCTCACGACATTTTTGAACCAATTACCACCCACAACTAGGCACACAGGCTCACACAACTACCTATTAGCGCCACTTTCAGACTTTCTGTTGTATTCATTTCTTATTTTACCCATTCTAGTAACATCATACATCCCCTTAGCATTCTCATCTCAGCCGTTGTTTTGAGAGCAGTGGTGATGAAATAAACTACACAAACTAAAGCTTTTAGATTCGAACCCACGACGTTGACACTTCAGTAAGGGCCACTATCACTGGGCCAACACCGCTGTCAATATTATGCTGCTACTATTTGAGGCCCTCAATAACCCATCCTTTTGTCTACAGTAAGCACCATGGGAATAAACATGGGTGTGATCTTCGCGTGGCCAGCCTTCACGATCACCTTGTTCCAAACGACTAATACAACACTGAACAGGCCTATGACAGACACAGAAATATCACTGTTTGGCAGTCTGTCTTCGATAGGAGCTCTCATTTCGACGCCGTTCGCCGGTTATATGTTAGAGAAGTTGGGAAGAAAGTACTGTTCTGTTTTGCATGCCTTGGCTTTAGCTGTGAGTATTATTTCTTTACTTAGGTTTCTTTCTT
Source organism: Xestia xanthographa (assembly GCA_905147715.2). Classification (NCBI taxonomy): domain Eukaryota; kingdom Metazoa; phylum Arthropoda; class Insecta; order Lepidoptera; family Noctuidae; genus Xestia; species Xestia xanthographa. The sequence goes on from LR990644.1 coordinate 8,477,142, forward strand.
TACTTAAGCAGTGACTTAGATCGATTTCAAAATCTCAGGTCTAATAAACTAGCTTTATGCTTTTGTGAATTAATAACCACTTATTTTTGGAAGTCGGTTAAAAACGTGGCGCTTTAGAAAATTTTCAAAGCGTCACGTTTCTAAAATATAAGCTATCAACATTGTGCTAGTGGCGAAGTTTGTAAATTTTATGGCTTATTATATCACTTCGGAAACGTGACACTTTAGAAGGTTTTTTCGAATACAATACTTGTTTGTGTTAATGCAAAACTATTGATCAATACAGGTTTTATATGTGAGTAATAAAACAAAAGTTGTACTTATTGAGCTACCAGTGAATAGATTCTAACTTAAATATTTTTTAGGTATCTTGGAAATATGACGATTTAGAAGATTTTACATCATACTAAACTTATTGGTATTGATACCAGTTGTTGATGTATACTGATTGTATGCGTGGCCGCTATTTTTAAAATATAATGAAATTGGCGGAAGTTAGGCAAGCCAACCTTCATACAAAAATCTTCTACCTCCTTTCCCATTAATCAGGAAGGAAGAGGTGATGAAATTCTGACTTTCTTCTTTTTTACAGCTCGTCTGGGTACTACTAGTATGTACCAGGAACGTAGAAGCAACCCTTGCGGCCCTATTCTTCTCAGGAATAGCCAGCTCAGTGGCCCTAGTAGCCACTGTATACATCATCGCGAAATCTGCCAAGATTACATCCGAGGTGCCATGACGGCGTCTAACATGGTGTCTTACGGAATAGGAATGCTGTTGTCCTATATGCTGGGAGGATTTCTACCGTACAATGTGATGTTGTATGTTGGATTGTCCACGTCTGTTGCTGGGACTTGCTCACTGTTTATGTTGAAGGAATCGCCGATGCATTTGCTGAACAATGGGAAGGAAAAGGTGATTAGTCTTTTTTGTTTTTAGGATGTTCTTTTGTTATTCGGTGTTTTGAAAGACAATTCTGAACCTCCAAAAATAATGTAGATCTAAGTGACAAAAAAATACCTGAAGAGTTTCATAACCAAAAACTTGCATTCAAATTTTTATGAACGATGGAATCCCAACGGCCAAAAATAACAAACTTTCAAACAAATGTTCATGCTCTATTTAAGCTACTTCGCTTGTGAAAAAAAAAATGTCATGCTTCTAGGCTCATTCGAATAGGTATGCTATGTGTGAATTTAAGATTTATATTAGGTAAATAGGTAACTAATAGACACATAGATTGCTTACTTTTCTTGCATTAGTCGGTATACTTAAGTTAAAGGAGAAAATATACAAATCCATGATTAGACCTCTCGAATGCTAGGCTGTGAAGAAGATGGATCAAAAAAGACTGCATGTAGCAAAGATGAGAATGTTTAGGTGGTGTGACAAGAATGGATATAGTAAGGAATGAGTATATTACAGGAAGTTTGAATGTTGCGCCAGTTACAGAAAAGTTGAAAGGGAATCGACTGTCTTGCTACGAGCACGTGATGAGGAGGGATGAATTGCATGTGACTAAAAGAGTGATGAATATATACAAATGTTGATGGATAGAGAGGGAGAAGAAGACCAAGGAAACGATGGATGAATTGTAAGGAATGATATGAAAGGAAAAAAAGTAAATGATAGCGTAATAGTTGACAGAGGAGGATGGAAGAAAAAAAAACGTGTTGCGCCGATCTCAAGTCACATGGGACAAGGGCTGAAACATGATTCTGATGTAATTTTAATTCGCATTTTTCAGTTGTTCATCGATCAATGGCAACATGATGGCAAAATTTGTTATTACCTTACTATAGAATATTTGACACCTGCAAATTCTCTCACCATTCTCTTTACCCATATCCCAATTTATTTGGGGTCAGTGCAGGAAATCTGTTTCTTCCATACTTCCATTTACTCGTCAGCTCATCAGTTACCTCATTTCTTGCCATATCATCTTATTATCGCAGATATTTTCACTAAAGTTCATGCTTTGTAACTCAAACACCATTTTTTATTTTATTTCAGGAAGCAGCACAATCCCTGTCTTTCTACAGAATGTGGAAGTTGGATTCCAAAGAGCTTTTTGAAGAAATGAACAGTATGAAACGCGCTCTCAACCCAGATCTTGGAGGTTTGTATAAAATTAAATAAGTCTGTTTGTTTTGAAGTCTAAATATAAGCGCTAGATAATAGAACAATTAGATAAATTTGCGATGTTTTTGAGATTAAAAAATAATAATACGTAATTGCTTTACCCACAGAGGAGACTCCGGAAGAAGAAAATCTTAAACCAGACATGATGAAACCTGCTGAAAAAATATCACTTTGGAAGTTCATTAGTAAGCATTTCTCGTTCTATTTGAAAAATATTAAGTCATTATTATTATACTAATAATCATTAGGCGTTTCCTAAGTATATTCACCAACTTTGAAAGCAGTCGCAGTTTTGCACTCCACGCATTTGCGACTGCTCAGCATGAAATCTTGGGTTCGAGTAGAGGCAGTAAATAAAATACCAAATTTTTTGGTAACAACTTTCAAAATTCCAGGGACCTCTAACAATTTTTTCTACATATCCACAGGAAAATCAAAATCATCGCAACGAGCCTTCACAGTATGCATGGTAGTGATGACCGCAGCCATTTTCCAAGGTCTAGTCGTGGTCCAGATATACGCGGAGCCCATATTTACTGAAGCTGTACCTACTGTGTCTGCTAGTCTTTTGAGTGTCATGTTGGCAGTTACTACAGTTGTAGCTGGGATGATTGCTGCGTATGGAACTGATTTGCTTGGAAGACGGGTGAGGTTCCTTTGTTTTTAAGTTGTCCTGGTACATTTATTTTAGTTGTTGGTGTGGTGGTTGCAAGGACGACTGCAAAGTGTTGGGTCCTGGGATTCCGCCAATAGTTTTTCAAAAGATAACTGTTGTCTGATCGTATGCCTGGTAATGGTAAAAGGCCTTTAGGTTGCCGCCGCGGGAGACGCCCCGGGCGTCGGGGGCCACCACCACGTGGCCCCCGGCCACCATAGGCGCGGGCCTGTGGACGGTGGGCTATGGGCTAGCTCGCCGTCCGTCCGTCTCATGACGACAGGCCGTGTCGACGGCGCGTTCGTGTTCCACGCGCGCCTCAAAGAGAGTCAGCAAAAAGGAAGGGGTCAGTAAGGACCGATGCCTGCCGGGGTTGCGGGACAGTTCGAAAGAGATACCGCGGCCCCGGAACACAAAGGGCGATGAAGGAACATGGATGGGTTTTAGTCAGTAAAAGTCTGACACTCCCTCCTGCTCCGCCCAGAGCGGGAGGAGTTATTTGATGATTTCCCATCTGAAAAAAAAAAAAAAAAAGGGCCTTTAGGTTCAAAACGTCTACTCTCCCAAAACGTGCACTCTCCCAAAACGTCCATTTCCCAAAATAGCAATTCCCTAAATGTCTATTTTGTATTTCGTCCACTTTCCTAAAACGACCACAAATCTACAATGGCTCTCTTCTCCATAACATACCAACTCGAACTAAGACCGCATCCTTGGTCACAGACCGCTCCCTTTAACAAAGAAGAGGCATGTGTTCCTAGTAGCAGTGAGAACATGATTGACTAATAATGCTTAATGTTGAGCTATGTTTACATTTTTGCATGGAAACAGCCATAATGAAATATAAAAACAAATTGTAAGAATTCCCGTACAAAATAATGACATACATGTACAATTTTTTCAAGCCCCTCATGATCTACGCATCCCTTGGCGGTGGTATCGCTTGCGTGATACTAGGAACGCAGATGCAACTGCACTGGGGCCCGAACTGGATGACAGCTCTGTTCATCTACGTGTTCGCAGTCATGTACATTTGTGGAGCGGGAACGGTGCCTTTCGTTCTACTGGCTGAAGTGTTCTTACCTGAGGTGAGTGATGCTACACTACCTGTTTTATATGGTCCTAGTACTTAAGAAAATAATGCAGGGCGTGTTAGTGAAATTTGTTATTGTCAACGAAAAATAAACTTATGACAAGCCTTTAATGCCCTAATGCTGGGCAAAGGCCTCCCAATTCGAGAGAATTGCAGAGATGCCTAGGGCTTACTTCTTTATTGGAGGAATCCACCAAGAGTCAATCTTTGGGCACGCCGCGATGTCGCTTTAGTAAATTTTCAAACGTGGACGAGGCATAAGGAATATGTAAGGATTGTAGAAGGTGACGTTCTGTAATTTCTGCCTACCCCCGTAAGTTTATGTGTGTATATAAAAGTTTAAATTAAATATATCTTCAATTTCCAGGTCAAGAGTTTCTTCTCCATGGTCCTCTTCGAATATGTGTGGCTCTGCAACTTCGTGATCCTCTTCATCTTCAACCCACTCCTCAAGGTCCTCGGCTGGGGTCCTGTCTTCTACATCTTCGCCACCATTTGCTTCCTTTCTTCTACCTTCTGTGCGTTCTTCTTACCAGAGACGAAAGGTTTGACAGTGGAAGAAATTCAAGCAAAATTTGTCAAACCAAAGAGAAAAGCTTTAAGATTGGAATAAATTATTTTTGTTTAAGGAATTTTTGTTTTTTATTTAATGCTATCTGTTTTTTTTACGTGTTGCGCCGACCCAAATAGAATGGGACAATGGCGGGAAGATAATAATGATGATGATTTAATGCTGGCTGATGGTTATCAAAATTATATGGGTATTTCCAAAACAACATAGAACAAAAAGTACTAACACGAACGATGAACTAAACTGAGAATTCCTACATCGCGCAAGCATAGTTATCCGCGACTTAAGACTATATACAAGAACCCGACAACAACTGTCGGGCATTAGTAGCCCACCAGACAACACCCGTCTGGAGGAGGACCCTCTCTTTCCTACGGGGGATGAAGACTTTTACACCCTGTTCTTCATATCCCAAAACTAGAAAGCTGAAATTTGGTATGTAAGCATTATAAGTACACAAAAAAAACCGTTCGTTACTACAAGAACTATTGTATAACAGAAAAGTAATGAACAGTGGATACATTTTTCACCTTACGCTCATGTGAATGTAGCGAAATGGTCAAGCCAAATATTTTGACTAAGGTGTAGAGATTGTGAAGTTAGACCTTGTAGAGTTAGAAGCTTGGGTCTACATGAGATCTGATAACTTTTTGACAGTGCGAGTCATGGTCTCGTCTTGGCAACATTTTACATGAAAATGTTTTTGGTAGTAAGCTTTTCCATCATGAGCATTTCGCTCAAAGAATGTCACTTTAGCTAGACCCTCATGTCTTTCCCGCAATCTTCTGTAGGTCTTCCACTCACCTAGCTGTTGGTCTATCAAGTGACAGCGGATCTACTTATTTATCCCTAGGGCTATGCCGACTACTTTGTTTCTCAGTTGGATCATCTCACCTGAAATGGCATATTGCCCTTCTAACCCTAAAATTAGCAACTCTATTTGTGTTGGTTCAAACTTCGTTTGAAATACTGTTAGAATAAAGTATTAATCACCTTGCACTACAAAGCTGTTGTTACGTCACTCACTGCGGCCGAATAGTGCGAAATGAGTGTTTTTTTGCGATTTACAAAAACTCTATCGATTGGACTCATAAAATAAAACACATAACACCTGCTTTATAGTTAGTTCAGTTAGTATGCAAAGTTTCATGATCTAATTTGAAGTAATTTTTGAATACCAGCGGTTTATTATTCGATTTGGAGGTAATTTTGTTTTTTTTTTCTATCAAGAAAAGTGTATGGAATCGTGTTTTTGTCACACATAATACCTAGCATTAATCCTCAACTTTACCATATATTTATTTCAAAATTAATGCTGCAGTATTTGAGGCGTAATGGAGGATCATGCTAAGCCATTTGAGGTATGTTAGGCCCTTAAAGGAATCTAATGAACCACATGTCAATCTATCATGCTGCAAAAAGATCATGCGTACTACATGTTTATGAGCCCCTAGTACGTAAGACAAACAAACAAAAAAACCCATAACAGGGAAATGCCTAAATAGAATTTCGAAGTTAATCTGCACTATTATCTAAGTTTAATAGAGAGTCTTGTCAGAAATCACGATGATGCGTAATAATCACTTTAATTACTTAATCCATGCTCTTTGTATTTATGTTTGCCTAGTACATTAATTATCATTATAACCCTTGATAACAGATGATATAACTAAAAAATCTTTTATTTACAAGTCAGTTGCACCCATGGACCAGAGTTGAGAACATCTGGGAACTCTGAAAAATAAAATTAAAGATCAGCTGTTTTTTTTAAGTGTGATAGTTGTTTTTAAGGATTCAAAATGGGTATACTGTACCAGTTTCTGGGTACAGCGATAAGTGAGTACAGTTTTTTACACTAAGTAGTTTGTTAAATTTCCACATATCTTAAGAATGTTGAGAAATCGTCTGAACAATCCGCATTTATTTGTTGAAAAATTGTGGTTTGTTATTTAACCTTATGACCAGTTGCAATGTACAGACACTGCACATCAAGATGATACTACAGCTTGTCAAACTTTAATATATTTTCAACTTTATCGCTAAAGCGTTAGGGTTCAATGTCGACTGGGAAATTTTGACATTTTCAGGTTCAATAATAGTCAAGTTTGATTTTCCATGAACTGAGCAAATATCGCTAAAAGCTAACTAATGTTGCAGATAATATATCATGAAATCATTTGTGAAAGATAAACGTTTCATGAAACTATTACATATATCGGAACAAGTAATCAATTCTAGTAAAAAAAAAATAATTTATAAAAATTAAAAAACCCGACTGCGTAAAAATAAAAACTGTAACAAGTTCAGGAAACAGGACATATTGACTGCAACAGTCGGGACCCATATTGGATGTAATGATTTTAGTCTAGATTATTTAATGGGTCCCGACTGTTGCAGTCAATATGTTCTGTTTCCTGAACTTATTTCAGTTTTTATTTTAAATTATTAGTTATATTTACGCAGTCGGGTTTTTTAATTTTTTAAATATTTTTTTTTTTTTTACACTTTTTACTTACTTAGATATACCATTTTTAAAATCCTCATGATGAGCCCTTTTTCAAAGCTGTTCAGGCTGCAGAGCGTGCTAAACATTTGAATTTGGCGCCAAAAATCCGCCATTTTTTTTTTTTTTATATATACCTATAGTGTCACTCTCACAATAAATACGAATCCAACGACACCTTTCAAGCTAAAATCCATCGAGCCGTTCAGGCCACAGAGCGTGCCAAACAATTATACATACATGCATACTTACATAAGTACATACATACTCTCGAAAAACATAACCCTCCTTCTGGCGCAGTCGGGTAAAAAGACGCAAAATTAAGAATTAGAAAACGGGTACCAGGTAAACATAAAAAAGTGAAGGCGTGTCTTGTAGTAGATACTAAACTAATTTATGATAAGCTAAAGTGGCATCTGAAAAAAAAATAACATCACGTCTGTAATCTCCGGAGGATTAGACTATTATAAGTCTTAATGAAAACAAATGCAGATAAAGTCCTTTTAAGACATTTGTCTCCGTCTTTATTTTTAAATTAAACAATTATTAATTCATAAAACAAAGTGGAAACTCCTAATTATATTAGGAGTTAAGAAAATCAGATAAGAAAAACCTAAACATTAAGAATGTTTGTAAAAGTCATAAAATTTGGATTTGTCTTTATCCTAAAACACAGTAATAATTTTGTAAACACGAACAAAGTCATCATAATAATTAATGATGTGGTATAGACTATCAAACTGAACAACTTTATCTATGGAACCAACATCGTAATCGCGAAAATATAATCAGATGTTCCATACAAAACTCTAACACCTACTCGATCTGAAGTACTAATAATAACTCACCCTTAGGGGCCGCCTCCACGAGCGAGAGAATCGCGGCAATATTATCGTCCTTGCCACGTTTTTCTATACACTCTCTTTTGGGCCGCCTCCATGAGCGAGAGAATCGCGGCAATATTATCGTCCTTGCCACGTTTTTCTATACACTCTCTTATGGGCCGCCTCCACGAGCGAGAGAATCGCAGCGATATTATCGTCCTTGCCACGTTTTTCTATACACTCTCTTTTGGGCCGTCTCCACGAGTGAGAGAATCGTGGCAATATTTTCGTATAGAAATACGTTGAATTGCCGCGATTTGCTCGCTCGTGGAAGCGGCCCCTTAAATATGATGTCCACGCCTTCCTGTTGCACGCTGTATAATTTACGAGATTTTCTAGTTCTATTATTTCCTAACCAAGAACGGTTATAATGAACCTATATGAATTCAGATATTGATATGGTAAAGATTTCGCTTTTATTACAATTATTACAGAAAACCGCATCGTTTCTCATTAAAATCTGCATAATACTTAGATATTTACACATTTTAAGACCATCAGCGTCCGACCGTCACGTCAGGAGCGAGGCTTGGTGTTGCCAATGTGACTTCCTCCATTTTTCGCAATTTTCCTAATCAATACTATCGCCATCAAATCTGAACTTTCTGGTTACTTCCACCAAACTGCATGATGATGATCTTTGCCCAGAAAACCGAGTCTTCCACAAGTCTGATGTTAAGTGCCTATACTACCTCAAATGGCTTAGCATGATCCTCCGTTACGCCTGAAATATTGCAGCATTCATTTTGAAATAAATATATGGTAAAGTTGAGGATTAATGTTAGGTCTTTTGTTTGGCGAAAATACGATTTCATAAAATTTTCTCGATAGAAAAAAATCCCAAAGTTACCTCCAAATCGAACAATGAACCGCTGGTATTCAAAAAGTACTTCAAATTAGATGATGAAACTTTGCATACTGACTGAACTAACTATAAAGCAGGTTTTATGTTTTTTTATTTTTTCCAAAAGACGAAAATTAGATTTTATAAAGAATAAAAACCACTTATTTCGCACTTTTCGGCCGCAGTGACTGACGTAACAACCGCTTTGTAGTGCAAGCTGATTAGAACGTTATTCAACAGTTTTACAAATGAAGTTTGAACCACCACAAATAGAGTTGCTAATCTGGGGTAGTAATAGGTTCTTAATAGTCTGGAATATCAAATCCGTATCGTCTCTACTTCAAAAAACGAACCTTAATGCCTACACATAAAGTTCAGTGTAACCTTTCTTTCTTTCTACACCTTTATTACACACCTCATTCTGCTATTATTTATTAGAGAACCCTCTGAAACAGTCGACACGTCGCGAAAGACTAATTTTGTTTGGCAACTCTAAAGGTGGTATTCATTGTAAGAATACGTCTCCTACATTCTATCATACTATTTACTTAGCATACTACACACAATCATAGTAAGTACATGTGATCAGATAAGTGCTGCAGATAAAATAAAATTTATAGTAATCACAAACGTAATAACGAATTGTAAACTTTACAACCGTGTTTGCTTCTCTGCCGCGGTTATCTTAGGTGTTTCGTCTCTTTAAGAAGTAAAGAAGTACCTTTAGCTTGATCATTGTGGGATTAAAAAAGCCAGATTAGATTGGAACTTTCATAAATTTTTATTCTTCAAATTCCTTTGCAGTAATCATAAGCTTGTGTTTCACGAATTAGAATATTTTAAGAGTTCGATGGAGTTATTGACGGTTCTCCTTCATAGGAAACGACCAATCCAAACCGTGCACCTTTCTTTAGACGTTACATATGTGCCCATGTCAGTTTACGAGAAATAAAATAATTTAAAATTTGGTGGATTGTCTAACATGTCGTGTGTGGCAACAAATGCAGGAACTTTACTTTGTTTTAATTTTTTCACCACTATTGCTCTTAAAATAATTAAATAAAACATCGTCAACATGAGATCTCACTGGGCTAAGACTGCTCTCGATATTATGCTGCTACTATTTATGGCCCTCAATAACCCATATGTTTGTCCACAGTAAGCACCATGGGAATAAACATGGGTGTGATCTTCGCGTGGCCAGCCTTCACGATCACCTTGTTCCAAACGACTAACACAACACTGAACAGGCCTATGACAGACACAGAAATATCACTGTTTGGCAGCCTGTCTTCGATAGGAGCTCTCATTTCGACGCCGTTCGCCGGTTATATGTTAGAGAAGTTGGGACGAAAATACTGTTCTGTTCTGAATGCCTTGGGATTAGTTGTAAGTAGTATTTCTTTGCCCACTTAAGCTGCGACTCAAAAGCTCAGGTTACCCACAGATTTTAAAATAGCTATCGCTTATTTGGTTGTTATGTGTATAATAATTGTGCTCCTGACTTTTTTTCGGTCACGGCGGCCAAATTCAGCGGAGATGAGCCATTGGTGCGGGAGATATCAGTGCATAAGTGCGCAGACACACTACACTCTCTGTAACTTTACTCATAGTCCGATGGAACGGCAATCCGACCCAACTGGAGAGAGATCGGGCCTAGGACCAACGGCTTTACTTTCTTTCTGAGGGACTGGGGTCTCATACCGCCAACTTTCAAACTCTGGGCTGCTACTGAAAAATATCTAATAGAAAAACTTCTTGCCTAGACAAAACCGATTCACTCAAACTTTAAAGATGATCGGGGCACAGAAAAACCAGCAGTGATTTCCTACACACTTGCCCTTTTTGACGGTTAATAATATCTTGAAGTTATTACTTATAATTTATCTCTCGAGGGCCTTCCTCCGTTAATCCTTGTCAGGTGATAAAATTATGACTTTCTTCTTACTTCCAGTTCGTCTGGGTACTTCTAGTATGTACCAGGAACGTAGCAGCAACCCTTGCGGCCCTATTCTTTTCAGGAATCGCCAGCTCAGTATTCCTAGTAGGCACCGTATACATCAGCGAAATCTGCCAAGATTCCATACGAGGTGCCATGACGGCGAGTAACATGGTATCTTATGGAATAGGAATGCTGTTGTCTTATCTGCTGGGAGGATTTCTACCGTACAATGTGATGTTGTATGTCGGTTTATCCACGTCTGTTGCTGGCGCTTGCTCGCTGTTTATGTTGAAGGAATCGCCGATGCATTTGCTGAACAATGGAAAGGAAAAGGTGATTCGTTTTTTTTTTATTTAGGATGTTCTTTAGTTTTGTTTTTTCAATATAAATCTGGATGGGTATAAGAGAAGAGGAAGAGTAAAGAAACGATGGATGAACTGTGTGAAGGATGATATGGCTAGAAAGGAGGAGGTGCCTGCTGAGATAATAGAGAAGTATTGAAGAAGACATGCTGCGACCTCAGATAAATTAGGATAAGGCCAGGAGAAGATGACTATAATCTATCAATGGAAACGTACTATAGAGTATTCTGACACCTGCAAAGGTTTTCACTGAAGTTCTAAATGCTTTGTAAACTAAATACCATTTCTTTACATTTCAGGAAGCAGCACAATCCCTGTCTTTCTATAGAATGTGGAAGTTGGATTCCAAAGAGCTTTTGGATGAAATGAACAACATGAAACGCGCTCTTAACCCAGATCTTGGAGGTTAGTATAAAATTAAATTAGTCTGCTTGTTTTGAAGCCTTATATAAGCGCTGTAGAGGGTAAAAATGGACACCGAAGCACAACCGTTACCATGTATGTACTGCTGAAATTTATTTCTATGTCCGCGGTTCAAAATAATGTGCTGAAGCTGTCGTTTTAGTGCCGGTATCCATTCCCCCTTGTATAAAAATAGATATCTCTGATGCTTTTAAGATTAAAAAAAAATAATACGTAATTACTTTATCCACAGAGGAGACTCCGGAAGAAGAAAAGCTAAAACCTGACATGATGAAACCTGCTGAGAAAATATCACTTTGGAAGTTCATTAGTAAGCATTTTCGCCTTATTCGAAAAGTACAATGATAAAATTACTAGGCGTTTCTTAAGTACGTTCACCAGAGTGCGGGCTTTATATCTTTTTCAACACACTTGCTCATAAAATGGCTCTAATTTCTCCGCAGTTAGGCACATAACGACACCTGTAATCAAACTGTGCCTTTTCATTGCTATTATTCACAAGTGAGTGAGTGGGTTTTTTATTAGTTGAGTTGCTTTGTTCTTAAAAAAGTTTCGATACCATAATGATTTTTTAGTATTATTTTCGTCACAAGTGTTTTGAAAAACGTCGTATGATACACATGTGTATTGATGATTACCGTCCTCGGCTCTCTTAAGATCCTAGTGGTAATCACCAACATTACACACTTGTACCATAATGTACTATTACCACACTGCTTAAAATTAAATTAATCAGAGGTACTGGTACAGTACCAGGGTTTGCTTTCCAAAGATTAGGGTAGTTGATAAAATGCTGACTTTTATGGTTACAACTTTGAAAATTCCTGAGAAATCACTAACAGCGTTTTTCTGAATTTCCACAGGAAAATCAAAATCATCGCAACGAGCCTTCGCAGTATGCATGGTAGTGATGACCGCAGCCATTTTCCAAGGTCTAGTCGTGGTCCAGATATACGCCGAGCCCATTTTCACTGAAGCAGTACCTACTGCGTCTCCTACACTTTTGAGTGTCATGTTGGCAGTTACTACAGTTTTAGCTGGAATGGTTGCTGCGTATGGAACTGACTTGCTTGGAAGACGGGTGAGGCTTTTTTGCTTTTATGTTGTCATGGTACATTTGGGATTCCTCTGTCAATAATTTGTCAGTAGCAAATTTTTGTCTGATTTTAGGCCTGGTAAATGGTAAGAGGCTCGCATCTCTTTAACATCTACCAACCCGACCTGAGACCACGTCATGGGTTACAGACCACTAATGCAATATAATAACAAAATTTTACTCGCACTGATCAGGATTTTGAAGACAAAACCAAAACTTTTGTAACCGTTCCCGTAATGACTAACATAAACGATTATTTCAAGCCCCTCATGATCTACGCATCCCTTGGCGGCGGAATAGCTTGCGTGATACTAGGAACACTGATGCAACTGCATTGGGGCCCGAACTGGTTGACGGCTCTGTTCATCTACGTATTCGCAGTCATGTACACCTGTGGAGCGGGAACGGTGCCTTTCGTTCTACTGGCTGAAGTGTTCTTACCTGAGGTGAGTGATGCTATACTACTGTTTTATATTGTCCTAGTACTCAAGAAAAAATGCAGCATGGTGTGTTTGTGAAATAAGTTATTTTCGACGAAAAAGATACTCACAAACATGGTGAAACTATAGAGGGTCCTAGTTAATTACGGAACCCTAAAACGATGAGCATATTTAAAAAAAAAAAAACTGTGATTGACGGACGATTGTGAGCTCCGGCACGTTGACTCGGCTACAGCTAGGCGACGCCGCGCTTACGGCTCGCCGACCGCTGGTTGACGGCTAGGTGGCACTAGTTCAATCATTTTGAATCCGAACGTTAAGTGTAGAACGAAGAGCCGTAAGCTAGGGTACGGAAAACCGTAAGCGCCGGAACTGCAAGTCGACCACACATCGTACCGCAATTCGTGAGCTTGTCCCGAGGCGATGCGATTACGTTACGATTCTGATTAATGTACGTTGCAGTAGGGAGTTTCATACAAATAATACTGAACGGCTCGAGTTGATACTGAGACGATCCCTTTCCGTTTGTTGTAGTTGATATGTGTTCTACGACCTTTAAGCATAGTAGCAGACGTAGCAGTTCTCGTTCAGTGGTTTCTGCTTCCTAAATTAAATATGTCTTCAATTTCCAGGTCAAAAGCTTCTTCTCCATGGTCCTCGTCGAATACGTGTGGCTCTGCAACTTCGTGATCCTCTTCATCTTCAACCCACTCCTCAAGGCCCTCGGCTGGGGTCCTGTCTTCTACATCTTCGCAGCCATTTGCTTCCTTTCTTCTACCTTCTGTGCTTTCTTCTTACCAGAGACGAAAGGTTTGACAGTGGAAGAGATTCAAACGAGATTTGCCAAACCGAAAAGAATAGCGCCGTTGTACTCGTACTAGCTTTTATGTTGTATTATATTATTTTTGTATAGAATTTTTGATTTTTATTTGATGCTAGCTTTTATCTGCGAAAGAAAAGAAAAAAAATGAATGGAATGATATTAATGAGAAAGGAGTAAATGATGCCGTGACGTCTGACAGGAGAGAATGGAAAAAGAAAACATATTGTGCCTAAGTACGTAGAGGGGATAAGGGCAGGAAGATGATGCTAGCTTTCGGCCATGTGGGGGTCGGGAATTCCCCTATGGAAACGTACTTGCGAGACAATAAAATATTCTATGTCCTAGCTCATCATCGTCATCAGCCTATTAATTTTCCCACTACTGGGACACAGGCCTTCTCTCTATGAGAGGGAATGGGCTATAATCCACCACGCGGGCCCAGTGTGGATTGGTAGATGTCACATGTCGAATTTTTGGTTCTAGGACATGCTGGTTTCCTCACGATGTTTTCCTTCACCGTTTTGGAGAGCAATAGTGGTGATGAAATAAATTACGCAAAGTATTGCACCTTCCTGGGTTCAAACCGCCCCCACTGGCCCACCGCTGGTCTGCGCTCTGCTGTCCTGGCTCAGGTCATGGTATATCCGTCGCTTCCAAATCCTTCAAGTTACTTAGGTGAGAATAAGTAAGAGAGTGATATATACGTATACTCAAACAGTCAAACTTACTCGCATTTATAATAAAAGGTGTAAACAGACCATTCAAGAAGTCGTCAACCAAGCATTCTGTACATCAATCAAAGTAACTAATTATTTTTTGCTGGGAAACGACTTTTTTGCATTGAAAAGTCACGTTTTACGGTAGGATGGTGGATGCATTAAATAATAATAATAAAACCATTCATTCCATATTTCAATTTACATGCACAAATGTTGTTTGTGGTTTGTTAGCATATCTTCCTTAGAATATATATTATATTAGTACTTATGTTAATCTTCTTTGTTTGGAATATGGACCCCTTTTTGGGTAAAGGCCTCCTCCAGCTTCTTCAACACGTCCCTGTCTTTGCCTAGGACTAACCAATATTGTCCCTGTCACCTGTGTAATATCATCAGCTCACCTTCTCTTTGGTCTACCAACATTTCTTTTCCCTCCTGGGCCTTTCCATCGCATGCATTAAATAGTTCAAGGAAAGTTTTATTATTTTTAAACTTTAAAAATAATAAAACTTTATTTTTTAAATTACTGAGATATTTGAAGTCAAAGTTACAAATTTGAAATTTGTAACTTTGACTTCAAATATCTCCGTAACTGGAAGGTTCCCAGGTATAGTACAGAACAAAAAAAATATCACGTTTACGTAGAGACAAAGAGAACAAGTGCCTTTCGGCTTCGTTAAAGGCCTTTTATCAGCCCGTTATTAGAATAGATTTTTTAAAACACTGTATTATGACAAGGAGACAAGATCAATTTCGATTTGTGTCGATCAAAAGTGTGTAACGTATAGGTATCGAGTAACCGATGGTCAAATGAAGGATTTCTTACCACAAATAATAACTTCGAAGTCAAGTATGATGTCACGCAAAATCAGGCATATAAGGTTGAGGGTACAAACAGTTACCATTTATTCGCTACATCATTCTGAACCCTCATAAAAATGTTTCAATCGTAATTTTTAGGGTTCCATACCCAAAGGGTAACCAACAGTTCATCCGTCTGTCGGTCAGCGGGCTATATCTCATGATCCGTAGTAGGTATACACTTGAAATCTACACAGAATATGTGTTTCTGTTGCAGCTGTAACAACAAATATAAAAATAAATTAAAAGCGGCTACTGCAATGAGGACCCTTTATGCGCGAGTCCGACTCGCACTTGGCGGTTTTTTTTTTTAATTAAGTTGTGCCAAGTATTTCTTTGTGTTAGTGAATACATGGTATCCGTTTGTGCGTCGGTATCCATTCCTGTACCTTATTACCTGTGCCCATATTGATTGAACCACAAATCCAACAGCCATATACTTTCCAACCACGAAATCGAAACTACAAACTCATCTTCACAAGAAACCGAATAGCGAATATGACCTCTTAAACCTAATACGAGTTCTATGCACTATGGTGCAGTCGACCCCTTTGCGTAGTCATAAAGATTTACAATGGAACAAACAATGTTAGCTATGGTTGCATGCCAGTGGCCCACTGCCCCGGTTTCGTATAATTTCACCTTATTGAATGGTTTTGCATCTTCGTCCTACATGTTGGTTATGATAGCCTGGTACTATCAGTTTTGTTGGATTGCGATTTATGGTTATTAGTTGTTAAACTTTCTACCTCTACACATATCGTTGCGGACCGTTTAGTTGAAGGCTTTGGAAAAATTATGTTTTATGTTATTACAGAAACTTGGGGATTAAAAATATTTTGGATCATATTTTTTTTGAGCGTAAAGATAAGTGTAATGCCTATTTCAGAATACACCAGTATAGCGCAGTAACTTTTAAAATTTCGTCCTTCGAGCCGGATTGTAAAATGCGGAATTACCTAACATACGGTACTAAACTTACTTAGACGGTGTAGTTAAGCAAACTCGCTCTAATTGCCTGACTGTAGCGTGTCCAAATTTACAATGCTACAGAATAAAAAGCGCTTTGAATAAATGCATTCCACCGGTTAGAACTTTAGCTTAAAAGGCTATTCAAAATCCGATTTTACTATCGGCCTACTTACAAAACACGCTTTTTTCTTAAAGGGTAAAGCTAGCCTGCCGGGGTTGCGGGACTGTTCGAAAGAGATACCGTGGCCCTGGAACACAAAGGGTGATGAAGGAACATGGATGGGTTTTAGTCAGTAAAAGTCTGACACTCCCTCCTGCTCGACCCGGAGCGGGAGGAGTCATTTGATGATTTCCCATCCGAAACTAAGCTACAGAACGCTATCTGCTACGATTCTTCATACTTTTGCTTCATACGCCTTCATACAGTGGGTCATAGGCGCTTAATGGTGCAAGTTCAAGACCTTTTATAAAAAACAACTTTCTCACGTGCACAAAGACATTACAAATCTTGCATAATCCCCAAATAGACATGCAAACAAAAAATAACACTATCCAAACTTCTCCGGTTACACACATCAAAAGATCGTTGTACTAGGCAAACATAATAAAAGAGGATATCACCAACATTACGCAATACAAAGTACGCAACCACGCCATAAAACCTAAGCTTCTATGTGTTTTCGTGTAAAAGTGCTCGTTATAACGTCTGGTTTCCTGGTAAAGTGTCAAGTTCAAGTTTTTTTTGTCTTTTGTATGGAGTTAAATATGTACTGGACCAATTTAGTCTTCTTATTTTAATTTTTTTCTCAAGTATTCTTTAATATTTTCTTTTATCGTTAATTCAATCAATTTGATTTGTCCTGTGTGATACAAATAAATACTTTATCTTTATATTTCTAAAGTGTATCAGAAAATACTTGTATAAGGAAATAAATTATTTTTGTGATTACATTCTAGTCATTTTGTCTTTTTAAAATATTTACTTGCTTCGTCTACGTGGAGTTCTGCAATCACTCTGCAGGTCATGGTTCTTTTGCCAAAGGATCATGGGCATTTTTCTTTGAACTTGGATTTAAAACCAAAAGAAGTTAAATATAATATAACGATTTGAAAATATTCTTCAGGAAATATTTTTCAGCCGATTAAGAATGAAAAGATAATAAGTAGAGTAACAAACAGCCTGGCAGAGGGGTGCGCCAAAGTTCACCTAAATTTTCAACTCCTATAATTGGAAATCCGAAAATGTTCTTCCTAACATTTTTCATCCTAACAATCACAATTCCTAACTACTCTGTCTCTAATGTTCATATTTCCGAAACATTCAACTTCATAATGTCAGTAGCAATAAACATCTATTATACTTTGATTTGTTTTCCTATATTTTATCAACATAACCATCTTTTACACTATTATTCAAAGACATATCTTTTTTGTCTTTTTTGGTCAGATAGGCAGTCGCTCCATGTAAAATACTGATACTCAGCTGCATCCGGTTAGACTGGAAGCCGACCCCAACATAGTTGGAAAAAGGCTAGGCAGATGATGATATCTTTTTTGTTTAGATTTCTTTTTTTTTTTCATAATAATCAGTATTATAAACATTAATTTTGCGTAACTTTATTTTCACATAACATGTATAACATATAAGAATAATAGTACCATACAAAATAATAGGGGGGAAAATATAATGACCACCAAAATTAACTTTGTGACCACTAACATCTATCACCTAAAATATCAATTGATCACCAAATTTAGTAAATTGAGCACCAAATTTTAATGAGGTGGTTGATGACAAACTAGTTTTGCCTAGGCCAACTTGGGGCACCCCGACACGGATAGATTAGGTTAGAAGGGTATGGTGGGGTCGAATGAGCGAGCGAAGCGAGCGAATAGACCCCGCCTTACCCTTCGTGGTTATTTTTTTATAAACCATTCAGAAGTAGGAGCCCCGCCGGGGCTCCGTCGACCGGATCTCCTTCGACACATATATTTTTTATTACACTTGGTAAATGTTTCTTTCTGAGTATGAGTGAAAATATTACGGTAATTATGTTTAGGGCTAAAAGCGTTATGATAAAAAACAGTAGGAGTTTAAATATATTCACATTAATGACATTATTAATTACAATTTTCGGAAACATGAGTGTTATGAACATCGCCGGTAGCACTACAAATAGTATGAATGAAAACTTTAGGATGAAAAATTTTAGGAAGAGTGATCATTCGGATTACAAATCATTAGGAAGAACAATTTCGGGTGAAGAACTTTAGGTGAGCCAATATGGACCCCTGGCAGAGTTACTCTTTGGCATTTATAATATGAGTATTTAATAAATTATCTTCAGTCAGGTTAAAATTACGTTGGGATCTCATTAGAATAAAACACAAATTATTAATAAATAGAAAATTGTTTTACTTAAAAATACACAGCTCCTATACTGGTGGTATGACATAAAATGCCTTATACACCGTACATTTGATTTGTCAGCATAAGGACAGATTCGCTTTACGCCAGATGCGCAAGGCAGAAGTACAGTCGGAAGAAAATAATTTTATTCATTAATTCGAAACATGTGAGAAAACGAAAAAAAAAACCTTACAGACATCCTTACTAACCAAAAATAATTTCCTGTACAAATTTTTGCTATTCAATTTCCAAATTCGCTAATAGTTTTAAACATTCTAAAGTTGAAATTACCTAAATTTTCGAGTTGAAAATACTTAAGACTTCTACCTCAATCTGGAGGCTTATGGGCAGGCCTTTACAAAGTAACATTTTGTCAAACTATAAGGTTTAAGGCTTTTATTATTTTTTAACTATAAGGTTTAAAAATAATAAAAGTATTGAAAAGACCTATGGTATCGAAAACTATCTGTTAAAATTGCTTAAAGTCGTTTGTAGAAGTAGACTGTGCCTTGGCCCTTTTGACAAATTACTTTTCTATAATTAATATAAAGAAATGTAACAAATTATTTCACAATTTTAATCATCTCAGCACGTGACAATGTGACGTGGTTGTTCAAATAATATTATCATTTACGTTAATACCTATCATAAATCTAATTATGGTTATCAAAATTATGTTTTCAAGTTTGTCTTCTCAAAATAGACATTCACATTATGTACACAGGTGCTCTATAAGACTATGACGTAAATCTTTATTACATAGCATGTGTGTATTCAGCCTGTAAAGTAATCTACCATGCAAGTTCAGTTCGAATTGGTTCTAATTGTAGACTAAAACTAGTAATAACTGTTATAGATTTAATTTGACGTATTACATTATTGACTGGAAAACTGATTTAAATTTCTTTGAGTTTCATTTAAGCAAAAGATATTATTGAACACTTTTACGGAGAAAATAATAACCTTTAAAAATAAACTTCATGAATTAAAAACAATGATTTATATACAAACAGTCACTTCATTAAAAATTATAAATCCATTCTCTCTTACTTAAAGTTACCAACATTCCTTTATTAAATTCGTCGCTCAATAATTCTCTATTAATCTCACAAAATATAACATTTATTTTCGATATACAAAAAAATAACATCTTTAAATATGGCTTGTTCAACAAAAAAGTTTTCACATTTATTCCATCGAGTTTATCGATCACATGAATTGATCAAGTCTGAACGCTCTCTTAGAAAATCATCCATAGTAAATTGGAGCATTATTCATAGTGCGTACTTGCGTGTTTTATACCATTATTGCAGCCCGGAATAAGCCACTGCTGCGTATAGGTATAGGCCTCCCATATGTTCTGCCATACATCCAAGTTTCGTGCATCCCACAGCCAGGTGTTACCTGCAACTTTAACAAACCGACCCGGGAACCCAACATAGGATATCATGCTAAGCAGTCTATAAAAATTATGACGAACAAATGCTTTGGCATGTTCAACCCAACACATTTTTAGGCCTCAGTTTCTTTGGCCTAACCATGGCCACCATACAGTCGAAGTTTTGTTGAAAATATATCAGACATACTGCACTATGAATTGAGCGAACATTTTTACACAATTTAAAAAACTTATTAAAACAACAATAATTTTCATTTAATTCTTCTTTCTTGACCTCAAAAGATCTTGAATCTGCATATTGGAGAGGCCTTTCGTTTCTGGCACTATGATAAATGATATGATAGCGTTTACAAGGCTGGTTGCCCCGAACAAATAGAAACACCCGTACATTCCGAAAGCGGTGAGCATGTATGGGAAGACTGCTAGAATGAAGAAGTTGAGAAGCCACACCCATTCTATGATTATCATTGAGGCTAGGCCTTGGACCTGGGAACAAAGAAAAAGATTTATCAATCATAACATCATGCCTGTAACCCCAAATGGGTTAGGCAAAGTAGTACCCTACAGCATACCCATATTTTTCCAATTGTGTTTTAGTTCCCATACAATAGGGAATATGCAAAACTCTTTTAATTTATGAAAAATGCCTTATAATAGCGCATAAAAACATTGTGGTACACTTGTTTAACTTTCTAATATATCGCTTATTGTGCAATTTACTGTTTTATGCAGCATGTTTTTGGTGAAACGGAACGCCCTCAAAAAACGCGTCGTGCTCGATAACGCCGGTATTGACGTCAAAGTTCATTGTGTAAAAAAAACACTTTTATTTGAAAAGTGCTTAAAGTTTCACTAAAATTTTATTATGATATTGTTATTGCAATTTTTACTTGAATATAGCACATACAATTAGTAAAATTATTTTATTAAGACCAAAAAAATTAGATGTCAAGGCAGATTGCCGATTATGACGTCACATCATGGCAGCGACGGCTACGGACGTTTGAACTGTCGTAGAAAATTGCAGGGATTTAATATTATTTTTGTGTTATTTTTCTTGGGTTGATAGTACTGTATTTTATTGATTTAAATGAAGAAAAAATAACTTGCATATTTCCTATTGGGGGCAAGCCTATTGCCGTTACGTTTTTTGCAATTTGCAGGCCAGTGCTAGGTTGTATGTTGATGCAAATATTATTCGCGGCTGTAAGACGTATGTAGTTACAAAATTATAATCATCAAAATCATCAATACAACCCTCCAAGTTCATGAAAGTCGATTGAATGAATTTTTCATGAAATAGTCATTCAATCGACTTTCATGAACTTAGAGGGTTGTATTGATGATTGCAAAAACGTAAGAAAATTTGAATTTCGCGGGCTACCTTGGAGCATCAGCCTTAAGCCGTTGGTGCCGGCTGTCATTTTTAGATCTTTGACAGTCATTACGCAGAGTCAGGGCCCGAAAATCTTACAACCAATCTTACCAAGTGGTATCGTATTACCCAGTACTAACTGGGTTGTGGAGGTCAGATAGGCAGTCGCTCTATGTAAAATACCGATATTCAGCTGCATCCGGTTAGACTGGACCCCAACTTATTTTTGAAAAAAGCTAGGCAGAAGCTTAAAAATAAATTCAAAAAGTCACATTGGCAAAAACACTAAACTCACACTCACTATATGAGGTAAATAAAAGTTTTTATTCATTAACACTATACATTATTTACATAGGTACCTACTAACTCTATAAAAATATTTACAAGTATCAAAAAGGGTTACAGGGCGTCGAAAAATTCGTCCACATCGCTGTCAACAGGAAAAGTGCCCAGAAGGCTGGCAGCATTGCCACGTTGGATGGCAATGCTGATTCTTTGGCCAAAAAATAGGCCCGCCCTCTGGTCACGTGAAGAGTCGACCAACCGTTTGGCGATTTCTCGAAAAACTAGGTGGGCACTCGGACCCCATGGCCCTAGTGTTTCAACCCCAAACGGCTCAAACACATAATTACCAATTAAATTATTGTATTTGCGCCGTATGAGGTTTTCAGCACCTGCAGCAGCCGCCCCAGCGCAATGAATGAAATGAATAATAAATATCGCTGGCCATTACACACAGCGCCATCTAGTGCCACACTAATCAACGAGGCTTGTGTCGTGGACACCAGATAGTTGATATACTACATAGATACTTTTTGTTCGTAAATACATACTTATTATACATATTAACATCCATGACTCGGAAACAAATGCCCATGCTTATCACACAAACATTTACTTTTACCGGGATTCGAACCCGGGACCCTAAGAACGTAAGGCAGCCTCACTACCGCTGAGCTATTCGGGTCGTCATGAAATGTAGAAATAAAATCAATACCAATTCTTACCTCAGACTCAAACACCTCAGCGAGCAGCACATAAGGAACAGTACCAGCTCCGATGAGGAATGAGAAGCAGTACGCCATGAGAAGAATCACAGTGACCCAGGCGGGCGCCGACTTCGTCTGAAGTAGGAACCCGAGGGAAATCAAGCAGAGGCAGACCAGGACTGACGATGATATTATTAGGATCTGGTAAAAGAGAAAAAAGATGATTAATTCATACATATACACCGTTAATTTTAGGTCGTTCTGGAACCGAAAATTTAACCGTATTTAAAAAAAAAATAGTCCCAATCGTTCCGGGTTCGATGATCGAGTTTATAGCTTTCGGTTCCAGAACGACCTAAAAATAAGCGTATATAATAATAATACCAGCCTATTACTGTCCCAGTTTTGGACAAAGGCCTCTTCTCAACAGAAAAGGCACGAGCATTGACCACCATGCTTGCTCAAGACGGGTTGGTGATTTCAGACTTATATAAATTATTTCACCCGCGTAGTTCCCGTTCCCGTGGGAGTACGGGGATAAAATATAGCCTGTACGAATTGGGAAGAATCCCTCTAAGTAATGGTAAAAGAAATTTTGAAATCGGTCCAGTAGTTTTTGAGCCTATTCAATACAAACATACAAAAATACAAAAATACAAAGGTTTCCTCTTTATAATATTAGTATAGATTAGTATAGATAAGTTCTAATTATAAGTCCTAGTTTGTAGCTAACTTCCGATGCGCCATTAGGTTTCAATCGAACTGTACTCATGATCATGATATAATATTATAGTCTTCGACCCCCATAAAAATAAACACGGAATAAAGATATAAATGAAGCCTCCATAATTGTAAGGCAAAATCTATACCCCAAGATATAAACTACAACTTATATCAATATATGGTTCCTCAAACTAAAACAAAATTTGCTGCCATTCAATACAACAAACTATCATGCCAACTTTATAATAGAATAAATAAAAAGATATATGTTCACAATAAACAATTACACGAATGCAAAAAAAATCTAACGAATTGAATAAAGACATTAAATTACACAGATACTGAGGCACTATTGCAAAACACAAAATGAAACACCCATCCCCCACACACACTCACACACACAACACACACAAACACACACGAACACACACAAACACACACACAAACAATGTTTATATCTAAGGTACTAAATAAATTGTATATTGCTGTGGAAAAGCGGAGTCTCCTAACACAGGCATTGCTTAAAAGGAGGCTCCAATCACCAACTAATGTAAAAGTTTTTGGTAAAGAAATAAAGATTTTGTATTTGTATTGTATTGTATTTGTTTGTATCACTAACGATATCAGAGTTATCGGGCTGATTAGTGGACGACCAGTAGCTTACCACTCGACTGGTCGAAGGATCCTCCCTTTTCAGTAGAGGATAAGTAACTTTTGTTTTTTGTTTTAACGCGAGTGCGTTATACGTGTCGAAAATACCGCAAAAAAGACTTTCTTTGTAATGAATTTCAGTAAATCCAGTACAAAGACGGTCTTAATTTTGCGGTATTTTCGTCACTATTCCTCTGGTCTTCAAATTATAGTGAAATATTAACAAACAAAACTATGCGCAAGTACAGCGTTCAGATACTCGAAAATAGATTGACATTGTGAAATATTAACAAACAAAACTATGCGCAAGTACAGCGTTCAGATACTCGAAAATAGATTGACATTGTGAAATATTAACAAACAAAACTATGCGCAAGAACAGCGTTCAGATACACGAAAATAGATTGACATTATCTTGATAATTATCAAGAAAATGATCAAGGATATTAATCTAGAAAATTATCAATGATAATTATCAAGAAAATTATCAATGATAATTATCAAGAAAATTATCAATGATAATTATCAAGAAAATTATCAATGATAATTATCAAGAAAATTATCAATGATAATTATCAAAAAAATTATCAATGATTATTATCATTTGTAACCCGGCATAGAAACCAATAATGTCGCTGCATTCACTACGATGTGCTAGGTGGCTTTGCCAATACGGTTTGCGGTAGAGATCCCTTCGGAATTGTGCATTAAAGCAATTAAACTCCAAAAATTCAACTTACCCTCCTGCCAGCCTTATCAGCAACTAGCGCCGAGCTCATGGCTCCACAGAACTGTACGACGGCAAAGATCACCGTGTACAGATCTGACTTGCTCGGGTCGGTCTCCGTGAACACCGTCTTAGCGTACACCTGTACTGGGACTAAGCCCATGAACACCTGGAAAAGTAGATATGTTAATTTCAAATTACATGAATATGTGAAAAAGCTGAATCACAACGTTATCATCAGTATCTTTTTTTTTGTTAGCTTCTCAAATATCCCACTGCTAGGCTAAGACCTCGCCATTCTCCTTCGAGCCTCTCTATCTTGTGCAATATCTAGCTATGTTCGCCCCGCAAACAAGATCAGATCGTCACCACCTTCACCGCAGTCTACAACGATGGTGATTTCCTCCATCAGGCGTCCAGTGAGTGAACAAATGTGAAAAATTCTACCCTATGATCTTGGTGCAATTACACTTGGTCGTTAGCCCGTATTCGGGCGGTTGAACGACTTTACTCGAATGAAGTCGAACTGAAGCCACACTAGATGCCCCGAAGACTACTACTAAGTACTTGAACCCGTTGTTTTACACTTGGTCGTTTGACCGAATTCCAGAGGCAATCTAATTCGGGCAAACGACCAAGTATAATATTGCGCCAACATGTTTCTACCCTAATTGGCTCAAAGACCAATATATCACCAGTCAACACACGATTGAAGCACAAGTATAATTTAAAAGTGTGCGAATCTTTAATATTTACCTGCATTGTGATTACAGTCATCACTACAAAGAAAGCTCGTCTTGATACCGGTGATATAACTGAAAAAAAAATACAAAAGCTTATTATTGCTTATATCCAGAAAAAAGGTTCAAGCCATAACGATTTTACTGTCTTCGGATAATAATAGAAATAAAATTTAAATCAATTAATTAGGTAAAATCCTTTCCAAGCCCGTAATGTAACAATCACGTACACGCTGGCGAACGGCCCAATCCAAACGTATTTAAAACATGTAAATCAAATAACAATTAAGTGGATGCTAATTTTGTTATAACAATATTAGTGTTAAAATATAGGAATATTTTTTACTTATCAATTGACAAAGAAGAGAAACAAATGAATTCGAAGCCTTCAAAAGACTGGTGTTTGCAAAAAGCTCTAAGTCCCATTTGTCACCAGTGGTGGCGTTGACAGTGGGGACAACTGGGAATAACCCGTCCAACGCAGTAAGTCTGTCTGAGCTGACAAGTACTTACATAACAGCTTGATAGGAGACAATGCTTTGGGTTGCTCCGGGATCACGTCCTCATTGTTCAGCTTTTGTTTCTCTGCTTCCTCTGCTTTGGGATCCGTGTCTGTAACAAACAAAAGAAAATTATAGGCATCTTCGATTAAAAGTACAAATTGTGTATGTTGGTGGTGAGAGCAGCGGTGGCCCAGTGGTGGCGGCCCCGACTTACGAACAGTAAGTCGTGTGTTCGAACCCAGACAGGCGCATTACTTTGTGTAATTTATTTCATCACCACTGCTCTCAAAACGGTGAAGGAAAACATCGTGAGGAAACCGGCATGTCCTAGAACCAAAAAATTCGAAGACATGTGACATCTACCAATCCGCACTGGGCCCGCGTGGTGGATTCCCTCTCATAGAGAAGAGGCCTGTGTCACAACAGTGGGAACATTAATAGGCTGATGATGAAGTAGGTGTTAAGTCTCATGTAGCAGGGGGCGATCTCATTGCCATCAGCCAGGCACAATTCCTAACACCGAGGCTGCCTCTGAGAAAATCCAGATGCAAAAACCGAATAACACTTTTCTTCAACCTGGGATTTGAACCCATAACCACGTTAGCCACGTTTAGCAGTCACGCTTGCGATCGATGAGGCAGTCACTATTCTTTGGGAAGTCATTTAGTTATCTACAATAATATTATAAAGGGGTAAGAGTTATTGTTTGTTTGTATCGAATACGATCCAAAGTACTGGACCGATTTTTTGTTTTACAAATTATCAGGAGGTAACATAGGTAATTTTGCTATGTATATCATGAAAATTTGCCGAGCTAATACCTTTATTGCAGATGAAGTCGCGGGCGAAGTACTAGTCTATACTTGTATACTATTTACTATTATATCATATTGTAAAGAGGAAAGATTTGTATTTTTGTATGTAACGAATACTCTTAAAAACTACTGGACTGATTTGAAAATTTTTTTCAGCAATGGATAGTTACGTTATCAGCGAGTAACATAAGCTATATTTTATCCCCGTACTCTTACGGGAACGGGAACTACGCGGGTGAAACCACGTGACGTCCGCTAGTATCCTAAGAAATTACTATTAAGTAAGTTTACATACCTGTAACAGATATAAGCTCAACGGCCGGCATGATCTGATGCTTCAACCTCGTCAGCTCATCGATCACAATCATTGAAGTTTCAGACACCCCTCGGTACTTAGCTATCGCCTGTCGTGCATCCTGAAATAATTGATAATCATTCGTTAGTTTCGTGTACTAAGAGAAACCTAGTTCTAAAGTAAAATAGTTGGCTAGAACTGATTGTGGAAGCCGAAGGACAGGGTACTTTGGCGCAGCTCGGGAAAAACCCATGTCATCATCATCATCATCATATCAGCCCGGAATCACCCACTGCTGGGTATAGGCCTCCCCTTTTTTCTGCCACACTTCCCGGTTCTGTGCGTCCCTTATCCAGGTGTTTCCCGCGACTTTGACGATGTCGTCGACCCAACGAGCTTTAGGGCGGCCCTGGTTTCTATGGCCTAACTTTGGCCACCACTCGGTCAAAGCCTTGCTCCATCGGCCATCTCCGCGTCTAGCCAGATGTCCTGCCCAGGTCCATTTGAGGCGCACTGCCCGGTCCCCAACGTCGTAGACTTTCGTCCGACGGCGGATTTCGGTGTTACGCACTCGATCTAAGAGGTCTAAAAACCCATGTACAGAAGTGGATTGTGATAAGCTAAGTTGACTGATTGACATGAAAGTGATGTTGGACCTATAATATTTTCTCTACATTATACTAATATTTACTCTTATATAATTATTAAAAAAAAAATCCTTTATTCATTTAGCATCTTATTATTTACATTTTTAAATATTTCTTAAAAAAAAAAACAAAAATATTTAAAAATATAATTATTATATTATTACTTTTAGTTTTTGTAATTATATATAGTTCTAGTTGTAGTATGTATATAATGTACACAATATTCATTCATAAAGCTTTATATTTGTAAACATGGTAGTACAACACACTTTCAATGACACTCCCAAAGATTATTCTGTAGGGAATTCCAAATCCTTCTAAATGATTCATAATGTGTGAAACATTATTTTGTTCGATTGTGTAAATAATACAATAATGTTGGTGGATTGTCAAAATAACTGGCATTATCGCTGTAAGTGATTCTTAGAATGTTTCTTACATTCTTATATTCTTTAGTCTAATAGTAAATCAACTCACCTCTTCTCTCTTCTGTCTAAGCAAATACACAGGACTCTCTACCACTAGCAGTATGAGGAGTGTGCAGGTAATACTCAGTATCAACTGCAGCCAGATGATGGTCCTGTACGTCAAGAACCAGCCCACTAGGTAGGACATCAACGTGCCCAGGCAGTACAGGAATATTGAGGCTGGAAGGTGGAAAAAGAATATTGTTAGTATGAAGAAAAAAGAATATTATTGTTACGTCGTATCCGTACCTACAATTACGGTAGTAGGTACCTACAAGTAGGTAGGCAGGTAGTAGTAGGTAGGTAAGACGAGTCTCGAATGTTGTAGGTAGTAGTAGGTAGGCACCCACCTACTTGTAGGTACCTACAACATTCGAGACTCGTCGTTAGGTACTCTAAAGAAGGTTCAAGGAAGTCGTGGATCTTTCTCGAACGTTCGGTCACCATATAAATAGTCAACGTGTTTGCGGGAGCAGTCAGTCTGATTTTGGCTACACAACGAATAAGCGAATCGAAGTGAACTAGAAGTACGACATCTAAGCGGCATGTTTTGTGGTAGAACTCAATGTAACGCACTCAAAACATTGTGCTGGTGGATGGATTGAATAGTATGGGGGTCGTGGAGGTGTTGAAAGTAAAACTCTAACATTAAAAACTTGTATTTAAAAAAAAACTTGTCAAAAAGTTGGAACTTTGACCCCCAATATCTCCGTAAGTAGAAGGTTCCCAGGTATGGTGTTGAACAAAAAAATGATCACAATGACGGGAAAAACAAGTGCGTTTCGGCTTCGTTAAGAGGTTTTTTACACTCTTTATACTGGATACGTGCTAATCGTTTGTGCCTCGATGTCTCCTTCAATATATACTGGTTTTGTTATCATTGTCGTGCGGCCCACAGTTCCTTCACAAAGAACTCTTAGAAAGAATTCACATTTATTGTTAGCAAAGTGTACCTTAAGAAACAACAGGCCTAGCCAAGTTACAAACGTTTCGAATCGATTCTCTTTCTACAATCGTAAACGCCTCGGGCGTAAGCGATTGTAGAAAGCGCTAAATTGGCAGCCAAATTGACATGACTAAGTCGATCGCTCGTTCTCTAATGTCTGTAGAAAAAACCTACACTTTAGTCTATGGTGAGCGTTCCTACCAAAGAGTACAGCAATCAACATTGTAGAAACGATAACATTCTATTCTATTATTTTGAATGATGTAAACTTGTCTACGATTTTTCTATTCGCTTTTGTTGAACACGTGATTTAACGTTTTCTACTAGCGTTAACGATTACGGTTCCTCCCATCATGGCAGAGGCTTATGTCCAGCAGTGGATGTTATGTGCTGTTGTTGTTGATGTTGTTGTTGTTAACGATTGTAGATTGTCAACTTGGCTAAGCCTGCTGAAAAGACAAAGAGATTCTACTAATAAGTACAACGTAGTTTTTTTGAAGTGCATCATTATAATCCGTAAATTCACGTGTTAGATAAATCTTTAGATTTGGTCTGAGTTGACATTTAGATAACGTTTCTTGACAAGTGATGTAATTCTTATTGTGTCGTATTGTAATCAGAGATTTGGAGTGTGAATCACTAGACCTTGTATCTGTTGTACTGATTATAACAATATTTTGTCAAAGTAATCGTAATACTGGTCTAATGATCGCAAACGCGACTGCTGAGAATAAGGTCCTCTGTGTTCGATTTCCAGGTCGGTCAAAATTTTGTTTGGGTTTCCGTCAGAAATTTCTCAGTAGCAGCCACGGAGTCTGGATTTGTACCCGGTTGATGCCAATAGGCATGCTCCCTTATTACGTGGGACTTAAACATAACTGGCAAAATGTGGGTGTACTAATAGGTACAACTCTGCCTAACTCTTCGGGGATAACAGGCGTGGTGTTATGAAAAAATAATTAATATCCGTAACATAAAACCCTCAAAAACGATTGCTACAAGCTACGTTCAAGTTTCTCGCCTGTTTCAGCTTACTGTACTCTACAACTAACTGTAACTTTTTTTTTCTTGTGGTCCCAAAATACCACTCAAAAATATTTAAGGGGAATCGGGGACCGCGGTCCTGGTCCCGAAAGCCCCCCGACCCTTGAGATTGAGAGTGCGACGCGATTTTGAAAAAAAAACAAAAGAAAGCGACGTGACGATATTCGCGTGGAAGAAACAATTGAAACGCCCACATGCCGCTTGACTCGAATTGAATCACAAGAAGACCTGAGGTCGCAAAAGAGAAGGAAGGGTTCCGAAGGAAAGACCGATGCCTGCCGGGGCTGCGGGACTGTTCGAAAGAGATACCGTGGCCCCGGAACACAAAGGGCGATGAAGGAACATGGATGAGTTTTAGTCAGTAAAAGTCTGATTCTTCCTCCTGCTTTGCCCAGAGCGGGAGGAGTCATTTGATGATTTCCCATCCGAAAAAAAAGACGCAAAAGAGGCGTTAAGATGTAAAAATAAAGTTACAATTCTGACCTACAACTCAATGAAAAGGCTCCGAAGGAAAATAAACGAGTGAAAAAAATCTCTCTTACCTGATGCTAATCCTCCTCTGATTGCATCCTCGGCGACCTCTGACGTGAAGATGGGCGACAACACTAAGAAGCTACCACCAGATATACCAGCCAAGAACCTCGCAGCCAGGATCAGGTTTATTGAAGTCGATACTCCTACTATTGCCCATGATAACTGAAACATAATATTACCAATGACGTCAAGAAATATTTCAAGTCCAACTTTGCAGAAGATACACCGTTTAATATTTTGGTCGTTCTGGAACCGAAAACCGATCTCGATCATCTAACTCGGAACGATAGGGCCTGTTTTTTTAAAAATATAAAATGGTGATTTTTTTTTTCAAATAATAACAACAAAAAAAATTATAAAAAATCACGTAAAATGTAATGTAGTTTGATTTCATAGCTTTCGGTTCCAGAACGACCTAAAAATAAGCGTGTTAAATTTTTTGTTGCTAACGGAACATGGGGCATAAACAACTGGTTTGTGTGGAGTACACTTCTGCCATACCTTTCCGGGATTACAGGCGTGATGTTTGTTTAATCTTTACAAAAAATATTTCGCTTTCTATTTGGCAGGAATATGGTATTTTAAATTTTCCATTTCATTAATTTAAATTTCTTTATAAGCACCCTAGCTGGCCATACCCGGAAAAAACTCCAACCTTATACCTACTCGACGATTGGATTTTGCAAAAAGTAATACTTTGGAATTATACTATTAATTCAAAAATATATTACGTGCAAAATCTTGCTACGTCGTGCCACATGAAACCTGTATCATAACCGGGCAGATAAAATTTTCATACAATATATTTTCAAAAATCAATTGAAAAACATTTCACTCACCACAACCGGCAAAGACAAAATAACACCACCATTTCTTCTTCCTAAAGAATTAATTAATAGACCAGCGATAGCTGATCCCACTATAGCTCCTAATGACGGCAAACTGCCCAATAACGCCTCTTCTGCTTTAGTCATGGGTGATGACAGAGGCGTCGTCGTATTTGAAGCGTAAAGCTCTGATGTGTATGAGGGCCAGACGTTGAGAGCCCCCATGACGGTTGAGCCGAAGCCACCTGAAAATAAAAGAAAGATTGATGTGAGTGAGGGTGAGGGTGGAAAAAGTTAAAATGATGATAGTAAGATTGTTCAGGTTAACATTCAAAAGGACGTAAATTGTACAATTTCTCTTCCAATGCAGTATTCAAAAGAACGTAAAATTACTCTCCCAATGCAGAACGAAGACCTCTTCTCATAGGAGAAGGAACAGGTAAAGATCGTCGTGATTGCACAAAAAGTCAGTGAAAACTGAATTTATTTGAGACCTTTACACACCCAGATGACTAAGACAAAGTGAAATTCTATCACTTTCTCAGCTTTGTGGATGAAGAAAAAGTAAAATTTCTGGGACATATGATACCGAAAAGATCATGTCCATCTTGTTGAAAGTGGTTGTTGAAATACGAAATGCACAAAGTTCGTCACGAAAGGAATTGAAAAGCCGCAATGGTATATTCAAAATATGACGAAAAAAATTATAATGTCGCATGTATCGCAGGTTCATTATCATTTTTTTCTCCCAACCTTTTTTTAATCATATATCAAAGAACATTTCGAATTTTGATAATAATGATGTCATTGTGTATTCGACAAACAATTTTACTATCGAATCACACAAAAGCAGGACACCGGTATGCATGATAAAGAGTATGTCACAATACTGTTTATCAGTACAATTTAAATTTTGCAGGACACATGTGTATGACAAGCTCATTGAACTATAAACATTCACATTGTCAATTATCTAAACTTTGTTAGAATCATTTGTGACCACTACTCGTGGCAAAACGGTGAAGAAATGCATCGTAAGGAATCAACTAAAAATTCCAAGACATTTGATATTATCTACTATCCCACACTGGGCCCTTGTGCTAGATTACAGCCCACTACCTCTCTCAAGGAGCAGATTTGTGTCCCAGCAACGGGAAAATTATAAGCCGATCATGCTTTGTTAGAATCAATAAGATTAGTCTCGAAAGATTTGTAAATTTATGTTATGAAGCTATCAAACATCTCGGAAACCTTTTAGCATGCGGGTACAATACATACATGCGTAATAAATAGTTTGCTAAAAAAATTCTTGTCCACACAAACCGGTTGTCCATTTAGGAATATTTTGTCTATTCTCACGTTGTCGTCTTGAATTGCGTTGTTTACGCATAATAATTTGTGTATGATTCTATTATTATCGATGTCCTATTTGGGTGTCCTACAATCATTGTGAATCACCCAAATTATTTGAAATCGGCGTAACACCATCTCCTTCTTCCGTATTTCTCTATAAGTCGTCGTCTTCCTCTTTCATCGTTTTATCTTTTACTCAGTCCATATCGTGGTCTTAGCCATCCAAATTAACTTTAACAATAACAATTTTTTTAACTAAGACATCGTTTTTAAAACACTCTGCTACTCGCCATTTGGCTATTATTGAAGCTCGATGCGAAGTTTCATCAGTAATTTAACTAAACCACGATCTTATGGAAGACTGTTAATATCTTCGTTGCTTACATAAATTAGGATTCTTACCCGTTCTTCATCATCATTATCTTTGCATATTTTCTGTATGTCTCTCGCTAGGACTTCTTGTTCAGTTACCAGGTGACTTACACTATGGTTGAGAAAAAGCCTCACAAATAACACACACAGAACTTCCATATTTCAACAGATATTACGGAAACTGGATAACACGTCTCCTAGCAATCACTGTATACTGCCAAATAACATGGAACAAATATTTTTTATCTCTCGAACGAGATGCCGCGACGCCTCGTTCCGAATTCAAATTCACGCTTAAAATTATTTTTTTATTCTTACCGGCCAAAGCGGCATGGAACTGCCTTAGTCTTCCTTTATTCATGTTGATTCACTACGAACTAACGAGAATCGTCACTATACGCTCAAGTAATAGTAACATTTCGGCAAATAGTTTATTACATAAATGTATTAGAATACACAAGATGTGTAAACAAAACCTGTGTAAATGTTTTATCTTTTGATAAGACACTGTCAGTCTTATCGTTTGTGGAGCGAAATATATGTTTGTCTGAATGTTCTGATGTATTAATTACAGATTTCCAAAATCAACATTTTGCTAAATTAATATTTGGTTTAGTATTTTTAAATTTCAAGCGTGATTTTGCGAATATTGTGTCAACTGGATATTTGAGCGTGATTCGGCCCCCCACCACATGGAGAGCGATATATGTGAAGGCCACGCGTAGCCATTACATACAAGCCTAAAACTTTATCTCTCGGGAAAAAGATACGAATTCAGATTCTCACGCTTTAATTTCGATTTTCAATCATATTTAGAAATTAATATAAGGGCCTAGTCAAGTGATAATAACTAACAAAGAATTTTGTATCTTTTCTTCAATTTGTTTGTTTCAACATAAGCTTTTCGATAGCTTAATATGTCAATCCAATAATAAATTTTGCCTTTTCGATCTCCGTTAGCACAGATAGAATATTCAGTAATTTACTACGAAATAGTAATATTAGTAGTAAATAGTGATATTACTCAACGAATGACACCAAAATGCAACAATATACTTAAGTATAATAGAGCAGTAAGTCAAATCACGTTGACGTTGTAATTGAAACGATGTTCCAGTGCAAATTTTTGTCTTTTATTTTCATTTTATAACATAACATCTTGCCTGTAATCCCAGAAGGGTGAGACAGAGGTTTTATTGAACACGTTTGTCCCGATCCATTGTCGATCGCGTGTCGCAACGCAGGAGTGGCATACGATGCGTTGATCCGTTGCGACGGCGCAACGCAGCGGACTAATGAGGCCTCAGATTTATAGGGGACGAACCTATAGTCGTTGCTGCTACTGACAAATTCCTGAAAAACCTAAAACCATTTTGCCCGACCCGCGAATTGAACTCAGACCTTAAGCTTATCAGCCGCGCTTGCGACCACTCGACCAGCGAGGCAATCATTTTATTTTATTTGTCAATCAATCCATATCTGATCATAAAACTCTTCTAAAAGGATCGTGATAAACCCAAAATAAACTATTTTTGGAAATAGATCCAATACTGATGAATTGATGATCATAATTATTATAACTAAATAACCCTATATGATTTTGTCCTCGTACTCAAACCTGATAATTCTCTCAATGTCAATCATATAAAAGGCACCTTGCGCAATGTTCTTAGACTATGAGTTTAATTCAAAACTATTTAATTGTTATAAATTATCGGCCGTGCACTACTTATATTTTATTTGTAGATTTACATAGGAGACTTATGAATTGGGCGCCAATATGAATAGAAATAATTAATACTGACATAGTCTGGGATGTATAATATTACGCGAATGGATAAAATAAGAAATGAGTACATAAGAGGAAGTCTGAGAGCTAGGTATGGGCATGTGATGCGGAGGAATGAAAAAAATGTCGTGAGGAAAGTTTTGAGTATGAATGTGGATGGGTATATGAGTAGAGGAAGACCAATGAAAACGATGTGTGGTCTGTGTGAAGCATGATATAATATGGCAAGAAAGGAGTGGTGTCTGATAAGATGTAATAGAGAAGTATAAAAGATTAAGACGGGGTACACCGACCCAAATAAATGGGGGTAAGGGCAGAAGGATGGATCTGCGGGCTGCGGGACTGTTCGAAAGAGATACCGTGGCCCCGGAACACAAAGGCCGATGAAGGAACATGGATGGGTTTTAGTCAGTAAAAGTCTGACACTCCCTCCTGCTCCGCCCAGAGCGGGAGGAGTCAATTGATGATTTCCCAAAAGAACAAATAAGGAGTAAAGAGTAAAATTAAAAAAAAAAAACCGGCCAAGAGCGTGTCGGGCCACGGTCTGTGTAGGGTTCCGTAGTTTCCCGTCCGTCTCAATAAGTGTTCCCACTTATGAGTTTAAAGGTGGGTATCCATTATGTAAAAATGCTTGCATATACGAATATACTACAAACTTAGTCCAGAAATTATTTTGTACAAATTTTTGTCTTTTTTGTACAAAAACTGTTGTTTCCATCAAGTTCAAAATGATTTTCCTAGAAAGTCCTTATAAAGTTCTACTTTTCAGATTTTTTTCATATTTTCTAAACTTATGGTTCAAAAGTTAGAGGGGGGGGACACATTGTTTTTTACTTTTGGAGCGATTATTTCCGAAATTATTGACATTATCAAAAAATGATTTTAGGAAACCCCTATTCATTTTTAAATACCTTTCCAACAATATATCGAACGTTAGGGTTGAAATTGAAAAAAAAATCACTTCCCACTTTCCATATAGGGGGCTACCCTAATAAAACATTTTTTTTCCAATTTTTATTTTACCACTTTGTTGGCGTGATTGATATACATATTGGTACCAAATTTCAGCTTTCTAGTGCTAACGGTCACAGAGATTAAGCGAGGACGGACAGACGGACGGACAGACATGGCGAAACTATAAGGGTTCCTAGTTGACTACGGAACCCTAAAAACAACGTATCCATTCTTCGGCATCCGATGATTTTCTGCGTGTATTTCTGGTTACTTAATGGCCCATTAAAATTATTAGAATAGAGACAGACTGTGCGAGAATCAGTAGCTACTCTATATTTGTGTTAGATACTATACTTACACAGAGTACAGCAGTTCAGTTGTATTCAAACAAAGATAATGAATAGTCTTACCTGAGATTTGGCATAAATTATGGTTTTACTGCTATTTATATTTGCCATGTGGCATTTTCTTACACCTTACATGTAAGAAAGTTCTTTGTTGCGTATATCAATGTGACTCTTTTATTTTTACTTAGCTTCATCCGCGGTAACATTGAGTTAGTGACTGTTTGACTGGCTGAGTAAA
This sequence comes from Xestia xanthographa, assembly GCA_905147715.2. Classification (NCBI taxonomy): domain Eukaryota; kingdom Metazoa; phylum Arthropoda; class Insecta; order Lepidoptera; family Noctuidae; genus Xestia; species Xestia xanthographa. The sequence goes on from LR990644.1 coordinate 8,513,617, forward strand.
TTATCAGTATTTTCTTTTCCTTTTCCTGTAATTTGATTATCAACAGTAGTCACGTCTTCAATAATAGCTTTATTGTTATTAGCTATGGATTCAGTTTTCTCTGCATCTTTTTTTTCGTCTCTATAATTTCAATTAATGGTTTCTTACTACTTACTAAAACTACAGCTTTTTCATCTTCTGACTTGATTTTCGTTATTTTTACTTTGTCTTTGCGGTTTTTGCCGTATGTGGCGAAGGGTTAGGGTAAGTTTAGGGTACCCTTTACAGGGGCAAGGGACGCAAGGGACGCTAAAACGGCTACCACGTATTCAGTAAGTCATTGTGAACCCCCCCACATAAAAATTTTCGTCGGTACTTAAAAACCGGCCAAGTCTGAGTCCGACTTGCGCACGAAGGGTTTCGTACCATTATCTCAAAAAAACCGGCCAAGTGCGAGTCGGACTCGCGCACGAAAGGTTCCGTACCATTATCTATACATTAGACAAAACGGCAAAAAATCACGTTTGTTGTATGGGAGCCCCCCTTAAATATTAATTGTATTCTGTTTTTAGTATTTGTTGTTATAGCGGCAACAGAAATACATCATCTGTGAAAATTTCAACTGTCTAGCTGTCACGGTTCATGAGATACAGCCTGGTGACAGACAGACGGACAGACAGCGAAGTCTTAGTAATAGTTTTTACCCTTTGGGTACGGAACCATAAAAATCACGTTTGTTGTATAGGAGCCCCACTTAAATATTTATTTATTCTGTTTTTGGTATTTGTTGTTATAGCGGCAACAGAAATACATCATCTGTGAAAATTTCAACTGCCTAGATATCACGGTTCATGAGATGAAGCCTGGTGACAGACAGACGGACAGTGGAGTCTTAGTAATAGGGTTCCGTTTTTACCCATTGGGTACGGAACCCTAAAAAAACAGCTATAAAACTGCACTAACTACAAGGTCAAAATGTATGGAAGAGCAGTTTTTTTTTTATTGACGACCCGAATGGCGCAGCGGTAGTGAGGCTGCCTTACGTTCTTAGGGTCCCGGGTTCGAATCCCGGTCGGAGCAAATGTTTGTGTGATGAGCATGGACATTTGTTTCTGAGTCATGGATGTTTATATGTATAATAAGTATGTATTTACAAACAAAAAGTATCTATATGTAGTATATCAACTATCTGGTGTCCACGACACAAGCCTCGTTGCTTAGTGTGTCACTAGATGGTGCTGTGTGTAATGTCCAGCGATATTTATTTATTTATTTATGTATTTATTTATTTATTTATTTATTTATTTATTTATTTATTTATTTATTTATTTATTTATTTATTTATTTATTTATTTATTTATTTATTTATTTATTTATTTATTTATTTATTTATTTATTTATTTATATTTATTTTTTAAATAACCTTTTTAAAGTCGGTATCCCACCCTGTTTAAAAAGGGCTGATTTAGGAATCAGCGCAGTGTTACGTTGTAAGGAGAATAAAAAACATAATACGATTACTATGAAATGAATATAATTTATTTTCAGATCACCTTAATTTGTAAATATTAACCATAAATTACAGTTAATTATTAACTAAGCTTCTTTAAATTTAATATAAAAGCTAACAAAAGTTCAATACTTTTAACAAATTATTAAGGCTCATTTTCACAACAAATCACTGAATGCGTTTTACGCCAAACATTTGTTGATTTCTGATGCAAACGAGCCTAAGATTACAGGTTAAAAAAATTAATTCGATTCTCATTGTATCATCCAATATTTAGAATGAGATGTCCCGTAGGGACTCATTCTTGGCCCAGTACAAAAATGTTCTAGTTCTAGGTATACAGAACATATATATTCATAAATTTATACAATTATTATACCTAGGTGTAAGTGTAATGTGTGTATTCTGTAAAATGAATGCTTTTATTTGTGTAAAAAAATAATCTTTCGTGATATCGAATATTACAAAGTTACTCCCAACTAAATCGTCCCAAATTCACTTCTTCCTATAACCGATGTTACATTTTGTCCCCATTTAACGCTGGTAGACAAACGACTAGCTATAATTACATTTTTATCGATTCCCCGCCGACCAGGCGAAGGGTTATGAATTTTAATCCCTGCTTAATATGCATGCAGCATTTCGCTTTACATTGTGCGTCCGTAATCATTTTGTGCGAGAGGTCATTTGTAACATTTTAGAAGGGAAATGAGTTTGTTTCACATTTTTTATGGAAAAATACATTGCAGTAGATGACAAAAAAAACACTAATTAGTCTGTCAGCTAGATTTCCAAAAAAAATTGGACACATTTTTTTTCTTTTTCCACGTAAACAAAAAATGAAGACAATACGGTTCGTCGAAAACTCGTGTGACACAAGCCCCCACCCATGATATTTGACACGTTTTATCTTCGTCAATTTTAATTAATTTGATAAAACAAAAACCACGTATCCAATATCTTTTGATAATCTAACTGACGGACTAAACAGAATCATATTTTTATCATCCCTATTATAAACAAAGCGAAGAATTTTGTAGAAGCAGTCAATAAGTTTAGTTTTAAACCGTGAAAGCAGTACCTGGATTTGTGCCCAGTTAATGGCAATAGGCTCGCCCTTATAACATACCTACCGAAATGTTGGTGTACTGGAAGGACATCTCTGCCTACCCCTTTCGGAATTACAGACGTATTGCGTTATGCATTAATAAAATGAAATTGTACAAAAATGTAAAATAAATGGTGTAAAAAACCTCTAAACGAAGTTTAAAGGCGTAGTAGATATTGGGGGTCAAAGTTGCAACATTTTCACAAGTTTTTTTTTTTAACACCACCACGGCCGACGTATTATTTAATCCATCCATCAGCACAATGTTTTGAGTGCGTTACATTGAGTTCTACTACAAAACATGATTTTTCACCCCAAAAAAAAGTCATTTCCCAGCAATAATTTTTGCGTAGAGTTACTTAGTTTGATGTAGAGATTGCTTGGTTGACGGCTTCGTTTCGTGATGAGGTGGTTTACACCCTATATTCAGATCACAGAAGAATAAAATAACGTAGGCTTTTTGTCAATACACAGTTATTTAATTTTATGAGCTTCAAGAAAGCAACATAATATCCTGACGTAATATTACTGGCAATTTTATTATGACTGTTACAAAATTCCAAATCAACATTCTTTTGTTTCCTTGTAGAAACAGATGACAACCTTATCTCTTTTAAGAATTTGTTTATGAAGAACGTCATAGAGAAACAATCGAAAAATACATACTACCAATTTAATACACCTAAAGTCACCAGATCAAAATGCTGATTGATAAGATAAAAATCATACTCCTACTAATTTTATAAATGCAAAAGTTTGTGAGGATTTCTAGATGATTGTTACTCTTTCGAACAAAAACTAATGACCCGATTTGACACATAGGATACTTTTAATCCCCGTAGTACGAACTCCACGCGGGCGAAGTCGCGTGCATAAGCTAGTCATAAATAAAATCTTAAACTAGGGAAACTTTTTTTTACCGAAAACGAACACTAGAGCCCTTCTTAATTCTTGAAAATACATCCCCTAAAGTGGTTAAAAAGGAAATTAATGTTTGTATAGGCCCATTCTTCCGATGGAAAACCCTATTGAGCACACGGTTTGTCGAAGTTCAAAATATGTACTGGTAGTCTTAAATAATATCTTAAGCTACGGAAGATTTTTTTTACCGGAAACGAACACTAAGACCCCTTCTTAGTTCTTGAAAATACATCCCTTATAGTGGTTAAAAAGGAAATAATGTTTGTACAGAAATTTGCCTATTCTTCCGATGGAAAACCCTAATATGCACATGGTTTGTCGAAGTTAAAAGTATGTACTGCCAATATTAAAAAAAATCATTCCAACATTGTGTTTTGATAAAAAACAAAGTCACCAGACCAATTCAGTCACCAGACCAATTCAGTCACCAGACTCAAACAGTCTGGTGACTTTTCTTATCATAAATAGCACTGGTCGGGTGACTTCTTACTGATCGATAAAACTCAGATAAAGTCTGATATGAGAAATATCTCCAATACTCTAAAGATACAGTTCCATACAAACGCAACTGAAGAATGACTGGTTTCTAAGTGTCTATGAAAATGCTTCCATAGATTGCTACATTACCGACTTTTGCCATTTTCATAAGGGTCTTTGGAATTTGTACCTTCTATAAATCTCATTATAACTAAACTGACTCCAAGATACATCATTCTTTAGTTGGTGCCAGTTAAGATGAGAATAGCGGTCATTGCCCTTTCCCTTTCCTTTTCAGATAATAGTGTCTGGACTTTAAAAGAGACCACAATCCCTGAGTTTGTTTCGGTATTTCTTCTCAGGGGTAGTCAGTTAGGAAATGCCTACGTTCTCTTAAAACAAAATATTGACGTGTAAAAGTGATTTAATATCCTATTTGTAAAATAAATAATTTCATTTCATTTCATTTCCCTAATATCTCTTCGTACGAACTAAAACAAGAGGTATTCCATGAAGCACACCCAAACGAAGCACACCCAGACGAAGCACACCTAAAGTATTCCACTTAGCACACCCATAGGTGGGCTTCAAATAAAAATTTAAAATAATTAATTTGCTATTCCACGAAGCACACCTACGAATATCACTCGCATAGTGCGGGGACTAAGAAATAAAAATGTCGATAGGAGAAAATATTTATTATTTAAAAGACTAACTAGTTTGTGAGACTTTACTATCCTTGTTTACGTTTGTTCCCGTTCACCAAGAAGAAGAAGAAGAAGACAAACTACCAGGATCCCAGAATCATGAAGAAGTATTTTCTACAATAATCGAAATGTATATGGATTGATTATGAGATCCCTATTAAAAATATAGAATACCTCCTTTATGGTTCTGGCCTCCTGGTAGTTGGTAGATAAATAAAAAACCAATAAACCCGTGATATTCGTAGGTGTGCTTCGTGGAATAGGAAATTAATTATTTTAAATTTTTATTTGAAGCCCACCTACGGGTGTGCTAAGTGGAATACTTTAGGTGTGCTTCATCTGGGTGTGCTTCGTTTGGGTGTGCTTCATGGAATACCTCCAAAACAAATAAACCATGTATCTTTTTTCGTTACAAAAAATGTTGAAGATATAGTTGACGATTCCAGACTTGAACAGGCTTATTTTTGGTTTTCAAAGTAAAGAAGTTTAATAAAAGTAGGTGTGGGTGGGTCAATGACCGCTATTCTCATCTTAAGGCACCAACTATAACCGTCTTGTCTGGGGCTCACTAACACTCATCTATGTATGTTAAATAGCTCTATATTTTATTTAAATCGACTTATGACATCTCGACTTGTGTACAACCAGCGTACCTGTTTATGTATTGCCAAGTTATCTAATTATATAAAAATAACGTGTCACTATCTTCGTACACGTGAATCTCGAAACCACCCAAACCATTTTAATGAAATTTTGTAAATGTGTAAGATTGGTTTCAGTTTGATAGATGGGATGGTCTTGGACCCAATAGGTAGCGCCATGCGAAGCAGGAACTGGTTGCTAGTAATATACATATATTTCCAACTTAAATCTACCACCTAAGCTCCAAGTTTCCTCTTAGTCTTCTTAACAAATAAAGCTTGGATAGCATCTATAGATAATCCTTTTGTTTCAGGGAGATAGAACACGCAGTAGCCAGCTCCAATGAAGCCTACGACGGAGAAGGCGTAGAACAGGGGAGCGAAGCCGACCTCTTCCACGACGGGAGTGAATATCACCATGGTAACGAAGTTCATGGCCCAACCAGAAGCCATGACTATGCTGCCGCAGATACCTCGGACCTGGAAGAAGAAATTGGAGATTGAGATTTGGGAAATTTCCACACAGTTATCATATGAAGAAAGTATATTTAAAAACTGGCTAAATGCGAGTTGGACTTGCACACCGAGGGTTTCGTTTATACTTGTAGGTATTTTGTTTATTAAACTAAATTCTACTACAGATTTGCATGTGCTGTAAGACATTGCTTCTTACTAAATTTTATGATTTTAGGTCAACGGGAAGTACCCTATAGGTTTTGATTCCCTCTAGTGAAATCGCAAAATATGCGACAGATCTTTTGATCGTATCACTTTCAAGTTTGATTTTTTTCACTGCTCCAAGGGGTAACAGATTTCGTGGGAGACGCCCCGGGCGTCGGAGGCCACGTGGTGGCCACCACGTGGCCCCGGTCATCGTAGGCGCGTGCCTGTGAACGGATAGCTATGGGCTAGTTCACCGTCCGTCCGTCTCATGACGACAGGCCGTGTCGACGGCGCGTTCGTGTTCCACGCGCGCCTCAAAGGCGCCTCGAGTCAGCAATAGGAAGGGGTCCGCAAAAGCCGATGCCTGCCAGGGTTGCGGGACTGTTCGAAAGAGATACCGTGGCCCAGGAACACAAAGGGCGATGAAGGAACATGGATGGGTTTTAGTCAGTAAAAGTCTGATACTCCCTCCTGCTCCGCCCAGAGCGGGAGGAGTCATTTGATGATTTCCCATAAAAAAAAAAGGTGTAGCAGATTCGAGTATTTAAGATTAATTTCATATGATACTTCCACGCGTTCCTGAGAAAAGGGGTCTTGACAGACACGGACAGACAGATGGACAACAAATTATTGATCCTCTAACTAAAGGTTCCGTTTTTACCGACTGAGGTACGGAACTATAAAAAAACCGGCCAAGAGCGTGTCGGGCCACGCTCAGTGTAGGGTTCCGTAGTTTCCCGTCCGTCACAATAAGTGTTCCCACTTATGAGTTTAAAGAATCAGACAAAAAGAAACAGAAATAAGACAAAAAGTTGTACAAAATAATTTCTGGAAAATTATTTTGTAGGTACAACTTTTTGTCTTTTTTGTACAAAAACTGTTGTTTCCATCAAGTTCAAAATGATTTTCCTAGAAAGTCCTTATAAAGTTCTACTTTTCAGATTTTTTTCATATTTTCTAAACTTATGGTTCAAAAGTTAGAGGGGGGGACACACATTGTTTTTCACTTTTGGGGCGATTATTTTTGAAATTATTGACATTATCAAAAAATGATTTTAGAAAACCCCTATTCATTTTTAAATACCTTTCCAACAATATATCACACGTTAGGGTTGAAATTAAAAAAAAAATCACTTCCCACTTTACATATAGGGGGGCTACCCTAATAAAAGATTTTTTTCCAATTTTTATTTTACCACTTGGTCGGCGTGATTGATATACATATTGGTACCAAATTTCAGCTTTCTAGTGCTAACGGTCACAGAGATTAAGCGAGGACGGACAGACGGACAGACATGGCGAAACTATAAGGGTTCCTAGTTGACTACGGAACCCTAAAAAGACACGTATTAGAGCTAAACCTGTAACATAACATAATTACTGTAATTCCGGAACGGTTAGGCAAATGTGTACCTAAAAGTACGCCGACATTTTGCCAGTTATGTTTATGTCTCATGTAATAAGGAGCGAGCCTATTGCCAACCAGCTATGCTCAAATCCAGACTCCGTGTTTACAACTAAGAAATTCCTGAACGAAAAATCCAATAACACTTTGCCCGACGTGGGAATCGGACCCAAGTTTCCGTGATCAGCAGTCGCACTAGACCAACGAAGCAGTATTCATATCATCATCTGCCTAGCCTTTTCCCAACTATGTTGGGGTCGGCTTCCAGTTTTACCGGATGCAGCTGAATACCAATATTTTACATGGAGCGCCTGCCTGTCTGACCTCCACAACCCACTTAGTACTGGGTAATATGATACCCCTTGGTAAGGCTGGTTGTCAGACTTTTTGGGCCTCTGAATACCTAACGATTCTCAAAGATCTACAAATGACAGCCGGGACCAACAGCTTAACGTGCTTTCCGAGGCACGGAGGAAACTCGTTATGTAATGGGTGGTCACCCATCCACAGACCAACCAAGGCAAGCACAGCTTAACCTAACGATCGACCCGAGCGGCAGTTATTATTTAGCCACGAACTCCTCGCAGTTTTTTTGATAATATATGATTACCAAAAAAACTCGTAGGTATAGAAAACTATGACCTAGATTTTTATACGGAAGTAAAATAATACATCAAGATAAAACAATATGCCTTCTGGAAACTGTAAATTTATCTGGCTTAAGATTAGATCAGTTCAAGTATTTCTGAAGATAAACTCAAACTAAGAATTTATCTTAACAATTTACCTCATTGTTACTAAAGAAACATCTTTTCTATATTTCTATATGACGTAAACTTTGTATGTTTGTATAAGTTTGGATGTAGAAGGTAATCATAAGAACTACTGATCCGATTTCGAAAATTCTTTCACTAATGGGAAGCTTTTTTATCCCCGAGTGTCATAGGCTATATTTAAATTAATTGTGGCATTATTTCTGACTATAAAGCGAGCGAAGCCGCGGTCAAAACTCTCGCTACGCTACTCTGTACAAATAAATAAAACCCCGCGATCATGGCGCTTGCGACAGCTTCGAAATATCGGGAGCTCAAAAATAAACAATAATCACGGAAGATATCCCGTAAGTGACATTTTAAGTATAGTTATAAACCGTGAAACCTTAAAACAGTGTTTGATAAATAAAATAGTTTGTATTTACAAAAAAAAGCTTTTTACTGAATGCATAATTATGAAAGTATACAAAAAAAAAATCTGTACCTGTCTGTCACTTTGCTTCGGCTGATCTCCGAAACGGCTGCATTAATTTTGATGGAATTTTTAGTGACAGATAACTGATGTTACATGGAGTAACTTTGGCTATTTTTGTCTTAGAAAACGTTCCGTGCAAAAAAACCCATGAAATTCTTAACAAAATCTGATTCAAATAGGAGTTATATTTTTATAATAATATCACGCGAACGACGCGCGACGTTCGCGAACAACAGCTAGTAAGAAATAAGTTTCCAAAAGCCTTATGGAGTTAAGTACCCAAGTTCTGCAAACTTGCCCAAACTGACCCAAAGATTTCAACCTAAGATCGGGCGCTTCTAATCAACTAAAACACACACGTGTTCTGATTCCGCATTCATTTAGTAAGACGTGGTAAGACTAAGTTCAAATGAGGCCAAGATTAGGAACAATTTCCCAAATTAACTGCTCGGATTGTTGTTGGAAGCGTGGTTTGAAGCGCGACTGCTGAGGTCCTGAGTTCGATTCCCGAGCCAGGCAAAGTATTACTGGGTTTTTCCATTAGGAATTTCTTAGTAGTAGCCATGGAGTTTGGCTTTGTGCCCGATTGATGGCAATAGGGTTGCCCCCTATTACATAGGACTTAAACATAACTGGTGAAATGTGGCTCTGCCTAACCCTTCGGGGATCACAGTCGTGATGTTATGTATTACGTAATATTATAGCAACAAGTTTCATCTACACTAATATTATAAAGAGGAAAGATTTGTATTTTTGTGTGTGTGTTATATGTTTGTAATGAATAAACTCAAAAACTACTGCGCCGATTTCAAAATTCTTTCGCCATTAGAAAGCTACATTCACCCTGAGTAACATAAGCTATATTTTATCCCCGTAATCCCACGGGAACGGGAACTACGCGGGTGAAACCAAGTGACGTCCGCTAGTACTTTATATTATCATCTGCCTAGCCTTTTCCAACTATGTGGGGGTCGGCTTCCCATCTAACCAAATGCAGTTGAATTCCAGTATTTTATACTAGCGGACGTCACGCGGTTACTCAAGGTGAATGTAGCTTTCTAATGGTGAAAGAATTTTTGAAATCGGCGCAGTAGTTTTTGAGTTTATTCATTACTAGCTGACGTCCCGCGGTTTCACCCGCGTAGTTCCCGTTCCCGTGGGAGTACGGGAATAAAATATAGCCTATAGCACTCACGAATAATGTAGCTTTCTACCAGTGAAAGAATTTTTAAAATTGGTTCATTACTTCCGGAGATTACCCCCTACATACAAACTTACAAACATACAAACTTACAAACAAATGTTACCTCTTTATAATATTAGTATAGATTAGTATAGACAAACATACACGCAAAACTACAAAAATACAAATCTGTCCTCTTTATAATATTAGTGTAGTTGTAGATGGAGTGACTGCCGATCTTACTTTCGCTACCCAGATAGTACGGATAATACGATAACCTTGACAAGATTGGTTGTCAAACTTTTGGCCCAATGGCTACCGGTAACGACTGTCAAAGATCTACAAATGACAGAACAACGGCTTAACGTGCTATCTCAAGACACAGAGGAAACACGGTATGTTATGAATGGTCACCCACCCACGGACCGACCTAGGCAAGCGTTGCTTAACCTTAAAGATCAACCCTATGTTAACCCTAAAGAAAATTAGTCAGGACACTAACAGCCATTTTCAATAACCTAGCAACAGGTATCGGTAGGCTGCTATCTCTGTCTGTTTCTGTTTTTGTCTCTGTGTGTTTGACATTTTGTTTACTGACCGATAGAAACAAAACGTCACAGAAAATCTTTCTTTGATTTTCCAGTTATACGTAAGTTATAGAAAACGGTATTTGGTATTTGTTAAAATATCTATTAGTTTATTTTATCTTTAGTATCAATATAAGTATTAATAAATATTAATAATACGAGAATATATTATTTGTTGACGTGCATTTTGACTCATACGCCAAGTTTCATAGAACTACTAGTAACGCTTAATTTTATTGTTTTATTCAATGATATATAAACTATAGATACGTTGTCCGCACTCTAAAATGACAACATGAAATGAAGCCAATTGGCCACATCGCGCTCAGTTACGCACCAACCTGTCGCGCGACGCTACGTTTGTTTATAATTTAATAAATCCTGTGACGTGACTGAAGATGTATATTTATCTCCCTCTCGCAACAGGCATCCCGCCGTTCGGTGTCATATTTTCTTTCTCTTTCTTCACGCTTATAAGTAGTTCTAGTATTTTCGCCGTTTTTAAGCGCCGCGATGTTGGTTCATGACGTGTCTATATATATAATATAATATTGTTTTTAATTTGGAAGGTTTTGAATTTTGCATTTATTTTGTTTTGAATTTGCTCGAATTGTAATTTTGATTTTAGTTTTGATTTTAATTGTAATTTCGGTTTGATTCTAATTTTGGTAATGATTTTAACTGTAAATTAGATTTGGATCTTGAATGTGAACTTAATTTTATTTCGAATCTACTTTTGTTTTTGTTTTTTGGACATTGATTAATTTTGATTTTATTTTGCTTTGATTGTAATTGTAATTTTGATTATGATTCTAATTATGGTTTAGGTTTTGAATTGATTGTGATTTTATTTGTAATTTTAATTTTATTTCAATTTTTTTTTTCTGTTTTGTCGTCTCTGTTTGTTCTGTTCTATTGAATTTTACTTTTACTGTTAATATTAGTTTTATATTCTTGTACACAATGTTAATTTAAACTTGTTAATTTTAGTTAATTAGACACCAATTTTATTGTACAGTGCACAGTGCTTGTGGCACATCTAATATGTTTATGAGGCATGCGATGCTAACCTGTAAGAAATTGTTACACTAACCTCAGATAATGGTAGATAATTACTCGAAATATTTTCAGTGTGAACAATTGTTGGTTGGCCAATAAAGGAAAATAAATAAAATAAAATAAGTATATAAATTCTCGTTAACAAGTAAGTTTTTTAGACATTATTTTGTACTCTATCACTATGTTATCCAAAGGTTGACTGGTTGAAAATGCCTTGTGGCATTAAGTCCGCCTATGTACCAAAATTGTACAAGAAATTTAAATAAATAGATAAAAAATTAATAAAATGGCCATAAGAGTCTGTAGTACTCACCTCAGGCAAGAACAGCTCAGCACTCAACACATAAGGTATAACAGCGACTCCCACGTTGAATATGAAGCAGTAGACGTAGATGATGACGGCAGTGAACCAGTGAGGGGCCCAGTGCAATTGGATCTGGGTGCCGAGCAGTATTGTGCAGACACTGGCCAGGCTCGATGTACTGATCATCAGGGGCTAGAAGAAACGGTTTAGATTTATGATAACCTAGTACTTTTCTTCTTAGAGCACTGATTTGAACCGCACTTGAACAAACTGCAAAGTTATTCTTTCACTTTTTGTTTTCTATAGGTGCCATTTTTTGTCAGGCTCGTCGTTTTGATGGTCGAAGACATAGCAATGTTTCTTAGTTAATTTTAAAAATTTTATCACAGGATCTATAGCCACTACCATAATTATGCTGTTTTATTTTAATCTTAAACTGATCTGATATTTCAGTAACTACGACTAAGTTCTGCGAAGTCAACATCCAAAAGTTTTATGTGTTATTGTACTTAAGGTGGAAGTGAAATTCAAATTATCTAATATTTTTCGCAATTTTCTGGTCAGTGTCAGATTGTATGTGTGATTAATCCTCTATAATTGAATCTTTGACCTTATTCATGAAATTGTCATTCAATGGAATAAACGCTAGAAAATTTGAATTTTGCGGGCTACCCTGGTGCTTGCAACTTATACTGTTCAGCTATTGTTCCTCTATCATCAGCTTTTGTTATTCTACTAACTTCAACTTGTGTTCTATTGTGTTGTTCGTAAAATACTACACATCATCATCTTCCTGCCCTTGTCTCCAACACGTCTTCTACTTATCCCCCTATCATACTTCACCGCATCATTTACTCCTTTCTCTTTCATATCATTCCGTCCACAATCCATCTATATTTTATTTAGCCTTCCTCTCCCTCTCCATTCATCAACATTCATTTCAATTATTCTTTTAGTTACACGTGTTTTATCCCTCCTCATTACCACCGCCAATAGGTATCATGTAATAAAAATAACTGAAAATACACACCTTCCTTCCAAACTTATCAATGACCAAAGTGCACAGCACACTGGCCACCAACAGATCTATCGCCAAGAAGATGGAGCACTGGTTGGAGTCCATCAATGGTACGGCTTCCTTGAACAGAGTCTCAGCGTACACCTGCAGCGCTATGTTACCCATCAGGATCATTGTTGCCATACACGCGAGACTTGTCGTCAGTGCACGGATTGAGGATTGTGATTGTTCTGTGAAGAGATTGTGAACACAACTTAGCACTGGTTTCTGAATCTCCATTTGGTTGGCTTAGTGAACTTAAGATTAGTAGAGCAGGTTAGTGGTTATATAGGGTGGTGATTTAGACACTTGCAACTAGTCAAGATGGTGATTCTAGCCGTCATGCTATAGACTTTTATGAAAGCTATACCCGATTCGTGAAATAAAAGGACCTTTTCAGACATGCAAACCTAAAGCATTTATTTTAGTAAGAACATTACAGGCACTTTTGAATGTAAGAAAAACAAAAAACTAAAGCTACAGCCCCATTCACAAGGCATAATAACTTGTAAAAGTACTGTAGTTGTCCATTCCAAAGTGTGAAAGAATGTGCAAGAAACATTTAAATTGACTTTATAGTATTACAAAAAAAATCAGCCCCTTGACTATTGCAGATTTGCAGGCTACTAAATCGCCACCATGGTATAGTTCCGTCTTCGTGTAATCCTGGGCTGATGCAGTCGGACTCTGATAAAATTGTTGAAAATGTTAATTATATTTCGTACCAAGACAGAAAGAAAACAATTGAACCACAAACTCGAAGTGATAATGTAATACTTTACGACTCAGTACTTATTGAATAAGCTGATGCTTAGCTCTTTATCTTGTAAATTATTGGCACCAGTTCGTGTTCTGTTCAGCCCATGATGTTATCCAAGAGGTACCACAAGTTATGACCTCTATTACATTGACTATAAGTATTGCAATTGGTCAATAAATTTGTACTACTTTTTTTGACTAGTGTAGTTACAAATTTCCAAGTTTCATCAACATAACATCATGCCTGTAATTCCCAAAGTATTAAGCAGAGGTGTATCTAATAGTACACCTACAGTTCGTCAGTTATGTTGAAGTCCCATGTAATAGGGGGCGAGCCGATTGCCATCATCCGGGCACTAATCCAGACTGCTTGGCTGCTACTGAGAAATTCCTGATGGAAAAATCCAATAACAATTTGTCCGACTCGGGAATCGAACCCAGGACCTCATGCTTGGCAGTCGCGATCGTCACCATTACACCAACGAAGCCGACACCACACCCACTTCCAATATTTAAATGCGGTAATTAACCAATTAATTAATTATAATTACTTACTCAAGAACTGCCATTCTGTCAATTTCTGAGGCGGTGGTTGTGCTTCTAACAGTTCCTTTGTAATAATGAGATCTGAAACAAAGTTACAGATATAGATTTTGACACGGCATATAGAAAATGGAAATCATCTTCATTGTCAAGATCATCGAGATATCATTTCGGCTCTTCTAACTCTTGCTTATAGGTAATCTAAACAGGATCAGGACCCACTTGCGCAAAAAGACATATGCTCTCAAGTATCATTTTGTCCTCATTTTCGTTATTAGCGACCCCGAAAGCCATGAAAGCGACACCCATGATGGAAAAACAAAAAATGTTTTCGGCGCCATCTTGGAATTTCATTTAGACCTCAATTTCGTTATCAGCGACCCCGATAACCACGAAAACGTCACCCATGATGAAAAAGCCCGTTCGCGCAAAAGTTCAATCACGCTAAAGTCCATGCGCGCACATGTCTTTTCGCGCTAGTATCTTTCGCACAAATGTCTTTCGCGCAAGACATAGTATTGTGAAGTGGTCAGGCTATTGCTTAATTTGTAACTTCTAATTTTTGCTTACGCGAGTTTCAGTGACAATCAAATGTTTTTTCTTTCACTCTTTCTAGAGGTAATTTTTAACATGAATGATCTCATTACAAGATAATCATTTACTGATAAACAAAACTATAACATATTGTCGAGTTCCATAGCAAAAATTGAATACCACGAGGTCGAAAGTCACGAGGAAAAGCTAGTGTCTCATTCTACGCCGATCTATGTGCTTAATCCGCCCAGTTTTCTATGACAACCCACATAAACAAATATGCTATTATTGCATCTGACGTAACATGCAAGTCATACAATATTAGCTTTATGTCATTGCTATAAAAATCACGAGACATGCTATCTGGTAGTACAATTAGATTCCAAATTCTATTCATATATTTGCTGAATTCAATTGTTTTAAAAGACGTATGAACTGACACACACTGTTTGACGTCACGGAAAGACTTTCTTCGTTTATGGTGTAAGCATAGTTCATTGTTAATTGTTTAATTCTAGACCATATAAATATTTCTTATCGCTGTTTGAAAGGTTGACTCATACGCCTAGTTTTTTTTTCAATAGACATGACGACAGTATCAAAAAATTGAAAATCAATTGACGGACTAAAATAGTCCGTCAGTTAGAGTATTGGAAAATAATGGACACATATGTTTTGTTTTTGTAAATCAATGAATATTGACAAAGATACAACGCATCAAAACTCGGGAGTGGGGGCTCGTGGCGTCAGAACTAGCTAAAAATTATACTAAGGCGTGACTATTGAGAATTTTAAAAAGGTCATAATCTTCGCCAATTTTGGTTTACGTCACAAAATAAAAAATATGTGTCAAATATTTTTTGGAAATCTATCTACGGACTAATTAGACTTTTTTGGTCGTCTCGCCTATTATTAACAAGAGTCAGGATTATCATCATCATCTTCCTGCCCTTATCCCATGTTACTTGTGGTCGGCGCAACACGTTTTTTTCTTCCATTCTCCCCTGTCAATCGTCACGCTATTATTTACTCCTTTTTCTTTCATATCATTCCTCACACAATCCATCCATCGTTTCATTGGTCTTCTTCTCCCTCTCCATCCATCAACATTTATATTCATCACTGTTTAAGTCACATGCGATTCGTACCTCCTCATCACATGTCCATACCAAGACAGTCTATTCCCATATAAACAAGATTCAGAATGACTCCACTTAATTTACCCCATTAAGATAGTAACTGTAAAATGGGGTAATGATTTTTCCGCAGTTACTTAGATTGATGTATGAAGAAGAATGAACCAGCGTATTGTATAAATCACTTGCTTCGGTGAAAGAAAACATCGTGAGGAACCAGCGTGCCTGAGAGATATTTCTCGACGGCATGTAAAGCCAAGGCAGATTGCCATGGGTGGCATAAAAACTCTAACACCAGGTTAGGCACTAACCATGCGATAAAAAAGGAGAAGATGTGCAGAATGCTTGGTGGACGGCTATGTGATATATCTTTTTACTACTACAACTACAACAGCCTGCCCATAACGTCCACTGCTGGACTCAAACTCAAACTCAAAGCATTTATTTCAATTAGACCATTATGGCACTTTTGAAAGTCAAAAATACAAAAAAGAAAATCAAAGCTACAGTCCCAGTCACAAGGCATAATAACTTGAGAAAGTACTGTAGTTGCCCATTCCCTAGCGTAGATCTCTATGGAGAAGAACGGGCAAGAAACTCCATGGACACTCTTTTAAAATCAAAATATTGTTACAAAATCTTGGTTACATCATTAATTTTGAGATTATACATATATGTGAGAACGATGTAGAAAGACGTGCACACTAAGAGCATCCAGAGTAAAAGATTAGATCAAAAATTTATGAATAAAGTAATTAAAATGAACCTTGGCAGCTAAGAGATGACCAGTCCCAACTGACAGCGCCCGTTCACAGACATGACGCATGTACCGGCGCCATTCAACTCAACCATATTGAAGGGAACTAAATGACCCGACACACCCGCCACCATTAGCGAGACATCTAAGTGAGCATGACATTCTCTCAGCTACCAAGGCATATTCAAGTCAATGAAAGATAAATAAATGTAAATGGTGGCTGAACAGTACAAAGTACTCACACATGTGCAATGCAATTATATAATACTAAGAACTGGAATCTATACAATGCAAGTATATTTTTACAATCTTCTGCAGCTTCCACAATACATTAACATGGGAATCAATTCTTCATCTTCTTCTTTACGTGTCGATGGACTCAAATAATGCCCGACCAGTACAAACAATTAGTTTGCCCCCCCACCTATGGTTGTGGAGCAGGACCAGCATTTAGCCAAGCATTTTTATCATCAATGTAATCCCCCAACTTATAATATGCTTGCCTACATAGTGTGCGTTTTATACAAGATTTAAATTTCGTCTCATTCAGTTGAAGAATGTGGGGAGGTATTTTATTGTAACATTTCAAACAGTACCCCATGAAAGATGAATCCACTTTAGCAAGCCTGAAACCTGGCTGAACTAGTTGGTCCCTATTTCTAGTGTTATAGTGGTGTCTGTCCCCTCTCTTACTGAATAAATGCCGATTTTTTCTAACGTACATGATGTTTTCATAGATGTATTGACAAGGTACTGTCATGATATTAATTTCCTTAAATAGTTCTCTAAGAGAATCGCGTCTACGTAATTCATAAATGGCTCTGATGGCTCTTTTCTGCAGAATAAATATAGACTCGATGTCTGCAGCCCGTCCCCATAGTAAAATACCGTATGACATAATACTATGAAAATAACTAAAATAGACCAGCCTCGCGGTATCAACATCAGTAAATTGACGGATTTTTCTAACAGCATATGCTGCTGAGCTTAGCCGTCCTGCAAGAGATGTTAGATGAGGACCCCATTGTAACCTTGAATCGAGCGTGATTCCCAAGAAAACCGTTTTATCGACAAATTCTAGTTTCTCTTGATTCAATATTATGTCACAATCACTACTTTTGACATTTGGTAGAGCAAATCTAATGCATTTAGTTTTTTTCCCATTTAGTACTAAATTATTAGCGGTAAACCAATTGTGGACCTGCAGTAGGGCGTTATTTACGTCATCAAGATTAGTGGCACGTCTGTTTATTTTAAATATTAAAGAAGTATCGTCAGCAAACAACACCATATGCGGATGGTTGTTAAATAGATGGGGTAGGTCATTAATATATACTAAAAAGAGCAAGGGACCCAATATCGAACCCTGTGGTACACCCATTTTTACTTTTAAACCCATTGAGTTGACTCCATTTATTTGTACCTGCTGCTGTCTATCATGCAAGTACGATTTTATTAAACTGAGCGCAAGTTTACCTAAACCGTAATGCTGAAGTTTCAAGATCAGGGTTTCGTGATTTACGCAATCAAATGCCTTCGAAAGGTCACAGAAGATTCCTATGGCATCTTGTGCCTCTTCCCACGCAGTAAATATGTGTTTTAATAAAGTGACACCGGCATCAGTTGTACAACGTCCTTTGGTGAAACCATACTGTTGCTCGTGTAATATTTTATTAGTGTTAAAATGGTTAAGCATTTGATTGAGCATTATCTTTTCAAACACCTTGCTGAAAACCGGCAACACGGATACGGGCCTATAGTTATTGGTGTCTTTACTGTCCCCGGATTTAAAAAGCGGTATTACCTTACTGAATTTCATCAGATCCGGGAAGACCCCTTGATCCACGCACAAATTAAATATTGAGGCTAAATACGGCGCTACAGTCTCAATAATTGAGGTACAAGCTTTGATAGACATACCCCATAGATCTTCCGTTAATTTGACCTTGATTTGCTTAAAACCTTTTATGACTGTTAAGGGGTTTATATGTTGAAATTTAAATTCATTTGGACAGGCTGAAACGTTCGCTTTCAATAAATCAATAGAGAGCAAGGGAGAGGAATTTAAGGTTTCAGTAGTTTTAAGTGGGATACTGGTGAAGAAATTTACAAATTCTTGAGCAACTTCATTGTTTGAGCTCACAAGGCCACGCGGTGTCTCTAGTGTGAAGTCATTACCTTTTTTTTTATTTCTATTTGTTTCACTGTTGATAATTTTCCAAACCGTCTTTATTTTGTTGTCGGCTGATTTAATCTTGTTGCTAATGAATAAGGATTTGGCTACCTTGCAAGTGTTTTTAAAAATTTTCGAGTAAGTAGCAACATATTTATTAAAAGCTTCAGTGTTGATGTAAGGCTTAAGGCCGTACAGCTCAAACAATTTTTCCCTACTTTTCCGAATACCCAGTGTTGCCCAGTCACTGAAAGTAAACTTTGGGCCAATAGTTTTAGATTTCTTTTTTAAAGTATTATTAAATTCAGTGTGCACTACCGAAAATAATTCTTCATAAAATACATTTGCATTGTTTCTAATATGACCCGGTATACTTAACTTGCTAATTAAATTATTATTAAATTTGTCTAGATTGCTGGGTGTTATTAGTCTAGTTTGTATTTGAATTCTTTGTAATTGTCTATTGTACGCGAAAGTAACCGTCTGACCACTATGATCTGAAGGCAGGTAATTTACGATGGATTTATTTATGTAATCGCAGCAACAAAAAACATTATCGATACATGTAGCAGTATTTGTAATAATTCGAGTTGGTTCTGAAAACACATTTGACAAGTTAAATGATTTAAAGAGACTTAAGAATCTACTGCTATTCACATTATTCTCTATGATATTAACATTAAAGTCACCACAGATAATTATTGGTTTGTTACCAGTTACAAGTTTTGCCAAAGTATCTTCCATTACTGACTCAAAGATAGAATAGTTCAGGTAATTAGGGGGTCTGTAAACGCACACTATTACATGCTTATCTAGCTCAACACAAGACAATTCAATGCTATGTTCAACCGATAGATCGACTATATCATTACGAGACTTAGATTTAATACAATTTTTTACTAGGATTAATGAACCCCCACGCATCTTAGATTTTCGGTTAAAGCAACTGCTCACATTGTAATTCTCATAATTTATTTGCATTACTTCATAATCTTTCATCCAATGTTCAGTAAAACAGATAATATCAAACTTAGTTTTTTCTAAAAATAGTTCTATTTCTAGTTCTTTGGAAGAAAGTCCCTGAATATTCTGGTGAAACAATTTTAAGGTATTCTGCTCAGCCCCTTTTTTACAGTTATTTGATTGAGAGCTAGAAGATACCTCGAAGTTGACGAGATTAACTAAATTGTCACTCGTACCTTCTATTGTCCTAATGACTAGTTTAAATCTAAGCTAATACTATTTGTATAATTACAATTAGTATAATTACTAATTTCCGTAGACCTATTTACAAAAAACTGCGACATACCACATATGTCTGAGTTTATATTAAAAGCTAATAGCCGAGCTATTTGACGTCTAAAACTAATAGGCAAGTACGCATGGTTCCTGGTTGACTTCAATTTCTGAACGAAACTGTTAGTGTCGAAAAATGCCAACCTGTCACTATAGTGACTAACTAGAAAATGCATATGATTATTTAAGGCATGAATTTGATGGTTTTGCTTGCTAGACAATTTCTTAAAGTACGGGAATGCGCATAGAATAATTTTCTTACATTTTAGTTTTAACAGTTGAGTGACATTGTCAGTGATATCGTCAATTTTAACGTTGGAACTGTTACCTACAAATACAGTTACAATGGCATGAGGATCTAATTCCTTCCGAGTTATGGATGACATTATGTGGTTGTATGAAGCCTGAGGTGTACAATAATTTTGACAAGAATGACTCAGATTGTTACTAATTAATTTGCCTAAACCTATTCCAATACCATCTGAATACATGATGGAGCAGTCACAATGTGTAATACAACGAGAGGGAGAACTGCGTTCTGTTTGTCCCACCTGTGATGAAACTTGTACAATGTCTGGTGAATTTTGAATGGGGATACAGTCCCGAGCACTTCCTAACCGGGACGGGTCCTCCGTTTCCTCAGGCAGGATAGTGTCAGGGCTGGGTTCCCTTTGTGATGTACATTGAGTGATGTTGCTCATCCATACATAGGCCTCTCCCATGATGGGAGGAATTTGCCCTTAATCTCCACGCTTGGCAGGCGGATTGGAGATCGCAGTGATGAAAGACTAACAGAAAACGCTGCTGCCCATTCTCTGGTCTACGGAGGCGCAAGGTGTTATGCCTCAGACATTAGTCGCCTTATACGACACCCGTGAGTGTAATGGGTTGGTTCTATTCTACTCTGCCGGATACCACACGGCTATCTTTTTACACCTTCTACATTAAGTTCTGGCTTTAGTTCCAGATTATACTTCTCTTTTAGTTCATCCCATTTCCATTTAATGCCCTATAAAATACACGTGCAGACAAATAAAGTTTCCACATGATCGTTATCTGAATAATTTGTATAACATAAAGTTGAATGACGTCAAGGAATGAGACAGACAGTCTGTCTTATCATCTTTTTGTTAGCTTTTCTTTGTGCTGACAATTTTACTGTTTGAAAGAACATGGTATACAATTGTTAAGTCACCTTTACAGTGCCGATATCGACGAGATCGTGACGTTGAAGAACAAATAACATCACATTCACAATGTTAGAACTAATCAAATATTTAGAAAATTAAGTAAAGTGGACTTTTTCTTATAGGATTGACAGATCGCAAAAAATGGAGAGAGGGAAGGTAGGCCTTTGCCCTGCAGTGGGTTGGACAATATTGGATATATAGGATAATAAGTTAACTTCGAAATCTTCATCTGCCTAGCTTTTTCCCAATATTCGGATCAGCTTCCAGTCTAACCGGATGCAGCTGAGTACATGAAGAAAAGTCCGAAATCTAGAGCTGTCATTGAACAAAGAAGCTGTATAGAAAAGCTTTATGCTCATGCAACAAGAGCCAATAGTTGGAAACGGTGTCGACTCACTTCGGTCCGAACTGAAAAGCCATTGACGTCTTTCTCACTTTTATCGAGCTACCCCAAACTGTCAATACCAATCGACCTATGTCCCCAGCCGTGCCCGACCGGGCACGGTGCATTGTTATTTTAATTGTTTCTGTAATTGCGGGTATCGAAGAGCTACACCTAACGCTTTAGCGATAAAGATGAATATTTAGTAAAGAAATTTGACAGATTTTAGTAGCTAGATGTAGGTACTGGGGTCTGTACATAAAACTCTTTATTTGGTCCCTCCCTAAATTCTCTTTACAACACCAGAATGAGAATCATTGTCGTCCTGCTGTTACCCCAGTTTATTTGTAGCCTATCCTTTCCAGCCATATTTCACCCTTCACACTGCCTCTTTTACCCCACTTTATTAGTAGCCTGTCCTTTCCAGCCATATTTCACCCTTCATACTGCCTCATTTATCCCAGTTTATTAGTAGCCTGTCCTTTCCAGCCATATTTCACCCTTCACACTGCCTCTTTTACCCCACTTTATTAGTAGCCTGTCCTTTCCAGCCATATTTCACCCTTCATACTGCCTCATTTATCCCAGTTTATTAGTAGCCTGTCCTTTACAGACATGTTATATGCCCTTCACACTGCCTCTTTCCCCCTGTAACATTGAAGACTTTTTATTTATTGTCATCATCCACAGGGCATGATGGCTTACGAGCGCTAAGATCTCATTTGGCAACAAGTACAGAGTCGCAATTTTCACTATCATTTTGAGCAAATAACTAGTACTTAACGTTGTGATAATATGCCACAAACAAAGCTAAAATTAGCAAATAACATGATTTGAGCAAATATGATTGTTACATCATAATGACATGTTATGCGTTAAGATCCTTGATTTAACAGAGTGGGGTTTGCAGGCACTAGCAAAACGTACTCGGAAGACGATAGTTCAATTTCAGAACTAGTTTACGTTAGTGCGATTGAAAAGGTATAAAAACTCGTACTGAGCCTTCTGAAATTCAGTTCCAAAAATAAATCTCCGGTTCAAAGCATAGTGCATGCTACAGATACAATTCCAGCAGCAAGAAACCCCAACGGAAAAGCGCAAAATAGTTGCAATGGCAGACGTAACTGATATCTATCATATGTAACCAGCAGAAAACGGCAGCAAGCTACATTTAAGGCCTAAATTCTTGTCACGCTGACGGTCGGTCGCGTACCCCGCGCCCCGCCCGCCCCGCGTGGTCGTGACGTCAGCGAGAACAAAATACGGCTGTCGGTCGCCGCTGACGTCAGCGTCGCAGTATGGTGCTATACAGAACACATTGTATACTCGTAAGCGTCCGACCGTCAGCGCGACAAGAATTCAAGTCTTTTAATTACAGAAAAACTGGTTGTATTTGCAAGTGATGTCAACTTCGAAATCGTATTTTTTTTTTTGTTTTTATAAAAAAAGTACTGGTCTTGAGTATTACCATCTTCTCCTTCCAATATCTTCTCCAGTCTTGGGTCTAATTGCAGCTTTATCTTGGCTAATTCGACTTCCACTTCTTTTGAAGTTACTTTCACTTGTCGGTAAAATGCTATAGACTCTGCAGCCTCCTGTAACAACAGATTTGATTAGTAAGGTATTTTTAATACAATGCAATTCACAAGCTTGGGTTGTCCAATAAAGCAGTGCCGTCACAAGAACGAAGCCTATTTAATGGCAGTTGTAACAATGGACCTTATGTTCATCCACTTTAAATCTATACTAATTTTAGTAAGAGGTGTAAGTTTGTATGTAGAGGGTAACCTTCGGAACTCCTGATTCGGTTTGGAAAATTCTTTCACTAACGGGAAGTTACATTATTCCCGAGTGCTATAAGCTACATTTAAAACAAACCTGTATGTTAATTTCACATGAACAGGAGCGAAGCTGTTAGCAAAAACCAACGATGAGTATAAGCTTAACACATGGGAAAAACAACAGTTTACCAGAACAACGATTCTAATTTTTGTGCTACGACAAGTCGGTTTTGAGAGCAGTAGTTATGAAATTAACTCTTTTTTCTTTTTAGTTCAACGATTCCCAATATGCAGAAGCAAACGGATTATTGATCACAATGGGTTACTTTTGACAGATTTAAAAGGAAGCTGCTAACCATAAACTTGGTGCCTGTTAAGTTGAGTGAAATAGTTCTCATGGGAACAGTGGTTTTCATGAGGTAAAGTAGATAGAACCTAGGATCTCCCAGGGGTAGGAAATCAAATACCAAGCAAAAAACTACGCAATGTATCATCACAGCTGTAAAATTCGATTAAATATTGTTCTTTTACATAATATTTTTATCGCAATAAAATTAATGCCTACTTAAATAGAACTCAAGTCAAAGCCTTCATATTCTGTACGTGCTACTGAAATGTTGAGTTTCTAAGTGAGCATGTACAGATTCACTCACGTGCTTGGTAGCACGTGAGTGAATCTGTACATGCTCACTTACACTTCTTCTTCTTTCACTTGTCTCGAGATAAAAGCTCACGATTTTTACTCGTGGAAAGAGGGCCTATATAAAAGTGGTATCCTATGTCCCTATCGGTTATTTTCTCAAAAGACTCATCATCATCATTCTATTTTATATTAAACTAGCTGACGTCCCGTGGTTTCACCCGCGTAGTTCCCGTTCCCGTGGGAGTACGGAAATAAAATATAGCCTATAGCACTCACGAATAATGTAGCTTTCTACCAGTGAAACAATTTTTAAAATTAGTTTATTACTTCCGGAGATTACCCCCTACATACAAACTTACAAACAAATGTTACCTCTTTATAATATTAGTATAGATAGTATAGATTGGCTTACTCTTCCTCCATCTAGTCCTGAGGACACAGATTTGTCGTTGATAGAACGAGCTAATCCAAAAGAAGCCTATTCTTCTGCCCTAACCCTAAATTACTTGTGGTCGTCGCAGCATGTATTTTTCTTTCATACATCTCTATTACTCTCGTCATCTCATTAGAAACCTCCTTTCTTGCCATATCATCCTTCACACAAACAACTGAAATCAGAAATGTCTTCTTTTTTTTTAAATTGGCTAAAAAGTCCGAATCTGCGGCATCTTCCTAGATACCAAAGCTTCAAACCGAGTCCCCTCTCAATATTGAACTCCCAAACGAGATCACAGGTAGGTTTCCTCAAATATGAAACTTGTTTAAAGTGGAACAGGTAGCTTCAAGTCAGAGCTCAATAGATTGTCTTTTATCACATTATTTCTTAGAAAGAAACTAGTACCGCCACCTACTTTTTTTGAATGAACTACAGACACAAAGTAAATACTGATAAAGTCATTTGTGTGCAATCAGATATTAGTAGTGTTCTGGCGTGTGCTCTTTCATACGTTACATGATATCATGCCTGCTGTGTCTACAGGGATAGGTAGGGGCAAACACCCGCATTTAGCCAGCTATGTTCAAGTATTATGTAGTAACAAGCGGGCTAGCTAGTTACTACATAAGACTTGAAGGAGGACTTGAAATTGAGGAGGACTAGGACTTGAAGGAAGTTGATGATGATACTAAATAAACCACCTCCACCAGTTCTTTCCATCAGTTTGTGAACGGCTGGCTAGGACATGGCTGGAGGTTGATCACTGTGTTGCCCAATTTCTCACCGGTCATGGTAACTTTAAGAGTAAATTATTTTCCTTTAAGCTTGTTGACTCGCCTTTTTGTCAATGTTCCACATCTGACTGCGAATATGAACAATCAGCACATCACATTTTATGGGAGTGCAGTCTTTGGCAGAATGAAAGCAATATTATGTTGGATAGTGTACAGGTTACATCCGGAGTTATTTACTACACAGACCTTGTAGAAACTAGAACTAATTTCCGTGCGTTCAAGCGTTTTTGCCATACCTATTATTGGAATCAAATATAACAGCTCACAACTTAGGACCCATTAATGTAAATAGTTTTATCCGTGGTGCTAGGCAACTGGGCCTATCCCAGTTGTAAACGTCCCTTTGTGCCTATTGGCCTTGTTTCGTTCTGCCTCCTGCTGATATGGAGGGAAGTTAAATTACGGTTTTTTCCTACTCCTCCGCTATACTTTTCTGATTAATTTCGATGCGGGATCCAAGACAGTTAAATTCATTCTCTGGGACTTCGTCGAGCTTCATTGTCTCGGCGCTTTTCTGGTGGTCGCCACTGTTGATTTTGGCTTTCAGGAGCTACAGTGGTTTGGGAATAGTGTGGCGGGCTTGTCCCAAAAAAAAAAAAACATACTAAATAAAATCAAAACTTACCTTTTCTCTCCCCCTCTGCATCAAAAACACCGGCGACTCCTTCAACAACGCCAACATGACGATATACAGAATTGACATTGACAAATGCAGATAGACCACCACGTTATAATTCAGGTATCCTCCAAAGATATACGAGACGAGCAGTCCCAAGAAATACGAAGATACAACGGTGGACATCATGGATCCCCTTATGGAGTCTTGTGCTATTTCTGATATGTATATTGAGGATATCGTTTGGCCTGCTGTTCCGAGGCCTGAGAAGGCCATTGCTGTCAGTATCAGGGGTACTGAGTTGCTTATTGAGATTATCGTCCATGCTAGCTGTAAAATAAAGAGGGATGGTTGTTAGTTTTATAGAAATAAAGAATGAGATAAAATACACAACATAGTATCACGCCTAGGTCACGGATAGGCAGAGGTCCGGGGTTGCGGGACTGTTCGAAAGAGATACCGTGGCCCCGGAACACAAAGGACGATGAAGGAGCATGGATGGGTTTTAGTCAGTAAAAGTCTGACACTCCCTCCTGCACCGCCCAGAGCAGGAGGAGTCATTTGATGATTTGCCATCCGAAAAAAATAAAAATAATAAAGGCAGAGGTGTATCTAATAGTACACCGACATTTAGCCAGTTATGTATTAGTCCCAGTCCCAGGACGAGCCTATTGCCATCGACCGGGCATAAATTCAGACTTTGTGGTGGCTACTGAGAAAATTCCAGATGGAAAAACCCAATAACACTGGCTGACCCGGGAATCGAACCCAGAACCTCAATCTCAGTAGTCGCGATTGCGATCACTAGACCAGTGAGGCAGCTTGTTGTTATCAATTTAGCACTAATCCATATTCCAGACTACGACTGGGAAAGTCCTATTGGAATAAGTTCCTTTCACTGCCAATGTTGACCTCTGGTTATTGATTTTGTCTAGCTCATGTCGTCATCTTCATTCAGGTCTACCACGGCCGCGAAGTCTTCTGTCTGTGTAAGGGCTCCACATAGTGACCATTTTGGGCCACCGCTCATTAGGCGTTCGGCAGACGATGCTAATATAGTGGGTTTTTTTACCTATTTACATATGCAAAATATTTATTTTACTATGTAGTACCTATTGTACCTATTAGAAAGAGTATCATGGACTAAATACCTTCACCAAGCCACACAACCTCTTTGCAATCGTTGATGTAGGGTTTGCTAAAATTATTTGGATCAGCCCAACGTCCAGAATGTTTAATTTAAATTATTTATTCAATAATTCCCTTTCATTCTTATTTTTAGTCTTTTGGGTGCCGGAACGTAGATCTACACGAGACACAATGACTTTTTAATTGTTTCTATAATTATGGCATATGAGTGGTTAATGCACTACATCAGCAAATGTTGCACATCTTCAATTTTATTGCATATTTTACAATTTGGGGATGCGACCTTTCCCATTAGGAAAACAATATTTGCCGATGGAAGTTAGTGGGTTAGAATCAAAACTAAACAAACTTACCACAAACGGCAACCCAAACAGCATCGCCCCATACTTCCTCCCCAACGAGTTAACAATATACCCGCAGAAGGGAGTGGCCACCATGGCGCCAACATTGGTCAAGCTGCCCAACAGTGACACGTGGACTGAAGACATTGGTTCCGAGAGTACTGTGTCGTTGGACATGAAGTTGGCCACATTGTAGGATGGCCAGGAGAAGACTAGACCGGTGAGAGTGGTCAGGTAGGCGACTGGAAAGATGAAAAAGAATTTGGTTAAAATTAATGTAAAACATTGTGAGGAAACCAGCATGTCTTAGAATCAAGCAGTCGGTTGCAATAGTGCACGTAGCAAAAGAAAGAGGGTCCACCCGTATTCTCCAGTCAACCCGCGATCATGGAGCTCGCAACAGCGTCGAAATATCGGGAGCTCGAAACAAATAAAAATCACGGAAGATATCCCATAAGTGACGATATAAGTTTAGTTGAAGATATGTGATTGCCAGCCCGTACGAGGCTCGCGTTATGGTCATACTACCAACCCGTTTTAACAGAAAGAACATCCGTATTGGTATATAGAGATATTCTTTCTGTTAAAGCAGTGGGACCATTACAGACTGTTAATGCTTATAATATGTGCAGTAGTGTAAGTAACTCATGTCACGAGAAAACATCATAAGGTAACCAAGAGATCATGGTTGGGTCTGCTGTGTCAATCGATGAGTAAAGATGATAATCCTAATCAATGTTTGTTCGGTTTTTGGTTTTAATTAGCCTATGTTTGGCCAGTATGTCTCAGAGAAATGTAGAAAAAACGCCTGATTCAATTGTAATGCAAAAAATCTAAGGCAGTGTAAGCGCCTTATACTATTTTAAACTCAATGACTTTTAAAGACGTTGCTATTGTCATTTGTGTAGGGCGTTTATTATCAAACATCATTTTACAAGCGCATTGTTTAATCAAATTGTGAAGTTTTGCCGCTTTTACTGCCGTCAGTATACTGGTGCTTATACATTATAACTCCGGTCAAGGCTACTCTCTTTTTGTTTTCGCATACCACATTGTGCATTCAATCATAATCACGATACATCTGATACTGTAGTGGATATCAGAAAGCAAATGCTGCATGCCGATTATGGTATCAGCTGCTGATCTCAGCAGTTCCAGAAGATAACCACAGTCTAATATAAACATGGAAAGGAAGATGATACAAGACTTTCCTTATGCACAAACAGTTTTGGACACGATTATCATAAAAATAAAGCACATTCGTAATACGTGAATAAAGGAATTAGATACCAAATAGCTCTTCCATACAGTCCAGTTTATTCTCTTGCTTTCAGGCCTACTTTACAGACTAGCTTCCGAATTTCACTTTACAGATTGTTTTAAGTATGAATGCGCATTACTATTACGAGAAGGACAAGACCAAAGAACGAATGAACCGTGTGAATGGTGATATGGCTTAAAAGGGGGTAACTACTAACTCTTATCTGTCTGACAGAGAACCGAGTGGTCGATATAGCTGAAGTGGCAATGGGCCGGTCATATTAGCCGTAGAACCGTAGAAGAAAGTAATATAAAGTAGAACCGATGACCGTTGGGGTGCACGTGTTCTTGCGTGGAGACCGCGAATCAGCAAACGTAAGGCGGGACGCCCTCAGACTAGTTGGAGCGGCGATCTTCGCAGGGTGGCTGATAGCAACGGATTAGAGTTGCTAAGAATCGAGTTGAGTGGCGTGCGATTGAGGGGGCCTATGTCCAGCAGTAGACTGCAGCTGTAGGCTGATGATTATGATGTTGATGACTAACTCTGAGACGACGACAAATAGAAACGTATACAAGAAGAAGTCATGCTGCACCGAACCCAAATCAATTGATGAGAATAACGAAAATGAGTTGACAAACTAACATGCATATCAAGTATAAAGTACAGTCTCATCTCGAACACGCTCAATTGTTGTCAACACAAGATGTAACGTGTTCTATCTGGGAATTCCTAATCATAGATAACTTTTTATTTTGTTTGCACAGGTAATACATCGTTATGCTGTGTTTTGTCGTGTATGTTTAGTGTGGTGACATCTATTATAGGAATACGAACTACTTATCAAGCCTGACGTCACGCAAATCCGACATCTCACAAGCAGAGTTCATCATTTCTCTGGCCCTATCCCAATTTATTTGGGGTCCGCGGAGCATGTCTTCTTGTTCCATACATCTCTCTTACTCGTCATCTCATGAGCCACTCTATTTATACCCATATCATCATTCACACAGTCCATCCTTCGCGCAAACAGAGCTATCCGTTTGCTCAAGACCCTGTCTTATCGGAGTATCCCTCTTTTTAAAGGACTCTCCACCCTTTATTCTATGCCTCTATAGTATCGATGGGCAAAGGTCTCTTCTTCTAGTAAAGGAACTAACAAGATCTCCTGCTTACATAAAGACCTCTAACGTTCTCACTGCTACGACATATCCTTCCTCTCTGTTAGACAACCACGCTTGCTTGTTTACAATAACTGTGTTGGTAATCAGTCCTGATTTTTACACAGTGATTTCTTTACTGTAACGCATTATCGTAATTCCGTCTTTCATTGAAACAGTGTTGTTACCATCATCACTTAGTAACCAAGAGTAATGACCTAAGAAAGCTTTTTACCAATGTCTATGACAAGTGACCTTTGTCTGGCTTTAAACAATTTTGTTAAACTGATTATATTACTGTTTCATAACTATCACTGAACCCTACTATAAATAAACTTTGTTATGATCCACAGACTAATCACTGTTGTAATAAATATTGACACAATCGCCACTTCAAGCAATGCAGTTACAACTGATCACAACATCTTGTTTACAAAACGATACATATTCCTTCTATTGATCATGCTGCAAAAATCCGGATTATACTTAATACTCATCCATATTAATCAGGAACCACTGATTACTTTAACGCCACAGAAAACACAAGTGTAAAAAGACGGGTTATACTTATCTATATTAATCTACAGTAGGATACTGCTTTTTCTAATTGACATAATCACTTTATTATGTCACTAGTGCGAAAAGACGTGTTATACTCAATACTCATCCATTTTAATCAGGAACCACTGAATAACATGAACATAATCCAATACTAACTTGCTAATGTCGCAACACCCTGCACGAAAAATCCTCTCACTGTCACTTTATCACCGTCCATGCTTGATAATCACAGATTTCAGACGAAATGACTTCTCACAAGATGTTACTCAATATAAAGAAGTAAGGATCTTGTTATACAAATAGTTCATTACACTTTATTGTTGTATAGTAAATGATAGTGAAGGGTGGGCGGAATAGTTACCGACTTACCGCCCGACGATAAAAAATGTTATGACTTATAAGTGTTATAAGTGACACTATTACAGTGTTATCTGTAAAGGTTGTTATCAGGTATTAATGGACCTTAATGGATAATTTATGCGATGCGGAGTTCAAGGGATTTGTTGATTTAGCAGAAATAGTAAGGCTTATTATACTAACTAACCAGAGACTAATTTATTTCACAATTTTGGCAAATTAGTTGAAATATGAAAACTTTTATGCTAGTCATCGTTACGATACTGTCGTCATCTAGAAATTAATCGTTCATCCTTCCTTTACGTGCTTTGCTCCTAACAATTTTATTTGTACCTAGCTCTACCACGACAAAGTGAAAATCATTAAACGATAACGATATTGGAAAAGATATAAATATATTGGATTGATGCTAACGCAAAGCTATGTAAATTCTATTGAAAGTTACTGTCGAAATAGGAAACGCTTAAGAAGCGATTGATCCTTATCTCTTCAATCTCCAATTTCAATATTAAAGTATTTTTTTGTAAAATATTTTTATTTCACAACAGATTCAAGTTTAACGATAAGAAAAGAGTTCAGAAAACAACTATGGGCGCCCAATCAAATTAGGTCTCAGTTTGATGTAATTTAGATGTTTATGGCCAATGTCACAGCACTAAGGTTTCTCTATGACGACATCCATGAAACCGTTTCATGTGAGACCATACAATACATAACAATAGGATATAATATGATGATTAATTCACCATCACTCTCAAAACGGTTAAGGAAAACATCGTGAGGAAATCAGCATGTCTTAGATTTTTTTTTTTTGATGATATGAATCAACATGACATCGTGTATTATGGACGTCTCTCTCTCTCGGATGGGAGGCTTGTATCCTAGTAGTGGGAACATAGGCTTCAATATGCGTACGTGATGGTGAAATACTTGTTTCAATGTTTTTAGATCTTTTGAAAGCATTTAATTAGGTATGTAATCGATGACAGTGACATCGAGTTTAATTCACTGCACTTCATCACTAATAAGTGACACGGTAGTCAATATGTTTTATTTAGATTTGAGAATGCAGACTGCATTCAGCAAAAATCTTGAAAGAAAAATACTTGATTCGCTAAAGAAATTTAGGGTTCTTCTAGGAACAGTATTTGGACCTCACCTTTTTTTTAAAAGCCGGTTTAATAATTTATCAAGCGTCTTTTAGGAAAAGCACAGAAGAAGTGAAGATCGGATAGGTAGTTGCTGCATGTATTTAAATACTGATACATATTCAGCTGCATTCGTTTAAACTGGAAACGAAACGCGAAAAGATCAAAGCAACTGGTCTTATAAATCGCAGTCTATTTTCTGTACGTAAAGTGCACGACCGAGAACAACACACACCACCCTACCAGATTACTTACTCTGTCGTATCAAAATAATGCTGTATACTCGTAAATCTAAGATAATGCAGTCTATTAGCAGACTAGCATAGATAATTGTTAACTTGTATCGCAGGACTTGCTATTTTAAGTTCCCTTTATCTCAAATGCGAATGCACTTGCGCTGCAATGTCTTTGATTGTTTGTGTAGTTTCTACGAGTAACGATTTAAACGGTGTAAGGAATTTCGTGGCACAAACTTTTAAAAAGGATTCAGGTACTTGATTCTAGACTCCACCAGAATTTATATTTTTTATAGTGGTGGCGGTTTTCAGTCTAACCGGATGCAGCTGACTACCAGTATTTTATATAGAGCGACTGCCTATCTAACCTCCACAACCCAGTAAGTAATGGGTAATACGATACCCCTTGGTAGGACTGGTTGTCACACTTTCGGGGAACTGATTACCTGTAACGACTGTCAAAAATCTACAAATGACAGCCGGAACCAACGGTTTAACGTGCTTTCCGAGGCGTGGAGAAAACTCGGTATGTAATGAGTGGTCACGCATACACGTTCCAACCTATGCAAGCACGGCTTAACCTTAAGATCAACCTGAGCGGGTGTTATTATTTAGCCACGAGCTCCTCGATATATTTTTTCTAGATATTTTTACAGATATTTAAAAAAAAAATGCTGTTCCATTCATTTTGAATGTATGGGCATGGCATTTTTGTAGTGACTAGCAGTTTTGTTTTGAGAAGAATCATGTACTATAGTGATAACATCAAGATTATACAGCGAACTACGAGTCGGTATTTTTGCTGAGCAAGTCGGACAACACCGCCGTACATTTTTATTGACATTCTCGCCATACAGTACATACTTGTACAACCGAGAGGGACTTTGCCTGAATGACTACCGAAGACGAGAACTAAGTTTGGCAAAAAAACAAATAACATTTGAAGGAGCACAATTGTACAACAAAATACCCTCATCTATTAAAAGGGTGCACTCATTCAATGCATTCAAAAATCAATTATCTGAGTATTTAATGACAAATAACAACCTTTCTAACATCAGAATGCAGTAGATGGGTATATCTAATATATCTAATATGTAATCGCTACCGAGACGTCTGTGACGAACTTTAATTATAATTTATTTTAAGCATTGTTCTCATGTAAGTGACTTTGTGTCTTTTTTGAGAATAAATATCTTTAAACCTAAACCTATGACTGGTTAAAAGGATCTACTGGGGATCAGTTAAAGAGGGTACAGCAGCGGTGGCCCAGTTGTAGCGATTGGCGGCCCCGACTTACGAACAGTAAGTCGTGGGTTCGAACAGGCGCATTACTTTGTGCAATTTATTTCATCACCACTGCTCTCAAAACGGTGAAGGAAAACATCGTGAGGAAACCGGCATGTCCTAGAACCAAAAAATCGAAGACATGTGACATCTACCAATCCGCACTGGGCCCGTGTGGTATATTATAGCCCATTCCCTCTCATAGAGAGGAGGTCGTCTCCCAGCAGTGGGAACATTAATAGGCTGATGAGGATGATGACAGGGGATCAATTCAGAGGCGACAGCAGACAGCCGTAAACTAACGACTTAGTTTTGTGTGCCACCGGCATCGTTGTTTTAACTTCTAAATTAAACACTATATAGATATTATGTACGCTCGTTTTACTCAGTTACACTACTTATTTTTTGGCCCTCTTTATTACCTTAATTACGGAATACATTACAATTTATGTAACAACGCCAGTAACAGTTGCCATACACCCCGTACTAAGTGATAATGTATTACAGTGGGCTATTATTCCTCATTGAATGAATGTCTCTTTATTCAAGTATCCATGACTCAAAAGCTGTTACTAAAACGAGGTTTCCGGCGACTGGGACCGCAATTAACTGGGACCGCGGTCCCAGTCGCCGGATCCGTAAAAAATAAATATTTTTCTTCCAGCGACTGGGACCACTCATAGACAACTTAAAAAAATCTATTATTCAAGCCAAAATTAGTACAGTACTGTACTAATTTTGGCTGGGAAGAAAAATATTTATTTTTTACGGATCCGGTGACTGGGACCGCGGTCCCAGTTAATTGCGGTCCCAGTCGCCGGAAACCTCACTAAAACACTGATAAAACAAACAACACAAAAAATAATGATCCACCATTATTTTTTGTGTAGTTTGTTTTATCAGTGTTTTTTCACTTTTTTTCTAGTTTTTATCACTGCTGCGACAAACCATAAGTAATTGCACAGCAGCGACCCACATAAACACAGTCCAGCTGTTTAGCATGACCACCGAAGAAATGAACATCATCTGCCTAGCCTTTTCCCAACTATGTTGGGGTCGGCTTCCAGTTTTACCGGATGCAGCTGGATACCAGTATTTTACATGGAACGACTGCCTATCTGACCTCCACAACCACGACCAGTTACTACTGGGTAATACGTCCGCTTGGTAAGACTGGTTCAAAAAAAAACAAAAATGTTTATTTGTTGTCAGACTTTTGGGCCTCTGACTACGTAACGACTGTCAAAGATCTACAAATGACAGCCGGGACCAACGGCTTAGCGTGCTTCCCGAGGCACGGAGGAAACTCGGTATGTAATGGGTGGTCACCCATCCACAGACCAACCTAGGCAAGCACGGTTTAACCTAACGATCGCCCCGAGCGGCTGTTATTATTTAGCCACGAGCTCCTCCACCGAAGAAAAGAAAGAGAATCGAAAAATCTTTTGTTCATCTGTCATTTTGTCGATTCAATGACAGCAAAATGACAGATGAACAAAAGATTTGTCGATTCTCTTTCGTTTCTTCGGTGGTCATGCTAAGCGGGCAGGGGACTGGCAATCATGCTTAAGATACTGTTGGTGCTGCCCCACACCCTGCGCACCAGCCTAGGGAGGCGCACCTTTTACGCATTGTTGCGTAAAAATAATCCACATGCGCATCTGCGAACATCCCCAAATGTGGGACCAGTTGATGAACGACTCCGCATTACAGAAGCTCACTCACTCATTGCTGTGACCCGTAAAGAAACAAACGAATGATAACAGCTTCAGATAATAAAGTACCTGTGGAAAAAAAACTTAAGACCACCTTTCATTCTCTATTGTATGGTTAGTGCCTAATCTACGTATAGTGTCGCAGTTTTTATGCAGTTTTTTGTTTTTTGTTTTATGCATGTTTTTTTGTGTTTTTGTGTTTTTCTGCCTCTGACTTAGCTTAACATGCTGTCGAGAAATATCTCTCGGGCCGTATGCTGGTTTCTTACGATGTTTTCCTTCACCGAAGAAAGTGATAATTTCAAATTGCCGTCGTACAGTTTATAACTAGTACGGAAGGTAGTTATTCAATTTGTTTGTCAGAAAACTAGCCAATAAGTTTCAAATACATACGATCATCAATTGTAAAATTGTTTTTTTTTCTACATTTACATGTTGTTATAAAATTGTAAACATAGGCTAAGTTTAACGGAAATAAAGTTTATTATTATTATTAATTAAGTAACTACAGGCAAAAATGATCTCTTTCTAAGCAAGCTTGCAGGAATAATTACACAGAGTTAAAATCTAATCAGAATTCCACAAATATTATCTTTCACTCTAACACATTGTTATCTTTTACTGGTGTATGATATATCTTGTTAATGTCTACCTGAATAAACATAATGATGAATCGTTTATGTCCACAAAGATTACGTGAACTAGTAAAAACTGCAATGGGGAAACAATAATGTGATACATTCAAGTGTCTTTTTAGGGTTCCGTAGTCAACTAGGAACCCTTATAGTTTCGCCATGTCTGTCCGTCCGTCTGTCCGTCCTCGCTTAATCGCTGTGACCGTTAGCACAAGAAAGCTGAAATGGTACCACTATGTATATCAATCACGCCGACAAAGTGGTAAAATAAAAATTGGAAAAAAATGTTTTATTAGGGTAGCCCCCCTATATGTAAAGTGGGGAGTGATTTTTTTTTTAATTTCAACCCTAACGTGTGATATATTGTTGGAAAGGTATTTAAAAATGAATAGGGGTTTCCTAAAATCATTTTTTGATAATGTCAATAATTTCGGAAATAATCGCTCCAAAAGTAAAAAACAATGTGTGTCCCCCCCCTCTAACTTTTGAACCATAAATTTAGAAAATATGAAAAAAATCTGAAAAGTAGAACTTTATAGGGACTTTCTAGGAAAATCATTTTGAACTTGATGGAAACAACAGTTTTTGTACAAAAAAGACAAAAAGTTGTACAAAATAATTTCTGGACTAAGTTTGTAGTATATTCGTATACGCAAGCATTTTTACATAATGGATACCCACCTTTAAACTCATAAGTGGGAACACTTATTGTGACGGACGGGAAACTACGGAACCCTACACTGAGCGTGGCCTGACACGCTCTTGGCCGGTTTTTTTCTTGGTAAGTCTTCATAGCATGTTTGATAAATTGTAGTACCTTAGTCACTAAGGTACTACAATCTATCAAATTTCTTTATTAGATTTTCAATTTTATCGCTAAAGTATTAGTTTCAAGATTGGTTGGAAAAAATTGGCAGCTTGATGTGCTGGTGTTAGTACAACGGTGGCCCACAGGCGATAGTCCTGCCCGCTAAGCATTAACGCCGTAGAAACGAAAGAGTATCGACAAATCTTTTGTTCATCTGTCTTT
The DNA here is from genome assembly GCA_905147715.2 of Xestia xanthographa. Taxonomy (NCBI): domain Eukaryota; kingdom Metazoa; phylum Arthropoda; class Insecta; order Lepidoptera; family Noctuidae; genus Xestia; species Xestia xanthographa. Next base: position 8,550,383 of record LR990644.1, read on the forward strand.
GAATCGACAAAATGACAGATGAACAAAAGATTTGTCGATTCTCTTTCGTGATTATGGTGGTCATGCTACGCGGGCTGTAGGAGTATAAAGAACATAGGTGTAAAGTTCTTTATCCCCCATTGATTGGTTCACTGGAAATAATAGTTAGGGTTTAGAATAAAACCACCAAATTATCAGTAAGTAGATGAACCACTTCAAGGGTACGTGCACCCGCTGCCCGGGATACATGTGAACTGGTCGACACGGAACTTAAAGCTCACGCTACGTTTATTAGTATTGATATATGTACTAATAAACGTAGCGTGAGCTTTAAGTTCGTGTTCGTTTCGTTTCGTTTCGTGTCGTGTCCGATGTGATCATCGGAGGATCTTCCGACCACTTAGTTCTTCTTTTGTGGCGCATATGGCGCTGTAGTACTTTTTATACTAGGTTGCAACTACTTAGTAATTTAGTCCCGACATACGAATTGTAGATTTGACGCGTAATTAATTACATAAAGAAGGTAAACATCGTGAGGAAACCATAGAACCAAAGATTCGAAGACGCGTTATTGATCAACCCGCACTGGGCCCACATGATGGGTTTTGGCTCACCCCTCACACAGAGCCTGTATTCCAGCAGTGGGAACGTTACAACGTTCCCACTGCTGGAATACAGGCTCTACGTTGTAAGTGATGATTACGCTTATCCTCTTTTTCTTTATCGTGTAGTTAGTGCCTAACCTGGTATCAAAGTTTTAATGCCGCTCATGAGACTCTGACTTGGCTTTACGTACCGTTAAAAAGCCGTACCGTTAAAGGACATAGCCACCTGCCTACCAAACAATAGAATTACAACAACAACAGCCCATAACGTCCACTACTGGACATAAGCCTCTCCCACGATGGGAGGAATTTGCCGTAATCTCCACGCTTGGCAGGCGGATTGGGATCGCAGTGATGAAAGACTAGCAGAAAACGCTACTGCCCATTCTCAGGTCTACGGAGGCGCAAGGTGTTCTGCCTCAGACATTAGTCGCCTTATACGAAACCCGTGAGTGTAATGGGATGGTTCTATTCTACTCTGCGGGATACCACACGGTGGCAATAGAATTATATGTTTGTTAATTGTATGTTATTGTTTTTGAGAAATATTATTCACTATCTAGTTTTCATGCATACTTTAAATTTTTGACTGTGTACGACTGACATTTTTAACTTCTGACTTTAAGTATCTTCTTCTTCTTCAATCGGTCCCTCATTACTGAGGATCGTGGTCACTGGAACCCTTTAAACGGATAATCTGCCTCCATCTACTCCGGTCCAAAGTTGCCATCACCACCTGCTGAAATTTGCTTGAGGACATAGCCTCTTTTACTTGGTCGGACCACCGTGTTGACGACCGGCCTCGCGCTCTCTTGCCTTCGGTATTACCAACAATGATCAGCTTTTCAAGGCTGCTATCTCCTCTTCGCATTATGTGGCCGAAATAGGTCAAAATACGCTGAAGGCAAACTGTAGACAATCGGGTCTTGATATCAAGTTGGGAAAGGATAGACACATTTGTGCGTTTGGCTGTCCATGGAATTCGGAGCATCCGCCTCCAGCACCACATTTCGAATGCGTCTATCCTCTGTCTTTCTCTTGTTTGGATTGTCCACGTCTCAACCCCATAGAGGAAAATCGGGAAAACTAGTGCTCTGACCAGACGGGCTTTCGTTTTAAAACTTATACCACGATTTTTCCAGATGTTTTGGAGGCGTGTTATAGCATCTTTAGCCATGGCTATCCGCCGTTTTATTTCTGGGACGCAACTACCTTCATTATTTATATTAGACCCCAGATAAACGAAACTGTCCACAGTATCGATGCCTTGGATGTTATATGCGCCCGATAGCTTTCCCGCACGATCTATCACCATAAGCTTGGTTTTCTGCCTATTAATTGCAAGCCCTAATTTGCCACTTTCCACCTCTAATCTGTGCAGTATCTCTTTCATGTCGCCAAAAGTTGTAGCAAGGAGAACGGTGTCGTCAGCGTACCTCAGATTGGAAATACGCTTTTCACCAACAGCAAATCCGTTGTCCCAACCCTCAAGAGTATTGCGAATGATATACTCTCCGTACACATTGAAGAGCAAAGGTGAGAGGATGCATCCCTGCTTAACGCCTTTCTTGATGGAGAACACATTTGAACAGTCGGTGTCTATTTTGACGAAAGAGCGGTTGTTGATGTAGAGGCATCGGACTAGGTCTATAAGATGTTGTGGCGTTCCCATGTCCTTTAGAACCTCCCACAGCTTGTCCCACTCCACACAATCAAAAGCTTTGGTGTCATCTATAAAACACAACAATACAGGGCTGTTAAATTCCCGGCTCTTCTCAATAATTTGGCGAACGTTCAGGATTTGTTCCCGCGTGCCTTTGCCTTTAACAAAACCTGCTTGTTCTTCTGGAATTTGTCGCTCGAGAAAGTGTCTCAGCCTGTTGTTAATAATGTACAGGAGTATCTTGCTGATATGTGGAATAAGCGCCAAGGTCCTGTAGTTGCTGCAGTCTTTGGTAGAGCCTTTTTTATGAAGTGGAATAAACACGGACTCTGTCCACTCTTCAGGCCATCTCCTGGTCTTCCAGATAGAATTGCAGATGTTTAAAATCTGCTTGATACCTTTGGAATCTAGGTTTTTAAGTAATTCGGCGGGAATTCCATCTGGAGATTTTCTATCCTTGAGACATCCAAGGGCATGTTCGACCTCTGACTGCAGAATTTTGGGTTCTTGTGGCAAAGAATCGGTCTGCACGCCGTTTGTGATTGGTTGACCGGTGTCATAAAGTATTATGCAGTACTGTTTCCAGCGTTCCAGAACCTGATTTTTGTCAGTGAGGATGTTACCTGCTTCATCTGCGATTGTGCAAGTTTTCACATTACGAGATTTAGTCAGCTCTTTGACCTTGCGGAAAAGATCTCGGGTCTGATGTTTCGCAGAATTCTGTTCGAGATCAGCACAGACGTTGTTGATGTGTTGGTCATAGTCTTAACGGCAATTTTTCTGGACCTCTGTGCTGAGTTGGTCGTATAACCTCCTGTTCTCCTGTATGGTTAGACCTTTTTCCTTCAACTCACGTCTACGAAAAATTAGGTCAGCGGTTTTCGTAGATATAAAAGGTTTCATGGTGGGTTTTGGCAGCATGTTCTGTTTGGTAGTTTGCACAATAATTCTCTGCAAGGCTTTCCAAGCGACGTACGGGTCAATGGCGTCATCTATGGAACATTCAGGTACTTTGTGTTCCATTGCTTTTCTAAAAGCCTGCAGGTCAACATGGCGCATATTCAGTGTGCGTTCTTGCTTGTGGAGTTTTCTCAGCCGAAGTCGGATTGTGGTAACTAAAAGTTGGTGATCAGAGCCACAGTCCGCCCCCGGGTATGTCGTGGTGTTCACGACAGACGATTTCCATCGGTTCTGGATGAGGATATAGTCTATCTGGTTTCTAAAACGGTCGCCAGGAGAAATCCAGGTGTACAATCGCCGTATATGCTGTTTAAAACAGGTGTTCGTCACGGTAAGATTTTCCTCACTACAGAACTGATGCATACGTTCGCCTCTCTCGTTTCTGTTGCCGATTCCATACTTCCCGACTACCCGTCGAAGATGTTCGTCGCTGTCCGTTCGACCGATTTTGGCGTTAAAATCACCTAATACAACCGTTATCTCCCTTTTGGGTATTTCTTGGAGAGATTTTGCCAAAGCGCTGTAAAAGTTTTCGATTTCTTCCTCGCTAGATTGGGCGGTAGGCGCATAGACCTGTAAAATGTTCAATTTAAAGGGAGTTGTGTTAATTTTAATGGCAATTATTCGGTCGTTAAACGGCTTATAACCGCTGACATATTTGTCCATGCTAAGTAGTACGACGAAGGCAACACCCTTAGAGCTTTCATTTTCAGGTCCTGAAAAGAAGACTTTGTTCAACTGGTCAGTTGAAAAGTATCCCGACTTTCTCCAGTGTGTTTCGCTGAGTCCGAGGATAGTGACTTCCTTCCTTTTCATTTCAGTCTCTATTAACTGGAGTTTTCCTGGTTGGTTTAGGCCGCGTACATTCCAGGTGCCAAGGCGGTGAGGCTGCCTTATCAGTAACATAGTTTCCATGTGTTGCCTGATCTGACACAATCACATGGCCGGTAGCACATTTCACACCACCATCCCCGGCAGGCGCGGATACAGGATTTCCTTTAAGGGGGGGCAATTTTTGGGGCAAAAAATTGATTATCCTTTGATAATAAATGGGCGTTACTTTACAGAAATCCATGATATGCAAGATACAAGGGGGCCGCCAGCTTTTGGGCCGGTGGGGGGGAGAGCGTAGCGAGAAATTCTTACGACACCTTGCCTTGGACAGGTTAGAATGGTTTCGAACGTTCTTAAAGGAGTTACTTGGTCGAATTCTAAATAAATTCAAGGGAAAGTAGTCCGTAGAGCGAGCAAAGCGAGCTTTAAAAATTTTAATACTTTTCCTACCGACCTACTGGAGTTACCTGGGTCTCTTATAGACAAAGTTAAGACTCATGAAAAACTAGGCTTCAAGAGCGAGCGTAGCGAGCTCGAATTTTTTTACAACATTGCCTCAGATAATTAGGCTATAACTGCATATAAGTATATATAAGGCCTCAGGGCAAGGGGCTCCTAATTCATTTCAGTGTCAATCTAGAGGTAGAAAAAAGGAGCCTCTTTTGATAAATGTTTTTTCGCATAATACCATAGTATAATACCATTCTAAGGCATCAGGCAGAAAAAGCTATAACTTTTAAAAATCCTGAGCCTCTAGGGGCAGGGGCAGCTGCCTCTGCCCTCTACCTCTGCTGCCTGCGAGGTTACGCCCATGACAAGATATACAACTAGAATATTTCGTTTCAATTCCGTCAAACTAGTTTAAACTTGGCTAATGACGTATTTGGTCGGGTTCAGGGGGGGGCATTTGCACCCATTGCCCCCCCCCCCCCCCCTGTATCCGCGCCTGATCCCCGGTTTGGTGGCGCTGGGCGTCAGCCGGAGCGCTCAACAGATCTAGATCGCTATTTCTTAAATCCATTGTGACTCTCATGGGAAATTAGTGCAGTGGTTTCCCGTTGCCTTCTGCACCAGACATTTTAAGGGTTATTTAGACCCTAAGGCCGCTGCAGCCTCTTCCAAACCAGTTGCCCGGATGGGTGTATAGTTATCTCCCGCTATTCGCTAGCCTCGTTCGTTGTCTAGCAGGGAGCACCACGGCTGCCAGACGGCAGCCGCCGCCTTGCGTGCAGGTGAGGATGACTCTTGGGGCCGGAAAGATGTTATGTCCGCTCTCCCCCTTGCTCCCCTATCCCCTGTATGCGACTTTAAGTATATTGCCATTTTTATTTGGTTTCATGTATATTGCCATTTTTAGCTAGTAAGAATTAGATTTTGCTGTGCTCTGACAGGGTCTACAACGGCTCTTAGCTTTACCTAACCTTTTTTGATAACACTATGTTTTTACCTTATAGAACGCAAATAAATGAATATGAATATGAAAAATATCTCTGAGGCATGCTGGTTTCCTCACGATATTTTTCTTCACCGAAGCAAGTGATAATGCACGTGCGTGGTGATATGCTAAGTGATGAAATCGTCGTAGACTGAAATGCCTGGTGCTAACTTACTAAAACCCGAACGGTGTTCCTCATACTGCCATGAATCGGGAGCAGGGATTTTCTGCTTATTACTCCACACCCCGATAGATATGAGACCGCTATTCTTATCGAAGCCTTCGTCATTAGTCACCTGGCCAGTAGCAAGACAAGCAGACGTATACTTTTACAGTAAATTATTAGTATTTTGCACTGAATTTATTTTATTTTATTTTTTTGTATTTTTTTTTTATTTGTATTTTTTTTTTTTTTTTTTTTTTTTTTTTTTTTTTGTATTTTTTTTTTTAATTGCTTAGCGCTTGAATAAGCACGCTCGGCTTACTCATGTCTGTTATCACCAGATATCGAAATTAATACAGTTTATTTGCATCAGTACATACTTGTAATCCCCAAGAGGTGAAGCAGAGGTCTTCCTAATAATACACCACATTTCTAGAGTTATATTTGAGTACCATGTAATAGGGGGCGAGCTTATTGCCATCAATTGGGCACATATCCAGACTCCGTGGCTGTTACTGAGAAATTCCTGATGGAAAAACCCAATAACAATTTCCTTGAGCCGGGAATCGAACCCTGGACCTTTTGCTCTGCAGTCACATTTGCGTCCATTATACCAACGAGGCAGTCATGCTAATGTATTAATACTTGTACTAATGTGTTTGCTTAACACTGATTAGTGATTATTCATAACAAAATAAAAACGAAAAGTTAATAACAATACTCTGTAATCGTTTATTTCACAATATAAAAATAATATCACACACACACAACCAAAAATTTAACAAACATTTGTAGACCAAACAAATATTGTTACCAACATTGGACCGAACCAGCGATCGCACAATAACTGTTCCATAGCCGTTGACATCAAAATGTCTTCAACCAACATTTCTTAAGCTTTCGTCTTGATACTCTTTCTTCTTCCTCCTTTAAGGAATAAGACTTGAATTTCATCAGCAGATAGACCCTTAGTTTCTGGTACGCAAAAATGGCTATACAAAGCCCCAATGAAGCATACTACGGAAAAAAAGTAGAAGACTGGTCCTAAACCGACAGCTTCCACAAGGGGATTGAATACGACTAGAGTAATGAAGGTTACGATCCATGTGAAGGCCATCGCAACGCTGGTGCAGAAGCTTCGGACCTGGAAAGTAAAATAAATAAATAAATATCGGTGGACATTACACACCGCCATCTAGTGCCACACTAAGCAACGAGGCTTGTGTCGTGGACTATAGATAGTTGATACGATAGTTGATTTATACTACATAGATACTTTTTTGTTTTGTAAATACATACTTATAAATATAAACATCCATGACTGAAATGAATGGAAAAAGATGTCTTACAAAAATTTCTGAGGCAACAAACAAAAAAAAAATATTAAAAAAGAATACAGTAAAATTGAGAACCTCCTCTTTTTGGAAGTCGGTTGAAATTATAGACTAATTGGATCTATCAACATTTTTGCAATCGGAGTTTGGACATGAAAATGGTAACCTCTGATCTACGAGAGAATATAAGGAGAATTTCTCTTTAAAAATACGAAAAAAGTTTACACGGAACAAGGAAAATTTACAATGAACTTTTTTTTCCTTTTTTTTTCTGATGGGAAATCATCAAATGACTCCTCCCGCTCTGGTCGGAGCAGGAGGGAGTGTCAGACTTCTACTGACTAAAACCCATCCATGTTCCTTCATCGCCCTTTGTGTTCCGGGGCCACGGTATCTCTTTCGAACAGTCCCGCAACCCCGGCAGGCATCGGTCCTTGCGGACCCCTTCCGTTTTGCTGACTCTCTTTGAGGCTAACAATTTAATTTTAGACGGCATAAGTATTGTGGTACTAGTTCCTTTGAAGGCCACTAATACTCAAAGCTTTAAATATTCACATTTTTAATCCCCGACCAAAAAAGAAGGGTGTTAATAGTTTGAAGTGTGTATCTGTGTGTCTGTCTATGGCATCATAGAACACCCTCCTAAATGGATGAATCGATTTTAATAAAGTTTTTTCATTCGAAAAGTATCGTTCTTAGTTGTTTCAAGAAAATCTATACAGCCATCTTTGAAGATTATCACCTCTTTTCTAGTTGATAAAGAGATATGGAAAAGGTTGCGGGGCTGGGGAAGGTTGCGTGAATCCGTTGGATGCGAGTCGCACATAACCGGTCAATGTGGCGACACTTGGGGAAGACCTATGTCCAGCAGTGGACGTCTTTCGGCTGAAATGATGATGATGATGATGAAAGAGATATGAACCACTTTCACAGGCTTGTCAACATGGGTAAGGGGGCAGCTTTCTAGTTCAAAGTAGAAGACTGTATGCATACCTCAGGCAAGAAAACTTCAGCTGTTAACACAAAAGGTATAACAGCGCAGCCCAGCGTGAACACGAAGCTAAACCCGTATATGAGGAACACGGTGAACCAGGCCGGCGCCCAGTGGAACTGCAGTTGGGCGCCCAGCAGGACTGTGAAGACGCCAGAACTGGCTGATGTCAGGATGAGGAGGAACTGTTGGAAGAAAGTAAAGAGGATGAAAATTGTGGAATAGAAATTAAATTTAAACTTTTGATTATGCTATGTTGAGTATGGGAATCAAGCCGTTGTACATCTACTCGTATACTAATATTCTTAAGTTATTTTCTTATAAGTTTGCATTTAGGGAGCAATCTCCAGAACTAATGATCCAATTCTAAAACTTCTTTCACTGAGAGAAAGCAACATTATTCGTGGGTGCTATAGGCTATAAATTATATTTATATCGTGCATATTAGCTGAGCTATCCCCTTTTTTGCGGACAAAGCCGCGGGCGGAGTACGAGAGCTTTCTGCCAGTGGAAGATTTTTTAGAATTGGTTCATTAGTTCCGGGGATTATCCCCTACATACAAACATCTACACAAATGTTACCTCTTTAAAATATAAGTATAGATTATGTCCTACTGCAGGATAAAGACCACCCTTTTCTGCTATCCCTATCTATTATCGAGTTCATTGTAATTATTTTATTACTAAAGATTTGTAAAATCTCACCTTCCTCCCAAACCTATCAATAGCAAGTACACACAAGATACTGGCTATCAAGAAGTCCAGAGCCAAGAATATGGCACACTGGTTAGCAGGCATGGTCGGGGCTGCTTCCTTGAACAGAGGCTCAGCATAGACCTGGAGAGCGACACAACCCATCATGACTGTCAGGGCTATTATGATGAGGACTGTGGCTAACGCTCGTTTGGATGACTTTGATTTTTCTGTGGATGGAGATGTTGATTAGTTTCCCTTAAAAATATAAGTAGGAGACTTACAGTGCAGTGGTAGCCTAAAGGATTCATCGACTAGTTGTAGAATATAGGTCACGAGTTCAAACTCAGATAGACACTTTAATTTGTATAGTATAAGCATTGCTCGCAAAATGGACGGCCGGTCGATGGGGCCGAAAAGTTCTGGACTGGCGACCGCGAACTGGAAGACGTTGTGTCGATAGACCTCCAACTAGGTGGAGCGATAACCTGGTGAAGGCTGCGGGGATCCCCTGTATGGGAGACGCACGGGACCGTTCAATGTGGCGACACTTGGGGGAGGCCTATGTCCAGCAGTGGACGTCTTTCAGCTGAAATGATTATTCTGATGATAGTTCAGCACTACTACCTTTTAAAAACTGTGAATAAAATCATTTGTGTAGAAAGCGGCTGGTAAAAGAATAAAAAATTCGAAGAAATATTGTATAACATCCACCAATTCACACAGGGTCCGCGTGGTGGATTAAAGCCGATTCTCTCACAGAGAGAAAGCCTGGTCCCATCAGTGGGAATATCCTAGGCTGATTATGTGATAGACGGTTTAGTGATTCAGACGCTCGTAGACGATTTCTATCTATTCAAATTTTAGTAGCTTCTTACACACGACTTGGAACAAAGCAACCCTTTCCTTTTAAAAATTACTTACTGAAGTGTTTCCATGCAGATTCACTCTTCCTTTCTGCTGGGGCTTCTAATTTCTTTTCTACGAGTTCAGCGATTGTTTCGGGATCTGGAAACAAAAGAAGTATCGATGAGTTTGCTGCAAAAAACTTGATACTCGATTGTTTTAATGTGAATTGTCCAACGTCATTATGTTCTTTTTAAGAACGTGGTTCCGGAGCGAGCGACAGAATCGCGGCGATATTATCGTCCTTGCCACGTTTTTCTATACACTCTCTTTTTGGCCGTTTCCACGAGCGAGAGAATCGCGGCGATATTTTCGTAATGAAATACGTTGAAACGCCGCGATTCCCTCGCTCGTGGAGGCGTCACAGAGCTATTACTATGTGTATATTACTATGTATCTTGTTTCCCGATCATTTACTTAGCCTTTTCCCTTTTTTAACCGGATACAGCTAGAATACCAATGTAATAAAGAGTTTGAGTTTGAGTTTGAGTACCTATATTTTACATGGAGCGACTGCCCATCTGACCTCCGCAACCCAGTTAATACTGGATAATACTAAACCCCTTGCTAAGACTGATTGTTAGACTTTCGGGCCACTGACTACACCTGTAACGACCGTCAAAGATCGAGAATTGAAGCCGCGGGTCACCCATCCACAGACTAACCGGGCAAGCGCAGCTTAACCTGAAAATTGACCCGAGCGGCTGTTATTATTTAGCTACGACCTACTCCCCTCTTCTGGGTTAATTCCGATATATTAATGTAAATTGCAGGCTTATTATGGCACCGATATGCTTTGTTTTACTTGGTTTTTAATGCGATACCAGAGGGCCTACACAAATTGCCATTGCTTTTAAACATTTCATAAATATTTCTACAACAGAATTGTCATAAACTTTTCGAAGTTTATGGAAATTCAGTTTTGTCTTTTTATTTTGTCTAGGTGGGGACAGAACTGTATCAATAACGCAACATGGCGACAACAAAGAAGATTCGCACCGATTTTCCATCTCATCTTTACGATCTACCCGTAGAGATAAGTCACTGTTCACACGTACGCATATTAACTACCATAATAAATATTATTCTTAAGATTAAACCCCGAAATAAGTTTAAAAAACATACCGTAATTTTTATTAGTCGTTTTCCCCACGTCAATCTAAATTACCTACCAGGCGCCCAGATAATACTAGCAAATAGACGATATCTCTTAGTAAACATAGTAATAAAGTTATCTCAGACGTATTACGGCTTGTGCGTAGTTATTTTTTCACCCATTTAAACTGGTAATGATCTTCAAATATTAATGTCATTCACACTTTGAAGATGCGGCACTAAATTCTTTACGTAATCCAAGAAGTTTTGTCTTGCACGGCGTAAATGACAATGCAAATACGTAAAATTAAGCCACCAGAAGCTGAATCGAAGGAGGAGAAGCTCATGCCAAAGTTTGTTTTTATTCTAAATAAACTTGCGTTAGGCTGCAACTCACCTGTTGTGAAAATGATTCGGCCTAGGGTGGACCACGCTTGCCTAGAAAAACTCGAATGAACTTTGAATAGATCCAGATTATAATGATCAGGAAACAAAGAAGCTGGCAGTGAAATCCAGAGTAATAACAGATAGTGTCCATCCATCACATATCGAGCTCCTCCGTACCTCGGAAACCAAGAGGTATCGTATTAAACCAGTAACTGGTTTGTGTGGGTCAGCTACACAGTCGCTCCATGTAAAACACTGGAATTCAGCTGCATAGGTTTAGATTGGAAGCCGACCTCAACATTAGGGAAAAGGCTAGGCAGATGATGATGAAGGTGGTTCGAAGGACTTGGACAAGAGGGACATGGGCGGTTCAAGTTAATTCGGCGATGGCCTCAATAGGGAACGTGCACAACGACGGTGCTGCCAACTGGCGTCGCCAATCCAAATCTTGTGCTCTATTAATGCTTGACATTGACTTTATTATCAAGTAAACATAATTAATTTTATAGTGAAAATTAATTAACTAATCATAGTGCATTGTTGCATTTCTGGATGTAGGTACCAATACATCCACAAAAATGAAAATAAATCAATAAGCGTAAAATTCTATTACTTTCCAAAGAATACTACTATCATACCATATTTTGGTGAAAAACGCAAAAAATGGATAAAAGCAGTAAAGAAAAATATTTGAAAACAACTTGTTTTTGTTACACTCTGCATTGAAAAGGCCCTCAAAATCAACCGTCCACGCAAACATACCAGAACCATTTATACTTCACCATTTAGGTACGTGTTCTACTAGACCGCACTAAAGTTCACACCGAATATCCCTCAACAGTTAATTAAAGACTCCACATGTACTCAGAATATAAACATGGTTATACCCACAATAATGTTTTTAGTTGGCTGCACTCCTTTGGTTTTTTAAGTTTTGTATCTAAATGCTACGGACTGCATTTTATTGATTGATTCATCAAATGATTGTGAACTAATTGATTTATTAGAGCCTGGAGATACTGTTCTGGCTGATAAAGGATTCCCTTCCATTATAACATGTGTTGAAAATAAGAAAGATATCTTAGTTATGCCAGCCACCATGTCTTCATACACTACAATTTTCATCAGAAAGTAAACGAAAGATATAAAATTCATACTATTAAACATTTATATTACGCTGACGATCGTTATTGATAGACCGGAACTCATATTTTATACCTTTTAGCATATTCAAAAATAATATAATTGAGACAATTTTGTCTAAGTAAATTGAAAGCACGATGAGAAGTGTTTCCTTTTCTGTCCGCATGGTGTCTCTTTTGTCGATTAGTGCTGCCACCTATAGTTCCTGCACGTTCCCTATGGTAACGGCATGAATTGACATTGCCTGCTTCACATCTCTAACAGTTTGAGGTGTCGTAAAGAGTTGGTATGAATTAGATCAATAATTTTAGTATCCGAGTAACCAATTCAAATCACCATCTATACAAATAACAACAACAACAGCCCATAACGTCCACTGCTAGACATAAGCCTCTCCCATGATGGAAGGAATTTGCCATAATCTCCACGCTTGGCAGGCGGATTGGAGATCGTAGTGATGAAAGACTAACAGAAAACGCTGCTGCCTATTCTCAGGTCTACGGAGGCGCAAGGTGTTCTGCTTCAGACATTAGTCGCCTAATACGCCACCCGTGAGTGTAATGGGTTGGTTCTATTCTACTCTGCCGGATACCACACGGCTACAAATAAACACTAATTTATATACAAATAAATACTCATTTAAATGTCTGGTCTATCTCTCTGGTCATTTAAATCTATGGTCCGAAATCCTCAAGTTAAGATTCTTGTGGTCTGCTAGGAATGTATCTATTAGTATCCTACTGCAGGGTAAACACTAACTCGTGTCTTGCTACATTTAAAAAACTAAGCTTGTCAATGTTTCTTTTGCGCTGTTGCAGAGAAACAATATTTAATTTTAGTGCGCCTAAGTATAACATCGGAGTGTTGATTACTGTTGCTTGCTCTTCGAAAACAGTCAGGCGTCTCATTACGCTCCAGGGTGTGATATCTCATGCCTTTTTCGCACGGGGGTAAGCAAAATTCACAGAACGCCACCTGCTTCGAACCTAACATACTCCTTTTATCTCAAAAACTGTTTTAACACTTCAATACCCGCAATTACAGACACAATTAAAATAACAATGCACCGTGCCTCTGGAGGCACGGCCGGGAGCATACGGGTTAAGCTTTCACGGTTCATAACTATACTTAAAATGTCACTTACGGGATATCTTCCGTGATTATTTATTATTTTGAGCTCCCGATATCCACCCCACCTTCCTTTCTTCCTTTCCTTTTTCCTTTCTTCCTTTCCTTTTACCTCGTCCACGTTCATACATAATATGGCCATACACTCATGCCGGTTGCGAGTACTACGCACCTGACCTTTCTCTAAAACCTCACTAATACGGTCAGTGTAAGGGCGTCCAGCCCCAGTTTTAACCGACATTTAAAAGAAGGGGATTATTTGCTCGTCTACGTGTATTTTAAGTGTGCTAATAGATAATGCCTGACTTACCATTATCAGCTTCAAGTAACATCTCCAGCCTCGGGTCCATCTGTAGCCTGATCTTGGCGATCTCTGCTTCCACTTCTTTGGACTTTACATCTAACTGCCTGTAGAATGATATTGATTTTTTCGCTTCCTGTAAGTTAGTTGCATGATTAACTCATGAAATACTGCGTGCGAGGAATGGCTGACTGGCACACAGTACAAGGATCTTTTGGCGCGTGGTCAACATCGACGTCTTTTCTTTTCAATACAACAGCGCGACCCTGTCAACATCATTCGTGCGCCAAAAGATTCCTTTTATACTGTATGAGACACCTAAATAAATGCCGAAATGAAAGCGCACTGTTGGATTTTCTACGCTAAATTCAGCGTCTAAAGGTGGAATGCCAAACTTGCGCTTTTATAGGCAAGCATTTGTTTAGATATAAATAGCTGGTTTCTGTCAATACGCCTAGCTAGTATTTCGGGACCGCTTAGCAATAAAGCGGTTGGTCGGCTCTTCACGTGACCAGAGGGCTGGCCTTTTCTTTGGCCAAAGAATTAGCATTGCCATCCAGCGTGTTAATGAATGCTACCAGCCTTCTGGACACTTTTCCTATTGACAACGACATGTTTCATTTCTCATTTTGATACTTGTACATATGTTATCTATACTAATATTATAAAGCTGAAGAGTTTGTTTGTTTGTTTGTTTGAACGCGCTAATCTCAGGAACAATTATTATATTGGTTGGAATTGAAAAAATATTTTTGTGTTGGATAGCCCATTTATTGAGGAAGGTTATAGGCTATATAACATCACGCTACGACCAAAAGGAGCGGAGCATAAATGAAAGATGTTGCAAAAACGGGGAAAATGTACCGTAAAATTACACAACTATAGTGCAGTGTCCCAACTATAGTCCAAGGGAACTATCCAACAAAATTGAAGCTGTATGGACGTGTAGCGACATCTAGTTTATTATTTAATACTATTTTCGTTTATTGACGTCTGTTCGTTGTAGTTACACTCAAGGACAACAGATGTCTCTCAAATACCATTTAGTAGACCTTCTCCAATAAAAACCTGTTTGAACGCGTTGACTGAATGTCGTAAACTTTTATTTGAAAATATTGGTTAAAGTGAAGACAAAGTTTCAGAATTGGATTCATACGATAAGTTATGATTCTGGCATTCATTTTACGTATTGTTTATTGTATAAATACACCTATATAAAAAAAAAATATTTTTTTCTCGTAAGTACCTTCTTGGATCTCAAATATGGTCCTACTGGTTTTTTGGACCATAATTAAAAACTAACTTATTTTGTTACAGAAAATGTTGTCACGAGATAAGTTGATGAGAAGAAATGCTACGCAGTTTATTCCCAAGCCAGACGATTATGTTTTAGTAGAATATGAAGGTGAACAGTGGCCGGGGCAAGTCAAAAGTGTTGATGATGATGGAGCGTTTGTTAGTTGCATGAATCGTTGTGGATTGTCTTGGAAGTGGCCTGAGAAACCGGACTGTATATTCTATCCAATGGATAAGATTATTTCGACAATCAAAACCCCATCAAAATTAGGCACGAAGCGCGCATTGTTTCGAGTACCGGAACTGGAGTATAAATGGGGTCAAACAAAAAAATAAATAATTTACGTACCTACATATAAACCTATTAAGAAAAATATGATTGATTTCATTTCATTATTGTTTCTTTTATACTAAAACTTTTCATTGTCTTTAATTTTCCGAAAATAATAATAATTCTATTACATAAAGTTAAATTTTAACGAATTTTGAATGAAAAAAATTATGAATAAATATATTTCATTTCTTACTAATAACAGTTGTTTAATTTCATGCTTTCAACTATGATCCAGAACGCCACAATACGCATTTTTTGTAAAAATAATAATCCGGTCTAAAGTTGCCAATATAACAGGCAACAATGGTCCAAATTTTGATAAAAAAAAAAGTTAATTGAACTTTTATTGTTTTATATTTAAAATCGATTAGTTAAATTATCACATCTTACTTCATCTAAGAACATTATCGCATGTGACATATGTAATTCAATGAATTAGAGGGGAGAGCACAAACTTATGATCTGAAATATCCGGACCATAGTTGTGTAGTTTTACGGTATTCCTTTTGTTAGCTTTTTCTCTCTTATGTGACGCAGACGAAGTTGCGTGGGTCAGCTAGTTATTACATACTATAAATCTATTTGTAGTTTGTCAATAATGAAAGTTTTTAAAGTTGATAGCTTACCTCTTCTTTCCCAACGAGTACTAGGAACACAGGAGATTCAGGAAGCAACATGATCATCAGTATGCACAATATGGACAACGATAAGTGCGTGTATATCGTCTGCATGTACGTGAGGTATCCACCGAAAATGTAGGTTGCCAGGATGCCTGGAAAGCAAAGAAAAAATAAGTTGATAGGTTTAAACTTTATATTCATTTAAAATCTTTTCAGGAAACAGTAACGAATATGCCACATATTTCATTGCAATAGAGGGCGTGCCTAATACACAGACCTGGCCAAATCTAGACTTTGTGCTTCTGTCTCGACATTTTTTAATTAAAATATTCAAAAACAATTGAAACCCCAGTAAAGTAAGTTAGAACAACTAGCGGTATGGTTGATGCAATGGCTGATCGATTGGCTGCTGCTCACCGTGTCGCGGGTTCAATCCCCGCACGGAACAAATATTTGTATGGCTTATATACCGGGTGTAAAGACCTTATCACGAAGCCGTCAATCATTCTGTACCTACGTCAAACTAAGTAACTTTGCGCAAAAATTATTGCTAGAAAACGACTTTTTTTGTGGGGTGAAAAATAATGTTTTGTGGTAGAACTCAATGTAACGCACTCAAAACATTGTGCTGATGGATGGATTGAATATTACAGGGATCGTGGAGGTGTTTAAAGTAAAAATCTTTCATTCAAAACTTGTATTTAAATAAAAACTTGTCAAAAAGTTGTAACTTTGACCCCCAATATCTCCGTAACTAGGAGGTTCCCAGGTATGGTGAAGAACAAAAAAAATATCGTAATGGCGGGGAGAACTACCATGCCTTTCGGCTTCGTTAAGAGGTGTTTTACACCCTTTATAGATAGTGGTTCCTAATGCTTGTTTGGTGCAATGTTTGTTTTATTTTTCCATGTCCTGTGTGTCCTGCCTCTTGCAGAATAAATGTATTTTCTTTCTTTATTTTATAAGGGATAATCCTTTTTGTATATTTACCTGAGAAATATCCCAAAGCCGAGCTCGCAGTGAGTCCACCTCGGATGGAGTCGTGGGCTATCTCGGATATGTAGATGATGGCCACATTCTGACCAGCAATGCCCACGCCAGCCACACAAGTGGCGATCAGAACCAGAGACACGTTGCCTGTCAGAGAGATTGTTAGCCATGCGAACTGGAAATACGAAATATATTGGTTAGTAATGTGGTAGTAGTTAGAAATGTGGTCGTAGTTAGCAATGTGTTAGTAGTTAGTAATGTGGTAGTAGTTAGTAATGTGGTAGTAGTTAGTAATGTGGTCGTAGTTAGCAATGTGTTAGTAGTTAGTAATGTGGTAGTAGTTAGTAATGTGGTAGTAGTTAGTAATATTGTAGACCAACGAGACTCACGTACATAGCGGAAGTGATGGCAAAAAGAAAGTGGAAGTAGACCGGCCATATATACCGTAGACAGGATGGATGATGGGGGAAGAAAATGCTGGAGTGGAGACCACGGATGGGACGGAGGAATGTGGGAAGACAACCGACTAGGTGGACAGACGATCGCATTAAAGTGGCCGGAAGAAACTAGATAACCATGACACTAAACCGCCAAAAGTGGAGAGATTTGGAAGAGACCTACACTCAGCATTAGATGGCCAAGGGTTGAAGAAGAGAGAGAATGTGGTTGCAGGCCAAAGAAACAATGATGGTGTTTGTGAGGAATGATAACATTACATCAAGCCTACTATCCCCGAAGGGTTTGGCGGAAGTGTAGCACACATATTTCGACAGTTATGTTTAAGTCCCATGTAACAGGGTGTGAGCCTATAGGCATCAATCGGGCACAAATCCAGCCTCTGGGGCTGCTACTGAGAAATTCCTGTTGGAGAAACATTCTGCCCGACCCGGGAATTGGACCCAGGATCTTTACGCTCAGCAGTCGCGCTTCTGACCACTAAACCAACGAGGCAGTAAGAATGATAAAGGAGTAAATAGCGTGTTGGCTGGCAAGTAAGAATGGATGAAAAAAATGATAACGTGATGGCTGGCAAGTAAGAATGGATGAAAAAAATGATAACGTGTTGGCTGGCAAGTAAGAATGGATGAAAAAAATGATAACGTGATGGCTGGCAAGTAAGAATGGATGAAAAAAATGATAACGTGATGGCTGGCAAGTAAGAATGCATGAAAAAAATGATAACGTAATGGCTGGCAAGTAAGAATGGATGAAAAAAATGATAACGTGATGGCTGGCAAGTAAGAATGGATGAAAAAAATGATAACGTGATGGCTGGCAAGTAAGAATGGATGAAAAAAATGATAACGTGATGGCTGGCAAGTAAGAATGGATGAAAAAAATGATAACGTGA
The DNA here is from genome assembly GCA_905147715.2 of Xestia xanthographa. NCBI lineage: Eukaryota > Metazoa > Arthropoda > Insecta > Lepidoptera > Noctuidae > Xestia > Xestia xanthographa. The sequence goes on from LR990644.1 coordinate 8,568,591, forward strand.
TGGCTGGCAAGTAAGAATGCATGAAAAAAATGATAACGTAATGGCTGGCAAGTAAGAATGGATGAAAAAAATGATAACGTGATGGCTGGCAAGTAAGAATGGATGAAAAAAATGATAACGTGATGGCTGGCAAGTAAGAATGGATGAAAAAAATGATAACGTGATGGCTGGCAAGTAAGAATGCATGAAAAAAATGATAACGTAATGGCTGGCAAGTAAGAATGGATGAAAAAAATGATAACGTGATGGCTGGCAAGTAAGAATGGATGAAAAAAATGATAACGTGATGGCTGGCAAGTAAGAATGGATGAAAAAAATGATAACGTGATGGCTGGCAAGTAAGAATGCATGAAAAAAATGATAACGTAATGGCTGGCAAGTAAGAATGGATGAAAAAAATGATAACGTGATGGCTGGCAAGTAAGAATGGATGAAAAAAATGATAACGTGATGGCTGGCAAGTAAGAATGGATGAAAAAAATGATGACGTGATGGCTGGCAAGTAAGAATGGATGAAAAAAATGATAACGTGATGGCCGGCAAGTAAGAATGGAAAAAAATACGTGTTGCGCCGACTCCAAGTACATAGGGCAAGGGCACTAAGATGATGATGAATACTGGTGTCGATTCTGTTATGCACAAACTAAACTTAATTTAGGCTATTGCTATCTTTTACTAAAAGGATGTGCGACAAAAGGACGGCTATAGCTATGAACTAAGTTAGAGTTATCAACAGTGATAGGAATAGGTAGTGCTTATTAGCCTAAACTTCGAAGAAGAACAGAGAAAAGAATCGGAGACTTCCTTAGACTATATTTTATTATGCGACCACGACGAGTTTTTTTTTGTAAATTCTAAGAGTAGATAACTAAATGCGCAGCCATAAAAGTCCGCCCATTGTACTTTCGTTGCAATAAAGATTAAATGATGTTTTTAAAGTTTAAGTGTGTTACTAAACAATGTAACCCGGCTATTATTTTAGAATTTTGAAATATACTTCAGAAATATATTTTAGTAAGATAAAATCCTAATTAATACCTTTTGTTTTTGAAATAATAAATCACTTGAACTTTAGAAATTTCAACAAACGTGGCCGAGAGTGAGCTAGAAAGTAGATATTTACTTCAAAACGTGTACGGCTCCTTGACAAAGATAGCGTTTCATATGAAAAGTCGTTTCCAAAATGTTCTTAGAAAAAGAAAACTTTCAGAAAGGTTGTAACGACTGTGTTATGTTATGTCTAGTCGCAAACTTTAGGTAAACATAGACCAATTACTTATTCCAAATAACATTAATTTTTGATGTAGGTACTTACGTGATGTCCCGGAAAAAAATACAGTCTAAGCAAGTACTATTATCTATTCTGTGGTCTAAGGAAGTCTCCGATTCTTGTCTCTGTTCTTCGAAGTTTAGGCTAGTAAGCACTACCTATTCCTATCACTGGTTATCAAACCAGTTCATGCCTTGCGCTTCACCGTGTTTTTAGTCGACATGTTTTTACGTGCACCCTTCATTTGTACAGAAATATTAGTTGCAACTAAATTTGACAGCTCTAAATTACGTCCGTCTCTTTCTAGTTTTATTAGAGAGAAAAAGATAGCAAAAGCCTAAATTAAGTTTAGTTTGTGCACAACAGAATCGACACCATTGTGTCCTCATCCGGCCCCTTATCGTCCTTATTCCAATTTATTTGCGCCAACCAAAGAGATTAAAGACCTATAGAGCGGCCATTAGCATTAACCCGTATGCTCCCGGCCGTGCCTCGTGAGGCACAGTGCATTGTTATTTTAATTGTGTCTGTAATTGCGGGTATTGAAGTGTTAATGTCATACAAAAGTTAGTCAATAAAAATAGAGTTATTTAAGTCATCAATAAATAAATAAATATCGCTGGACATTACACACAGCGCCATCTAGAGCCACAGTAAGCAACGAGGCTTGTGTCGTGAACACGAGATAGTTGATATACTACATAGATACTTAAACAACCCTCTAAGTTAATTTAATTCCCATTGAATGACTATTTCATGGAAAAGTCAGTGAATCATATTTTGTTCATGGGCGTGACATTGTCAGTAAGTGATAGCATAATCAGCCTATAATTGTGTGTTCCCACTGCTGGGACACAGGCCTACTCTCTATGAGAGGGAATGGGCTTTAATCCGCCATGCGGATCCAGCTTCGGAATTTTGGTTTTTCACCGTTTTGAGAGCAGTGGTGATGAAATAAATTACACATAATGCGCCTGTCTGGGTTCGGACCACGACTTACTGCTCGTAAGTTGGGGCCACAACTGCTGGGCCACCGCTGCTCCACTAAGTAATAAAACCCCTTAAGGTGGATGCTTCAGGGTAGCCCGCGAAATTCAAATTTTCTTACGTTTTTTGCAATTTGCAGGCCAGTGCTAGGTTGTATGTTGATTAAAATATTGTTTGCGACTGTAAGACGTATGTAGTAACACAATTATAATCATCAAAATCATCAATACAACCCTCCAAGTTCATAAAGGTGCAAGAATGATTTTGACCTTGGAAAAGTAATTTTTCCACCTTTATGAACTTTGAGGGAGCTCCCATACAACAAACGTATTTATTTTATTCTGTTTTTAGTATTTGTTGACCGGCAACTGAAATACATCATCTGTGAAAATTTCAATTGTCTAGCTGTCACGGTTCATGAAATACAGCCTGGTGACAGACAGACGGACTGACGGTCAGTGGAGTCTTAGTAATAGGGTCCCGTTTTTACCCTTTGGATACGGAACCCTAAAAAAATAACTGTTCAACAAACAACCTTTTTAAAATTTGAATTTCGCGGACTATCAAATCCGTCATCATCCACCATTCTTAAGCTAAATAATGTACGATACTAATTAAAATACTCACAACATAAGGCAATGTAAATAACACAGTAGCATATTTCCTGCCGAAAGTATTGAAGGCGTAACCACAGAATGGACTGATAGCCAACCCGCCAATGTTGGGCAAACTGCCCAACAGTGATACATCCAACGTGGTCATTGGCCTCGACAGTACTGTTTCATTAGACATGAAGTTGGCCACAGTGTTGGATGGCCAGGCGATCACGAAGCCAGTTTGACATGCTTGAAAACATACTGAAAAAAAGAAAATGCGTAAATGTTAGTTAGAAGTTATGTTTTTAACAGTACAGTTGGCGCAGTGGCTGCAATGAGCAATCGACTGCTGCGCTGATTGTCGCGGATTTGATTCCCGTACGGAACTAATATTTGTATAGCCTAAATACTGTCGTGTAGTTGTCGTTTTATACAGCTCTCATGTCTTTTTATTTTATTTTTTGCTTCTGACATCAACTTATATTCATTATTTTAATTCATTGTTTTATTTAATTTGTATTTAATTTAATATTGTTTTGTGCCATTGACATTAATTGATTTGATCTGACATTTATTTGTTCCTAATGTTTTAATTATTTTTGTTATTGAATTCACTTTATTGTTATTTTTTTTTTTTAATTACTTATTATTCAATCAGCAGACTAAAATGGACAAAAATGGTGTTTATGTGTTGTTTCCAATATGGGTCAATGACCTGAAATAAATGTTTTTTTTTTTTTTTTTTTTTGTTTTTTTAAACGTAATTTTCCGTTCCGTTTTTTTAGTTCCGGGTCTGGATGTTTGTGCTGTTTGTATTGTGTTTGTGTAAATGTTTCTAAACGCACTCACGATACTGGAGAAATTCCTAGCGTTGCTTCACGCGAGGAATTTCTGTATCGAATTTGTAGGTAAAAAAAAAGTACAGTCCAATTTATTGTTTATTGAAATGGTCTGTGAGATGTGGCTTATCATCACGCCTGTAATCCTCGAATGGATAGGCAGAGGTGTGATCGAACATCAACATTGGGTGACCCTATTGATATCAACCAGGAACAAACGGAGCGGGGCAGTTTCTGAGAAATCCCTGGTGGATAACTCTTTACTTCCCTCTTTACAAAAACTCTTTACCTGACCTGGAAATGGAACTAAGGACTGCATGGCACACTTAGCAGTTTTGTAGCCATTAGACCAAAGGCAGTTTATCATTGATGGAATCCGAAATAATTGTATATTTAATAGAGATGTAACGAATATTCGGCAACTATTCGGTATTCGGCCTATTCGGCCAGTTTTTTCAGTATTCGGTAGTAGTATTCGACCGAATACCGAATACATAAAAAAGTAGCAAATATCTTATAAAAGGAAATAAAAAAAGCAATTTAATCGAAACATTTAATTATCCAACAATCATTAATTGCGAAACTTGGAATCTTCACTGAAAACTTCAAAATATTTCCAAATAGGAGACTTTTTATTCACAACTAAAGCCATTTTAGACAAATTTTAGACAAAGTACATTTAAAACACTGCACGTTGTAACACGATTTGCCGGCTACTGAGCCAAATACTTCCCGCCCCGTCATCGCCGCACGCACCGCATCAAAACGTATTGTTACTTGTTAGCGTCGACGTCAATTGTACTGGATCACCCGCCGAATATTCGGTATTCGGCTGAGAGCGCCACCGAATATTCGGTATTCGGTATTCGGCCAAATCACTATTCGTTGCATCTCTAATATTTAATACAGGACACAAAGTCTCGTGTACCATTTCTCTCGCATATTTCTAACAATAGCATTGTTTACGGAAATGAAACTATTTATCGCTGTCTATATTATATTCGTTTATAATAAAACAATACCTATATATTATTATTTACTTGTAAATATTCTGGTAAACTTGTGATAAGGAACAGCACATGTCTCTTGTAGGTATTTGTAACTAGTACTACCTACTCCACGCCGATATTATAGGGATTATTTCTAGGTATATGTGAGGGCTCGTGGCATAATAATAACAGCCGCTCGGGTCGATCGTTAGGTTAAGCCGTGCTTGCCTATGTTGGTCTGTGGATGGGTGACCGCCCCTTGCCTAGGTTGTTCTGTGGATGGGTGACCGCCCATTACATAACGAGTTTCCTCCGTGCCTCGGAAAGCACTTTAAGCCGTTGGTTCCAGCTGTCATTTGTAGATCTTTGACAGTCGTTAGGTAGTCAGAGGCCCAAAATAAAAGTCTGACAACCAGTCTTACCAAGGGGTATCGTATTACCCCGGTACTAACTGAGTTGTGGAGGTCAGATAGGCAGTCGCTCCATGTAAAATACTGGTATTCAGCTGTATCCAGTAAAACTGGAAGCCGACCCCAACATAGTTGGAAAAGGCAGATGACGATGATCTAAGTATATGTAAAAAGTACTGTCCCAAAGTTTCACGAACGCTAAGCAAAGAAATATCGGAATGCGAACATATTTTTAGCAATTCAGTTTCCAAGATATTTTATTGTTTACTAGATTACACAAAATACGTCGGATAATCTACACTGAAATCTACATTGAATCTACACTTATATTATAAAGAGGAAAGATTTGTATTTTTGTGTGTGTGTATGTTTGTGATGAATAAACTCAAAAACTACTGCGCCGATTTCAAAAATTTTTTCACCATTAGAAAGTTACATTCACCTTGAGTAACATAAGCTATATTTTATCCCCGTACTTCCAGGGGTACAGGAACTACGCGGGTGAAACCGCATGACGTCCGCTAGTTTGAAATATAATTACCAAAAGCTAAATAGTAAATGCTAACAGGACCTTTTCTAGTTTCAAATACTTCTATATTTATTTATTACAATGGACCCATCTTAATTTTTGAAAGAAAACTTATCACACAGAAATTAGTAACAAAAGCTTGTCTCTTAAACTTCAAATACTTAAAGAAAAAAAATTAAAAGTGCATGTAGTTTCAGCCTAAACCAATTAGATTATAATCAAGCTTTTGATAATTTACCTTATGTAAAAAGGCTAACAAATAACTACGTCAACTTTTTTTTTGTTAACCTATTTGTGTGTCCCACTGCTGGGCAAAAGCGTCCCCTTTCTCCATCAAAACCTCTCTATCCTGTGCCATATCTGGCCATGTTCGCCTCGCAAACGAGATCAGATCGTCACACCACCTTCGCCGTGTAATCTTTTAATTTATTTTATAAATAAGCTTTAGTCCTATGAAAAGAACGAGGAGAAAAAGAACTAGAAAATTCTTCTCGCGGATAAGCTAACTACACAAAATAATATCACTAGGTACATGACACTACGCTAAAGAACGCTAACAGGATACCATCCAACATAAATAAAAACAAAACAAAAATACTCACTGACAGCCGTAGCCAAACTTTGAATCAAAAACTCCGAAGTTCTTATTTTTTCCTTCTCCATTTTTGTCAAAAAAACTTCCACTCACTCTCCCTCCTTTGATCACTCAAACTGATCATCAAATGACGGGCTTCTATTAATTATAACCAACTAAATATGGAGATCATATTGTGGTATCTTTAGTACTATTTGCTGCCACGTTGGCAGACAAACAAACTGTGAGGCGAATGGTGCAATTGTCTTCCTTGTTATCTTATTATTCAATATAGGTAACGTAAGTGCGTTTAATGGGTCTTATCTCTTCGGTAAGGCAGGAACTGTTAGGAGAAAAAGGGACGGTATCTGGACCTTGGCAAATCTTCAAATATAAAAATCGCGTGTCACTCTGTTCGTACACACTAATCTCCGAAACCACTCAACCGATTTCAATGGAATTTTGTAGATGGTTCCAGGTTGAAAGATAGGGCAGTTTTAGACCCGATAGGTGGTGCCATAGTCTACATCTACAGTAATATTATAAAGAGGAAAGATTTGTATTTGTGTGTGTGTGTGTGTGTGTGTGTGTGTGTGTGTGTGTGTATGTTTGTAATGAATAAACTCAAAAACTACTGCGCCGATTTTAAAAATCATTCACGATTAGAAAGCTACATTTACCTTGAGTAAAATAGGCTATATTTTATCCCCGTACTCCCACGGAAACGGGAACTACGCGGGTGAAACCGCGTGATGTCCGCTAGTAATATTATAAAGAGGTAAACGTAGATGATAATTTCCGGAAAAACTTATCTAATATCAAAAAATGTTTCACTGATGGAAAGCTTCTATAATTACTGAATGCTGATCATCATCTGCCTAGCCTTTTCCCAACTATGTTGGTGTCGGCTTCCAGTCTAACCGGATGCAGCTGAATACTAGTATTTGACATGAAGCGACTGCCTATCTGACCTCCACAACCCAATTAGTACTGGGTAATACGATACCCCTTAGTAATACTGGTTCTCTTTTACTGGATGCTATAGGATAATTTTGTATCAAGCAGAAGATGGTGGGAAAGAACGACCAGTTGTCAACTTTGACCCTAGATCGGAACACCTTTTTTTTTTCGGATGGGAAATCATCAAATAACTCCTCCCGCTCTGGGCGGAGCAGGAGGTAGTGTCAGACTTTTACTGACTAAAACCCATCCATGTTCCTTCATCGCCCTTTGTGTTCCGGGGCCACGGTATCTCTTTCGAACAGTCCCGCAACCCCGGAGATTGGAACACCTGCCCGGGTTTCTTTATCGACAAAATGACATATGGACAAAAGAAATCTGTCATTATCTGTCATTTTGTCGATTCTTTCTCTTCTCACCGTAGACACGGGTGTCTTCGAAGCAGCAGAAAGACATGACGAGAGGGCTTTACCCTCACACACTTACAGCGACGGGATGACGCCAACAGTAACGATAGATGATGTATCTTTTTAGTAAAACCTGTGGGTTTATTTTACACTATAGCAGTTTGTTATTGTCAAAAAAATCTTTGGATGGTTCATCATGGATAGTTTTATTGTGCCATGAAACATGAGATAGTATGTAGAATTCATCACACAAAACTGTTATTTTTGCAAATGGAAATTTGTCAATTTTAAAACCAACGCCTGCTAATAAGCTAGCTCCTAGAGCGAGCTTTGAATAACATCTGTTCTATTGATTTCTAAACAGCAAAAATAACAGTTTTGTGTGATAAATTCTACATACTATCTCATATTTCATGGCACAATAAAACTATCCACGATGGATCATCCAAAGATTTCTTTTTTGTTTTATAAATTGGTTTTAGCTGACAAGTCTCATTAATGGGTCAAAGTGAAAAATAAAATCATTAATACACATCAGGTCAATAAAAAATTGATAAACTCAGCCCTATATTGTATTATTTATTCATTCGTAGAACCGATAACTGGGGCACTCATCCTTTAGTCTCGTTTATAGTGATACGCAAACAAATGTAGACACCCGTATATGTTTGTTACTCTCTCTATTATTGTGCACTACACACTTCCGTGATTAGGTTCCAGACATCGTCACATCAGTGGGGATATCTACACTACTACACTACAACAGCCCATAACGTCCACAGCTGGACATAAGCCTCTCCCATGATGGGAGGAATTTGCCGTAATCTCCACGCTTGGCAGGCGGATTGGAGATCGCAGTGATGAAAGACTAACAGAAAACGCTGCTGCCCATTCTCTGGTCTACGGAGGCGCAAGGTGTTCTGCCTCAGACATTAGTCGCCTTATACGACACCCGTGAGTGTAATGGGTTGGTTGTATTCTACTCTGCCGGATACCACACGGCTATATATCGCGGGATATCATAGTGCTACAAATGATCTGAACCCGTGGGGCAGTACCCACCAGATGCAACACCCGTCTGGTCGGAAGATCCTTCATTTTCTATCAAGGATTAGAGGAGCCTGTTCCTCATAGTTCCTAATAGTTGTGTTTAGCAAATCATAGATGCCACAGGCTCTATAGTGGCTGCTTTAGTGCAGTAGTGGAGTTTGACGCGCACGGCAATATGTGCGAACGAATCCTCGAAACAGTGAGGACGCCTTGGGAAGACTGTGGAGCTCCCAGGACACCTCTGTGCTAGACAGGGCTGTTCTGACTATGTTAGTCAGGACCACGCAAATGGGTTTCTTTACTGCCATTTTATCACGATAGGTAGCGTATCGTCGACATGGCTATTGAAAGCTGTCAGTTCAGTACATTTTATAACCTACTAGCTGACCCCCGGAACTTCTTACCGCATAACAGTCGATTTGTTTTATTTTTTTTCAGGCAATTTTTTAAATTTTTCTCTCCGTAAGAACCTACCTACTTCCAGGAAAATTATAAAAAAAGAATTAGTGAAATCGGTTCAGCTGCTCTCGACATTTGCGCTTAGCAACACATTCAGCGATTCATTTTTATATTATAGAAGATTATTCAGTAAATTTTAATTTTCTCGTAATATGCCTCTGTGTGCTGTACCAGAATCCCAGATTCAGAACACAGAGGCATATTATTGCATTATGTTTCAGGTTTTTTTTTTTCTTTCCACTTATCCTTCCTCCTCGTTTTTTTTCAGTTCCTCTTTCAATTGTTTATCCTTCAAGGTACAATACATATTGTCAAAAACGTTAGTGGACCGGTCTAAACACAAAATTAACAAGAACCAAAGCGTAACCAAAACGAAAACGTTTTGACAGCGGCCATCTCGCCTGTGTGACGGTGGCGACATCTGTCCTGAGCTTTGCGTGTGGATCCTCATTGAGCCGAGTGATTCTCTCCTGTCAGACGTTACCGTGTGGTATCCGGCAGAGCAGAATAGAACCAACCCATTACACTCACGGGTGTCGTATAAGGCGACTGATGTCTGAGGCAGAACACCTTGCGCCTCCGTAGACCAGAGAATGGGCAGCAGCGTTTTCTGTTAGTCTTTCATCACTGCGATCTCCAATCCGCCTGCCAAGCGTGGAGATTACGGCAAATTCCTCCGATCATGGGAGAGGCTTATGTCCAGCAGTGGACGTTATGAGCTGTTGTTGTTGTTGTTGTTGTAGACGTCACCGCATCATTTACTCCTCTCACTTTCATATCACTCCTCACACAATATATCCATCTTTTCTTTTGCCTTCCTCCATCCCGAGTACTATTTCGCCTCGCACTACACAAGGTCCACCTAAACGGTCGATGACATCGATTGCATTCTTATTGTTGCTGTCAGAGATAACAAACAAAGTATCGGAAAGATCAATTGACACAAAGAGCTTTTGCAAGTGGCACTTAAAACGACGTGCAATAGCATTCCTGCTCTGTTTCTCGCTCTAGCAAATAACGGTTCTGAGGGACAGAAATAGATAAAAGCATGGGAAATTGCGATTCCGTGCTCCTAAATGAAATCTCATTTAGGAGCACGGAATCGCAACTTTTAACATTTTTTTTATAATGGACTGTAAACGTTGAATCCAACGTTTACAGTCCATTATAAAAAGATGTTTTAGTCCTTAAGGCTACACAACCCACGCATTTCTCCATACAATTTTTTTAGCATGATTACTCCATTGTTTGACATTTTTTGTTCCAAGACGAGCATAATACTGTTTTGTCTTGATAAGATCTATGCATCTACCAAAACAGAATTTAAAAATATTTAGTCATTTTAAAGTTATCAGCCTCAAAAGTTCCATATTTTAACCCGTAATTTAACGCAACTTTGGACGTAATTAAATAACAGAAGGAGTATGAAATCTCTAAAACCAAATTGGTACAGGCGTAGTTTATTTATTCAAAAATTTATATAACTTTACCTCGAATCAAAAAATTCAGTTATTTTGTCACAAGAACACATATTCTAGAAGCCTACTCATCAATTTTTACGCGCCCGTTTCTAACAACAATGATTGTGCATTTCACTTCAACACACATCCCCCGCGGGGGCCGCGGGAAGTGGGCGCGCGGGCGGAGCGACGCAAACGCGCGGGGGGTATTTTTTTCCTAATATTTCGCTTTCGCCAGTTGTAGTTGTCAACTGCAATTGCGTAATGAGGTTGTGCGTGCCGTGTATGTCGACTTCCGTTACCTGTGCAAATTTTATCTTTTGCATCTTATTATTGTTATCGCATTATCATAAGTATTCGCGCGTGTATTGTTTTGGTTTCGCCTTATCTTATTGACCCCTGGCATTGAATTTTGGACTCTGTAGGTATTGGATTAAATTGAACGATTTACTTCGCGTTTGACCTTGAGTTGACGTCAGTGAAGTGTTTTTATTATTCATTTTTTTTTTTTTTTTTTTACCCTTTTTAGTTGTTAGTAGTTAGTAGGATATTCAACAGAAATCTTCGTATAATCGGCGTCTTTGAAAATCTATAATCCAAGTAAGCAACATAAACGGGTTCATGCGGGCAAACTCACAGGATATCTATTATTGTTGTATACTAAAATCTTTTCCGGAATATAACGAACATTTTTCTGATAACAGCATCAAAATCGGTTCTGTCAAACGCGAGATAATTGCGGACAAACATACAATCGACTTTGAAAATCTACAATCCGAAAAAGCAAAAACGGATCCCTGCGAGCAACGTCATGGGATATCCATTATTGTTTTATACTAAAACATTCTCCGGAATGTGACAAACACTATTCTGAACTAAACCGCATCAAAATCGGTTCAGCCAAACGCGAGATAATCGTCGAATTGAGAACCTACTTTTTTTTAAGTCGTTTAAAAAGGGAACCGACTTCAAAAACAGACACAAAAAACGTAAACTAACTTTTCTTTCGGATGTCGGTGGCAAAAGTCGAGAAAATAAAAAACACAGCCACCGATTTCTTTTTGTGTCTGTTTTTGAAGTCGGTTCCCGTTTTTACAAAAAGTTTTTTTACAACGATAATTATACAATACTAGCGACCCGTCCTGGCTTCTTCTTCCAACTTTGTTTACACACGGCTACACAATAAGCTATGTATAACCAGTATAAACTGACCGTTGAATGTGCGGAAAGATCATACTAAGCGAGACCATGATAAACTGGTTTTGAATAGCTTGATGTGGATCCGTGTGTATTATGTCACCAGAATATAATAAGATCCGCGAGTTTGTAAATTTCCTAGTCAGTTTATAAACTTTCGTAGGATTCTAAACGAGAGATAAATTGTATTATTTTACGCACACATTTTCGCAATTTGATAAACTTACCGAACTCACGCGTAAAATAATAAGGTAACATGGTTTTCGGTTATTGCTTAACCGAAAACCATGTGCGCTCTGATTGGTTGAATAAGTCACATGCTCATTCTCCTTCTTCTCCACCGCCAATGGACACAAGCATTGCCACAGGCAATATCGACTAATCAGAGAGCAGTGTGTTACCTATTTGCCGTATTGAAGCGTAAAATTAAAAGCTCTTCTGTGATTGGTCGAACCGTTAGTTTATAAATTTACCACGAGACGCTGCAAATTGATAAATTTGCGAAAATGTGAACGTAAAATAATACAATTTATCTCTCGTTTAGAATCCTACGAAAGTTTATAAATTGACTAGGTAATTTATAAACTCGCGGATCTGTTTATATTCCGGTGCCATATACATAGCTATATTTCGGCGATACATTTTTTTTTTATAAAGATAGAATGATTTCCAAACAAACTATGTATCCAGCTAAACCTGAGCTAGCAATAAAGAAGAGATTGCTTTTACACTTTACAAACGCTATTTTGAAGGAACAATTATCAATAAAAAATATAACTAAATAACATGATTTTTATTTGATGAATTAGTATGTAGGTACTCTAATGGCTCCTACACACAGTGCCGCCGCCGCGCCGGCACTGTCGCCGGGTTTTGCCGAGCAGCTGTGCCGCCGGTATACGATGGTCACACAAAGCTGGCGGCTCATTGTGCGGCAAGCCCGCGGGCCGCGGCATGCCAGCGACAAAGCTTTTTTTTTTTTTTCTCGTGGTAAAAATAATCATCAAATGAGTCCTCCCATCCCGGGCAGGGCCGGAGGGACTGTCTGACTTGTACTGACTAAAATTCACGGTGTCCTTCAATAGCCCTTTACGTTCCGGGGTCACGGTAATGAGCTAAGTCGCGCGACCCCGGCAGGCTTCGGCCCCCTACAGGGGGGGCCCCGTCATATGTCAGTGACAAAGCTAGGAACCATAATACAGTCCCTTCTTACCAAACCTAGCATTTTATTACTTTTATCAGACTCGCGACGGGCAAAAGTTATTGCAGCGGCATTATGTCTCCGTAAGTATAGTCGGTGTGAATATTCGGTATTATGTTCTTTTTAAATATGTCTGACATGATAATTATGTCAAACCTATCTATCATTATGCGTATGTTTTATTTGAAAGTCAATATTCGCATTCTCATTCGCGAATATTGAAATTGAATAAGTATTCGCATCCGCATTCGCAAATGTCAAAAATCAGACATTCGCAACATCACTAGAAGGTACCTATCGTAATAAACGCAACCGGGCGGCGCCGGCGCGGCGGCGCGGCGCGCGGCGACGTGCGGCGTTCTTCAAGACTTGATGTAGGTATGAACGTGGACGAGGCAAAACAATTATTATGTAATCGTAGTAGGTGGCGATCTTACTTTCTGCCTACTCCTACGGGGAAAAGTCGTGAGTTTATGTATATAAGCATAGGTATAGCCAAATGAATTGGTGGCTCGGAATTGCACCGCGCCGTATAGGTATCTAGGTGCGAAGAAACACATTTTTAGGTATCGACGATCGATGGCGAAGCGGCAGACGAGGTGAAAGAGATAGAGTGCTCCGTGCGCTCAGTCTTTCACCCGCAGCTCAATGAATTCACTGTGTTAGATACGTCTGTCTGTACAGAACACAAACGCTTGTGATCCTGATCGGACAGTCGAGCATATTATAGTTTGTTAGGTATCATTCTGTAAAGTTTTTGTTGTTATTATTTCGTTATTGTTTTTTTTACTGTTGACTGGGTTGGACCGAGCCGTCATTTCATTTGGCTACACTACACCTTATAGGTACCATAATTAAAAATACATGATTTACTTGCGCGTTATCAACTTCGATAAGGTTACCAATGGATAATAATAATATTCCACAACTATCACACAACGCCATCTAGTCCCAAGCTAAGCAGAGCCTGTGTTATGGGTACTAGACAACTGATAAACATACTTATATATTTCTAAATACATACATATTATAGATAAATTACACCCAGATACAGAACAAAATGATCGTGCTCATCACACAAACATTTGTCATGGGTGGGAATCGAACCCACGACCTCCGGCATAGCAGTCAGGGTCACTAACCACTAGACCAACAGGCCGTCGGTCAATGAGCTTGCGCAAGTGTGCGGCACGACGGATACGGTATAGAGACGCGATCGTTTCTGTGTGTGCGCAATAGTTTCGTACTCTTCATCGCTGGCGCTATCCCTTTCTCGCGCGCCGCTTGATGAAATAGCAAACGTTTAGGCCACGCCTACCGTTGAGTTCGACCGAGCATCCTGCGTACTCTTAAGACAAAATTGTAATAAGTACCTACACATTAAAATAATATCTGTATGTATGTACATACAAACTAATCTTACAACATTACATTAGATAGATAAAACAAGTAATGTTGATAGTTTTAATAAGTAAACACATACCTCTATAAAGTTTTATCGTTTGGGATTACGCCTAGTCTGTCGACGTGGCAGTATTTTATTTGAACAAACTTTTTTATTATTAGGAGAAATGTCATGTTTGTATGTATTTCAGGCATACACAGTTTCTTGAATAATATTTTATACCTAAATAATTTCATTATCATCTGTCTAACTTTTTCGTACCTTTGTTAGGGTCGCCTTCGAGTCTAACCATATGCAGCTGAATACTTTACATGGAGCGACTGTTTATCTGACCTCGTGGAGTTAGGTAACCCCTATCGTTGTGCAAATACATATAAAGAGCAATGCCGTTACTGGCTGACTGTGGAAATAATCAGCCTCACTTTAAGTCAAATTAGAAACTAAAAAATGTAGCCTTTTTTTTGCGCCCGCTCTGGGCGGAGCAGGAGGGAGTGTCAGACTTTTACTGACTAAAACCCATCCATCGTTCCTTCTTCGGCCTTTGTGTTCCGGGGCTACGGTATCTCTTCCGAACAGTCCCGCAGCCCCGAAAAATGTAGCCTTGGAAAGTGAAAGATTTTCCATAATCAAATCAGGGTGAAATGTTATTTCCATGTTTATAGGTAGGTAGGTATAGAAAAAGATTTTTCCAAAATACAAGAACTTGAACCATCTTTCAGAATTTTCCAAATATGAATATAAATTACAGGCGAATTCGCCGGCAAAAGCTGGTATTGCAAACATCTGCATAATTTCGCCAAACTGCTATCACCTGATATGACTTACCCATCAGGAAATACTATAGCTAAGTATTATATCTACAAGTGTACTAATGGCGGTCTTAATTAATTTACTTCATAATATTTACTTTCCTAATCATTTAGATGATTAAAAATGGGTTGCAAAACTTACGCAATGAAGTCGGAATAAGAATTAAGTGCTCGAAATATTGTATAATTGTATGACAAAATAATATTATTTTGTTTTACTGCTAATACACCAGCTCCCATATCCATGAGAAAGTGTGTGCCATAAACTCCCACGTGGGTCAATTTCAGGTCTTCTTATTTTTTCATGTCAATGATACGACTTAAATTTCTTGGGTCTAGTATGTAGCCACGAATCATTCCCCCTGCGTCGAGTCCCTTTACGCCAACTTGTGATTTTTCTTGGTTTTCATGCACTGTCTTTTGCTTCACCTCGACATCTGTGACAGCTATGTCGAGTACTGTCGAAATACGGCTTTTTAATTAATAAAGTTATTTATACTACACTTGCTTAGTAAGTGTATCAATATTACCCCACTAAAAGGCTTGAAAGCTGTTCATTAAACCTTCTCAAAAATCTAGGCAGTTATATTGTATGGAATTTCATTACTGCCCTGAAAATCAGGGTAGTAATCCATTACTGCCCTGAAAATCAGGGTAGTAATGCATTACTAACGCGTTTTGTGTGTGCCGCGGGGGAGAGCCAGCTCACATACACGCAGTGACGCAGAATAAAGGCAAACAGGCCAATTGGCGCGTTTTCGAGTCTTCACGATTGCGCGCTTTTATCATATCTGTTTAATTGAATATCATATTGCAATCAAACGATTTAATTTTACCATACGGGACGTTTTTACCTTCTCTAACGTCTTCTGGCGCGAAAACTGTTTGACGCGCTAAAATTAATAAAAAAACTTATTGACGTATTTTGTAGAGACAATTTTCTTGGTAAAGTGTGTCAATATAACTTTTTAATAAAATGCTTTTTTTGCTATTTTGTCTTTATTTCTTTGTGCTTAAAAGTGCAAGTGTAGTATAAAGCAGTATATATCACTCGAGGGTAAGTACAGATTACTAAACTCGTGTGGTTCCCGGCCCTCTGCTTCGCGTCGGGCCTCAAATGCACACTCGATTAGTAATCTGTGCCTTACTCCCCTTGGTGAATAAATAGCTATTAGCTCATCTGGTGATCCGTATGTTAAATAATACATTGAAAACCCACCAAAAAGTACTAGGCTAGCATAAGTTCAAAGAGTTGTGTATTTTTATATTCCGGGTATCTGAGTAGGTGTAGGTACTTACTGTTTAATATTGTCACACAGTAAACAGTGATTGGAATACCATCTTCAATTCCCTAGCCTAGTACTTTTGTTGGCTGGATTGTCGCGGCGCTGTGGCGTTTTTTAACTGACTACGGCTAAGCCAAAAGGAGGTAATGATTTTAGCAGTCTGTGTATGTATGTATGTATGTAGGTATGTATGTTTGTTTGTATTTTCCTCCGTAACGCCTAAACTATTCATTCAATTTTGATGAAAAAGGTGTCGATATATCACCACCTTTTCTTTCAACTATGACGAGATCTCTCCTGATCAGAAGGTCTAAGTAGCTAAATGTCCAACAGCGCGAAACGTCTAATGAGCAGTAAGTCTAATTAGCAAAATGTCCATGTAGAAAAACGTCCAACTATCAGATGAATAGCAGGACATCTATTTAGCAAAGTCATTTTTTAAAATGTGTACACTCATGATAAAAAGTAAAAGATGTTACAGAGAAGTTTGGAAGAAGCAGACTTGCTGCGCCGACCGTAAATAAAATGGGATAAGAGTTTAGGAATGATGATGATTTCTTAGTTAAGTAGTTGACTACAAATCCACTAAACTCCCTCAACCGCCCTTGTTCCATTAGTTGGGAGTCGGTGCAATACGTTTTTTTTTACTTTAATTCTCCCATTTTAGCTGTTACTCTATCGTTAATTATTAACCGTCCAAATAAAAAACGGAGGAGGTTCTCAAGTCGACGCGTATAAAGGGTGTTAAACACCTCTTAACGAAACAGAAAGGCACTTGTTCTCCCCGTCATTGCGATCAATTTTTTGTTCTACACCATAGATAATACACTATATAATATAATACAAGATTCTACACCATACCTTCTAGTTACGGAGATATTGGGGGTCAAAGTTCCAACTTTTTAATAAGTTTTTTTTTTTAATACAAGGTTTTAATGTAAGATTTTTAACACCTCTACGAACCCCGTACTATTCAACCCATCCATCAGCACAATTTTTGAGTGCGTTACATTGAGTTCTACCATAAAATATATTTTTAACCCCAAAAAAAAAAGTCGTTTCCCAGCAATAATTTTTGCGTAAAGTTGGTTAGTTTGATGTACAGATTGAGATTGAGAGAATGCTTGGTTGATGGCTTCGTGATGAGGTTGTATCAATGGTAGATTCCTTAGAAAATCCCTTTCGCGATGATATTTTCCTATTTATAAGGACCCGGGGCTGTGGGACTGTTCGAAAGAGATCCCGTGGCCCCGGAACACAAAGGGCGATGAAGGAACATGGATGGGTTTTAGTCAGTAAAAGTCTGACACTCCCTCCTGCTCCGCCCAGAGCAGGAGGAGTCATTTGATGATTTCCCATACGATAAAAAAAAAAAACTTTGAGGACCGATCCATATTACGTTATCAACTTTGTAGGTCATTGTTTTTGTCGTCACAGTGATAAAATAATAAATAAATATGTATACTATTTAGGACCAAAACAATGGCTCAGTTCACACAAGACTTGCATTGGCATCTGATAAAATAAATACACTGTATTCATTCAATTATAAATTATAACAACATCAGCTGTGTTTCCATTGACCTCAAAAACCAAAGGCTTAACGCGCTTTGAGGTACGGAGGAGTCTCAATATATAATGAATGGTCACCCATCCAACGACCCACCTCGGTAAGCGTAGCTTGACTTTTTATCGAACCGTGTGGATAATGAGATTTGAGAGACTATAAAGAAAGCATTTTTGCATAATGTGTGTGTATAATAAATTAATGCATTCTCAAGAGTGCATTAATTTAATATTGCACAACTGTATTTTGATTTGCTTACAAGAACAGAAACCATTAAATTTTGTATTCAAATTCATTTTATTATGTAACTTTTATAACCGTTACGAAACACCAGGAAAAGATAAAACTATTCTTAGCAGGACACTAAAAGTTAATAAAAGAAACGATTGTTTTACAAATAAAGTTTAATACTTATAAAACTTAAGATCTAATATTTACACAGAGAAATAACACACACACACATTATTTAATACATTTTTTATAGCTACGATTAATCTAAAATACTTTTACTGTAGGTTATCTTTGTAAAGAAATAACAACTTTACATTTATTAGTTTATTATAAAATATGTTTCGATGTATCTTACATTATGCACAATTTGACCATAGTGGCTATTTTAGGTGTCTGTTCAACTTCTCAAATACAAGATTTTCAATGAAAAACAAATCTTTCCAATGTATCAATTTAACACTTCAATACCCGCAATTACAGACACAATTAAAATAACAATGCACCGTGCCTCTGGAGGCACGGCCGGGAGCATACGGGTTAAATAGAAAAAGTAAAAATTATAATAAGTGCAGATTTATGTGAACAAAATTCTGTGAAAAACCATTTCACAGAAGGACGTGTTTTTCTTTAAGCAGAGCCAAACGTTGAAATAGAAATGCATAAGTGTTATCTATTGGTAGTGGCAAAATACAATCATATTTAATATTAAGTTACATTTTGCTGGCAGTGTTATTTATTAATACTACTTACTTATTAAACATTCAGTGAAGTGAAATATTTGAATGAAATGTGTAGGATTGATATTTCATGTTACATAATAACAGTTATGTGATATATTAAGAAGAGGAAACCTCTCCTAATAAGGTTCAGATAAATTGACAGCTTAGAATGTTTAATAATTTTTATCGGAAGTAAATTTTAATATCACCACTATATTTCATAAGAATTATATTGGCAAAGCAACACCAGAATTTGATGATACTTTCAAAATAGACGATACAAAACAACCTAAGTCAGTACATGCAATTTTACTGACGGAAAACAATGACGGTAAAAAGAACACATAAAAAACTCGAATAGCGCAAGACGCGGTATCTCACGCGGCAATCAAACGTATGGAATACTGCAGATTTTCCCATGGCAGACAACCATGTACGCAGTGTATTCTTGTTCCTAATGTCACTACGTACTGATAAAATTCTTGGTTGTTTAACATTTTATATTGTTCCCTTAGAAGTTAGGACATAAGCAAGAATTTGTGGATCTTTATCTGCCATAGTTTTAGAGTCATTCTTATTAAAATCCTTTGTAAAATCTAAATCATCTTCATAAACTTTAAATACTTTGTACCATAACTTACTCTTCTTATAACTGCATATCTTTACAACATTCCATATTTATAAATACTTATAAACCTACTGGTATTTGAAAAGAATCGTTATTGAGATTTCAGCAAATGGTTAAATTCACCATCTCTACAAATAACAGAAAGATAGCAAAGACCAAATACAAGGAGAGCAAATTACGAAAATTTAACGGAACCTCGAGATTTCTGCCAACAGTAAGACACAAGGATACTACTCATTAATGATGCACAGAGTACTAGACTACCACCCCATAAAGCAGCTGGAGGAGATAAGCAAAATCCTGAAGGCTCTGGGAGATCTTCTGCTAAGACTACCCTCAATCCTTTACCAATAATCGTCGGTTCCTGTACTGTAGTACTGTTCCCAACATGAATAATGTCTCGTCTCCTCCTCTTCCTAGGCTCAATACTTCCTGGGTCAGAACAAACATCGCAGTCAGTCTTGCACAGTTCTACCTCACATTGAATAATCAGGTCCATTTCATCAGGGAATTTGAAAGCGTTGAAGAAAGCGAATGCTATGACTGAAGCTCCAGTGTTTCCTGTGTCTCTTGTCTTCTGGAAGGCACCGAAGACCTTTCGTTTTATCACACAGCCATTCTCATCAGTTAGAGGAACAACGTTGCGGCTTTCTGAGTCTCTAGCTATGCATTCTCTAACGAGAATGTCGAAACCAGCATCGCCTGTTACTGACACAACTAAAGTCATGGTTTCTCCGATCTTGACCAAGCCGTTTGCTTCGGGTGCGAATGGTCCTCTGCCAGTCTGTATGTCTAATCTCGCCATGGCAGTGTCTCCGCTAAAGTTGCTGGTGATCTGGTTCAGCATGCCAACACTGAGAGAATGGACCAGTTGCTTCTTAAGGTTTCCTTCCCACAGACACCTGACTCTTCTAATGTGGTCCCAAACCTCTTGGATACCGACTTCGTTTTGGAGAACAAGGACGTTCTCTAAATAAGCTTGACCTTCGTTTTCAAAGTCACTGTAGAATCTAGTGCCGCAAGTATTTAGGCTGACTGTGAAAGAGTACTTGGCTCTGTTGGAGTTCTCTCTGACGTAGACACAATCAGGTTCATTGTAGTGGTCTTGAGAGTAAATAAGTCCGTTGTACACCTTGTTGAATTCAATGTTAATAGTCATCATGTCTTTGCCGCAGTCAACTGTTATTTCGTGAATATGAGGAGGATGACGATCATCATCGTCAGTTTGAACTTGCGTCTGTGTGGTTTCTACGGAACCACTTTCACTGCCAGATATGGAAATGGAACCGGAGCCTGTGTAGCTACTTCCAGTATTTACGCTGCTACCACTTTCTTGTGACACGTAAATCGCTTGGGTCGTTTGATCGCTCTGGCTAGGTTTCGTGTAATCATAACCTGACTGGGACGGTTGGGAAGGCTGGTAGCTTGGGGAAGATGGCTGGTAACTTGGTGAAGAAGGATAGCTTGGAGCTTGGGATGGTTGTGATGGTTGGTAGGATGGAGAAGATGGTGAATTTGAAGGTTGACTCGGTTGATAGCTAGGAGTTGATGGGCTAGGGGAATAGGAAGGCTGAGACGGTTGGTATGATGGCTGTGAAGGTTTATAAGCTGGCTGGGTTGGCAGACTAGGCTTATAGCTCGGTTGGAACGGCTGCTCAGGTTTGTAAGATGACTCTGGTTGGTAAGGTGATTCGCTGGGCTGGTATGACGGCTGGCTCGGCTGATACGTTGGGCTTGGCGACGGGCCTTCACTGTAGGTCGGCGAAGGTCGGGTACCAGCTGCTGGGTATCCGGTTGCAGGTGGCAGGTATACGTTCGCCGGTTCAAAAGGTCTCGGTTTCTCTGGTTTCCCTCCGAAGTACTGACGAGCTGGAAGTATATAAACAGTATATTAGTAAAGGTATTAAAAAGGAGATTAAATCCTGAGACCCATCGTGCTAGTGCCTAGTGATTGCTGGAAAATGTGATTTGTGCAACATATTTGGTGTTTGAAGGTCCTAAGATTTTAATGTTATCTACTAAGTGTGTATATTGAACATCTTCGATATTCATGGCCTAATTTACTTATTCATCAGCATTTATTTCAGCAAATATGTCACCTGTAAAAGTATTATCATATTCGTTATTGACTACAGTTCTATTGACAATATTGCCCGTAACATCAAATACAATGACAAACATATACCTAGAAAAATACTTAAGCCTAGTTACAATCTAGATCTTAAAACTAATGTGCACCTTTCCTGTTCTTCTGTTGGTACAAGCCCTGTATCCACTGCAGCAAATTGTTCACCATGTCATCCACCTCCGCCTGCTTCTCTGGTTGCAGGTCCGCTGGAAACCACGGTCTTCATCAGCAACCAGGAGTTGGTTACCCTCCACCAACCATTCTACTCACTAGTAGTTAGCTCTTGATGAATATGCTAGTATTTGACAGGTCTTGATATTGTTAAGATTGAAGACAGAATTATTTTAGGAGATGAAGGAGTATAGAACCAATGAAAATCTATTTATATTTTGAGTAGAGCATGATTATTGTTATTTTTGATAAAGTCCAAAGTGAAGTAAGAGATTTTGATTGAACACAAACTAAAATACGTCTAATTACCAATCCACTTTAAGCAAACGTGGTGATCAATGATCCTTCTCCGAATGGAAATAAACCTTTGCATTTGGGTTAGTAATGGGCTGGTACTTTTTAGGGTTCCGTACCCAAAGGGTAAAAACGGAACCCTATTACTAAGACTTCGTTGTCTGTCCGTCTGTCTGTCCGTCTGTCCGTCTGTCTGTCACCAGGCTGTATCTCATAAACCGTGACAGCTAGACAGTTGAAATTTTCACAGATGATGTATTTCTGTTGCCGCTATAACAACAAATACTAAAAACATAATAAAATTAATATTTAAGGGGGGCTCCCATACAACAAACGTGATTTTTTTGCCCTTTTTTTGATAATAATGGTACGGAACCCTTCGTGCGCGAGTCCGACTCGCACTTGGCCGGTTTTATTTTTAACCAACTACTGAAAATATAAATAGGTCTTTACAAAAGAAACCGCAATAATAAATAAATATAGTAATAATAGTATAAATAATAGTAACAGAATAAGCCACTGCAAAATACAAAGAAACTTAGGTATTCATTAGCTGAAAGAGAAGACTTACTTTACAATTAGTAACTAAAGAAAAACTACAAATAGTACAAGCATAAAATATTATATTAGACTAGAGAAAAACTATAAATAGTACAGGCATAAAAGATTATAGTAGGTACAGGAAAGGAAAAGCTAATTAACTACAACTTACAACAGAAGACGAAGTAAAAGAAAAGAAAAATCTAGAACTAGGATAGACTACTACAGAAAAAAATGAAATGACTAAACCAGTATAAGTAATTGTTTACATAAGCTAATAGCTTGCGTGTTTAAATAGAATTTGCAACGCATTCATTGATAGACACAGATCAAAAATTGAAAAAGTTTAAGGAACAACAATTTTGAATATCAAAAACAATAGTTTATTGAATAGACCCCGAAGAAATTTTATCTGAACATACTTAAAAAGATGACAATTCAAAGCGAAAGAAGCTTTTTACTACATAGTGTCATTTTTGTGTATGTTTTATAACAAGTAAACCAAAGCTTTTGTCATAAAATTTTGCAATTTTCCATCTCTACACGTCATAAATTTACAGTAACATTTATGACGTGTAAAATAAAAACAAACGGAGACAGGATAAAAGTCAAAGCAAGATATAAAAGAGAGCATAGACACCAACTTATCATAATTTATTTATTATTTACAACTATTTAATAATCATTGTATTCTATTACAGACTGCAGGCGACATAAAAAATAAGTATGCAGATTAAATAATTGAAGATTCTGAGAGTTTAAAAAGCAAGCAAAGACATTAGATGACGTCAAAGTAATTATAATGCTAATACAAAAATACTCATAACTTACTAAGTAGTCAAAGAGCTGTCATTAACTAAGAAAAAATAAAGAAACAACTAGAAAGTGAAGACAGATCGAAAGTATGAAGAATTAATTGCCGCCGAGATATTTTGTTTGAATATTATCAGAGTTTGTGTACCGTTAAAAATGATGGATAGCGTTAACAATTTGAATTTTATCGCGATTAGTCATCTAGACAAGCTTAGAAAAAGTTTGTTTGATTTTTGTTGACTCTAAATGATTTTATTGAAACATAAGTTAACCACAAAACTAGCTACTAATTCAGCATTAAAGATTGTTTTACTTAGAGCAGTTTCACCACTGAAACTGAACGAAAGTTTAATTTCAGAGAATGTGCTTTGCAATTACACAATCTAATTCCCCCATCTCCATTCGAGAGATACGACAAAGCATCACTGCTATATGGTTAAAGTTCTACGGACCCGAATAAAGGACTTCCACATTTATTGTGCGAACCGCCAGGCTGTGGAATTTACTGCTAGCCTCTCTATTTGCCGATCATTTTGCTCTGAATCTCTTCAGAGTTCGAGTAACATCAGGAGAGTTGCGGTCCAATGCAACCCAACTTAGTATTTTTTTAAAAGGTGTTGACACTGGCAGCTTTTAAACGCCGTTTAGATGTCCTGATTTATTGACACGTTCAGTTTTGGTGAAACCCTTCCTCTGTTACAATCTATCAGTTTAACAATTTCTGTAAGTAACACTGTTTTAGGTCTATCATGTCTAAGAAACGTGTTGTTTTAAAAAAAAAAGAAGTATCTAGGACGAAATAGAAATAGAAAGAGGTGCCACGCAAGTGCAGCCGAGTTTCAAGAAGATAGCAAGAATGTAACAATAAGGAATAGAGAAGATAAGTAGTTCTGGAAGCGTGGAGTGAGTGTAGTTATAAGTGCCCTATGCTTGTAAACAACAAGGAAAGGCGATTGTCAATTGAAATAACCAGCTTAATACAGGAATCAGACAAATGTTAGCGTGAATGGAAAATACAGCAGACTAGATGTCGCATTACTGGAGTGAATCAGAAAAAATTGAGAGTAGCCACATTGTACTAAATTTATAGGAATATCGCTACCATTCAAACAAATAGAATGTAACAATTAATTTATTTGGAAATGTTTGACAACTAAACTAAAAACTGGTCTAAAACTCTAAATATGTATAAATCTGTCTATCTATAAATGTCTATCTATAAATGTGTGAATCAGGCAAACAAACCCTATAGGTAAGAGAATTATTATAGAGCGAAAGTTACTAAGGACTTCAAGTCATGTCGGATGTGATCAATGATGATGTGATGCTCAAATTATGCTATTTTTGAGCATCGAATCACCAATGAAGGGGTGTTCTAGGAGGTTCTAGGGGTTCCGGGGTTTTAGAAGGAATATTCTGTTGTCTACAAGCAAGGGGCTGTGTGAGTGTGGCAGAATGTTATGTTACATTTAGGTACAATACGCATTGATTATATCGAGTGTTGTATAAAAAATTATATGTGGTTCAGAATGATGTACTAAATACACTTTAGCTCTGGTGTCCCTTCCATCTTTTATATTTCTTATGCATTTAACAACGGATTAAGAAATAAGGCTTTCTGTTCTTAGGGCGTTTACACGTAGAACGCTGGCTGCCTGTCGTTGCTGACCTGCCAGCGCTTATCGGCACCAGTCCGCGCAGGTAGTCGGCGCAGGCAGTCTCTATACTTTGCGCCGATAAGCTGAAAGCGCCAACAATTTCTGACGGCGTAAGTAGGTCGTAACTTGTCGGCGACGTTCGGCGCTTATCGGTGCCGGTAGCCAGCGTTCTACGTGTATACGCACTTAGTGCCGACCCATCGCCGATAAGTGTCGACAATTTCTGACGGCGTAAGAAGGTCGGAACTTGACGGCGACGTTCGGCGCTTAAGGTTCCCAGCGTTCTACGTGTATACGCACTTAGTTTCAACAAATATTTCAAGAAGTAACAATCGATAAATCAATGCTGTACCCAAAACGATGAGGTTGCACATAAAAGGCAGTATCTGTATGTGTACGTACCAGTCTTGCGTTTTCTTGGTTCTGTAAAACATATTACAATTAAATAAAATACATAAAAAATACTCATCAATATTTATATACAAATACATAATTGTTTTTTACAGAATGTGCACTACTAGACTACACCAATCATAATTACAAAAAATATCTTAAAATCTAACATGCAATTTTACACAGGCATTTTGCAAATAAATGCGTTTTTTTTTTCAGAATATTTACAAAGAGAGACAAATATTTACATCTCATAATAATACGTGAAAACCATTCCTACCTACATTTATGTTAATAGCTTCTAAAGATAACAATAATTGGAGGTATTTCTGACAAAAAGGGGCTAACCCACAATCTCTTATCAATTCAGTTAGTATATCTAACTCATCACGCCTGTAATCCCCGAAGAGTTAGGCAGAGGTGTACCTAATAGTACTCCAACATTTCGCCAGAGCGAGCCTATTGCCATCAACTGGACACAAATACAGACTCCGTAGCTGCTATTGAGAAATTCTTGATGGAAAAACCAAATAACTCTTTGCCCGACCCGGGAATCGAACCCAGGACCACCATCACCAGTCGCGCTTGCGATCACTGAGGCCCTACTCTCTAACGCTTCGTCCGTGTATTCGGATCTATCCGTCTCTCTCACTCGCACTCATCTGCAGACGTGCGCGAGAGAGACGAATAGATCCGAATATACAGAGGGAGCGTTTAAGAGTAGGGCCTCTGGACCAACGAGGTAGTCAGTTCAGTTAAATACATGAAACCTATCCAAAACTCTAAATTACTATTCAATAAAATCTGTCTTGCACTGAAAATGTATGCTTAGAACAGATTTAAATTAATCAGCGATTACCACCCAGTATCAAAACAATAACTTCGGAAAACGAGACAAAGAAGCATTTAGATGTGGGTTAGTACGTTTTGGCATAACTACGTTCAACTCAAGGGAGATCCAACAAAAATCGATCATGAAAAATATAAAACACCCTGGGAATCTTTTTTTTTTTAAACCAGTGTGTCCGCACTGACAAAAAATAGGTAGAGATAAAGATTTCAGTTCAGAGAAGAGAAGAGAGGAATAGAGAATGCAATAATTATGTTATTATGTGAATATTTAGCCAGTGCAAACGATTCAGTAAAATCTGTACAGACAGCTTGTGCACAAGCTACAGACAATAGAATTTCAGAGCACTTCAGTACATTATCTATCAAGGCCTGGTGTCCAGAATTAAGTCTATTTGTTCAGGATTGATCTCACCTTAACCCTGGAGTTTACTTAATTCATCTGGGTTAATTTACCTAGATGCATTAACCATACTTTTTGTAAAACCATACCATAATATTATGGTTTATTCCCAACCTGACCCGAAATTTCACCCAGGTGCATTATGTATTCTAAAAGTAAACTTTATTCGCTTAATTCACCTGAGTGCATTAAGTATTCTGAAAGTAAACTTTATTCACTTATTTATGCGTGGAATTCAGTGTAAAAAGACTTATCTTCAAAAAATATACAATTAACTACGATTTCGACCGATAACGTGTATGTTTTTCAAATCAATTATTTATGATCCTAATTAATTTTTGCCGTGCATAATCATGTTATTAAATAAAGATGTTATTTTTTATCTTACATAAAAGTCTAATTTGCAAAAGCATGATCTTTCGCACCGTATCAATCGCAAAATTAATCGATTACATGTATTTATGCAAATCGAGAAATGCGAAATCGATAAGAGACATGTTATGTTACCTCTTTCTTATAAAGATAACATAACCTCATGCTTGTTTACAGTCCTATGTAATAGGAAGCGAGCCTATTGGCAACAACTGTACACAAATAACAACTCTGGGCTCCTACTGAAAAAATCGTTGTGGGCTACCTAATCTACATCTACACTAATAGGTATTATAAAGAGGAAAGATTTGTATTTTTGTGTGTATATTATGTTTGTAATGAATAAACTCAAAAACCGCTGCGCCGATATCAAAAATTTTTTCACCATTAGAAAACTACATTCACCCTGAGTAACATAGGTTATATTTTATTCCCGTACTCTCGCGGGAACGGGAACTACGCTGGTGAAACCGCGTGACGTCCGCTAGTTATACAGATACTTATGGCAGATTATACCCGTCTGCTCGGAAGATCCTCAGACCAGATGGGTGTTATAACTGGTGGGCAACTGCAAACAGTTGTCGGATTTTTCTTATATAGAAAAACCCGAAGTAATCTGCCATAAGTGTCTGTTTATATAACTGTAGCGGACGTCACGCGGCTTCGACGCACAAAACTTTGATAGAGCGATACAATTTTGATGTTGGTTTTTCATTTATGTCAGATGGCGCTGTCGTACT
Organism: Xestia xanthographa; assembly: GCA_905147715.2. Taxonomy (NCBI): domain Eukaryota; kingdom Metazoa; phylum Arthropoda; class Insecta; order Lepidoptera; family Noctuidae; genus Xestia; species Xestia xanthographa. The sequence continues at coordinate 8,596,525 of LR990644.1, forward strand.
TTTTGTATTATGTTGCTGCAGTACTTTTTCTAATGCCACTAGAATACTTTCAGCCAAAAGATGGCCATTGCTGGACATCAAGCTTCTCCATGCACCTGCCTACCTCGGTAAGCTAGCGGTAGGTAATGCTGATCATGAGATTCTAGGTTCAATTCCACAGGTGTTCTTGAGTTTCTATAACTATATCTAATCAGCAATCAAATTAACACTACAAGCACAAGAAGTATTGAATAATGAGATAACTTTGACAATATCTGCAGTTTTTGCGATCGACACAACGATCGCACAATCATCGTACTATTCACGCGATTGCAAATTACGTAGTGGGCCCAAAAGTCTGATATTGTTTACCTATTGTGTTGTAATGTGTTTGTATGAAGCTTATTATGCATTCTTGCTTTGGCTTTGAAGGCTATATTTGGCATTCCTTTATTGTGTTTTTCTATTCTAAATTCAAGCTTTGGAATCGATTTTTCACGTTGTATTTGTATCGTTTACTATAGCAAAGTTCTTCAATCATTTGTTCTTCTCTCTTTTCTGTGTTTGACTATATTTGGTATACTTTATTGTGTGTGTTTGCAAACAAATTCAAGCTTATGAATCGATTTGTTTCGCTTTTGCTTCGGAGGATTCTCCATATTAATCGTTTCCACTCTCTAAGCACTCTCTAAATTCGAACTCAACCTAAGCAAAGTTGTATTTAAATTTCATAAGGGACATTGAATTAAAATTTTACGACATTTAAATTTAATTCCTACGTCGAAATAGGTTATAAATGTAGCACTAATAACTAAAATTATGTTTTCCGATTTCATGTAATGTGTATATTTTATCACCGCAGCACCTGGTTGACTCTACGACCGCAACAGTGTGGTAAGCTAGGCACTTAAGCTAAGGAAATCCTTCGCACACTTCCTATACTTTACCAGCTGGTTTTTGATCATAACTGTCAAGGGAACTGAAACTTTTTTTAATGTTCGAGACCAGAATTCGATTTCGATCCGGAAAGTCGTATGTCTATCTCGCTCGCTTTTGTAATGCCAAAAAAAGATAGACATGATTTGTCGAATCGAAGCGTTTGCATAGCTATGTAGATTCGAATAGCTATGTAGATAAGATAGGCAGCAACTATTTAGTTTGAAGTCTATGCCATTGTTTTGAGTACAGCTCAAAAGTATACAAAAATATTTTGTCCCGTTAGGGCTGTTGATCTGTAATTGAAATTGCTATTAAATTGACAGGAGTGTTTTGGTGCTATTTTTCTGCTAGCTTGCATGATGCAAGGTTCTCGTTAGCAGTAAAAAAATTTCAATACTTACTCAATGAAACTATGTGTTACAAACTCATGTAAACGTGAAAGTGTCTAAACAAACAGCTGGTTTATCTAACTGCCTAGCGCGCAACAAAAACGTAACATAAATTCCAACGAGATTTTGAACATTCTGAGATTGTATTGATTTACTTTGATGACTTTTTTCTCTTCAATTTAAATTAAAATGCTAACCTAAAAGTTGTCTTTAAGATGTAATTGCGAATTTCATCAATTAAACTGAATGTGCTAAACACATTTAAACTGCGTTCAACAGCTGTCAGCGTCATCAACATTGCTATCTATAAATTATTGACACAGACAGGTCATGAACTCGGTTTAAGTTACTAATCGAGTTTAGTAGTATTTTAGCCCTAAAAATTGTTCAAATTGAAGGTACATTTACTTCGCACGGTCGTACTAGGTCTTCTGGGGTACCAGGCAAACAGAAACGCATAAAGTGCATACCTAAAGCATACCCAACTGTGGTGTTAACAACAAACCGGTGAGCAAGTGTCAGTAAACATGCGTTTGTGTTTGTTCGTGTGTGTGTTAAGTAAGTGTGACATAAGTCATAAGTTACTGGACATAAGTGAAGTGCGTAGTGCATAATGTTTGGACTTTAACATGACAATGTGTGTTCATGTGCCTGACCTAGTGTGTCAGAGTTTTTACACCGCCCATGGGCCTCTTGACTTTACATGCCGTCGAGAAATATCCCTCAGGCAAGCTGGTTTCCTCACGATGTTTTCCTTCACCGAAGCAAGTGAAATTATACATACGCACATGAATAGGTACGTTTAATCAGTGGTGCGTGTCCCCGGTGTAAAGTTACAAACTTATACCATTGATTCTTTCTTACATGATTTTAGAACACTCAACGTTGAAAATTTTCAACCAAAACCAGTTGTTCCTTTCAAAAGCTGTGCAATCATACACAGTATGAATGTATGGCCCAGCTGTTCATAATCACTTATGTTACAACTGTCCATACTTTGGAAGTCAGCCGACTTTTTTGCCTATTTACTGTAAATTTTCTGTTCTAAAAATCTAGTTGCGCTTTGGACATGTTAAAAAACCAAACTTTCTGTTCTAAAAATCTAGTTGTGCTTTGGACATGTTAAAAAACCAAACTTTCTGTTCTAAAAATCTAGTTGTGCTTTGGACATGTTAAAAAACCAAACTTTCTGTTCTAAAAATCTAGTTGTGCTTTGGACATGTTAAAAAACCAAACTTTCTGTTCTAAAAATCTAGTTGAGCTTTTGACATGTTAAAAAACCAAACTAGGTTATGGTTTATACGGGATCACCACATAGGTTAAAGGTATACGTGTTATAACTTGGACTAAAGTGGTCAAAAGTTTGGGTTATTCACCAACTCGACACAAGAAACCGGACACACGTGTGTCCTGTAGGTGAAACTCAAAATTAGTATCACTTATTATTTCGTCATCTGGACTCCAAAAGATTTTTACGCGTGTCCACATAGTGTAGGTAACTTAAATCATTGTTATGTTTTCGCTAACTGGACACACGTTCGCATTTTATCTGAATTCATGAGAAAGTACAGTCACGCAGATAAATGTTCTGTAATTAACTAATTTTGAGTTTCACCAGCTGGAAACAAGTGTGTCCGGTTTCTTGTGTCGAGTTGGTGAACAACCGGAAAGTTTCAGGCTGTTGGTTTGTCATTAAAAAGTTAATGAACATGAAATATCTTTTTCCTTTTGTTATTGTAGTATTCCTATTACTTATTGTACTGGTTACAGAATAGGTAAGCTATAAATGAATTTCGATTACAAATGTAGAAATTAGGAATTATGTAGGTTACTATTTGCATGATGTGCTCTATTAAATTGCTTTTCTTTCTTATTTTAAGTTAATATTAACATTCTTATGTTAATTTTCCATTTATTCAAATGTGTGTTCTTTCCTCAATTTGATTATATTTAAAGTCGTAGGTACTACAAGCTAAGGTAGATACTTACGGAAACGAGATGAGCTCTCGGCTGCACTGGCGACCGCGATCATCGCGCACAGCGCTACCACAGCGCATATGCGCACCATCTGGAAATAAAGAGAGATTTCTTATAAGTAAATATTTTTTGATACTGAAAACTCGATTTCGAGTCTCGGAAAAGTAAGTGGCGTAACTGAAAAGTGAGAATTGGAAATTCATAAAATTGATGGTGTGAAAAATATTTAAAACCGCTTAAGTTACTTGTTTTAAGGGCCTATACTACCTCAAATGGCTTAGCATGATCCTCCGTTACGCCTAAAACACTGCAGCATTAATTTGGAAATAAATACATGGTAAATTTGAGGATGAATGCTAAGTACTATGTGTGACGAAAACACGATTCCATAAACTTTTCTTGACAGAAAAAAAATCCAAAGTTACCTCCAATTCAAACAATAAACCGCTGGTATTCAAAAAGTACTTAAAATTAGATCATGAAACTTTGCATACTATCTGAACTAACTATAAAGCAGGTCTTGTGTATTTTATTTTTCTAGTCCAATCAATGTATTTTTTGTAAATTGCAAAAAACCACTCATTTCGCACTATTTGGCTGCAGTGTCTGACGTAACAACCGCTTTGTAGTGCAAGCTGATTAGAACTTTATTTTAACAGTATTTCAAACGAAGTTTCAACCACCACAAATAGAGTTGCTAATTTTAGGGTTAGAAGGGCTTTAACACTAAATATTATGCATGACATCTTTAGAGCCTATTGTCATTAATCGGACGTAAATCTAGGCTCCGAGCTGCTACTGGGATTTTTTTCTCAGCTAAAAATAACTACTTAAGTAAAACGTTGTTAAAGCTCACAATATGATAGAATTGTATAAATAACGCAACAACTGGAATTCAAACCATCATTGTAGCCAATGATATTATAAAGAAGATACGCCATGTTCATACTGAATGGCGTTCAGATATCGTTGCGAGTAATTTAAAACTACGACAGCGATAGATAATACGGAACGTATAAGATAGAAAGAGATAGCTAGCTATCAAAGTGCAACAATTGTGTCACTTTGTCCTCAACAATTTGTGCGTACTAGTGCGATATCTACCTCTTTTTACTATATAATATCATTGATTGTTACATTATTTACCTTCAACAACATGCCATTACAAATATCTAATCAAATAATTAAATCGACACCATTCCACAACTACGCTCAATTCCAGTCAAAAATCAAACAAAATCAAGTCAAGGTCTAATTAGCATAACAGCCTGATAAATCTATTGTTTGATAAACCTGGGAATCGAACCTACACCACAATGAACAATTACTTAACTTGTAACGTGAGACGTGTGACGCAACGTGAACGTAAACGCGCACGTTAGCGTTAGACTTCGAATGTAGATCATTGGATAATAATATGAATATAAAGTGTTCAAAAAGTATTGTGTATGTAGGACGATGGTAATCGTGAGCGATTGTGGGGTAAAAATATGAAATGTTATTTAATTAACGATTTTTTTTCATGAATTGGTAATTTGATTGTGATATGGGAATGTCCTGGTCTTGATATTACTGCAAACTTGAAATATTTTGTAATTGTGCATAATTCTGAGTGCTTTGACCTACTTCATTAATTCAAGATTTTTAATTGATACAATATTAAAGTTGTGAGTTCAAATTCAGGCCACCTAATACACAAAGCCACACGGTCAACTAGGGATGGGCGTTGAATCAACGAACTAGTTGAATCAACCGTTAATCTCCTGTCAACGTATTAACGTTAACTGTTTATGAATCAACTAGTTGAATTCGTCAACGACGTTTATGAATTTAACTCGTGCATCTCGTTCAGTAATGGAGAACGCAAACGCAACGGATTAAAAAACTTACGTTAAAAAAAAAGGTCATAGTTTGCGAGAGACGGTCATGTCATTTAATTTGAACTCTAAGGAACGTGCTACAGAGTTGATTTTCGAAACATTTATTTTAAGAATAGAACTTAGGTATGACGATATTTGTGGAATAGCGCGCCCCGCTCGTGCCGCATGCCACCCGAGAGAAACAGGTTAATACTGGTTTGTTTGTTTACGTGTTTATAGCTAATTGTATTATATTCAGTCAGTCCTCCTAAGCCTGATGAAAAAGTATGAAGGGAAGGTCGTCTATGAAGTAGAATCATCAATCAAACGTTTTCCAATACTAACATTGAATCAAATTGTTTCTAACTAAAATTGAAAGTCGCAGCGTTGAATAAAAACCGTTCAATTAAACGGTTTACGTTGCAAGTTGACAATGACGTAATTAGTAGTAAGTTAACTCGTTGACGAATTGAACTAGTTGATTAACCAGTTGACAAACGTAAATCAACGTAAACGTTTCGTTAACGGAAAAACCGTCAACGACCCATCACTACGGTCAACCAAGCATTATATACCCACGTCAAACTAGATACTTACGCAAAAATGATTGCTGAGAAACGACTTTTTATTCAGGGTGAAAATTCACGTTTTACGGTAGAACTCAATGTAACGCACTCAAAACATTGTGCTGATTGATACATAGAATAGTTCCGGAGTCGTGGACGTATTTAAGCCGTGTGGTATCCGGCAGAGTAGAATAGAACCAACCCATTACTCTCACGGGTATCGTATAAGGCGACTAATGTCTGAGGCAGAACACCTTGCGCCTCCGTAGACCAGAGAATGGGCAGCGGCGTTTTCTGTTAGTCATTCATCACTGCGATCTCCAATCCGCCTGCCAAGCGTGGAGATTACGGCAAATTCCTCCCATCATGGGAGAGGCTTATTTCCAGCAGTGGACGTTATGGGCTGTTATTGTTTTTGTGTTGGATGTATTTAAAGTTAAGTAATAACACTAAAAAAAGGTTATGAAAAAGTTGGAACGTTTACGGGTCCACAATATCTCCGTAACTGATATATTATATGAGTAGAACAAATGAATAGAAGGTTCCCAGGTATCGTCTAGAACCGAAACAAAAAGGATCGCAACGACGACGTGTCATTTTTGTTGACGGGGAGAACAAGTTCATATCGCTTTCTTAAGGGGTTACACGCATTAGGTATAACAGGATATAGGCAGGATTTTATAATCGCACAGCTTTTGTTTCTAATGTTACTGCTATTTTACTTGGTAATGTCAATATTGCTACATCCCAATACACAATGACTTTTACTTTCATTTGAAACTGAACGAACGCAACGCGTTTCCCCTTAAACTTGCTAATTCATTGCCCAAACTCAGTCACACATCAAATATAACACAGTATTCGTATTAATACAAAGTGACCTTTCTGTCACGAACGTAACAGACATAATGTTTTGTTTGTTTACATGTAACAATTTAACATAAATTACACATTTCTTTTGTTCTAAACGTTGCGGCCAAAAGCAGGCATATTTTTTTTTTATATATGTACAACGAGGCAGTATGATGGGTATCGATCGTATATCTAATGATGACAAACTCATAATTTCCAATGACAATCTTAGCGGCCATTGACCTCGTAATCTGATGCAGTGACGTAAACAATGCACGATTAATTTTTTGCATATACATAATTTTGTCGAGTATAAATAAAATTAGTATCCAAACGTTTATTAATAAAGAAATAATAATCTCACGTCAAAGAAAGAGGACAGTTATGTAATTTACCGATCTATCTCATCTCGAACGTTCATTGATAATTTCCTACCAAACAATGGGCGTTAAATCACGACCAGCATGGCCCATTGTGTGCATAACCATCACAATGGTCACAGAATTTTTGTGACACCCGGATGAGCATGACACAGCTTCTTTTATTTTAATAATTCAGTAGGGTTAAAACTTGCTATTTTACGAGTGAGAACTATGTGAGGAGAAAACTATTGTTTTTACGCTTTTAGGTCATTTTGACCTCTGATGCAATAAATGTTAGAGTTCATTACGGGTAGACGAGCGGTTGAAACGCAGCGTTTAAGATGGCGTGATTTTAAAACAGCGCTTTATATGATGTAAACCAATGATATTATAGAGAAGATACGCCATGTTCATACTGAATGGCGTTCAGATATCGTTGCGAGTAATTTAAAACTACGACAGCGATAGATAATACGGAACGTATAAGATAGAAAGAGATAGCTAACTATCAAAGTGCAACAATTGTGTCACTTTGTCCTCAACAATTTGTGCGTGCTAGTGCGATATCTACCTCTTTTTACTATATAATATCATTGATGTAAACATTATCTTGTAAGAAATTAAAAACCGGCCAAGTGCCAGTCGGACTCGCGCATAAAGAGTTCCGCAGCAGAGCAAAAATGAATTTGTTTGTCATAGTATGTTAATAAAAAACTAAGTTACTGCTGCAGTTTCACGAAAAACTCACAAATCTCAAAACATAAATCAAATCTTATTCAAAGCAATTTTCGTTGATTTTTTTTACGATCTGCAAAACAACTTTTTACCAGGATATTATTTAGGTACAGCATATGTTGAATCATTCACAACATTCGTTTTCAAAACGAAAACTGTTCCAACTAATTCTAAAAAAGAAACAAAATTCAGTGTCTTACAATAAAATTGAAGTGGAAAAAAGTGACATACTAAACCAATAAGCCACAACAATTATCGCATTGTATAGTTTTAATTACAAATAACTACATCTACTAACAAAAGGTGTATGTAGGTACTACATGTATTACTAAATCGATTAACGATAACCTAAAACAACACTTCATTGCACGAATATGAATATATAATGTAAAGGAAAGAACATAATTCATTTCCCACACATTAAGTTCACACATAGAGCTATTGTTCGTGTAATCATATTAATAAATTCAGACCAACATCAATCTCATTGCAACACTTGCGTCGTAAAACGGTTTTATTATGTTATTATTAACCCGTTTATTTACTAGCGTGAATTACTGTTTTATTTTATAGATTTTTTAGTATACCGTCAACTAGGACAATATTTCATAGTTAATTTACATTTACATAGCTTTTACCCGCGATTTCACTTGCGTTGAGGTCAAAAATGAACCCACGGACTAATAAAAGTAGGTACTCTAACCCAGACCTTGCTCTACCTTCGTGTCTATTGAAATCCGACAGACAGACAAAATTAGGATATTTCGCACTAATATTAGTTTTCGCTTCCATTGTTCTATATTGTTAACCTTATGTTTTGTTTAGCACAGATTAGTAATAAGTTTCAATCATTTCGCCATAATTCATCATCATCATCATTTCAGCCAAAAGATGACTACTGTTGGACATGGGCCTCCCCCAAAGGGGGGTTTTTGCCATGATCACACTGTTTTGTTCACAGAGAACGCTGTTGCCCATTCTCTGGTAAGTCCCTTAGTCGCCTCTTACGACACCCACGGGAAGATATGGGATGGTGCTATTCTTTACGTCCGACACCATACAAAAGGACACAGTTTACAGTACGCTATAATTAAGGTGACCTAAATTGATTTAGTACTTTTCCTAACAGGTATTTGAACAATTAATGACTGTACTTTGTTATCAGAGGAAATTTCATAGAAGAACTATTTACAGCCATTTGGAAAAATGATTATTGCTAAGTTGGTCACGTTACATTTTTTTCGACACCAACCAGCTATTAATTCGAACAAGCTATTTGGTTTACAGTTTAACCCACAAATTACATTGTAAAATGTAAACCAAATAGCTTGTTCGACCGTACATTAAGATGTTGTTCGCTTTGTTCCGTTTATCGAAATGAATATCATAAACGACTTTATTAGCGGCAAGCTCCAATCCAATACACAAACAATTAAATTAAAGTCAGTAACCAATACCAAGAAAAGTTTCTTATCAGACTCCGATCTCCGAAACCGCTCGTCTGCAACCCAAAGATGTACAGTGAGTTACATAAACAAGGTGTATGCAGAGAAAACTCAGTATCACTGTTACACGTCACATTACGTAATGATGCGTTGTCATATTATGACACTTGACCTCACGACTGTACAATTTAGAAAGGAAGCGATTTCCTATCGCATATTTTTATTTTATGATTACTTCCATATTTATTATGAGGTGTGATATTATTTAAAGATTACTATTATTAGAATTGAGTTAGATAATAAGATTAGAATGTGATTATTAATGTTTAAATGTGGAATAACATTTTGCGAATAGTTTTTAAGTATTTCGTGGGAGTTAAGAGCGGCCAACCCGCCATACTTTTCGCGAGAATTTTGACAAACGCTCGTGCGTGATTATGCCGTTGTTACAGATTTGTTTAAATTTTTTGAACGGATAGGAATTTGTGCACTTAGACTTCTATCAAAGCAAAAAAAAAATGTAGAAACAAATTCAGTATAAGCCTCCAAAAATTGCTGTTTTTCACAAATTTTACCTCAACTTTGGCCGTTCATAACGTACTCATAAATTATAAAAGTAAAGAAAATATCCTGATAGAAGCCTTGCAAATGTAGTGGATATCCTAAATGAAACTATTTATTTCACAAACTTCTAAGACTTATTCAAAAACACGTATTTCCTGGAACAAGTTTTATACATTTTCGAACACTATTTTTCGTTCAATGTCCTCGCGTTAGTCGGTATGAGGTGCGCGGGTGACGAGTAGTGCGTGATCGGGGCTAGGTAAGACAGGGGAGTTGAAAGAATACCACTGCTGTGGCTCTGGATGAAACAACAAGCTTTTCGACCATGTTCGCGTTAACGATAGGCGGGCTGGGAAGGGCCCTCTTAAGGGTACTTTATCTAATGCCGAGTTTTTGGAGTTCTTGTTGTTTTTTTTTTAATACGCATGCGGTTGCAGCTTACAGGGCAAAGTTTTTCGGTAACCCAGGTACTCTCCGCGAGATTGTCAGCAACACCAAGGCGCTGCTGGCCTTTCTCGGGGAGTTATGGTGGATCGAATAAAATTCCCACCCGTACGCAAAATACGCGCTTTGACGTGGAGTTGCCCAGTTACCAGCCCGCTATACAATACAAGCTCCTCTGCTAGTCATAAGGTTCTGTCGATTCTCGGTTCATCATCATCATCAGCCTATTAATGTTCCCACTGCTGGGACACAGGCCTCCTCTCAATGAGAGGGAATGGGCTATAATCCACCACGCGGGCCCAGTGCGGGTTGGTAGATGTGTCACATGTCTTCGAATTTTTGGTTTTAGGACATGCCGGTTTCCTCACGATGTTTTCCTTCACCGTTTTGAGACCAGCGGTGATGAAATAAATTACACAAAGTAATGCGCCAGCCTGGGTTCGAACCCACGACTTACTGTTCGTAAGTCGTGACCGCCACCACTGGGCCACCGCTGCTTCTCGGTTCCGTCAAAGTATTATTAGCTTATTCATAAGGCTTATTATGCTAAGTCAATGCTAGTGGACAGTGGTTAGTAGGTACTTAGGTTACGTACTAAGCTAGATTCACGGTATCAAAGTTCAACGACCCTAGACGTGCGTAGTGCGCGTAATAAGATCAAGGTCAGCAAACCGGACTGGGCTTTCTTTAGCCTTAGAATATTATTATCACATTTAATTAAACAGATGTATAAAATTGTGCCTGGGTTTTGAAAATTCTCTTAATCACCACTGGTTAATCTACACTAATATTATAAAAAGGAAAGATTTTTTTTGTTTGTCATCAGTACATACTATTAAAAAAAGTCGCCCGCCGCGTCTGTCCCTATGTATGCTTAGATCTTTAAAACTGCGCAACGGATTTTGATGCGGGTTTTTTTAATAGATAGAGTGATTCAAGAGGAAGGTTTTAGTATATAATTTGCGGGCGGGCGAAGCCGCGGGCATTAGCTTACTAAATAAGTCCCGAAACTGTTGTACCAATTTTAACCATTTTTTTTCACTAATACAAGACTAAACTATCAGGAAGTAACATAGGCCTTAAATTATATTTAGATATATAATCATGCAAATTAGCCGAGTTATCACAATTTTTGAGGACATAGTCGCGGGCGAAGTGCTAGTCTATACTAATATTATAAAGAGGAAAGATTTGTATTTTTGATGTAACGGATAAAATTAAAAACTACTGGACCAATTTGAAAAATTCTTTCAGCAATGGATAGCTACATTATCAGTGAGTAACATAGGCTATCTAAAGGGTGTAAAACACCTCTTCACGAAGCCGGAAGGCACTTGTTCTCCTCGTCATTGCGATATTTTTTTTGTTCTACACCATACCTGGGAACCTTCTAGTTACGGAGATGGGGGTCAAAGTTCCAACTTTTTGACAAGTTTTTTTTAAATACAAGTTTTTTACTTTAAACACCTCCACCACCCCCGTACTATGCAATCCATCCACCAGCACAATGTTGTGAGTGCTTTACACTGAATTTTACGACAAAACATGATTTTTCACCCCAAAAAAAAGAGTCGTTTCCCATCAATAATTTCTGCGTAAAGTTACTTAGTTTGATGTACAGAATGCTTGGTTGACGGCTTCGTGATGAGGTCCTTTACACCCTGTATTATCCCCGTACTTGAGTTTCATAGACACGAAAAAAAGAAGACTGGTTAATTGGCTATGATTACGTTCTAATGAGCTCATGGCTAATTAATAACAGCCGCTCGGGTCATCTTTAGGTTAAGCCGTGCTGGCCTAGGTTGGTCTTTGGATGGGTGACCACCCTTACATATCGAGTTTCCTCCGTGCCTCGGAGAACACGTTAAGCTGTTGTCCCGGCTGTCATTTGTAGATTTTTGACAGACGTTACAGGTAGTCCGTGGCCCAAAAAGACTAACAACCAGTCTTACTAAGGGGTATCGTATTACCCGGTATTAACTGGGTTGTGGAGGTCAGATAGGCAGTCGCTTCATGTAAAATACTGGTATCGGATACATCCGGTAAGACTGGAAGCCGACCTCAACATAGTTGGGAAAAGGCTAGGCAGATGATGATGATGTTCTAATGAACTTTTCCCGCAGCTTCGATCGCTTGGAGATCAGGACTTACCTCTCAGAAACTAATTACCGGCATAAAAGGTAACCTACGTCCTTTTTCAAGTCCCAAGCTATCTGTGTCAAAGTCATAACGATCGGTTTAGTGGTTGGTCCCGGCTGTTATTGTAGGTAGTCAGCAACCAGTCTTACTAAAGGGATATCGTATCCAACAGTAGGTACTAACTGGGTTATGGAAGTCAGATAGGCAGTCCATATATACTAGTATTCAGCTGCATCCGGTTAGACTGGAAGCCAAACCATTTATACATTCCCATCATATTTTCCCAAATATGTATGTTGGTAAAATATGATATTTGAAATAAGTTGATACCCATCACATAAATCATCAACCACAACATCATCATCAGCCTAATAATGTTCCCACTGCTGGGACACACGCCTCCTGTTTATGAGAGGGAATGGGCTGTAATCCACCATGCGGGCCCAGTGCGGATTGGTAGATGTCACATGTCTTCGAATTTTTTGGTTCTAGGACATGCCGGTTTCCTCACGATGTTTTCCTTCACCGTTTTGAGAGCAGCGGTGATGAAATATATCATATATCATCATTTATCATATAAATGTCGCAATATAATTCCCAATCACAGTTTTAAAAACACAATACCACATTTACATAACGATTCAAAAAGCACATTATGTATATTACATAACCTCATCACTTTTATCAAACCACACACTTGCTTGGTAGGAAGCGTGTTGTATTGAGCGACATGACGGATATTATCATCGATGTATCGTCGAAAAGTTATGTTGATCGATATTATCGTATTGTAATGTTGGTATTGCGTATTTTGTAAGGTTGTGATGTTCATTTGTTATTTGGTTTTGAAAGAGGTGACAGTAGAAAGGATTATTATTATTATAAAATGATGATGGTGACGCAAAGAGGTATGGAAAAAAAGGTAAGAGGTCTTTCCTCGGCCATGGATGGAACAAGACTGTTTATAAAAATGATAATAATGAGAAGATGTTGAACAAAATGGTCTCGTCAAAGTCAAACTTTGCTAGAAAAACTTTTAGCAAAAAAATTATCCGACTTACTAAAGCAACACCAAAATTGGAAATTTTTTCATTGAATTTTTCCGACTTCCGGATTCTACAGTTATTTTTTTGTATTGTATTTCAGCCTTTTTAGTTATGGTTGATGGTATCTCACACAAATTCTTGTCGATTATTAATTTTCTATTGTTACTAGAAGTTGTTAGCACAGAGAAATAAAAGATATAATAGAAGATAACTCAAACTACCCAAGCAATATAAATAACGAGAGCTTCCTTCCTCTACCAAATGAAATAGGAATCGGACCAGTAATGACGGAGATATCGATGAACATGTACTTATTAAAAAAAATACAGCCGAACATGGCACATTCCTCCTCCTTTTTTGAAGTCAGTTAAAAACGGTGAGGTCCAACTAAGCATATCACGCTACATATCAACAACAACAACAACAACAACAGCCCATAACGTCCACTGCTGGACATAAGCCTCTCCCATGATGGGAGGAATTTGCCGTAATCTCCACGCTTGGCAGGCGGATTGGAGATCGCAGTGATGAAAGACTAACAGAAAACGCTGCTGCCCTTTCTCTGGTCTACGGAGGCGCAAGGTGTTCTGCCTCAGACATTAGTCGCCTTATACGACACCCGTGAGTGTGATGGGTTGGTTCTATTCTACTCTGCCGGATACCACACGGCGCGGCTACATATCAGCTTACAAGATATTATATATAACTGGGATGCCTATTTTCTCCAAAGGATCATCATCATCTTGCTGCCCTTATCCCATGTTACTTATGGTCGGCGCAACACGTTTTTTTTTTCATTCTCCGCTGTCAAACGTCACGCGATCTGTTACACCTTTTTCCTTACACAATATGCGAAGGATAAGCCAGCAATTATGTTTTAAGGCCCCTAATAAGGGAAGAACTCTTTGCCATCAGTATTTAAATTTAGACCTGGTTATCTAAATTCAAATCCTGTTTCCCGGAATTCTCTTTAAAAAAACCGTTTTTTTTAAACCGGACATCGAACACGAACGCCATGCTCACTACAGTCACGTTTGCAAACACTACACCAACAATCACAAGTAGCTACGCGATTTGACGACAGATTACATTCACGAATAAAGAGCAAGCACACCAAATTACTTTTAAAGTAAAAGACTAACCATTTAAGGCGTAATTGAAAACGAGATGGTGGTAAACAGACGACAAAACGTTCTACACGTCTTGTTAGTATTGTAAGATGGTATCAGTTAGCTCCCACGAGCCTAAGCAGACCTAGGTACGTTACGGACTAAGGGCTAAAACACACACACAATACGACGTCGTATATCGTGCAGGCACTTTGTGACATTGTGCCTTTACTGAAATGATGTCAAACATACATCACGGCTTTGAACTTATGTTAGCCTAGTACCTAATTTTTGGTGGGTTAACAATGTATTATTAAAACTACGGTATCACCTTAGGCTTGGATTGTCTTGCTCCGGTGAAGGAAAACATCGTCACGAAACCAGCATGCCTGAGAGAAATTTCTCGACGGCATGAAAAGCCATAGTCAGCCCATGGGCAGCATAACAACTCTGACACCAGGTTAGGCACTAACCATACGATAAACAATAAGAAGACCGGATAGACGAAATTACAGTTTAGTCTATATTTGACAGATTCTACTTATGACATCATATTCTACTTATGACATCATATTCTACATTTGACAGATTCTATAATTGACAGATTCTACAATCAACAGAATCTATGTTTGACCGATTCTACAATCGACAGATTCTATATTTGACAGATTCTACAATCGACAGATTCTATGTTTGACCGATTCTACAATCGACAGATTCTATGCTTGACAGATTTTCAATGAGTTATTATATTACATTATTATTTAAAAGCTCAGCCGTATTTCGATTTATATGTGACAGCCATATCGAAGTGAAATAAAAGACAATACATTAAAACCAAGAAGAATCAATAGTCGACGTAAAGGTCGCGGCATAGCGGGAATGATTGCTGTATTCATCTATACTTAGGCAAAGACGTACCATAGTACCCCATTTTCGTGACATTTTGCCAGTTATTTGTTTAAGTCTCATGTAATAGAGCATCAGCCATAGAGCTTCATCATCATATCAGCCGAAAGACGTTCACTGCTGGACATAGGCCTCCCCCAAGAGGGGGTTTTGCCATAATCGCCACGCTTGGCAGGCGGGTTAGCGATCGCAGTGCGGTTGTTACAAAAGCACAGAGAACGCTGCTGCCCATTCTCTGGTAAGTCCTTTAGTCGCCTCTTACGACACCCACGGGAAGATATGGGATGGTGCTACTCTTTACGTCCGACACCATACAGACAATATATAATTATATAGAGCTGCTTCATTAATCTAGTGGTCATAACCACTAGATTAATGAAGCAGTTCAGCAAGCAGTCACATTGCAACCATTTACAAAACACGTCGTACACTTCCCGACACGACATTGCAACGTGACACGATGCGACGTCGTATCGTGTTTATGTGTGATTTTGCCCTTAGGAACCTAGGTTATGGAGGGAAAGTGCCACCATGCAGTGTGATATATTGCCATTGCTCTGCTTCGGTATCATGTGCCTCAGTATTGTGGTAGGAAGGAAGATTTTAAAAGTTTCCTTATTTGTAATTTTAGTTAGGATTGCATAAGATTGATTTCATCGTCTCATCTTTGTGATATCGTCACTTATGATGCGCACATAAACCATAGTATGACGTAACAAAACTATAGTAATAATATATCACGCAGTATGGTTTTCATGATATGAAACCGCGTGTCAAAGAGTGCATTCATTTATTGATTGACAGTCAATGACATTTACGTACACTTATTTTGTTCGCAGAAAACGCGAACGTGTGTAGTCCTGATTAAAATTGTTAACCTTTTCATTCAGTGTCAGCAGTTTTGCAACATAACGGAGAATAGTCTAAACTTCTAAAGGGTGTAAAAACCCTTAGAGAAGCCTATACGTATTTCAGGTCTCTGCAACGCTTAGTTTTAAAGGCCTCCGTGGCCGCGCGGTTCTCCGCGTTTCGATGGCGCGGCCACGTTCAAACCCTTATAACTTTTTAACCATAACTTTGACAAATTTATGGTTATGGGAATCAACTTTTACAAGTTATTACAAAATCTTGGCACAGTTTTTTAAAAAAAAAAACGCCGTGGCTGCGCGGTCGAAACGCACACAATAAGCACTTGTACTTCGCGTCATTGCGATCTTTTTATTTGTATTATACCTGGGAACGATCTATAGTTGGTGCCGTTGGTGGTCATTGACCCACCTACATTTATTAAACTTCTTAACTTTGAAAACCAAAAATAAGCCTGTTCAAGTCTTGAATCGTCATCTATCGTGATCTCCAACATTTTTTCTAATGATTTTTCATACATAGTTTATTTGTTTTGGTTCGTACGAAGAGATATTAGGGAAAGGGCAATGACCGCTATTCTCAACTGGCACCAACTATGGTTACGTTGGTTGGTTATATTGAGGGTCAAAGTTCCAAGTTTGAATTTCATATCTTTACTTTATACTAGCGGACGTCCCGCGGTTTCACCCGCGTAGTACCCGTTCTCGTGGGAGTACGGGGATAAAATATAGCCTATGTTACTCAGGGTGAATGTAGCTTTCTAATGGTGAAAGAATTTTTGAAATCTGTTCATTACTTCCGGAGATTACCCCCTACATACAAACTTACAAACAAATGTTACCACTTTATAATATTAGTATAGATACCTCTATGACCCCTCGGCCCCCATCAGCACAATGTTTTGTCTGCGTTATACTTATTGAGCGCTACCGAAAACAGTTTTTTTTCACTAAAAAAAAGAGTTACTTAGTTTGATGTACAGAATGCTTGGTGGACGACCTCGTGAAGAGTCCGTTCACACCCTTATAAGTCGTAATTTCTTTGACAAGAACCAAATTGTACAAAACATTAATCGTGAAACTAGTTTACCGATTAACAATTACGAACTCTCACTTAATTCTCTTTGCCATTACAGCTGTTAAAGAGCAGAGAGGACTCTCTTATACATTATGTATGGTACACTGATTAATATATGGTAAATATGGCCATACAAGCTTTAACCCGCGGCTTCGTTCACTTAGATGTCGGATAGTAGGGTAATTCCGAGATGACAAGTATACTATCTTCTAACCCATGTTATATGGTCTTCCTGAGTGCTATCATCTTGACGATCAGCTGTGTAGTCAAGGTGTGAAGACGTGACAAACAAACAAAGTCATTTTCACATCTATACAAATAAATAAAATGGAAGTGTCTGTTTGCTTCAATTTTAAAATAACAGCTTTTTACTAAATGCATATTACAGTATAATTATACGGTACTTCCCATATCTCCCCCATATCTTCCCGTGGGTGTCATAAGAGGCGACTAAGGGACTTACCAGAGAATGGGCAGCAGCGTTCTCTGTGCTTTTGTAACAACCGTACTGCGATCGCCAACCCGCCTGCCAAGCGTGGCGATTATGGCAAAACCCCCCTTGGGGGAGGCCTATGTCCAGCAGTGGACGTCTTTCGGCTGAAATGATATCTGTATCATCATCAATGATGATGATACGGTACTTCTTTCAAATTAACATTTTTAAAAGTTTTGATTGTCTGTTTGTTTCAGCCACTCTCCGAAACGGCTGGGTCGATTTTGACTTTACTTTCCGATTTTTACCGGCAGATAGCTGATGTTGTAAGTATTAATAACTTCGGCTACTTTTATTTTAATAAAAGGACTGGGTTTCCGTGCAAAAAAAATAAAAACCCTTGAAACTCTAAACAAAATTCGATTCAAATAGGAAGTAATGTTGTTAATTTTTATACCTAACAACAGACAGACAATTTAATTTCGCATTTATAATATTAGTATGGATATTAGTTAGGATGGTAATATATGGTAATAGTCACAGTATGGTCAAATATGGTAATTTTCTCCGTCCAAAGCATTTCCGGTTTGCACTATGACAGTGGAATATTATAGATTATGTTTATGCAGATTTTGGTAAGTGTATCATATTTTATTTGCATATAATTTATGGATTTGGTGTGATATAATTTTGTTTTTTTGTTATCTAATGAGTTTTGTTCATCTTATTTTGATGACTCATTGTGTTGTCTACTTTTTAAATCAGTCTGCCGGTGTCGCAGAATTTTTTTTTTGATGATTGTATTCTGTTTTACCTAGTATTTTGAGGAGCTCGTGGCTACAGAATCACAGTCGCTCGGAATCGATCTTCAGGTTAAGCTACACTTGCCTAGGTTGATCCATAGATGGGTGACCACCCATTACATACGTGCCTCGAAAAGCACGTTAAGCCGTTGGTCCCGGATGTCATTTGTAGATCTTCGACAGTCATTACAGGTAATTAGTGGCCCGAAAAATTTAAAAATTAAAATTAGTGGCTGAGAAACCGCCAACCAAGCAAGTAACGACCAAACATGCCAAGCAAGACCCCAACATAGTTAGGAAAAGGCTAGGCAGATGAGGCAGATGATGTTGTATCTTGCTTTACCATTACGACAACAGCTGCCTATCTGACCTCCACAACCCAGTTAACACTACCCCTTGGTAAGACTAAAATTCATGTCGTAGGTTTATAAGAGTGCATATGAATTCCTCAGATTTCACAGTTTCGAAATATTGTCATTGGTCATCTAAACAAGGACTGTGTTCATGGCTAATGCAGTTTGTAGTAATTAACCAATATTGGTTCGTTTCGCAATATCGAGGACTTTGTGCCGGTTGGCGGTTGCATTATGTCAATATACAGGGTGTAAAAGACCTCATCACGAAGCCGTCAACTAAGCATTCTGTACCTACATCAAACTAAGTAACTTTACGCAAAAATTATTGCTGGGAAAAGACTTTTTTTGGGGTGAAAAATCATGTTTTGTTGTAGAACTCAATGTAACGCACTCAAAACATTGTGCTGATGGATGGATTGAATAGTACGGGGGTCGTGGAGGTGTTTAAAGTAAAAATCTTACATTAAAAACTTGTATTTAAAAAAAATACTTATAAAAAATAGAACTTTGACCCCCAATATCTCCGTAACTAGAAGGTTCCCAGGTATGGTGTAGAACAAATAAATGATCGCAATGACGTGACGTAGAGAACAAGTGCCTTTTGGCTTCGTTAAGAGGTGTTTTACACCCTTTACATATATGTTTTTGCTAATCAAGGAGGAATTGTGAGAGCTGTTATGAATTTTTAGCAAGTTGGTATTTATGGGTAGTTCAAGAGAATAGGTAGACCAGCAGAATATCTGTGAGGATAACGTGAAAGTCCCAGGGTCTCTCATCATCATGATCATCATTTCAGCCGAAAGACGTCCACTGCTGGACATAGGCCTCCCCTAAGTGTCGCCACATACCCAGAGTCGCGAAATTCAATTTTTCTAACGTGTTTTGCAAGTTTTCGTGTTGTAGGTATGTTGATTAAAATATGATTGTTGATAGAGGCAAGTTTCATTCGAAAACAAGATAAATACAATCGTGTATGTTTTATTCGTGTACATCCTAAATAGTAATCTTACTAAATTTTGGGGTAAACATTACGTAATCTAGCCGGCAACGGTATTCTATCGAACAAAGACTTTAGTTTAGCTAATCTGTCTGTTTGTTTCTTTTGTCTCCGTGCCATCTTGGTCTAATATCGAACTGTTACAAATGTAATGATGTAACTAAATTGTTAGCAATAATAACGTGCACTGAAGAAGGTTTTATCTGATTTAAAAAAAAAACTGTATTCTATTGTCTGTTCCTTGTAAATTACTGTCGAAATCTTTTTTATTAAGTACTTCCTTGTACATTTCCAAAAAAATAACATCTTTAAGTAAAGATGCATCAGTTTTTGCAGTGCAAAATTTTGCAAGAATCATGACAACATAAGCAGCTCTGTTTTAAGCTTTCATGGTTTAAAACTAAACTTATATTGGTGCCGATTCCTTTGTTTACAAACTAAACCAAATTTAAGTTCAGTGCATCTTTTCCTTTCTATTTCATTAAGAAAAGGACAGAAGATAAATGTTAGTTATGTTCTGTCAAATTAATCAGCGCCATACAAGTTTTAGACGCGATTAAAAAGTTGACTACTAAAATTACATCAAATTGCGTCAGGTGCTGACTAATTTGACAGGATTAAACTAATATTTATCTTCTGTCCTTTTCATAATGAAATAGAAAGAAAAAGATACATTTAGTTTAGTTTGTGAACAAGGGATTCGGCACCATTGTCACTTACGTGATATCTTCCGTTATTATTATTTGTTTTGAACTCCCGATATTTCGACGTTGTAGCAAGCGCCATGATTGCGGGTTGAGCTCAAAACAAATAATAATCACGGAAGATATCCCGGAAGTGACAATGTAAGTTAACATTAAGTAAGTAAGTTTCGACAAAATTTTATTTGCTTCTTTTTGATCTTCGTCAACACAAGTTATTTTATGTAATCGGTTGACAAAATGTAACTTCACTGTCGATGCATCTTTGGGTGTGATGTAATTTATTTTTAGTACATTGCAGAAGGCTTTATCTACTTTAAAATCACTGTATTCTACTGTCAGCTTCTATCGTGTATAAGCGATAGAAATCTTATTCATGATTCCAAAAATTAACGCTCTAAAATATATGTTTTTTTCTTCAAACTGATTACGCGAGCAACTTACAACTCTCTCACAAACACTACATAACATTATTATAAACGTACGGCTTAAAATGGCTGCTTTATCAGAATCATAATATGAATCACGTTAAAAATTTAAAATTCTTAAAATGGTCTTTAAGGTCATAGACAGACAATATTATGAATTGTCAATTTGTCATATTATTTTCCTATTATGATTCTGCGAAAGCAGCCATTTTCGGCCCCACAGACTGCCTAGCATGAGGTCCTGGTTTCTTTACGATTTACATGATTTATATATTATTCTTCAACAAATTTACATTTGTGTCGAACAGTGGGTCATAACAATAATAAATGTAACACAAAATTAATTAACTAATCATCGTAAAGTCAGGATAAAAATTCAAAAATAATAATAATACATTCCACATTGGTCATAACAATCTTAATCTTTAATTTCCATCCGTAATTTCTCAGTACCCAGCAGTCTGAATTGAAGGCTATATATAGGCTATAAGCTAGCCGGGTTGATGGCAATAAGCCGCCTATATGGCGCCTACCCGATATCGTTTGAATGCACAACATCTTGAATGTATGCTAACCTAGTACCTTTGGTCTTTTAGAAGACTCAAATGCTCGCCGCCTATTTCATGGGACTTAATAAAACATAACTGGGCGTACTTACTACATTATTAGATACACCTCTGCCTAAACTTATGTATCTTTTTATCTTCTTCCGAACTGAAATCCTATTACGCGAGCAACTCACGACTCTCTCACATAGGTAACACGACACAGTCAATATTATTATACGTATACAAGCACATCTCCACATGTAACGTTATACCTACATTTTCTAAAGATGGTGCGTTTCTTTAACAAAAACTATGAAAGGTCACCGGCTTCCGCGTGTGTCAACTGTCAGTCATTATGTTACGTCATAACTCGTAGTGTATTGAAAGCGATTGAGATTGTAGTTCATAGTAGAGCATCTGTGGCTTCTGTACTTAGGCTCGGATTCTAGAATAATATTTGAGCATTTGGAAGGATGTCGTGATCCATGATACTACTATTATTACTAGTTAGAGAGCAGTGGTGGCCCAGTGGTGGTGGCCCCGACTTACGAACAGTAAATCGTGGGTTCGAACCCAGACAGGCGCATTACTTTGTGTAATTTATTTCATCACCACTGCTCTCAAAATGGTAAAGAAAAACATTGTGAGGAAACCGGCATGTCCTAGAACCAAAAAATTTGAAGACGTGACACTACCAACCCACACTGGGCCCGCGTGGTGGATTATAACCCATTCCCTCTCATAGAGAGGAGGCCTGTGTAGTGGGAACATTAATAGGCTGATGATGATGATGATGATGATGATTTTAGCGTCAGTGTTCTTTTTTTACTTTACAACTAGACTAAGTACATTTTCATGACTCTAAACCGTAAACGCACTAAAAGAAGTAAAGAGTTCAACCATTACATCAAAAACAGGTCACAAGATTCCAATCATACAGTTGTCAAGATTAATTTCATTTGAAAAACTGTTATCAATCATCATTCAATCGGATCAACTCCCACGCATGTAGTGACGTTATGCAAAATTGTGGCAGTAGTATTCATTGTTCCTACTTAACACTATTAAATACAACGCTAACAAAACATGTTGTAATCAATGTTATCCTCGAAGAGTAAGGCATAAGTGTACCTAATTTTACGCTAAATTTCATCCAAATCCGTTCAGTAATTTTAGCGGGAAAAAGTAACAAACATCAATCCACGCAAACACTCGCATTTATAGAAATATCGCTGGACATTACACACAGCGCCATCCAGTGCCACACTAAGCAACGAGGCTTGTGTCGTGGTCACCCGATAGTTGATGTACTACATAGATACTTTTTGTTAGTAAATACATACTTATTATACATATAAACATCCATGACTCGGAAACAAATGTCCAAGTTCATCACACAAACATTTGCTCGTACCGGGATTCGAACCTGGGACCCCAAGAACGTAACCTCACTACCGCTGCGCCATTCGGGTTGCCGATTCATATATAGTAGGATAGTAGAATTTGTTGCAAAAGCTTTGTATCAAATGGCGAAGAGTGAAATTCGCCCTCGTAAGGTAAGGTTAGGTTTGTTGTGAAAGCCTTTCTTAGTTCATTGTTGTATGAATCATTTCATTTCTCTACCGTGGGTGTTAGTAAATTTAACTGAGGTGTTTGTAAATTCAGTTTCAACTTCTCAATGGGTCGATTATATTTAGAAAGATGATGAATAAGATATCTTCACAAGTTACAAGTCTTATGTGACAATTGCATTACATAAGAAAAGACTGCAATCAGATAAAAGACACCCAATTACCAGAAGACACTGATTTCTAAAGCTTAGACTAGATCTGAATCACTGGACTCAATTGTCAATTGTTCAGATTTCAACAGCAGTTTAAAGTGTTCAAACCACACTGGCCGTAATAATCTTTGGTAATTACGATGCGTCGGCGCATCCATCTAACTTCACTTAAGGGGCTGACCACACCTAATTTGTTGAAATTGATGTTATTTAAACAGTTTTTTAAGAAAAACTATTTGTTCTAGTACGGCAAAAAAAAATTCTGTTAATATTGATCATATTTCAAAGACCTTGGATGAACTCGATACATATTTCGACGAAATCGGCTCGATAGAAAATAATTGCAAAGATTGGTCTTAAAATCATCATTAACGGTCCTATGTCTTTGTTTTTTTGACGTATGGGTCTGCAATTAAAAACATGAAATCAACATATTCATACCTAAACCGCTAACGAGTCATATTTCACAAATAATCCATACTTTTTTTATATCAATATTTATTCATTATTTTCTTCTAAAACCTGGCCGCCCAGTAATAGTGACGTCTCGTTTTTTCCCAAACAAATAGACAGTGTGCGCGATTTTGGTGTTAACAGCGCCTTAAAGTGTTCAAACTAAACCGGCCGTAATAATCTTTGGTAATTACGGCAATCGCAAACAGATGCAGATGCGTCTTCACATCCATCTAACTTCACTTAAGTAGGTCGATTACCTCTATCGCAAGTCATAACATCATACACACTCATACATAGTTCACACATCTGTTCATGTCATCAATGAACAATTTATTATAAGTTTTCTCTCGGTCCCTACAATTGACTTATGAAAGTATAACCTATGAACTCAGGCCTAAAATGTGCATACATGATTACATATTATTACTTTACACATTATTTTCTCAAAGAGATATTATGTCATACCTGATTATGTACGTGGCTCATTGGTGTAGTGATTGCAAGAGCTATGCTGTGTATGAGGTATTGGGTTCGATTCTCGGGTCCGACAGTGTTATTGAGATTTTTCTATCAGGAGTTTCTCAGCCCGGACTTTCTGCCCGGTTTATAGCAAAAAACTGTTATGGAGTAGATGCCTTTAAGGTGCCCACCCGAAATCGTTATAAGCAACACCTTGAATTTATGTTTGCCTAGTACTTTTGGTCACCAAAAAGATGGCTCCGGCCCATCTCATAACTTTCCCATTTCGACAAGTAAACAAAATAGCATCACAAAAGTCCCATTTCGTAACTATTTTGATCTTCATACATTGAATCCCATTTCGTAACTATTTTGATCTTCATACATTGAATCCCAATTCGTAACTATTTTGATCTTCATACATTGGATCCCATTTCGTAACTATTTTGATCTTCATACATTGAATCCCATTTCGTAACTATTTTGATCTTCATACATTGAATCCCATTTCGTAACTATTTTGATCTTCTTACATTGAATCCCAATTCGTAACTATTTTGATTTTCATACATTGAATCCCAATTCGTAACTATTTTGATCTTCATACATTGGATCCCATTTCGTAACTATTTTGATCTTCATACATTGAATCCCATTTCGTAACTATTTTGATCTTCATACATTGAATCCCATTTCGTAACTATTATGATCTTCATACATTGAATCCCAATTCGTAACTATTTTGATCTTCATACATTGGATCCCATTTCGTAACTATTTTGATCTTCATACATTGGATCCCATTTCGTAACTATTTTGATCTTCATACATTGAATCCCATTTCGTAACTATTTTGATCTTCATACATTGGATCCCATTTCGTAACTATTTTGGTATTCATACTTTGAATCCCATTTCGTAACTATTTTGATCTTCATACATTGGAACCCATTTCGTAACTATTTTGATATTTATATACATTGAATCCCATTTCGTAACTATTTTGATCTTCGTACATTGAATCAGGCTTGTTTTTCCTCGTGGACAAGCGTGAACTTTTTAAAACAGATGTCATTTGTTTCGCGAATCAACATATTGGAAATGATTCAACATAATATCGCACCTGTAACCCCCGAGGGTTTAGGCAGAGGAGTATCTAACAGTACACCCACATTTCACCGGATTATGTTAATGTCAATAGGGCGAGCCTATTTGTAACAGAAGGCGAGCCTATTAGGTGTGATAATATGTTAAGTTTATATGACTTTACTTACACATTATTTTCCCAAAGAAACATTGCATAATCGTTGCGTAAATAAGCAATGTTCCGCAATGTGATTCTGAAGTGTTTAAACAAATATTTTGCGGGTCAACAGTTTAGGTAAATCTTTGCTACCGACCGTGTCTAGGATTTGGGTAAACAGATGGTGTAAAAGGAGGTAAGCAGAGATGGTGGGAAGGGATTACAGGTCATAACTAGGAAGCTTGTTTTTGTTTGCTTATTCTTTGACATTGTAATTCTGATTTGTTGACATTGTATTTATTATTATTTTGTTTTGACGTGACAACGTCTTATAAATTGGTTTGCCGGGTGACACTTCAAGAAACTGCGTTACGCTCCGCTCACGTTATGCGCTCACAATGAGAGCGAGTGAGAGGCACGCGTCCCTTCCACTCGGGCATGGTTAGCCCGCCTAAGAGCGAGAGAGACAGACATACTTCTTCCTACTATACGAATGAATATTCACATTAAAATTATTTTACCACTCAAAGTCGTTGTCACGTAAAACTTTCGCCCGTATACCGACTTTACAGGCAACCAATTTTTATTGTTATTGTTAAATTCTAATGTTAAATGTGATTGTGTTTTTGTGATTTCGTGTTTCGTATAATTTTCTTATGGGAGAACCTGAAATAAATGGATTTTTATTTTTTTTATTCTATTGTTAGGTTAAGTCGGGGATCTAACCACCAAGGGGATCTACTTATGTATTGAAATACTACAAAAAATAAATAAATTATGTAACAAACTGGCCGAGTATTTAGCTAGATGTTTATCAAAACCTGACCATAAAGCGTGTAAAACACCTCATAAAAAAGCCGAAAGGCACTTGTTCTCCTCATCATTGCGATCATTTTTTTGTTCTACACTACACCTGGGAACCTTCTAGTTACGGAGATATTGGGGGTCAAAGTTCCAACTTTTTGAAAAAGTTTTTTTTTTAATACAATTTTTAACGTACTATTCAATCCATCCATCAGCACAATATTTTAAGTCCGTTCCATTGAGTTCTACCACAAAACATGATTTTTCATCCCAAAAAATAAGTCGTTTCCCAGCAATAATGTTTGCGTAAAGTTACTTAGTTTGATGTACAGAATGCTTGGTTGACGGCTTCGTGATGAGGTCTTTTACACCCTGTATACCATAAAATATGTATAACAGATTATAAGAGCTATTAAAACATAGATCAATATAGTGTGATAAAATGATGTTTCATTTTTAAATAGGGTCTACTAGCATTTATCCGCGGTTTCACTCCTGTTATGTACGGAATGTACTCACGGGAGCGTTTTTAATGTGCTTTATAGCACTTGGGGATAATGTAGTTAAAGAATTTTCGGAATCGGATGAGTAGTTCTGAATATTACCCGCTACATACAAACTTATATACGACATGAGTTTGTTTTACGCAAAGCAAATGCCTCTTATGGAGGCAAATTTATAAGGCGATAAACTGGACCTAAAATCTCAGCCCCACGAGAGTTAATGTGTTACAAGAAACATACATGAATGAGGTTTATCACAGTATAAGTTACAGATAGACAAATTAACCACCACAAAAACAACTTTTATGAACTAAAAACATGTACTGAGCCGCTCACAGCCCTTTTTTTATCAACAAAGTCATTAATATATAGATCTATGACATTTATTGTATCGTGAAACTAGCGTGGGACCCGGCGGTTCTTGTGCAGATATCATCGTGTACTGTCGTAAGGAACCTCATTATATTATGTAGCTAAATTATTTGGGTTGCACTTACACGCATGAGCTATGTTTCTGAATTACGGTATTCATGACTGGGATACTGGGATCATCATTAGTTTACAGCAGTCCAGTGCTGGACATAGGCCTCCACAATGGCACGCCACTCAAATTAGAGAGTCCGTGTCTACACAGTAAGACAGTGGTTAGGGGCAGAGCAGCACCCCTAGCCAAGTTGACAATCTACAATCGTTAACGCTAGTAGAAAACTATTCAAATGAATGGGAATGACATCATCTCAACATTCTCAACGTTAAATCACGTGATCAACACAAACGAATAGAAAATTCGTAGACAAGTTTACATCGTTCAAAATGATAGAATAGAATGTTATCGTTTCTACAATGTTGATCGCTAAACTCTTTGGTAAGAACGCTCACCATAGACTAAAGTGTAGGTTTTTTCTACAGACATTAGAGAACGTGCGATCGACTCAGTCGTGTCAACTTGGCTACCAATTTAGCGCTTTCTACAATCGCTTACGCCGAGGCGTTTACGATGGTAGAAAGATAATCGATACGAAACGTTTGTAACTTGGCTAGGGGTGCTGTTCTAAGCCGGCCCTACATTTGCGTAGTGTGTAAAACTTTGTGTATTTAGAAGCAAGATAATAATCACGGTATTCAAAGCAATGTGTATTTCATAAGATCCTGTTGACCCATAATAAGTGTGTATACACCTTATAACCAACTCGATTCTCAGAAACTCTCATCCCGTTGCAGTAGAGAACGTCGGCAAAAATCCAACCACGCAAATAATCAGGCTTCGGAGACCGAAGAACAGTGAACATTTATTAGAATCTGTCTTTTTAACCGACTTCTAAAAAGGAGGTGGTTCTCAATTCACCTGTTTTAAGTTGTATCTCTGCAAACAAAAGCTTAGAGACAGAGATCAAGAAACCTAGGCTATTTTGCAACACAAACGCTTTGTAGATACAAGCACTAGGATTATGTTAGAGAAACGTCTTTACGAGGTTCTAATGATGTCTTTTTGTACCATATTATACTATTATACACAATTACATACATAATTATATCGTTTAACATAACACTAATGTGTTATGCGTAGGCTTAAGTGCAGTTAAACCACTTGAAAAGTAAAACCATAGAACTACGACAAATGCCTTAAATGTCAAAAGGTTGTTGACCTTGTGTGACATAAGTTCGCGTATTGTATGTGCTCTTGTAGATGTAGAATATTGTTCTTCATCGCCTTGTAATATCCGGCTTATAACTGGTCTGGTTGAAGAGTCTTGAAAATAATATGTTGAAATACATTACACCATTATCCGTGTGGTATCCGGCAGAGTAGAATAGACACACTGGTGTCGTATATCGCGACTAATGTCTGAGGCTGAACACCTTGCGCCTCCGTAGACCAGAGAATGGGCAGCAGCGTTTTCTGTTGGTCTTTCATCACTACTGCGATCTCCAATCCGCCTGCCAAGCGTGGAAATTACGGCAAATTCCTCCCATCATGGGATCACGTCCAGCAGTGGACGTTATGGGCTGTCGTTGTTGTTGTTTTTGTTACATTACACCAATCTTAGGTGTTTTTGTAAGTTACGCCCTGAGGCTAGGTGGATCGACGATCTCCGCAGTGTGGTTGGTAACAATTGGATGAGAGTTGCTGAGAATCGAGCTGCCAGGTCAGCAGGGAACTGCTGTAGGCTGATATTGACGATGACACCAACTTCGATAGCCCACCACTGAATGGCGCAATCCGCGAAATATTACAGTACTGCTAAATGTAAAAAGAAAGGCTGCGGCGTACCATCCGCACTTGGTTGACATCCCAATGTGTCGTACTAAGCGCTTCTCCTCCACTTT
Organism: Xestia xanthographa; assembly: GCA_905147715.2. Taxonomy (NCBI): domain Eukaryota; kingdom Metazoa; phylum Arthropoda; class Insecta; order Lepidoptera; family Noctuidae; genus Xestia; species Xestia xanthographa. Next base: position 8,625,625 of record LR990644.1, read on the forward strand.
TATTATGCTCACAGCCAAAGTCTGGAATTCTCTGCCTGCGTCTGTATTCCCACCCACATTTAACCCGCCTGCCTTCAAAGCAAGAGTGAACAGGCATCTTCTGGGCACGCTCGTTCCATCATAGATCTCATCCATCGCTTTCCATCAGGCGTGATCGAGGTCAAGAGCAGGCCCATATTGTAATAAAAAACAAAAAAAAAGCTGTTTTCCGTTTGCAAAAGGCATATATGTCCAACAGTGGACTGCCATTGACTGAGCTGTGTCATCGTGATTAGGTACCTTTTTCGTAGCTAAGTGGTAGTAGTATCTGGTGTAACATTCGATTGACGCTGCTCAAGCGCCTCTCCAATAAAAGTTGTTTGGAAGTACGACTCATTTTTTAACAAATATTTATGCAAAGTCATTGTAGTAACGTAACATACCATTACGTTACAACTTGCTTCCAAAATGGTGAATTGATTGATTGATTAAATAACCCAATGAAAGGTTACAAACGCTACTTATGGTATGACGATTGATAGGATTATTACGGTAACAACGTTAGATTATTTGCTTATTAAAGACGTTCACGTCTGTGATAATGACTAATCTGCACGGGTTTTTCTCTTTACTAATAACATATGGTTATTTAATTGCAAAGAAAACACGAAATTGATTTTTTTGAGGTCAATATTTTCAATTAACTTCATTAGGATTTTGTTATAGAGCTAAATAAAGTTCATTACGTAATTGACTGAATTTAGTTGGTGTTATTTCAGGCTGATTTTTTCCAATTTTTTTTTAATCCATCTTCTATACTAAGGATGCAATGATTTGGACTTCCGTTTGGGGGTATAAAATATCTCTCGCGAATTCTGGGAATAAATCAGTAAAAAGAACAATGATTTTTTCAGTCCTGAATCCAGATAAATCTAGCAGAATCATCCGATAAAATACTATTATCAGACTTGTGATCTTCAAGCAGACTGGATGAACGTAATGAAAGACAGCATGAACAAACATCTTAAAAAAAGAGATCACTGTTCATAATCACTTTTCAACAAACTGACGCAATACTCTTAAACTTGGGTAAACAGCTACTTTCCACGTAACAATAATGACCAGAAGCTTCACCATCCCGCCTCCGCCATCATTCGTGCATCTTCGTGAACCTTCGACAACATTCGTGTACGCGGTAGTTATAGGGTACGCGGTAGGTAGTTGGCATAAGCTTCGCGACCACTCGTGTGTCTCCGCCATCATTCGTGCTTCGGTTATCTTCGCCATTATTCGTACATCATCGTGTACCGGTAGTTGACAAACAGGGTGTAATGATCACAGTTCGTGGCGTTGATTATACACAATTATGTCAGAATAGTGTGCTCGTGCGTGGTTGCTTTAGGCTAGGAGGCTAAGTGCACTCGTTACTACCATGTGTGGAAGTTAGATATTGGTGTGGAAGGTTTGAGATGATTTCTTTTTTTGAAGTTTTAAAAAAAGAACTTGGTTTTATAAATGAAAGCTTTAAAGTCTTACTCAAAGAGTAGTGAATATGAGTGAGTGTATGGATGGAGAGGGAGAGAAAGGCCAAAGAAGAAATGGATGGATTGCGTGAGGAATGATATGAACGCGAAAGGAGCAAAGATAACGCGATGTCTGACAAGAGCGAATGGAAGAAAATTATAGGGAATAAAGGCAGGAAAATCATGATTGCGACTGAAAGCTACATGGTGTTAATTTTTCAAGACATTCCTATTTCACGACAAATCGACAGCGATTGCTAGAAGACAAAAAATAACTAGCAGGCTGAATTAAATTTACAAAGCAATTTTTACACGTAGCTGTTAAAATATTCACTGTTTTAGACTTTCACGGTTTTTCACTACACTTATAGTACTTACGGGATAAGTGTTAAAATATTGTCACTCTAATAGAAATATTAATCACTCATAAAGAATGTTAGTGCAATGAAAATAAAATAAATCCAAATAAGTTTCATCTATACTAATATTATAAAGCTGAAGAGTTTGTTTGTTTGTTTGTTTGAACGCGCTAATCTCTGGAACTACTGGTCCGATTTGAATGATTCTTTCAGTGTTGGGTAGTCCATTTATCGAGGAAGACTATAGGCTATATAACATCACACTGCGGCCAAAAGGAGCGGAGCATAAATGAAAAATATTGCAAAAACGGGGAAAAATGTATTCCTTTTGTGAGCTGTTACTCTTTTATGTGACGTAGACGAAGTTGCGTGGGTCAGCTAGTTATTTATGAACACACACATGATAACATAACATCACGCCTGTAATCCCCGAAGGTCTAGGCAGAGGTGGACCTAATAGTACACCCACATTTAGCTACTTATGTATCATCATCATTTCAACCAAAAGACGTCCACTGCTGGACATAGGCCTCCCTCAAGTGTCGCCATATTGACCGGTCCCGTGCGACTCACATCTTCACCAAGTCATCGGTCCACGTAGTGGGAGGTCTTCCAACGCAACGTCTTCCGGTTCGCGGTCGCCACTCCAGAACTTTTCAGCCCCATATGCCATCCGTTCTGCGAGCAATGTGCCCTGCCCACTGCCACTTAAGTGTGGCAATTCTTCGGGCTATTTCGGTGACCCTGGTTCTCTTGTCTTCATTTCTGATTCGATCACGCAAAGAAACTCCGAGTATAGCCCTCTCCATTGTCCTTTAAGTGACTTTAAGCCTTCTGTTAAGGCCTATTGTGAGCGACCACGTTTCAGCACCGTTTACTTATGTACTTATAAGTCCCGTGTAATAGGGTGCAACCGGGCGCAATTCAGGCTGCGTGGCTGCTATTATTTATGAAATTGAAGTGAATTAACCCATCCGTGACAATGAAAACAGACACGGTGACATAAGACCAATTTAGCCTAACACCCAAAATAGAAATAAAACATGACGAAACTAATCTCATAATAAATACCACATAAAACGCTCTTTATGACTCCAAATCATCACTAACTTCAACTTAGAGTAATTTATATGTAACAATGCATAATACCTCTTTAGATGAAGTCGGATAAGCCACATTAGAGCTATCTCTATGGGAATGTTGACCATAAGGTAACTATAATAGTGTACATTGTTCTTTGAATTTGGGGTCAATTGTTTTGATGCAGTGAAGTGGGCTGTGCTCTTATGAGTAAGTACACTTTGACTTTTTTTAGTATTTTTAATACGGTCATATATTTGTATTCACGGCAAAAAATAGATCTAGCTAGGTCTTTCATCTAGAAAAAAACATTTTTTCTATTTTCACCTGAACAAAGCTCGGTCATACTTAACGTTTTTTACCATAATTTCAATAACACATAGGTACTTGATATGATGCACAAAATCTCAAAATAACAGGGCGTGCTTTAATTCAATCTATTTTTTTAAAATAAAAAAATAAAAATAAAATTAATATAGTTTTTTTTGCAAAAACATTTTGCAACAAAATTTTTTTTTTTTTTTTTTGTCTTTGATGCCTAGCAAAAACATGGGTTAATGACTGAACCACTTTCTGAAAATGAAGAAAGATTTATCGCAAACTTACAGCCTTAAGGGCAGTTACACGCAGTCAGTGGCCGGAAAGTCTGACAAGCAGTCTTAGCAAGGGGTATCGGGTACCCAGTACTAACTGGTCTGTGGAGGTTAGATGGGCAGTCGCTCTATGTAAAATATTGGTATTCAGCTGCATCTGGTTAGACTGGAAGTCGACCCCAACATATTTGAGTAAAGGCAGGATGTTGATCATTAGCTTATTCAGCCTATGAAGTTCCCACAGTTGGGACACAAGCCTCCTCTGTAAGAGAGAAAGCTTATTATAGCTCCCCACGTGGGACTTTTTCGGGTTCGCAATCCTCGACATCCATATCCCAAAACAATCTAATTCATTAACACCCATGGGAAACCACAATTCAACAAGCACACACGCAAACCACGGAACATGATTGGTGGAAAATTTTCCGAACTCGTGCTGCAACTCGCCAATTAGCCAATCAGGAAACAGTATTCTTCTAAATGCCTGACGCAACGTCAGGGGGCATCCATCACGATTCGTCGGGTGAAATGACTTGAAATTATGGTAAAAACGTTAAGGTCGTGACGGGAAGATGGACGGAATTGAATTATGGATGCAGTGGACAGAAATTGATAAGGGGATCTTGATAATTGAAGTGAAAACTTCTTTAGGCGCGTTGAGCACTTTTTGGGTGAAGGAAAAACATTGAACTCATCGTCACGTAACGTAACGTGCGGTCACACTCGTAGCATCCGCTACGGCGTAGCACCACATAGGCATGCACGGGGCATAACCAGTGCTACGACTTGGGCGGGGCCTGTGTACTTTTTGTTTTCACTTCTATCGGCAGTCCCCAAAGACTGCTCCGATTTTTTGAGACTTTTCTGATGCTGGTTTTAATTTTTATGGAGTTTTGTGTTACGTCAAACCTGCATCTGAATGATTTGCAGTTTCGCTTTCGATTGCGTTCGATATAAAGCATTATCTTTTTTCTGTATACTTGCAACATAAATTCAAGGTGTACACTAACCCGAGGCCGTCAAGCGAGCATTCTTTACATCAAACCAAATGACTCAAGTTTTTGCTGGGAAACGACTTTTTTTTGGGTAAAAAATAACGCATTTTAAATACCTTGATGACCCTTGTACTATTTAATGCATCAATCAGCACAATTTTTGGAATGCGTTACATTGAGTCATATCGTAAAACGTGATTCTTCACCCCAAAAAAAAAATGCAATTCCACGCAATATTTTTTGCGTAGAGTTAATTTGATGTACAGAATGCTTGGTTGACGGCTTCGTAAAAAGTCCATTTACACCTAACCTCAGAATAGATAATAGTACTACCTAACACATAATAGTACATTTTGATACAAGTGGAGAAAGTTTGTTATTGTATTCGAGGCGGAATTATAACACCCGAGCCGTAGGCGAGGGTGTTTATGAGCCGAGAATTGCAATAACAAATGTCCACGTGTATCAAACGACGTTTTTCAATACACTTTTGAAGAAATAAAATAAAATAACGAAAAATATTTTGTCACGAACTATGAAACTATGATTTTAATTTCCTTTTTTTTTCGCGCTTTAGTTTTGCCAGGTTGAAGGAGAGGCAATGGTATGAATCCGTTAAACAGCTTAATATAAAAAATAGATTTATTTTATATTTTTGAATTCAGAACACAAATAAATGTTAATTTGTGTGCAAAAGTAACTATTAGTTTTAAATAATCATGTTTATCTATGATATTCTATATAAACACAATTTGAATTTTCAAAAAATATATATGCCGTAAAGACGCGTAGTGCTTTGCAAAAATAAAAAAAATAAAACATTCACCTCTGACTCTATAGTCTGAGGTGAATGTTTTTTTTTTAATTTGCATTGAACCAATTTGGACTAATTATAGGTATAGTTATCTGTGGTAATTTTCATTATTTTCATGTGTATAATTATCATTATTGTGTGGTAATTATCATTATATTCGCACGCTTGTGAAATACATTGCATGTTGTACCTAATCATAGTGCGTTAAGGACCAGTTTTCGAGGAAGTGTATTGAAAAATAAATTCCAACGCTTCGATATTCAAAACGATTCTCGATTCCCACACTCGCGAACAGAAAACAAAACGTCTTATTAAATTACGAAGAATTTACCATATAAAACCAGCCAGTACATTTAATATGCACGAAGTAACCGGTGAAAACGAAAGGCATCTGTCAGGAGGTCGAGGGTCGGGGAAAGTCCCCATAGGACCCGTTCCTAGGTCCAAGGTCTAGTCTAGCGAGATGACTAGATGAGCATGCGGTTGTACAGGTTTGGTTTGAAATTGAATGTGAAATCTTTCGATGCTGGCTGGATTTTTTTGTTTCCGAGTTCTATGTTCGAGTTGAGAGTAAAAGGAAGTTTTTAGGCATCGTTCACACCAAACGTATAGTCAGCCGCCGACTTCGCAAATGTTTGAAAAACAAAAGCGAATCAATCGGCGCCGGCGGCTGAAGTAAATTTTTCGTACATTTTGTTCTGGATGCTCACAGTCGGCGGCATACTATACGCGTTGGTGTGAACGATGACTAAATGTTTTTTTTTAGTTCGATTTGTGTTTTGTTTTGTGGGTTTTCTTCTCCATAGAGGTCTACGCTAGGGAATGGGCAACTACAGTACTTTCTCAAGTTATTATGCCTTGTGACTGGGACTGTAATAGCTTTGTTTTTTTTTTTTGGAATTTTGTCATTCAAAAGTGACGTAATGGTCTAATGAGGGATTTTCTTTTTAGCTCTTCCCTAGTCGCTGGATAGATGGCGCTAGAAGTTAGTATGATAATGCAAGGAACGGAACCTAAAAAAACTGATTTTAACAAAGCGCGAGAAATGTTGGTTATATTCGGATGGTTAAGCAAATGAAAGTGTCAGTCAACGAGAGTATGTGACGTGACACAATGTTTTATTTTCAAGCGTTTTGGCTTTGGCACCAACTATTATAGTAAGTTCAACGCCATCTTTAGAGTTCTTGGAAACTATTTTTTTTTTTAAAACCTCAAAAGGAAAACCTCTCATTGAAATCAATGCTTTGAGTTTGTCATTTTTTTAAATTATAGAGATTTTTTTTTTTCCTAACTGTCTTTAAGTTTTTTTGAAGCCTGTTGAATTCGGGCGCGGCTTTTAAAGGACTTAAATAAGAATGTGTAACAGTTAAAATATTATTACCCTGTACATGAAAATCCTGTTACGCCCCGGTCACGACCTGAAGTGATGCGACTTCCTTCAAGCAAAACACGAATGTGTCACTTGTTATCTTTGCATCAGTACCGTAACATCATCTCGGAAAGCACGTTAAGCCATTGGTCCTGGCTGTCAATTGTAGATCTTTGACAGTCGTTATATTATAGGTAGTCAGTGACCCGCAAGTTCGACAACCAGTCTTACCAAGGGGTATCGTATTATTCAATACCAACTTGTTTTGTCCACAGCCGATGTGCTATATGTAACTTCTGGCTAAGCGGTTAATGCGCTACAAAATACACAAAACCAAGAACTTAACGCACAGCATAATTAAGCCATAACTATAGTTACTGCCAATTAAGATCGCAATAGCGGTCGTTGCCCTTTCCCTAATATCTCTTCATACGAACCAAAACAAATGAACCATGTATTGTTTTTCATTAGAAAAAATTTTGAAGATCACGCGATAGATGACGATTCAAGACTTGAACGGATTTTGGATTTTAAAATTGAGAACTTTAATAAATGTAGGTGGGTCAGTGACCGCTATTGCGATCTTAACTGGCATCAACTTTAATATTTATTAGACTGTCTCGTTGGTCTAGTGGTTGAAAACGCAACTGTTGAGGGCCTAGGGTCGATTCCCGGGTCGGGCAAAGTGATATTGGGTTTTTCCTTCAGGAATTTCTCAGTAGCATCCACGGAGTCTGGATTTGCGCCCAGTTGATGGCAATAGGTTTACCCCCTATTACAAAATGGGGGTGTACTATTAGGTACACCTCTGCCTAACCCTTCGGAAATTACAGGCGTGATGTTATGTTATCTATACTAATATTATAAAGAGGTAACATTTGTTTGTAAGTTTGTATGTAGGGGGTAATCTCCGGAAGTAATGGACCAATTTTAAAAATTGTTTCAGTGGTAGAAAGCTACATTATTCGTGAGTGTTATAGGCTATATTTTATTCCCGTACTCTCACGGGAACGGGAACTACGCGGGTGAAACCGCGGGACGTCACCTAGTGTCCTATAATGAAGTTACATAAATCGCCACCAGAGGTCGTCGGGTCACAAGAATTGATTATTCCAAAGTGTATGTTATTTTAATTACCTTACATCACAAATTGGCTTTACCAACTTCAGAAATACGTAGATACAATAAAAATAGGCCTAACGTGATTTGTATTGCTTTACGTAATTTATTTTTGTATGCCTGTTATTTATGTATGTCATTACTTATATACTTACATTCTTGTTTGTAGTTGCAATGTGTGTTTCTTCATTTCTATTGATTGGGCTTTCGCCACACGTTGTTGCCAATGAGTCAGCGTTTTGAATAGTTTTGTTTTAATACAATTTGCACAGACGAATATAATGCTATAGTTTTTTTCCGTCTGGGGATCGAACCCGCGACTGTAATGCCGTCAATCGCTCAGCCACTGCGTCAAGCCGAAAGGCACTTGATCTCCCCATCATTGCGATCATTTTTTTGTTCTAGACCATTCCTGGGAACTTTCTAGTTACGGAGATATTGAGAGTCAAAGTTCCAACTTTTTGACTAATTTTTTTTTATATACAAGTTTTTAATGTAAGATTTTTAGACTTTAAACACCGCCACCTCCGTACTATTCAATCTATCCATCAGCACAATGTTTTAAGTGCGTTACATTGAGTTCTACCACAAAACATGATTTTTCACCCCAAAAAAAAAGTCGTTTCCCAGCAATAATTTTTGCGTATAGTTACTTAGTTTGATGTACAGAATGCTTGGTTGACGGCTTCGTGATGAGGTTGTTTACACCCTGTATACAGAACTAGCTTACACCCTGCGGCTTCGCCTGCGTTAAGTTATAAAATTGTCACACAGGATTATACTATCGTAATTAAAAGTATCCTATGTATGCAGCTTATAAATAAACTATCTGTGTGCCAAATTTCATCCAAATCCGGTCAGTAGTTTTTGCGTGAAAGAGTAAGAAACATCCAACCGTCCTCACAAAATTTCGCATTTATAATATTAGGTAGTAGGATGTAGGATTAATTCCCGTTTGAGCACCTATTTTTTTTGCACCAATGCATTAAGCACCGAAGGTATTCCCATTTGAGCACCAACCGTTTTAATAGCTTGGTGCTCAATGGAGAACAATAAAAAATAATTGAGCACCTACGGTGCGGTAGCTTTTAGTGGTGGGGTGTGTTGAAAGAAAGAAAGAAAGAAAAAATCTTCAACAACAACAACAACAACAACATCACTAATTAGTTAGTTATTAGTGTGTACACCACTAGATATAATATCTATGGTTCCGGTTTATACCTGTCACTCCGGCACTGCTATGTCGGATCCCGTCTGTGATACTCCTACAAAAGTGTCTCTGTATATAATGTGTTCCTCGTCTTAATAAACCAAGTCTACTCAACGGTGTCTTTAATTCCAACAAACATAACAGGGTGTACAATAGTTTTAAAAGCTAAAGCTACCGCACCGTTATAGGCGCTCAAAAGTGAATAAAGTTAAATATTTTATATTGTTCTCCATTGAGCACCAAGCTATTAAATGGATTGGTGCTCAAATGGGAATACCTTCGGTGCTCAATGCATTGGTGCCCAAAAAATAGCTGCTCTAACGGGAATACTTCTAGAAATCAATTTTCCCTCGTAATGTCCCTACACCGTATAGAATCTAATGAATGCGACAGTTCCATTACAATCCACAAATGTAGAATATGTGTGACTGTGGAAGTAGGTGAAAATATAATTGCAAAACTGATTCTCATAGTGTTACAATTACAATGAGACATTAAACTGGCTATCAAACCGTGTGATTATGAAGATGTACTCTGTTTCGTCATGCCTAAGGTTACTTATTGAGTTCTCTTGAATAGGCCGATATTTTTATGGTTCCAAACCTCAGTCGGCAAAAACAGAACCCTATTTTATTTATTTATTTATTGTTAATTAAAACGGTAAACACCAATTACAATAATTAACATAGAAACACCAATTACAATAATTAACAAAACAAAAGTAAAAACATCCAGTTGACACCATTCAATGGTTTGAATTAAATTACTAATACTAACACGGAACAGTGGACACTCTTGCATACTTTCTCTCACAGAACATCAGACATATTCGGATAATCTTACTCCATTCATCCGCAAACACATCACATTCAGGGTTGGCAATCAGAAGGGCGTTGAGCGTCTTAAGAGTAAGACATACCGGAGATTTAGCTCTGGCGACAGTTTTGGATGACGGTGGGGCGAACAGAATGTGCCAGCGGCACTGGCCTATTATAGGATCACTTTGTTTTCTGTCAAGACACTTTTTCTCAAGAACGCGTGAAGGTATCCAGCTGAAATGAATATCAAATACTCAAATCTGTTACTCCTTGGACCAGTAAAAAAATCAAAATTGTAAGTCAACGCGATCAAAAGATATGACCGTTTATGTCGCATATTTAGAGCTTTCACAAGGGAATCAAAACTTATAGAGTGCTTTCCCGTTGACCTAGAATCATGAAATTATCGAAGAATTATAGAATATCTATTAGTTTATTTTATGTGTACTTATATGTGTATTAGTATCAATATAAGTATATACATTCTCGTTAACAAGAAGTTAGTTTTTTAGACATTATTTTGTACCCTATCACTATGTTTTCCTATTTAACCCAAAGGTTGACTGGTAGAGCATGCTTTGTGGCATTAAGTCCGCCTATGTACCACTCTTGTACATGAAGTTTATATAAATAAATAAATGAAATTTGGAATGTCTCAGCACATGTAAAGGAAGATGTCTGAAAACCGCAAATATTTAGTTTATTTTCAAAATACCTACAAATTAAAACTCTGTGCGAGTCCAACTTGCATTTGGCCGGTTAGTTTTTCATTGATTGCTCATCAATTTTGTTCATAGTAAATTATCGATGATATTTCAGCCTTTGACGATTTGACATGGTTAAGAGCTGGCATTCTTTAGGCAGATGACCTTAAAATAAATGAAAGAATGGTAATGTTTTTTTTGCAAGGTTATTATCAGTATTTTACGAGGTCAATTATTGAATTTAGCATAAATAAATAACTTAGGTACTAAAAAATGAGCTACGTAAGTATAATAATTCTTTTTATTGCCTAAAAAACCCCGACAAGTGCATCTTGACCTTAAAGATTGACTAATATTTCTATTAGAGAATTATTGCCAAAATAATAACCACATGAATGGCCATGTAACAAGCTATTTTAGTAATTTACTTTTTAATACAGTTGCTCAAAAAGTTGTGTATTGCAGGGACGTATAGCGTTCGGGATGTGGGCTATTACATACTAGTGTTTTTTTTACCTTTCCCGAACTCGTGCGTTCTCTTTCCCAACTGTCAAAATAATGTCTATTAAAAATAAAAACCAACCATGAAGTTTTTACTAAAGAATTTTTGTGATTCATACAAATACGTATATTTCTAAAAAGAAGCTACTAATTTATTTCAATATCAGATTTAATGATTTAATTGAATGAGTTAGGTAAGGTTTCATTTCATTTCATCTCATTAAATTTCATTTTCATTTCTTATCAATAAAAAAAATCTACTGAAGACTAAGCTGTATGGATAGTTCCCTTTGCCTACCAAAATGGGTGAAGAAAAAATAAACTCTGCTTATATTCTACGGTTGGCGCCATTTTCCAGAAATTTTCTTTGCGAGTTTAGTTGTTTGTTGCACAAAATGAGTAATTTCGACCCTATATTTTTTAATTAACACCACCGGAACTCAGTATAATTGCACAAAATGCTTCGGAGAACATTTTACCGGAAAAGTCAAAAAGTCGTTACATATCTACATACGACGAATTTATTGCGTGGAGAGAAGAGAAAAAAGCAAATAGTTTTATTAAATTGCTTCATTTTTTCGCAACTGTATTAAAAATAGTCGTTCAGTACACCTGCGGAACCGTCATTGCAACTTGTTCCGACTGTCAACCCTCGCCTTCGGCTGCGCCTCGGCTCGGGTAGACATTTGTCGGAACTCTTTGCAATGACAGCCTTTCCGCACTTGTAATGAAATATACTATATTACGCTTATGCTTGGTTGACGGCTTCGTGATGAGGTTGTTTACACCCTGTATGGATATATTATGTCCGATGGATGTATGGATGGATCGTTGTTACTCTTTCACCTCCATCATAAAAGCTTCAAATTCTCGACCATCATTCACCAACAAACTACCAGAACTCGCATCACCACAATTTCAACTGTAATGCTCCAGTGATAATTCATAATTTGCAATGACGTATCTTGCGCAAGAGTTCAATTACGTATATGTCATGTGAAGATCGATGGTTTAGTTGGATTCTAAAGATGGTATTTTCATCTAATTTTGGACGTAATAATGTGTGTATTTGGTAATGGTGAGTATATCAATCACCACGGGTAGTTTAGGAAATTGCTCGACAGTTTTAGATGCAGTATTTTGTGGGAAGCTGTGGGTTACGAAACCTTTGAAAACAACATTACACCTGGAATCCAAAAAGTGGTAAGAATTGTCTTTGTCACCATTCATGTTTCAGTTTCCAATATAATGTGAGCGAGACTTGGAAATTCCAGTCGGAACAACTAACACTTGACTGACATTGGAATCGAGCCTAGGATCTCGTGCTAAACAGTAGTGCTTGGGAACATTAGACCAATAATGCAGGTTTTTTATTGTGACCAATAATGCAGGTGGCCCAAAAAGTCTGACAACCAGTCTTACCAAAGTGATATCGTATTACCCTGTATGAACTGGGTTGTGAAGGTCAGATAGACAGTCGCTCCATGTAAAATACTGGTACTCAGCTGCATCCGGTTAGACTGGAAGCCGACCCCAACATAGTTGGAAAAAGGCTACGCAGATGATGATGACAACTTTTGAAAAGTCGGGGTCAGTTGCGCTCAACGCTGTTTTTTCATGAGTTTCATTTTATTTTGGGACAAATAGCATAACTTGTAGTGTCAACTCTTCGATCAACAATTCAGTGTCAACCAATACAACCCTGAATTGTTCGGTAAATTAATCGTATAAAAAGGTCAAATAATTTTGTAACATTATTTTCAGGGTTTTTCGTGAAAATTGCCTCGATGGTCAATGATATTCTATTAAACAGATATGTTATACACCTACAAAACCACCGAAAAAAGTGTGCCGCGGGGCAGTGCCAGCTCACATACACGCAGTGACGCAGAATAAAGGAAAAACAAGCCAATAGGGTATATGCATGATTTTTTTTATTACTCTGAACAAAGCGTATTAACATCAGAAATAGCAAAGTGAAATTATTTATTTAATATCTACAAAAAATACTAAGTTAAGCATTTGAAACTGCTGATTAGACAGAGAGATCCGATACAGCGAATTACGTCATTCGCCGTATCGACGTACAAAATACAAAATAAATTCCGTTTATCTAGAAAGAGATAGAAACAAAAGTGTAAATGGTTATAACTACAAAAGTTATAACCATTTACACTTTTGTTTCTATCTTGTACACTTTTGTTGTTTGGCCGATTTGTCTTGTTTTCGCGTTTTGTCATTATTTTTATAGTACTTTAACATTCCGTATCGAAATAAAAAAAAGAAAATTTATGCATATTCCCAATTGGCACGTTTTCGAGTCTTCACGATTGCGCGCTCACAACATATCTGTTTATTAGAATATCATTGTCGTTGGTCTTGTAGCCGCAAGCGCGACTCCTGAGCATTCGGGACATTTGAGCATTGAGGTTCTGGATTCGATTCCCGGGTCGGGCAAAGTGTTAATAGATTTTCCCATTTTCTCAGTGGTCTAGATTTACATGGGACTTAAGCATAACTTACGAAATGTGGGTGTGCTATTAGGTACACTTCTGCCTAACTCTTCGTGGATTACAGCCGTGATGTTATGTTATGTGTTGTCAATACATCACTTTGACTAGAAATGATGGTCGGTCTAGCCATGCCAGGCTGATAGCAGTCGAGGGTCTTCGCGAATAGTGGTAACGAGAGTTTCCTCAAAAAAAACTCTATCGATGAGCCTATCAAGTTTTATCTTACATATTAGGCGACTACAGGACCTGCCGGGGTTGCGGGACTGTTCGAAAGAGATACCGTGGCCCCGGAACACAAAGGGCGATGAAGGAATATGGATGGGTTTTAGTCAGTAAAAGTCTGACACTCCCTCCTGCTCCGCCCAGAGCGGGAGGAGTCATACGATGATTTCCCATCCGAAAAAAAAAGGCGACTACAGGAGCTAAATTAGCAACTCTATTTGTGGTGGTTAGAACTTCGTTTAAAATACTGTTAGAATAAAGTTCTAATCAGCTTGCACTACAAAGTGGTTGTTACGTCAGTCACTGCGGCCGAATAGTGCGAAATGAGTGTTTTTTTGCGATTTACAAAAAATCTTTTGATTGGACTAAAAAAAAATAAACTAACAACTATTTATGTTGCTTGTTGAATTATTTGCCAAATGCCAAAAGAATGATTGCATGTATTTAGTATGGTTTTTACTCGTTAAAGGAAGTTTTTAGAAATAAGTTCGTGTTTTTTTTATCGAGTTCAAAACACTATCGTACTAGCATATATCCTGAAGAATATCATATATTTTTCTGGTTTTGTTTATTGCAATGAATCATATGCTTTTTTGCATTATAAAACTCGCGTTTAGCTCCTATAGTCCCCATAAAACACCGACGCGAAAACAAACAGGCATAGATTACAATAATACAAAACAGTCTCTGTAGAGAAACAAATCTATGCGTCACTAGTATAATCTGTGACTCTCATTGGAGCATCATTCTTCTGCTCTGATCCAAATTTATTTGTGGTCGGCGCAGAATGTCTTCTTCTTCTTCTTCCATACTTCTCTATTACTCGTGATCTTATCAGACACTCCCATGGTAATATAACACAATACTAATGCAATCGCAATCAGATTCTATTAATCATGTACTTATTCGATACATTCTAAGAATTACCATGAATTTGTAACGACAACGCAACACTGCGATGCATGCAATGGAAGCGAAGTCATTCTTTTTTCAAATTTAAAATCATTCGTTCGTAGTGATGTGAATAAAGTATGTAATCTAAAGAGTTCTAAAATTTAAGGTTATATGAAAATTATAATTTAGATTTTTGGTATCTCACTCCGGTAATTTCAGTGATCAATGTTATTATGCTAGTTTGACAATATTATTTTTATTTATACCTATGGTCGTTATTTAAGTTGGTAAAATTATATTTACGGATCAGAGAAAAACGACGATAGCACTTAGCCACTTGATTGAACAAAATTAACTTATTTTACACCAAGATCAATATCCCAAAAAAATAATGCCCCATTATATAAATGTTATAACGGTTGGAATAGAACAGCATATAACATTGCGTCAGTTATTTGTCATTTAACACTTTTCCGCAAAAGCTTTGTTGAGTTTTCAATACTTTCGTTTTCTACGTGTGTTGTAATAATGTGTAAACAATGTTTTATTACGCGGTAGGTAACCACGGAACAATTGAATGAGTAAACTTAAAAAAAACAACACCATAGATATTCGTCATACGTGTATGTTTTTAAGTTTTGATGAATTCTCTAAAGGATGGCTTAAAAATGTTTATGTAGAAGATTTAAACGCACTGACGATGTATTTTTTTCTAGTATTTATGAGTTATTTATTATTACAATAAACAATACAAACAATTTTTTGCTTCAACAAATCTGTAAAAATTGCACAAAAAAATTAAATGTAAAAACTCACCTTGGAAAATTCTTCTTCAAAAATATAAACACCGAAGAGAAAACTATAAAAAAATAAAACAAGAAAACTATTAATATAAAAAAACACAACACTGAAATCACTTTCCGATCGGCGAAAAAAAACTCACGTTCCAAAATGTGTTTGAAAATAAACGCGGCAAAAATTTAAAAATAGAATGCGATTAGAGTCTTCCACTCTATAGAGGCAAATGCACGCGTGCGAACCATAGACCACGCTTATAACGCTCTCCCATACATAGACACCATTTTATGCCGACCCCGTCATGCGAACTTTCACCCAACGACATTAGACCACTGTATAATGGAGACGTATACCATTCTTTTCAGACCCCTTCCCTAGAAACTTAACATAAAAATACTAGGTCTACATGAAATGGTCGGGGTCTGCCTTGCCAACATTCTGGGGGGTATTACCAGTTGCCACCAAAATTAATGAAGATTCAACAATTAGAATAAACGCATTATGTCGGCACTAGGTACGGCTTGCGTAAAATAAGACAATAAGAACAAATGAAGGCCATTTCTATTCAAACGTCTTTAAAATTAGCGTCCAAAAGATTTCGCAGCGACTGACATTTATTTAGTGTGGTCCTAAATCGTATAGACGTGTTGATCTGATATGCTTTTTTGTAAAGAGGTTGTTACAAACTCCTTTGTGTACGTTTGATAGGTATAAGAACTTCTTGGTTAAAAATCCGGTTTTTTATTTCAAAAAGGTTCGTGTTTCAGTCAGTAGCAGCTATAAAGTTTGTATTTGAGCACGTTTGTTGGCAACAGGCTGGCCCACTATTAAATGGAACACAACCTAACTGCCGAAATGTGGGTGTACTATTATCTACACCTCCACCATTCTCTTCGGGGGTTCCAGGCATGTATGTTTGAAAGTTCCCTCAACTAAAACTGAATTTTCCAGTAGACAATATAAAAAACGCTCCGTCTATTTATACAATGCAATTAATAAACAAATATATATTTATGATAAAAAAATATGAGTGCAAAAAAAAGCTAGCAATATGGCTACACAATTTTTATGATGACACAGAATTACTCCTGCAACGTGTGACTTAATAATAAATAATATAGTGATGTTATTTGCTTAGTTAGACACATTATGTAGGTACACTCAAAATCTCTCTCTCACACACGCACACACACACACACACGTGCACACACACACACACACACGTGCACACACACACACACAATCATGCACCCACGCTTATACAATTTATCGTACTTTGTTTAATTTTGTTTTTTTTTTTTTACTTTTTTCACTTTTTTTTAACTGCCTATTTATTTTGTATCTTTATGATGTAAGGGAAGAGCGGAACCTACAACTACAGGCATATTCTATGCCTAAATGGAGACTCCTTGACATGATAAGTAACCCAAATTGATACGTAATAAACTTATTTTATTTATATTTATTTATTATTTTATTAAGTTTAATCAAGCCAAATCGTGCTAACTGAATTAGAACTACTTCCTCTCATCCTAAAGAGTTGAAATTTTACGTGCGGGATCCTGCTTCGATCGCGTTAAACGAGTTGTAGTTTTGCATCCTACTCAAAATTCAGGAGCTTGTCACAAAATACATAAATAATCAATTTAAATTACGATACCTGGTCAATAATTAATAAAGTTGCTATTTTAAATTGTTTAATTTGTACATTTTTCAGAATAACACGAAAGTAATAAACAGAATCAGCCATCGCGTGACATGTCGCTGTGTGCATTTATTTGTGTGTGTGAAGGCGCGGTTATAGGGCTAGTTACAGGCGGGCTGCGTTTAAATACAGGTGATTTACACTTACTGATTTCCGTAAATAGGAAAAAAAACTTATGATTTTATTATTGATTCGGGTCGAGAATCATTAACATAGATAGGTACCTACTTGAATTTGACCAGGTTGCAAAGCTACACCTTGTATTTTATGAGCATGACCTAATTCCACACCCAAGATTGGCTACAGATGATCTTATGTCCTCAGCGACCAACAGCACAGACACGTGTATCATACGCATTTAATTAATTATGATAGACAAAAACAGTAAATCTTCTAAAAGGCCATGAAAGCTTTTTACTAAAAAATAACAGCCGCACGTGTCAATTCCAAGGTTAAGCAGTGTTTGCCGAGGTCGATCTTTGGATGGATCTTTGCGTAAATACATAGTTTTCTCCGTATCTCGTAAAGCATGCATATTAAGCCGTTGGTCCCGGCTGTCATTTGTAGATTTTTTACAGTCTTTACAGCTACAGTTTGGCCGCTGAGAGAATGCGTTCCTGACGTCTTCTGTCAGTAGGTACATATATTTAGCGCGAAATTATAACATTTATTGTTACTTGGTTTAATGATATCGTTTTTAATAACATTATTTTTAATAGGGCAAAAAGGGTAATAATAGGGAAGTTTCTACACTAATATTATAAAGAGGAAAGATTTGTATTTTTGTGTGTATGTTTGTAATGAATAAACTCGAAAACTACTGCACCGATTTCAACAATTCTTTCACCATTAGACAGCTACATTCACCCTGAGTAACATAGGTTATATTTAATCCTCATACTCCCATGGGAACGGGGAGTACGCGGGTGAAACCGCGTGACGTCCGACATCACCAATAATATTAATACTCGCGACCTGTCAGGAACTCATTCTCTCAGCGGCCAAACTGTAGTTAGCCCGAAAGTCCGACAACCAGTCTTACCAAAGAGTTAATACCCAGTAAGTACTAACTGGGTTGGGTCAAATAGGCAGTCGCTCCATGTAAAATACTTTTATTAAGGCTGATGCTCCAGGGTAGCCCGCGAAATTCAAATTTTCTTACGTTTTTGGCAAATTGCAGGCCAGTGCTAGGTTGTATGTTGATTAAAATATTGGACGCGATTGTAAGACGTATGTAGTTACAGAATTATAATCATCAAAACCATCAATACAACCCTCCAAGTTCAGAGAAACGATTTTTTCAGGGTCAAAGTCATTGCTAGACCTTTATGAACTTGGAGGGTTGTATTGATGGTTCACCTTAAGCTGCATCCGATTTGTCTGGAAACCGGACCCCAAATATTTAGGAAACGTCTAGGCCAGTGTTTTTCAACCTGTGGGTCGCGACGCTATAAGGGGATCACAGGTCGCGAAAACTACCTCAATAAACAAAATAATAAAGCCTAGAAAGATAAAATTAATAAGAAAATGTAATCTAATCTGCATAGTCCTCATGTGAATTAAGCAAGATTGTCTGGACTTTAAAAGAGACAATGACCTCTGAGTTTGTTTCGGCTGTTTCTTCTCAGAGTAGTCAGGTACGAGACACCGGCCCCATCTAGTTTAAAAAAATGACGTGTAAAAGTGTTTGTAAAAACCTACTTGCAAAATAAACATCATTTATCATTTAACTAAAGGATATTAAAGATTCTGCGGTTTGGGCTGTGCATTGATTTTTAGGCTTTGCCACCCCATTTCCCCCTCATACGGGTTGAATTCTGAAAAAACCTGAAACCCGTTTCTACTTATTTACCAATAGGAGTACTCCTGTAAAGTTTCTAATAAAACAGTCTATCGACTCTTGTTTCCCCATACAAACTGAAGACCCGTTTCACCCCCATTTTTGTCTGTTCATACAAATTATCAAAATAAAAACCTATTACTTAGTACTCGTCCATCATACTGAGGTTTCGCTTGCAAGTTTATAATTAACAAATTTCTCCCGTCATGGATCCGTTTTTGCTACACTGAGCATTAAAACGAATTCCAAATTTAAAAAAAATATATGTTGAATACCTACCTACATTATAATTAACCGAATCCTAATTATGCCAATGCATAAAATTTTTGTATGGATTTAATATTTGTAAAAAAAAAATAAAAAAAAGCGAAGGGTCGGGAGCCGGGGGTCGCCAATTATTTATTCATACTATGGGGGTCGTGTTATGAAAAAGGTTGAAAAGCACTGGTCTAGGCGGATGATGTATTTTTTTATTAGCCATTAATGTCTCACTGCTGGACAATGGCCTCCCCCATAACTTTCCAGGTACGCTTTTTGTACACCAAATCGAACCAGCCGTCGCAGTGCGTCCTGCGCGTCCAGGTCATCTCACCACGTCTTTCTGGGCCGTATTTCTGATGTTTTTTTTTATATGTTTGCCTATTCTGTCTGACTGCTGAGCAAAGGCCTCCCCCATAGCTTTCCAATCCTGTTTACAATCCGTCAAGGACGAGTCCAGATCGACACGCAAGCGTTTCTTGGGCCTGCCTCGGTTACTATACGGCCGTCTTCAGGCACCCACTGTTTGACTATCTTCGCCCATCTGTCCGGCTTCATCCTAGAGACGTGGCCCGACCAGTCCCATTTCAGCTTCGCAGACTTTTTGCCAAACTTAAGTAGCAGTGGGCACGGCACATTGCTCGCAGAACGGATGACCGATGGGGCCGAAAAGTTATGGAGTGGCGACCGCGAACCGGAAGACGTTGCGTTCGAAGGCCTCCTACTAGGTGGACCGATGACCTGGTGAAGGTTGCGGGAATCCGCTGGATGCGAGTCGCACGGGACCGGTCAATGTGGCGACACTTGGGGGAGGCCTATGTTCAGCAGTGGACATCTTTCGGCTGAAATGATGATGATAATGATGAGACTTATTGCCAACATCGGCGATGCCTGTCTTTGACCGCATTATGGTAATGCGAATTCGATCAGAGAGTCTTTTAGAATGCTACGTTCCATCATTTCTGATGTTAGTTTTTTACAAATCATATTGTTTTCGTTCTTGAAGTGTTGGCAAAAATGGCAAAGGTCAATGAAATGTGTAAGTATGAATTGAGAGGCCTATTACATACGTTATGTAAGAACAATTCTGCGCAAGAATTATAATTGGTTTCAACTGTTTATCATCTTCGCGCGAATTGTAGAGGTTGGGTGGAGATGGAACCATACCACTTTTTAAGCAGGTTCAATAGGTCATCAGTATTTTTGTAAACAATTTTTATTACACTTGTGCTGTAACTTTGAAATCAAACATCAAGCTCTCACTCGCCGTGTTGCATCATTACTGCTGAGCTATTGTAGCTATTATTGGAAGATTAGAACAGACATCGATGAAGGAATAAGATCACCTCTTTGTGAGCCAGACTTTGTACCTAAACTAGCGGCCCGTCCCGGCCTCGCACGGGTGGACATTTATTTTCCTCTTATCCCCCCCCCTTATAATTGTGAATGTCAAATAATAGACAAATAATTTACAATAAAATAATATTGCGACTGTAAATTAAGATGTAAGCTATCCTATTCTTTCAAGTTGGATCAAACTGCACACAGTGTGCAAATTTGATTGAAATCGGTACGTTTAGGAGCCCGTCGCGCACAAACAACGTGACACGTAATTTATATAATTACGTTAAGAAGATGACGTCCAAAGTTAGGTTGCGTTCCCACCAGAGATGTGCGAGGCTAGGCGAAAAGGAGCGACAACGATGCGTAGCGACGCTGTGAAACGGTGCGCAGATGCGCGGTGTGACAATGTGTAGCGGTCTCGTTTCAGACTGACGGCTATTTTTTCGCTCGCGTCCGTCACACTAGCACACTTACTTATTTTATTAATACACGGTTAATTTTAGGTTGTTAATCTGGCCATAAACTCGATCTCAAAACGATTGGGGTAATATTAAAAAAAAAAAAAAAAAAATAATTCGTGATGTTTTTATTAAAAATTATTGTTATAAAAAAAACAGTCCCTATCGTTCCGAGTTCATGATCCGTTTTATGGCTTTCGTTTCCAGAACGACCTAAAAATAATGGTGTTTAGGTACACCAACAGCTGTGTACAACACTTATCTCCAACTATTCATCTAACGATCTGTCTATTTTGTGTTTCTTTTTGAGTTACTCTGTACGGTTGGCTCAAATTTGTGAATAAATATTATTATTATTATTTTAAATACAGGTTTTACAGTCTTGGACATACATAGTCGTCAATTACTAATAAACCAGCATCATTCTGAATACGCGACTAACGTCTGAGGCAGAATACCTTGCGCCTCCGTAGACCAGAAAATGGGCAGCAGCGTTTTCTATTAGTCTTTAATCACTGCGATCTCCAATCCGCCTGCCAAGCGTGGAGATTACGGCAAATTCCTCCCATCATGGGAGAGGCTTATGTCCAGCAGTGGACGTTATGGGCTGTTGTTGTTGTTGTATTCTGAATACGTGGTGGTAACGTGGTAACCGTTTGTGCGTCGTTGTCTCTTCCACTTCAGTCCTCTAAAGGAACTGACATAAGGTACCGAAAAGCTTAAATGTCAATCCTGTTGACAGTAGCTGTAGAAAAAAACCGGCCAAGTGCGAGTCGGACTCGCGCACGAAGGGTTCCGTACCAATTATTATAAAAAAATCACGTTTGTTGTATGGGAGCCCCCCTTAAATATTAATTTTATTCTGTTTTTAGTATTTGTTGTTATAGCGGCAACAGAAATACATCATCTGTGAAAATTTCAACTGTCTAGCTGTCACGGTTCATGAGATACAGCCTGGTGACAGACAGACGGACAGACGGACAGACGGACAGACAGCCAAGTCTTAGTAATAGGGTTCCGTTTTTACCCTTTGGGTACGGAACCCTAAAAACGAAACGCTTTGAAAACGATTGTCATTGTCGGGGCTTTCCCATTTTTCCTTTATCAAGCCAATCATTCCTTTAGTATTCCTAAACGAGCATTTAAAGAGTCTGGCAATACATCCGACTTTTTGAACTTGCATAATGCAACAGTGACCGGTGGTCGGATTCCATGCAGATTTTAGGTTGAGGAAAGTGTTTCATCCATTTCAACATAATATTATAAATTATTAATTTGAATACATTAGTTACTTTTTCGCTTTGTTGAGCAGTGGTGCTAACGGCCACGACTTACATACATGTCGTAGGTCGGGGTTTCGAACTCAGAGGACCACTATCAATTATTCAATCACCGTTTTTTTTTAAGGCAGTGATAGCCTTATTGTGTTGATCTTAGGTCTCAAGTTTGAACCCAGGACACGCTTCTCTGATTTCTGGGATTCCTGTGCGTATTGTATAATTTAAAGTTGCTTTGGTGAAGGAAAACATCGTGAGGAAACCACCATGCCTGAGATATATTTTTCGACGGCATGTAAAGACAAGTCAGAGGCCCATCCACCAGGTTAGGCGCAGAAAAAGAGAAAAAGACCATTTCTTTCATTCTCGAGCATTTATAGAGCATAGTTCATTCGTTGAGCTCCTGGAGTTATAAGTCGAGCTACACGTTACATAACAAATGCTTGCACTGACTGGACAGGTCCACTCAAATCTGTGTGGACTTGACTCTTCTTTCTTCATTCTTCAAAAGACCATCTCAGATACTTATCTGCATAGTCCTCTGAATGTGAATTGAGCAAGATTATGTCTGGACTTCAAAAGAAACTATGACCTCTGAGTTTGTTTCGGCTGTTTCTTCTCAGAGTAGTAAGTTACGAAACAACGGCCCCATCTAGTTAAGAAAAAATTACGTGTAAAAGTGTTTGTAAAAACCTACTTGCAAAATAAACATCATTTATCATAGATTACCGCCCACAACCCCTCGGAAATAGGAGGCCCGTGTCCCAGCTATGGGAACGCCAAAGACTGATTACGCTACCCGTATTTTGGGTAAAGGAAAAGTATTTACCTTTAATCAGTTTCAACACATCATAAATTACGTATCTAGTATCCACCATTCCGCTTTGTTGCATTTCGAGGGCTGTCGAACAAACACCACAAATAACCATTAGGTTACATTCAAATGCAGATTATATGGAAATCATTGAGGAAACAAATTAATTACGACGCTGTAACTATGCAATGGGGGTCGTGGTTGATAGCTTTAAGAGATCGATTGACCTATGAGACCCGGATTCTGAAAGCTTAATCGGTTTAATCCGTTATCGAGTCATGTGATTGGTGGTGGTTGTTTTGGTTAATCCTGCTGTCAAGATTTCTATGTCCATAGATTCACTGATCAGAGATTCGCTGATGATTTTAATTCGTCTGAGCCTAAAATCGGAGACTCTATCAACAACAACAACAGCCCATAACCTCCACTGCTGGACATAAGCCTCTCCCATGATGGGAGGAATTTGCCGTAATCTCCACGCTTGGCAGACGTATTGGAGATCACAGTGATGAAAAACTAACAGAAAACGCTGCTGCCCATTCTCAGGTCTACGGAGGCGCAAGGTGTTCTGCCTCAGACATTAGTCGCCTTATACGACACCCGTGAGTGTAATGGGTTGGTTCTTTTCTACTCTGCCGGATACCACACGGCTCCTCGCCTACATGCTCTCGGGAGACACCATCATTAACATCATACTTGAGATACTTGACGGCACGGTAGGCGCAGTGGCTCTGAGCAATTGGCTACTGCGCTGCGTGTCGCAAGTTCGATCACCGCATAGAACAATCCCGTTCACGAAGCCGACAACCAAGCATTGTGTACATCAAAAAAATCACGTTCTACGATAGGACTCAATGTAACGCGCTCAAAACATTGTGCTGATGGATGGATTGAATATTTCGGGAGCCATGGAGGAATTTAAAGTAAAGTTATAACATTAAAAACAGGTTTTAAAAAAAATGTGAAAAACTTGAAACTTCGACCCCCAATATCTCCGAAACTAAAATGTTCCCAGGTATAGTCTAGATTATAGCAAAAAAATAATCGCAATGATGAAGAGAACAACTACATTTCGGCTTCGTTAGGGGCCGCCTCCACGAGCGAGAGAATCGCGGCGATTCAACGCCTATTTCTATACGAAAATATCGCCGCGATTCTATCGCTACGACCCGAAAGAGAGTGTATAGAAAAACGTGGCAAGGATGATAATATCTGCGCGATTCTCTCGCTCATGGAGGCGGCCCCTTAGGAGTATCTATACACCCATTAACTATTTATTTGTCCCTTGAAATATCTGCAACGTCAAATCTCCTTGCAATGTCACAATGTCAATGAGTATGCGAATAAGTTTAGTTACACTAGTAGGTAAAAAGTAAACTTATGTAACGCAAGATGAAACTGTGTAAATGAGGTCATGTTCACGAAATATTAACTTTTTTAGCTTGTTCACTTTTTAAGTTTGCTTATTACTTTTAGATGTAGATTAATAAGTTTTATGTAAGCTAATCATGATAGATGATGATGATGGTATTTAGTTAATTAATCAGCCTGTGATTATCTTGTCCCATTTACTAAAGCAATAATAATCGAAGCGTCTTTCTCTTTTCTCAAAGGAAGGGAACAACTTGAGAGAATGTCATGCTCACTCAAATGTCTCGGTGATGGTGGCGGGTGTGTCGGGTCATTTAGTTATCTTCAATATGCTAATAGTCTAAGATCCCTTGAAGAACGACCTTCACCGAGCTGGTTATTGGATGAAGTGTTTTATTTCAAATTAAATATGTCAAAAAATATATTGCAAATGGGTTGTCTAAAAAATTTCAGTCCAGAATATGATTAATTATCAATTTATTTTTTAAATATATTTTTTAACTTTTCTCTGGTTTACTTAATAGACAAATTCCATACCAATTGAAAGTATGAAGCCTATAGAATATATACAAACGTTAGGTTGACCGGTTAATTTAACGTTTGCATATTCTATAGGCTATAGAATATGCAAAAGTTATGCAGCCTATAGAATGTGCAAATGTTAGGTTAACCTAACGTTTGCATATTTTACAGGTTTCATACTTTCGATTGGTATGGAATTCGTCTATTAGCCAAACCAGTGAAATGTTGAAAAAAAAATAAAAAAATATTCTGGACTGAAATTTTTTAGACAACCCGTTTGCAATATATTTTTTGACATATTTAATTTGAAATAAAACACTTTTCATTCAATAACCAGCTCGGTGAAGGTCGTTCTTAAAGGGATCTTATACTATAAGTTGAATAGCGCGGATACATACGTCATGTTCGTGTACGGGCGCTGTGTGTTGGGACAGGTCATCCCTTAGCTGCCACGGTTCATTTTAATTAGGTACTTTATTTTTAAATTGTTGATTTAATATTTTACTCTGGACGCTCCTGATGTGCATGTCTTTCTACATCGTTCTCACATATATGTATAATCTCAGCATGAATGATGTAACCAAGATTTTGTAACAATATTTTGATTTAAAAGAGTGTCCATGGAGTTTCTTGTCCGTTCTTCTCCATAGAGATCTACGCTAGGGAATGAGCAATCTACAGTACTTTCTCAAGTTATTATGTCTTGTGACTGGGACTGTAGCTTTGTTTTTTTTTTTGTATTTTTGTCATTCTAAAGTGCCGTAATGGTCTAATTGAAATAAATGCTTTGAATTTGAGTTTGATCACTGAGAGATTTCCCAGATTCCTCCAACAACAACAATAATTTTATATTAAGTATTTATTCGAGTCTCGCTATCATTAGTAGGGGACAGTTGAGGAGGAAAGCGGGAATACATCAGATTTGCTTTTTGATGCAAAAAGCTTGCTTCCTGTTCAACGGGTCATGTAATGCTCCTGAAATATAGCTAGATACTCTAACCAAGTAATTCATGAACTCGTCCCACAAGCCCACGGCCCATTTGGGACGAGTTGATGGAAATCGAAATAAATCATATTTTCGTTCAACTGTGAGTGGAACTTTAAACTTTATCAACAGTTATGACTACAAGATTTTAACAATATTTTTTTAAGAATGTTTATTTCAAACAAATTGATACGTTAGCCTTAGAAAAAGTACTAGGCTAACATAAATTAAAGAAGGTAATTCCATCTTCTTCCACGAAATTTTTTGTTTTTCCATCATGGGTATCGTTTCCATGGTTTTTGGAGTCGCTGCTTGCTCTGGAGCCAGGGTCTCGATTTTTTCTGTAACCTGTTTTTATGGCAATAAAGAAATGTATGTATATACCATTAAAATAACATAGGGTTAAAATTAGGACCGATTTCTTCCCGCTTGTAGCATTCCTACAGCTCTATGCATTTGATCAGCAGTCAAATGGCATCGCTCCATGACATAAAAATGACTCACCACTCAATTATTTCAAAAACTGTGTAACTATTTCAAAATGATAAAGGTGAGATAAATACCAAAGGAGATCACTCATTTTGTTCGATGATTTAGGATTTAAAAAAAGTCGGAGGCCACGAATGAATTATATTTTATTTAAATTGTGGCAGGATTAGAAACACTTTTTTGTATGGTGACAATGCTGTAATGAGTTCGGGAACAAAGATATACTTACAATAATATAATTATTAAACCATAAGTATTACAAATTGTTTCCCGTTATGTATTTTATCAAAATTAAACGCTTTCCTTTAATTTTCCGTATGTCATTACTTCCCAGAATTTAATCCGTATTAACGACACTATCGAATGGTGTAATAATACTGTGTGTTTTTTTTTCCAAAATCAATGGGCTCGATTCCCGGATAAGACTAGGTATTGATTTTATTTATTTATTTTTAATTTTATTTACTTTTGAACATTTTTTGCTATTCCTCATAGTTT
The DNA here is from genome assembly GCA_905147715.2 of Xestia xanthographa. Taxonomy (NCBI): domain Eukaryota; kingdom Metazoa; phylum Arthropoda; class Insecta; order Lepidoptera; family Noctuidae; genus Xestia; species Xestia xanthographa. Next base: position 8,652,677 of record LR990644.1, read on the forward strand.
CAGATTTGGCCACCCACGCCAACTTGAAAATTTGATCCTGTATATCTCCAAACCCAAATAGTTTTCGACTTTGACGCCATAATGAAAATGAGAACCTCCTCCTTTTGGAAGTCGGTTAATAATGCGTTACACGTGTGCTTTAAAAATGTGTACTTATTAAGTACTGATGGCGGCAAAAAAAAAAAACCCAAAATTAATGATCTCATTTATCAAGCAACGACATAAAGCACCCACACACATTAATAGCCACCATTTTATTTGAACGCCAGCGCCATCTAGCCAAACAAAAGTTTTCACACCGATTCTTGCACAGCACCATTTACCGTTTTTCCGTGGAAGCTTGCCCTGAAAACACCTCATTAAGGTCAAACAAGTCAGTCATTCTTCCATACAAACGTAGTCTGGTGATTACTCGTCTGTTTGACGGTGTAAGTTCAAAATTAAAAATTGTATCAACTGGTCTTGTCATTATCTAGCCCTGTATGGAAGCAGAATTGGAAAAAAAAAATTGGTTTGGAAGTTATGAGCGTCGAAACTTTCATATTTCAACACTAATTTTAACTCATCTTTGGGCGTAAATAAATGACTTAAGTAGTATGAAAATGGAAAAACTGAAACCATACAAGAGTAGATAATTTATTCAAATATTGAAATAATTTTATTTTGAACAGATACATCCAATAGATTTTTCATGATATCCGTACTCCCAAAGGTCTGCATAAAAAATATCGCGCAGCCGTTTTTGTTGTAAATCATATTGCATTTCGCTACAAGTTACCACCCCGGTCAGTGGGGAAGAGGGGCCGCGCGCAGCGCGTCTGTGTGCGCAGTGTGTGTGGGTGCACACATGCTCATTTGGTTAGCTGCCGCCCGGGCGCATGCTATTGTACGAGTAATACTACCTATTTAAAGCTCGTTATTTTTTAACATTGAACTCTGGATTGAATTTTGAATTCCGATATTTCTTTATTGATAGTTTGTGTTTATTATTTTGAATTTGTGTCAAATTTTACTGGCCCTGGCATTGAACTTTGGATTCGATTTGATAGTGATTTACGGGCGGCGTTTGAATTTGTTTTTTTTTTTTTGATTCGTATGTTAGCCGATTTCTCCCCATTTGTGGACCGATTCTCAAAATTCTTTCTTTATTTTTTTTTTGTCCCATTTAATTTGGTCAAGATCTGATGCAGATCTTCGGAAATATACAATGGAACTCTTCAAAAATAGACGGAAATCTGTAGTCATTGTTGCAATAGCTTGGATGTTTATTGTTTATGACGTAACATCAAGCCTGTATGCTTTGAGGGGGTACGCAGATGTGTACAATACACCCAGATTTCGAAAGTTAGGTAGGTACCTATGTTTGCGGATGGATGGACAGAGATTTTGTTGGCATGTCAGAAGTATTGTGAGAGGAATTTATGAATGTGTAAACCTTTACTTTATTTTGTATATTTTAATTTTATGTTATCTCTCACTCTTTTAGTTCTAGTTTTAGTTACAGTAATTGGTTTAAATACAACCGTTGTAATTAAATAAATAAATGTTAAGTTTCATTTATTGGGGATAAGCCTATTACCATGACATGTATTGTTAATGATAAGAGCAGCGGTGGCCCAGTGGTGGCGGCCTCGACTTACGAACAGTAAGTCGTGGATTCGAACCCAGACAAGCGCATTACTTTGTGTAATTTATTTCATCACCACTGCTCCCAAAACGGTGAAGGAAAACATCGTGAGGAAACCGGCATGTCCTAGAACCAAAACATTCAAAGACATGTGACATCTACCAATCCGCACTGGGCCCGCGTGGTGGATTATAGCCCATTCCTCTCATTGAGAGGAGGCCGTGTCCCAGCAGTGGGAACATTATAGGATGATGATGATGATGATGATGTATCGTTAATAATGTATAATAAATTTAAGGCGACTTGTTCGGGAACGACTAAAAATGGAAAAAGAAATAAACAGCTTTTTGCAAAAAAATAAACCGACTTAAAAAAACACAAACATAAAAAAAACACTGATTGATTTGGTGTTTTTTTCACCGGCTTCTGAAGCTAAAGTTATTTTCACTTTTTTATGTTTTTCTTTTTTTTTAATTCTGTGATAACTTCTAAACTATTCATTCAAATGTTAAGCTGTAAAAGACAATTTTAATCTAAATTCAATTGTCAAGATAATGAACATACTTATTTGGATAAGGATTAATACTTACTGCAAATAAGGTAGGTACCTACCTACGTCATATTTTTAAATACATTTTCAAAGATAAAAATGTTACCTACCTACTGTAAGTTTACTTTTTGTCTGGATAGAAGGTCTACCTATTCATAAATTAAATATTTTCAGAGAATCATCCAACGGCTATAACGAAGCCATAGCAACGAAATATTTTTTTACTGAGTCATCATCTGCCTAGCCTTTTCCCAACTATGTTGGGGTCGGCTTCCAGTTTTACCGGATGCAGCTGAATACCAGTATTTTACATGGAGCGACTGCCTATCTGACCTCCACAACCCAGTTAGTACCGGGTAATACGATACCCCTTGGTAAGACTGGTTGTCAGACTTTTTGGGCCTCTGACTACCTAACGACTGTCAAAGAACTACAAATGACAGCCGGGCCCAACGGCTTAACGTACATTCCGAGGCACGGAGGAAACTCGGTATGTAATGGGTGGTCACCCATCCACAGACCAACCTAGGCAAGCACGGCTTCACCTAACGATCGACCCGAGCGGCTGTTATTGTTTAGCCACGAGCTCCACCTCCACATTTTTTTACTGAGTACCTAGGTATATTTAAAAATCTTAACTTGACCCACAAAATAAACACTGGCTCCATATTTTTACAACATCCATTACGCTAGTTTACTACGTGCGTCGTATTTACCTACTGTCGGTCAGGAGCGGCACAATGCCTATTGTTGATAACTGTATAAGACAATATTACAGACCACTATTGTAAACTAGCTGACCCGCGCAACTTCGTCTGCGTCACATAATATAGCTTAGAATTAGAACATGTCATTTTGTGCATTCAATTACGAACAAAAACCTTTTAAAATAAATTTTGCTTACCTCCCATAACATACGGCGTGATAATATGTAGCCTAAAGCCAGCTAGTAGTAGTTTAGCTAAGCTATCCAGTAGTTTTGGCGTGAAGCCGTAGCATACACGCAGACAAACAGACAAAATTCTAAAGTCACTTTTAGTCATCAGTTACGTTTTTCTAACAAAAGCCACTTATTTTTTCTCGAAAATTCTCAATGTACAGTTTTTATTTCGTTACTGTTTTATTATATGTAAATAGATAAACAGCCAATAAACATTTTACAAAGCAACATATTTTTTATTTGATGAACTAACAACAAGCCTCACAGACTCACAGTCACATCAAAGTCACGCTGCACGCTGTCGAAAAAGCAATTATCCTGATTCTGGCTGTACTAATGAGGAGTTGCCTGTGTGTTAACTAGCTAGGGTAAGTAAATACCTATTTATCATAAAATAGTCATCATCATCATCAGCCTATTAAATGTTCCCACTGCTGGGACACAGGCCTCTTCTCTATGAGAGGGAATGGGCTATAATCCACCACGCGGGCCCAGTGCGAATTGGTAGATGTCACATGTCCTCGAATTTTTTGGTTCTAGGACATGCCGGTTTCCTCACGATGTTTTCCTTCACCGTTTTGAGAGCAGTGGTGATGAAATAAATTACACAAAGTAATACGCCTGTCTGGGTTCGAACCCACGACTTACTGTTCATAAGTCGGGGCCGCCACCACTGGGCCACCACTGCTCCCAAAGCAAATACCTATTTATCATAAATAGTAACAAAATAGTATAGGTATATACATAAATATAATATGAATAGTACATACTACACCTAAAGTTGCACAACTTACAAAAACAAAGGTAGGTGAGCATAGAAAAAAAAAGTCAAATCAATGAAATTATTTGTTCATTGTAATAACAATATCTACCTACATTACACCTATTTGTTTGAGTTTATGTTGTCCTTCAAACATAAATCCGCCGGGCGGGCGCGGCGGTGCCGCGCCGCCGCTGTCGTTCACTATTCAATGAAATCGCGCATATGTATGCATCACTCAGCGTTAGGAGTGTGTATGTGTACGCGCAGTAGCTTCTTACTGCTCTTCACAGCGTCTATCCCTTTCGCTCGTGATGTCGGATGAAATAGCATGCATTTTAACCCCGCCCACCAACTAGTTCGTGCCGCTGACTCGTTTACTCTTAAGGGCTGTATATCCCTCAAATGGCTTAGCATGATTCTCCGTTACGCCTAAAATACTGCAGCATTATTTTTTAGGGTTCCGTACCCAAAGGGTAAAAACGGAACCCTATTACTAAGACTTCGCTGTCTGTCCGTCTGTCCGTCTGTCCGTCTGTCTGTCACCAGGCTGTATCTCATGAACCGTGACAGCTAGACAGTTGAAAATTTCACAGATGATGTATTTCTGTTGCCGCTATAACAACAAATACTAAAAACAGAATAAAATTAATATTTAAGGGGGGCTCCCATACAACAAACGTGATTTTTTTGCCGTTTTGTCTAATGTATAGATAATGGTACGGAACCCTTCGTGCGCGAGTCCGACTCGCACTTGGCCGGTTTTTTTAAATAAATATATGGTAAAGTTGAGGATTAATGCTAAGTCCTATGTGTGACAAAAACACGATTTCATAAACTTTTGTCGATAGAAAAAAAATCCAAAGTTACCTCCAAATCGAACAATAAACCGCTGGTATTCAAAAAGTACTTCAAATTAGATCATGAACTGAACTAACTATAAAGCAGGTCTTACGTGTTTTATTTTTTTGTTCCAATCAATAGATTTTTTGTAAAACGCAAAAAACCACTCATTTCGCACTATTCGGCCGCAGTGACTGACGTAAAAACCGCTTTGTAGTGCAAGCTGATTAAAAATTTAAAACAACCACCACAAATAGAGTTGCTAATTTTAGGGTTAGAAGGGCCTTAATAATACATGTAGTTTCTGTAAATGATGCGTGTTGTTTAGACATTTTTGATGTGTGTATATTGAACCATAGACGACTGTTACAGGCACAAATAAACTTCGACCTATTTACGTTTTAAATTTCTTAAATTACGAGGCTATGGTGTCGATTCTGTTGTGCACAAACTAAACTTAATTTAGGCTATTGCTATCTTTTTCTCTCTAATAAAACGAGAAAGAGACAGACGTAATTTAGAGCTGTCAAATTTAGTTGGAACTAATATAAGGCATAAACTAGTTTGACATCAATAACTTAGTTCATAGCTATAGCCGTCCTTTTCTCGCGCTGCCTTTTAGTAAAAGATAGCAATAGCCTACATTAAGTTTAGTTTGTGAACAAGGGAATCGGTAACATTGTATCTTTACATAACAGTAAAGCAGGACATATTACACAATGTTCTACGAAGTGCAGATGCATAATAGTAGGTATGCTAAAATTAATAGGTTTATATATAACTATATGTTTAGCACATGCTGCGTTTTACATACTTTCATTTTTACACCAACTATGATAATTTGTTTGTGCACATTTGTGTGGATTTTAAAATGCTAATGTGCCTATTTGTTGCTGTTTTGAGGCTCATTTATAAAATTAATGGACTGTGGTTTTGGTCGTGGTGAGTTTGAACCCCGGCTGTTGTAATTTTACATATAATACACTAGCTGACGTCCCGCGGTTTCACCCGCGTAGTTCCCGTTCCCGTGGGAGTACGGGAATAAAATATAGCCTATAGCACTCACGAATAATGTAGCTTTCTACCAGTGAAACAATTTTTAAAATTGGTTCATTACTTCCGGAGATTACCCCCTACAAAGAAACTTACAAACATACAAACAAATTTTACCTCTTTATAATATTAGTATAGATAAGGCGAGGTGTATCCATTACCACATCCACATTTCGCCAGTTATGTTTCACTCCCATGTAATAGGGGGTGAGCCTATTGCCATCAAATTGACACCAATGGGACGGGCAACTTGTGGAACTAATGGCGCTAGCATCGCATGAACCAAACATCGTCATTAGTTGAAAATCTGTCAATGTCATTTTATATTTCAAAATAGTTTGACCTCATTGGTCAGATAGGGTCTAAGCTATGGACGCGCCATCTACAATCAGCTTTGACCAGCCTTCCCCATTCGAACTCTGTGGCTTCTACTGAAAAAGCCCTGTGGGAAAAACTGAATAACACTTTGAGTGACCCGGGAATCAAACCCATATTCGGCAGTCGCGCTTGGAACTACTGAGCCAACGAGGCGTTAACAATAATTCGTAAATTATTATTATTCGTTTATCTAGGTTGAAGATAACCTCATAATTTCCTTATGATGCATAAGTAGTTTGTGCAATGCAAATAAGTAATAACTTTTTATTTTTTCATTTCATGATTAAGATTATTTAATTTTATTTAAATGGCTATAGTTATATGAATCTAGAATACAAATGAGCATTTATAGAAAAAAACTCATAAATGTTTCTGTTTGTTGATGTTTCTGTTTGACAGTGACATTTGTCAATGTCACTGTCAAAACTTTTTTACACATAAATACTGCTTTTTGAACCGCTGTTTTACGACTACTGTATTTTTTACAGAATAATAAAATATAAGCACCTGAAAATAATCCAGAGGCTGTCGGAATCCGCATGTATACAACTTATTTTATAAAAACTATAATTTGAACTGTTATACGCATTTGAACACAGTTCAAATGACAAAATACATTAACATAAACTGTGAATAAAAATGACGAACTAGAGGAATAAATAAATAATAAATTATTTAAACTAATGTGTATTATTCATTTTAATATTACTTAGTTATAATTTGTGGTCACTGATAGATCTGTCTGTTTAAAATCTAAATTTAGATCAGAGTACGCCTTTGGTATTAAGTCCGCTTCTTTACATTAGTATGCTTTAAGTATTAGATAAATACGGGTTACAAAAATAATCTAAAAAAAAACAGTTTCCAATTTTAGACTTATCTGACTTATCGTACTGGTCCTACTTTTCAAAATAATTAAAAAACGGCTAAAAGCTGAACAGAGCAAAAAAAAAGGTTTAATAATTATTAAGTTTAATATTAAATTAATTACCTACATTACGTCATTCAAAAATTTAAATTTACATTTTTTTTGTTTATTTTATAAATTATAATAACTGAAAGGATTTAATAGAAGGCACTTTCGCTTTTTATTACTTTTTTATTGGCCTTTACGGCCAGTTAAATATTTTTTTTAAATATTCAGAAATATTTAGTTTCAGACAGTCAGAATACACGCAGCGAGTTACTTGTTATACAAAAAGGATTAAAAGGATAAATAAAATCTAATCTCGATACCTAATAATACCCTCACGGACAGAGTTTTTATATAAAACTAGCGGACGTCACGCGGTTTGACCCGCGTAGTTCCCGTTCTCGTGGGAGTCCGGGGATAAAATATAGCCTATGTTATTCAGTAAAGACGTGGCTTTCTAATGGTAAAAGAATTTTTAAAATCGGTCGATTAACTTTAGAGTTAAATCGTATAACAAACACACAAACAAAAAAAAAATGTTTCCTCTTTATAATATTAGTATAGATATAGATATAGACTAGCACTTCACCCGCGACTTCGTCCGCGTAAATTGTGATAGCTCGGCTAATTTTCATGGTATTTATATAATTTATAGCTTATGTTACTCGGTAAGATGTAGCTTTCTAATGGTGAAAGAATTTTTGACATCGGTCCAGAAGTTTTTAAGTTTATCTGTTACATACAAAAATACAAATCTTTCCTTTTTATAATATTAGTGTGAAAGGGGGTAGACCTCATTGTTTATAATAAATTTATCCTAACTGACAGAAAACGACTACGCAGCAGGCCTAGAAGGAGATGGTGGATGAAGTCAGTCAAAAGGATTGACCTACAATCATATTAGATCACGAAAAGTGGAAAGTGGGGAGGGATGCCTTTGCCTTGCAGTGGGTCAAGACAGGCTCATGATGGTGATGAACTGGCTGTCTCCAGTTCCAACGTGGTTCCAACCTAGTACTACCAAGCTGCTCCTTATATTATGCACAATAGGCTTGTCGTCGGAAAAAATATAATTAGTTCGTCAGTTAGATTATCAAAAAATATTTGACCCGTATTTTTTCTTTTGTGACGTAAATCAATATTGACGAAGATACTAGGTACGCTTTTAAAATTCTCAATACGTCATGCCGTGGTATAATTTTTGTGCGTTATGACGTCACGAGCCTGGGGCTAATACGTCATAAGGCGCTCCTGAGTTTTGATGCGTTTTATCTTTGTCAATATTCATTGATTTACAAAAACAAAAAATACGTGTCCATTATTTTCCAATACTCTAACTGACGGACTAAATAGATTTGCAATTTTTTGATACTGTCGTCATGCCTATTCTTGCAAACACAAAAGACGAATATCGCTATGTCAGAGGTCACTAACCTCGTAAGTAATAAAGCGCATTGCATACGTATGCATAAAAGCGAACTCTGTTAAACCATTTCATTCAGCCACCAAAGTGATTTCGATTATTATTTCAAAGAACAATTTTATTTTGAATCAATTTTGTCGTCTAGGCTAGGCACTTACAATACAATAGTACTTTTATTTATCTATCTAGAATACCCACTTAGGTACATACTTACAAAGTTTTTGCATAAGACTTAGGCTAAGTATGCACTTACGAAATGTGAGCGTTGTGGTTTTACGAGTGAGTGTGAAGTGTTCATAATAATATTATGATGTTACATTGTTTAAATATTAGGTATCTGTAATTTACTCTATTAGCTTTTGCCCCCATCTGCCTAGGCTATTCCCAACCATGTTGAGCGTCGGCTTCCAGTCTATTTAGCGCAGGCCACACCGCCAGCTAGCGGGCAGGCGAGCGAAGCGAACCATACTTCGTTCGGCTTTTTCGGTAGCTCGCGGTGTGAACCCCGAAGTATGTAAAGAGGTGAAACGATGTTCGCCCGCCTAGCCCGCCCGCCCGCTAGCTGGCGGTGTGGCCTGCGCTTTACCGGATGCAGCTGAATACCAGTATTTTACATGGAGCGACTGATCTGACATCCACAACCCAGTAAGTACTGGGTAAATGATACCCCTTGGTAAGGCTACGTTTCCACAAGAGATGTCATGTGCGAGGATGCGTCAAATCAAAATCAAAGCATTTATTTCAAGTAGGCCAACTGGCCGACTGGCTGACTGTAACTACAGGCACTTTTGAACTGTCAAAACAAAGATGAAAATTAAATGTAGCTACAGTCCCAGTCACAAGACATAAAAACTGTGAAAGTAGGTACTTTAGTTTCCCATTCCCTAGCGTAGATCTCTATGGAGAAGAACGGGCAAGAAACTCAATGGGCACTCTTTTGAATGAGAATATTTTTACAAAACCTTGGTTACATCATTTATGTTGAAATGGTACATTATGTGAGGACGATGTAGCAAGATGTGCACGTTAAATGTGTCCATAATAAAAACAAAAAAACCGGCCAAGTGCGAGTCGGACTCGTGCACGAAGGGTTCCGTACCATTATTATCAAAAAAGGGCAAAAAAATCACGTTTGTTGTATGGCAGCCCCCTTAAATATTAATTTTATTCTGTTTTTAGTATTTTTTGTTATAGCGACAACAGAAATACATCATCTGTGAAAATTTCAACTGTCTAGCTGTCCCGGTTCATGAGATACAGCCTGGTGACAGACAGACGGACAGACAGCGAAGTCTTAGTAATAGGGTTCCGTTTTTACCCTTTGGGTACGGAACCCTAAAAAGGGCAAAAAAATCACGTTTGTTTTATGGGAGCCCCCCTTAAATATTAATTTTATGCCACCCCAACATAGTTGGAAAAAGGAGAGACTCCTGAATCGAATCTGACGATCATTCTCAGAAGATCCATTGGCCAGATCCATGATGGATCTAGTGAGAATTGTTTTTCTCATTGGATCCTGATTTTAAAGATATGGATCTACTGGGAAGGATCATTCTCAGAAGATCTGTTGGCCAGATCCATGATGGATCTAGTGAGAATTGTTTTTCTCATTAGGTCTATTTATATGACGAAGTAAGTATGCCTTCTGAAAAATACAATCTTCTGACACAATCAGGAAAAGGAAGGCTTGCCCTATTTTGGGGGGAAGTTCAGGAACACACAGGAGCTAACCCTGCATTATCAATAGACCCCAAGTATGGAGTATCATATTTGACACAACATCCACACTGGACTTTTGCGATAAAGTAGTGAGACCTCAAACGTCGCAGCTCCAGTGAAAAATTCTTTGGACACTTTCCTTAATTTTTTTAGTAATCGCAGCGTTTCCAGATTTAAAAAAAAAATGGTACAATCAGCCCGTTTTTTTTCGGATGGATCAAATGACCCCTCCTCCCGCTCTGGGTGGAGTGGAAAGGAGTGTCAGACTTTTACTGACTAAAACCCATCCATGTTCCTTCATCGCCCTTTGTGTTTCAGGGCCGCGGTATCTCTTTCGAACAGTCCCGCAGCCCCGGGTACAATCAGCCCTTACAGCTTCATTCCAAAAATCCACGCTGCATATTCCAAGTGTACACCAGTCCTTACATTACTGCATTTTGGCATGACATAATAAGCTGATGACAAATACATGAACTGCACTCTCGTGTTTGTGACGAATTCATTCATTGTTGTCAGTTAACAAGTTTACTAGTGACGTTTCGAATTGCTTTCGAGCGAAGGGGATTAGTTGCTATTATGCCATGTTATGTAATAGGGATGCAGCTTTTTATAACATATCAGAATTTAAAGTTGCATTTCATGTCTGTGTGTATAAACGCATTCTTCTGCCAATTTATGGAACGGAATTTGAGAAACTTTATTTTTTTCTGGATGTTTTTTTTTTAATATAATGGGTGTAAAAAGACCCTTCACGAAGTTGAAAGGCACTTGTTCTCTTCATCATTGCGATTATATTTTTTTGTTCTGGACCATACCTGGGAACCTGTAGTTACGGAGAAACGTGTGAAAACTTTAGCTCTCGGTATCGAGAGCTAAAGTTTCACTCGTTTTTATTTTAAGATAAAAACTCATAAACTTACGTCTCAAGTAAGTGCAGAAATGCATTAAAAAAAAAAAACAAAAAAAAAAAAAAAAGAAACTCAATGTTTTGTAAAGTCGTAAAAACTGAGCGAATCAGGGGCACATACTAGAAACGCTAGTGTCCGTAAATATTATGAAGCTTGTATAAGCCATGTGCATACATTGTTCGATCAAAATGTATGTCAATCTTGTTAGTGCATTTGTTATAAGATTTAAGTGTCTACTTTTTGAGAAAGTGGTTTTGAGATATCATTTTTGACATGACTCTGAAAATACATTTTTATGTGAATCAACTTTACCAATTTCATTTAATGATATCATATCGAATTGTCTTATTTGAAAGGAAGCGAAAAGTGGCTGATGGGAGAAATGATATAAAACAAATAGCAGTAAATGATATAAAAGAATTAGCAGTAAATGATATAAAGAAATAGCAGTACCTAAATGATATAAAATGAATTGCAGTAAATGATATCCTGACGGCTGGCAGAGGAGAATGGAAAAATACGACGTTTTACACATGAAATAACCCGATTATAACCTATACGGTTAACCTTTTCGGTTCCTTTATTAGCAAAGTGACGACCCGAATGGCGCAGCGGTAGTGAGGCTGCCTTACGTTCTTAGGGTCCCGGGATCGAATCCCGGTAGGAGCAAATGTTTGTGTGATGAGCATGGACATTTGTTTCCGAGTCATGGATGTTTATATGTATAATAATAATAATAATAATAATAATAAGCGAGGGGAGATTATGGAATCCGAGGGACTTCAGCTCTCGGACTCCATACAACTTAGATCTCTTTCCTCATCCGAAACCTATAAGTATTTGGGTATGTCGGAAGCGTTAGGCATTAACATAACTGACATGAAGCAATCGTTGAAGGAGCGCTTCTTCAGTCGCCTGAGGAAGGTATTAAATAGCCTTCTTTCAGGCGGGAACAAGGTGCGCGCCTTCAATGGTTGGGTCATGCCGGTTTTAATGTACTCTTTCGGCATACTCAAATGGACTCAGACCGAACTCGACGCCCTGGATAGAAGAGTTCGTACACTGCTGACCGAAAGCCGGATGCATCACCCACGATCATCGGTGATGAGACTGTACATCCCGCGGAAGTGCGGGGGTCGAGGCTTTTTAAACGCGAAGACCCTCCACAACCGCGAGGTGTGCAGTCTCAGAGAATATTTTTTAAAAGCCGAGGTGGGTATGCACCGAGATGTGGTCGCAGTGGACAAGGGACTCACCCCGCTGTCCATGGCTAAAGAGAACTGGCACAAACCTGAGGTACTTACCACCGATGACCGCAAGGAAGTATGGCAAGGCAAAGAGCTTCACGGGCGCTTCTATCGGGCTCTTCATGGGCCTGACGTAGATTTTCTAGCGTCCGTGTCCTGGTTACGTTTCGGCAACCTCTTTGGAGAAACTGAAGGTTTTGTCTGTGCGATTATGGACGAAGTTATGTTGACGAACAACTACCGGAAATATATTATGAAGGACGGGACGGTTGACATGTGTCGGGCATGCCACCTTCCGGGTGAGTCCATCAGACATATTATTTCTGGTTGTTCTCGTCTGGCTAACGGCGAGTACTTGCACAGGCACAACCAAGTAGCCAGGATTATACACCAGCAACTTGCCTTGAAATATAAACTTGTGGAATCTGAGGTACCGTACTACAAGTATGTGCCCGACCCAGTTCTCGAAAGTGACCATGTCGCGCTGTACTGGGATCGGTCTATCATTACTGACAGGACTATTGTCGCCAATAAACCTGACATAGTGATGATAGACCGATCAGCGCGCCGCGTAATGATAATCGATGTTACTATTCCGCATGACGAGAACCTCGTGAAAGCTGAGAAAGAGAAACAAATAAAATATCTCGACTTGGCACACGAGGTTCGCGACATGTGGAATATGAACTCGGTTATCATTGTGCCGATTGTCGTGACGGCCAATGGCCTTATAGCCAAGAGCTTCGATGACCATCTATCGAAGCTCTCTTTAGGCGGTTGGATCAAGGGCCTGATTCAGAAGGCAGTACTCCTCGATACGGCTCGCATTGTGAGGAGGTTCCTGTCTCTGCAGCCCTAACCACCGGTGGCTTGGACCCTGCTCCCGATACCGGCGGACCACTATTTTTTATATTTTTTAATGTATTTTTTAATATAATGTTTTTAAGATACATTTAAAAATATGTAAAGTAAGTAGATGAGATGAATAAAGGAAATAATAATAATATCTTTATTTTCAGACCATAGATCCATACTTAATAAAATAAAAACACAAAAAAAAACAAACTTGGCACTTACTAACTAAAACAAAAAACTAAAACTAAAACAACTATAATACATATCTGGATGACGGTCTGTGTGCCGACACCCAGCGACACATTATCAGGCCATCCATCCTGCCGGCTACAGTAGCCACGAGGCTGTTGGGGCTGTCGCGCACCCGACGCATCAGTGATGCGATTCGCTGACGCAATAGCGAGCCGAAATCCGGAACGCGTGCGTCCGCGAACATCCCAGACGCGCTACAGAAGCGCGGCAACCCCAGCAATACCCGGAACGCATTATTATATTGGACTCGTAGAGCACTGTACGAGCCCTGTGTATAACTGACCCACAGGGCGCACGTGTACAGCGACTGGCAGTATGCCCTGAACAATGTTACTTTAACCTCTTTCGTACACCGTGCGAACCTGCGGGCCAGCATGTTACACCTGACTGCCAGCGCTCTACGTTCCCTCTCTAAATCGGCATCATCCGACAGCCTATCGGTGACCCAGTGCCCCAAGTACTTAAACCGAGTGACTCTTTTCAGCGGAACTCCGCTCAAGGTTACTGATGGAACGCAGTCATAAATTAAGTTCTGCGCCCTAAACACTAAGAGCTCGCTTTTGGTTGAGTTGTACCTGAGACCATGAGTCACCGCATAGTCTTCACAGATTCGGAGAAGCCTTCTTAACGCACTGATTGATGGGCTCAGCAACACCATATCGTCCGCGTAACTAATATTATTTATACATTGTCCGTCAATGGAGCAACCTACTTTGGTGTTGCTGAGCTCACATATCAGCCGGTTGACATACAGGTTAAAGAGCCTGGGGGAGGTAAGCCCCCCTGCCTCACGCCGCACTCCAACCTGTACGCACTCGACATAGCACCTGCCCATCTAACATAGTTGGACTGGTTACTGTACCAGTACTTTAGTACAGCAATCAGTCCCCCAGGAAGGTTGGCGTCTTGGGAGAGTTTCCTCCAAAGGCAGTCATAGGACACTAGGTCGAATGCCTTGGAGAGGTCCAAAAAACACGCATAAACAGGTGTTTTCCTTGCTGCATAGTAATGGACAGTATGCTTGAGACAGAGGATCGCCGTTTCAGTCGACAAATGTGGCCTAAACCCAAATTGGGCGTCATGTAAGGTGATATATTTATCCAACTGCCTGTCAATCAGACCGTCCAATACCTTCGCAATAATGGTTGCTAAGGAAATGGGCCTGTAGTTGTTCTTGTCACTTGTATCTCCAGTCTTGTTCTTTATTATAGGAACGACAATCGTTTTCATGAGGTCCTCTGGAAGATACGAGTGACTCATACATAAATTAAACAAGAGAGCTAAGACACGTGGCAAGTGCTTACCTGCATATCGTAGGTGTTCTACACTTAAGCCGTCATGTCCAGGAGACTTACCCCGCTTTAGATCTTTTAGGACAGACCCCACCTCCCCAGCGGAGAACATGACAGGCGTACCCTCGGACCCCCCCATAGCATCCAACCCATCTGTCGACGGACCCAGCGGTGACTCTGTCCTAAACGAAGCCATGAATAAATTGGCAATAACCCCTGGTTTGTTTACGCCACCGACGCACACTGGCAGGCCCGACTTGGGATTCAAGCTGTTTGTAGCTTTCCAGAAACTGCTAAAATTTTTAGCTTCGTGATGACTCGCAATCTCATTCATCTTTAATTGATCTGCGTTATTTTGGCACCACTTTAGCTAAACTTTTAAATTGTTTTCTACTCGCTGCCTTATTTTCATAAAGCGACCCCGTTCTCGGCTTACCAGCTGCCGCCCAGTTCAGAAAATGAAGCCGAGCCTGCCCGTGCGCGCCTTTAACGTGTTTATTCCAACCCGTTTTATTATATTTTCTGCGCTGAACCTTGTAATTGTGACTAGTAGTTGCAGCCTCGCAAAGAATATCTACAATATCTTTATATAATTTGTCAACTATTATAAGATGTTCCAAGTTAGTACAAATATTCCTACTACGACTACAATTAATAAACTCTGTCGGAAAGTCAATTTCTCTTAGCCTGTCATTACAAAGCTTGGTGTACATAACCGTTTGCATAGGGTCCCTATATCCCCACCTTACTGTATTACACTGAGACTGGTCAGAGGTACATTTAGGTTTTAACATGTCAAGTTCACAACTTATTTTTAAGGGAAAATGATCAGACCATGACACGTCATAAACCACACTAATGTCCTTAATAGTGTCCCAAGCTGCTTTAGTTACTACACAGTGGTCTAACCAGCTAGTCGTACCATAAGCATCACTTACATACGTGTATGTGTCCGATCCACTGCCGAGTAGAGTAATGTCCGCGCACTGCCACTGCACTTCAGAGGAAAAGTTCATAAGTTCATAAGTTATAATAAGTATGTATTTACAAACAAAAAAGTATCTATGTAGTATATTAACTATCTGGTATCCACGACACAAGCCTCGTTGCTTAGTGTAGCACTACACAGCTGGCCTGTAAAACTAAGTACTACACTTTTATTTTTTTCTAAACTATAGAAGTAAGAGATTTAAAATAAAAAACGTTTTAAAGCAATTTTTATCTGCATTATTAGTTTTTTTGTACAAAATTAAACTCTTTTTCGAGTGCTTTTTGTTATAAGGTATATCTTGTGTACTTAAAAAGTTACTGCAATTTTAAAAGTGTGATACTTACTTATTTTTGCATGGCGCTGTGTGTAATGTCCAGCGATATTTATTTATTTTTAAAGTTCATAATAAAGTCTGACAATTAGTGACCAGAATAAAAAAAAATGGTTTTTATTAACAGTTGTGTGTGGTAAGTACTACCATATTTTAATTAATTACAAGGTTTTCTACGGCTCATTGTTATAGGTGACTCTTACTAAAACATATTTTAATATCAAGGAAGCTGTATGATTGAAAACAAAGCAAAGGATGTCCCTTGATGCTGTGACGAAAATTGATAATGAAAACGGCTTTCCATGAAGGTTAAAGTAAAAGGTCAACTCCTGTGTACACTCTTGCGGGGAGTGCAGCCCGGAGTATTTCGACGAAATTATCAGCCACTGTAAGGCCTCGGACACGACATCAGCCGGAGCGGTGGCGGCGCGGCGCGACGCTGTACCTGTAGGGCTATTACGTATCTCTGTTGATAGCTCGAAATGATAGTAACTGGGCTCAGTATCCATCAATTAATTGTCAAAAGGTTAGTTTAGTATTATGTATGACCAGTCGCGATCAAATATGACGTCATTGGTTGTCATCGTGGCTGATAGTCACCGTAACTCATTTTGACAGACGCTTTCTTATCGATTCTTCTAATATTGCGATTATGTAAGTATAGTGAGCATCAAGTTGATGACAACTGAGTTTGAAGTGGCTTTCGTGAAAAACGTTAAGGTAGGTGCCCGGGCTGTTAGTCACCGTAAAGTGATATCCACTCTGTGTAATACGTAATACCAATATTTTGACATTCTCGGTTGTCATCAAAGTTCTCTGTATAACCGAAGCTTGATAGTCACTATCCAGTGACTATCAAGCTAGATATCCATCAAAAAGATACGTAATAGGCCTACTGATCTCGAAGTCAGCGGACAGATCGTGCGGCGCTAGAGCGGCGTAGTGTTGTGTTACGAGAAATAAGTATCTTTCTTCGCGAACAAATTGTCAAACAGCGACGACAACATCTTTTTGATACTAATTCCTTTCTAAAGTTTGATGGGGAAAAGAACATGTAAATTCCTACGTCAATGCAGACAAGCGGGCACCACTCGTACGCCGCTCGCCGCTCGTACGCCGCTCACCACCCGTTCCCCGCGCCGCTGACTTCGAGGCCAGTTCCATATTAATGTATGCATCGGAACCCGCCGCTACCCGCGCCGCCGCCGCCACCGCCCCGCTCCCGCTGACTTCGTGTACGAGGCCTTAGAAGCAATGCCAATACAACCTCAAAAGATATGGTCACAGTTTGGCTGAATTAAAGTTTAAAAAGTTCATATTTTTCGTTGTGTCGATGATTCTTTTTTAGGGTTCCGTAGTCAACTAGGAACCCTTATAGTTTCGCCATGTCTGTCCGTCCGTCCGTCCGTCTGTCCGTCCTCGCTTAATCTCTGTGACCGTTAGCACTAGAAAGCTGAAATTTGGTACCAATATGTATATCAATCACGCCGACAAAGTGGTAAAATAAAAATTGGAAAAAATGTTTTATTAGGGTAGCCCCCCTATATGTAAAGTGGGAAGTGTTTTTTTTTTAATTTCAACCCGAACGTGTGATATATTGTTGGTAAGGTATTTAAAAATGAATAGGGGTTTCCTCAAATCATTTTTTGATAATGTCAATAATTTCGGAAATAATCGCTCCAAAAGTAAAAAACAATGTGTGTCCCCCCTCTAACTTTTGAACCATAAGTTTAGAAAATATGCCCCGCAGCCACACACGGCTTCATCGGAATACCCCCACCGGACCAAGTTGTATCTGCAGCGACCCACCTTTTTTTTCTCGGGTTTTTCTCGGGTGGAAATCATCAAATGACTCCTCCCACTCTGGGCGGAGCGGTAGAGAGTGTCAGACTTTTACTGACTAAAACCCATCCATGTTCCTTCATCGCCCTTTGTGTTCCAGGGCCGCGGTATCTCTTTCGAATAGTCCCGCTGCCTCGGCAGGCATCGGCCCTTGCGGACCCCTTCCTTTTTGCTGACATCTCTTTGAGGCGCGCGTGGAACACGAACGCGCCGTCGTGCTTCGCAATCGGTTTAGGGTCTCGCAAGTGGGCCATGGCATCAAGTGTCCCGGTAGGAGCTTTTCTGCAACTTTGACATAATGTGTCGGAGGGGGGATGTCTGAGAAGCCGCAACTTTTTTTTTGCTTCGCTAACCCTGTTATTGTATAGAAATAGAATAGAATGGAATAGGATAGGATAGGATAGGATAGAATAGATTAGAATGTAGAGTATGTAATATGGTAGTACTTCCACAGACAAACTCTTTCACAAAAAGGCTCTACCACTACAAAATACATTTTTATACAAACAAAAATTTCTCTAAACCCCGAAAATTTCTAACTCATACATAACATAAAATTGCTAACTGTTAAAAAACAAGTTCGTTCGCCGAACTTCCAGTTCTTGTGCATACCTTATTGATTTCCAATCAATTATCGATTACTACACGTTTGTTCGATCCATACTCTTTGGTACTTTCCCCCTCGTTGTTGTGAATTTGTATAAGATGGGGTTGATGACCTGTGTGTTTTTTTTATTATTGTGTTTCTTTTCGCTTTCATTAGCTTCACCTGTAACTAACTCATCATCGTCCTCTGCCTAGCCTTTACCCAACTGTAAAGTGCTTGCCCTATGATGAGACTGAGCAACTTATGGTGTCATAAACGCGGTAGAAACACACACACACACACACACACAAACACACACACGCATACACACCCACACACACAAATACACATCTCATCTCCACCTCCACTCTACATTATACAACATGTGTTCTTTATTTATTTTTTATTTTTTTGTTCTATTTTAATTTATTTTTGTCATCCTTAATTTAACTTCTTTTATGTTAATCTGGAACAATGTCTATGATTGTATGTATTTTGAATTGGGCATTGATAGCTGCGCCACAGCTTTTGTGCACACTTTTGTAGCTATCTTCGTTTTTCCTGTGTACTCTGTAAACGTAAGTTGT
The DNA here is from genome assembly GCA_905147715.2 of Xestia xanthographa. Taxonomy (NCBI): domain Eukaryota; kingdom Metazoa; phylum Arthropoda; class Insecta; order Lepidoptera; family Noctuidae; genus Xestia; species Xestia xanthographa. The sequence goes on from LR990644.1 coordinate 8,671,774, forward strand.
TCCAAATAAACTTTATTTTTTAATTTATTATTAACTATGTTGGGTTCAGCTTTAAGTCTCCAGTTAGACTGGAAGCCAACCCCAACACCTTTATGTAGCTGTATACCAGTATTTTACATGGAGCGACTGCCTATCTGACCTCCAGAAGCCAGTTAGTACTGAGTAATACGAGATACCCCTTGGTAAAACTGGTTGTCAGAGTTTCAGGTGACTCAATACCTGTAACGACTGTCAAAGATCTACAAATGACAGCCGGGACCAATAGCTTAACGTGCTTTCCGAGGCACGGAGGAAACTCGGTATGTAAGGGTGGTCACCCATCCACAGAGCAACAAAACTTTGTATTGCAAATCATTAGCAAAAATAAAATTTCTAAATATTTCTCACAAATTCACTTAAAACAAACAAAACAAGTGGAACGTATTAACTGTGAAATGTTAATACTGCACACATTATAATAAATTGTACAATCATATTGATTACATTCCTAGTTGGTGAAGTTCTTGAGAAAGGTCACGTGCTCATAATGACAACCGTCGTGCGAGTGTCACTGTCAATGGAGCAGAAGGACTATGTAAGAATCGTAGCTATTTCATATTTTCCGGGTCGGACAAAGTGTTATTGGTTTGAGTCTGGATCTGGGCCCGGCTGGTAATCCATCAGATTACCATCAGCTGGCGAGACTATTAAGTCTCGCCCCCTATTACATCGAACTTAAAACATAACTGGCGAAATGTGGGTGTACTATTAGGTACTCCTATGCCTAACCCTTCGGGGATTACAGGCGTGATATTATGCTATGATAAGTGTTTTGAAAAACGTCGTTTAAAACACGTAAGCATTTGTTACTGCAGTTCTTGGCTCTATAAAAATCTCGCCTCGCCGAAGCCTCGACTGCAATAACAAAACTTCCCCACTTAGTGCTCATTTCTGGACACGCGGCGCGTCGCACGGCCTGACGCGCCGCACAACGCGCCGCCCGATGAGCCCTTAGGAGTTTAAAAATACTACTACCTTTAAGTATGAAACCCTTTTACACATCATTTTTAGGGTTCCGTACCCAAAGGGTAAAAACGGAACCCTATTACTAAGACTTCGCTGTCTGTCCGTCCGTCTGTCTGTCACCAGGCTGTATCTCATGAACCGTGACAGCTAGACAGTTGAAATTTTCACAGATGATGTATTTCTGTTGCCGCTATAACAACAAATACTAAAAACAGAATAAAATTAATATTTAAGGGGGGCTCCCATACAACAAACGTGATTTTTTTGCCGTTTTGTCTAATGTATAGATAATGGTACGGAACCCTTCGTGCGCGAGTCCGACTCGCACTTGGCCGGTTTTTTTTTAGTAATCTGGATGACTGACGGAAGAAATCGCTGTCGCAGGCGGCGACAAGGTGGCGTGACAATCTCGTTTGCGGGGCTAACATAGCCAGATAAAGCACAAGACAGAGAGGTTTGGTAGGTGAAAGGGGAGGCTTTTGCCCAGCAGTGGGACACCCAAAAAGGCTGACAAAAAAATCTAGGTTGATGTTTCCTATTTGACTACTCTGAGAAGAAACAGCCGCAAGCTAGTACCTGCTTAACCGCATGAGAAAAAAGTTGAAGTCCGAGATTTATAAACACTTACATAGAGTGGCCAAAAGTAGAATTGACGTCGCCAACGTCAGTTGCATGTGCATTAACAAAATCAAGCAGAGGCAGCCAACCTTCGGAACAAAATTGAAGAGTCTTGTGGAAATTGCCACGGCAGACATGGAAAATTTTACATCTAGCTATCGAAGACATTCCGTCTCGGCCAAAAACCTCAGATTACCGGTTATTATAAGTGTCGTAAGGCTAGCTAAGGACTGAGGACATTCAGCCGCAGGGCCGCAGGGTTGGCAAACAGTTGGTCGGCCATATTCTCTTATAGTTATCAATTGTGCTCGCAGTGACAAAACTGTGTAATGGTGCGTAAACCGCATGACTGATGCGTTTGTACAGGCACGCACAGAGGTAGTTTAAAGTGTTTAGCAGGTTTTTGAAGTGACAACTTCTCTAAGCACGTTGAGTACATTTTGGGTGAAGGAAAAACATTGAACTCATCGTCACTTGACGTAACGTGCGGTCACGCTTCGTAGCACTCGTAGGCGATCCGCTATGGCGTAGCACCACATAGGCATGCGCGGTGCACATCATGTATTACGACTGGGGAGGGTCCTGTGTACTTTTTGTTTTCACTTCTATCGGCAGTCCCTAAAGACTGCCCCGATTTTATTTGGTTATAGGTTGCAAAAGGCGTGAGGTCCTGGGTTCGATTCCCAGGTTGGTTAAATCTTATTGAGTTTTTCCGTCAGGAATTTGTCGGTAGCAGCTACGGAGACTAGTATTGTGGCCGGTTGATCGCAATAGGCGCGCCTTATAACATGGCACATAAAATAACTATAGCGAGATGCAGCTGTATGATTAGCTATCACCTTGTGAATCAGACTTTTTTTTAATTGTTTTTTTTTTTCACTTAAACTTAATTGGGACACGCGGTAACATTTATTCAGAACTCTAAATGAGCTCTTTTCAATTTATTTTACTTTGCCTTAAAGAAAACTAGCAGACGTCACGCGGTTTCACCCGCGTAGTTCCCGTTCCCGTGGGAGTACGGGGATAAAATATAGCCTATGTTACTCAGGGTGAATGTAGCTTTCTAATGGTGAAAGAATTTTTAAAATCGGCTCAGTAGTTTTTGAGTTTATTCATTACAAACATACATACACACACACAAAAACACAAATATTTCCTGTTTATAATATTAGTGTAGATAAACGCATTCATTATTTACGTCATCTTTATTATCATCTATGTACTTAGCCTTTTCCCAACTATGTTGGGGTCGGCTATAGTATTATGCTATACTTACGCCTCATATTCACCATTCATAATACTATTTATCATCCTTTTTATTTGTTTATATATCTACACTCAGCAAATCGATTTAAATACGATTCTTTAACTTGGAAATAGCTGAAATAAAATATTATCAAAATTTTCATGTTGTAACACTTACGTCAAGCGTCAAATTGTCAAACTCCCAGTTTCTGCTTAGTCTATGATAGTTACTTTTTTTTGGTTTGTAAAATTTAAATTATTTTTATCAATATGTGTTTAGCCATTATATTTTGTAGATTATTACGATTGTGTACTAAATAACTTAATATTAAATTATATTATAAAATTCTTTATGCACTCATGGATATGTCCTGGCCGACTACACTTGATAAATGAGATGATGGCCACACTAAGAAAAAGGATATTTGAAAAAAGGAGGACTACTTTGGAGAAACGAGCTGACGGACGGCTGAAAGGTGGACTCTTGGATATGATTAGATGACAGAGCATCAGATAACCTCTTGGTTTTCGCTGTCAGATACTTAATCTACCCAGGGGATCCAGCTAAAGATCCACCTGGGACTATTACTCCCGATCTTCGGAAGCTAACTACGTGCCTGACTTTCCACTTGTCTCGCAAAGTTATCCTGACGCTGAGCTATTCTGGCCCTGAAATCTACGCTGCCCTACTACAGAGCTGACCTGTTGTACTCTGAGATCTGCACGACGCCCTTCCAGCTGAGGTTTCCTGAAGGTGATCCTCGACGTCTCTCTGGTATTGACCTGCTACCCTGACGCCTGTTCCCGTTCCTACAGTGGTGAACTCATTCTTATCCAACTAAGTGCTTGAACTATAAAACTATAGAGAGTGCGTGCTAGGTAGGTGTTTTATATAACTAGCTGTATTTTATATCTTTCCCCTAATTAAATTTTAATTTGAACAAGTCTGCTTATCCTTTTATTTAATAGGAGCAAAGAGATTGGTTACAAGGCTTCCAGTCTAACCGGAAGCAACTGAATACCAGTATTTTACATAGAGCCACCACCTATCCGACCATGTGTTACATGACATACTTATTTAGGTAAGTCCTACTTTCATTTCATAACTTTGAGCTAAAAGTACTAAGTAAGTAGTCATTTAGGAATATTAACTTATGTAACGTATTCGTGCAGCTGTAGAGAAATAACTTGAAAATTTTGTTTGGCTTAGAAACAATGTTTCCGTCAATTAGTCAAATTATGTGTCTGCCGTTTGCCCGCGCTTTCGTTAATGGGTAGTCTTTCAACATAAACAATACTTATTCTGACCACTTGAGGTATGTAGGCATTTAGAATAAGAAGTAGGCATAGCTTGCGAAACAGCCTACAATCGTGGGTTACCTCTACCAACCTGCAATGGGTGTGTGGTGGGTTACGACTTAAGGGCTATATATCCCTCAAATGGATTAGCATGATCCTCCGTTACGCCTAAAATACTGCAGTACTAATTTTGAAATAAATATATGTAAAGTTGAAGATTAATGCTAAGTCCTATGTGGTACGAAAATACGATTCCATAAACTTTTGTCGAAATAAAAAAAAAACAAAGTTACCTCGAAAAATAAACCGTTGGTATTCAAAGAATACTTCAAATTAGATCATGAAACTTTGCATACTAACTGAACTAACTATAAAGCAGGTCATATGTGTTTTATTTTTTTAGTCCAATCAATAGATTTTTTGTAATTCGCAAAAAAACACTAATTTCGCACTATTCGGCCGCAGTGACTGACGTAACAACCGCTTTGTAATGCAAGCTGATTAGAACTTTATTCTAACAGTATTTCAAACGAAGTTTGAACCACCACAGATAGAGTTGCTAATTTTAGGGTTAGAAGGGCCTTACGACCCACTTCCTCCCATGGAGATGAGGCCTGTTTCCCAGAAGTGGGAATGTTATAGGCCACTTGTGTTCAAATTTAAACCCAGGCTTATAGAGCGATGCCTATAGTATTAAGCAGTTACTGGGTTGTGGAGGTCAGATAGGCAGCTGCTCCAATAAGATACTGATATTCAGCTGCATCCGGTTAGACTGGAAGCCGACCTCAACATAGTTGGGAAAAGGCTAGGCTGATGATGAAGACTAGAGTAAAACAAAGTTTTTAATTTAGGCATTCGTAATTGCAAGAGGCTAAACAAATACCGCAGCCCAATAAAATATTTAATTTAATACCATTTTTTTGTGTCAAAACAAATATTTACTATGAGGTAACAATATGAAATGTCCATTTGAAATACACTAATGAAAATTGGATAATTTGTATGTTACGACTTGTGTCCTACATACAAATTTTATTAATAACTTTTATGGGCTTTAAATTGAAGAATAACGAGTATATTTGAATTCATTTTTCGTTAAAAAACAGATTCTTTAATTGATTTCGTAATAGAATTTTATCCTTAATTAACAGAAACACATAACATCACATAACTGTATGTAAGTACGGCTGCATCAATTGGGTGCTCCAGTACTCCAGGTTCGAACGTAGGTGCTTTCAAGGGTGGTACCATATCGTGAAGCTGACTGTACATAGGCGACAAGCTTTTATGAAAACTATTTCCTTTCGGTTTCATTTACTCCAATGTTTTTTTTTCTTCTTTTCAGTAAAACATTTTTACATCAGTCTTACCAAGGTGTATCGTATTACCCAATCCAGTACTTATTGTGTTGTGGAGGTCAGATAGGCAGTCCCTCCATGTAAAATACTGGTATCGAGCTGCATCCGGTTAGACTGGAAGCCGACCAACATAGTTGGGAAAATGCTAGGCAGGTGATGACTTTGCCAGACCTGGGAATCAAAAGTGAAAGATCGTTTTATGACTTGAAAGAGCATGATTGTAAAGATCACGGGTAGGTATTACTGACTGGCACATTGAGGAAGAAGATTCTGCGTCGACGACAATAAAAATTTGAACAGGTATAGGCAGAATAACATCATTCATCATCATCATCATTTTGCTGGAAATTACGGTTTTTTCCTACTCCTCCGCTATAATTTTCTGATTAATTTCGTTGCGGGATCCAAGACAGTTAAATTCATTCTCGGGGACTTCGTCGAGCTTCATTGTCTCGGCGCTTTTCTGGTGGTCGCCACTGTTGATTCTGGCTTTCAGGAGTTACAGTGGATTGGGAATAGTGTGGCGGGCTTGTCCCAAAAAAAAAACATCATAATTTCAGCCGAAAGACGTCCACTGCTGGACATAGGCCTCCCCCAAGTCTCGCCACATTGACCAGTCCCGTGCGACTCGCATTCAGCGGATTCCCGCAACCTAGCTTCACCAGGTCATCGGTTAGAGGCAGAATAACGGGCATCATTAATTTAGATGCATCTGTTTACTCATAAATATTCAAAAGCAATACAATTTAATGTCATAAATACACATTTATTACATAATGCAGTATCCTCATGAATAAACGCATTAATCCTAACTATTATTAAAAATGTGAAAGTGAGTTTGTTTGTCTCGCCTTTATGCTTTAACGACTGAACGAATTTTGGTGGAATTTCACGTAAGTTAAAAGTGACAGTTCATGGTCAACAGCTACACCATGACCTGAGTTACAACAGAGGTCACTTTTTATTTCGATAAAACATACCCATGGGATGATTTTCGAACTCCACGCGAGCGAAGCCGCGAGCGAAGCCGCGAGCAAAACGTTGTTAATATGTTAATCAAATAATTATATAAAACTGCAAATATTATGAACATTTTAACAGACATATTGTCTATAGAATATTATAGGTAAGTATTTATAAAAATTAAATTATTAAAACACGACTTCCGATGTTTTCGTTTATTGTATTTTTATTTAAATTTGGTATTATATTTCAACTGTCTGCAATATCATTTGGGTCTGGCAAAACAAGTAATTATTTTAAATTATATAATCTCTCATCATCTGCTTAGCCATTTCCCAACTATGTTGGGGTCGGCTTCCAGTCTAATCGGATGCAGCTGAATACCAGTAATTTACATGGAGCGACTGCCTATCTGACCTCCACAACCCAGTTAGTACTGGGTAATACGATACCCCTTCGTAATACTGGTTGTCATACTTTCGGGCCACTGACTTCGTATAACGACTGTCAAAGATCTACAATGTAAATGACAGCCGAGACCAACGGCTTAAAGTGCTTTGCGAAGCATGGAGGAAAATTGGTATGTAATGGGTGGTCACCCATCCACAGACCAACCTAGGCAAGCGCGGCTTAACCTGAAGATTGATCCGAGCGGCTGTTACTTAGCCACGAGCTCCTTGCTTTGCCATTTGCCAACGAAATTATATAACCTCTAAATAGCTATAAATACTCAAGTGGCAATAGAACTAATCTCCTTGATAATAATAGAAACTAATTGCGAACATCAAACCATTCGCTAAAAATAATAACAGCAATAAAATACCTATTTCAATGTTAATATTTTAATTACATGTTTATGTAATTAATGTATCTATTAACATCATATGAGGTCACACGTGTCAATAATCCCCGCATTTCGACAGTTATGTAATAGGGGCGATCCTAATTACCATCAACAACCGAGCACAAATCCAGAATCCGTGGCTGAAACTGAGAAATGTTGGAGAAAAAGTAATAAAAATAATTAAAAAACCCGACTGCGTAAAAAATAACTAATAATTTTAAATAAAAACTGAAAAGAATAAAAACAAGTTCAGGAGACAGGACATATTGACTGCAACAGTCGGGACCCATTAAATAATCTAGACTACCACTATAATCATTACATCCAATATGACTCCATCCTGATAATGAATCCTCATAATGAGCCCTTTATCAAGCCGTTCAAGCTGCAGAGCGTGCTAAAGAACAACAAGAAAGAAGGTAAGAGCAAATGTTTGTGTGTCTCTCGCGTCCGGCCCTGGTGCAAGCCATGGTCCGGAGCGAGACGGAATGGGACGCCGTCACCTCCTTCTGCGAAGCAGTAATGCTAGAGAAGGAGGTGGCGGAACGTGAGAGGAAGAGAACCTCTCAACGTCCCGGCCGCCGCGGGAGACGCCCCGGGCGTCGGGGGCCACCACCACGTGACCCCCGGCCACCGTAGGCGCGGACGGCATGTGGACGGTGGACTATGGGCTAGCTCGCCGTCCGTCCATCTCATGACGACAGGCCGTGTCGACGGCGCAGGAGTGTTCCACGCGCGCCTCAAAGAGAGTCAGCAAAAAGGAAGGGGTCCGTAAGGGCCGATGCCTGCCTGGGTTGCGGGACTGTTCGAAAGAGATACCGTGGCCCCGGAACACAAAGGGCGATGAAGGAACATGGATGGGTTTTAGTCAGGAAAAGTCTGACACTCCCTCCTGCTCCGCCCAGAGCGGGAGGAGTTATTTGATGATTTCCCATCCGAAAAAAAAAAAAAAAAAAAAAAAATTAGCATGGACATTTGTGTCCGAGTCATGGATGTTTATATGTATAATAAGTAGGTATGTATTTACTAACAAAAAATATAAATGTAGTATATCAACTATCTGGTGTCCACGACACAAGTCTCGTTGCTTAGTGTGGCACTACATGGCGCTGTGTGTAATGTCCAGCGATGTTTATTTATTTATATTAAATAATATTTTAGGTAGGAGTATATTTTTCAATGAACATGAACTAATAGTCTCGCATACAAAAACCTTTACAAAATACGGGTTGGAACTTGTCAAATCACTTCAAAAGTAAATTCTAAGAGATGATTACTGACACACCTTAAAAATCATCATCTGCCTAGGCTTTTCCCAACTATGTTTGGGTCGGCTTCCAGTCTAACGGGATGCAGCTGAATACCAGTATTTTACATGGAGCGACTGCCTATCTGACCTCCACAACCCAGTAAGTATTGGGTAATACGATACCCCTTGGTAAGACTGGTTGTCAGACTTTTTGGGCCACTGACTACCTGTAACGACTGTCAGAGATCTACAAATGACAGCCGGGGCCAACAGCATAACGTGCTTTCCGAGGCACGGAGGAAACTCGGTATGCAAGGGTGGTCACCCATCCTCAGACCAACCTAGGCAAGCACAGCTTAACCTAAAGATCGACCCGAGCGGCTGTTATTATTTAGTCACGAGCTCCTCTGACACACCTTAAAAAAAGTTTTCTATAAAAAAACACTTTTCTATCCGACTGTCCAACACTCGCTTCCACACATCATTGATAGGCAACCGTTACGGAAAGGTCACAGAGGTCGCCACAGAAGGCTACCCTGACCTCGACACACTGTTTACTCCAATGTTAGCCGAATTCGTATAAATATTGCCAAATAGATAATGTGTTATACTAACGGAAGGTAGGTACTCAGAAGTTCCATCTACATTTTCTCTTCATGAGATACTAGCTGACGTCCCGCGGTTTCACCCGCGTAGTTCCCGTTCCCGTGGGAGTACGGGAATAAAATATAGCATATAGCACTCACGAATAATGTAGCTTACTACCAGTGAAACAATTTTTAAAATTGGTTCATTCCCCCTACATACAAACTTACAAACATACAAACTTACAAACAAACGTTACCTCTTTATAATATTAGTATAGATAAGCATCGTAATTTGCATTTCTCAGTAGTAGCCCCGACATTGGATTTGTTCCCGATTGATGGCAATAGGGACACCCTCGTTGGTCAAGTGGCCACATTCGCGACTGCTGAGCATAACGTCTTGGGTTCGATTCCCGGGTCGGACCACCGAATATCCATCACTGTCATCAGTCAAAAATATTCTACCGAAAAGCTTTTGTCTGGTTGAAACCCGTTGTTTTAAAAGAACCACCTCTTGTTTAAGCCCTCTCTACCTCTCGCAACCAGCAGATTCCCGTCTCCTTCACTGGTTACTTCCATCTTGTGGTAATCTACCCACAATACGCCTCCCGGTACAAGGTCGCCACACCAGGAACCATCAGCCTCATCAGTCACTTGTTCTGCGAGCTATCTCTAGGTGACACCAAAAGCAGGCTTTATTAAACCAACGTTAACTTAATTGGCTTTCATTAAAACATTGTTAGTACAAGCAAAGTTTTCAATGCCAATGTTGACATGATAATGCGAATTAATTTACTTGCATGATTAATCTTTGTTTCAGACTTCCACACAGTTTCTTAGTAGCTAAGCTACATGACCTTCTAAAAGTTGAACAGTTTCTGGTGGCACCTATAAAGGAATCACACCTGACGTGTCTCATAAAAACCAAATCGTGCAAGCTCAGTTATCAGTATTAGTACCTCAGCTTTTGACCTTCAAAAAGTTGAACAGTTTGTGGTGGCATCTATAAAGGAATCACACCTGACGTGTCTCATAAAAACCAAATCGTGCAAGCTGAGTTATCAGTCTTAGAAGCTTAGGTTTTGACCTTAAAAAAATTGAACAGTTTGTGGTGGCATCTTTGTAGGAATCACACCTGACGTGTCTCATAAAAACCAAATCGTGCAAGCTGAGTTATCAGTCTTAGTAGCTCAACTTTTGACCTTCAAAAAGTTGAACAGTTTGTGGTGGCATCTATAAAGGAATCACACCTGACGTGTCTCATAAAAACCAAATCGTGCAAGCTGAGTTATCAGTCTTAGTAGCTTAGGTTTTGACCTTAAAAAAATTGAACAGTTTGTGGTGGCATCTTTATAGGAATCACACCTGACGTGTCTCATAAAAACCAAATCGTGCAAGCTGAGTTATCAGTCTTAGTAGCTTAAGTTTTGACCTTCAAAAAATTGAACAGTTTGTGGTGGCATCTTTATAGGAATCACACCTGACGTGTCTCATAAAAACCAAATCGTGCAAGCTGGGTTATCAGCAAGATGAAGATAATATGCACTCTTCTTACAAAGGGATATTGTTTTACTCCATATCTGAGTTGTGGAGGTCGAACAGGCAGTTGCTCCGTATAAATTACTGGTATTCGGCTACATCTGATTATAGTCTGTGCCAGATAAGTAGCAATTAATATTATTGCTCTTTCCTTAATTTCTCTGCGTAGGTACCCCGACTATTCATTATGAATCGTTTCTTATTACTAGAAAAAGTCAAAGATCACGATAAAGGTCGTTTCGGGACAAGTTTATGTCATTATTTCTGTTTTCGGAATTATGTATTAGAATAAATGTATGCGGGTTAATGACCTTCAATTCCTACTTATCTGGCGCAGACTAAGGCATGGTAACTGACCCCAACTTTGTTGACAAAAGCTAGCACATCTTAGTACCTATGCGAAAGTTTGTGAGAATATATGGATGTCTGGACTGGACGTTTGTTACTCTTTCACGCAAAAACTACTGACCGGATTTGGATGACATTTGGCACACAGTTTATAACATATCTTCTTCTTGAAATTTGTTTTGGACATAACGAGCACGGTGCTGTTGATTCGTTTATTTTTTTTAAATGTTTCCACACTTTTAGCTGTACGTGTATACGCTGCATATTAAAAGTTTTTTTTTTTTTGTTATTACTAGGGGCTCTATCTGTAACAATAATAATAATAATTCATTTTATATGTTTATTTCAGAGAGCCAGTATCACTATTATATTTTTTATTTCACTAACAGATGGCGCTCGGCTCCTTCAACTATTTGAAACATAAAAATGATAACATAACAATTTCGACAATCTTGTCTCGTCTCGACCCGAAAGTCCCGGGACTCGAGACAACTAAAATAACAAAACGTCCCGGGACTTCGAGTCAAGAGACGTCCCGGGACCCAAACCCTATTATTAATATATTTTAGTCCATCCAAGGGCGGATCCAGCTTTGGCACTAGGGGGGGGTCACATTGTCGTGGTCAAGTCATTGAAGTTATAATTTTATTTTGATAATAATAGACACAAGTTAAAAGTAGGTATTTGAATAAGTAAGTACTGTAAATACCTACCTATTTTTAAATAACAAAATCAAATTTTCTTTTACGTCTTCTCCCGAAACGCGCTATCACTTCATCTACTTCAATTGGTACGTTTTTATGGACGTGGAGAAGTGTCAGTCCGGTTAGACGTTCTTCAACCATTGAAGCTCAGAACAATAACATCTACTTCAATTGGTACGTTTTTATGGACGTGGAGAAGTGTCAGTCCGGTTAGACGTTCTTCAACCATTGAAGTTGAAGCTTTTTCGTAGCTGCGATTTGAATTTTTGAAGGCTCCAAGAACGAGCGAAACGAGCTCAAAAAATTTAACACTATGCCTTGGGCAGGTTGCAATTGTTTAGACCCTTCATAGAGGAGTTACTTGGTCGACTTTTAGATAAATTCAAGAGAAAGTAGTCTGTAGAGCGAACGAAGCGAGCTCGAAAATTTTAACACATTACCTATCTTGAACAAGTTAGAATTGTTTCGACCTACTGGAGTTACCTGGGCCTCTTAAGACAAAGTTAAGACTCAGGAAAAACTAGGCAACAAGAGCGAACGAAGCGAGCTCGCAATTTTTTACATCATTGCCTAAGATAATTATGCTATGATTGCATATAAGGCTTCGGGGCAAAGGGCCCCTATAGGATACATCTCAATATCGCAATTTAGAATATGGTCAGAAAGCGACTGCGGTATGTCCTGACTCCGCTGCCACTTCACCATCCACAGCCGATATTCGTTTACAACGACAGAAACTGTACGTATATAATCGGTTGCTAGTTGTTTCAAAGTTTTCAATGTCTTGATTACTGTACTACAAAAAGCATAGGCTTTTTGAAAAGCATAGGCTTTTTGGTAAAACGCTTAGCTGAAACAAAATAAATATTTCAGGAGACGGTCCTGTAGGTCACTTATTATTAAATTCAGAAATGTATATGGCTCTGCGGAAATATTCCTCAGCAGATTGAGCAGGTTGGTTATTGGCCCTATTTGTATTTGTCTTGACACTATTCTAGTGTTGCTAATTGTTGATCGAAGATTCTGGTAAATTATGTTTAACAATTTTAGTTAGTGGTCCACCTAGGTCCTGGACCCAGCCCAGGGGGTCATGACCCCCCCCCCCCCCCCGCCTGGATCCACCCTTGAGTCCATCGTGAACTAGCCATGAACCTTCTTTACATTAATTTTTGTAACAGAAATGCGTATGCAAGTTCTGAAAGCACGCCCTTTATGCTAATTAATCGGTTATATTGTTGAACATAACAACAAATCATCAATGTTTCGTACAACTTATTTTGTTGCGTCGACGTAACCAATCGACCTTGGCATGGTGAAGCTTTTGATTGATGGATGTTAAGATTCGTAAATAAATGTCCTAAAAACGTTGGCGAACATGCACCAAAGAAACGATGGATAATCTGAAAGGAGATCACCTTTCAGATTATCCATCGTTTCTTTGGTGTTGGTTAGAAACGGTATAAGTTCAGCAGCCCTAGCCAAGTTGACAATCTACAATTGCTAACGCTAGTAGAAAACTATTTAAATGAATGGGAATGAAATCATCTCAACGTTGTGATCAACACAAACGAATAGAAAATTCGTAGACAAGTTTACATCGTTCAAAATGATAGAATATAATGTTATCGTTTCTACAATGTTGATAGCTAAGCTCTTTGGTAGGAACGCTCACCATAGACAAAAGTGTAGGTTTTTTCTACAGACATTAGAGAACGAGCGATCGACTCAGTCGTGTAAACTTGGCTACCAATTAAGCGCTTTGTACAATGCTTACGCCGAGGCGTTTACGATTGTAGAAAGAAAATCGATACGAAACATTTGTAACTTGGCTAGGGATGCTGGAACGTCGGGAACTATGGACGAAAAAGTCATGCTGTACCATGACATGGGACCCCAAATAAATTGGAATAATGCTTGAGCATCCTATAAAAAACAAACAAGCAAATGCAAATGCAAGGATGGATGGATGGTTTGTTTGCCAAATGGCAATGAATGTACGTCGGTACAGACAGAGGCTGTTTCCCTTTAGCCCATCATTTCAATGACATTCACGAACACGTATAAAGGTAGGGATGGCCAATACCTTACACTGATATCGACAAAAAATGGTCAGAAACTAACAATAACAAGTACTTGGCGCAATAGCCGAGCAATTGGCTGCTATGCTGTGTGCCGCAGTGTTTGAATCCCGCACGGAAAAAAAAAAGTACGGCCTACAGGTTGTTCCGGGTCGAGCTGTTTGTGTAGATTAGTTTTGTAAATGCACACACGATACATGAGATATCCCTAAAGTGGGGTAACGTTTTTTTTTTATATCAATAGATACATTTTTACACTGCTGTGACACAGGTCTCCTCTCTATGAGAGATAGTCGGCCGTAATCCACCTCGCAGGCCCAATGCAGGTTGATGAATGTCACCTGTCTTCGAATAGGTACTTCTTAAATAAATATTCATCGTCATGATGAATGCTCAGCCAATACAATCTCGCTACGATTGGCCAATTGATAGAAATGATTGCGTAAATAGCACTTTGGTCTTGCCCATAAAATGTCATACGAGTAGTAATATGTAACCTTTATGATTTATGGCTTTTAAATGATGACAAGGCGCTTAAACTGCTGGTGTTTAACAAATTGTCCCGGTAAAGATCTTCGTCATGTCATTTTGGTCAAGTGGTCGGCGCGACTGTTGAGCATAAGGACATGAGTTGGAATCCTAGGTCGGGCAAACTGAAATTTTTCAATGGCAATGATCCAATTATCTTTCACTCAGCAGCTCACGAACTGAGCAATGATTCTTGATAAGCTCGCTTGCAATAGGAGTTAGTAGGCTCAGTTTTCTTGATAAAAGTCGACACTAAGCCGCTTTGTTGTCGCATTATTAAAAGCTGACCCCAAATTAGTTGAACTTTGTTGAAAAGTCAAGGCTAATGATGATGAAAATGCGTAAAACCAGTCATCAATTCAGCAATAATTATTAATTGTCAATTAAGTGAGGACTTTTATGTCTTTAAATCTACAGCATGGGTTTTGAAGGACGCGTATTAATGAGGAAACACTCACTCATTATGCTTTATTATTTCTTCGCTTCAAAAGCTTTCATCTTTGAACTCAACAAAGATTATGCGGCTGTAATTATCTAGGTCACATCCTAGATAACGCAAGGGCACCTTAGCGTGCCGGGTTAAGCATTTTATGCTATACAGGGTGTAAAAGACCTCATCACGAAGCCGTCAACCAAGTATTCTGTACATCAAACTAAGTAACGTTACGCAAAAATTATTGCTGGGAAACGACTTTTTTTTTTGGAAGAAAAATCATGTTTTCTGGTAGAACTCAATGTAACGCACTCACAAAATTGTGCTGATGAATGGATTGCATAGTACGGTACGGGGATCGTGGAGGTGTATAAAGTAAAAATCGTACATTAAAAACTTGTATTTAAAAAAAAAACTTGTCAAAAAGTTGGAACTTTGACCCCCAATATCAAAGGTACCCCAGGTTCCCAGGTATGGTGTAGAACAAAAAAATGATTACAATGACGAAGAGAACAAGTGCCTTTCGGCTTCGTTAAGAGGTGTTTTACACCCTCTAAATATGCTATTCATTTTAGCTACAGCTGTCGTAGCAAGCTAATTTGTTTTAAAACAACAACGTTACAACTCAATAACTTAATTCAAGACATTTAGAGAACAAAAACGTACCTTTTTTGTTTAGTAAATATGTCTAAATGATTGTATGACGATTGACAGGGGAGAATGGAAGAAAAAAAAACCGGCCAAGTGCGAGTCGGACTCGTGCACGAAGGGTTCCGTACCAATTATTATAAAAAAATCACGTTTGTTGTATGGGAGCCCCCCTATATTTTTTTTTTTTTTTTTTCGGATGGGAAATCATCAAATAACTCCTCCCGCTCTGGGTGGAGCAGGAGGGTGTGTCAGACTTGTTTCCTTCATCGCCCTTTGTGTTCCGGGGCCACGGTATCTCTTTCGAACAGTCCCGCAACCCCGGCAGGCATCGGTCCTTGCAGACCCCTTCCTTGTGCTGACTCTCTTTCAGGCGCGCGTGGAACACGAACGCGCCGTCGTCGACACGGCCTGTCGTCATGAGATGGACGGACGGTGAGCTAGGCCATAGCCCACCGTCTTTATTCCTGAATCTCGGATTGTAACAATACAGTTGAATGTTCTCGGTGAGAGAACACCGTTAAAGTATTCTACGAAAACTATCAAGTAATCTTCAAAAAATCGTCCGGGTGCTTCCACTGTGAGGATCGACCGGAGGACACGGTGCAGCACACGGTGGAGGTGTGCCCCGCGTGGGCGGAGCACCGCCGTGTCCTCGAAGCGGCGATCGGGGCGGCGACCTCTCGCGTCCGGCCCTGGTGCAAGCCATGGTCCGGAGCGAGACGGAATGGGACGCCGTCACCTCCTTCTGCGAAGCAGTAATGCTAGAGAAGGAGGTGGCGGAACGTGAGAGGGAGAGAACCTCTCAACGTCCCGGCCGCCGCGGGAGACGCCCCGGGCATCGGGGGCCACCACCACGTGGCCCTCGGCCACCGTAGGCGCGGGCCTGTGGACGGTGGGCTATGGGCTAGCTCGCCGTCCGTCCGTCTCATGACGACAGGCCGTTTCGACGGCGCGTTCGTGTTCCACGCGCGCCTCAAAGAAAGTCAGCAAAAGGGAAGGGGTCCGTAGGGACCGATGCCTGCCGGGGTTGCGCCCGGCAGGCATCGGTCCCTACGGACCCCTTCCGGACTCCCTTCCGTAGAGACGGACGGACGGCGAGCTAGCCCATAGCCCACCGTCCACAGGCCCGCGCATGGGAGCCCCCCTTAAATATTAATTTTATTCTGTTTTTAGTATTTGTTGTTATAGCGGCAACAGAAATACATCATCTGTAAAAATTTCAACTGTCTAGCTGTCACGGTTCATGAGATACAGCCTGGTGACAGACAGATGGACAGACGGACAGACAGCGAAGTCTTAGTAATAGGGTTCCGTTTTTACCCTTGGGTACGGAACCCTAAAAACGTGTTGCGCCGACCCCAAGTAATATGGAAGAAGGGCAGGAAGATGAAATAATTGTGTGCTTATAATGTCCAAGGAATGATGTCGAGGAGCTCGTGGCTAAATAATAACAGCCGCTCGAGTCGATCTTTAGGTTAAGCCGTGCTTGCCTAGGTTGGTCTGTGAATGGGTGACCACCCTTACATACCGAGAATAATCAAGCTGAAGTAGCAATGGGCCTACCATATTAGCCGTAGAACTGACAACCGTTGATTCCATGTCTCATAAAGCACGTTAAGCCGTTGGTCCCGGCTGTCATTTGTAGATCTTTGACAGTCGTTACAGGTAGTCAGTGGCTCAAAAAGTCTGACAGTCTTACCACGGGGTATCGTATTACTACCCAGTACTAACTGGGTTGTGGAGATCAGATAGGCAGTCACTCCATGTAAAATACTGGTGTTCAGCTGCATCCGGTTAGACTAGAAGCCGGCCCCAACATAGTTGGGAAAAGGCTAGGCCATGACGATGTCCAAGGAATACAGCAACGCCCGAAATCCTTCAAAAACGTAAAAAATTGACAAAAAACAAAACGCAGACATCACAAATACTCAATTGTTTCCACCTTCACAATCAATTCGCTTTCGCCGAGCCTTGATAATGACTTCAGTCTCAGTTCTCAGACCAGACCGGTGTGACCAGTTACTAATAGTGTTAGCTTTGCACATATCTGTTAACGATTATATTCCATTATTATATGTCCGTCTACACGCTGGTAACATCGTAATAGGCGGAGAGTGAAAGCTCTCTGTGGAGCTGTTGAAACAGCGAGGCAGATGGGAAGTTTGGACGCGGATTTGGTAATCGATTTTGCAATTCGATATTTTGATAGGAAGCTTTGAAGAGTAAAGTTATTCGTTCAGTCTTTATGTAATAACAGAAAGACTGAGGCTCAATGGTAGAAAAGACGAACTTCCATAAATAAACAGTTCCATCTCATAGAGGATAAATTTTAAAAATCCCTCCCTTCCCTGTAGCTTATTTTGGTTATAGGTAAATAGCGGATGTCTTGTGCGTTCAAGCTTCTAGACCCTCCGGTTAAACCTGTCCGTTGTGTATCAGCGAATTTATGGATTTTGTTAAGTATATACTGGTGTTGATCCTGTTGTGCACAAACTAAACTTAATTTAGGTTATAGCTATCTTTTTCTCTCTAATAAAACGAGAAAGAGACGGACGTAATTTAGAGCTGTCAAATTTAGTTGGAACTAATATTTCCATACAAATGAAGAGTGCACTTAAAAACACGTCGACTAAAAACACGGTGAAGCGCAAGGCATAAACTAGTTTGACATCTCTAACTTAGTTCATAGCTGTAGCCGTCCTTTTCTCGCACTGTCTTTTAGTAAAATATAGCAATAGCCTAAATTAAGATTAGTTTGTGCACAACAGAATCGACACCACATACAGTTGGGAAACGCCTTTGATGTTGAACGATGCCGCCACGCGTGTAGGTACTTAGGCTCTGAGTCGCAAGCGTGTAAGGGTTGTCAAAAAATAATAATAAAAGAAATGTGATTTTGTAATCATTTATTTACATTATTAATTCAATATTAATTTACAAGACATACTTATATACTATTTTAAACACTATTTAAAACTAAATATTTAAAAAACAAAAAAAGACGTGGATTGGACCCGTTTATGGTATATTACTTTAATATAGTTGTACTTTAAGTACTGGTTTTTTATATTTTTACTATACCTACGGTATGGTACCTACTCATTATTATCTCCTAAACGCGTGGACCGATTTACATGATTCAAACGGATAAAATGGTTTTAGACCTAGACCTTTCATTTGGTACCAAAATCGTCAAGATATCTCAACAAACAAAAAATCACATTTTCAAATTGCTCTCGTAATTATCCAACATGTATGAAACGCGTAACAATTCTTTTGATATACCTACGTTCACAATTAGCGCAGTAGAGTTGGCCGGCAGAGCTATAGGTGTAGGTATAGGAGGGCTAAGGCATAAGGTCTGTCTTTACGTACCTACTTGGCGTTTTAGTACTAGATATACGACGGGTAGGTAGGTATTACTAATTTAAACGAAAATAGTAATAGTAGGTACCTACTAGATGGTTATTTAGCAGCTAGCTAATTCGAATTTATAGGAAGATAAACTTACCTCTCGTCACGGGGAAATCTATGAAATTTTATATTTTTATCCTTATTGGTGCTCGTCGAGGCACACCCGTATACGCAACAAGTGTACACCATTATATTCAAGTTTTATAACGATTATTAATAGTATTAACAACGATTTACTCAGACGCGTCAGCCCTAAACGTCCAAGTCTATGAACTGCGCGAGATCGTAGCCCGCGTACCGCGTCGCCCAACCCCCCGCAAGATCCCCGCCGTTGCTCCACGGAAGTACATTCGTTGCGCAACTGTATGGATTGTAAAACTGTGCCATTGTTATCTACTTAACAAAATCCATAAATTAACGTTTTAAGTAAAGTGTTCCTGTGAACACTTTTCTAAATAAGAGACAACTATCCTTTACCTAGTCTTATGAAGTGCAATTTCCCTGAAATATTCGTGAGACACAAGGACGTTACCAGGATGTTTATAATTCAATTGGTATATGTGTTAAGGCCCTTCTAACCCTAAAATTAGCAACTCTATTTGTGGTGGTTCAAACTTCGTTTAAAATACTGTTAGAATAAAGTTTTAATCAGCTTGCACTACGTTGTTAAAGCGGTTGTTACGTCTGTCACTGCGTCCGAATAGTGCGAAATGAGTGTTTTTTTGTGATTTACAAAAAATCTATTGATTAGACTAAAAAAAAAACACGTAAGACCTGCATTATAGTTAATTCAGTTAGTATGCAAAGTTTTATGATCTAATTGGAAGTACTTTTTGAATACCAGTGGTTTATTGTTCGATTTGGAGGTAACTTTGGATTTTTTTTCTATCGAGAAAAGTTTTTGGAATCGTATTTTCGTCACACATGGTACCTAGCATTAATCCTCAACTTTACCATATACTTATTTCAAAATTAATGCTGCAGTATTTTAGGCGTAACGGATGATCATGCTAAGCAACTTGAGGCATATATGGCCCTTAAGAAACATTGCAGAGTTTTTTTGTTTAGGGTTCTCGTTTACTAAGACTGCGCCATGGATTACATCCTGGATCCCCGCCTGGATTCCCCCTGGATTTCCCCTGTCCCCAAGAACATCCATCTAGATGGATGTGCTTTACGGTAATAATCTGCTATTTACGACTAGTCATTAGTCATTTATTAATGAACAACAAATTTTATCTGAAATTACATGGTATAAAAGAAAATTAAATTACATAAACAAAACACACACGCCAAAATATTACGACAATGCATAATTAAACACAACAATGAAATATAACATAATTACATAATATAGGAATTTCGTTACAGATCTTCAACAGCATAAAGACACTTATTCAATAGGAAACTTTTAAGTTGTTTTTTAAAGGAGCTTGAGTAGATAGCGCTTTTTATATGTAGAGGCAACTTATTAAATAATAGAACCGATCTGGGACTGTGCCTAACAATATTTAGGTAAATTAGGCTGTAGGTACCTTGTAGCGTATAATGTCTTGTCTCCGTGTGCCTTCTCTAATCTGTAAACTTGACTTAAAATACTTAAAACTGGCCTTACTTAAGCTTCTTATGGCACCATCGGGCATCGACGCTCATTTTGTGGAAAACTTTGGCACTTTCCTGTAGTTAACAGTCTGCTCTTTCCTGTCACAATTAAAAAAAAAAATAACATGGCTGGCACCGCAATAACGTTTAGTAGTTTTCTTTTTAGTTTAGTTTTAGTTTAGTGACTAACAGTTTCAGGAGTTGGGTTAAATCGAAACTAACTCCATAGGTAATGTTCAATACAATTTCACACCACCCTGCCCTGGCCAAGTGGCTATATATCACTCAAGCAAGCGCCAATAGGTCCATAAACACAATATCGACATTCGACATGATTAGTAGGTATTATTAATAACGACGTCAAAATGATTAGGTAAAGGCAAATCTAATTCAATTAATAAAACCGTAAAATTAAAAAGAAATTACTAATTTATCAATCGCAGGAAGTGGGAACCTGCGAACTTGAGGGTCACTTACAGAACTTTGATTGCCATTCATTGTTCCCATATTCATGATAATAATCTGTACAAAAAAATTAAATAAGTTGGTACTTTGACCTTGATTGTAGGTATCTACATGTTTTTCACGATTTTGTTACATTACAATGGGCTATTTATTTACTCTATACTTACCGATCTGGTAATAACTTTTACGTAACTTAAAGTTGCTTTATTACAAGGCTGTGGGTCAATTGCTTCACTTCAGCTGTAGATAGGTACTTATAACCTACAGTTGCAAAGAAAGAGATGAAAGTATCTTTTACAGATGTGCGAGGCATTCTATCTCTCTCTATCATAGCCATTGGTAACAACAACAACGGATTGCAATTATATAAGTAAATCTGGATTTATTTTGTTAGCGAACAGAACATGACAAAAGTTTTCTAGAAGATTGGAAATGGCAACCAAGCCAAGTAAGAAAGTACAAACACTAATAATATAATATATTATTATAATAGTACTTAATACCTACTGCATCATGCATTGTTTGGTTCATAGGTACATTTCTAACACCACCTCTACCCTAAACAATCTTCAAACCAAGATGGGAAACACGACTAAAATGCTTATTTTTTATCAAAACCCATCATGGGGTGTAAGGTTGAAAAGCATTGTGCATTATTGGAGCTTTAAAAGTACCTACCTAACTGATATCTGCACAAAACCACTAAACAGTAGACCTAAGGTAAAACTCATAAGGTAAAGTAGTTTTATAACCAGTAGGTAAGGATAGCTGGCCAGGCAATGACCTAGGCATAGATACATCTAAATCTAAACCACCGGAACCACGAATTTTCCTCTCATTTTGATTATTGTCTGAAAAAGAGCGGACTTGTCGATGATACTTGCAGAGCTAGCAAGCTAAAATGGCTTTGGCATTGGCCATGTTTGTCGAAGGACCATCAGCCGGTGCAGCGAACAAATCCTGCAGTGAAGACCATGTTTTAGCAAGCGTATTTTGAGATACCCTCCAGCTAGTAAAACCGACGACTTCAGAAGGTAGTTGGGATAGTCTGGATGCGAAAGTCGGAGGACAGTCGACAGGTAGGTGAGGCATAGTTTTGCTTTGAAAACGTTGCCCCACACTAGGACTTTCTCCTGTATCGTGGGTACGTTTACAAACATTATAACCCACAAATAGCCAGATCCGGTACAACTTCCTGTAGGCCATACAAACATATGATCCGTGCAAGGAATAAAACCCGTGACACGCAGCGCAGCAGCCAATCGCTCAGCCACTGCGTGGCGCAGTGGCTGAGCGATTGACTGCTGCACTGTGTCGTAGGTACTTGGGAGAGGCTTACCGCTCTCATGACTAGCAATGGTCTGCATTGGCTTTGATAAGTGTCTGAAACCTGACCAAATCTTCGGACTCCAAAACTCGATAAAAAGAGAACGGTCTGTTGTAACCCTGAAAATATGACATGTTATTATTGAATTTACTAGTAAACTGTTACAAGTATACGCTCTTATTTACTTACTTTTCGTAATCGCTAACTTCTAATACTAAATGCAAATCTTGACGCTGTTTTCATGGCCGGACAATGCAAACATCTCTAGATAATAACATGCGACTTTATGTTTGTGACTTTTGAACTGGGAATCAGTTTATAGACTGTACTCGAGTCCCGGGTTTTCTTGTGGATATCCTTATCCACAAGAAAATCCACAAATAACCTACTTATCCTAATGGAACCTTTCAGGAGTGCTACACAAATGTTTGGCCAACGTTATGACAAAGATATATTATTATGTAAACAACCTCATCACGAAGCCGTCAACCAAGCGTTCTGTACATCAAACTAAGTAACTTTACGCAAAAAATATTATTGGGAAACGACTTTGGTCTGTATGGTGTCGGACGTAAAGAATAGCACCATCCCATATCTTCCGATTCATCATTCAGAGGTGATGTTGACACTGTTTTGGCTGACCTACAACTCCTCAAAAATCAATTTAAATATATTGGCCTGGACCTTAATCCCTCAAAGTTCGAAATGTACCTCTCTGATGTTACCGACAGACATAATCGACTATAGATAAATTTAATGTAATAGCCCCACAAATCAGTTTTAGAAAAAAGTTCCCTGCACCTCCTAGCTCCCCTATTTTAGAAGAAAGTTTTTCATCTTTCATCGATGACAAAATTAAAAATTTCAGTGATATTTCGGATAGATTCTCCAAAATTAATTTGCATTCGGCATTCATCATTATCAGATATTGCTGTTTTGGTTCAAATTTTATGATTTTTCTCCGTTGTTCTCCTCTTTGGAAGAAACCACAACTTTTGGACAAAATTGACCAAATTATTCGCAACATATTAACATATTATCCATTCTTAATGTGGCCCTGGACAACCGACACCCTACCAATTCGTTTTAGTGGCCTTGACGTCCGCAAAATTTCTAGTGCGTTCCTATCTTCTGTCCACAGCACTGAAAAGCTAACCAGGAAAATTTTAACTCTCTCCCTGGTAAGCTCGGAAGTGCCGTTCTTGACCGACGCAGAGGACGCTTGGAAAGTGGCGTGCCCGGACACGGATCGGCCCGAGGACCGGTTGTTTTCCCAGAGACAGTGGAATGAGCCGCTCTGCAGGTTGGTACGGAATAAACTTATTAATACGTCTACCAATACTGCTGAGCGTGCCTGCCTGCTGGCTGTGGGTGAATGGGAGTCGGGCCTCTGGCTTCAGGCACTACCGTCACCTAATATAGGCACTATGTTAGGTGACACAACTTTCCGGCTCGCTACATGTTTGTTTGCGTTTGGGCGCTCCTTGTGGGGCTCCACATCGCTGTCAATGTGGTGAAATAATCGACTGCCTCGAACACCTTGGCCTTTCTTGCAGTAAGAGTGCAGGTCGGATAGCGCGGCACGCTAGCATTAATGATCTAATCCGTCGTGCTCTTGCCACCAGCCAGGTGCCAGCTGTATTAGAACCCACTGGCTTGGCACGCGTCGATGGCAAGAGATCAGATGGTATGACCATAATGCCATGGAAGTTGGGTAGGCCTTTGGTGTGGGACGCAACTTGCGTCGACACCCTTGCGCTATCCTATCTTCCTAGCACAGTGTGCTGCGCTGGGGCAGCTGCTGCAAGTGCTTAAAACCTCAAAGGCGCAAATACAATAATTTAATTGGTAATTATGTTTGAGCCGTTTGGGGTTGAAACACTAGGGCCGGGGTCCGAGTGCCCACCTAGTATTTCGGGAAATCGCCAAACGCTTGGTTGACTCTTCGCGTGATGACGTGACCAGAGGGCGGCCCTATTTTTTGTCCAAAGAATCAGTATTGCCATCTAACGTGGCAATGCTGCCAGCCTTCTGGGCACTTTTCCTGTTGACAGCGATGTGGACGGATTTTTCGACGCCCTGTAACCTTTTTTGATACTTGTAAATATTTTTATTTCTATTATACGTAGAGTTAGTTTGTAAATAATGTGAATACTATTAGTCTGTGTTTATGTAAATAATGTGAATACTATTAGTCTGTGTTTAATAAAAATAACACTTGGCCGACCTGAATCGAACCAAGGATGGCATTCAGCAGCAGCGCTTGTAATTACTAGATTGGTCAACACTACACTACAACAGCCCATAACGTCCACTGCTGGACATAAGCTTCTCCCATGATGGGAGGAATTTGCCGTAATCTCCACGCTTGGCAGGTGGATTGGAGATCGCAGTGATGAAAGACTAACAGAAAAAGCTGCTGCCCATTCTCTGGTCTACGGAGACGCAAGATGTTCTGCCTCAGACATTAGTCGCCTTATACGACACCCCGTGAGTGTAATGGGTTGGTTCTATTCTACTCTGCCGGATACCACACGGCTTGATTGGACTAGATTGGTCTAACGAACAGTAAAATGAGTATATGGTCCAAAACCCCTAAGAACTTTTCACATTAACTATACGAATTAGATTTTTACTAACGCCATGTTGCTGTTACGACTTCATGCAAAATATTATTCTTCAATCAAGAAAAACCTGTTAAAGAAAGTGAAATGAATGTGTATGTGTGTGTGTGTGTGTGTGTGTGTGTGTGTGTGTGTAATTGTATAATTTGTTAGGAGAAAAAACGGTTATATCCTAAAATCTAAAGTTGTTGTTTCATAAGCGAATTTCAAGGTAGAGTAAAGGAATTTATACAAAACGGTGTAGACAGATAGTACCTACTGGTGACCATAAGTTACGGTTGTGACCAGTGCCGGTTTTAGCACTACCAGCGCCCTGGGCGAGATTTCTAGCGCGCCCCTAATTGCAATTTTAAACCCATACGAAAAAAAGGCAAAGGATATGTATAATGAGACAACCATATTCATTAAGAAACGTAACCTTTTTTTTACCTATTATAAATATACTTTTCTAGCCTTTCTATCGGCGAACTCTTTTATTAAGTTATCAAAGTCGATGATTTCAGCCATTTCATTTTCGATTGACAAAGTTGCCAAGTTTGTCAATCTAGAATCTAGATTGACAAACTTGGCAACTTGGCCTTTGTTGGGTGGGTCAGCTAGTTTAGAATATTTACAAGTAAGTAGGCCTTAGAGGCAGGACCGTCTAACCATTTGGGGGCCCTGGGCACTTGAGAATAATGGGGCCCTTGTAGAATGCAAGAGCGAGCGAAGCGAGCTCGAACTTTTTTGCAACCCGCCTGGGATAGTTTAGATTTTGCTTGGCAAAAATAAACGGGTGTTTTTTTTAGCGGCGGAGAACTTTATTTGTAAATAAAATGCAGAAAAACATTTTTGATGATAAATGCATGAATATGGTTTCAGTGATGTGGCCACTGCGGCTGGCGCGAAAATGCCCAAAACTGGATGCTGTATTTCGGCAATAATGCGTTGAATGTTGGCTTCCAAGTGCTCATTGTTTCTAATTTCGTCAAAGGTTCAAAAACGAGGATGGTCGGAACTTACAGTTAACTGCGAGCAGTTTAAAGACATGAGAACTAACTATTCGTGTGACAATTGCAAGGCATTAATGTTGCAGACATGTGGTTTCAAACGTCCAAGTCTGAGATCCCTAAGTCAAAATGGGAAGAATGTAATACATGTGAATGTTTTTTTGGCTTGAGTGCCAAAGGAAGGTTTCATTACCTTCTTTATAGCAAACAAACATTATTGGCATACAATTTTCAGTCAAATAAAGCCAATGACAAGGATTTAAAAACGTTTTTCTGTGTTTTTTTTTCAATTTAAAGTTCTCCGCCGCTAAAACACATCCATAAAAGTATTGACTTATGCCAAAAAGCTAAATGCAAAAACGAGCGGAGCGAGCTCGAAAATTTTAGTACTTATCCTGTGGTCCTGCCTGGGATATAAGTAACAGGAACTTGGGGGCCCTGGGCACGTGCGTCGTGTGCCCTTATGGTAAAGACGGTATTGCTCAGAGGGGATAAGGAGGGGCGCCTGCGGCGCGCGGCGCCCCTTCATATTCGGCGCCCTGGGCGGTCGCCCACCCTCGCCCCCCCCTAACGCCGCTACTGGTTGTGACTTACAATAGGTAGGTATAGTTGTGGGTTCGTAACCAGTTAGAGGTACTTCAGGATTGTATGTAATTCCCGGAGGGTTTGCCTGGTTAGGGTTAGTAATAGATGGATGTGAGCGGCCAAGAACAGAGCCCTGTGGCAAGCAAATAAGAGGGTATTAGATCACCGCGGGGGATGGCCCCCGGCCACCTTAGGCGCGGGCCCGTGGACGGTGGGCTATGGGCTAGCTCGCCGTCCGTCCGTCTTAGTCATAAGACGGACGGACGGCGAGCTAGCCGTGTCAGACCAGGCCGTGTCGACGGCGCAGGTGTGTTCCACGCGCGCCTCAAAGAGAGTCAGCAAAAGGAAGGGGTCCGCAAGGGCCGATGCCTGCCCGGGTTGTGGGACTGTTCGAAAGAGATACCGTGGCCCCGGAACACAAAGGGCGATGAAGGAACATGGATGGGTTTTAGTCAGTAAAAGTCTGACCCTCCCCCTGCTCCGCCCAGAGCGGGATGAGTCATTTGATGATTTCCCATCCGAAAAAAAAAAGGTATTAGATCAGTGTGGTGTTCAATAAAAACATTAGTTAGGGTTTACTTTAGCATTAAAGCACCAAATTACCAGTAAGTAAATGAATTACTTACAATCAATTCATCGTTATTGTTAAATGGTACATAATCTAAGCAATCAGTAAAACTGGACGGCTAATGACATAATAATAATAATAAATTTATTATCAGATAACATTTAAAAATTTCACAAAACAGTATAAAACAATAAAAAATAAATGAGCATTTCCGACAAAAGTGAATCGATGGTGCCTGTACTAATGATTAAAATCATTATAGCACAGACACCAGCGCCTTCCAGAATATGTTACATAAATAGAAAAATCGGACGTGAAATAAAGTAGGTAATTTAAAAAAAAAAAAACAATTAATACTATCAACTATAATTAAAATTAAGCCATTAAATTAAATTACTTAAGTCGACAATACATAGGACAATGACAGATCATGTTCCGAAGTGTCTGTCAGAATCCGGTGTTCACAAACCACCACTAGCATCGGATTGATTGAACCAATAAAATAGCAATATTGCAATTAAATTGTAACGCCTTCCAAAAATGTTTTAGCAATTTACAACTGATAGCTATGTTTTTTCTACAGGCGTTACATTGATTGACGCAGCTTGTATTGCATCTGTAGTTGACCACTGCTAACCTAAATAATTATTGTAAATAGAATAAATCATAAGTAATATTATTGGAAAAAAAAACAAAATCACAAAAAAAAAATTGTTGTTGAAAATGTAACGAAAATCAAAAAGCTATGTTTCCGCCCGGGATCGAACCGGGGGCCTTCTGCGTGTTAGGCAGATGTGATAACCGCTACACCACGGAAACGATGAAAGCTTTGTCGAAATTATTGATTTGTAGAAGAAACTATGTGATTTATGATGACGTAAGAAATATTAGTATACAAATTCGGCAGCATTTGCTATTTTGCTGGCTTTCTTCTCATCGAACTACTGTGTTGCAAATAGTTGCAATAAAATTGACCCAAAGCATTTACTCGGTGATTTCTATGTCTATATGAACTTACAATATTAATAAAATGCAACAAACATCACGCCTTTAATCCAGAAAGGGTTAAGCAGATATGTACCTAATAGTACACCCACATTTTGACATTTCGTAAGTTATGTTAAAGTCCCATGTAATAGGGGGCAAGCCTATTTGCCATCAACCAGGCACAAATCTTGACTCTGTGGCTGCTACTGAGAAATTCCTCATTGAAAAACCCAATTACACTTTGCCTGACCCGGGAATCGAATCCAGGACCTAATTGATCATAAGTCGCGCTTGCTATAACAAGGCAGGAAAATAATACGAAACAATTGACGATAAAGCTTTATATTACATAAAAAAATCGTTACAAAATGTAAATTATAGATTTCACTTAACACATTTCATATTTTATAAGCTCACATTAATATTACCTAAAGCAGTTATACATACATACAAACAATAATAAAAATATATTTTAATTTCATAAAAAAGAATGAAAAGGAATGATTTTTGTAATGAGCAAAATTGATATGATACTTTTTGGAACACAGCTTTTTTTTATCAACTTTTTGGAAATCCTTTATTTTGACAGATTTGAAGAACACCCAACCATATTTTTAGCTACTAAATTATTAGGTGATACATCTATTTTTTAAATTACCAATTTATATTTTTCCATGTCTATGGCCTACCCTTTCCTTGAGACTGTGCCTGAGGTAACAGCACTGTGCGGAGGTGGGTATTTACCTCCACCCGCTTGTCAGTGGACAGGGACTGAAGGGGAGTCGGCAAGCAGCAACTGTATTACACATCACCACACCCCCCCCTCCAGAGAGGTCAGCTACCTCAGGCACCATCTCAGTTAAGCAGTAGGCCTGTAGTTTTACATTGAATAACATTCTATTTTTGAATCCTTACTATTTTTTTCTTCTAAGAATTTTCTAGGTTTGAATTGAGAATATAATTTGTCTATGGAATAAAGGCCTACAGTACTGGCCAGTTATTTTAAGAATACTGCAGATTATTTTAAAGTATTTTCTATTTATTTTACCTCAGAATTTGCATCTCTATTGAAATCACAGTAATCTTTATTTTCATTAGTGTAAGGTTGTTATTTACAGAGGTTTAAAAACAGCTGTGAAAAGACTAATGGGATCTGTTTACTATGTAAGTACTATTGAAGCATAAATGGTGTTAAACTGGTAAAATGTACTCATTAACAATTTCTTGAATTAAGTACTGTTTGTTTGATAAAGGCATTTATTTGTTCCATTTCAAGTATTGTATGTCAACATTGGCTCAGACCTAATTTTAACACCTTACTTTTACCGCAGGATATGGGTGGATGGGACACTGGCACACAAATCATCATCATCATTATCATTGTCATTTCAGCCGAAAGACCACATTGACTGGTCCCGACTCGCATCCAGCAGATTACCGCAACCTTCACCAGGTCATCGGTCCACCAATTGGGTGGCCTTCCAATGCAACGTATTCCGTACGTACTCCAGCACTTTTCGGCGCCATCGGCCATCCGTTCTGCGAGCAATGTGCCCTGCCCACTGCCACTTAAGTTTGGCACACAAATGGTTACCACATATTCAGCGCATCGTTCTGAACCCACTCACTGCCGCACCGCAGCCCCCACATTGATTTAGAGATGATTTACTAAATGTGTGATAACCGTTTTTGCACCGGTGTGTCTATCACCTTGTATATAAAGCAAGTCAAATTTTGGCTTTAACTTTACACTTTGAACACGTGAAAGTGTACCTTTAAGAATGCCTTTGCCAAGCAAACATACAACTCTTTTTTAAATTAAGCATGTACAATCCTAGATATAGCAACGTAACTATGTTTAGTGTCCATATCGTAGAACCCAACGGGACCCGCATCGCAGTCAGCACAACTTAAGTACTTGCAGTTAGCTACCGTGTGTGTAAAACCAATGTTTTCAAACGTGTACATGTTTTCGACGTGGTAGAATTCAGATACCGGCTCATTCTGGATTTCTCCTTCTTTTCTGTTGTTATCTTGCTGCATTAGCGGTAGGTCTTTCTGTAAATGACATAAATTGAGGTTAAAGTATAGTGATTACAAGGTACCTACAGGTTTAGTTATTTGACTCAGAAAAGTACTTAGAGAATTTATAAATGGGACCAAATACTATACTAAATACTTAGCCAGAAAGGTATTTTAAAGCATACAATTTAGCTAGATCAATTTATGTACCAACAATAACGATTCAGAAAATTGCAAGGCTGAGTAAGCAACTAGGGATGTAAAAGTAAGCGTCTAAATGAAAGTAGAGAGTTAGACATATTACCTCTAATGTGATATACTTCGCTGATTTCTTATCTAATATCTTAGAACCGCAAAATTTGCACTTTACAACCAACTTATTTTTCCCATCTTCAACATAGTCTTTTTGCTCATTTTCCACCGATACTTGATTATTTTCTACTTCAGACATGTTGTACCGATATTTATCTTACTGTTTCAGCTAGTAGTTTTATAGAAAGTTCATCTGAAATTATAATTTTATGCGAAAACTAACCGGCTCACTTGGCTGAAATCTCAAATTCTGACATTTCCAAATTTTATTCAGTGTTCGTTTATGAAGCCTGAGCCTGACGGAAAATTAAAAACATTACAATGTATTGTTTTAGAAATAGCTCTATTATCAACTATACAGTTCTCGAAAACACTACTAAAATGAGTTTTGAAATATAATTCGATTTCAATAAAAAAAGTCAAGTTAAATCTTACCTTTCTGTTTCTACGAGATCTATGAACAAGAAACATTCGCTAAGATGTTTCAAAACAATCTTCGTAAATACAAATCAAGTTACCGTCAAAACTATCAAGTCAATACCGTTACGTTCCATTTCAAATAATTCTCTAAAATAATTATACCTTGTTAACCAATTTAGTTTTCGATTCATTGATTTGTGTAAAATGTTTACTCATACATAAGATATAATGAATCAGAAAAGTTTTTATCAATGTTTGCCATAGTCTCGCTTAGTTTTTGCGAAACAATTATTTTCGGTGGCAGGTGGCAGATTTGGAATAACGTTCACAACTTCCTTTGCCTTCAAGCGGCCAATCAAATTTTCTAATAAAAAAGTTAGGTTACTAAACAGGTGAGAAGGAAGTTCAGTGTTTTTCGTCAATAAAAAATAATATTTTCATCGAAGATGAGTTCAGGATTCATATCGGAGTCTGAAATATTGGAAGCAAGGCGACGACGACAGGAGGAATGGGATAAAGTGCGCACCGCAGATCAGCCCGAAGGTATAAATTTGATAAGTTCGCTCATACATCATTACGGCATTGATAAAAAAATGTATTAATTTGCTATCAAACGATATCTTTTCCCGTACATGTGTATAGTTTTATTTAATAGCACGTGATAAGACTAAAGTAAGTTAGTAATACAATATCGTAACAAACGGCATTAAAATTATAATTTTGTTTATTTGCAGATATTTACAGTTGCATGCATAAAATAATGTCACTTACCGTGTCATTAGTGTTATTTGTCGGTACTATGACTTAACTTTAGGGCTGCAAGGTGCTACACTTTTTCTCGGATTAGCACGATCGTTTCGGGCAGTATTGAATGAACAAAGCTGACCAGAAGCAATCTACACAAATTTGGCTTTCATTCGCTTCCTGCCTCTCGGCAAACTCCATTCGGGTCGCCATGTTATGCCATATTGCCGTCCAGTTGTGCTGATTAATGCCAAACTGATGGTGTCCCCTAAAAGGCTTATGGGGACACATAATGTCATAAGGCAATATAATTTAATTCAAATATATTTTGGGACAACTAGATCCAAGGGTTAGATAAACAAAAACTTAGAAACTATTGTTAGTACTCAAATACAACAAAGGGCAACACTCATCATAATAATAATATCTAAAAAAAAACCACATAAATAAAATACCCCTGTGCTGAGACACCCTGCCCCGTCAAGATAACCAATAGGGAGATACCTCCCTAGAAATCATAAGATGAATGAAATGCCTCGTACAATTTAAATATGGGATTTATAATGAAGCATCATCTGCCTGGTCTTTTCTCAACTATGTTGGGGTCGGCTTCCAGTCTAACTGGATGCAACTGAATACCAGTATTTTACATGGAGCAACTGACCTCCACAACCCAGTTATTACTAAAAACATTGTTATTTCGAAACAAGTTGTGTAACATGCGTTTCCAGTCATCTTTTGTAAGAAAACAAGATGATTGTGACTGTTTTATCTTGAAACAGTTGATCTAGGTCATTAGCCATCTTTAACTGGTGCTAGCTCTCCCTTGCCTCTGCCACTGAGCACATAAGTCATAAGAACAACAACTTGAATTTTCAGAGGCACCAGAAGAGCCCTACGACACGCGGCCGTTATACCAGCGCTTGGAGGAGCAGAGGATCCAGAAGGAAGCTGAATATGAAGAGGCTCATAAGCTCAGTAAGTTTTACTGATGATTAAGGCGACTACATGAGCTAAACTCGAGTTTTATAAATATTCTTCAGGATCTAAGCTACGATAGTGTTTTGAAAACATAATACAACTAATTTTATTCTATAGAAAAAAATCACGAACTTATTTCTAAAGAAAATCTTTTGACGAGTAAAATCCATACTAAAATACATGTGATCATTCTGAATTTTTGGCAAATAATTCTACAAGCAACATATTAGATTCCCGATTATCACTGTTGTAACTCCCCACCTAGAGAATTTCAACCTTCACTAGGCTTAAGAATACATAAAAGATAGTGCATGAGTATAAGGCCTGACTGGGACTATGTTAATGGTTTTGGTTTCCGCACTTAGTCCCTAAAGTGGACCATTGTGCCTGGGCCTGACCTGTTGTATTACTACAACACTACTTAACTAGTTATGTCTAGCAAAACCCTTAATCAAAACCACTTTCTAACTACTCCAGACCCAACAAACTTTTTCCATCAAGACAATTACTGCTGCCATTATTCAATTCTAACAAATTGGATAAAGACACTAAATTACGCAGATACTGAGGCACTATTGCAACACAAAATGAAACACACACAAACACACGCACTTACACAAACACAAATACACACACAAACAATGTTTAAATCTCATCATCATCTGCTTAGCCTTTCCCCAACTACGTTGGGGTCGGCTTCCAGTTTTACCGGATGCAGCTGAATACCAGTATTTTACATGGAGCGACTGCCTATCTGACCTCCACAACCCAGTTAGTACCGGGTAATACGATACCCCTTGGTAAGACTGGTTGTCAGACTTTTTGGGCCTCTGACTACCTAACGACCGTCAAAGATCTACAAATGACAGCCGGGACCAACGGCTTAACGTACTTTCCGAGGCACGGAGGAAACTCGGTATGTAATGGGTGGTCACCCATCTACAGACCAACCTAGGCAAGCCCGGCTTAACCTAACGATCGACCCGAGCGGCTGTTATTATTTAGCCACGAGCTCCTTCCAAACAATGTTTAAATCTAAGGTACTAAATAAATTGTATATTGCTGTGGAAGAGCGGAGTCTCCTAACACGGACATTACTTGCTTAAAATGAGGCTCCGATTACCAACTAATGTAAAAGTTTTTGGTTAAGAAATAAAGATTTTCTATTTGTATTATAGTCATACAGAATGCATTCCGGCAGTCTGCCTGGGTACCAATACTGTACCTTTTTAGGGTTCCGTAGTCAACTAGGAACCCTTATAGTTTTGCCATGTCTGTCCGTCCGTCTGTCCGTCCTCGCTTAATCTCTGTGACCGTTAGCACTAGAAAGCTGAAATTTGGTACCAATATGTATATCAATCACGCCGACAAAGTGGTAAAATAAAATTTGAAAAAAAAAGTTTTATTAGGGTAGCCCCCCTATATGTAAAGTGGGAAGTGTTTTTTTTTTTAATTTCAACCCTAACGTGTGATATATTGTTGGAAAGATATTTAAAAATGACTAGGGGTTTTCTAAAATCATTTTTTGATAATGCCAATAATTTCGGAAATAATCGCTCCAAAAGTAAAAAACAATGTGTGTCCCCCCCCTCTAACTTTTGAACCATAAGTTTAGAAAATATGAAAAAAATCTGAAAAGTAGAACTTTATAAGGACTTTCTAGGAAAATCATTTTGAACTTGATGGAAACAACAGTTTTTGTACAAAAAAGACAAAAAGTTGCACAAAATAATTTCTGGACTAAGTTTGTAGTATATTCGTATATGCAAGCATTTTTACATAATGGATACCCACCTTTAAACCCATAAGTGGGAACACTTATTGTGACGGACGGGAAACTACGGAACCCTACACTGAGCGTGGCCCGACACGCTCTTGGCCGGTTTTTTAACATTAAATGGACCTGCTCTCGACCTCAATCTACTCCTGAGGATAAAGATGAGGTTCACGATGGAGCAAGCTAACCAGTTAACCCAATAGAAGCCTATTAACTCGCGACTTAAGTATATTGGGCTCATAATGAACTTGGGAACACCGACGCAGGCAGGGAATGAAGTGACATAAAGTTTACTTAAGGCGACTACAGGAGCTAAATTAGCGACTCTATTTGTAGTGGTTCAAACTTGGTTTGAAATACTGTTAGAATAAAGTTTTAATCAGCTTGCACTACAAAGTGGTTGTTACGTCAGTCACTGCGGGCCGAATAGTGCAAAATGAGTGGTTTTTTTGCGATTTACAAAAAATCTATTGATTGGACTAAAAAATAAAACACTATGATGCTAATATGTTACTTGTAGAATTATTCGGCAAAATATCAGAATGATCGCATGTATTTTAGTATGGTATTTACTCGTTAAAATAAATTTTTAGAGATAAGTTCGTGATTTTTTTCTATCGATTAAAATTAGTTGTATTATGTTTTCAAAACACTATCATACTAGCATACATCCTGAAGAATATCATATATTTTTCTGGTTTTGTTTATTGCGGTGAATCATATGCTTTTTTGTCCCCACAAAATATGCCTCACCCCAACTACATACCCGAATCTCATTTAAATCCAGAGGACCTAATCAAAGAATAACACACCACAATCTTTTGGAACAAATCGTTATTTTTCTTCAGAAAACATGATCCGCGGTCTGGACGACGATGAGGTCGGTTTCCTGGACCTAGTGGAGCGCTCGAAGGCTAATGCTGCTCAACAGATCTCTATTGAAGAGCAGAGGGAAATGAGAGAGTTCAGGTAACATGCTGTTTTATATTTCCTCTTCAACATGTTGGTAACTAATTTGATTGTAATATTTAAAAAACAATCGCCAACCCGCCTGCCAAGCGTGGCGATTGTGGCAAAAACCCCCTTTTGGTGGAGGCCTATGTCCAGCAGTGGACGTCTTTCGGCTGAAATGATGATGAATGATGATGATGATTTAAAAAAAACTTGGGTGTGTTTGACCAGCTAGTCCAGCCATAAACGAGAGCAGGATGCGATCTCTGGCCTGACAAAAAAACCACCCTTAAACACCATGTTTAAACCCCTGATGACTTCATCAAGCCATCTGAGAGCCTTCCACATGGGCACGCGTTGCTGTTGACATAGACAGTGGACCAGCTCCCATCTTGTATCGCAGGCTTTGATACCTTTGCACTTAATGATCTTATGGCTGTGTCTATGAGCGGGTGCGGCTGGCTGAATTTTAGGTTAAGCACATTTTTCTTTCTCATCGATACGCTAAGATAGTAAAATTGAGCAAAACACCTCTAACCAATCCTTCAGAGAAATAATAAAGGAGTGATATTAATTTATTTTGCTAACACTACCTACATTCTACAATATTAATATTTGATTCAAAGTCAATGTCATGTGTAGAGCAATACACCTGTTCTCTTCATGATGTATAAAATATGATGTTCTTGTAGTATTATTGATTAGTTTTGTGAATTGCTTGTTCGAAAATCTAAGGTTAAAAACAAATTCTCACTGTATCATAGTTTCTTTTAAATAATTTACATATTATTGACTCGGAAGCCCATGTTCATCAAACTGATTTGTATAACGGGCTGGTGTCCGCAACTCCACGTCAAAGCGCGTATTTTCCGTACGGGTGGGAAATTTATTCGATCCACCCTAACTCCCCGAGAAAGGCCAGCAGCGCCTTGGTGTCGCTGACAATCTCGCGGAGAATACCTGGGTTACCGAAGTACTTTGCCCTATATGTTGCAACCACTGGGCAGTGCAGAAGCACTTGGGCCCACGTGGGCACGTGATCCAACTGCCTAATAACAGTATGATCTTTGCTAAACTACTACTACTACAACAGCCCATAACGTCCACTGCTGGACTTAAGCCTCTCCCATGAATGGAGGAATTTGCCGTAATCTCCACGCTTGGCAGGCGGATTGGAGATCGCAGTGATGAAAGACTAACAGAAAACGCTGCTGCCCATTCTCTGGTCTACTGAGGCGCAAGGTGTTCTGCCTCAGACATTAGTCGCCTTATACGACACTCGTGAGTGTAATGGGTTGGTTCTATTCTACTCTGCCGGATACCACACGGCTAAAGATAAAGGCTCTAACCAGACAATGCCTGTTTCCAGAGAGCGGGTATCCAACCTAGCTGAGAGCGAGGAGTTGACTCGTCTGCGAGCTCAGCTAGCACCAGCGCGGCAGTCACAGGCCACGTCGCAAGCACAGACACAGAAGAACAAACTACAGGGGGTGAGATATAATACTTTCAGTCAACATTATAATAAACTAACGGACGTCACGTGGTTTCACCCGCTTAGTTCCCGTTCCCGTGGGAGTACGGGGATAAAATATAGCCTATGTTACTCAGGGTGAATGTAGCTTTCTAATGATGAAAGAACTTTTGAAATCGGCGCAGTAGTTTTTGAGTTTATTAATTACAAAGATACACAAAAAAAAGTCTTTCCTCTTTATAATATTAGTGTAGATAAATATCACTAGACTTTACACACACCGCCATCTCACATCGATTTATCGCTCCCGAAACCTGCATATGAAAATCGTTGGAGCCGTTTCCGAGATTCAGATTATATATAAATATGTTACGGCTAATACCCGAAGTGCGGCTACACCTAGTTTTAGCCGGCTAAAACTAGGTGTAGCCGCACTTCGGCTATTAGCCGTAACATATACATATATTCAAGAATTGCTCATAGAAGGTAATAGATAGATAAACATCCATGACTCGGAAACAAAGCTCGGCAGCAGGGTGCAGAACTGAGTCACAGACTATTCCAGCTCCAAATCACGCAGTCATAATGATCTCTATGCTGAGACAGACGACGCCGTGTGAGTCTACGGCATCGTCCTTGACAGTGTAGCGGGGTGACGTCATTTTTTTTCGTATTTTTCTTAGCAAACCCTTTTAATTGATACCTATATCATAGGGGTCTCTATATTTAAGAGTCCGCCATATTAGATTTAGAATGACGTCACTTACCTAACCATGCATTATCATCCATACTCAACACGTATGCAAAATTTCAGCTCAATCGGTTGGGGGTGACTTTTAATATTCTGTTGACCTAAACAAACATACAAACAAACATTGCAAGTTAAATAAAAACTTGTAAAAATAACTATTTTCTTTGATTCCTGCAGGTGGTGGTAAGGAAGCGCAAGGCCAGCGAAATGGAAGGTGATAAGCCTGATAAGGGCTCCCCACCACCGAAGACTAACGGAATCATTCCTAGCAGCCCTAACAAGTAAGTTAATAAAGGGTGTAAAACACCTCTTAACGAAGCCGAAAGGCACTTCTTCTCCCCGTCATTGCGATATTTTTTTTTTTTTGTTATAGACCATACCTGGGAACCTTCTAGTTACGGAGATATTGGGGGTCAAAGTTCCAACTTATTGACAAGTTTTTTTTTTATTTTTTTTTTTAATACAAGTTTTTATTGTAAGATTTTTACTTTTTTTTTTTTTCTCTTTCTATATTGCAATCTATCAATCTTGCAGATATTCAGCAATATGTGTAAGGTTATATTTAATTAAATGGCTTGCACGAAAGCCGTCCAGTGACTGCTCCGTATTTATTCTTGTGCCTCAGAGAAGGTCTTGAGGAATCTTTCTTTTTAGTCTACGAGCAACTGTTTGGGTGTTCATTAGATTGACTGCCAGCATATTTGGATGATTAGTGAGTCGCTTCTTGTACGCTTTTGTCCTTTCCGAGATTTCTTCGATAACACTTTTGACGCAGAGGTCGTGTTGGAGTCTAGTGTTTGAGACATACCATGGTGCGTTTGTAATTATTCTTAGT
Source organism: Xestia xanthographa (assembly GCA_905147715.2). Lineage (NCBI taxonomy): Eukaryota > Metazoa > Arthropoda > Insecta > Lepidoptera > Noctuidae > Xestia > Xestia xanthographa. Next base: position 8,710,048 of record LR990644.1, read on the forward strand.
ATCTTTGACTGGAATCTCTGTATTATTTCAATGTTTGATTTTGCTGCTGTTCCCCAGAGTTGTAGGCCATATGTCCATATAGGCTTTATAATGCATTTATAAAGCAATAGTTTGTTTTGGAGTGATAGTCGTGATTTTTTATTTAGCAGCCAGTACATAGTGCGCAACTGTTGGCCCATTGCTAATCGCTTTGTGAAAATATGCTTCTTCCAGGTTAGGCGTCTGTCCAGGTATATTCCAAGATACTTGGCATGATCCTCTTGCGGTAGAGGTATGCCGTTGAGAGTGACGGGTGGACACGTTTCTTTTCTGTTTGTGAAAGTAACCTGGACAGATTTAGTTTCGTTGGCTTTGATTCGCCAGTCTCTGAGCCATTTGGATACTTGATCGAGGCTGTTTTGAAGCTTTTGTGCTGCAATGTCTGGTGAATTGTCCATTGATAGAATTGCTGTGTCATCAGCAAATGTTCCAGTAACTACTCCATCGGTCGTAGGAAGATCAGCTGTAAAAAGCAGATACAACGTGGGACCCATTACGCTGCCTTGCGGAACTCCAGCTTTTATAGCATACAAAGACGTTAACTCTTCTCCTTGTTTTACAAAAAAATGTCTGTCGCTTAGATATGACTTTATTAGGTTGTAAAAGTTTATAGGTAGATTAGATTCATAAGCTTTGTTTATATGTTCCACTAGTCTGTGTACTTGTTCAATAGTACCATGCTTACGACGAAAACCAAACTGATGGTCAGGTAGTAGATTGTTTGCGGCAATAATCGGGGATAATCTAAGCAAAATAACTATCTCCATTATTTTTGAGGGTATGGGTAACAGGCTAATAGGTCTGTATGATTGCGCTTCAACCGGATTTTTTCCAGGCTTAGGGACCATTATGACTTGGGCTATTTTCCATTGAGGAGGGACCATTCCTCTCCGTAGGATAGCATTATACAGGAATGTGAGAAATTTAATCCCTTCCTTTGGCAGCTCTCTTAGGATTTTTCCTGTTATAAGGTCGTAACCAGGAGCTTTGTTTGGATCTAAAGCCTTAATTGCTGTTTTTATTTCTTTATAAGTGAGCTTCTTAATGGGAGGATCGAGTTGGTGGGTTTGGTCCAATAATTCTGTGACTTCTTGGGTTTTAGAGGAGCCTGTATCTGGATTTGGTATAAAGACCTGTTTGAGATGTTCAGCAAATGTAGCAGCTTTGTCCGCATCGCTAGAAGCCCATTCCGAGTTACTTTTACGGATAGGAGGTTGATTACCTACCGGGCGTTTAAGTTTTTTAGTCACTTTCCACAGAGAGTAATTTGTCTCTGCTGTAGCATCAACGTTTTCTAGAAATGTTTGTAGGCCTTGGTTTTCATTGTCTTTTAGCAGAATTTTTAGTTTTGTTTGAAGATAGTTTAGATGTTTTTTATCAGTAGGATAACCTGTCGTTTGCCACTTTTTCCGTGCCTTTCGTTTATCAGCTAATAGTTCTCTTACAGATGTTGGGTAGTCTAGTTTATGGTACGAGTCTGCGGCAACTGGGGTAGCAGACCATGCAGATTGTTGAACGCAGCTATTGAAATGTTCTACCGCTTCTGTTATGTTGTCGTCCGTCTTTAAAGGAAGTTTTAAATCTAATTTTTCCGTCAGTATCTGTCTGAAGATCTCCCAGTTAGTTTTATTGGAGTGTAGCTTGCAAGGTTTAGGTACCACTGTGATTTTCCTTTTTAGTACTATTTCTACCGGAGAATGATCGGAGGATAGTTCGGTGCTCGTTTTGCTTGTTATAAAGTTGTTGGGGATGCCTTTTGTAATACAGAAGTCAAGCAAGTCTGGTACTTTATTCAAGTCTGTAGGCCAGTATGTAGGATCTCCGGGGGAAATAATATTTAGTTTTAATTTCTCAATGGCCATTAACAACTGCCTACCTTTCGTAGTTATAGTACGAGAGCCCCAGTAGTGGTGCTTGGCATTGTAATCACCTCCAGCTATGAATCTGTGGCCCAGTGTAGAGAGGAACCTTGTATAGTCTTCCAACTTAAGTTTGTGTTTAGGTGGACTGTACACAGCCGAGATTGTAAAAGGTCCCACCCAGTCTTCAATGACGACATTTGTTGCTTGTAATTCCTCTGTGCAGTAATGTAATGTTTCATGATGTTTAATATTATATCGAATTAGAATTGCACTTCCAGCGTGAGCTTTGCCATCGGGGTGCATTGTGTGATAGGTTTTATAGTTCTGGATGTTAAAGTGGCTCTTTTTGGTAAAATGTGTTTCCGTAACTAGTAGGATATCTATCTTTTGTGTCTCTAAGTATGCCTTAACCTCAAGGGTATGTTGTGACAGCCCATTGGCATTCCATAGGGCAATTTTTAAGCAGTCGAAGTTGACAGCTTGGTTGTGAGGGCTAATATTAGGTTTGTCATGGTGGTCAGTTGCTGCATCATTTGTTTCATTAGGTTCATTAATTCAAGCATGTCATTTTGGTTAGTGTGATTTGTCTCTGTTGTTGTATTGTTCAGAAGATTTTTATTGGTAAGTGCTTCTTTGTATGACTTATGTTGGCTATTTAGAGGTTCGTTATCCTTAGATTTTTTAATTTCGGCTGTAGCTGCCTGCTCCTTGCTGCGAACATAGGTGTTTCTGCGTTCTGGTGCTTTTGGAAATTTAAGACTTTGAAGCTCTCTGTAGATTTTACAACCTTTATAATTTGCCGGGTGATTTCCATCACAGAGGACACATTTTACACTGTCTGATCTAGTTTTCCTTGAACATTCAATCGAGAGATGGTCACCAGCACATTTAATACATTTAGGGCTCCGACGACAGTACTTTTTGGTGTGTCCATACTGCTGGCAATTGGCACACTGTGGTAATTCACGTTTAGGTCGAGGAGGTTCAAAAGTTATAATGCAGTTCATGAGATTTTTAACCTCATAAATGCTCTTATTGTTTGGGCTTGTTTTTAGTTCTACTATAAACAATGGCAGTGGCTTCTTAGTAGCTCTTTGTTTGATGTTCCATATATTGGTACTGCAATGCCCTATTTCTTCTAACGCCGCTTTGATTTCCTCAGGTTCGGTTGAGGGGTGCATGTTTTTAAGGACCACTTTAAAACTCCGTTCATGCTTGGGTTTGTACGTGTAGAACTCTGTGTTTCTAAGTTCTAGCTGGTGTACAATGCTTCTGTATGTCTCTGGATCTTTTGGCTGTATTTTAACTCGGTCGTTGTTAATAACTTTAAGATTATACATATCAAGGGCGTGTTCATTAAGAATCTTAAGAAGGGGTTGGATATTTCCCACTTTGTCAACAAATATTGGTGGGGGCTTATTTGTCTTTTCCGTGGCAGTAGTTTTCTCTCCCTCAGAGTTATCAGCATCTAAGCCGGCAAATCTGTTTGTTGTAGGTATTGGTGGATTTTGGGACAGCCAGTAAGTATCCAGTTTTGTTTGTTTTTGGTGCCCGTTATGTTCTGGACTTGAATTACTTAGGCCTCTTTTTTCCAGAGACTTGTGACCAATTAGCATCGTTGCTTTCACTGGGTTCGGGAGCTATGTCTTGCGTTATGAGATTAGTATTTGGGTAATCACCAAGTGATTGTGTTCTGAGTCTAGGCTCAAACATTCCTTTGTGGAAGATTTGTTGTGTTAGAGTTTTATTGTTAGTATTATTGGTATTTTGGTTGTTTGTTGTAGATTTCAATTGTTCATTCATTTCAGTTCCCACGAGTAAGGACGATATAACAGTCACTACCTGGGGTGACGCCTATTCCCAGGAGAAGGCAAATACAACAGTGGTTGCCCGTTCCACTGAGGTTGGCGCTAGAAACTGGTTTCCCACCAGTCATACATCCTCTCGGCACGTTGCCCACCTTAGGATTGGGGTTATTTATTTAATTATGTGTTGCGAGGTTTTCTTCCTCGAGGGCCAGACAATTAAGCCAAGCCTCGTAGATGTTCATGAGTTCAGAGGCCATTTCCTGCCTTTGATTGGTCGAGTCGAGTTTGTTAACAGCCGCTCGATACTCGGCGTTGTTGCTCGTTTAGCACCACCCGGGGGACACGTGTAGGGTGGGTTAGGAAAGATGGTAAATCCTACGGACGCGAGCAACTTCATCCCCCTTCCAAGATTTTTACTTGAAGCACCTCCACGACCCCCGTACTATTCAATCCACCCATCAGCACAATGTTTTGAGTGCGTTACATTAAATTCTACCACAAAACATGATTTTTCACCTCAAAAAAAAAAAATATATTTTTACTTAGTTTGATGTACAGAATGCATGGTTGAAGGCTTCGTGATGAGGTGGCTTACACCCTGTATAATCCAACTATGTTACATTACACCTGTACTTCTTCAACGGATGGTCAGAGAAGATTCTTTTTAGAGGCTCTAAGATTTAAATAGATGTACCCTCACTTTATTTAAATCTCTAAAAAGAGAGAGCTTGTTCACTCGGCATGGACTGATAGATACGATTTTCCGAACACAAGTCCAGACTTTTTGGCGCTACTGAGAAATTCCTGTTGGAAAAACCCACGCCCGGCCCGGGTATCGAACGCAGGACCTCATGGACCACTTGAAACAACTATCCTGTATGAAGCCAAAATCAGCAATTTGTTGGTTGTGTTAGTTATTATAAGGCGTGAGCCTATTATATTTATGTAATTCACTCTCACTGCTGCATGCTGGATCAAGGCCCTTTTTCCACTCTACATACATGAGACATATCTCAATGCAAGAAAAAGTTAATGTGTGTGTGGCGTTTGACGCAGAATAAGCACTTCGCAGAATGTGCAAATCACAAAATGTGCACTTCGCAAAATTTGCATTTCGCAAAATGTTTTATTATTTTGCACGATTTTTAGCATGATACCATTTAATTGATGTATTAGAATTGACATGATCATGCTAAAAATCGTGCAAAATAATAAAACATCTTGCGAAATGCAAATTTTGCGAAGTGCACATTTTGTGATTTGCACATTCTGCGAAGTGCTTATTCTGCGTCAAACGCCACGTACATATCAATAATAAAAAATATATAGTAGGTACCTAGGCAAAAGTTTTTTTATTTTTGTAGTGCTCATTTTGATAAGTGCTATTTTGAGAAATGCACATTTTGTGAAATGCAAATTTTATATTCAATTTCCGCATGGTAAGAGGCACATTGAACATCAATATCAAGCTTGAAAGGTATCGACTGATGAAGTCTACGCTCCGTCCAGCACAGATCCAAATCCAAAACGGTTGTGGAGTTCATGCTGAAAGCTCTCGGGAGCTTTCAGCATGAACTCCACAACCGTTTCGAGTGCCTAGGAAGCTCAGTGGACGAGTACAATGATGGGTTCGTGGAAACTGTCCATACGACCGGGTCTAAGTTCTTCAAGGCGCGTCGTACAGATCAGAACAAGAGGCTCTCCGATCACACTCTCCAGCTCATGAAGGAGCGGCGTGAGATGATCCTGCAGTCTTCAGACGAGGCGTGTGAATATAGGCAGCTCAATAGACGGATCTCTAAATCCTTGAAGAGCGACCTCCGCCGCTTTAATACCGAGCGTATTAAAGACGCGATTGAGCGGAATAAAGGCTCCAAGGTATTTGCAAGAGATCTAGCTATTGGGCAGAGCCAGCTCACGAAACTGAAGACCGACGATGGTAGGATCTTATCCGCCAAACCGGAGCTTCTGAGGGAGATCGAGAGCTTCTATGGACAGTTGTACACGTCAACTAGCAAACCCGTCGTAGATCTAGCAAACGACCCAAGAGCTAGACTGACCCGACACTATACTGAAGACATTCCGGACGTCAGCCTGTACGAGATTAGGATGGCTCTGAAGCAGCTCAAAAACAACAAGGCACCGGGTGATGACGGAATTACGGCCGAACTCCTGAAGGCGGGTGGAAAACCGGTACTTAAGGCCCTTCAGAAGCTGTTTAATTCCGTCATACTTGAGGGAAAAACGCCACAGGCATGGTGCAGGGGTGTGGTGGTGCTCTTCTTCAAAAAGGGTGACAATGCCCGGTTGAAGAATTATAGGCCCATCTCACTTCTAAGCCATGTCTACAAGTTGTTTTCTAGAGTCATCACGAATCGTCTCGCGCGCAGGTTTGACGATTTCCAGCCACCCGAACAAGCCGGTTTCCGAAAAGGCTATAGCACCGTAGACCACATACATACGCTGCGGCAAGTTATACAGAAGACCGAAGAGTATAACCTGCCTCTCTGTTTAGCGTTTGTGGACTACGAGAAAGCCTTCGATTCGATCGAGACCTGGGCTGTACTGCAGTCTCTCCAACGGTGCCAAATCGACTATCGGTACATCGAGGTGTTGAAGTGTTTGTACAAAAACGCCACCATGTCAGTCCGACTTCAAGACCAAGTCTCAGAACCTATCCTCCTGCAGCGAGGTGTGAGACAGGGAGACGTCATATCTCCGAAACTGTTTACTGCTGCACTGGAGGATGTCTTCAAGGTTCTGGACTGGAGAGGGCTAGGCATCAACGTCAATGGCGAGTACATCACTCACCTTCGGTTTGCCGACGACATAGTGGTCATGGCTGAGACCATGGAGGACCTCAGTACAATGCTCGATGACCTCAGTAGAGCTTCCGGAAGAGTGGGTCTTAAAATGAACATGGACAAAACCAAGGTCATGTTGAATGCCCATGTCACACCCACTCCTATCAAGATCGGAGACTCTACACTCGAAGTTGTAGACGATTATGTGTACCTACCTGGGACAAACGGTCCAGTTAGGTAGGTCTAACTTCGAGAAAGAGGTCAATCGTCGAATCCGACTCGGCTGGGCAGCGTTCGGGAAGTTGCGCGGTATCTTCTCGTCCAACCTACCGCAGTGTCTCAAGACGAAAGTCTATGACCAGTGTGTGTTGCCAGTGATTACATACGGGACCGAAACGTGGTCGCTTACAATGGGCCTCATCAGAAGGCTTAAAGTCACCCAAAGGGCAATGGAGAGGGCTATGCTCGGAGTTTCCTTGCGCGATCGAATCAGAAATGAAGACATCCGCAAGAGAACCAAGGTTACCGACGTAGCCCGAAGAATTGCCAAACTTAAGTGGCAGTGGGCAGGGCACATTGCTCGCAGAACGGATGGCCGATGGGGCCGAAAAGTTCTGGAGTGGCGACCGCGAACCGGAAGACGTTGCGTTGGAAGGCCTCCCACTAGGTGGACTGATGACCTGGTGAAGGTTGCGGGAATCCGCTGGATGCGAGTCGCACGGGACCGTTCAATGTGGCGACACTTGGGGGAGGCCTATGTCCAGCAGTGGACGTCTTTCGGCTGAAATGATGATGATGATGATGATGAAATTTTACGAAGTGCACATTTTGCGTCAAGTGCCCACTTTGCGAAGTGCACATTCTGCGTCAAACCCAGTGCGTGTTCCCAATAAAAACAAGGATCCTGTCCTCTCAGTACCTTAATAATTTATAATATTCTGTCCTCCACAGTACCCCACAGAACGGCAACACCGCTACGACAGAGGACAGCGTACTACGCTGCGTGGGCGTACTGCCCGGACTCGGACACTACGACACCGACTCCACTTCCGATACAGACGACTCCAGTGATCATGATTCTGTGAGTAGCTGAGTGTTGTAAGTTTCTTAGTTTACCTATCGAATGTTCGACTAACAAAGTAGTACTATCTTTTACCTGTTTCTTAATCTAATCATATGCAGCTGCATACGACATCGCCATCATCATAATAGGAATGTTGACTGACTATAAGAAATATAATTCTGTTTAGTCCGTCAGTTAGATTATCGAAAAATATTGATTTTCAAATTTATATTATATTCGTTGAGCTCCTTGAGTGAATGAATAAATAAAAAAAAAAACAAAAAAAAAAAAAAATAATCATTTTTTAGTCGAGCTACACGTTAACTGACAAATGCTTGCACTGACTGGACAGGTCCACTCAAATCTGTATGGTTCTTTCTTCAAAAGACCATCTCAGGCACTAATCTGCATAGTCCTCATGTGAATTGAGCAAGATTATGTCTGGACTTCAAAAGAGACTATGACCTCTTAAGTTTGTTTCGGCTGTTTCTTCTCAGAGTAGTCAGGTACACCGGCCCCATCTAGTTTAAATAAACGACGTGTAGAAGTGTTTGTAAAAACCTACTTGCAAAATAAACATCATTTATCATTGGATACGTGTTTTTTGTTTTATTAAAAAAAAAAAATGACGAAGATAAAACTTGTCAAAGATCATGAGGGCTTGTGACGTCACATTTGAATAAAAAATGTACTCAAATATGACATCACACGAGTTTTCGACGCACTGTATCGTCTTCATTTTTTGTTTACAAGAAAAAAAATTGTGTCCAATATTTTTTGGAAATCTATCTGACGGACTAATTAGTTTTTTTTTTGTCATCTACCCTATTGTCCTGCACATGACTCAATTCATTTGCGGTCAACGCAGCATGACTGGGACTGTAGCTACATTTAATTTTCATCTTTGTTTCGACAATTCAAAAGTGCCTGCAACTGGCCTACTTGAAATAAATGATTTGATTTTGATTGATTTTGATTTTATCTTCTTCCATATTTCTCTATTACTCGTCATCTCATCAGACACCTCCTTTCTTGCCATATCATTCTTCACACAGTCCATCCATCGTTTCTTTGGTCTTCCTCTACTAATATACCCATCCACATTCATACTTAAAACATACCAAATAACTCTTATTATTAAACTTGAGACCACAAAGTGGACACTTTGGGCCCTCCTTCTCCATATGCACTCTTTCGAGTGCATGCGGTGACTGAACGCCTTTCTGAAGTAACGCCCGCAGACCTCACATTTATGTCTGGAAAATAATGCAATAAATTAAACAATAAAGTTTTGTAATTTTATACTGGGTGTCCCAAAACTCAACGATAATCTGAGACCGGATGAAAGGCCAAGTTATACCAGTTCTGGGAAAAATAAAAAATAAAATCCATATCACTCAGTTCAGCGATAACTTTTGTTCATTGCACACACGCGAGACCCCGATCTGTTAATACAAAAAAGTATCAATTATTATTTGAAATGCGCTCTAAATAAGAAATAAAATTTTTAATGGCAAGAAAAGTGGCAAGTGTTGCACCATTTTGAAATCTTGATTAAATGCGCCATCTTTTGAAATAACTTGCCAAGGGTAGCGTAGTACATTTTTTTTTTCAAAATGAAGTGTCAAAGTTAACTAACAATATTTTTGTGAACCATGACTCATTAAAACTTATTTTATTAAATTAACAATGTTTTTTGCGTTAATTTGTAGGTGCGATTAATAGCATAGTTTATAAAGATCACGAAATTAAAAAAATCACAGCGAAATTGTGACATATGGTGATCACAGGACTTGAAAATGCGACCAAGGGTGTCGAATTTCAACTTTTTTTTTAAATGTCCTTTATCGCTGAACTGAGTGATATGGATTTTTTTTTTCCCCGGAACTGGTATAACTTGGCCTTTCATCCGGTCTCAGATTATCGTTGAGTTTTGGGACACCCTGTATATTATCTACCTAGCCTTTTGACAGTCGTTGTGGGTAGACATAGGTGTCGATTCTGGGGTTCATACTCAAAACTTTCCTAATTCCATCGCATCACATACCATGACAACTAAATAACACACAACTTTTCAGTCAGTGGCGCCACTTTCAGTCTTCATCACTACATATTATAAAACAAAGTCGCCTTCCGCGTCTGTCCCTATGTATGCTTAGATATTTAAAATTGATGCGGGTTTTTTTAATAGATAGAGTGATTCAAGGGGAAGGTTTTAGTATATAATTTGCGGGCAAGCGAAGCCGCGGGCATCAGCTAGTAAATACATAAATTGAAGTGTCTGTAATATCAAAATAATAGCTTTATAATGAATAGCTGACGTCCCGCGGTTTGACCCGCGTAGTTCCCGTTCCCGTGGGAGTACGGGAATAAAATATAGCCTATAGCACTCACGAATAATGTAGCTTTCTACCAGTGAAACAATTTTTAAAATTGGTTCATTACTTCCGGAGATTACCCCCTACATACAAACTTACAAACAAATGTTACCTCTTTATAATACTAGTATAGATGCATTAATTATGAAAGTGTATACGATACTTATAACAAAAAAAAATGTCTGTCTGTGTGTTCCGGCTAATCTTCGAAATGGCTGGACCGATTTCGACATTTTTACTGCAGAAAGCTGATGTCATAAGGTTTAACACGGGCGACCTTTATTTTAGAAAAAAAATATTAGCGTTCCATGCAAAAATTGAAACCCTTGAAATTGGTAATAAAATCAGAATCAGTAAACTTTTTGATGTGAAACATTTATAGGCGCGAGTAAACCAAAACCGCGTGAAAAACAAATGAAAATCGCGTGTTTGAAGCAGCATAAGATCCACATAATTATTCGACACGGTTTACAACAAGTCAGCTGGTCTCGGGGCACAGAGCGCTGGGTTACAATCTCGTGACTTCGTTTTTGACATTCAAAAGTGCCGTAATGGTCTAATTGAAATAAATGCTTTGAGTTTGAGTTTACCAGGCGTCCCGTGGCGTCTCACTTTTTATAAATAATAATTTCACGCGAACGAAGCTCGCCGATAGCCGGATGGCCGATGGGGCCGAAAAGTCGTGGAGTGGTGACCGCCAACCGGAAGACGTTGCGTTGGAAGGCTCCCACTAGGTTGACCGATTACCTGGTGAAGGTTGCGGGAATCCGCTGGATGCGAGTCACACGGGACCGGTCAATCTGGCGACACTTGGGGGAGGCCTATGTCCAGCAGTGGACGTCTTTCGGCTGAAATGATGATGATGATGATGAAGCTCGCGGGCAAGAGCTAGTTGGTAATCTACACTAACATTATAAAGAAGAAAGATTTGTATGTTTGTGTGTGTGTGTATGTTTGTAATTAATATACTCAAAAACTACTTCGCCAATTTAAAAAATTCTTTCACTATTAGTAAGCTACATTCACCCTGAGTAACATAGGCTATATTTTATCCCCGTACTCCCACGGAAACGGGAACTACGCGGGTGAAACTGCGTGACGTCCGCTAGTTTCATATAATTTAATTGTCCTGTTCCAGCACGACACATGCTGCGCTAAGCGAGACATGCTGGGCCGCACGCACGAGGAGAAAGCGCGGAAAGACAACGATAAAAGCTAGAAACGACCTCCTGTTGACCGTAGACTCTTTGCTAAACTATGTTATGTGATCTAATCTAAGTTATCGATAGTACATATAATTTTAAAATTTAGAGTTGGTGTTTTATTTATTTTTTCTGAAAAAAAATGTGGAGTTTTAAACCTGTTTTGCCTCTCCCATCCCATCCATCCATTTCCATCATCGAACGAGCAGAATAGGGTAGATGACACACCAATCATTGGGGAGGCCAGCTGTGGAATTAATGGCGCTAGCATAGTTGGTACGCAAACATCGTCATTGGTTGAAAAAGTGATAATATCATTTTATATTTCAAAATAGCTTAACCTCATTAGGGTCAGCTCACACCGAGACGCGACACTGCGCGCACACTTTGCAAGAGCGCCTCAAAATATAACTTTATTTTCTACACGATAAGATACACATTTGATTGTGAGAATTTGAATACGTTAAACCATGCAGCGCTGTGCCTCGTGATGCCTCGCGGCGTAGAGCGACGCAGCGGAGCATCGCTGGTACGCGCGGTGTGCAAGACCGGCGCTGCGCCTCACAAAGCCGCGAGGCGCAGCCGAGGCGACTTGTCTCTACTATTTCCGTACAGACTTCGTGTAGAATTGATGCAGTTCGGTCAACTGCTCGAGTGAAATTATAATGATAAGACTGGGATCTTGTTATAATTGGATTTCTTGCAGAAGAGGAAGAAGAATACAAAAATAAAATTAAAAAGAAGACATCACGAGGAGTATTTGGGTGCACAATTTATGGAGAAATAGAACAATTCATGGTGAATTTCATACCTTGGCTTATGACCACATTGCCAATTATCCAGATAAATTTTATGATTATTACAAAATGGATCCCACGCATTAATTTTTGCGTTTCTGTCACTATAGTATTTTGATGTCACATTATACAAACAGTCGTAGCGCTGCACAAAAAAAAATAACTTCTCCTCGATCTCCATAATGCACCCGCCAAATACCTATACGTCATTCTCTTACGCTTGTAAATGGTAGGCTGCGGGTGAACGCGGAGCGGGGCGGGTGCACGCGGCGAATGTAGACACGTTCCGCTGCGCCGCGCGTCTTGTAATTATTGTTTTATGGTGTCATCTACCCTATTCTGTAACTATTTTATGAAAACACTGAAACACAACCCAACCTTTTCAAGTTCAAAATAAAACACAATGGTATTCTTACAATTTAATAGGCACATCAATAGATTAATGACAATAAATATTCGACACATAATTTATATTTACATACACAATGGCATTGACTGGTAATAGTAAGATATTTTTGTTACAACGTGAGAATTATGCCTGTACTATATCCATACATCTATACAAATAATTAAAATTGAAGTTTCTCTTTGTAACATCAAATTAACAGCTTTTTACTGAATGCATGTGAAAATACAGGATGACTTTTTTATCACTTTCCAAAAAAAAACAAAATGTGTAAGTATAATAGGTAAACGGAGTAGAAGGCAATGTCATACTTAGTTTCTTTTTTTTTGCGAAACTAAAAATTTCAAAAAATATCGATTTTAAAATCATACGCGTAGCGCGTATGATTGACCGTACATAACTGATGTTACACGGAGTAACATACTAGGCTACTTTAATTTTAGAATAAGAATTAAGGTTCAGAACAAAAAATTGGTAACAAAATCCGATTCAAAAAGGGAATGAATTCTTTTTTAATACAATTTCACGCGAACTTAGGCCGCGAGTACAGCCAGTAATACTATAATATTATACAGGGTGTCCGGCAACGAATGGATAACCTTGAAATGGCCCATAGCAGAAACCATGGCCATTCAAAAAAAAAATACGAAAAAAGTCTGTCTTATAAAAAATAATTAACCGCAGATGTAGGGCCTGCATAAGAATGGGGGCCATATTACATTTTTTTGCTTCAGTAATTTTTTCTCTTTCGTCTAAATTTATAGGAATAATTCACTATTTAAGACAGATACAATAATTAATTGTAACATTATCAAATCTATATAAACTTGAAACCGACATTATTTTAAAATTATTGGTCACTCATGTACCTATACCTACATGTATTTTTACTCAAGATGTTTAAACTTTGTGTAAAAATGAATTCTTACTAATTAAAAAAAAATGAACTTGCTTACCTACAGGTACTACTTATACTTAATAGATTTTTTCGTTTTTTTTTTCTAAATGGCCATTAGTTCTACTATAAGCCATTTCAAGGTATTCCAGTAATTACCGGACAGCCTGTATATAAGCGTTTACAGGCAAACTGTTACGATTTCTCACTTAATTTAAGGAATCTTAAAACTAGTTTTAATTATACTATCGAGAAACACGTTTCTATAACGTAACGAGATCCTTTTCTTGCAATTTCTATCATACGACGACTAAATTAAAAACATTACGCCTGTAATTCTCGAAGGGTTAGGCAGAGGTGCACCCACATTTCGCCAGTTACAATATAACAACTTACAATATAAATCATATGTAATAGGGGACGAGCCTATTGTCATCAACCGGGCACAGATCCAGTCTGTGGCTGCTACTGAGAAATTCCTGACGGGAAAACCCAAAAGAATACGATACATTTTTTTAAATGCAGAAGATGTAACACTGAATTTCGAAAATTACTTTGAGAGACTGACCAAGGGCTTTACTTTACATACTTTCCGACGCACGATGGAAACTCGGTATGTAATGGATTAGTGGTCACCCATCCACCGACCGACCTTGGTAAGTGTGGCTTAACCTTGAAGATCGACCCCATTGACTGTTATTAACCCACGAGAAAAATAAATACTATACTTCTATTTATTTTTTCGCAGTCAATGGTAAAAAGTAGAGTACACAAATTACACAAATCGTGAAAAAAAAATCATCTCGGTTCTTGTATCTCTCGCGCCGTTCAGGATTCTACTCTAGAATTCCTTGCTACGCTCGGGATTCTACTTTAGAATCCTTCGCTCCTCTCGGGATCCAACTTAGTCCCTATAATTAAATTCCAATTTTTTTTCACTTTTTGTATAATCTATTATTATAATTTTATTGTTAGTCGCTTTTTACTCATCCTCTCCACACGACCAAACCACCTAGGCATACTCTTTTCCTTGTACGTACATCTACAATGTAATTTACGTCAACGTCAAATAATGCATATTCTCATCGCTCGGTTTATCGAGCATGACATTGGGCACGGGTTTGACCGGGTCCACGTCGGGCAGTTCCGGTTCCATGTCAGGCAGACTGTTGCTGTCCGAGTCAGACTCGGTGTTGGATTCCTCTGCATCAGCTGTCTTGGGCTCGTCTTTGTTTTTTCTTCGGTTTCTGTAAAGATGTTTGGAATAATGGTGAGTTTGTGATTTCAAAAAACTGTACTTGGTGACACTATAGTTGGTGCCAGTTAAGATGAGAATAGCGGTCATTGCTCTTTCCCTAATATCTCTTCATACGAACCAAAACAAATAAACCATGGTATCGTTTTAAATTAGAAATCATGTTGAAGATCACGATAGCTGATGACGATTCAAGACTTGAACAGGCTTAGTTTTGGTTTTCAAAGTTAAGAAGTTTAATAAATGTAGGTGGGACAATGACCGCTATTCTCATCTTAACTGGCACCAACTATAGTCGAATTTTTTTCAATAGAAAAGTGAAACATGATATCGTTTTGTCTTATTATTAATTATGTCTGTGCGGAAACAGAATAGTAAAATAAAAAGTCATTAAAAAGTTACGAGCTAACAAAGATTCGTTTTAATTACCAATTTTAACGCAATTTTGGGCGTAAATTAGTAATAAACGAAGTGTCAAATTTCCAAAACAAAGTCGGTACCGACAAAGCACAACTATCGAAGAATTCAATAAATTTTATTTGTAATTGATTTATGCAGTGGTTTTTTCATAAAATTCGGTTTTCCAAATGCCTTTTCGTATTTTTTATGCGCCCGCGTGTTTTTACCAATAGCTACGAATGAATTTGCGTTGCGTAAACATAAAATGCTCTGTCTTGCTGTGCCCGTTATGCGCTGATATTTAGTAGCCTCTTCAAATCATACAAATTAAGGGGCTGACAACACCTAATTAGTTGAAAATTATGTTATTTAAGCAGTTTTTTAGGAAAAACTATTTGTTCTAGCACAACAAAAAAAAATATTTTAAAGACCTTGGACGGACTCGATACCTAATTGGACGAAATCGGCTCGATAGAAAATAATTGCAATGATTGGTCATAAAATTATCATTAACGGTTCTATGTCTTTATTTTTTTGACGTATGGGTCTGCATCTGCAATTAAAAACATGAAGTCAACATATTCGTACCTAAACCGCTAACGAGTCATATTTCACAAATAATCCACACTTTTTTTTTATTTCAATATTTATTCATTATCTTCTAAAACCTGGCCGCCCCGTTATAGTGACGTCTCATTTACTCCCATAAAAATAGACAGTGATGCGTGATTTTGGTGTTGACAGCGCCTTAAGTGAGTAACACACTACACTCACAAAGTAAGAAAAAAAAATAACAAAGTCTAAAACTGTACGAACCTCTTAGGATACGGCTCTTTGAGATGGAAGGTGCGGTAGTGTAGCTTCATACTGTTGCTCTGTGTGAACTTCTTGTCGCATAACGAACATGAATACGGCTTCTCTCCAGTGTGGGTCTGAAATACATAAAAAGGCTAGTTTCCACCATCAATAAATTGCAAATCTATTTAGTCCGTCATTTAGAGTCAATAGGTACTCTAAATGACGGACTAAATAGATTTGCAATTTATTTATTAACAAAAAATTTAAAAATTATTTTCATTATTTCCGGACACGAATTTTTTGTTTTTGTAAATCAATGAATATTGACAAAGATAAAACGGATCAAAACTCGTGAGTGGGGGCTCGTGACGTCACAACGCACTAAAAATTATAGCACGGCGGCGTGGCGTAAAAAAAAGAAAAAACACGTGTCAAATATTTTTTGGTAATCTAACTGACGGACTAATTAGATTTTTTCAGGACACAAGCCTATTATGCCGCCCCTACTGAACACGATCCTGCGAAAGTAGATGCTGAAGAAGTTTGCCGATCGGTAAGAGCAGAATTTGTATAGTAAGTTATGATTCATGGCTTTCATCATCATTCATCATTTCAGCCGAAAGACGTCCACTGCTGGACATAGGCCTCCCCCAAGTGTCGCCACACTGACTGGTCCCGTGCGACTCGCATCCAGCGGATTCCCACAACCTTCACCAGGTCATCGCTCCACCTAGTGCGAGGCCGCACAACGCCGGCCGGCTTTGCTATTCAGCAAATACTGCTCAATAGGGAATACGTATTTTTTTTTCGATACGGAATGTTAAAGTACTATAAAAATAATAACAAAAAGTGAAAACAAGACATAAATCGGCCAAACAACACAAAAGTTATAACCATTTAAACTTTTGTTTCTATCTCTTTCTACACAAACGGAATTTAGTATGGATTTTGTACGTCGATGCAGCGAATGACGTCATTCGCTGTATCGGATCTCTCTGTCTAATCAGCAGTTTCAAATGCTTATAACTTAGTATTTTTTACAGATATTAAAAAAATAATTTACTTTGCTATTTCCGATGTTAATACGCTTTGTTTAGAGTGATAAAAAAAATCATGCATATACCCTATTGAATCTGCTGCTGACTCGAACAGATGTCTGACTCTGACAAATTATTGTCATATACAAGTGTAACATAATAAACACAAGACAACTCGTGTGGTCTCTGAGACCCTGAAACTAAACAATTTTTGTTACAAAAGCAAAAATGGATTTTCTATAGGAACTGACGCAATCAATAACACGTTAAGCCGTTGGTACCGGATGTCGTTTGTACATTTTTGACAGACAAGTAGTCAATTGACAGACGTTACAAGTAGTCAGTTGCCCGAGAGTCTGACAACCAGGCTTACCAAGGGGTATCGTATTACCCAGTACTAACTGGGTTGTGGAGGTCAAATAGGCAGTCGCTATATGTAAAGTACTGGTATTCAGCTACATCGGGTTAGATTGGAAGCCGACTAGGCAGATGTGTTGTCTTACCAGTAGATGTCGCTTGAGTCCGACCGTCGCGTGGAACTGTCGTCCGCAAGTGTCACAGGTATGTAGCTTCTCTCTGGTGTGCATGTTCTTGTGAGTTCGGATGCTGCCAGGCTGTTGGCAAATAGGGAAATATACACGTAATTATGCACATAATTATGCACGTAATTTTTTCTTAAAAAAAAAAAAGCTTTGGCAGTCAGACAGAGTAGACGTGTTACTAATTTGCTCCCGAGAAATCAATTTAATTGTACGCAATAAAAACCCTTAAAGTGAAAGTGTTAAAAACCGAAATTAGAATACATTGAGTGAAACGGTAACGACTAATTGCTTCTACACTTCAGCGCACCGGCGGCGCGAGCACCCCCCGCGCGCACCTCGAGTAAAAGAGACATCTGCATTTTTCATCTCCCTCGCGCGAACGCGCCTACGCATAACCCGCAGGTATACTACAAAACTTAACTATGAGTGATCACCGCCCGCCACAATCCAGAAACGTAACGGTAGGCCAATCTTGTTCGTACTCACAACCGGACTTATCAAAAATTTGTGATGATGATGCGAGAAGCAATGTTAGCTGCCGAAAAAGGAGAGAAAGAGAATGCTGCGACGTGCTAACTGCACTCAATGACTTTCGGGCGGAGCTGATCTCAATACTTCAAACAAACTTGCAACCGATGCGAGATGATATATCTACAATGAAAGAACAAATAAATGATATTAAGAGCTCAACTAATACATTGTTAGCAGAGCACAAAAGCATGAAAGAAAAAATCTCAGTACTTCAACAAAACTATGATAACACGGAATCGAAAATATCTACGCTTGAAGCTGAAATTGAAAATATTAAATCTACCACACCCAAACCAAGCACATCTGATATTTTTGCTGGTGAAAAAATTATTTCTGAACTCCAGGAAAGGAATAACAGAAGTAAAAATGTAATAATTGTAGGCCTGTCAGAGCAAACTCTATCGGATAGCTCTGCTCGTCAAATCGCAGATGTAAACGCTGTACAGACTATCCTGCAAAATGTAGTTTTGGAAAATCCTAAAGTGTTCAAAGCTATTCGACTTGGTAAATACGCCCTAGGAAAAAATCGTCCGTTAAAGGTATGCTTTAAGAGCTCTCAGGAGCAAAGGAAATACTGCAGAATAAAAATAAGGTACCAAACAATATCAAACTTTACTCAGATCAGACCCCTACTCAGAAGAATATAATGAAAGAACTGAGCCAAGAGTTGGCTCGACGTAAAGAAAACGGAGAAAAGGATCTTATTATCAAGTATGTTAAGGGCTCTCCAAAGATCGTAGAAATGCCTTCAAAAAACTTCAACCCTTAATCTCACCTACATTCCAAAACCCAACCCACGAAAGCATTACTCACCAACTATGTCACACCTACCAGGATCTATCTACATCAAAATCTACCTTAAATTTATTATACGCAAATGTGCGGAGTATACGCAAGCGAGGAAAATTTGACGACCTGAAATGTTCGTTAAAATCGATCGGAAACACAACCCATGTTATCTTGCTCACCGAGACATGGCTGAGATCTAAATAGGATGCGGAATCATTTCAACTACCCAACTATACACATTACTACAATCTCAGAACAGACTCTAGAGGTGGTGGGGTTTCCATTTATGTGCATAATAATATAAATCATAGCATGAACGCAGAAACCTACACTGGAGGTGTAAACTACTTGTGGGTAAGTCTAGAAAAATATGCACTGAATATAGGTTTAGTTTACAACCCAGGAAATATCAACATAAAGGAGTTTCTTGAAGTGTACTCATCACAATTGATCAGCAAAAAGCGAGCTATTGTCTTTGGTGATTTTAACATCGACCTATTAACGAAAAATATCAACAGCAAACGGTATAGAAGTGCCATACAAGAATCTGGCTACGAAATCATCAACAAAATCAGCGAAGCCCACTGCACACGTGAAACTACTTCAACAAAGACTATTCTCGATCATGTGTGCACAAACTTGAAACATAAGAGCTTCCACATGGCAATTGTGGACTCGCCCATGTCCGATCATAAGCAGATTTACCTAGCAATGAAAAAGTGCAAATCGCCAACTAGAAAGCGGGTCAAGTATGATGGGGTGGACTACGAAAAGCTCTTCGAATATATAAAAAGTACAAACTATCAGCCAAGTGACAACCACTACGACAACTTCAAAAATCATATAAAATGTGCAATACTTGAAAGAAAAGTTACTAAAACTAAATTCCTAAATCCACCTCAACAGGACTGGATATCTAGAGATATATTAACAAAGATCCATGAAAGAAATGTAGTTTGGCACAAATTAAAGCAAGATCCAGAAAACAAAGATTTACACAAACAATTTATAATAGAAAGAAACAAAACTACAGACAGAATACAAAATACTAAAAAGAAATATTACTACGCCACATTCAAGAAATACTCAGGAAACCCAAAAAAGATGTGGAAACTTATTAACACACTGTCCAGCAATAAGGTCAAAGCACAATGTACTCCTCCAAATCTCTTAACCAAAGATGGGCCTGTAACCGATGGTAGTGAAATCTGTGAAACTTTTAACACCTTTTCAACGATCGGTTCGACACTCGCTAACGCTATTCTAACGACACAGCAAAAACACAACATAGACACCACAACACAGACAAGAGATTGTACAAATGAGTTAACTAATTTTACACCTTGTCAACCGGACGAAATCTCAAAAATAATCACTAGTCTTGATCCAAACTGTAGCGTAGGGATTGACGGGATAACCACAAAAATTATTAAATGTTTAAGAACCCTGATAACACACAAACTGACAACTTGCATTAATGAACACCTTGCTGAGGGAACGTTCCCGGATTCACTAAAAATTGCTAAAGTTACCCCCATCTATAAATCTGGCACAAAAACAGACCCAAACAATTACCGGCCTATCTCTGTCCTTCCTGTCGTGTCGAAAATCTTTGAAAAGGTTATTTATTCACGTTTAGACAAATACCTCACCTCTATTAACTTCCTTTACAAGAGACAGTATGGGTTTCGCTCTCTGTCCAACACTTTATCAGCTACAGCAGACCTAATCACAGCAACACAAACCAATATTGACCAAAAAAAGATAGCACTAGGTCTTTTTATCGACCTAAAAAAAGCTTTCGACACCGTTAGTCACTCAATATTACTGCAAAAGCTCAGCAACATAGGTGTTTCTGGGGTTGCACTCAAAATGTTTGAATCATACCTAAAGAACAGGTTTCAAATAGTAAAAGTCGGGGAATACCAAAGTAAACCACATAGCACCGGCTCATTCGGTGTGCCTCAAGGATCCGTTCTTGGACCACTATTCTTTCTCATCTACATCAACTCCGTACACGAAATTTCTTTACACGGACATGTGTCTCTTTATGCTGACGATACCTGTCTCTTTTACTATGGTACTTCGATTGATGACATGATCAACAAAGCGCAACAAGATTTAAACACGTTGTCTATTTGGTTCCAACAAAACTTACAATAAATGCTGCTAAGACTAGCTATGTTATCTTTAAAGCCAAAAATAAAAAAATACCAGCTCACCCCCCCTTGACCATTGATAATGAAATAATACAGCAAAAACAACACGAAAAATACCTTGGATTAAGAGTAGATAGTCAGTTAAACTGGAAAATACAAATTGAACACATTAGATCCAAGCTTTCTTCACTTTTGGGCTCATTGCGCAATGTTGTCCATTGTCTTCCTCTTCGAGTGCGCCAGACCATTTACAACTCTCTAGTGAAGCCACATCTGATGTATCTCATTGAAATCTGGGGCAATGCGCCAAAAACTAATCTAAAGGACTTACAGATTGCTCAAAATAAAATCATTAAACTGCTATTCCACTATGATTACCTTACACCTACATTTAAAATTTACAGGGAAACAAAACTCATGAATATCAAACAACTCCACACATACTGTACCAGCATACTTATAAGAAAAATTCTAAACAAGTCCATTCACACACAAATACACTTCACTAAAATACATCAAGTACATAATCGTAGCAGTCGTAGGAAGGATCACATTTTACTGCCACGAGTGCGGACAGTCAATGGTGAGAGAACAATTATTTTTTCGGGAGTGCAACAATATAACAAGCTACCTAAAGAGGTAAAAAATGCGAGCTCGTTTAATATTTTCAAAACTAAATTAAAAAATCACATTCTAAATGATCAAACACTACTTTAAACAAACTTGCCCTACTGCTGCGTTGCCTTTATTGTGGCACCGAGCTCGCATTCCATAGCTGTTATGATTATTTGCGACCACAGTAACTATTTCTTTTGCGGGTGGATGAAAAAAAAAAAAAAATGTAAACTTTGTGTTTTGTAAATGTTAGTTGCGTACGAAATTTCATTTTGTTTTATAGATTTGAAAATTGTTACAAAGAAAAACTACCTATTTAGTTTGTATGTCAAAGTTAGTGTAAAGTTACTATATTTAAGTTCCAAAATGTTCTCAAGTAAGTGAAATACTGTAATTTCTTATTGAGAAATAAATTTCTTTAACCATAAAATACAGTACTATCAACCCAAAAAAAGTATTAAAAATTAAGTTCAGCTACTGCTTGTCGCACAAAAATAATATTAAACTCCTGAAATTTTCTACAACAGTTCAAACGTCCGTAGCTGTCGCGGCCATGATGTGACGTCATTATCCACAATCTGCCTTGTATACATCTAATTTTTTTGGCCTTAATAATTTTTTTTTACTAATTGTATGTGTGTTATTCAAGAAAAAATTGCAATAACCAATTATAATAAAATTTTAGTGAAACTTTAAGTACTTTTCAAATAAAAGTGTTTTTTTGACACAATGAACTTTGTCATCAATACCGGCGTTATCGAGGACGATGCGTGTTGAGAGTGCGTTACGTTTCACCAAAAACTTGCTACATAAAACAGTAAATTGTAAAATAAGTGATGTATTAGAAACTTAAACAAGTGTACCACAATGTTTTTATTATGCGCCAATAAAAGGCATTTTTCATAAATAAAAAGAGTTTTGTATTTCATGCATATTCCCTATTAAAGGTTTTAGATAGGTACACCCACAAATGTCGCCAGTTATGTTTAAGTTCCATGTTACCTTTTACATGGAACTTAAACATAACTGGCGACTGGGTGAGCTTATTGCCATCACAAATGCGCAATGAAAGGTTTACTACTATAAAACGCGGCAGGAACATAACAATGTTCATAATATGTTACTGTCAATATTATTGACAGCAACATTTGACAGTTATACGTTGTATGACAGTTACATATTGTATGACAGTTACATATTGTATGACAGTTACATATTGTATGACAGTTACATATTGTATTACAGTTACATATTGGTGTCGATTCTGTTGTGAACAAACTAAACTTAATTTAGGCTATTGCTATCTTTTTCTCTCTAATAAAACGAGAAAGAGACAGACGTAATTTAGGGCTGTCAAAATTAGTTGGAACTAATATTTCCATAGGAATGAAGGGTGCACGTAAAATCATGTCGACTAAAAACACGGTGAAGCGCAAGGCATAAACTAGTTTGACATCTCTAACTTAGTTGATACCTATAACCGTCCTTTTCTCGGACTGCATTTTAGTAAAAGATAGCAATAGCCTAAATTAAGTTTAGTTTGTGCACAACAGAATCGACACCATTGTTACAATGGTGTCGATTCAATATGCAACTTTCATACAATGGCATTGTATGACAGTTACATATTGTATTACAGTTACATATTGTATTACAGTTACATATTGTATGACAGTTACATATTGTATGACAGTTACAAGCTAGCGTTACATAAAACTTACCGCTAGTGAAGAGCCACATATTTCGCAGATGTATCTCTCGGTGGGCGCGTAGAAGGAAGTGCGCGGGTGTTCCGACAAGTGATGCTTCCAACACGCCGCCTGAGTGTCGAAGTGTTTGCCGCACTAGAATTGTGAGAGAAATCACATTGTATCAATTATACCTATACGACGTGTTTCGATATCGATAAACTTCGACCGGCCATTGTACTCATCATTATGAACAACTTTTACTATGGGACCAAACCCTGAATCGCGAAAAATAAATTAGCTGTTCCATACATTTTGACGAGTTAGGCGAACATAATTGTAGGGAATAGCTGATTTTTTATCGCGATTCAGGGTTTGGTCCCTTAGTAAAAGTTGTTCATAATGATGAGTACAATGACCGGTCGAAGTTTATCGATATCGTCCGGAAATACGGCGTATAGTTTGAATAATAGATATAAACTTTAGAAACTGATATAACATAACATCACGCCTGTTATTCCCGAGGGTTAAACAGAGGCGGACCTTACAATACAATACTCACACATTTCGCTAGTGATACCGGATGACTTTTTATATCACTTTCCAAAAAAAATGGGTATGTAATGGTGAACGGATTAGAAGCTTATGAGTTTCTTTTTTCCACAGCTTATAAAAAAAATGATCCATCATCAAAAAACGCTATACATTTCAATTAAACTTTTCATATTAGAACAAAGAAAGAGAAATTTTGAAAAAAAAAATGAAAACTATCGAATTTCGAATTTTCTTGAATTTTTTTTTTTTTAATTTTGAAAAAAAAAACCTAAGTATGCCATTTGCTTCTACTCCGTTCACCTAATATACCCATTTTTTTTGGATAGTTATAAAAAAGTCATCCGGTATAAGTTCCATGTAATAGTGGGTGAGTCTATAGCCATCATCCGACTCCGTGGCTGCTACTGAGAAATTCCTAATAGTTAAACCTGATATCACTGCCTGACATGGGAATCGAACCCAGAAACGCATGCTTAGTAGTAGCACTTGCTACTAATAGACCAAAGATGTAGACCAACGGTCGGCAACAGGCGGACCGCGGTCCATATCCGGACCGCGTAAGATCGACCCTGGGACAGCCGAATATTTGTTAACAATTCTTGAATATAAAAAGAAGATCTCTAAAGAGTCATCATTTTCAAAAAATAATGTTTTGAAGAAGAAACATCGTTCGAGATTAATGAACGCTCTTGAAGACTCACTTCGCATTTGGTGTTCCGCTCGTGAACCAAAGGAGAATGCCCATTTTTCTACTGACCGCCGTTGCGCATCAAAACTTTTTGTATGATAGCATAAATTGAATATAAAAGAGGGGTGATGTCGTACTTTCTAAGGAAAAAAAAAATATCCATTTATTTTGTGGGGGTTTTAGTTGTTCTTTGATTTTCTGTTCAGTTTTGAGGTTAGTTTTATAACGAACCTTCCACTAAAAGCAGCAGCCCATTACAACAGTATGACTTGAACTGACATAAGACACGAACAGTACGCAACGTAGACAGAGTATTCTGTACGCAATGATAAGTTATTTATAAGCACAACAAACTCAACAACTATCGATGCACAAGTGAAAACAAAAGTTCGGTGTTGTTTTGTTTGTTTGACAAATTGACAGAGACAGTTCACATATCACATTGTGATAGTGTTACCAACAGTCAATATAAATCACTCTGACTGTCAAGTAAAGAAAGATTTTTAATTAGCAAAGTAATATTATCTATAGGATGTGAACTAAGAAAATATGTTATTTCAATTGTGCTAATTAAAAATATAAATAACGAGGATAAAGTCATAGTTGAATTTATTTTTAAAACTGAGTGACGGATTATGTCCCAGGTTTTAATAAATTGGCAACATTGATTTTACCGAAATACGCCATTTTAAAAAGTAAGCAATAAAATCCAATACTGTAGCTAATAAAATACAAAATAGTAACCCCACATACGATTTCGTTCAAGTGAATTAAGAGAAGTTAAAAAAATATTTTATAATTTATGAGTTTATTTTTATGGCCATACTCTTTTACTATAAAGCGACTCTGATTGTGGTCAATGTCCTTTCGTCTAAAAACCGTCGGTGTAATTTTTCGCACAAATTTTACTGATAATTAATAAGTATCATAAAACGTATATTGGAATACAATATAAAACTTAGTTCGTAAAATAATCAAGTTTTTTTTGGATCTCGATAAAAAATTCCACCGTTGCGTTGTATGGACCCCACTTAACATTACTTGCCGACCCCTGATGTAGACTATATGATTTGAAAAGAATAACCATGGAGTTTCTTGCCGGTTCTTCTCTATAACACACGACCAACCAGAACCGTGCAACTTTTCTCGACGTTTTATAAGTGCCCATGTGGGCCTATCGGTGAGTTGCACGAAACCACCATAAGTTTAACGGAGACTTTAAATTGACGCTGTCACTTTCTTTTTTATACAAAATGTAAGGGATGGCATGAATGTAAGGTATCCGTTAAGCTAATGTTGGCTTCGTGTAACTCAACATAAGTGAAATAAAATATTTTATCTACACCCATGCTATAAATCCCCTATAAAAGTATCTGAAACAGTTAGCTTATTGTCAACATTAAAACAGCCAGTGTCATAATAACCATTATAACATCCAAACGGGTGTTATAATGTTGTACTGAATTTCATTATGCAACTCGTTTTAAAAAAAGAACACTGTCTAGCACGTGCGATTCACTACCACAGCGCCGTAATTAAAAAAAAAACTTATAGGTTAATTCGAATTCACGTCGTATCGTATCCCGCCATTTTTGTTCGATATTTGGATATTAGTATTGCATTATGTACTTTGTTGTTTACAAAAATGAGTGATACAAGCTTTGTGAATTTTAATAATTGTACAATCCAAAATGTAAATAATTATATTATTACCTATACATGGTTTGCTTGTATTAAATACTCAGCAATTAATCTTTCCATGAATTTACATAGACTTCTTACAACACTACAACACCCTATGGTTTCAGAACCTTTTATGGAGGATTCATATCATGAATGTAGATAAAGTCTTGTATGCATCTGTCCATAATTAGGTATTAAAACACTCATGTGATAAACCCACATTCGTGTTTTAATACCCCTCATTATACAACAGTTGCATAAATAACTATTGAATTACCTGGTGACATGTTGTTGGTTTCCTATGTTCTCGTCTATATTTCGTCTTTCCTTTTTTTGTGAACTTAAATACATCGTCGTCATGGTTTCTGTAAATTAAAGGTGAATGAACTTTTAACTCAATCATTCTTTTGGATTTGGATTCAATTGTTAATGATCGAAACATACCGTTTTCTTAAACGTCTTGTAACCTGAAATAAAATTAAATGTTTAGTAAAATAAATCACTACATATCATAAAAACAAAGTCCTCCGCCGCGTCTGTCTGTTTGTTCGCGATAAACTCAAAAACGACTGCACCGATTTTCATGCTGTTTTCACCAATGGATAGAGTGGTTCTCGAAGAAGGTTTTAGCATAATATAATTTGTCAAGTTTTTGTGTACATTGCCTAAAATATAATGATATTTGTTGGAGGTGTCGGAAAAAAAAATAAACCGTCTGGTAGCTTTACTTTTGGTCGCGATAACCGACATCCATGCGGGCGAAGCCGGGGGCATCAGTTAGTAAATAATAAAGTTCTCGGCTCCATAACAACCTCGCCTGCGGCTCGGGTTTGAATTTCGCCTCGAATGCAATAATAAGTTTCCCTACTTATATCAAAATGTACTATTTGATTTGCTAATTTTTGACCCTCGGATATTTTCTCACGGCAACGTACCATTAGAATAAAAAAAACCTAAATCAAATTTGAGCGAAACCTGTTCAGCCTATAATAAGTGAAAAGGTAATCAGTTTGACAATTGACAATATTGCATAGTATGGATCTTATAAGTACTCACTTTGGCTTGTTGCTTTTTCCCTAAAACTTTTCTGCTCACCGTCTGTTTGTAGTCACTATAACAAAAAATAATATTTGTTAATTTATTTTTCTCTTCACATAGGTCAAAAACTTTTTACGTTTTTCGTTTTTCCTCAATCTAATTCATCAGATCACATCCCGTCGTCTGCCTAGCCTTTTCCCAACTATGTTGTGGTCAGCTTCCAGTCTAACTGAATACCAGTATTTTACATATAGCGACTGCTAATCTGAACTCCACAACCCAGTTAGTACTGTTTAATGATACCAATTGGAAAGCCTGGTTGTCACACTTTTGGGCCACTGACTACCTGTAACGACTGTCAAAGATCTACAAATGACAGCCGGGAGCAACGGTTTAACGTGCTTTCCGAGGCATGGAATCAACGGTTGTCAGTTCTACGGCTAATATGGCAGTCCCATTGCTACTTCAGCTTGATTATTCTATGAGCTACACAGAATGTAAAGGATACCGCAATTGCCGCATATGTTGGTTATTTGTCTCATACCACAAGATGACGCATGCCACAATATGTATCATGCAGCAATGCCGGACAGTGTTACCCCGGCATAAACCAGCCTTTAGGGACAGCCCTCCGCAGAATGACGGGGAGAATTCAGTATATCATACTAAGATGACCGGTACATGAAATTATTTCAGGAACGTCATGGGAATTTAAATAATTTTATTTGTTTTATTCCCTCTTACGCAATGTATCGTTACCGTGACAAAACGCATGTAGCGAACGGCAAGCGCGACGACGAGTTCGATGAACTCTGTAGCTAGGCAGAAAGTGAACAGCTGCTTTCACGCATCGTTCTTTTAGTATTTCAACATCCATTGTTGTTTTTTTTGGTTTTAGCTGTATTATTTACATAAATAGAGTGCTGCGTACAAAGAATGTAATTTTAAAAAATAAAATTTTCCTGAGAAAAAATCCGGTGGAATAAGATTCAAAATAATTAATTGAATGCACACTGTTCGTTTGCGGAGGGCGGTCACTTACAACCTGTATCTTTGGTTCTTCGTGAGAAAAAAATTAAAGAATCTTACCTCTCTCCTTCACTATGTAGTGCTGAATGAAACAAATGTTCTTCATAAGCCTTTCGCGTCTCGAACGTGATGTCGCATCGCTGGCAATATGTGTTCACTTCTTCATCGTCGTCTGGACTCTCCTGGTACGGGAAAATGAGCTTTAAAGTCATGTATGGAGAGTTTAATCTATCTATCTGATCTCCACAACCCAGTTAGTACTGGGTAATACACTCCTTGGTAAGACTGGTTGTCAGATTTCGGGCCACTGACTACCTGTAACGACTGTCAAAGATCTACAAATGACAGCCGGGGCCAACTGCTTAACGTGCTTTCCGAGGGATAGAGGCAACTTGGTATGTAATGATGGTCACCCATCCACAGACCAACCTTAGTAAGCGCTGCTTAACCTTGAAGATTGACCCGTGCGGCTGTCATTATTTAGCTACGAGCTCCTTGGTAGGAAATGTGCCATGAACTTAATATTTAAATAATCTTATTGAACAAACAAACAATTCAAAACAGCTGGAAGTTTAGGATAGAGGGCTTATTGATTGATTGATTGAATCTTATTGAGGGGCAGCGGCCCCGACTTACGAACAGTAAGTCGTGGGTTCGAACCCAGACAGGCGCATTACTTTGTGTAATTTATTTCATCACCACTGCTCTCAAAACGGTGAAAGAAAACATCGTGAGGAAACCGGCATGACCTAGAACCAAAAAATTCGTGGTGGATTATAGCCCATTCCTTCTCATAGAGAGGAGGCCTGTGTCCCAGCAGTGGGAACATTATTATGCTGATGATGATGAATCTTATTGATACTTACGATGTCAACGATGACATGTTTCACCCGCTTGTGTTGGTGTAACCCCGCCGTACTGACGAACGACGCGCCGCACACTGTGCACACGTGTGAGCTGCGATGTGTGCGTAAGTGTGTGTAGTATGTTGACGAATGTCTGGAACGAAATTATCCAATATAAGGGCGAAAGTTCGAGTGCCTAGGTTGGTCTGTGGATGGGTGACCACCCATTACATACCGAGTTTCCTCCGTGCCTCGGAAAGCACGTAAAGCCGTTGGTCCCGGCTGTCATTTGTGGGTCTTTGACAGTCGTTACAAGTAGTTGGTGGCCCGAAAGTCTGACAACCAGTCTTACCAAGGGGCATCGTATTACCTGGTACTAACTGGGTTGTGGAGGTCAGATAGGCAGTCGCTCCATGTTAAATACTGGTATTCGGCTGCATCCGCTTGGACTGGAAGCCAACCCCAACATAGTTGGGAAAAGGCTAGGCAGATGATGAGTGCGAGAGTTTGCAACCGAACTTCCGTTTTTTTTTGCTAGGTAAAGTAAGCAGAAACATGGTGGGAGGAATGTCTTTGCTCCGGGACAGGTCCTTTATTCCCGTCTGCCACCACCGGTCCGCCACCGCTGGTGGCAGTTGCAACTATTTGTCGCATCTACCACCACTGGTGGTGGTTGCGTCGGTGGAGTTGCATTTGCCCCGAATTCTGCCTCTACTGTTGGCAGATGGCACTTAAATTTGTGGAATCCTCCACCAGGGACAGAGCAAGTTGTGTAACAATCTAAATTTGAATGAAAAGGAAAAATATTCTTTTTATTTCTTACCTAAATTCTTCATCACAATAAGCACATTTCCTTGTGATTCCACTGTGGTACTCATCATGAAGTAGAGCTGAGCTTCTGAAATGAATTGACTTCTTAGTTAATAGGTTTTCTAATATAAATATGGGTCGGCAGGATTCAGACCCCTGCATATTAAACATTGCACGCAAACATTTATATTGTGTTTGGTCATTTTTCCGTTCCGTCTGAACGGACCCAGATTTTCGGATGAAGGGAAATCATCAATTGACTCCTCCCGCTCTGGGCGAAGCGGAAGGGAGTGTCAGACTTTTACTGACTAAAACCCATCCATGTGCCTTCATCGCCCTTTGTGTTCCGGGGCCACGGTATCTCTTTCGAACAGTCCCGCAACCCCGGCAGGCATCGGTCCTTACGGACCCCTTCCTTTTTGCTGACACTCTCTTTAAGGCGCGCGTGGAACACTCCTGCGCCGTCGACACGGCCTGTCGTCATGAGACGGACGGACGGCGAGCTAGCTCATAGCTCAGCGTCCACAGGCCCGCGTCTAAACTAACCCTTAGGGAATAAATGTCAAAGTCAAAGTCAAAACATTTATGGCGAACCAAGTGTACAATGTGGTTTTAAATCACGCCATCATAAAGCAATCACTAAAATAGAGCTTTTTATAAGTTCAATTTGCGACTTTTAGTTAAAATACAAAACCTGTTGAGAACAGGGGTTTGCCCAGCAACACTGCAGGGTAAATACAAGTACTAACAGTAATAGGCTGGTATTATTATAATCTGGCAAAATAGGTCTAACAAAAGTTGAAAAAGTAGAGGCACTTACTCTAAAGGACAGATAAGGTGACAGCGCAAACACTCATACTTGTAATAGTGCTGTCTGATGTGTTTGCGTAAGTAACAGTTCAGTTTGTAGCGCATCCGACAGAAGCGGCACTCGTATGGTCCCAGCATCTGTGTAAAGAATGCTTTTTAACTTACAAACAAAGCATAAAATGTCGAAAAATTAAAAGGCTTTGGTAAAATCTGGGCTAAAACACTAAAGCGGAGTCGAGACGAGACGAGAGGAAGAATGAGTTGTAAACCACCAATAGATTTTCATTACTTAAACTTCTTGTCTCCAATTAACTTTAGTGGGAACAGTTGAGCACAGAGAAGCGGCGTGCGGCGGTCTGCAGGCTTTTCATGTAAAGCCGTGTGGTTTCGACGTGTGTAACGCGTAATGTAAGATTACCTGTAATCAAACTCAAACTCAAAGCATTTATTTCAATTAGACCATTACGCCACTTTTGAATGTCAAAAATACAAAAAAGAAAATCAAAGCTACAGCCCCAGTCACAAGGCATAATAACTTGAGAAAGTACTGTAGTTGCCCATAATTTAGCGTCGACAGTGTGGACGGCACTGCGAACGGGTATATGTTCGCAATTAAACCTGACGGCCCATGGATCGAGGCAAGCGCCGGCGTAAGCGTTACATGTAATGCTCGTAGAGCTGTCCAGACAGAATTCGCGTTACATTACGCGTTACACACGTCTGGACCCGGATTTACAGAGCTACGGTGGAGACGCCTTAACTCTTAAGCACTTCCTCTCCTCTCCGCTTTGCACATCTCCACTTTGGTAGAGTCTAGTGTTAAGGAAGATGCGCTAAGTAGTCCACTATATTAAAAATTTCTAATGTGTTTTAAAATTTGCATGTCAGTGTGTCTCATGTGAGTAAACTTGAATATCACTTCCTCTCCTCTCCGCTTTAATAATAATAATATTTCATTTAATTCAGGAAACAAAAGACCCATATCATATATACCTTACAGACTAACATACATATTTATAAAAACTTAATTGAACTATTGTACACGAAGAGACGGCGGCGTCATGTGTGTGCTTTGCACATCTCCACTTTGGTAGAGTCTAGTGTTAAGGAAGATGCGCTAAGTAGTCCACTATATTAAAAATTTCTAATGTGTTTTACAATTTGCAGGTCAGTGTGTCTCATGTGAGTAAACTTGAATATCACTTCCTCTCCTCTCCGCTTTAATAATAATAATATTTCATTTAATTCAGGAAACAAAAGACCCATATCATATATACCTTACAGACTAACATACATATTTATATAAACTACAAAAACTTAATTGAACTATTGTACACGAAGAGACGGCGTCATGTGTGTGCTTTGCACATCTCCACTTTGGTAGAGTCTAGTGTTAAGGAAGATGCGCTAAGTAGTCCACTATATTAAAAATTTCTAATGTGTTTTACAATTTGCAGGTCAGTGTGTCTCATATGAGTGAACTTGAATATCACTTCCTCTCCTCTCCGCTTTGCACATCTCCACTTTGGTAGAGTCTAGTGTTAAGGAAGATTCGCTAAGTAGTCCACTATATTAAAATTTTCTAATGTGTTTTACAATTTGCAGGTCAGTGTGTCTCATATGAGTAAACTTGAATATCGCTTCCTCTCCTCTCCGCTTTAATAATAATAATATTTCATTTAATACAGGAAAAAGACCCATATCATATATACCTTACAGACTAACATACATATTTATATAAACTACAAAAACTTAATTGAACTATTGTACACGAAGAGACGGCGTCATGTGTGTGCTTTGCACATCTCCACTTTGGTAGAGTCTAGTGTTAAGGAAGATGCGCTAAGTAGTCCACTATATTAAAAATTTCTAATGTGTTTTACAATTTGCAGGTCAGTGTGTCTCATATGAGTGAACTTGAATATCACTTCCTCTCCTCTCCGCTTTGCACATCTCCACTTTGGTAGAGTCTAGTGTTAAGGAAGATTTACTAAGTAGTCCACTATATTAAAATTTTCTAATGTGTTTTACAATTTGCAGGTCAGCGTGTCTCATATGAGTGAACTTGAATATAACTTACCTTTACATGCCTCAACTGTTTATGCCTAGCCAGCATATCCTTCTTGGAAAATCCTTTAAAACAGTCCGTACACTTATAAGCAGCATCTTTATACTTCTTATCCTCGGCTCGAGCCCTAAAGTTCTTCACCGCTTCTTCTTCACTCAAAGTAAACCTCTTCCAATGCATCTTGTCTAAAACTTTATTTCGTATCCATGTGTCTTTGCCATTGTTCTTTTCATTTATTTCTTCACATTCAATCTTCATAATACCTGTTGGAAAATGATGTGTATTCACCATTAAAATAATTAATCTATACTAATATTATAAAGAGGTAACATTTGTTTTTAAGTTTGTATAATTATAGGGGGTAATCTCCGAAAGTAATGAATCGATTTCAAAAATTCTTTCACCATTAGAAAGCTACATTCACCCTGAGTAACATAGGCTATATTTTATCCCCGTACTCCCACGGGAACGGGAACTACGTGGGTGAAACCGCGTGACGTCCGCTAGTTAAAAAATAAAAGCAAAAATTGTGATGGCTCAGCTAATATGAATGATATACCTAAATGTAATTACACCCAATAGCACCCATGAATAATGCTGCTTTCTGGCAATGAAAGAATTTTTAGAATTAAATTATTAGTTCACGAGATTACCCCTACCCCTCTTTATAATATTAGTATAGATTATGCCTTATTGACATACTAGCTATTACACATACTATTATTTAATATGGCAATCAGAAAAAAAAATCTGCTTTATACGTTTGCAAAATAAAAAGCAAATACATATTTTTTACCATAACATAACCATACCTTTTTCACCTCCAATGTAAACTGTTGAAGGACTGAACGGTTCCAAATCTGTCTTTTCTCTATCAACTTTGATATTTTCTTCTTCAAAAGTGACTTCTAAGTCTTGAATTATTTTTTCTTTGACAAAATCTAACATTGGATCATTGTCTCCTGTCACAGATGTATCGCTAAAATAGTCTAGTTCAATATTTTCTATCTTTTCCACTTTCTTTTCTGTATTATAGATTTCTTCTGATTCTAAGCTATCTTTTGCAATGTATGTTTTAATTCGGTCCGTGTAGCTGACTATTGTAAGTGGAGATATAAGCATTGTGTTGCTGCGATCTACTTTGTATATTGTTTCGTAGGTGATCTGAAAGGTACGAAGATAAAAATAATGCATTATTTTGCACGAAAAGTGTCAATACGGTACGATTATTATCAATGGGGGGGCTAAGGCAAAGTAAATCTCAGATGGCGCCACCATCGTTGGTCTCAATCTGCCAATGAGGTTAAGCTATTTTGAAATATAAAATGACATTTTCAATCAATGACGATGTTTGGGTACCAACTATGCTACGCCATTAGTTCCACAGCTACCCCCCCCCTTGAAGACAATATCCGAAAGTCTGTTAACATTATGATTTCCAATCCAGCAGCTTAAGCATTCCTAAAAGAATTTTTATTTCTCTTTTTTGAACTTAAACCAGCTTTTGATTTTCTAGCTAGGTAAGGCTCATTGTTAAACAGGCTAGTGTCCACAACTTCACGTTCAAAGCGCATATTTTCCGTGAGGTAGGTGAGGCTTAAATTTAGCAGTAGATTAGGCGAGACGACAAAAAAAATCTAATAGGGAATATGCATAATTTTATTTTTTTTATTTCGATACGGAATGTTAAAGTACTTTATAAATAATGACAAAAAGCGAAAACAAAACATAAATCGGCCAAACAACACAAAAGTTATAACCATTTAATCTTTTGTTTCTATCTCTTTCTAGATAAACGGAATTTAGTATGGATTTTGTACGTCGAGGCAGCGAATGACGTCATTCGCTTTATCGGATCTCTCTGTCTAATCAGCAGTTTGAAATGCTTATAACTTAGTATTTTTTATAGATATTAAAAAAACAATTTCAATTTGCTATTTCTGATGTTAATACGCTTTGTTTAGAGTGATAAAAAAAGATCATGCATATACCCTATTAGTCCGTCAGATAGATTTCCAAAAAATATTGGACACATATTTTTTCTTTTGTTACGTAAATTAAAATTGACGAAGATATAACGCTGTTAAAATTCTCAATACGTCACGCCTAGTTATAATTTTTAGCTAGTTCTGACGTCACGAGCCCCCACTCCCGAGTTTTGATGCGTTTTATCTTTGTCAATATTCATTGATTTACAAAAACCAAAAATATGTGTCCATTATTTTCCAATACTCTGACGGACTAAATAGATTAGCAATTTTTTTATACTGTCGTCATGTCTTTTACAATAAGCCCAGTAACATGGAGGCTTATAGCCAGCAACAGTGGTTGAAGTCGGGCTGTGGAAGACAATGGGACAATGGAATGAAGATAAGTGCTCTTGATCTTGTCCAAGTCTAAACACAGAGTAATACTTACAGGGCCTCTCCAAGCCAACTCTCTAAGAATCTTCTGTCCACTGAAGCATTTCTCCTTAAACCGATGAAACTTGTGTAGTATAGTGGCACACTCATAGCAGAAATACTGAGGTAGGCCATCTTGCTCATTCAACTGTAAAGAAAAACACATGTTACTGTTGAGATGAAAAGAAAATTGTGTGTTATTGCAAAAACTGTAGTATTCATGAAAGAAAAAGGAGTTACCAGGAGGCCTGCCTCATTAGTTGAGTGGTTGCAAGTGTGCCTGTTGAACGTGAGGTCTCGGGTTCGGTTATCAGGTTGGGCAAAGTGTTATTGGGTTTTTAAATCAAGAATTTCCTATTAGCGTCCATGGAGTCTGAATTTAAGCTAGGTTGATGAATGGAAGTAACAAACATGTTGCGCTGACCGAAGTAACATGAGACAAGGCCCTTAAGTTAATGAGGTCTTCATTGAAAACTGTTTCATTGATAAAGACCTCCTTTGAACAGTACTTATTGTATCACTGACTCATACTGAAAATTATGTATAGTTTCACGCAGAACATTTAACATTTTTTTTTACTCGTGACCTAACTACGATTACAGCACATCTAGCGATTTAGCCCTTGAATAAGTGCGATGTCGACGACCCGATTAGCGCAGCGGTAGTGAGGCTGCCTTACGTTCTTAGGGTCCCGGGTTCGAATCCCGGTTGGAGCAAAAGTTTGTGTGATGAGCATGGACATTTATTTCCGAGTCATGGATGTTTATATGTATAATAAGTATGTATTTACAAACAAAAAGTATCTATGTAGTATATCAACTATCTGGTGTCCACGACACAAGCCTCGTTGCTTAGTGTGGCACTAGATGGCGCTGTGTGTAATGTCCAGCAATATTTATTTATTATTTATTAATAAATAAGTGCGATGTATTAGATATTTAGAACTTCGTGGTCAGTAAGTAATTTAATTTCTTACGCACAAAACTGAACGAAACAATTCATGAGTGAAATTTATTGTATTGCCTTGCAGGTACGCTCTAAACGTTTCCCTAAGACATCTGAGTCTTCCATACGATAGCATAATTCTAAAGACAGTATTGTTTTATGCAAATACCTTTGAATACTAAATGTAATTAAATAAGTAACTCGCCTGTAAAGCCATAACTTCTTCGTAGTAAAACCTGAGTTGATACATATTGAAATGGTACATCTTTGCCTCCGTTCGGAGACATATTCTACACACTTTTAAGTCCGCCATATTCTATTAACTCATTTATTGCTAAATTAATCTATTTATTAATAAAAACAGAAAATGCACAATTGCAGTTCAAGTACCGACTACCGCCATATTTGTTTACCTGTCAAAGTCAATTCAACAAACAAGAAACTGTCAAAGACAACTCAAAGACTCGCTCCGCAGCATGCAGAAACGGTTTGTTTTCATTTTGTTTAGATTTCAAAGTCTGGCTTTTGAGCTGTAAAATGTAGGAGTACCTAGCTTGCCAATAAACTAAAAAGAAATGATAATGTGTCTATGGTAAAAGGTGGCAGCACTGATTGTCTATTGCGGATTAAAGTTTCCAATGAGAACCATTCTAAAATAAATTTTCTCCACCGAGTTACTAAATAATTTACTACTGCGCTATTGTTTTTACTCTGCTAGCCCTTAATTTATCACATGAGCCTCAGCTTTTTGTTCATTTTGTTAATAAGCCATAAAAGGCTATTAATTCCCACCATGAAGAGGACAACAAATCCATTTTTATTAAATTATGATAAATGAATTGTTCGTCCTCCTTGGGTCTTTGTCCCTCAGTACTGAAAAGCCTATGTCCCATTACTGAATGACTGATTAGATATAATCTGATGCACTGATGATGGACTGATGCAAACTGCACTAACCAGTGGCAGTGCTGCCACCCTAGCCCTTTTCGGGCTAGATTTAGCACTTTTTATTGTGGGTAAACTCGTTTTTTCATGCTTTAGCTCGAAAAGAGCAATCTAGCCCTTTTCAAGCGATACGAAAACTTGACCCGCGATTACTCACTAAATAAGGTTTTGATAAAGTAACATCATGTGTGAATGTTTTGACTTCTGCTTCGGCAGCTATGATTTTGGAACGGTAATACGTTTCAAATAAACAATTTTTAACCGTTTGCATTTGTATTTATGTTTTTAGCCCTTTCTAGCTCTTTTAATGGCAAAATTTGCTAACTCTAGCTTGTTCGACTGCTCCTTTTCAAAAACCAAGGTGGCAACACTGCCACTAACTGTCATTGTCAAAACGAACTAAACGAAGTTGATTGGTGTTGCTCAGAGGCAAATTGCATCGTTTTGTTATAATTTCATTTACAAATACAGTAACATATTGTATGAATATATTATTCCTAAGCATATTAGAAAGGTAGCAAAATGTCTGATCTCAAAGTTTGTCGTATATGTCTGTGCAAAGGCGTAAAAGTGTACAATTACGACAGTTTTCACCTTAGACAATACTATGAAGAAATTATGGCCAAAAAAGCAAGTAATTTTATTGTTTATTGACTTTATTTCTATGCAACCTATAGCACAACCATTTCTTAACAGGATATTCGATGTTTTACCATTTATAACCTATTTTCAACCTTGAATTAATCTTATTTCAATGAATAAAAACTTGACATTTATTATTGACCTTACTATTTTCTGGAACGTTGCCAATAAGCTACCTCCAGTAGAAGATGAAGTACTTTTATTATTTTGATAACCAAGCTACTAAACATCGTAATTTCGCATTCATGTGCGTATTGTTTAATAAATCACTTGCTTCGGTAAAGGAAAACTTTGTGAGGAAACCAGCATGCATGAGAGAAATTTCTCGACGGCATGTTAAGCCAGTCAGAGGTCCATGGGTGGTATAAAAAGTGACACCAAGTTAGGCACTAACCACACAATAAAGAAAGAAAGAAAGAAGAAGATCATAATTATCTTAGTTTGGTTACCCCTTGGTAAGACAAGACACTAAGGGATCCATGGGGGATCTATGACTGTATGTGTTGGTATAGTTCGGTTCAAACTTAATGGCGGCTCGGAAGTTAGGTGCGAGTGACCGTATGAGCAGGAATAACACTTGAAACTTTATGATGATTCAGAACATCTAATGTAAAGCTGCGCAGACAACAATTTTAGGTATTAATGGTGGGTGGATGATGCATTGTTTTGTCTGTATAATGTGCAGACCGTCACTTACAGCTGACTTCCGAGCTGCCATTAAGTTTGAGCAGCGGTGGGCGTCAGCGTCAGCGTAGCAAACTACGCTGACACCACTAGGGACGGCGCGCAGCACCCAGTCGTAACCGATGTTCCACAAGGGCGGCCCTAGGACCGATCCCTGCGGAACACCGCACGACATCTCTCGCCGGTTCCATTCTCCGCTGCGACCGGGGTAGATGACGGCTCTGTCCGTCAGATAGTCCCCGACTACTCGACGGAGGTAGGTCGGCACCCGGTGATACCGGAGTGCCTCCCTAATGCAGCTCCAGGGCATGGAGTTGAAGGCGTTGGCGATGTCGAGAGACACCGCCAAGACAACCCCACCCCTGGACACCGCATCCCCCGTCGTGAGGGCTCTCACGCGCATTTTGATGTCCACCGTAGAGCGCCCCTTGCGGAAACCAAACTGGTGTTCCGCAAGGTCCAGCCCAGTCCCCGCAAGGTGCTCGGCGAGGCGGTTTGCAATGACTCTTTCAAAGAGCTTGCCCACCTCGTCGAGCAGCACCACGGGCCGGTATGCGGACGGAGAGTCCGCAGGGCGCCCCGGCTTCCGGATGTGGACCAGCTTCCCCGTCTTCCAACGAAGCGGGAACTGGCCTCTCTCCAAGCATGCGCTTAGGAGCCCCTCCAGTCGGGGCCCGAGAGCCTCCGAGGCCAGGACCTAGGCTTTGCCAGGCAAGCCATCGGGTCCCGGGGCGGTATTTTTGGCACTGAGCCTGCGTACCGCCACTCTCAGGTCTACCCCAGTCACCTCCGGAGTGTCGTCGTCGTCGTCCTGATGATCCGCTTCCAGCACCGCAGGCGGCGGAGCCATAGGCGGGGGTGGGTGTTCCCCTCGCGAAGGGAACAGAGTGCTCACCACGTCCTCCACGAGCTCAGGCCGGAGACTCTGCGTCAGTGGGGGGGCCCAGGGGCGGAGTTTGTCCCGCACCAACTTGTAAGGGCGCCCCCACGGATCTCTGTCGAGAGTCCCCAGCATCTCCTCGCGGGCCAGATCCCTGGCCCGCAGGACAGCCTCGCGGAGAGCGGTCTTCGCCGCTCTGTACCCCTCATATAGCTCCGCCTCAATGGGTGCCGCATCCGGTGGGAGGATGCGGAGCCTGCGATGCCTGGCGTACAGGTGCCGTGCCGCGACGCACGCTTTGCGCAGAGACGTTAGCTCTCGCGACCACCAGTACACCTGACGCCGGGCGCTTCTTGGCCGAACGCGGGGCATTGCCACGTCGCAGATGTCGGACATGGCCTCCTGGAACCACCCTGCCTCATTGTTTATGTCGGCAGGCCTGTCCGGTGATGTCACCCAGGCCTGCACGATCGAGGCTTCCAGGAGGAGCTCCCGGTCCAGCTGCTTCAGCGCCCAACGCGGACCACTCGGGGCCTGTTGGACCGGCGCGCTTGAGGTCTGGGTGGAGACGTCGAACCGGATGTACCGGTGGTCGGAATAGGTCTCCACCCCCTCCATGACACGCCAGTCAACGACACGCGGCGACAGAGCGGGGCTAGCGAACGAAATGTCCACTACCGACTCGCCCCGCATCCGCACACACGTGGGGACAGAACCCCGATTTAGGACGACCAGGCCCTTCTCCAGGGCCCAGTCTTCCACCATCCTTCCCCGCACGTCTGTGCAACGAGAACCCCAAGCCAAGTTCTTGGCATTGAAGTCCCCGAGGACAAGCACGGGGAGGGAATGGTTTCCAACGACAACACTCAACTCTGCGAGAGAGTTGTGGAACTCGGCGAGAGTTCGGCTCGGGGAGAAGTATACTCCCACCACTACGATCTCCCAGAACCGGGCTGCTACGCACCCCCGACCCCTCCTGACACCTTTAAGGGTCGGGGTACCGGCGGCGGCCGACGACACTATGGTCACTGAGCCGCTAAGGTCCGCCACCCAGTCTTCCCTGGGGAGGACAAAATACGGCTCAGCGACCACAGCAATGTTAATCAACCACTGCGCCATGCTCTGGAGCAACAGATCCTGAGCGCAGGCGCAGTGGTTGATGTTCGCTTGGAGGAAGCGTAATGGGGCCGTTATTGGCACTCCATTACCGCTTCCTCCCTAGCCCCCTGCGAGGGCCCCTCTGTGGCGGCGACAGTGGCAGCGGCAACGGTGGCAGTTGCGGCTGCGGCGGTGGCGACGGTGGTGGTGGTGGCAGTGGAGGGCCTCCCCTTGCCTCTGGTGGCCTTGGTGGGTGCAGCGCAGGCCTTGCTTCCAGCCCGGTGGTCGGCTGGCTTGCCAGCCGCCGCACAGGCACCACAGTGCGGCGTGGCACAGCAAGCCGCGGATACGTGACCGGGCTGGCTGCAACGGAAGCAGAGTCCGCTGCGGTCAACCTCCGAGGCGCACTGTACTGACACGTGGTGTCCCACGTGGCAGCGATAGCACCTCAGAGGTCTGGGCTCTAGCAGCTTCACCTGCGCTGAGACCCAGCCCACCAGTAGCCTTCGGCCCTCCGTTATGGCTTTAGCCGCCGTCACCGGGCAGCATACCGTAACGGTATGCATACCCGTGGAGTCCGGGCGAATGGCGCCTGCCCTGACCTGATCGGCAGGGCACCCTCCGGACCTGGCGACGGCGGCCACCACCTCCTCCTCGGTAACCGAGTCGTCCAGACCCAGGATGCGCAGGTCTGCGCATCTGACGGGCCTGGACACTCGGGCCTCGTCCGCGTTTAGGGACGCTCTGAGCTTTTCAGCCAGAGCGTCGGCGGACGAGCCGCTGGTTTCGCCGGGGATCTCCAGCAATCGAGCCCCTGTCGCGGTGACTTTAAGCCGGAGGCCCCCGGTGATCCCAAGCTCACTGAGGTTCACCGCCTCTTTCGCCTTCGCCAGAAGGTCGCGGTAGGACACGCCCCTCTTTTCCGCGTCCGGCTGTAGTGTGATCACTACAGCCGCGGTCTTCGGGGCGCGAAGCCTAGCCGCGATCTTTCGCGCCCTGTGCTGGCGCTGCCGCTCCACATTTCGGGCCTTTTTGGCCGCCTTCCTCCCCTTCTTCTTTTCCCCGACCACCTGCCATCCGGCTTCAGCCGCAGGTGTCGGGGGCTGGGGGGGCGGTGGTGGCGGCGGCAGCTGGCTTGCCGCAGGCACTGGCCCACTAGCCGCTGGCACTGGCGCCGCTGGCGCTGGAGCCGACACAGTCGCCGCCTGTGCAGCCGCCTTGCCCTTTCTCCTCCTGGGCGCCTTCTTAGTCGGCGCCGGTTGCGCCGGAGCTGACTTTCCAGGGGGGGGGGCGCCTCAGCCCTGCCGGAGGACTGGCTCGACGGCCCAGGTCCGGGTGCGGCAGCCGCAGCAGCCGCGTATGACACCGTACTCGGCATCGTGCTCGGGCCCGCGGCTGCCTTCTTTGCACCCAGGGCGGGGCGCAGAACAATTCCCTCCAGGACGGAGAACCGCGCCTGGAAGGAAGCAAGCTCCTGCCGAACCAGGTTCAGAACCTGGTTCTCCACCGGCACAGGCTCAGCTTGTCGCTGCTGCTGCTGTTGTTGGTGGCCCCCATTTGGAGGCGCAGCACGGCTACCAGCCTCGCGCAGATTGGCCAGGTCTGCGTGGAGCTTGGCGTTCTCCTTTTGGAGAACCTCCATGGCGGCCGTCAGGCGGGCCACCTCCTCCCGCAGCTTGATGGGAGCCCCCCTTAATTATTAATTTTATTCTGTTTTTAGTATTTGTTGTTATAGCGGCAACAGAAATACATCATCTGTGAAAATTTCAACTGTCTAGCTGTCACGGTTCATGAGATACAGCCTGGTGACAGACAGACGGACAGACAGACGGACAGACAGCGAAGTCTTAGTAATAGGGTTCCGTTTTTACCCTTTGGGTACGGAACCCTAAAAACTAGATAATTTAATGATGTGCGATTTCAGTCTGAGCTGTCTTTTGATGAAACTTACTGTTTGGCTAGAAAACGTGCAAAATCCGTTTTTATGAATTTTGACCTTGAATATATTTTTTTGCACATGTCGGATCGATGAAGACTTTTCATATTTCATTTATAATGGTGTTTTGAACAATCCTACATACTTTGAGCCAGGTGCGAATTATTGTAAGTTTACCCCGATTTTTTGGTCTACTTTGACCCGCGTAATTTTTTTTTTATGCTGGTTGTTATGTTTTGATAAGCACAAAAGACCAAAATAATTTATTCAGATAATATTACGAACTGCGTTGGAAAACCTAACATATAAAAAAAAAAAATACTTAAAAAAATATATTAAGTAATTAAATTTTGAGGTGATAGCCCTATCAAGAAAAAAAAAGAATTTTAATAACTCCGAGATCCTGCTTAGTTGGGATCCCTTTGTTTGCAGGATCCTAAGCGTAAATAAAAAGAACATTTCAGTCCTAGTTACAAATCCAAATACGTAATAATAGCCGGGTAAAAAAAAAACATAAATTTGAAAAATCAGCCATAAATCTGATAACTTGAACAAATAAAGCCTGAATGTTTTTTGTTATCCGAGCGATTTGAAGATACTATCGATAAAATCTTAAAAGGATATCAAACTTTTGAGCTCTGTTTCTATGATTTTTCAAGAAACTATAGAAATTTTTATCATGTACTCATTTTAATTTTTTTATAGCAAATGGACAATCAGGATTCAGGAGTTCTCGTCTCGCATTTATAATCACAAATCCTAAGAAATAAGACACTAAAAAAGGCATGTCCGATTTTTTGGCGAAAAAATATACGCAATCAAATAACGAGGCAGTCACGTAATTTTCTCACAAAATTGTCTCCAATAATACGCCTGCGGTTAATTAGTCGGGTAAGAAAGTTTTATTATTAAGAAAAATATAAAATAGTTTCAAACATTTAAGTGAGATACTACTACTACTAAATCAGCCCATAACGTCCACTGTCGGACATAAGCCTCTCCCATGATGGGAGGAATTTGCCGTAATCTCCGCGCTTTGCAGGCGGATTGGAGATCGCAGTGATGAAAGACTAACAGAAAACGCTGCTGCCCATTCTCTGGTCTACGGAGGCGCAAGGTGTTCTGCCTCCGACATTAGTCGC
Source organism: Xestia xanthographa (assembly GCA_905147715.2). Classification (NCBI taxonomy): domain Eukaryota; kingdom Metazoa; phylum Arthropoda; class Insecta; order Lepidoptera; family Noctuidae; genus Xestia; species Xestia xanthographa. The sequence goes on from LR990644.1 coordinate 8,753,315, forward strand.
CTTATACGACACCCGTGAGTGTAATGGGTTGGTTCTATTCTACTCTGCCGGATACCACACGGCACTAAGTGAGATAGGAAGTGGATAACTCCATTATGTCACAACACGCATTAGCCTGCCTATTTAGACGACTTGTTGTGTACCAACCTACTAAGTACATAAATTATCGGATTCCATTACCGTTTTACTGTCAGAGCGTTATGATTACCATAAGTAGCGTTAACAAAAGCGGTATTGGATAGGAATGTAATGATATGATAAAACTATATAATAAAAGAATATAATAAAAGAAATAATATAATAAAAGATAGTGTGAATAAAAATTTTAGTTTTTTTTTTTTCATTTTGCTATACCAAATGCTAAAGCTTGAACAAGTTGATTAATAAATTAGTGTTAGAGTATTCAATGTTGAGAAAAAAAAAGCGAGCTCCTATCAATCAAGTATACGTATTAGTATTAGTATTTTAGTTAAAAAAGTAAGTAGGTACGTACAATGGGTGCATTTGCCCCTCCCCCTGAACCGGACCAAATACGTCATTAACCAAGCTTGAACTAATTTGACGGAATTTAAACTAAATATTCTAGTTGTACTATCTTGTCATGGGCGTCGCCAGGAGGAGGCAGCTGCCCCTAGAGGCTCAAGAATTTTAAAAGTTATAGCTTTTCCTGCCGGATGCCATAGAATGGTATTATACGTAATAATTTATAGCGTAAAATGGAATCACTTAAATTAAGATATTGTTTAACCCTGCGAAAAAACATTCATCAAAAAGGCTCCTTTCTTCTACCTCTGGATTGACATTCCTATTGGATTTTTGAATGATCGATCTCAATAGACAGAGCCTGAAATAAATTAGGAGCCCCTTGCCCCGAGGCCTTATATTGGTACGTATATATATATGCAAATATAGCATAATTATCTGAGGCAATGTTGTAAAAAATTTCGAGCTCGCTACGCTCGCTCTTGAAGCCTAGTTTTTCATGAGTCTTAACTTTGTCTATAAGAGGCCCAGGTAACTCCATTGTCGGTGTATTAAAATTTTCGAACTCGATTCGCTCGTTCTACAAACTACTTTCGCTTGAATTTATCTAAAAATCGACCAAGTAACTCCTTTATGATCGTTCGAAACCATTCTATCCTGTCCAAGGCAAGGTGTCGTAAGAATTTCTCACTACGGTGCGCCCCCCCCCCCCTGGCCCAAAAGCTGGCGGCCCCCTTGTATCTTGCATATCATGGATTTCTGTAAAGTACCTAACACCCATTTATTATCAAAAACCTATCAATTTTTTTAATGAATTTTCCAAAAATTGCCCTCCCTTGAAGGAAATCCTGTATCCGCGCCTGCACGGAACAGTGGACACCCTTGCATACTTTCTCTCACAGAACATCGGACATATTCGCATTATCTTACTCCATTCATCCGCAAACACATCACGTTCGTGCTCGGTCAGAGTGGGAGCGCGGTGCGTAGTTCATAAAGGCCGAGAAACGATTTTTTCAAGGTCAAAGTCATTGCTAGACCTTTATGAACTTGGAGGGTTGTATTGATGGTTTTGATGATTATAATTCTGTAACTACATACGTCTTACAATCGCGTCCAATATTTTAATCAACATACAACCTTGCTCTGGCTTGCAATTTGCCAAAAACGTAAGAAAATTTGAATTTCGCGGGCTGGTCGAAGCATTCACCTTAACAATTCACTTATCAAAAAGCAGGTTTGTCATTCGCATCAGCCTGCCACATGTCGCATGCAACAGTGTGAGATGATGGAGCAGTCAAGCCTTCCCGCGAGCGTGGCCAGCATACTGTTAGCGCTCCCCCGCACTCGCCGCACTAGCGACGTACCTCTCTTGCGCATAGTGGCGTGGAAGCAATCCACGCGCGCTTCTGCAAACATACTCGATGCGCTGCAGTAGCGGGGGAGCGCCAACATCATCCTGAACGCGTTGTTGAACTGGACACGAAGGGCGCTGTATGACTTTTGCGTATAGTCAGTCCACAAGCTGCACGTGTACAGTGTGGTGCAGTAATCCCTAAAAAGAGTTATTTTAACATCTTTGGAGCAACGTGCAAACCTGCGGATAACCATGTTCGCTCTGACCGACAGCGCCCTCCGCTCCCGCTCAATGTCCGCATCATCCTTCAAGGTAGGAGTCACGAAATGTCCTAAGTACTTAAAAATGTCCACCCTTTCCAAGGGTGAGCCATTCAGCTTTATTAGTAACTGAATAACCTGAAAACAACGATTGGTCCTGAAAAGGTAGTATTTTAATAAAACTGGATAGTACAGTTTTTTCGATCATATAGGTACGTCTACCTTGATGCAGATTTTCTTGGTACCTCTATGTGATGTTAGCTATTTGACTTAGTGCGCCGGATCCTGGTCGATCAGATCAGGGTAAAATCTGTCTCTCTCAGGTGTATTTTAACATATCCTAGCAGACAGTTAAAGCTTTAATTTTTTGCTATCAGAAAAGTATCAGTTTAAGCCACCTGGGGCCGTGGCCCCCACCGCCCCCTCGTAGCTACGCCACGGTGTGAACATTAAGTGAAATTCTTTATCCCGCCTGCCGCGCCACTTCAAGAGTTATTAAAAGAAAAAAATACGAACAATCCGATATATAAATATGATAAAACTATTTTATCATTATAAAATGATACTCGTGGTTGTGACATGTAAAAATATAATTTCATGAATAACAGCGGTTCCTAGGCAATATCTGACATAAGTTTATAGGGCTATCAAAACTAATAAGGTTCTAGTACAACATACTCCTTAACATCCTCCCTTTTTGGCAACCCTATTACTATATCAAGCCAATTTGTTTTGCTATTGATACAATCCGTGGCTTATGTAATGCTTTGGTCAGTAAATCCGCTAGTTGGAACTCGCTGGGAACGTATTCTACACGTATTTCTCCATTAGCAACGAGTTCTCTCACATAGAAATGTCGAATAGCAATATGCTTGGTTCTTCTGTGGAGTTCTGGATTGTGTGAGATCTTTATGGCTGCATCATTATCAACCTTTAGCTTAGGTATTTCTTTCAATTTAGATATTTCACCAAAGAGTCTTTTGATCCAGACAATCTCTCTAGACGCTTCACTGGCAGCAACTAATTCGGCTTCGGTGCTTGATATTGCAACACATGTTTGTCGTCGACTTGTCCAACAAATTGCTCCTCCAGAGTATAAGCATAATATGCCTGATGTCGAACGTCCGGTACTTTGGTCTCCACCATGGTCAGAATCACTGTAGCATTCTAGAATTCCAGCATTACAGCTCTTCTTAAAAACTATTCCATAGTTGAAAGTTCCTTTGATGTATCTTAGGATACGTTTCAGCTTCTGGATGTCTTCTTTAGAAGGGTTTTCTAGACTCCGGGATACAACGCTTACAGCATATGCTAAATCCGGTCTGGTTCCAACGGTCAGATATGCGAGTGCTCCCACAGCTTCTCTATACGGAAATAAAGCAGGATCTACCACTTCTTTATCCAGATCTGGCAGTCCATCTTTTTGTATAGGAGTGGTAACAGGTTTGCAATCACTCATACCAAAACGATCTAAAACTTTCTGAGCATAGTGCTTTTGTGACACTTTTATATTACCATCATGGTCCTCTATTTCTAGTCCTAGAAAATAGGATGCATCTTTTATCGTGATTTTAAATCTTCTCTTCAATTCTCTCATTAACTTTTCAGAATCTTCCTGATTTGTTGCAGCGACCAAACCGTCATCTACATAGAGAGCAAGAATAATTTTGTTACTTGCACGGTTTCTTATAAACAGGCAGGGGTCGGTATCGCATTGTTTGAATCCAATGGTTTTTAAATAATCCACCATACATTTATTCCAACACCGAGGCGCTTGCTTGAGACCATACAAACTTTTCTTGAGTTTACAAACCTTGTTAGATCCATCAGAGTAGCCATCAGGTTGATTCATATATATTTCTTCACTCAGTGAACCATAGAGAAAAGCAGTTGATACATCAAACTGTGTGAGTTTTAGGCCTTCATTTGCAGCAACGCTTAAGACTGATCTTATTGTCGACATCTTAGCAACTGGGCTGAAAGTCTCATCATAGTCGATGCCCTTTTTCTGTGAATATCCTCTAGCAACTAGTCTTGCTTTGAATTTATCTAGAGAGCCATCAGCATTGGTTTTGATCTTATATATCCATTTACAGGATATAGGCTTCCTGTCTTTTGGAAGGTCCACCATTATCCAGGTTTTGTTTTCCTTTAAAGACTTCACCTCACTTTCCATTGCTTTGACCCACTGATCTTTATGCGTACTAGTCATTGCTTCTTTGTAGGTTTTAGGTTCATTTATCTGATTAAAAATTTCATCTGACATCATGACGTAATCTCCGAATCTAATAGGTGGTCGTATTTGACTTCTATCTCGTAGAGTCATTCTAGTGGCTATCTCAGCTATATCATCTGAGATTCTTGGTTGTTCAGTATCATCACCATCATCTAAGGCGTCTTCATAATGAGGTGATTCTGGCATTGATGCTTCTGAAGACGTTTGTAATGGTTCAGTAGAGTCATCTTGGCTTTCTATTTCCTGACTTACAACCAAATCCGGCGATGTGGGGGGCAAAGTCGAACTAAGCTCATCAGAGCTACTTGCAGCGCGATCCAAGCTATTTTCGACACAATCATCCTCCCTTGCATCACACATCGGTGGTACTGAAAGTGGAAAGTGTATTTCGACTGAAGGCTGTTCTTCCAAATCACTTTGACCAAATGGAGTCAATACCGATTCATTAAATGTAACGTCTCTTGACCTTATGAGTTTACCATGTTTATTCAGTAAGCGATAGCCTTCATCACCCTCATATCCAATAAGAATGCATTTCTCAGCCTTTTTAGATAGCTTTTTCCTTTTTTGTTGAGGAATATGAGCATAACATTCACATCCAATTATTTTAAGGTGACTGATTGCTGGCTTCTTCTTAAACCATAATTCAAATGGTGATTTTCCATTTTCTGAAGTTGGACCAGTTCTGTTTAACACGTACGCAGCGGTATTTATCAATTCTGCCCATGTAGCAAACGGTAATTCTTCGTGAGCATGCATCATTGTACGAGCGGCTTCAACTAAGGTTCTATTCTCACGTTCACTAAGACCATTTTGTTGCGGTGTATAGGGCATCGTGAGCCTTTGTCTAATTCCAGCTTCTTGTAGAATGCACTTGACGTTCTGATTATCAAATTCACCTCCGTTATCGCTAAGAAATTCTTTAACAGAGTATCCAGCTACTTTACATTCTTGTAACATTTGTCGGAGTTTCAGGTAAACTTCCGATTTATGTCGAACAAAATAAATGTGTCTGTACTTGCTGTAATCATCTTTGAATAAAACGAAGTAGCGAAATTTGTTAAAAGAAGGAGGGAATGGACCACATACATCAGCGTGTAAAATTTCTGCAGGTAATTTAGCTCGTACTCTTGTTCCGAAAGACTGTCTGTGTGTTTTACCATAAATACAGCCAGTACACAATTCTGAATCTAGTCGAACTTTAATTCCTAGTTCTCGTTCTATAACACCTTTAACATGTTTTTTATTCTGATGGGCTAACCTTTCGTGATATAGTTGTAGTATGTTTTCTGTTGACAAAATGTTTACATTAGGTGTTGACTTTGTAACAGTCTCTACATTCAGCTTGTATAAGCCACCATTCTTGATCCTTTTGCCAGTCAGTCTAACTTGTCCATCAACTTTCAACGAGCAGTGTTCCCTTTCAGACATGAAAACACTTTTATTTAGTCTGTCTTGAGTGGCCAGTACAGAGAATAGGTTTCGCATAATATCAGGTACATACCATACATCACAGAGTGTTACTCTGGATTCCTTGCCATTGATAAATGTTTTTAAGTTAACAGTACCTTTGCCAAGTGCTTTGACAGTAGCTCCATTAGCAGTAGTCACTATACGATTATCTTCAAAATGCTGAAAACTAGAAAAATAGTCGTTCCGGCAGGTGACATGATTAGTTGCACCATTGTCGACGAACCAACTCGATATATCATAGTGTGTATTCATTGAATTTACATCTGTATTGACTTGCATGAGCATTAAGTTCAAATTTGTTGGGGTCTGTTTACTTTCAGGCTTGGCTGGTTTACCGTCAGCTTTCCATTTATTACATTGCCTGACTTTGTGACCGACTTTTCCACAATATCCACATTTCTTCTTTGCTTTATTATTATTCTGTAAGGCTAGAGCTTCTGCAGGACCTTCATTTTTCAAAGAGATAGAGCGCTCATAGGCACAGAGTTGTGTAGTCAGATTTTCTATTGTTCTGTCTTTGACATCAACATCCAGCTTGATTTGAATGAGAAATATGGTTCAGGTAGAGTATCCAGAATTTTGCAGATTAATAGGATATCTGGTAATTCAGACTTATCTATCTTCATTAATTATTTTATCAAATCTGACCAAATGGTTTTTATTTTGGAAATATGAGTTGTGATGTCGTGTGACGGATCTTTTGAATAGCTGAAAAATCTCATACATAAATCATAACTTTTGTCTTCAGACATACCATCGAACAAACGATGTAGTTCGTCCCAAACTTCTTTAGATGAGTTAAAACGCATGATTTTCTGCAGAGTTTCATCTGACATATTTGCGGTAAGCAGAAGTAATGCAGAACTATCAATTTTATTATATTTTTCGAGAGCAGTATTATATTGAGAAATTTCGTCGACATTGTTGGTAATAGGTTTCACGGGTTTTATTAGAGCACCGTTTACCGCGTCCAATCCACCAGGCGTACCTCTTAATAGTAATGTCGCTTTAAATTTCCAAGTCGACCAGTTCTTCACACCCTCCAGGTGACCAATGTCAATTTTACAACTTGGTGATTGCATTATGAATATTTGTCTTACCGGATTGTTTTAAACTTGATTGATGACTTCTCTAGTTACTATCACTTGTAACCACGCTCTGCTACCATGATAAAACTATTTTATCTTTATAAAATAATACTCGTGGTTGTGACATGTAAAAATATAATTTCATGAATAACAGCGGTTCCTAGGCAATATCTGACTTATGTTTATAGGGCTATCAAAACTAATAAGGTTCTAGTACAACATACTCCTTAACAAAATACATTAAAAATACTATTACAACAATCTAAAAATGAAGTGATAAATGGAGTGTTCGATTTAATAAGATTTGACCTAAAGGTCCAGTTACCAGATCATAAAATTCCAAAAAAAAAGATGATGCAAAATCCACTAACTGTCAGTCATCATTGATTGATTAGTGTTCTGTGCAAAGAGTAAAGTAAGTTCTGTGGTCAGAACGAAGTTGATTGTTGTTTGTTGTTTAGAGGCAAATTGCATCGTTTTGTTTTAGTTTCATTTACAAATACAGTAAAATATTGTATGATATATTATTTCTAAGAATATTAAAAAGGTAGCAAAATGTCTGATCTCAAAGTTTGTCGTATATGTCTGTGCAAAGGCGTAAAAGTGTACAATTACGACAGTTTTCACCTTAGACAATACTATGAAGAAATTATGGCCAAAAAAGCAAGTACTTTTATTGTTTATTGACTTTATTTTTTACCATTTATAACCTATTTTCAACCTTGAATTCATCTAATTTCAATGATTAAAAACTTGACATTTATTATTGACCTTAATATTTTCTGGAACGTTGCCATTATGCTACCTCCAGTAGAAGATGAAGTACTTTTATTATTTTGATAACCAGCTGATAAACAGATCGTAATTTCGGATTCATGTGTGTATTGTATAATATGATTACAGTTAGGCCGCTGAGAGAATGCGTTCCTGACGTCTGTCAGTTGGTCATGACTTGTGATGGGCAGTATGTAACGCTATTATAATTGTAAAAGATATAGTTTTTAACCGACCCATAACAAGAATAGCTTTAATACTTGTTTGTCTGTTTTCTAATTTCTGAATTTGACTAGTGCAAAGCAAATAAAAATAATATTCTGGAATATCTAATATTTTGAGTAAGTAGTTGCGACTGGGTTCAAATTTATCGAATTCGCTAACGTGTATTATTAAGTGATTATCAATCAAAGTATCAATCCTGAGATCTCGGTCAAAGAAAAAAGAAGAAATATAAAAGTATCAGCTAGGTACCTACTCATATTCCGCATTGCCGCTATTTTCGGTTTGGACGAAGCTTATTAGAGTAAATTATAATATAATTTACTTTATTATTCATGCATTTTATAATTATTAAAGAAAAACGTATTATTATATAGTTTAACGACAGATAACGTTTCAACTGCCTAGTTATTTTTGGCACATCACTACAAAAATAAACATTTGACGTACAGTACCCGGCACGTAACTTGGCAAGAGTCGTTAGATGCGCAGAAGTCGTTTTTTAGGTCTCTTTGGCGGTCAAGCGGGACGCGGGGTATGAAGTAGCGCCGATCCGAGCGCGCGATTGGCGCGTCAGTCGACCCCTGCCTCCCGCACCGCGTCTACATTCCGTTCGCTCCCGATTACACTTGCGGTGCTAGTGCACGAGTACTACTCTACCCTTTGTTTTTGTTACGAGTTCAGTTTTAGTTTTAAATTAAGTTTTTGTTACGAGTTATTGTTATTGTTGTTGTTTTAAATTTAGTTTTTGTTACCAGTTGTTGTTATCGTTTTAAATTTAGTTTTTGTTACGTTTTTTACAATGCCAGGACCAAATACCGTTTTACGCAGACATGCCAGATACGATGTGTACTGTTTCATGGAGAAAGAAGCTCAAATTGAAAAAGAGACGGTAAAACGGACTGCAGAAGCAACTAAAACCGGGAAAAAAGAGGAATAGAACAAATATAAAAAAATACATACATAAAAAAAATGCATCAGTATTATGTTTTATTTATAACACCTAATAAAAGTCACGAACTCCTCTGCTTTGTTTAACTACATGATTAAAAATATATGATGGCAATAACCAAAAATAACAATCAATAAAATTTAAGTGAATAGTTATTTGTTCCACTAAGTGTACGATGCGCGAACTTGCCCCCACTCCGCCAAAACCTTGCCAACTTACGTGCCGGGTACTGTAACGTTTGAACAACGCAGGATTAATTAAAAAATATACCTATTGTTTTCTTATTTATTAAACATACATTTGCAACATGCCTTATGTACGGCTGCCAGACATGGGTCTACACAAACAACATAAAGAACAAAATGACCACAACCCAAAGAGCTATGGAAAGAAGCATCTTGAAACTGAGAAAAATAGAGAAAATAAAAAGTGAAAATATAAGCAAGAAAACAAAGCTGACAGATGCCCTTAAACAAGCCTTGAAGCTGAAGTGGCAATGGGCGGGCCACGTAACAAGATACGCAGACAAAAGGTGGACCTCACAGGCGTCAAAGTGGTGTGGCCCTTTGGGAAAAAGAAAAGTGGGAAGACCAAAGAAACGGTGGGCAGACGATATCACAGAGGTTGCAGGTGGGAACTGGTGGAGTCTCGGTGAAAAAAGAGAGGACTGGAAGAGGATGGAGGAGGCTTTTACCCAAAAGGGATCCATTACAAGTGCAAAAAAAAAACAAATACTTGAATAACTCAACTGTGTATACACCAATAACTTAAAAATGGAATAAAGAAGCTTTTTATTATTATTATAAACATACATTTAGCCCGAAATTATAACATTTATTATTACTTGATTTAATGATATCGTGTTTAATAATATTATTTGATAATAGGGCAAAAAACGATAGTAAATATGTTTATCATAAATTCTTCGCCACTTCAAAGTTACATCGTCCTTTCGCTCACGACCTGTCAGGAACGCATTCTCTCAGCGGCCAAACTGTACTTACTTCGGTGAAGGAAAATATCGTGAGGAAACTAGCATGCCTGAGAGATATTTCTCGACGGCATGTTAAGCCAAGTCAGAGGCCCATGGGCGACATAAAAACTCTGACACCAGGTTAGGCACTAACCACACGATAAAGAAACAAAGAAGAAGATCATAATTAACCTTTAGATACCCGCAATTCATCATCATCATCATCTGCCTAGCCTTTTTCCCAACTTTGTTGGGGTTGGCTTCCAGTTTACCGGACGTAGCTGCATACCAGTATTTTACATGGAGCGACTGCCTATCTGACCTCCACAACTCAGTTAGTACCAGGTAATACGATACCCCTTGGTAAGACTGGTTGTCAGACTTTTTGGGCCTCTGGCTACCTAAAGACTGTCAAAGACCTACAAATGACAGTTGGGACCAACGGCTTAACGTGCTTTCCGAGGCACGGAGGAGATACTCGCAATTACAGACACAATAAAATAACAATGTTCTGTTCCCTTTAGGGAATGCCTGGGGAAATAAGCGTAAACATAGTTTGTTTAGCCCTTGGTAAGACACTAAGGGATCCATGAGGGATCTATGACTGTATGTGTTGGTATAGTTCAGTTAAAACTTAATGGCGGCTCTGAAGTTAGCTGCGAGTAAAGCTGGGCAGACAACAGTTTTAGGTATTAACTGGGCGCAGATGACGCATTGTTTTGTCTGTATAATGCGCAGACTGTCACTTACAGCTAACGGGGGCTAAAAAAATACGGGGACTGCCCACCAGTAACACTTGACGGAGAGGTTCTCCCTCAGAAAAGTACTGCCAAATACCTAGGTATGCACATCGATAGAAGACTTACCTGGCGTGAACATATTAAGACCAAAAGGGACCAAGCAAGCAGGAAACTGGGAGAAATCTACTGGCTAATAGGCAGACAGTCGTCACTTAGCTTGGAAAACAAACTGATGATCTACAAATGCATCCTAACACCTATATGGACCTATGGTATAGAGCTGTGGGGATCGGGAAACGATTCGAATTTGGAAATACTACAACGCTTCCAAAACACAGCACTGAAAACCTTGAGCAGCGCACCATGGCTCACAAGGAACATTGAAGTACAGTCAAAGGTCAAAATTCCACTTCCACCGCAATGCACATTATCGTTTGCGCTATACCGGACTGCGGCGCCTATACACACATACGCATATTTATCCGTGTGAGTGATGTTCCAACGCTAACAAATTAACATGTCGTGTAGCATCGCTACGAGTAATAATATAGATGTGGTCAATGTTAGACAAGGATGACAATATCAGTAACTTCTTTTTATCACCGTCTGATTATTTTTTTCATAGTAATGCAAAATTTTGACAAGTTTGCGTAAGTTAACATTAGCTAGATCGGTAACGAGGCTAGTGTGATCGGGATAGATGTGAGTTCGAATCCAAGATGGACCGGTTTTTTATGTTTTATTTAATTATGTTTAATAATTTATTTTTGTAAGTTATTTTGAACAAATAGATATTATAATAAATTTATTATAAAGGTAATTTATTATTACAATAATGATAATAAATGAAACAAACAAGTAATATTATTTATGTGAACTAGTAAAGTAGTTAAAATATGCAGGTAGATTTGAAACAAAGTGAAGTTATCACTTTGTTTCAAATCTACCCTCATATTTTAATAACGACGCTAAGATTGAAAATTATTGTAAAACGAAAGAATCTTCGTTTAGTTGTGGAATATATTTTAACATTATATTTTGTTAACAACTCTGCATTTATATTTCACATGTAATACTTAAAAAATGTTTTTCATGTTTGATGTGAGCCTCGAACCCGAACACTCGCCATGCGAGGCCCAGTGCTAACCAATTTGGCCACCGTATCACTTACACAACTCATTGAAATTTGTAATAACAATCTTAAGCGGGCAACAAGTTGCTAATGTGTAACTGTTGTCAAACGTTCTTATAGAAGAAGGTCATAAGTACAACTAATATTGCTTTGCTATTGTGTTGCGAGATTGGCAGTCGACTTCTGACTGTTATAGTACATGAGTACCTACAAATACCTAAAATCAAGGAAGTTGTAGAAAAGTCATATAAGACTTATAAGCAAAGGCTCCAGCGACATAGAAATGAACTCGCTGCGACACTACTGAAGTCCTCAGACTCTACCTACCGACTTAAAAGGAAACGAATAGCGTCAATCTGATCACCATCAATACTTATTAACGAGATGACGCATCGCAGGATGCGAAGTATCTCAAACTGAGACAATGAAGCAACAACCAATCTGATTAAAGCCAAAGGGCTGATTGCAGATATTAATAATATATAAAAAAAAAAAAACTTACAGCTAACTTCCCAGCCGCCATTAAGTTTGAGCAAAGGTGGCCCAGTGGTGGCGGCCCTGACTTATGAACAGTAAGTCGTGGGTTCAAACCCAGACAGGCGCATTACTTTGAGTAATGTATTTCATCACCACTGCTCTCAAAACGGTGATGGAAAACATCGTGAGGAAACCGGCATGTCCTAGAACCAAAAATTCGAACACTTGTGACATCTACCAATCCGCACTGGGCCCGCGTGGTGGATTATTATAGCCCATTCCCTCTCATTGAGAGGAGGCCATGTCCCAGCAGTGGGAATATTATAGGCTGATGATGGTGATGATGGTGATGATGATGATGATGATGATTAAGTTTTAACCAAACTATAACTGGTTGTAGAGGTTATAATGGTAGTAGTTCTATGTTAAACATGGATAGTCCTCTGCATCTGGTTTCACTGAAAGCAGACTCCACACCACAGAAACTGTTGTTACAGTATATTCTGTCTGAAGCTTCAAGAATTTTATTACATAGTATTTAGGAAGGCTCTTATCCATCAATCTGAAGATAGCAAAAGTAATAAAAGAACATTATTATCATTACAGGTAAATGAAAAAGATGGCTTACCGAACTACTTCTGTTACGAATGTGCTGCTATTCTGTACAAGTTTCACAAATTCAAACAGAAATGCTGGACCGGAGAGAATGTTCTCCAGGAGTTGCTATGGAATGGTTCTGTAAGTGAAAGTTTTGGTTTCTAACATTTAATGCTTATATTGTCAATAAAGACCAGAGCCTTAGTATCAGAGGCCTGTAAGACTGACAATCTTACAGTGGGGTATTGGTTTTGCAGACTATCCAGGTTGAGGAGTTTAGATAAGCAATTGCTTGATGTAAAACTCTGGTAAACAATGTAAGACTCCACTACAGCATAGTTATGAAAAGGCTAGTCATATAATAATCTCAGGACAATGGCCTTCCTACTCTATTCCCATTTCTTTCTATGTTCTGTATCACTAGTCAATATCTCTTATTGATTTCAACTAGTAGCAAAAACATTAAGGGCCAAAACTACCTCAAATGGCTTAGCATGATCCTCTGTTACGCCCAAAATACTGCAGTATTAATTTTGAAATAAATATATGGTAAAGTTGAGGATTAATGTTAGGTCCTATGTTTGGCAAAAACACGGTCCCATAAAATTTTCTCGATAAAAAAAAAATCCAAAGTTACCTCCAAATCGAACAATAAACCGCTGGTATTCAAAAAGTACTTCAAGTTAGATCATGAAACTTTGCATACTAACTGAACTAACTTTAAAACAGGTCTTATATTTTTATTTTTTCCAAAAGACGAAAATTTGATTTTATAAAGAATAAAAACCACTCATTTCGCACTATTCGGCCGCAGTGACTGACGTAACAACCACTTTGTAGTGCAAGCTGATTAGAACGTTATTCTAACAGTATTTCAAACGAAGTTTGAACCACCACAAATAGAGTTGCTAATTTGAGGTAGTACAGGCTCTTAAAGAATAACACTAATCATTAAAATCAATTTAAAACTGTAAAATTGAGTAAATTCACTTTTTTATGTTAAGAATCAACCAGATCAATGATTGAATCAAATGATTTTTTATTATATCAAGAGAAGTAACAACATGTAGAATAATTCAGTACTTTTTCAGATCACCTTATCATCCATTTCCCAAATAGACCGTCAAGACAAAAACCTACAATCGCCAATAGGCATTATAACAGTCAGTAAAAGAGTCAGAACACAAATTATTAAACACAAAACACTATCAAATGGTCAGGCAAATGAAATAGATGTAAAAGAAGTAGAAATACCAGAACAAGAAATACCAGAAGTAGAAGAATATACAATAAACTATGATAGTGACAGCTCATTCGATGATAAGAATCTAGCTGAGATAAAAAACGAAATTATTACTGAAAAGGACGGTTTTGAAGAAGATGAAAAACCAAACATTGATATTGAAGAAAGTACCGAAGACAAAGCAACGCTTGATTTAGAAGATAATAGAAGGTTTAGTGATGATGAAGATGTATGGCCAGATACTACTAATGATGTTGATAAACCCACCATCAAAGAAGAAATTAATAATGAAATTACTGTTGAAGAAAAAACAAACTTAAATACTGAACTAGAAATCTGTGACGACAAATTAGTATTAAATAAAAATAATAAAGGAAAGAAGAGAAATAAATCTATATCAAATAAGGATGATGATAAAGATGATAAAGATTCAATAGATAAAAATAAAAAGAGCAGAAAATTCGAAGATGGTGGTAAAAAAAGAGATAACTTAGATCCTAAGCATTGGTTGAAGATCAATTTGACTGAAGATGAAGCTTTGGAGGAGTTCAGAGCGAGAGCGGAAAGTCGGAAGTACGTGTCAGCGGCTTTTAAATGTTCTGATTGTTTTAAAGGCTTCTCTAAAGAGGATATGCTGAATAGGCATGTTAAATTGAGGCATATTGAGGTAAGAGGCATAATGATTAATGATGAATTTCACAATTTTGACTGTGTCCCCTTTTTGTCGTGAACCTGTATAGCATTGATACTGAACTTCTGAATTAGTATCTATTACATAATACCCAAAGGGTTATGTGAAGGTATATCCATCTAATAGCACACTCATATATTGACCACCTCCTTGGACTGCTGAGCATGTGTTCCTGGGGGTCGATTCTCAGGTTAGCCAGGGTTTTGCATCAGGAAGTTGTCAGTAGCAGTCACGGACTCTGGAGTTGTACTATCGAGGACACTCCCGCCTGACCACCACTAAGCTCATTTTTGCTTGCACTCGCAACATAAAAACGCTCTCTAGCCCCGCCCCGTTGACTTTATGAAGAAAAAATGAATGAAAAGATACCGAACCGGCCGAGCGCATTGACGACGCACGCCAAACGAGAGTTATTGTTATTTTGCGCGCCAAAGTTGACGCTTTCCTAATAGGCCCAAACTTTAAGGGGGTGTGGCTCGGCGCCTCCGCATGATTTAAGCGAAAAAAAAAAAAATGGTCAGGCGGAAAAGACCCCCATAGTACATACAGGTCGCGGCACGTAACTCTAGCGCTGAACGAAACGTGGAGGGGATATCTGCGCATGTTATACGACTGGAGAGCCAATCGGCGCAACGCACGCCCTAAGACAATCTTATCTTTTACTTCTGCGCAATAACGGTCACCGCTAGACTTTCGTGCCGCGACCTATACCTGGTTGATTGCAATAGGCTCGCCCCCCAATACATGGGTCTATAACATAACTGGCGAAATGGGAGTGCACTACATAAATTAGGTACCTGGGATGGGTATGTTCTTGGGAAATAGGGTGTATTTAATATTTTTTTTATCACTCTAAACAAAGCGTTAACATCAGTAGGCCTATTAGGTACGTATCTTTCTGATATCTAGTGACTATCAAGCTTCGGATGTACACCGAAAATTGATAACAACCGAGAATGTCATAATATTGGTATTACGTGTCGCAACGAGTGGATATCCTTTACGGTGACTAACAGCCCGGCAGTGCAAGTACGTAGCACTCGATTCGATACGATTCGATAAATCTGACAGTTATTCTCGATAAAATGAGTTTTTAACCAATCGAAAAGTCGGATTTATCGAATCGTATCGATTCGATCGTTATCGATTGCTACGTACTTGCAGTGCGGGTACGGTAAAAGCCACTTCTAACTCAGTTGTCATCAATTTGTTGTCCACTATGCATATGCACTATAATCGAAATAATATAAGTATCGATACGAAAGCGTCTGTCAAAATGAGTTATGGTGACAATCAGCCACGATGACAACCAATGACGTCATATTTGATCCCGACTGGTCATACATATTACGAAACTAACCTTTTGACAGTTAATTGATGGACACTGAGCCCAGTTAATATCATTTCGAGCTTTCAACAGAGATACGTAATAGCCCTACAGAAATAGCAAAGTGAAATTATGTTTAATATCTATAAAAAATACTAAGATAAGCATTTGAAACTGCTGATTAGGCGGAGAGCCGATCCGATACAGCGAATGACGTCATTCGCAGCATCGACGTACAAAATCCATACTAAATTCCGTTTATCTAGAAAGAGATAGAAACAAAAGTCTAAATGGTTATAACTTTTGTGTTAGTTGGCCGATTTATGTCTTGTTTTCGCATTTTTTCATTATTTTTATAGTACTTTCGTACTTTATAGCATTCTGTATCGAAATGAAAAAAAAGAACATTTATGCATCCCTATTACAACAGGCGTGATGTTGAATAATTTGTTTTCATAGGTTTAACTCTCCAACTATTAATTACCGTCAACTTTTCTAGTCCCTAGGCCCAGTGGAGTGTCGCTTCTGCAAGATGCGCTTCAAGTTCAAGTGTAACCTAACTCGGCATATAACAGAACACTATTCTAAGTACAAATGCTTGAGATGTGACATCATTTGTCCTTTGAGGTAAGTATGTATTGTACAGTCGCCAGCGTATCAAGTTACCACAAACTGTCAAATTTTCTCATTCTATTTTGAACTTAACCGTCAACATTTCATGGTTTAAAATCGTTTAGAGAGAGACGAGGTTTGTGGTAACTTTATGTGCACAATTTAGTTTCCGTTTAACATCATAAGGTGTAATCACAATTACACGCACAGATCAGCATTTATTTTATTTTTATTGGTTCACCAACAATTGTTTACTACAACAGCCCATAACACTGCTGGACATAAGCCTCTCCCATGATGGGAGGAATTTGCCGTAATCTCCACGCTTGGCAGGTGGATTGGAGATCGCAGTGATGAAAGACTAACAGAAAACGCTGCTGCCCATTCTCAGGTCTACGGAGGCGCATGGTGTTCTGCCTCAGACATTAGTCGCCTTATACGACACCCGTGAGTGTAATGGGTTGGTTCTATTCTACTCTGCCGGATATCACACTGCCAACAATTGTTTACGCTTGGTATTTATGAACGCATTTTTTTTTTGATATTCCGCTGGTATACGCCAAGTGCCACAGAAAGCGTTTTTGGATTCTCTCCAAACGCAAGTTGGAGGTGCGTAGTGCGGTCGCCAGATCACACTACAATATTCCAACAGGCTTCGAACGAGACTATTGTAAAGCATAATTTAAGTTTTAGGACACCTAAATTGTTTGCGATGTCTTAAATCCAAACCAAGCATTCTAGAAGACTTTTATTATGCAATCTGTGAGTGGGATATAAGTTAATTTAGTATCAAAAGTAACACCGAGGTCTTTTGTTATTTAATTCTGCTGTTTTGGTTTCATTTATGTGATAATCTTCTCTTACTAAATTATGCTTTCTTGTAAATTTGACATGATAGCATTAACTGGGATTTAACAGCATTGAATTGCGTTCGCACCACTTAACAAGCCTATTGAGATCACTCTGCAAAAGGTCATCATGTTGGGACTTAATAATTTCAACAAATTTCAAGTCGTCGGCATACATAAAAACCTTAGAATGTAACAAACACTTTGGAATATCATTTATAAAGAAATTGAACAAAACTGGGCCCAAATGAGAACCTTGTGGAACTCCGGAAGAGATATCGGTTGACAGACTAAAATCCGTTTATGACTACATATAATCGGAAGATCTAGTTTCAAGTGCTTTTGAATAAATGGACAGATCAGAGACTAGAAAATTTTAGCAAAACACGACAAAATTGATCGGTCTGTAGTTAGAGACTAAATCAACAAGGACTTGTCAGATTCATGTATACGAGTAGGTACAACCTTTGCCACCTTCCATTGTTATCTTGTATTTTTGTCCGTTACTGTTTTTCCTAATAGGTATATTATCTATACTAATATTATAAAGAGGTAACATTTGTTTGTAAGTTTGTATGTAGGGGGTAATCTCCGGAAGTAATGAACCGATTTCAAAAATTCTTTCACCATTAGAAAGCTACATTCACCCTGAGTAACATAGGCTGTATTTTATCCCCGTACTCCCACGGGAACGGGAACTACGCGGGTGAAACCGCGTGACGTCCGCTAGTTCGTTAAAGTACTTCCGATGCGAATGAATGCGGATGCTTGCGACTGGACTTCTCGCTCCAACAAATGACGCCTTTGCGTGGCAGAATGAGATAGAGATACTTGAAAAGAATTACTCTTGTTTGCAAATATGTTTTCTTCCATTCTCCCCAGTCAGCTTTCACGGTATAACCAGTTTCACTGGTTTTCAGCAGAATTAAAATCACGTATTTTATTTAAAAAATTGCATTAGAACTACTTAACAGATATAGTTTCATGTAATAAAAAAATACTGAAGTTATATTGGAAACCTAACTTTATGTGATTTGTACTTGATATTTTCTTGTCAGTTTATAATAAGCTTCTCCTCTATGCTTTTATACTTTCAGAATCAAGTTTTCTATTTATAATATTTTTAGCATGATACATATTTTTTCTTTTGCAGGACTACAGCTGTATTTCACGATCAATATCACAATGGGGTAGTAAGAAAGTGCATACATTGTGGAGACGAATTCAGGTATACAAATATACTTCAACCAGTTACACATCATCATTATTCTCCTGCCCTTATCCCAATTTATTTGGAGTCGGCGCAGCATGTCTTCTACTTTCATCATCATCATCCATAGCCCGACTATAGTCTTCTCTTTGCTTATGCCAAGCTCCATGCTCTTGTGCCAGCGTCATCCAGGATATTCCCGCAATGGCAACAATGTTGGTCTGCCCATCTCACCGCCGCACGACCAACACTTCTCTTTCCGTTCCTTGGACGCCACTCAGTCACAGCTTTACTCCACTTGCCATCACCGCGCCTTGCTAGGTGTCCTGCCCAACTCCATTTGAGTTCCATAACGCGATTTCCAATATAAAAAACCTTTCATACTTCTCTATTACTTGTCATATCTTCAACTCTCCTTTTAGATATTAATTTTCAGTATTTCTATTCCAGACATCCATCAACATACTACACTCACTTGCGCACGCATCGAAGCGAGCATTTGTGTACATTATGCGGAGCATCGTTTGTTAGTACAAAAGGACTCAGTATTCATAAAAAGACCATGCATATTAATACCGTTGTTGTAAGTAAATACATACCTAAGCTAAGCAAAAAAGTAAGCATAACCTAACATTGTGATTTAGACAAAGCATTTGATAGAGTAGAGCATGTAATACTTTTAAGTAAAATATACTTGATATACGGTCAATGCCGACTAACTGCGCTGGTTTCTTTCTAATTTCTTCAGCTTGTAATTTATCTATCATACCTCGTATGTGAAAAAGTATCATACCTCGACACCACTACCCAATTTTTTAGAGTTCCTACGGGATCGATACTCTGCCCTTTCCTATTGTCGCTTAGTTGAGCTGTTTGGATCACTTTGGACAATAGATTGGAACGCAATACTAGTGAAATGGGATAAGAGGAAAAGGCTTGCATTTTGAAAAATATCATAGAAACAATGAAGATTTCGTAACGAATATATTTTTCAACTTACATTCTGTGTTTTCCTTCTAGAACCCTGAAGAAGAAGTGAACACTTACTGCGAACGATGTGACGTCAAGTTTGAGACTCGAAAAGCTTATGATGAACATGTATTTCACTCAGCTAAGCATACTGAAGGAGTTGAGTAAGTGATATTTAAGTCGTATGAGCCAGTATTTACTCCATTGATTCTGTAAATTGGTTTCTAGGATAAGATATTTTCAAAACTAGATAAGATCGCATACCGGCCTTATCTTGTACTATCCGACTAGTCTAAGAAGAAACTCAGAGGACACTCTCTTTCATCCCTTCTATTCGAAAAGTGTCGTTTTGTTTGTCGGGAGCAAAGTAGCTCTTTTCTCCACTGGACTTTAGCGGGCAGTAATGAGTTTTGAATTTGGAACATCAATCGTTCATTGAAATCGAACGCAAATTGTATAAATTACTGGCAGTAAGTATTGGCTGTACGGTGCGGGGAGGCGCAGTAGCTAAAAAAAAAACAAAACCGCACGATCTACTGCCCTGTTCTTGTAATCGGCACGGTTTTTATTACATTTTGAATTAAAAAAAATGTTCTACGTCGAGTTCTGAAAGTGATAGTGCATTAACTCCTGGAACAATAAAAATAGAAGCTAATAACGCCATACAAAAGTTAATACCTACGAAATCCTGGGAGAAATATTTAAAGGCCTATGACAATTTCATACTATGGAAAAATAGAAAAAAGGAGCGAAAACATTTTCGGAAAGTGTATTAATCAAACTTATTCATACATTACTTAAAGTGTCTCTTATTTATTTTCTCATAGAAGGAGATGAAAAGTAGAGTATATGACTCGAGACCAAAAATATTTTTTCCTCAGGCGATGTACTTTGAATCTGGTATGTTTGTACAAACCTAAACATGTAGGTGCTCTGCGCAGTACCATCATTCATCAGTATTAAACGAGCTGCGGTTCTAGTCGGTTGTTTCCTTTGCGCCGCCTACATACTTCTCAGTGGCGATCGAGTATTGGTATACTTACCCGCGTTAAAATAAAATAAAAAGTGATGTCGCAATTATTAGGAAATCTGGGTGTTTTCGACCATAATTCCCAAAGTTGGGAAATATTTTACGGTCGATTACAATTGTTTATCCAATTGAATGAGATAAAAAATGCAAATAAAAGTGCATTGTTGCTGACACACCTAGGCGAGGACTCGTATCGGTTGGCGCGTAACTTGGTACATCCAGAGAAAGTGGAAACCGTTACTTACGATAAGCTCGTTCAAGTACTCAACGATCATTTTATACCCAAAAGAAGCACGTATGCAGATCGTGCACGTTTCTATGAGGCGAGGAGGGCACCGGGCGAAAGCGTCGAGGAGTGGGCGGCACGTTTACGTGGACTAGCTATCAATTGTGATTTTGGTACATCGTTGGAGCAGTTACTAACCGACAAGTTTGTACTCGGGATGGACCACGGCCCAGAACGAGACCGTCTGTTCGAGTTAGGAGCTAAAACGACCACCTTGTCGAAGGCGATTGAAGTAGCCCAGCAGGCAGCGTGCGCACGCCAGGCGCGGGAGCAGCTGCAGGTAAAGCAGGAGCCGGTGTACAGGGTCGGCGGCGGCGCAGGCACCGGGGGCGCCAGCGGCCCGTCGCGCTACCAGGGGCCTCGTTGTACCGTGTGCGGAATGAAGAGTCACGCGGCTGATTCGTGTCGCTTTAAAAACTATAAATGCAGTGCTTGTGGTGTAAAAGGTCATTTATACAAAGTGTGCAAAAATAAAAAACCTGTGCGCGTAAACAATGTTGAACCCGTATTGGGTTCCGCGTCGCCGTCGTCGGAGAAATGCGAAAATACTCATGATTGCAAGGAATGTGAACTTTTTAATATAAGGTCAGTCAATTATTTACCTATCGTACTACCAGTTACAGTAAATAATATTGATATGCGAATGGAACTCGATTCCGGCTCTGGTAAATCTATAATGTCGGATAAATTGTACAATAAATATTTTTCTACCTATTCATTGTATGAAGATGATGTAAAAATGTGTTCGTATACTGGCCATAAAATAAGTCCGCTCGGATATTTCAATGCAACGATTACGTATCGCGGACAAACAAAAACCGTAAAGATATATATCGTAGTAAATGGTGGGCCACCTTTACTCGGGCGCGATTTTATGGCACAGTTTCAAATGCATTTAATCACCCCAAATAATAATATTCAAACCATTTCTGACTCGCATAGTGAGGTGCAGCAATTGATTAACGAACACTCAGAAATATTCAACGACGAATTAGGTTGTTTTAATAAATTTAAAGTCGAGTTACATTTAAAAGACGGAGCGCAAGCAAAGTTTTTCAAACCGCGGTCGGTTCCTTTTGCTTTAAAATCAAAGGTAGAGGAAGAAATTGACCGGCTGGTGAAGTTAGGCATTCTGGTACCGGTCCAATTTTCTAGGTATGCAACGCCGATTGTCCCTGTTTTAAAAAATAACGGGAAAGTACGCATAGCAGGCGATTATTCTATCACGCTCAACAAGGATATGAAAATCGAAAAATATCCTATGCCACGTATCGAGGAGGTGTTCGCTAAGATAGGAGGCGGCGAACACTACTCAAAGTTGGACCTAAGTAATGCATATAACCAATTTGAATTGACAGAGTCGTCCCAGGACTTAACTACTATTTCCACTAGTAAGGGTTTATATAAATATACCCGTTTGGTATATGGGCTAGCCAACGCACCAGCTATTTTCCAGCGGTCAATGGAAACCTTACTATTGGGAATAGAAGGAGTCAGTTGTTGGTTAGATGATGTGTGCATTACGGGGCCTAATAAGGAAATCCATTTATCGAGGCTGAGAGAAGTACTAAGTAGGGTACGTAACGCCGGACTGAGACTACAAAAAGAAAAATGTTCTTTTTTTCAGAAATCAGTAAATTATTTAGGTTACGTAATCGATAAAGAGGGTCTTCGAACCTGCCCAAAGAAAATTGAGGCTATACTACAAGCTCCCACCCCTAGTAATGTTACCGAAGTAAAGAGATTTCTAGGTGTAATTAATTATTACAGAAATTTTGTACACAATGCGTCAGCTATTTTACATCCATTGCATGAATTGTTAAGATCGGGAGTCGAGTGGCAGTGGGGCGAGCGTCAGCAGAGCGCATTCGATAAAATAAAACAAATTTTGTCGTCGGAGCGCGTGTTATCGCATTATGACCCGGCCGCACAGCTGATCTTATCAGTAGATGCTAGTCCGTATGGGCTCGGCGCCGTGCTCGCGCAGAGCGGCGGTACAAACAATGAGGAGCGGCCGATTGCATTCGCTTCTAGAACGTTAACAAATAGCGAAACAAATTATAGTCAGGTACAAAAAGAAGCGACTGCGATTATTTTTGGGGTGAAACACTTTCACCAGTATTTGTACGGCAGGGAAACGCCGTTTATTTTAAAAACGGACCACAAACCTCTATTGTCTATTTTTGGAAATAAGTCAGGAGTATCATTAATGACGGCATCACGTTTACAAAGATACGCGATAATTTTGTCCGCCTATAACTATACTGTGAAATATATCGATGGTAATAGTAATGTAGTAGCCGATTATTTTTCGCGAGCCCCGGTCGAAACAGGTACAAAAAACACAGAAACAAAAGAATGTGATGGCATTTCTTTTCTAAATTTTTTGGACTCGAAAATGTTGGCATTATCTTTTCAATGTATAAAAGACGCAACGGATAAAGATAAAATAATCCAAACCGTTATAAAATATATGAAGCGGGGTTGGCAACGAAAAGTAAAGTGTCAATCAATTTTGCCATACTTTCATTGTAAAACTGACTTGGAAGTAGACCAAGGATGCTTATTTAGAGGTCACAAGTTAGTAATCCCGTCAGATTGTCGGGAACAATTGTTGACAGAATTACACTCGAGTCATTTTGGGATTGTCAAAACAAAAAATGAAGCTCGTCGTCGTATGTGGTGGCCGGGAATTGACGGAGACATTGAGCGCATGATCGGCTCGTGCAGCACCTGCGTGAGCTCGCGCAGCGCACCGCCGCGCGCGCCTCCCGCGCCCTGGCCGCGCCCCGCAGGCGCATGGCAACGCATACACATAGATTACATGAAAATCGGACAACGAGATTATCTAATCGTAATAGATGCATACAGCAAGTGGTTAGAGTGTTTGTTCATGAATTGCGGCACCACGACTCGTGCGCTTATAGGAAAATTAAAAAGTTTGTTCTCTAGGTTTGGAATCCCCCAATTAATTGTATCAGATAACGACGCTAAGATAAACTCGTTAGAATTTAACGATTTCTGTAAAAACAATGGCATTGAATATATTACTTCCCCTATCTACCACCCATGTAGTAACGGCCAAGCCGAAAATTCAGTTAGGACTTGCAAGAAAATGTTAAAATGTATCATCAAAGAACAGACACCAATTAATGAAATAGAAGAGAAACTATTAGGTTTTTTATTCAATTACAGAAACACAAAACATTGTTCTTCAGGCGAATCTCCAGCCAAGTTGATGTTTGGACGCGAACTACGATGCAGATTAGATTTAATTTTACCCAAAAAACAGAGTGATCAAGTAAATAATAAGAATGAAAACAAAAGAGAATTTGAAGTCGGAGATTACGTCTGGATAAAATGGTTTGTGTCTAGAAAAGAGATTTGGACATTAGGAACAATATTAAGAAAAATAGGAAACAGAATGTTTGAAATTTATGTAATTGATTATGGACTAAATTGTAAGCGTCATGTAGATCAAATATTGAAATACACTGGTGTGGCATTACCACTACCAGAATCAGATGTCAGTACGTATGTGGCTAATGAAACTAGTAATGATGAAAATGTTCAGACATCTCCTCCTCAGAACTTGGAAAACCAAAATGAATCACAAATATCAGAAAACTTGCAGGGTGATGAAGGTCCATGTGAGTCGCGGGAGGAGACGGCTGAGCCTCGGGGAAATGTAGAAGGAACTGAAGTTACAGAGCCAACGGAGACACAGAGTCATGTCAATGGGAACAATGTTAATGCGCCTACTGATAACGAAACAAATGGTCTCGCTCCCCGTCTTCAGCGCAGAACTAGAAATAGAACAATAGATTATAGGAAATATTTTTAACTGTTTATTTCTTTCTTTGTTTTAGGTTTTAAAGTATGGGGGAAGGATTGGTATGTAATCCCTCGCTACGGTCAGGATTATATTTTCTATTATAGAATCCTTCGCTTCGCTCTGGATTCAAAATAGCGCCCTCGCCGCAAAAATATTATTTTGCTCCCTTGTCATATAATCTACTATTTCTCCGTTAAACGCCAACGCCAACTCAACCCGAGACCGTGAAACTATTTTTCCCATCTGCCCCGTTGACGGAAGGGAATCGACTGTCCTCATGTGATGAGGAGGGATGAATCGTATGTGACTAAAAGAGTGATGAATATAAATGTTGATGGATGGAGAGGGAGAGGAAGACTAAAGAAAAGATGGATGGATTGTGTGAGGAGTGATACGAGAGATAAAGGAATAAATGATAGCGTGTCGGTTGACAGTGGCTAATGGACGAAAACATCGTGTTGCGCCGACCCCAATTAATATGAAAGACAGGAAGATGATGACGCCCCATTGACGGAATAGGAGCAGTGGAATGAATGAGGCGGTCGGTGCCAATGAAACAAACAAAGTCACCAACTTCTGTATTTTTATTTAAAGGGCGATGGCAGGCCTGGCATACGACATTCCTGCACCATCAATGCCGAAGCTAAGAAAAAAACTTCGCCGAAGAGCACCTCAGCAAATCACTCCATGTACGATTGTATGTATCGTTAGATATTTCACTACCTACTGCTCTTGTATATTGTATAACGGGCTGGTGTCCGCAACTCCACGTCAAAGCGCGTATTTTGCGTATGTATGGCCTATAATCCACCACGCGGGCCCAGTTCGGGTTGGTAGATGTCACATGTCTTCGAATGTTTGGTTCTAGGACATGCCGGTTTCCTCACGATTTTTTCCTATACCGTTTTGAGAGCAGTGGTGATGAAATAAATTACACAAAGTAATGCGCCTATCTGGGCTCGAACCCACGACTTACTGTTCGTAAGTCGGGGCCGCCACCACTGGGCCTTCGCTGCTCTCTACTCACTACTCTTTTACTTCAAAGAAGGACCTTATGTAAAACGTTTACATTCACCTGTAATGATCATTTGCCTAACCTTCTGAATACCAGTATTTGACATGGAGTGACTCCCTGATCTACCTCCACGTAAGACTGGTTGTCAGACTTTCGGGCCACTGACTACCTGAAACTGCTATCATCATCATCATCAGCCTATTAATGTTCCCACTGCTGGGACACAGGCCTCCTCTCTATGAGAAGGAATGGGCTATAATCCACCACGCGGGCCCAGTGCGGATTGGTAGATGTCACATTTCTTCGAATTTTTGGTTCTAGGACATGCCGGTTTTTCTCACGATGTTTTCCTTCACCGTTTTGAGAGCAGTGGTGATGAATAAATTACACAAAGTAATGCGCCTGTATCGGTTCGAACCCACAACTTACTGTTCGTAAGTCGGGGCCGCCACCACTGGGCCACCGCTGCCTCCTCCTGAAACTGCTATCAAAGATCTACAAATGATAGCCGAGACCAACGACTTAACGTGCTTTCCAAGGCACGGAGGAAACCCGGTAGTCTTGAACACAGATATAGTTAAACCAAGATAATGCAAGTATCACGATTCAAGTGAAACGACGGTTTTGATTTTTATTGATGACTCCACCAGTGGGGCAAATCGGTGGGGTCAGTGGGAACCTTGTACGATAGTTCTGATCACGGTCTTATGTATTGTCCCTGGCGACAAACGGGAAAAAAGTTCCCGTTTGTTGCCAGTGAGGCATACAAATAGAAAAATACAACAAAATAGATTACATTTTTGTTCTTTAAATGTCTAGAATTAAATTGTTTAGCTGTAACGTTGTTGTTTTACACAAATTGGCTGCGACAGTAGCCACGTTAAGCATAATAGTTATTTATGAAACTGTTGTATAATGAGGGGTATTAAAATACGAATATGGGTTTATCACACGAGGCGAAGCCGAGTGTGATAATAGTTGATACTATTATCAAACTCGGCTTCGCCTCGTGTGATATGAGTGTTTTGATGGGTGTTTTAATACCTAATTATGTACAGTTGCATACAAGACTTTATCTACATCCATGATATGAATCCTCCACAAAAGGATCTGAAACCATAGGATGTTGCAGTGTTGTAAGAAGTCTATGTAAATTCATGGAAAGTTTAATTGCTAAGTATTTAATACAAACAAACCATGCATAGGTAATAATATAATTATTAACATTTTGGATTGTACAATTATTAACATGCACAAAGCTTGTTTCACTCATTTTTGTAAACAACAAAGTACTTAGTGCAATACTAATATCTATGGGAACGTTCAACGATCACGTAACGCAATATTTGGAGATTTTTGATCTGCTCCCTTCCCCCATGTAAAGCACCGTAACGTTTTTATATACCCCCCCCCCCCCCCTCCACACAAACGTAATACTTGAAGGCTCCCTATACAGGGTGTAAACAACCTCATCGTGAACTCGTCAACCAAGCATTCTGTACATCAAACTAATTAACTTCAAGCAAAAATTATTGCTGGGAAACGACTTTTTTTTGGGTTGAAAAATCATGTTTTGTGGTAAATTTTTAGTATATATGTAAGAATAGGAAGGAAATATTGGGGGTCAAAGTTCCAACTTTTTGACAAGTTTTTTTTTTAAATACAAGTTTTTAATGTTAGATTTTTACTTTAAACATCTCCACGACCACCGTACTATTCAATCCATCCATCAGCACAATGTTTTGAGTGCGTTACATTGAGTTCTACCACAAAACTTGATTTCTCACCCCAAATAAAAAGTCGTTTCCCAGCAATAATTTTTGCGTAAAGTTACTTAGTTTGATGTACAGAATGCATGCACTATTAACTATGCAAACAAGTTACTATACTTACAAGGTGTATTCCCGTTGACCCCACTGCTTTGCCCCACTGGTGGAGCCAACAATAAAAATCAAAACCGTCGTTTCGCTTGCCCCACTACCTTTCCGAGAGATTTCGATCCATAGATCGGAATCTTTTAAATTCCTGGGTCTTGAAGTTACAAATAACACTCATCGTATTTCCAGTGTAACCGAGCCTTCCGAAGTAAGGCAGCCTACCTAAAACATCACGCAGCGGAGCACAAAGACAATCCTCTACCTTCAAAGAAAGCGCAGAGACACATCTGTGAGATTTGTGGAGTTTCCGTAGCGGTATGTTTGAAATTGTTACGTCGTACTCGTACCTACAATTACAAGTAGGTAGGTAGATAGTAGTAAGTAGGTATGTACGACGAGTATCTAACGATGTAGGTATAGGAATTGTCATTGTAATTTCGATCGTACGCCGAGGGCATAAGGTACCCACGTTTTTTTCTTGTAACGCTCTGAACTCCTCCAAAGCAGTCAAATTGATCTTCAACCAATGCTTAGGATCTAAGTAATCACTTTTTTTACCACCAACTTCGAATTTTCTGCTCTTTTTATTTTTATTTACTGAATCTTTGTTTGATTTAGCATTCTTTCTCTTCTTTCCTTTATTATTTTTATTTAATACTAATTTGTCGTCACAGATTTCTAGTTCAGTATGTAAGTTTGTTTTTTCTTCAACAGTAATTTCATTGTTAATTTCTTCTTTGATGGTGGGTTTATCAACATCATTAGCAGTATCTGGCCATACATCTTCATCATCACTAAACCTTCTATTATCTTCTAAATCAAGCGTTGCTTTGTCTTCAGTACTTTCTTGAATATCAATGTTTGGTTTTTCATCTTCTTCGAAACCATCCTTTTCAGTAATCATTTCGTTTTTTATCTCAGCTAGATTCTTATCATCGAATGAGCTGTCATTATCATAGTTTATTGTATATTCTTCTACTTCTGGTATTTCTTGTTCTGGTATTTCTACTTCTTTTACATCTATTTCATTTGCCTGACCACTTGATAGTGTTTTGTGTTTAATAATGTGTGTTCTGACTCTTTTGCCGACTGTCATAATGCCTATTGGCGATTGTAGGTTTTTGTCTTGACGGTCTATTTGGGAAATGGATGATAAGGTGATCTGAAAAAGTACTGAATTATTTTACATGTTGTTACTTCTCTTGATAGAATAAAAAATCATTTGATTCAATCATTGATCTGGTTGATTCTTAACTTATAAAAGCGATTTTACTCAATTTTACAGTTTTAAATTGATTTTAATGATTAGTGTTCTTCTTTAAGAGCCTATACTACCTCAAATTAGCAACTCTATTTGTGGTGGTTCAAACTTCGTTTGAAATACTGTTAAAATAACGTTCTAATCAGCTTGCACTACAAAGTGGTTGTTACGTCAGTCACTGCAGGCCGAATAGTGCGAAATGAGTGGTTTTTATTCTTTATAAAATCAAATTTTCGTCTTTTGGAAAAAATAAAAAATATAAGACCTGCTTTAAAGTTAGTTTAGTTATTATGCAAAGTTTCATGATCTAATTTGAAGTACTTCTTGAATACCAGCTGTTTATTGTTCGATTTGGAGGTAACTTTGGAATTTTTTTCTATCGAGAAACGTTTATGGAATCATGTTTTCGTCACACATAGTACTTAGCATTAATCCTCAACTATACCATATATTTATTTCAAAATTAATGCTGCATTATTTTAGGCGTAACGGAGGATCATGCTAAGTCATTTGAGGGATATATAGCCCTTAAGAAGTTTAATAAATGTAGGTGGGTCAATGACCGCTATTCTCATCTTAACTGGCACCAACTATACAGTGTTATATTATTACTTCGCAGGTCAATAATGTGCCAATTCATCTGAACACTCATACTCGGGAGAAGATATACACTTGTTCGACGTGCGACATGCAGTTTAATAGTAAAAGCAGTATGATGAGACATCAACTGGTAAGATATTATACCAGGTTATGCCGCGCTAGCGTAGAGTTCGCACGCTTATAATATTAATCAAAAACATGCATGCTCTGTATTTAATTTTTGTACCATGTTATTATACCTACCATGTCTATACTATGTTTTTATGCAAATAAATTTTATAGGAACTATGCATGAAATACAAAACTCTTTTTATTTATGAAAAATGCCTTGTATTGGCGCATAATAACGCGCGTCATCTAACGACGACCCGAATGGCGCTGCGGTGGTGAGGCTGCCTTACGTTCTTAGGGTCCCGGGTTCGAATCCCGGTTGGAGCAAATGTTTGTGTGATGAGCATGGACATTTGTTTCCGAGTCATGGATGTTTATATATATAATAAGTATGTATTTACAAACAAAAAGTACCTATGTAGTATATCAACTATCTGGTGTCCACGACACAAGTCTCGTTGCTTAGTGTGGCACTAGATGGCGCTGTGTGTTAATTTCCAGCGATATTTATTTATTTATAGCGATATTATTTATTTATAATAACATTGTGGTACACTTATTTAAGTTTCTAAAACATCACTTATTTTACAATTTATTGTTTTATGTAGCAAG
Source organism: Xestia xanthographa (assembly GCA_905147715.2). Lineage (NCBI taxonomy): Eukaryota > Metazoa > Arthropoda > Insecta > Lepidoptera > Noctuidae > Xestia > Xestia xanthographa. Next base: position 8,783,606 of record LR990644.1, read on the forward strand.
TTTTTGATGAAACGGAATAGCTCCATAACCCCTGTACTATTCAATACATCCATCTTCACAATGTTTTTTGTGCGTTATATTGAGTCTTTACCGTAAAACTTAGTTTTTCAACCCAACAAAACTCGTTTCCCTTTAATATTTGTTTGCGTAGAGTTACTATAAGTTTGATCTACAGAATGTTTGTTTACGGCTTCGTGAAGGCTCCGCATACAACTTGTATTCTTATTATATTTCAGACACACACCGGTGAGAAGCCATTCGAATGCTCCATGTGCGAGAAACGGTTCGCTCAGAAATATAGCATGAAGCTACACTACCGCACCATCCATCTCAAGGAGCCGTATCCTAAGAGGTAACATCAATAGGCATGACAACAGTATCAAAAAATTGCAAATCTATTTAGTCCGTTATTTAGAGTAACAACAACAGCCCATAAACGTCCACTGCTGGACATAAGCCTCTCCCATGATGGGTGGATTTGCCGTAATCTCCACGCTTGGCAGGCGGATTGGAGATCGCAGTGATGAAAGACTAACAGAAAACGCTGCTGCCAATTCTCTGGTCTACGGAGGCGCAAGGTGTTCTGCCTCAGACATTAGTCGCCTTATACGACACCCGTGAGTGTAATGGGTTGGTTCTATTTTACTCTGGATACACACGGCTCATCGGATTTAGAGTATTGGAAAATAATGGACACATATTTTTTTGTTTTTGTAAATCAATGAATATTGAAAAAGATAAAACGCATCAAAACTCGAGAGTGGGGGCTCGTGACGTCAGAACTAGCTAAAAATTATACCTAGGCGTGACGTATTGAGAATTTTGAAAGCGTCATATCTTCGTCAATTTTGGTTTACGTAACAAAAGAAAAAAAATGTGTCCAGTATTTTTTGGAAATCTATCTGACGGACTAATTAGGTTTTTTTGTCGTCTCGCCTATTGCATATATTGATAAGTATAGCTTTCATCATTATCAGTATACATGGCGAATGAGACGCCATTCTGCGAAAGGGACATTTTGCGAAAGGGACATTTTGCGAAAGGGACATTTTGCGAAAGGGACATTCTGTGAAAGGGACATTTTGCTACCTGTAGTCATTTTGAGAAGTAGTCATTTTGCGACTGAGCCGGCGTAAACACGGAAAAGTTCATAATGCTGAAAGTTCAGAATGCTGTTGTCGTGGAGCTTGTGGTTTATTCTGAGAAAGGGACATTTTGCTACCTGTAGTCATTTTGAGAAGTAGTCATTTTGCGACTGAGCCCGCTCGGGTCGATCTTTAGGTTAAGCCGTGCTTGCCTAGGTTGGTCTGTGGATGGGTGACCACCCTTACATACTGAGTTTCCTCCGTGCCTCGGAAAGCACGTTAAGCAGTTGGTCCCGGCTGTCATTTGTAGATCTTTGACAGCTGTTACAGGTAGTCAGTGGCTCGAAAAGTCTGACAACCAGTCTTACCAACGGGTATCGTATTAACCAGTACTAAGTGGGTTGTGGAGGTTAGATGGGCAGTCGCTCCAAGTAAAATACTGGTACTCAGCTGCATCCGGTTAGACTGGAAGCCGACCCCAACATAGTTGGGAAAAGGCTACGCAGATGATGAACAGGTCATGGCCTATTTGTGGGCCAAAACCTATCATATTCCGTCCAGTCTTTAAGACATGAAAAGGGTAACTTAAGTTACTTAACTTTTAGTTATAAATAAAAAAACAACAAATAGTAGAAATAATACTCTACTACAAAAGAAATGAAATAAACATTCTTATAAAATGTACACTTACATTAATTGCATTAGTTTAATAATTATAATATTATTAATAATTACGTAGCTACACGATCATCTAACGTTCACGCTCATACAAATAATAATTACTAAAATTGTAAAATATTTTAGCATTTAGAGATCTATAGTTAATATTAAATACAATGGTGTCGATTCTATTGTGCACAAACTAAACTTAATTTAGGCTATTGCTATCTTTTTACTAAAAGGCAGTGCAAGAAAAGGACGGCTATAGCTATGAACTAAGTTAGAGATGTCAAACTAGTTCATGCCTTGCGCTTCACCGTGTTTTTAGTCGACATGTTTTTACGTGCACCTTTCATTTGTATGGAAATATTAGTTACAATTAAATTTGACAGCTCTAAATTACTTCCGTCTCTCTCTCGTTGTATTAGAGAGAAAAAGATATGCAATACCCTCAATTAAGTTTAGTTTGTGCACAACAGAATTGACACCATTCATAAACTAAATTAGACTACGTAACGGTAAGGGCCTGCACAGACGACAAACTTTTTCTGCGATCGAGTCTGTGGCACACAAAATGTCTGCATGGCATACAAAAGTCCGTCGCGGATTTTTCGCAGACTCAACGCACACGACGCACATCTTCATAGTACGTTACATCCCCCACTAACGAGCGCAGATTGTTGAATACTAAAATTGCGCCGTCTGTGCTACCACGTGTTGGAGCATGCGTTATATTTCTTATAATAGTATGATGTAGATGGAGAAGATCCAATAAAAGATACTTTTGTAACTTCTTGAGAACTTTATATTAGATAATTAATTGAACATAAAATAAAGACAATGAGTCAAAGCCTAACTTTACAGCCGACATCTTGTTGTGTGTTGCCACACCTCAATACTTAAATACTAATATCTGACAGTACGTTACATCCCCCACTAACGAGCGCAGATTGTTGAATACTAAAATTGCGCCGTCTGTGCTACCACGTGTTGGAGCATGCGTTATATTTCTTATAATAGTATGATGTAGATGGAGAAGATCCAATAAAAGATACTTTTGTAACTTCTTGAGAACTTTATATTAGATAATTAATTGAACATAAAATAAAGACAATGAGTCAAAGCCTAACTTTACAGCCGACATCTTGTTGTGTGTTGCCACACCTCAATACTTAAATACTAATATCTGACAGTACGTTACATCCCCCACTAACGAGCGCAGATTGTTGCATACTAAAATTGCGCCGTCTGTGTTACCACGTGTTGGAGCATGCGTTATATTTCTTATAATAGTATGATGTAGATGGAGAAGATCCAATAAAAGATACTTTTGTAACTTCTTGAGAACTTTATATTAGATAATTAATTGAACATATGTACGGTCTACGTACATTAACCTTACTTCTCGCTGACAAGGCGAATCAATAGGTTTACTTGTCACAACAAATACAACTACTTACTTAGTGTGCAACTTACCAACACGCGAAACAGACGTACATGTAAGAATCACCAACCTTACAACACTAGTACTAAATAAACTTTTGGGTTACTGTGTGAAGTGTTTTGAATGTTGGACACACTCGCTACTTAAAACACAAACTATCAAAGTGTACAGTTCAGGAACCAATCTGCACCGTACATTTAATGGTCCTTCGAGCCTTTCATTGTTTGGGGTAATTGTATCTCTTGGAACGACAGCGAATCGGCTTGGCTGGCCTTCCACAAGCGGATCTCACCAGTCAAGTTGAGAAAGCGCGCATATTCGTAGAAGAGTACAAGAGCTCTGAGCAAACAACGAAGAGGGAATACTTTGCAACTTCTTCGTGAACAAGACTCAACTGCGTCAACAAGCCAACTACTACTACGGCTACTACTACTGTTGACTACTACTACCACTAAACTTAAGGTACGTACCTACTATACTGACATACCTTAAGTCAAACTTAAAACTACTGACTTACAATGGAATTACTTACCAAACAAGTTGGCATCTTTGAAGATATCAAAACGTTGTGCACCAACTATAAAAAGGACAGCATAACTAGGAAAAACGTTGACTACCTGGAAAAACGTTTGAGGAACTTAGAAGAACTATGGGGTGCCTTTGATGAGCAGCATAAAATACTGTTGGAGACCACTGAACATAAAAACATCGCATACTTTAAGAATGACGTTTACACGAAAACAAAGGACATATACGAGTCAACTAAAAGGCATATTATGGATCTACTGGATTTTCAAAAGAGGCAACAAAAACAAGACCTTAACTTCGATCTCACTGGGCTAATGGATGAAGAAACTGAGGACGACGTTAAGAAGCTCATCACTCAACAAGAACGCAATTTTAAGGCTTTAACTAAGGCTATGTCAAAGATAAACATTGACTTCATCACCGAAAAGTGGGAGTTCGAAGAACATCTAGCAACCTTGAAATCGAAGTGGCAATCCATCGACAAGATACACTGGGAACTTGAAGATGAGCTGAAGCTGTCTAGTTTGAAAGAAGATTACAATGGAAAGTACGAAGCCATTGAACAAAGATACGACAACTTGAAAAGAAATCTAAACAGCAAGATTTGGTCCAACACACATTATCAACAATCAACACCAAAAATTGAAATCCCGGAATTTACCGGGAAATATGTTCATTGGATTACTTTTAAGGACATTTTTATTGAAACCATACATAACAACCCGAATATTCCCAAAGCGCAGAAGATGCAACACCTGAAGACGAAACTAAAAGGTGAAGCAGAACGCCTCGTCCAGCATCTGTCCATCAGTGCAGATAACTACGATTCCTGTTGGGAAATACTATCTCACCGGTACGACAATCGCCGACTTCAGTTCAACTCGTTTATGAGCACTATGCAGCACTTACCAACTATTCAGCAACCCAACGCCAACAACCTGAAAAGGATGCATGACGTAATATCCGAGTGCCTAAACGGCCTCGGCAACATGGGAGTTGAAGTGAGCAGTTGGGGCCCAATAATTGTTTACATGATGTCGCAAAAATTGGATCCCACAACACTTAACGAATATACCAAGGAAACGCAAAACAATAGGGAATTGCCAAACCTAGACGAATTCCTTAATTTCCTGGAACACAACTTTCTCGCTCACGAAACCGCGAAGAGCTGCTTAAAGGACTCGGGTGAGAATAAAACTACCCAAAGACCAAACTTGCGCTTGAGCTGGAAACATAATTACAAGTTCAAAAACAACTTTAAAAAGTCAGAGGACCAAACAAAAGTGGGATACTCAAAAATATTTCATGCGTCATTTGGAAAATGTCCTCTTTGCAATAATGATCACGTGTTGATGCAATGCGATAAGTTCACTAACATGGATATTTTGCAACGAAACAAAACAGTGGCGAAACTAAAACTTTGCAAAAACTGTCTATACAGCCATGGCGACAACAATTGCAACTCAAGAAAAACATGCCGCGAATGTAAATCAAAACATCATACATTACTACATACGAAAAACTCCTCTGACTCTGAACCGACTGCGGAAAGGAAGGATGACTTAACCAGAAACTCACTACCGTCAACATCAACTCAACCAGCAGCTCACCACTTGACTGCCGATAATACTGAAATCTTATTAACTACAGTCCTAGTTAAAGTTAAATCAGCTGACGGAACTTACGTAACATTACGGGGTCTCCTCGACCAGGGATCTCAAATAAACTTAATAACAGAGAATGCCGCTCAACTATTGCGCTTACCTCGAAAGAAACTTGACGCAGCAGTAACCGGAATAGGTTCTACGTCACGAACTTGCAGGGGACTCCTGCATCTTGATTGTCAATCGATACATTCAAGCTATAGATTCAACGTGCAAGCATTGGTCCTACAAAACTTAACAAACAAGTTGCCCAGCTGTACTTTCCAAAGTGCTGGCTGGACACATCTTCGAAATTTAAAGCTGGCCGATCCTAACTACAATGTGTCAAGCTCTATTGATCTCCTACTGGGAGCTGACGTTTACGCAGACATCATCCTAGACGGAGTTCTAAAAGGCGACCAACACGCACCTATCGCTCAGCAAACTCATTTGGGCTGGATCTTGTGTGGAAAACTCAAGACCTTCAACTGTCACTTAACCTTATTCGATACTACAGATCTGTCGAAATACTGGGAGAGCGAAGATATTGCTCCAGGTGAGGAAGACATACAGAGGAATGATCAATGTGAACTTTACTACCAAGAAACGACCAAACGATGCTCAGATGGCAAATACATAGTAAAAATGCCTATGACCAAAACCTACGAAAAAGATCTTGGAAGTTCAAAGTCAGCTGCTATTGCGCAATTCTTACAACAAGAAAAAAGACTAGGTAAAAACGAACAACTTTCAACGATGTATAAAAACTTTATCCGCGAGTACTTAGAACTACAACACATGAAGCCTGCGGGTCAAATTACATCCAACCAACTTGAATGTTATTTACCTCACCATGGTGTCCTAAGGGATCAATCGACAACCACTAAACTAAGGGTGGTTTTCAACGCGTCACAAAAAACTTCAAGTGGCAAAAGTTTGAACAGCCTCATGGAAAAAGGTCCTAACCTACAAAAGGATATTCAAGCCCTTATCCTAAAATGGCGAACCTATAAATATGCAATAACTGCTGATATAGAAAAAATGTACAGATGCATATGGATATCCGAGGACCAACAGCAACTTCAGAAAATCATATGGAGAAACTCTCCGGACGAACAACTACAAGAATATGCTCTACGGACTGTGACATACGGTACAAAATGCGCACCATGGTTAGCCATGCGAACTTTACAACAATTGGCTATCGATGACGGTCACTTATACCCTGACGCAGCGAAAATTCTACTAAAAGAGTTCTACGTCGACGATTTAATTAGCGGCCACAACTCTCTCGAAACTGCCAAACAATTACAAAATGACTTGATACAACTACTACAGCGAGGAGGTATGAACCTAAGGAAGTGGTCCAGCAATTGTACCGAATTGCTTGAACATCTTCGGGAAGACCAAATTTCTAAGACCAACTTTGACTTTAAACAAGAAGACTGCATGAAAACACTTGGCCTTGGCTGGAACCCTACGTCGGACACATTTACGTTCAACTGGAACCTGAAACAAGACTCTCAAAAGGGACTGACTAAACGATCCCTACTGTCTCAGATTTCACAACTATACGACCCACTCGGCTGGTTTTCACCAGTCACTATACGTGCCAAGCTAATTTTTCAAAGCGTTTGGATGCAAAATTTAACTTGGGATGAACCGATACCCATTGGCATACAAGAAGAGTGGCTGAAACTGAAAGATCAGCTGGACGAAATGAAAACTATTACAATAAGTCGCTGGATCGGAACCATCCAAAACAAAATTGAACTACTTGCATTTTGCGACGCAAGCGAGAAAGCATATTCGTGCGTCATCTACACACGGGCGTTGAACGAAACCGGAGAACCTAAACTAAGCCTGCTGGCAGCAAAGACTAGGGTTGCTCCGCTCGCACAAAAACTATCTCTGCCAAGACTTGAACTCAGCGGGGCACTACTTCTATCACAGCTGGTAAACAAAACCATCGAGTCGCTAACAGGACACACAATAACTATATGGGCCTGGTGCGATTCAAAAGTGGTACTGGCTTGGTTGCAAGGAGCGACATCCAAATGGGAAAAGTACGTAGAAAACCGAGTCGTCAAGATCAAGCAAGTAGTACCAGCATCCCATTGGTTCTACATAGAATCAAAAAATAACCCTGCAGATTGTGCAACAAGAGGGTTATATCCAAAACAAATAGTGAATTTTCACTTATGGTGGAATGGACCTGCAACGCTGAGAACTTTTACAGGCAAACCCGAAGAGCAACGTAGTTGTCTACTTACAACTACGATGGAACAAAAAAGCATCGCGCCAACCCTAAGCCAACCAGAAAACATAATAATCAACTTATTAAATAATTACAGCAAATTAAACTGGGTTACGAGAGTTGTCGCTTGGATTATGCGATTCAAGACAAATTCACTTAGTAACGCTAAACAAATGAAGAAATTTGATGACGGTCAATACAATGACCTGACGGCAAATGAACTCAATTACGCCACGAACATAATAACAAGAAACGTTCAACGATTAGAATTCAGCACAGAATATGACCTATTACAAAAAAATCAACATGTTCCCACCAAAAGCAAAATTTGCAAATTATGGCCTTACCTCGACAAGGAGGGTATATTGCGTGTCGGCGGACGCCTGAACAAAACTAACTTACCGCTGGGAATGAAAAATCCTGCAATTCTACCAAGAAAGCATAGACTCACAGAACTACTGATAAACCAAGCTCACACCGCGACTTTACATGGTGGAGCCCGGTTGACACTCGCCTTCATCCGTCAACATTATTGGATACTAGGAGGAAACAGAGCAGTAAAAACTCAGCTGCGACGATGTACACGGTGCCATCGATTCAAAGCTACGGAAAACTACCAGTTAATGGCCGACCTTCCACCACAGCGTGTGACACCGTCCCGCCCCTTCACTCACACGGGGGTGGATTTTACAGGTCACGTAGACGTCAAATTAAACAAAGGAAGAGGCGTTAAGACAACCAAAGGTTACATCGCAATCTTTGTTTGTTTAGCAACAAAGGCAGTTCACATCGAACTAGTTTCAGACTTAAGCACTGAAGCTTTCATGGGCGCTTTCCAAAGGATGTGCTCCAGACGTGGTACCCCAAGTCATGTTTATTCGGACTGTGGTACAAACTTCATCGGAGCCTCAAAGATGCTGAACAATGAGTTTGAAATGTTCAAAACGGAATTGCCCGCTGATTTCTTTAACGAAATAAGCAGAATGAAAGTAGAGTGGCATTTTAACGCCCCGGCGTAGCCAACCGCAGGGGGACTATGGGAAGCCGCAGTGCGCTCTATGAAACACCACTTACGTCGAGTTCTAGGGGAACAGAAACTCACATATGAAGAATTTTCGACTTTACTGGCCAAGATAGAAGCGTGCATGAATTCCAGACCATATTGCCCCCTCACAGAGGATCCAGATGAGTTCTACAATTATCTCACTCCAGGACATTTTCTTACTGGTAGTCCAACTATGACACTTCCGCTATCCAGCTATGAAGATGACCGCAACTTAGATCTACGCAAAAGGTGGCAGTTAACTGAAAACATGTTCCATCAGTTCTGGAAGCACTGGTCCTCAGACTACTTAACATCGCTACAGGCTCGCAGTAAATGGCTGAAACCCACACCTAACATCAAAACAGATGATGTTATCTTGATAAGGGAAAACAACCTCCCACCAGGAAAATGGGCCCTTGGACGCATAACCGAAGTGCATCCTGGCAGTGACGGACACGTCCGAGTCGCAACTATAAAAACGCAAGGTGGCACATTGAAGCGACCCATCACAAAACTGTCGCCGTTGCCAATTAAAACTTTACTCTAAGTGAATAAATACAAACAACAAGTCACTACGTACTCACTTGCTTACCAATACCGCGACATACTACACTGAAAACTCGAAAAGTAAACATACTTCAAGTCATCATGTTAACCACACTACTATTGATCTGCTTGGTAGCTAGAATTGACGGCAGTGTCATTCCACAAGAATCATCAAGTGTTCACATAACAACTTTAGGAAGTGATCGACCCATATACTACGACACCATTGGAAAAGTACAGCTGATACACGACGAATGGAGGTTACTGATGTACTACAACTTATCTACCTACTGGAGTGGAGTTCAAAAGTTCGAAAACTACTTACAAGACATTTCGGACCTCTGCAATAAGTTGGAACCAAGATTTTGTCAAACCACAATTCGTCAGCTTTTGCACGAAATGGACCTTCTGCACTACTATAACGACATACTACTGGCCCCACATAAACACTTGTCCGGTCGCAGCAAACGAAGTCTGATTGACGGAGTGGGATACGTGGCGAACAGTCTCTTTGGAATTCTTGACCAGAGATTTGCAGACCAATATCATAAGGATATCCAAAACGTGCAGAAGAATGAAGATTACATCCTGCAACTTGTTAAAAACCAGACTTCTATAGTTGAAATTGAAAATGACATCTTGAAGAAAAACGAAGAGAACATCGATCAGCAATTTACACTTGTCAACAACTTTGTGAACGACACTGACATAAGATTAGCGAAAATTGAATCGGGAATGGAAATAGTCATGGCCACGAGCTTTTTTACCTCGACTTCGCTGGCTGCACACTTATTATTGAAAAACTTGAAAAACATTCAAGAAACCTTTTTCAACACATTCCTGGATATCTATAAAGGCCGTATGGATGTTCACTTACTAACTCCAGTCAATTTAATTCAACAGCTGACAATAATCTCAGGAAGGCTACCGAAAACGTTGACTTTACCAATAGAAAATATTCAAGAAGATATAAAAGATATCTACAAACTAATTTACGTGAAAGCACGTGTAACCGACAGTTACTTCTTGTACGAGCTTCACATTCCACTGGCAAGTGACGAGGATTTTGTTGTACACCAGATTATTCCACTGCCCATAAAAAATCCACAGAAGGAAGACGAAACGACAGTTATTCCAGTGTCATACAAGTACATCGCAGCGAATCTGGAGAAGAACACTTATATCAGACTAAACGAAAAAGAATTACATCACTGCATCCAGAGGCGACCGGAAAATTTCTTCTGTCTGCATTATGAACTTGCCTATATTTAGTTTACAAAACGTCAAAGCACCGTGTGAAGCGAGACTACTAGGTCAACATTCAACCTTGCCATGCATTACGGAACAAACGAAATGTGAAACTGCCTGGATTGAATTACATAACACGAACACATGGCTAGTGACTTGTTGTAACTCATGCACAATACGTACTGTGTGCAAAGATGACGTCAGAACGCACGTCATCAACACGTCATCTATAGTGACACTGAAACAAGGATGTCTTTTACAAACAAAGGAGCTGAAAATACACTCCCACAACAACTACGACAGCAACGCCAGATTGGATTACGACATCGAGGTCCCTACCCTGGAAAAAACAATAAATGGCATCATAAACAAGTATACAACACCTCTGCTGCAAGTAAAGCACAACGAAGACATCGCTGTCATCGAAGAACGACTGCGGTACTTGAAAAGTATGGAACAACTTCCAGCGACATTGACAACACACGATATACATCAATACGTCATTTCTTACGTACTATTGACTGTAATTGGAGTGGCAATAACTGCATGGTTGGCTAAAAGGCGAGGTTATTGTACAAAGAAAACAGATGATGTAAGTCATGTTACTCGACATAGTACCGCAGACGTGGAAATGCAGTCCAGGAGTTCTGTGGCTGGGATGAGAAAACTATTCAGGTCGCGCTCACTACAAGATCGCCCGCCTCCGAAGAAGTCAAGAGTTGAAGCAGAGCGGAGGACTAGCGGTAACCATCCACCTACAAGGCCCACATTGGATTCCAACACCGACATTGAATTTCACTTTTGACATTTGACTTAGTTATATGATTATACTTTTAATGTTTACACTTTTTACATTTTACATTATCTTTAATTTCTTGCTTTGTACTGGTGATTCTCACATGGTCATACTCTCCTCATCCTTTGCTTGGGTTAGGAGTATGTACGGTCTACGTACATTAACCTTACTTCTCGCTGACAAGGCGAATCAATAGGTTTACTTGTCACAACAAATACAACTACTTACTTAGTGTGCAACTTACCAACACGCGAAACAGACGTACATGTAAGAATCACCAACCTTACAACACTAGTACTAAATAAACTTTTGGGTTACTGTGTGAAGTGTTTTGAATGTTGGACACACTCGCTACTTAAAACACAAACTATCATAGTGTACAGTTCAGGAACCAATCTGCACCGTACAACATAAAATAAAGACAATGAGTCAAAGCCTAACTTTACAGCCGACATCTTGTTGTGTGTTGCCACACCTCAATACTTAAATACTAATATCTGACAGTACGTTACATCCCCCACTAACGAGCGCAGATTGTTGCATACTAAAATTGCGCCGTCTGTGTTACCACGTGTTGGAGCATGCGTTATATTTCTTCGCGCACTTTTTGTGCGGCGCGATCTGCCAGAATGACACGGATTTTTTGGTCGCCGGACTTTCTGCGCGTCGTATGTGTTACATAATAGGGTACATGCATGATTTTTTTTTATCACTCTAAATCAGAATCAGAAATAGCAAAGTGAAATTATTTTTTTTAATAATATCTATAAAAAATACTAAGTTATAAGCATTTGAAACTGCTGATTAGACAGAGATCCGAAAAAGCACATGACGTCATTCTCTGCATCGACATACAAACTCCATACTAAATTCCGTTTATCTAGAAAGAGATAGAAACAAAAGTTTAAATAGTTATAATAACTGTTGTGTTGTTTGGCCGATTTATGTCTTGTTTTCGCTTATTGTCATTATTTTCATAGTACTTTAACATCACGGAACGAAATAAAAAAAATATTCATATTCTCTATTGCTTAGATTATTATTTTGATTTTGAAATTGACTTATTTTATTTTTAATTTTGACATTTTATATTTTTAGTTGACAAATAAAATATTTATTTTGTCTAGTATATGTGAGTATTGTGTGGTGTGTATTTGTCTCTGATTATTTGAATTCCATGTAACATTATTTTGAGTGTGTTTTATGAACTAAGTTATGGATCGTTGTGTCTGATGCAAATGAATTATTATTATTTATTATTATTAGATTCTATTTTCACAGACTAAAAAGTGCGTCACGGATAGTCTGTCGTCTGCGCAGGCCCTAAAGGAGATTATTGTTTACGTCGTGATGTCACTGGCATCTCATATAAAGAGTTATAAATGAATTTCTTCTTACAGAAACAGAAGAAAGAATGCTGGTATGGAGCAGGAAATAGAGGACTATACAGAATACATGAAGATTCCGAAGAAAACCCGAAAGTGTATACAGGGTGAAAAAGGGTAGACGACAAAAAAATCTAACTAGTCCGTCAGTTAGATTATCAAAAAATATTTGACCCGTGTTTTTTCTTTTGTTACGTAAACCAAAATTGACCAAGATAATTATGACGCTTTTAAAATGCTTAATACGTCACGCCGTGCTATCATTTTTAGCTAGTTCTGACGTCACGAGCTCCCACTCTCGAGTTTTGATGCGTTTTATCTTTGTCAATATTCATTGATTTACAGAAACAAAAAATACGTGACCATTATTGGGGACCTGCCCGCTTAGCATGAACACCGTAGACACGAAAGAGAAACGACAAATCTTTTGTTCATCTGTCATTGAATCGACAAAATGACAGATGAACAAAAGATTTGTCGTTTCTCTTTCGTGTCTACGGCGTTCATGCTAAGCGGGCAGGGGTGCGATCAGCATTTGCTGGACGTCAATATGTTACACAATCCACCTACATCTACAATATACTGAATCTTAAGTGTGAAATATATCCCATGCGGTTATACGATTGTAAAAGAACAATAAGTGCATTTACATATATATTACTGCGTAAGGACTGGGTGGACCGCATGTTATAATGACGCCTCGAACGTGGTCCCAAAATGGTCTTCCATATAGCGAACTAAACTAGAACGCGTTCGGCTGTCTTCGGGAGCGGTCGTAAATTTTACAAGCAAAAATGCCAAGTTGTGTCGTGAAGGGATGTGTGAACTATGACAAAAAGCACAATAAAATAAATGGTAACATTTCTTATCACCGGTAAGTTAAAAAAAAAATATTATATCAACTTCTAACATTATCACAGAATAATAACTAGTAACTAGCGTTACAGAAGCGTTACTTCGCAATGGTTTTCAAAGAAATATGTACTCAATCTGATAACAATATGATTTAATTTAGCTCGCGTTCCAGTCGAGCACGTGTTCATTTAAATACCTACCAATTTTTTTTTTAGGGAATATGGGCCTTAATTCACTGTACTACGGTTCATAATAAGTTATACGTGGTTATACGTATTGAAAGAGCCGCGGACTAGGGTTGCTTACTTCGAGAAACTACTTACGCCATCTAGCTATTAGGGTATTGGAATAGTACTTTGTTCAACAAGGGGAGAAAGGGTATGTAGTTTGAATTCATTTCATTTCAAATAGGAACATGGTGCCGATTCCCTTGTTCACAAACTAAACTAAATTTAAGTTGAATGCATCGTTTTCTTTCTATTTCATTACGAAAAGGACAGAAGATAAATATTAGTTTAAACCTGTCAAATTAGTCAGCGCCTGACGTAATTTGATGTAATTTTATTAGTCAACTTTTTAATCGCGTCTAAAACTTGTATGGCGCTGATTAATTTGACAGAACATAACTAAAATTATCTTCTATCCTTTTCTTAATGAAATAGAAAGAAAAAAATGCACTGAACTTAAATTTGGTTTAGTTTGTAAACAAGGGAATCGGCACCAATGTAATCCAATCAAAGTAGATTTTATCTGTCAGCGTCTTTAGGCAACGAAAAAAAAGTTAAATTTAGATCACGATTCGTATTTAAACAATTAAATACTGCACAGTATTTTTTTGCTTTTTTTCGTTTTGTGTCCATCTTGCAATTATCGAGAAAGTTGAACGTGGTCGAACAAATAGCGCGCGCGCGTGTGTCTTCTTTCGATAGCGGCAGCCTACTAGATTAGCCCCTCCGCAGGGGCCGCCGCCTGTAGGTATGTTTTTAATACCTACACGCGGAGTGACACAGGCCTGACATTATTTAAAACAATTTTCTTTCGTATTTGTCTCAACGTTTGGCAAAGACGACGCGAAGCCGCGTAAAAGTTAGACATAACTTTGCAGCGGCGCGCGTTTTAGCCGATGAAATGAAAATATTTAATAATTCATATCATAAAATTAATTTTATATGTATAAAATATTTTTTATTGTTTATTACAAGCAAATTAAAATGTGTTTTTATGTACTTACTGGTAAAAATCTATAAGTACAGTGAAAATACGTATTTAATTTGCAGATTTCCTACTGATTCGGTGCGAAAAATACCCGCGCTTACAAGGTTACGTCTAGGGGCAGACCACGCCGATTGACATCGTAGTTCATAGTAGTTCTAATAGATGGCGTTAGTGTTTCTGTATGGCGACCGCGTTCGGCGAACGTTCGGACGACCGTATCTTTACTATTTAAATCAATGAATAAGTGATTGGTTAAGATCTCTAAACATATGAAGAAACAGAAAACATTCTGATCAGGGTAGGCTAACATGCTGGATAATTATCTGGATTATATATCGCACAAACACACACACAGACAAATACACACATATATACAAATACACATACACACGCACGCACAAAACACAAGGATAGCTGCTTTAATAAGTAATTAATTAATTAACTATCATTTATTTTTATTTTATTCCTTTTTTATTGTATTTTTATTCCATTAGGTGACTTCATTTTCATTATTAGGATAGGTACCATTTATGGGAAGAGCGAGACAGCCCCGACACAAGTACTATTGTAACTTACTGGGGCTGCCTCAATTTATGTATGACACTATGTTTGAGAAGTAATAAATATTTTTGTATTTTTTTTTTTTGTATTTTTTTTTTTTGTATTATTTTCCAATACTCTAACTGACGGACTAAATAGATTTGCAATTTACTAATACTGTCGTCATGCCTATTCTTCAAGTGGGCGTGGCTAGCTAAAACTGAAACTATGAGTAAGAGCGAAAAATACTCTAAGGAGTCTTGATCCCGATTTTGATGAAAACTAAAACTGAATCATCAGATTGAAAAAAAATCAATATACCTAGCCAGGAATCGAACCCATTGATTTTGGAAAAAAAAACACAATGGTGTCGATTATGTTGTGCAAAAACTAAACTTAATTTAGGCTATTGCTATCTTTTAATAAAAGGCAGTGCGAGAAATGGACAGCTATAGCTATGAACTAAGTTAGAGATGTCAAACTAGTTTATGCCTTGCGCTTCACCGTGTTTTTAGTCTACTTACATGTTTTTACGTGCACCCTTCATTTGTATGGATGTGACTGTTCAAGAAGTTAGGAAAAACGAAAAATTTATCAGCCTAGGGTAATTTAGGAACGGAAATATTAGTTCCAACTAAATTTTACAGCTCTAAATTACGTCCATCTCTTTCTCGTTTTATTAGAGAGAAAAAGATAGCAATAGCCTAAATTAAGTTTAGTTTGTGCACAACAGAACTGACAGAACTTTATCACCATTAGATAGCTTCGCTACGGTACGATAGCATACGGCAAACTAAAGGCCCATTTAGATGGAGACTAGAGAGTTTCTCGAACGATTCTGGGCGAGAAATCGTACGCTACTATCGCAAGCAATAAATCGCCATAAGATTATCGTATCACAATGTGTTCATACAGGCAAGAACTAAATTCTCGCCTACGCTACGATTATGTCATACGAGATTCACAAGTAAAGCAATTGTCACCCAAGGGGAAGGGCGACAATCGTGAATGTTTACACGAAGAAACCTTTTTTATGTTCTTTCGATAATCGTATCTTCGAGTCCAGTAACTCTCTCCATCTAAATGGGCCTTAAAGGAAACAGTTAATTTTTGATAAAATACGTAACAGTCATCGATCACTAATAAAAAACTAGATACACAATCAGCGGCAAAAAGTGTCCTCACCAAATGAGCGCCCACTCGAACATTTGGGTGCGCTTTTAATCTAGTAGCATTTGAACGCTCTCCGACGGTAAACATGCCTCACAGCGCTCGTTTAAAAAGTGTAAAAATGACACATCCAGGACGCTAAAAAAGGATGAAATTTAATATTTTCGGTAAGTATTAATATTATCATTATTTAATTGTTATCACTGTATTGTAAATACTGATATTTTGTCAAGAAATCATCGTAAAATCATTTTTTAGATTAAGTCGTAATAAATAGCAGAAGTTATAAGGCATCTCAATAGTAAAGACCCTTACTAAACGCATTTAATCATACTATCGCATGCCCACTTAAATTGTTCGAGTTATGTGCGTTGATTCTGTTCCATTTGTTGGAGACGCTATTGTTCTTTTTTTATTTTTATTATTATAGTATGATTGTTTTTTTTTTGGTCTAATGAGACTTCTCTACTGTTTCTCTAAATATTATAGTAACATTTTATAGATTTAATTTTGAATATTATGTGCATGTAATAAAATTAAAGACGAGTTTTTTTTTAGCTTTCCTCGAGATCCAGTCAGGTGTGAAGAATGGATATCAGTTATAGCACTTCAAAGATCCGAAAAATTCTTCAAGCCGACCCAAGGAAGCGTTTTATGTTCGAAGCATTTTTTAAAAAGTGATGAATATGTGACTACGAAAGGAATCACCAGGCCTATTACGTATCTCTGTTGACAGCTCGATATGATAGTAACTGGGCTCAGTGTCCATTAAATGACTGTCAAAAGGTTAGTTTCGTATTATGTATAACCAGTCGCTATCAAATATGACGTCATAGGTGCCTATCGTGACTGATAGTCACCGTAACTCATTCTGACAAGACGCTTTCGTATCGATTCTTCTAATATTGCAAATATGTAAGCATAGTGGACATCAAATTCAAGACAACTGACTTTGAAGTGGGTTTCGTGAAAGACGTTACACCGTACCCGGGCTGTTAGTCACCGTAAAGTGATATCCACTCTGTGTAATACGTAATACCAATATTTTGACATTCACGGTTGTCATCAAAGTTCGGTGTAGAACCGAAGCTTGATAGTCACTGGATATCAGAAAGATACGTAATAGGCCTGCAGAAGTCTACGCAAAACAGCTGTACCTCGATATTCTCGATATTCTTTCCGAACTTTCTGTACTTACTTTTTATATTTTGAATTTAGATTTAAGTTGTTTGTCAAGCAATATCTTTAAATTTTTGACACAAAATAAAGATTAAATAAATAATTAAGACTGTTTCAATTACTTTCATTACTAAATGAATGTGGTGCCCTATCCAAAAACATATTTACATTCGGTTAAATTATAACCTTTACACTTACCAATACAGTTATACACCATAGAATAGAATAGAATTTGCTTCATTACACCAATTTTTTAAAACAAGTGTAGCATTTAAACAAAATATAATTACAGTAAGAAAAAATATTCAGTTCGACTCCATTCATTCCTTGTCCAACCGCCGAGCCTCGGTCGTAAAAATTTATTGCTTTTTATTGGCACTTTGTAATTCTGACTTTAAAACATGCGTGTAAGGATGATTTTGTTTTGAAATGGGTTGACCAGCGAGTATCGGTTGTAAAAGGTTATTACTTTTTGTCCGTACCTTTGTGAATACAACTTTAGGTAATGTGTCTAAGGTTGAATTTACATTAATGTAAGTATATTTATTTCAACTACAAGTAATTAGGTACGTCAAAACATTTGGCGACAGTTTTTAGGGAACTTTTGCATGGGATTGTGTATCTAGTTTTTTATTAGTGATCGATGGTAACAGTAGGCAAATAGAAGTAATCAAAAAGACGTCGAACAAAATCGCTAAACTATTAATTGGCGCCAACCCACTTTTAGTTCTAATTTCTATTGTTGTGTATTTTATTATTCTTTTCTTCTTTTATTTTCGCCTTCAACCGTAAAGAGTTGGTAAACATCAATTGGGTAAAAAAAAACAAAGTAAAACCTTTTTCTTAAATTTTCCGTCGACTCTTTTCAAATGGTGTCATAATACAGTAATTAAGTGATTTTTTTTTTCAAAATCAACGGTTTCGATTCTTAGCTAGGAATATTGATTTTCTATCTAATGCAGTTTTTTAATGTTCACACCAATGAAACACCGTTTAATTCTTATTTTCGTCTTTACAAGCAAGGTATAATACAAGTTCAAATAGTAATGGCCAGTATCATCTTGTAGCACAAAATTATGGAAAATCAAACCTCTACCACAAACAATCAGTCTCAGTCTAAATATCTGGCGGGAAGCCTTCTGATTCGTCGAGTGCCGTCCCGTTCTATGACGCTCGGCGATGCGACGCTCTCCGGCGCGCGGGAAATTTCAAAATTTGGGCCAAAAGACCTTGCGCGCGTCACAGTTTTAGTTTTCATCAAAATCTGGCTCGAGCTACTCTGAGTATATTTCGCTATTCATCATAGTTTCGGATTTAGCCATACACCCCCCTCCAAAAATTCATCTTGTAGGTATATAAGTTGTAAAAACTACAATAAAATAAATAATATTAAAAATTATATTGCCGCCTAAATGAGGTTTTTATTTTCCCGTTTGGTATACCTATTTGTAAAAAAGTTACCTCCAGCCTTTTATGAGAAAACCCTTAAACTGGACAATCGCCATCAGGCAAGAAAATGTTTAGTGGCCTACATCGGCCATATCCCTCACCGATTTTCAACACGCGGAAATTATGATTGTCCTGGGTGCTCTGCTCCCACTATTTCCAGCCTTTTATGAAGAAAACCCTTAAACTGGCCAATCGCCATCGGACAAGAAAATGTTTAGTAGCCTACATCGGCCATATCCCTCACCGATTTTCAACACGCGGAAATTATGATTATCACGGGTGCTCTGCTCTCACTATTTAACTCTCATGGGTACTTGAGCTCCCACGGAGTCGGCGCCCCTGAATGAAAATCACGGATGTAAGTTCTAAGTAGTAGCCCCCTTAAGTGACGAGTGTACGTTCTAAGTAGTAGTCTACATTGGACTTCAAATGTGCGTACTATAATGGTAGCCCCCTAGCGAACCCTTTGTCACTTTTTTGTCACAATTACAATAATTGACATAAAAACACCAATTACAATAATGAACCAAACAAGAGTAAAAACATCCAGTTGACACCATTAAATGGTTTGAATTAAATTACTAATACTAACACGGAAGCCAGGTGCGGATACAGGGGGGGGGGGGCAATGGGTGCAATTGCCCCCCCCCTGAACCGGACCAAATACGTCATTAACCAAGCTTAAACTCATCATCATCATCATCATTTCAGCCGAAAGACGTCCACTGCTGGACATAGGCCTCCCCCAAGTGTCGCCACATTGAACGGTCCCGTGCGACTCGCATCCAGCGGATTCCCGCAGCCTTCACCAGGTCATCGGTCCACCTAGTGGGAGGCCTTCCAACGCAACGTCTTCCGGTTCGCGGTCGCCACTCCAGAACTTTTCGGCCCCATCGGCCATCCGTTCTGCGAGCAATGTGCCCTGCCCACTGCCACTTAAGGCGCTACCGAGCAAACGATACGTAATTCCAAAATAATTGCATTCGCTTGATCCCTTACTGCATCGTTATTACTTATCCTTCAGTTATGCAATTAATATGTAAGATATTTAAGGATTCACTCAATACATCATACGCTTTAGAAACACGATTACTTTTAGTTTCCTCGATAGAAAAAAAATCCAAAGTAATCTCTAAAAAAACAAAATAAACCCTAAGTACGGCGTAAATACTTCACGGAAGATCATTAGATTTTGAATAATAACAAAACTACATGTTTCCTATAACGTATACGTTTTACATTTTCGAAATGTGTCTTTGTTTGAATATTATGAAGGAAATACCTAAATTAGCGTGTGTGCCGCCCGTTCTAACCAGAGCCGCCACGCTTCCCCCCTATCCGCTTTAGTCCTGCTTCGGCTGTTGGACGGGGAGCTTGTGTCGCTTGTTGATTTTTGCGGCGCGCCATAGAAATATAATTTATTAAATTTCGACTTTCGGACCGCGATCGTAACAACAACAACGTGACGACTGTACTATTTTTGCAATAAATACATTGCTCTTTGACCACTACGTAAGTTTGTCGCTAAGTCACTGGACAAGCAATGTAAAAATCACACAACGATACTTCATTAGGCGGATACTTCGCGTAGTACAGCCGCTTCTTCTTGCGACTAGTTAGGGATGTGCGTGTGGAGATCCACTGACGTAGGCTGTCGACAATATCGACTGACGAATGAAATATTGCTATTTTAGTCGATTTTTTTTTAATTTGTCAAACGTTTTAACCCGGTTGGAATATCGATTTGTAATAATGTTTTTACGTATTTTGATTATTTTACAGCTTAATAGAGAAACGCGTAACCTACTTTCGTAAAGTAAGTTAATTAAATTTGAGGTTAAATCGGTGGAGTGTTTTTGGCTTTGAATTATCGTATATTATGCCTAATCCTCGTGCTACTAACTACTGTTTCAATAGGCCATGACAGCCTAAATCAGTGGTCGGCAACCTTTTGGCAGGCAAGGGCCACAAGGTGGCAAAATAAACTAAAGGCGGGCCGCACTTATGATATTAACTTTATAAGGCCAATATACCTACGTATCATACCCATAGAAAAAATGAAAAGCGCTTGTTGAGGTTGCACTTGTCGCGGGCTCAAAACTCACTGTTGCGCGTGCCCAAAAAGCACGCTGTCTCACCTGGCATCGTGCCCGACAGAATGAGCTCAGTGAGATGCAAGATAATTCATAGTAAAAGGTGCCTAAAAAAATACGAAAAGAACTTTGGAAAATCGAGTTTTATGAAAAAAACCAGCGCATAAATCAAGTACAAATCAAAGTTGCGTTAAAATTGGCAATAAAAAGCAAAACGAATCTTTGGTAGCTCGTAACTCTTTAAGGCGAATGCTTCAGGGTAGCCCGCGAAATTCAAATTTTCTTACGTTTTTTGCAATTTGCAGGCCAGTGCTATGTTGTATGTTGATTAAAATATTATTCGCGGTTGTAAGACGTATGTAGTTACAGAATTATATTCATCAAAATCATCAATACAACCTTCAAAGTTCATAAAGGTGGAAAAATTACTTTTCCAAGGTCAAAATCATTCTTGTACCTTCATGAACTTGGAGGGTTGTATTGATGATTATAATTCTGTAACTATATACGTCTTACAGTCGCAAACAAACAATTTTAATCAACATACAACCTAGCACTGGCCTGCGAATTGCAAAAAACGTAAGAAAATTTATAATTTCGCGGGTTACCCTGGAGCATCAGCCTTAATGGCTTTTTATTTTACTATTCTGTTTCCTGTTGTGCTGTTGTGTGTTGTGTGTGTGTAAAATAATTATTGAGACAAAACGATATCATGTATAACTTTGGAGTTTGTATGTACAGTATCCAACAGTGGAGTAATTCCCTCCCGAAATTTCTATGGAAAAAATATCGACTACCTTAAGGCTGGATTCCCACTATACGGTCGATTGTGGTTTGTTCATGCATTTATTTTATTTTGATAATTATAACTTATTTACAAAACTTTTACGGGCCGCAAGTGAGACGGCCGCGGGTTGCCGACCGCTGGCTTAAACCAACGTAACCGGATATTTTATTGTTTTAATTTACTTATTAATATATTTTTTAGCTACATATTGTTTATTTTTATTATAATATTATTTTCCGGACATTATTTTTTATCTAATTATTTTCAGGATCCCAAAAAAATAATTGTGCAATTATAAATGGAAGATTCGATATCTTTCCGATTTAGTCAATCACTAGCGTACAGTGCTTTTGCGGGTGTGCCTTACGCACACATACGTGGAGCACATAGAATACCTAAAATCTATTAGCGCCAGAAGCTCGGCCCGCTCTTAAGTTTGGCAATTCTTCGGGCTACGTCGGTAACCTTGGTTCTCTTGCGGATGTCTTCATTTCTGATTCGATCGCGCAAGGAAACTCCGAGCATAGCCCTCTCCATTGCCCTTTGGGTGACTTTAAGCCTTCTGATGAGGCCCATTGTAAGCGACCACGTTTCGGTCCCGTATGTAATCACCGTATGTAAGCTTGAACTAATTTGACGGAATTTAAACTAAATATTCTAGTTGTACTATCTTGTCATGGCCCATGACAAGATAGTACAACTAGAATATCGTTCTCGAACTCGTTCTACAAACTCTTTCGCTTGAATTTATCTAAAAATCGACCAAGTAACTCGCTTTATGATCGTTCGAAACCATTCTATCCTGTCCAAGGCAAGGTGTCGTAAGAATTTCTCACTACGGTGCCCCCCCCCCTGGCCCAAAAGCTGGCGGCCCCCTTGTATCTTGCATATCATGGATTTCTGTAAAGTAACACCCATTTATTATCAAAAACCTATCAATTTTTTTAATGAATTTTACAAAAATTGCCCTACCTTGAAGGAAATCCTGTATCCGCGCCTGCACGGAACAGTGGACACCCTTGCATACTTTCTCTCACAGAACATCGGACATATTCGCGTTATCTTACTCCATTCATCCGCAAACACATCACGTTCGTGCTGGGCCAGACTGGGAACGCGGTGCGTGGTGCGGTGCGGGCACAGAGTACACTGTATATTTATACTGAAGTTACTGACGGGATCGGGTTTGCGCGGTCGATTATATAGTTCACTTTGATTTTAATTTACAAAATGAAGATATTGTTTATTTATAAATTAAAATTCAGATTCTGTTAAAGGGCTACCTTGAGATTAATGAGTAATTTTTAGGGTTCCGTACCCAAAGGGTAAAAACGGAACCCTATTACTAAGACTTCGCTGTCTGTCCGTCTGTCTGTCACCAGGCTGTATCTCATGAACCGTGACAGCTAGACAGTTGAAATTTTCACAGATGATGTATTTCTGTTGCCGCTGTAACAACAAATAAGTACTAAAAACAGAATAAAATTAATATCTATCATCATCACGTTTGTTATATGGGGGGCTCCCATACAACAAACGTGATTTTTTTGCCGTTTTGTCTAATGTATAGATAATGGTACGGAACCCTTCGTGCGCGAGTCCGACTCGCACTTGGCCGGTTTTTAAATTTTCTTTTAAAGTGTTTCTAAGGTAGGTATAGAAAAAAATACTTATTTGTCGCGACGTTTTCCTTAAAAGATACTTCTTCGTTGAGCATGTATCAATCCGTCTCTTGCAAAACAACTTTAATGTTAAATTACGTTTTTTCATCTTTTTTTTTCTGCTATATTTCGTATTGAAATCAATAATGTCTTCTGCTATCTTATGAGTAGACCATATAATGATGCTATTCATAATTTTTAATGTTCAGAACATTTTGTAGTTCTTTGTTCAGCGAACCTCAAACATCACTCACTCGTTACTTTTTCGGAAAAAGGGTTTTGAATATGGGCGATTGCCATTAATATACATTATTTTAAGAAATTGTTTCCGCAGTCGACAAGACTAAGAACCTGACTCTTATAATAACAACAAAGAAGATTCAAATTGTTCTTGCCTTTCCCACAAGTAGTGATCAAAAATGTTCAAAATGTAATAATTCCGTGCACGGACTCATATGATAAATGAATTGTTCGTCCTCCTTGGGTCTTTGTCCCTCAGTACTCAAAAGCCTATGTCCCATTACTGAATGACTGATTAGCTGATGCACTGATGCAAAATCCTGGTTAGTGAACTTAGTGATGTGAACACAGTGGCGTAGCGTGGGTTTTCGCCGCTTGGGGCCGACTGGAAATACGCCGCCCCTTGTTTATTGACCCCGAGAACTTGGGGTCTAAACTGGGTGGTTTTTGAGTTATCGAACTATACATTTTTTTTTTAAATTATGTCACCTCTCCAACATAAAGTGCTGATGAGAAATCTACGCCCCGTTCAGGATGTTAAACTGATACGTTTCTGATAGCTCATGAAAGAATGTATCCTTCGAAAGCCAATTTGTCAAAAAAGACATCTGCCTTTGGAAAATAAAACGCCATAGGTCATGTTCTGAAAACTTCTTGAAATTTCTCTTGTTTTTCTAGGCAGTTTCTCAGAATAAATGTATGACACTTGTCATGCAAATTGCAGAACCGAGTTCCTTGTCTCACTAATTTTCCAAAATGGTACCAAAGTTTATGTACTTTTTTTTAGTAAGTGAATAACCTGAAAACAACGATTGGTCCTGAAAAGGTAGTATTTTAATAAAACTGGATAGTACATTTTTTCTATTAACGTCTACCTTGTTGCAGATTTTCTTGTTACCGCTATGTGATGTTAGCTATTTGACTTATTGCGCCGGATCCTGGTCGATCAGATCAGGTAAAATCTGTCTCTCTCAGGTGTATTTTAACATATCCTAGCAGACAGTTAAAGCTTTAATTTTTTGCTATCAGAAAAGTATCGGTTTAACATCCTGGACGGCTTAGATTTCTCACAATCAGCACTTTATGGTGGCGATGGCGAGGTATTTCAAAATAACTTTAAAAGTACGATTTCTCAAAAACCACCCAGTTTGGACCCCGAGTTATCGGGTCAAAATTGTAGCAAATAAGGTGTTTAATGGTATCACCCATTTGAAGGCCTGCACCCGCATACGAATCACGCTATCTAGCAACATTTATATATCGTTTATAAGGCAAGAATGGCATGACATTGCGCGCGCGATTTCGAATTTTTCTTTTATATTTTCCAAATTGATAAATTGGCGCTTCCTTCCGCCCCCTTTCATATGCCGCCTGGCCACGTGGGGCCGTGGCCCCCACCTCCCCCCCGTAGCTACGCCATGGCGTGAACATTAAGTGAATTCTTTATCCCGCCTGCTGCGCCACTTGAAGAGTTATTAAAAGACAAAAATACGTACAACCCGATCTATAAATACATTAGTGTTATATGGAGTGTTCGATAATAAAATAAGATTTGACCTAAAGGTCCAGTTACCAGATCATAAAATTCCAAAAAAAAAAGTTGATGCAAAATCCATAACTGTCATAGTGACACTGTGCATCATTGTCAAAACGAAGTTGATTGTTGTTTGTTGTTTAGAGGCAAATTGCATCGTTTTATTTTAGTTTCATTTACAAATACAGTAAAATATTGTATGATATATTATTTCTAAGAATATTAAAAAGGTAGCAAAATGTCTGATCTCAAAGTTTGTCGTATATGTCTGTGCAAAGGCGTAAAAGTGTACAATTACGACAGTTTTCACCTTAGACAATACTATGAAGAAATTATGGCCAAAAAAGCAAGTACTTTTATTGTTTATTGACTTTATTTCTATGCAGCATAAAGCAGTCAGCATTTCATAACAGGATATTCGATGTTTTACCATTTATAACCTATTTTCAACCTTGAATTAATCTTATTTCAATGAATAAAAACTTGACATTTATTATTGACCTTACTATTTTCTGGAACGTTGCCAATAAGCTACCTCCAGTAGAAGATGAAGTACTTTTATTATTTTGATAACCAAGCTACTAAACATCGTAATTTCGCATTCATGTGCGTATTGTTTAATAAATCACTTGCTTTGGTAAAGGAAAACATTGTGAGGAAACCAGCATGCATGTAGGGTTGCCAGATCGATTCTTCCTGTTATCGGGATCAACAACCGATTTTTCGGGATTTTAGGGCTTTGGTCGGGAGTTTTATATTTCCAGGTATCCCAGTTATTCTTGCCTTGAAGTGGTACAATTTGTACCTCTGTACTTAAATTTTCCACTTTTTCGCACATTTCCACTTTTCCGCTAGCACATAACCTGTAGCAAAGTACTGCCTTTGCGGTGAAGCGTTTGCAGAAACGATGAGAGGCTTCTAATAGGAATAAAAGTAAATATCTGAAGAAAATGTATTTAGATGACAAGTTGAACAGTGACAGACAAAACTCAAACGTCATACCCAAAAAAAAAAAACATTGACAAGTTATGTCTCTTCAGCTGTAGCAGATTATCAAATTAGGAGGCTAAATAATACTCAGTTCAGGTACCAGAACAAGAAGAAAAGTCATCTCAGATGTATATTATATTACTGAGTTTGTGGTTGGGTCATACCAAGACACCTATTTCTTGCATGTATAGGCACAACAATTTTAACACGTTGAACGCCAACACGGTCAGTGCTGACCGACAGCGAACTTTTCCTTTAGGCCAAGCAAAAATCACAGTTCTATCCAAATTTAGACCAACTGTTTTTTTAATTAGATACTTGTATACTCTGCGCCAAGCGCCCAAGATGTTTGCAAGTCTCGTTTGACGAAAATATGAACTTAAAATTATCGAACTTGTTTTTCGGGAGATTATTTGCTTTGTCGGGAGTCGGGAGGACATACAAAAATTCGGGAGAATCCCGCCAATTCCCGACCGTCTGGCAACCCTACATGCATGAGAGATATTTCTCGTCGGTATGTTAAGCCAAGTCAGAGGCCCATGGGCGGCATAAAAACTGACACCAGGTTAGGCACTAACCACACGATAAATAAAGAAAGAAGAAGATCATAATTATCATAGTTTGGTTACCCCTTGGTAAGACACTAAGGGATCCATGGGGGATCCATGACTGTATGTGTTGGTATAGTTCGGTTCAAACTTATTATGTCCATTAAAACACGAGATTTTGGTAAATCAGTTTATTGCGCTCGGTAGCATAGCACAGTACAAATCAATGTGTCACATAACAACCTACCCTCGACTTAGCCAATATTTTTGATAAAAGAATATTCCACAAGTATTGAAGGTACCTACGTTATTTCATATGTGACATACCTTCCCCCCAAGTATATAAAACATAATAATAATATAAAAACAAATATAAACTTTATAACATACTACAAAACTGAAGTTACTTATTTTAACCCTTCACCACATATTACTAAACTTAAAGTTATCAATTAATCCAAATTTTTATAACAATGCTTTTGGCAATATGAAAAAGTATTAAGTTCCAAAACATGTATTTTTATTAACTACAAAATAAAGTTAGAATTTGGAGCTGGTCTAGTATAGGGAGTTTTTCCATGGATAGCAAGTTTATTCTTAATTTTACCGCCTGAAAGACTAGGTTCTGAATCCAATGGAATACCTAACATTTCAGCCCATTTTTCTGAACTGGGTATTTCTATAATTTGCTCACTTTCCTGTATATCTGATTGATCCTGATCCATTTCCTGATATTGTCTTTCCCCATAACTTTGTTCTAGTGTGTCCCTTTCCTCAGTCTGGCCTAATTCCTCATTAGACAACTGTGTTTCGGAATTTAGTACATTCTGTTGTCTGACTAACTGGTCTATATGTCTACTGACTACCGTTCCATTTCCAGTTTCAACTCGATAACTGGCTGGACCGTCTTTGTTTACTACAGTACCTGGTAACCAACGAGGTCCACTACAATATGCATCAACTATAATCAAAAAAGTTTTGTTTTGGAAAGGTCCAGCAAAATCCATATTTAACCTAGACCAAGGCTTCACTGGCATCACCCACTCATAACTAGTTTTTGGTGGCATATTCAGAGTTTTCAGAGCATTTATTGCAGGTCTGTACCAAAGTCTCAATGTCGTCGTTTAACTGTGGCCACCAAACATAACTTCTGGCGAGTGATTTAGTTTGAACAATGCCACTGTGCGTTTTGTGAAGAGCATGCAGCACTGCTTCACGAAGGGGCGGAGGTACTACTACGCGGCAGCCTAGGAGGACGCAGTCCTCATGCAACGACAACTCAGCCCGATGCAGCCAGTATGGACGTAGCTGATCATCTGATATTTTGGCTGGCCAACCGCATAGAATGTGATGGCTTACTCGATTAAGAACGTGGTCCTGTTTTGTAGCTTGTGCTATTTTGTCCACATCAATCGGAAAGTCATCAGGGGCCTCTGCCATCAACAGTATGTCACAGAGCTGTGGTTCAGCTTGTTCAGGAACAGGTTGCGGCCAGCGACTAAGTGCATCAGCATGACCTATCTGTGTTCCTGGTTTATGCATAATGTCGTAACTATAGGAAGTTAATATTAAAGCTATTCGTGTCAAACGCGGTGATAAAACATTAGGTATGGGCCTTTTGGGGTCAAAAATTCCTAACAATGGTTTATGGTCCGTAACTATCGTAAAAGACCTACCCATTAAGTAATTCTGGAATTTATTTATTCCAAACATTATAGCAGTCGCTTCTTTGTCAAGTTGCGAGTAACGACGCTCGTGCGAATGCAATGTCCTAGAGCCCATGGCAATAGGACGCTCATGTCCGTCCTCCATGATGTGGGACAAGACAGCTCCCGCTCCGTACTCTGAACTGTCGCAGGTGAGGACTAGCGGCTTGTTCAAGTCATAGTGTACAAGTGTGAGATCAGAAGATAGTAAACGCTTAGCAGTATTGAGACTGGCCTGCTCTCGGTCAGTCCATACCCACTTCTGCGATTTGTCGAGCAATCTATGTAGAGGCTCTAATATCGTGGCCTTATGGGGTACGAACCTCTCATAAAAGTTATATAACCCAAGAAATGCTTGTAATTGTTGCACATTTTTAGGTTCTGGAGTATTGAGTATGGACTCAACCTTACTCGGTGCCGGGTGAATCCCGTCAGCATCGATAACAAAACCCAAAAATTCCACTCGCTCCTTCGCGAACTTACATTTGTCCTTATTGAGACGTAAACCTGCCTTCTCAATACGTTCTAATACTGCGTCAAGACGCTGCGTCATCTCTGCCATGGTGTGGCCGCTGACGATGACGTCATCAATCAGCACGGCTACACCAGGCACGCCTGCCAGCAACGCTGTCATCAGCCGTTGAAAGATGCCAGGGCACGCTTTAACGCCAAATGCTAACCTATGTACAGTGTAAAGACCTTTGCATGTGTTTAGTGTTAAAAGACGAGACGTGTCTCCTGTAACGACCACTTGTGTGTATGCGCGATCAAGGTCTAATGTCGTATAGAATTTCCCTCCAGATATAATTGCGAAAATTTCACTAGCTGTAGGCATCGGGTAAGTATCCGTTTCCGTAGCCTGATTCACCGTACTACGATAATCGCCGCACAGACGGACCGCACCGTTCTTTTTTATTATTGGGACTACCGGAGTGGCCCATTCTGAATATGATACGGGTTGCAAAACATTTTCACCTACCAATCGATCTATCTCTTGCTCAACCCTAGCTTTAATAGCGAATGGTACCGGTCTAGCTTTCAAAAACTTAGGCGTTGCATTCGGTTTCAAATGAATTGCGACGGGGTCTCCCCGGTAAGTACCGAGTTCATCCTTGAAAACCTCCCCATACTTGGTTAATAAAGCATTTGTTGCTGACCAGTCAATATCTAAAATTTTATTCAATTTTATAGAAATTTCGAGGGGCTCAAACCAATCACGTCCCAATAAGTTTGGCCCTGAACCTCTAGCCACTATTACGTACAATTCAGTTTTAATGTCCTTATACATGACCGAGACCGTTGCTTGTCCAATGACCGAAACCTGTGAGTTGTTCCAAGTGCGCAGCCGAGTGTGCATGGGACGCGGAGCGGTGGCTGCGCGCGGTTGTAGGCGCGCCCACGTGCGCTCGTTGACCAGTGAGAAGGCGGCACCCGAGTCCACTTCCATGTCCACAGGCACGTCGTTCAGCAACACGCGTAGCTTATAGGCACGAACGCGCGTGTTTGCGCCCTCCACTTTGTAAATCCCGTTCAGCTGCGCGTCAGAGTGCACCTCTTCAGCGTGGTTAACTTTTCCTGAGGTACTTTTCTTTTTAGCTGTGCAGATTTTCTCGATATGACCCTTTTTCTTGCAAAAATGACAAACTGCATTGATAAAACGGCATTCACCACCGTGACGATCACCACATCTGTAGCAAAGACGAATGTCTGTTTTTGTTTTTAACGCGTTGACATCCATCGGCTCAGGCGGGGGCGGGGCGGCGGCGGTATCGGCGTGTGCCGGCGCACAGTGGATCGTCCCCATACAAGAGGTCGGACATAGAATGAAAAATTAAAAAAGTATTTAATTTAAAAAAAAAAAATATACAGTTGCATTTCTCTATTGAAGAACAACAAAAAATGTTACTACGCTTTGTTTATTTGACCAGCACTTTAGGAGCTATTCGATGAAAACTGTTATTTTTGTATGGAAACGAACACAAAAATGTCTGTATCTCATGATTCCCTCCTTGTTTCGATTTGCGGTTTTCACTACTGTCTTTTACCTATTTTATGCCACGTTTTCTTCAAGGACACATGGTGCCCGCAGAGCGCCCCTTTCGAGATATTTTGCCTATAGTAACTATCTTTGTTATTGTATTACTGATGGAATGGAGGTACATTAAGTATACTTATTACTGAGAATTAGTCATCACTAAGTAGTTCCTTAAATAACAGGTGCATTTGTGAGTACTTTAATGACTTATTAACGCTTTTGTTGCAATATAACAAAAGCGTTAATGAGTCATTAAGTAACGACTACCAGTACTTGCTTAATCTAATTAGTTATTGTAATTACCATGTTAACAGCCCTTAAGCTCTGCATTGTGATTGGCTCATATATCATCATTAGCTTATCAAATTCATTACTAGTTGCAACTTGCTGCCCTATATATTTTAGTGTGTTTTGCAAATATTATTCAGTTGTAATTTCAACCTCTACCAAGTGTTGTCATTATGGCTTTCCGTGGGTTTTCTACTTATCTTGATCTTTATGTTGCTCTTCGTAATCATAAAGATCTTCGTGACTATGAAAATTTATGTAATACATTGAAGTCGAATAGTAACGTCCAGTTAAGTGAAAATGATGTGTCGGATCTAAAGAACTGGTGTCGACGATTTTGCTATCGGGTTTACTCCAAATGGGTGCAATCAAGAAGGACAGTCGACAAGTTCATGGACAAGAACAGAGAGTGGTTAAGTTCCGATATCATTTGGCCAAATTGCTTTAAGGAAAATATTGTTCACACTGAAGAAGCTAAAGATGAGACAGAAGAGGTAATCAGTCCATCAAAATCAGATGCATCAACTTCAACATTTAAATCTCCTCGAAAACGCTTTGAAGATTTATCCAGTAGACAGAAAAGAAGACGTGTTGATGAAAATATGGCTAGTTGCAGTCGTCCAGAAGAGCTTTTACATACTGTTGAAAGTGCACTTAAGTCTGCCGGAAAAAATGATGTGGCCAGAATCATTAAGCATTTGCTGGGAAATCCTGAACATGTCTCAACCGTTCTGAATGTCCTGGAAACTAAACAGAATACTTTGCTTCGTGAAGTTCCTACTCACAAAGCACTTGCTCTTTACGTTCACATGCAGTTATCCAAGTGGCGTTACATCACACTTAGGGACTTTAGTTTTAAAGAAGGTCATGCGAAATACCCAAGCTATTACATGTTAGTGAAAGAAAAACTTAAGTGTTACCCGGCAAAAGAAGACGTAACTGTGACTGATACTTCCGCAAAGATACGACTCCAAGCCCTCCTTGATCTCACAGTTAAGAGGCTAATCGATTCACTTGAACCGAATTTTGATGCTGGTGAACAACTTGTGCTTCACAGTAAATGGGGTTTTGATGGAGCTTCAAGTCAAAGCATTTATCATCAAAGAACAACAACAAGTGAACAAGATTTATCCAGTGTATTTATGGCAAGTCTTGTACCTCTTAAGTTAGTGACTTCTAGTGGAAACACAATGTGGCAGAATGATCGGCCATCGTCAACCACATATTGTCGTCCGATTTCATTTACGTTTATGAAAGAAACGGAAGCAAATGTAAAGGCTGAAATGGATATATTTGAGACCGAGATTCGTGAACTGAACCCAACTGCTTGCGGCAATGCTTCTGTTACGCACAATCTGTGGTTAACCATGATTGATGGTAAGGTACATTCAATCATATCGGGAACATCGGCAGCAGTATGTGATTTGTGCAAAGCTCGCCCAAGTGAGATGAATAATTTGGAAGAAGTGAGAGCTAAACCTGTGAACGAAGATTTATACAAGCATGGATTTAGTTCGTTGCATGCTTGGATTCGGTCTATGGAGTGTTTATTACACATTGCCTACAGAATGGACATAAAATCATGGCAAGCAAAAGGTGACGATAATAAAAGAATTGTTAAAGATAAGAAAGAAGCTATTCAAGCTGCTTTCCGAAGAAACACAGGCTTACTTCTGGATGTTGTAAAGCAGGGTAGTGGCAATACAAACACTGGAAATACTGCTAGAAGGTTTTTTGCAAACCCTGAAACGACTGCGGAAATTACAAAATTAGACGTCAATTTAATTAGAAGACTCGCTGTAATTTTGCAATGCATTTCCTCAGGCGAAAAAATTGAAATCCAAAAATTCAAGTTATATTGTGATGAAACAGCAAATTTCTTCGTACAGTTATATCCATGGTATAACATGCCATCAAGTTTGCATAAATTGCTGATTCATGGATGGCAGATAGTGGAACACCTATCAGTAGTGCCTATAGGTTTTTTGTCTGAGGAAGCATCTGAAGCAAGAAACAAGGATATTCGTAAATTTAGAGAAACTCATACGCGAAAGCACAGTAGCATCGCCACTAATGAAGACATTCTTCATAATCTTCTTTTATCTTCCGATCCTCTTCTAACGAGCCTACGACCGAGGATGCCCAATAGAGTTAAAAAATCTTCATTTAGAGAACTGGACGATTTGCTCATACATGACCAGAGTGAATTGGAGCTTATTGACATTTCAACAGATACAATAGTTGGAGCAGTTTCAGAATGTAGTGACATTGAAGAAGATGACGACAATAATGATCATGATGTCGTTATTGATGAAGACGAAGAAAATATAGTTTAAGTCTTATAGTAATATAATTGTTAGTAACTTTAAGGTAGTATTAGTTTATTTATTTTTTATTATAATCAATATTTACAATTAAGTTATTAGTAATTGTTTTATTTTTTATTTATAAATTATTATAGGTTTAAGTGTAATTTATTTAAAGATTTAAATATATTTTACAGTGTTATATTATATAAATAAAAAAATTATAAATACGTATTTTCTTATTCATCAACATCATAAAACATTTCTTTTCTTTTTGATTTGTTATTGTTAATGCGATGTCACAACTCATTACCGATATTTTTTTTTTCAATATACATATAGAACTCACTAATGCACCTTTTCTTCATTTAACTTCTTATGTGTAATTCTTAGTAATTATAATAAATAATTAGATTAAGCAAGTACTGGTAGTCGTTACTTAATGACTCATTAACGCTTTTGTTATATTGCAACAAAAGCGTTAATAAGTCATTAAAGTACTCACAAATACACCTGTTATTTAAGGAACTACTTAGTGATGACTAATTCTCAGTAATAAGTATACTTAATGTACCTCCATTCCATCAGTAATACAATAACAAAGATAGTTACTATAGGCAAAATATCTCGAAAGGGGCGCTCTGCGGGCACCATGTGTCCTTGAAGAAAACGTGGCATAAAATAGGTAAAAGACAGTAGTGAAAACCGCAAATCGAAACAAGGAGGGAATCATGAGATACAGACATTTTTGTGTTCGTTTCCATACAAAAATAACAGTTTTCATCGAATAGCTCCTAAAGTGCTGGTCAAATAAAAAAAGCGTAGTAAAATTTTTTGTCGTTCTTCAATAGAGGAATGCAACTGTATATATATATATTTTTAATTAAATACTTTTTTAATTTTTCATTCTATGTCCGACCTCTTGTATGGGGACGATCCACTGTGCGGCGTGGCCGCGCGCTCGGCTTGCTGCATCATGCGCGCGTCCCTCCCCGCGGACTCGGCAGACACCATGGCGTCAACGACGTCCTTGTACTCGAGATTGTCTTTCTTCAACAGCTCGTACTGCAGTTTGCGATCGCTCATGCCACACACCAATCTGTCCCGCAACATGCGTTCCAGATTTGGAAAATTACAGTTGGTACTGATTTTTCTTAACTGAGCGATATAATCCGTCGCTGTCTCGTCCTTAGTTTGATCACGATGGTAAAATTTGTATGACATTGATATTTCATTTGGTTTTGGACTATAATGTTTGGTTAACACATCTATAACTTCCGGATAAGTCACTTCACTTGAATTTTTTGGAGTGATTAATGCAAGAACAGTATCGAAAGTCTGAGCACCACAAATCGTAAAAAAGTTAGCTTTTTTGACCGAATCGAGGACGATTCCACTAGCTTCAAAGCAATAATTGAGTCGAGTTACGTAACTGTCCCAATTGTCTGTTTTCACATTGAACTCATGAAATTTCACTAATTTACGCTCCATAGTTCACAATTTACACACGTCGCCACTATTATGTCCATTAAAACACGAGATTTTGGTAAATCAGTTTATTGCGCTC
Organism: Xestia xanthographa; assembly: GCA_905147715.2. NCBI lineage: Eukaryota > Metazoa > Arthropoda > Insecta > Lepidoptera > Noctuidae > Xestia > Xestia xanthographa. The sequence goes on from LR990644.1 coordinate 8,818,406, forward strand.
GGTAGCATAGCACAGTACAAATCAATGTGTCACATAACAACCTACCCTCGACTTAGCCAATATTTTTGATAAAAGAATATTCCACAAGTATTGAAGGTACCTACGTTATTTCATATGTGACAAAACTTAATGGCGGCTCTGAAGTTAGGTGCGAGTGACCATATGAGCAGGAATAACACTTGAAACTTTATGGTGATTCAGAACATCTAATGTAAAGCTGCGCAGACAACAATTTTAGGTATTAACGGTGTGCAGATGATGCATCGTTTTGTCTGTATAATGTGCAGACCGTCACTTACAGCTGACTTCCGAGCTGCCATTAAGTTTGAGCAGCGGTGGGCCAGTGGTGGCGGCCCCTACTTACAAATAGTAAGACGTGGGTTTGAACCCAGACTGGTGCATTACTATTTCATCACCACTGCTCTCAAAACGGTGAAAGAAAACATAGTGAGGAAACCGGCATGTCCTAGAACCAAAAATTCGAAGATATGTGACATCTACCAATGCGCACTGGGCCCGCATGGTGGATTATTATAGCCCATCCGCTCTCATTGAGAGGAGGCCGTGTCCCAGCAGTGGGAATATTATAGGCTTATTATGATGATGATGATGATGATGATGATGATGATGATGATGATGATGATTAAGTTTTAACCAAACTATAACTGAGGCTGTCAGTGCAAAAGCGGCCTAACCCTAAATTTTTCATAATCCGACATAGCTACTACAAATTATTTAAAACATGCAAAAATTTAATGCAAAACTGGCCTATCTCTTGTTTGACCTATCGTCAAAAGATGGCGTTGCCAAAGTTGTTTTTGCAATGCATTATTTTTCTCTGACAATAACGCAAAAGTAGCCTAAACCGCTTAGGCCACTTTTGTATACTGGTAACAAATATTTTTGGTGGGATAGGCCGACAGCTACTGTCAATGAAACGGCTATTTTTTTCTTGACGCGGCTAAAACTTTGTTGACAAGTTTCTGCAAACTTATTCTTTTTAGGGTTCCGTACCCAAAGGGTAAAAACGGAACCCTATTACTAAGACTTCGCTGTCTGTCCGTCTGTCTGTCACCAGGCTGTATCTCATGAACCGTGACAGATAGACAGTTGAAATTTTCACAGATGATGTATTTCTGTTGCCGCTATAACAACAAATACTAAAAACAGAATAAAATTAATATTTAAGGGGGGCTCCCATACAACAAACGTGATTTTGTTGCCTTTTTTTGATAATAATGGTACGGAACCCTTCGTGCGCGAGTCCGACTCGCACTCGGCCGGTTTTTTGTTTATTTTGTTTTATTAACTATTGAAAACAATTCACAATGGTTGATGAATATTTTTGTACCTCAAGATTGGAACCAAGTGATTTTAGCTGCCAAGATAGTCAGGCCATTGAAAATAATTTCTATGACTAATGATCTATTTTTTTTCAAGTCAGTTACTAGAAAAAAACATAACTAACAGGAAAATTTCGGTAGATAAGGGAAAAGTGGAGTGGCTAAAAATGCAGTGGCTATTGTTTCATGAAATACATCCATTTAAGATTTTTTTCAAATACTCCAATAACCCTGATGTACTCTTTCAAGAGATTGATCCAAAGTATAATGTACTCTGTGGGTTGATCTAAAGAAACGCAATTCAATTATGATTGAAAATCTAAATATTTTATATCCTGAGGGTCATGCCATCAGTGATAATAAAAAGAAAAATTTACTGGAGTTGTTAAATTTTATACCACCTGTTCATCACAGATTTTACAAGGAGTTAAAGAATTCAGCAGCGGAAAATGATATGATTTTTAACAATTAATTGATGAATAGTTTAGGTTCCAATTTTCTGTGTTTTTTAAATAAAAAAGTAAATTTTTAGTAAATATTTGTTATAATAATGGCCTAACCTTGCCTATTAGTACTGGAAATATTATAGTACTCTAAATGCAAAAGTGGCCTAGGCCACACAAATAATCAAAAAATGTGAGTATATTCCAAAATAAACTACTTCATCCCAACGAAAAAATCACAGTAATTGAATAAAATATGCTCCAGAATTAAAATCACAAAAAATTAAAAAAATATAATCTAATTTAAAATTCATGAATATACAAATCCCACTATTTTCATACTGCCTATCTCAAGCTTAAGCCACTTTTGCGCTGACGGCCTCAACCTGGTTGTAGAGGTTATAATGGTAGTAGTTCTATGTTAAACATGGATAGTCCTCTGCATCTGGTTTCACTGAAACCAGACCCCACAGCACAGAAACTGTTGTTACAGTGTATTCTGTCTGAAACTTCAAGAATTTTATTACATAGTTTTTAGGAAGGCTCTTATCCATCTTATTTGAAGATAGCAAAAGTAATAAAAGAACATTATTATCATTACAGGTAAATGAAAAAGATGGCTTACCGAACTACTTCTGTTACGAATGTGCTGCTATTCTGTACAAGTTTCATAAATTCAAGGAAAAATGCTGTACTGGAGAGAATATTCTCCAGGAGTTGCTATGGAGTGGTTCTGTAAGTGACATATTTGGTTTCTAAAATTTAAAGCTTATATTGTCAATAAAGACCAGAGCCTTAGTATCAGAAGCCTGTAAGTCTGACAATCTTACAGTGGGGTATTGGTTTTGCAGACTATTCTGGTTGAGGAGTTTACATAAGCAGTTGCTTGATGTAAAACACTGGTAAACAATGTGACACTCCACTAGATCAAGCACATAACCCAATAGAGTCTGCTCTATATATATATAATGTTACTTATTTTGTTTGCAAAATAAATCCGCTAACTCACAGCTGCGTTCACTACGCTCTGGTTGGCTGACCCGAGGTCAAATAACGCTCTCTCTCTCTCTCGTTCTCACTGTTTTAGAGAGAGCGAGCGTAATATTTATAAGTGACAAATCACGGCCCGACATTATCGCTCTATTGGGGTATGTGCTCAATGCTCCACTACAACATAGTTTGGAATAACACAGGACAATGGCCTTCCTACTCTCCTTCCATTTCTTTCTATGCTCTGTATCACCAGTCAATATCTCTTATTGACTGACAAGCACGTTGCTTGTAGCAAAAACATTAGAGAAGAACACTAATCATTAAAATAAAAATCAATTTAAAACTGTAAAATTGAGTAAATTCGCTTATAAAAGTTATGAATCAACCAGATCAATGATTGAATCAAATGATTTATTATTTTATCAAGAGGAGTAACAAACTGTAGAATAATTCAGTACTTTTTCAGATCACCTTATCATCAATTTCCCAAATAGACCGTCAAGACAAAAACCTACAATCGTCAATAGGCATTATAACAGTCAGCAAAAGAGTCAGAACACACATTTTTAAACACAAAACACTATCAAATGGTCCAACACATGAAATAGATATAAAAGAAGTAGAAATACCAGAACAAGAAATACCAGAAGTAGAAGAGTATACAATAAACTATTATAGTGACAGCTCATTGGATGATAAGAATCTAGCTGAGATAAAAAACGAAATGATTACTGAAAAGGACGGTTTTGAAGAAGATGAAAAACCAAACATTGATATTGAAGAAAGTACTGAAGACAAAGCAACACTTGATTTAGAAGATAATAGAAGGTTTAGTGATGATGAAGATGTATGGCCAGATACTGCTAATGATGTTGATAAACCAACCGTCAAAGAAGAAATTAGCAATGAAATTACTGTTAAAGAAAAAACAAACTTAAGTACTGAACTAGATATCTGTGACGACAAAGTAGTATTAAATAAAAATAATAAAGGAAAGAAGAGAAAGAAAGCTAAATCAAATAAAGATTCAGTAAATAAAAATAAAAAGAGCAGAAAATTCGAAGTTGGTGGTAAAAAAAGTGATTACTTAGATCCTAAGCATTGGTTGAAGATCAATTTGACTGAAGAAGAAGCTTTGGAGGAGTTCAGAGCGAGAGCGGAAAGTCGGAAGTACGTGTCAGCGGCTTTTAAATGTTCTGATTGTTTTAAAGGCTTCTCTAAAGAGGATATGCTGAATAGGCATGTTAATTTGAGGCATATTGAGGTAAGAGGCATATTATAATGATTAAGTAATGATGAATTTCACAATTTTGACTGTGTCCTCTTTTTTTCGTGAACCTAGCATTGAATTTCGAATTAGTATCCATTACATAATACCCAAAGGGTTATGCAAAGGTATATCTATCTAATAGGACATCCATATATTGACCACCTCCTTGGACTGCTGAGCATGTCTTCCTGGGGGTCGATTCTCAGGTCAGGCCAATGTTTTGCATCAGGAATTTCTCAGTAGCAATCACGGTGTCTGGAAGTTTACCCGTTTGATTGCAATAGGCTTACCCCCCAATACATGGGTCTTAAACATAACTGGCGAAATGGGAGTACTACATAAATTAGGTACCCGGGATGGGTATGGCCTTTGGGAATTACAGCAGGCGTGATGTTGCATAATTTGTTATCGTAGTTTTAACTCTTCAACTACTTATTACCCTCAACTTTTCTAGTCCCTAGGCCCAGTGGAGTGTCGCTTCTGCAAGATGCGCTTCAAGTTGAAGTGTTACCTAACTCGGCATATAACAGAACACTATTCTAAGTACAAATGCTTGAGATGTGACATCATTTGTCCTTTGAAGTAAGTATGTACTGTACAGTCGCCAGTGTATCAAGTTACCACAAACTGTCAAATTTTCTCATTCGATTTTGAACTTAACCATCAACATTTAATGGTTTAACAGAATTTGGAAAGAGACGAGGTTTGTGGTAACTTTATGTGCACAATTTAGTTTGTTTTACATATAAGGTGAAATCATATTTAAATGCACAGATCAGCATTAATTTTATTGGTTTACCAACAATTGTTTACACTGGTTATGGGCATAAAAAACTGAAAACTTTTTTAGGCGCGTTGAGCACTTTTTGGGTGAAGGAACAACATTGAACTCATCGTCTTTTGACGTAACGTGCGGTCACGCTTCGTAGCACTCGTAGGTGATCCGCTACGGCGTAGCACGACATAACTTAGTTTTCACTTCTATCGGCAGTCCCCAGACTGCGACGTATGTTTTTTTTTTTGTTATTAAACTAAATATTTACGGTTTTCAGATTTTTCCTTACATGTGCTGTAAGAACTACCATATAGGTTTTCGTCCCAAAACCTATGGGGTAGTTCCAGTTGACCTAGAATTGTCAATTTTGGTTAAAAGCGAGGTCTTGCAGCACATAAAAGGAAAGGCCAAAAAATAAAAAAAGTTGAAAATTAATGTAAATTTTGGTACTTACAAGTTTTTGCGAAAATCTAAATTTGTCCATATCTTTTTATGATGTTGACTCAGGACCTTGATTTTTGTACACCTAATAGTATAAGATCCCTTTAAGAACGACCTTCACCGAGCTGGTTATTGGATGAAAAGTGTTTTATTTCAAATTAAATATGTCAAAAAATATATTGCAAACGGGTTGTCTAAAAAATTTCAGTCCAGAATATTTTTTTATTTTTATTTTTTTTTCAACATTTCACTGGTTTGGCTAATAGACGAATTCCATACCAATCGAAAGTATGAAACCTGTAAAATATGCAAACGTTAGGTTAACCTAACATTTGCACATTCTATAGGCTGCATAACTTTTGCATATTCTATAGCCTATAGAATATGCAAACGTTAGGTTAACCGGTCAACCTAACGTTTGTATATATTCTATAGGCTTCATACTTTCAATTGGTATGGAATTTGTCTATTAAGCAAACCAGAGAAAAGTTAAAAAATATATTTAAAAAATAAATTGATAATTAATCATATTCTGGACTGAAATTTTTTAGACAACCCATTTGCAATATATTTTTTGACATATTTAATTTGAAATAAAACACTTTTCATCCAATAACCAGCTCGGTGAAGGTCATTCTTCAAGGGATCTTAGACTATAATAGGGACTATAGACTTCAGGGTAGGTACTAAACACACGATAAAGAAAGAAAGAAGTATCTGGTATAAATTTGAACTTGCTAGGTCCACCCGTTCCTGAGAAAATTGGGGGTGACAGACGGACAAAAAAGTGATCCGATAAGGGTTCCGTTTTTTCCTTTTGAGGTACGGAACCCTAAAAATACTGAAGTTATACTGGAAACCTATCTTTATGTGATTTGTAGTTGATATTTTCATTATCTTCGTCATTTTATAATAATCTTAATTTCCACTCTTCGTAAAGTTGTTATTGTCGCTTCTCCTCTATTAACATTCTTTTTTACTTTATAATATTTTTAGCATGATACATATCTTTTCTTTTGCAGGACTACAGCTGTATTTCACGACGAATATCACAATGGGGTAGTAAGAAAGTGCATACATTGTGGAGATGAATTCAGGTAGGTATACCAAAATACTTCAACCAGTTACACATCATCATCATTCTCCTGCCGTTATCCCAATTTATTTGGAGTCGGCGCAGCATGTCATCATCATCATCATCCATAGCCCGACTATAGTCTTCTCTTTGCTTATGCCAAGCTCCACGCTCTTGTGCCAGCGTCATCCAGGATATTCCCGCAATGACAACAATGTTGTCTGCCCATCTCACCGCGCACGACCAACACTTCTCTTTCCATTCCTTGGACGCTACTCAGTCACAGCTTTATTCCACTTGCCATCACCGCGCCTTGCTAGGTGTCCTGCCCAACTCCATTTGAGTTCCATAACGCGATTTCCAATATCGAAGACCTTTCTTACTACTCTATTACTTGTCATATCTTCAAGTCTCCTTTTAGATATTAATTTTCAGTCTTTCCCTTCCAGACATCTATCAACATACTACACTCACCTGCGCACGCATCGAAGCGAGCATTTGTGTACACTATGCGGAGCATCGTTTGTCAGTACAAAAGGACTCAATATGCATAAAAGGACCATGCATATAAATACCGTAGTTGTAAGTAAATACATACCCAAGCTAATCAAATTGAAGTAAGCATAACTTAACATTGTGATTTAGACAAAGCATTTGATAGAGTAGAGCATGTAATACTTTAAAGTAAATATGCTTGAAATACGGTCAATGCCAACTAACTGCGCTGGTTTCTTACTAATTTCTTCAGCTTGTTATTTATCTATTATACCTCGTATGTAAAAAAGTATCATACCTCGACACCATTTCTCAATTTTTTAGAGTTCCTACGGGATCGATACTCTGCCCTTTCCTTTTGTTGCTTAGTTGAGCTGTTTGGCTCGCTTTGGACAAAAGATTGGAACGCAGTACTAGTGAAATGGGAAGAGAGGAAAAGGCTTCCATTTTGAAAATTATCATAGAAACAATGAAGATTTTGTAACGAATATATTTTTCAACTTACATTCTGTATGTTCCCTCTAGAACCCTGAAGAAGAAGTGAACACTTACTGCGAACGATGTGACGTCAAGTTTGAGACGCGGAAAGCTTATGATGAACATGTATTTCACTCAGCTAAGCATACTGAAGGAGTTGAGTAAGTGATATTTAAGTCGTATGAGCCAGTATTTATTCGATTTATACTGTAAATTGGTTTCTAAACGTCAAAGGATAAGATATTTTCGTTAACGGAAGGGAATCAACTGTCGTGGTATGGTCATGATTGTGATGAAGAGGAATGAATAGCATTTAACTAAAAGGGTGATGAATGTAAATTTTGATGGGTGGAGAGGGAGTGGAAGACCAAAGAAACGATGGATGGATTGTGTGAGGAGTGATACGAGCGATAAAGGAGTAAATGATAGCGTGTCGGTTGACAGTGGCGAATGGAAGAAAACATCGTGTTGCGCCGACCCCAATTAATATGAAAGACAGGAAGATGATGACGCCCCATTGACGGAATAGGAGCAGTGGAATGAATGAGACGGTCGGTGCCAATGAAACAAAGTCACCAACTTCTGTATTTTTATTTAAAGGGCGATGGCAGTCCTGGCATACGACATTCCTGCACCATCAATGCCGAAGCTAAGAAAAAAACTTCGCCGTAGACCACCTCAGCAAATCACTCCATGTACGATTGTATGTATCTATATCTATACTAATATTATCTTCTTATTCGGTACGCTCTTGACAGAGCAGTCGTGATCGTTACGTACTCGTAGCGGTATTGGAAGGGGCAGATGTGATGCACTTCACGACATTTCGCCACCGCTGCCTGCTAGAGGTCATCCTGCTGCATTCGTTAATTGAACCCCCAATGGCAGACTTGATCTGGTCAGTCCAACGCGTGGGTGACCTTCCGCGCGGTCTAGTGCCTTCTACTTTCCCTTGGACGACAAGGCGTTCTATGCACTGATTGTCACGCCGGGAAACATGTCCGAAAAATGTCAGGATGCGAGATTGTACTATCGAGAACAGACGCTGCCTGATACCGACTAGTTCTTTTGGGGTGAAAAATCATTTTTTGTGGTAGAAATGAATGTAACGCACTCAAAACATTGTGCTGTTGGACGGAGTGAATAATATAATTATAATAAAAAAAAACTTGTCGACAAGTAACTTTTTGACAAGTTTTTTTTTAATGTAATATACAAGTTTTTAATGTAATATTTTTACTTTAAACACCTCCACGACCCCCGTACTCTTCAATCCATCCGTCAGCACAACGTTTTGAGTGCGTTACATTGAGTTCTACCACAAAACATGATTTTTCACCCCAAAAAGAAAAAAGTCGTTTCCCAGCAAGAATTTTTGCGTGAAGTTACTTAGTTTGATGTACAGAATGCTTGGTTGACGGCTTCGTGATGAGGTCTTTTACACCTTGTATGTGGTCTTGAAGTTACAAATAACACTAATATTATTTCCAGTGTAACCGAGCCTTCCGAAGTCAGGCAGCTTACCTGAAACATCACGCGGCGGAGCACAAAGATAATCCTCTTCCTTCCAAAGAAGAGCAGAGACACATCTGTGAGATTTGTGGAGTTTCTCTAGCGGTATGTTTGAAATTATGATGGTTTTCATGCTGCGGGGTTCCGGCGGTCCCATGCGAGCGTATCGTCGCAGATGTGGTTCACGCTCACCACCGTGGCTTCGGCTTATTAGGTAGGTACTTGCAACCAGGCATCAAATCAAATCATCTTTATTTGTGAACACAGGTATTGTAATCAAGGTCTTATTCATACATTTTAGTTCGCTGATGTCCTACCAATGAAATTGGTGTACAAATATTGTTTTTATTTTAAGTAATAAGCCTGGATTTATACAATACAAAGTCAGGTTCGAGTAAATAATGAGAATTCAATGTATTATTAATCATTAATGAATCAATTATAATTTTCTTTTCATGCATGTAAACGGTATATTATTTATAAAGCTTTATGTTGAAAAAATGTAGGCGCTGTCCGTACGAGCAACGCCTACATTTTTTCAACATAAAGACGCTGCGAGACCGTCGCCGTTCACGCGATCTTATTTTTCTATACAAAATTGTCAACGGAATCATAAAATGCAGTGATTTAGTTGAGCAAATTTCGTATTCAGTCCCTTCAAAACCTCCCAGATATCCCATCACCAGACTGTTTCATATCCCTTTTCGCAAGTCAAACCTTGGTCTCAATGCTCCTTTGCTCAGAATATGTAGAAACTATAACAGCTCCCACACATTACTGGAAACCGATTTATTCGGCGTTTCCCTTAACAAGTTTAGAAGATCAGTTTCTGAGGTACGGGAGAGCACTAATTTAGGTACCTTTAAATAACTAATTTCTGTCAACTCAACACATTTACAACTGCGCAACCATTTAACAAAAAAATTAATTCTTTAGATATCACACTCATAATGCATAATTATGTATAATATCATCATAATTCATATCACTTCATTTAGTATTAAGTAAATTTTCTTTTAAGTATATTGTATTCAAATTTTATTAATAAGATTTGAAAAATTATATATTGTTGTCTTACGGTGAATGCTGCGTATACCTATAATAGGCATACATACCAGCACTTTTATGTTATTTTCATTGTTTCACATTAATTCTTAGTATGTATTGCTGTTGGTGTACCAAATAAATAAATAAATAAAGCTATTAATGTCAAATAAATTATAATATGGGCTGGTAATGTCATATTTTTTTTTTTGGGATGTTACGGAAGTGGTTTAATCGGAACCGGAATCGGAGTTTTTAAATTTGGTTTGTCGGAGTCGGAACCGGAAAACGGGCATAGGAATCAGAGGCGGTGTCAAAAATGGTGGCAGAAAAAAAATGTGTTAAGTTCAAGCAAAAACATGATTTCGAATTAGAAATACACAATTTTTGATTTTTCATTAAAGTTTCTTTGAGAGTACTTAATTTGTTTTTTGACCTGAAGAGGCGTTGAAGTCGAAGCCTGTACTGTATTTTTCTTTTCAGTTTCTAGTTTTATTAATTCATCGTATTGAGTACCTAGCATGCACTGACTAAATAAAATTTAGCGAAGTAGTCGTACTCGTACCTCCCTTTCGTTAATATGTCTTATCACAAAGTTTACACTTTGCCGTGTCTACACCTGCACCAATTTCAGTGAAGTAGTTCCAAATAACACTTGATTTTGGCTTCATTGTCCAACTCCAAAGTACTCCAAACCTAATCAAAAACAGGTAGAGAATGCCATGTGGCATTAAGTCCGCCTATGTACCACTATCGTACATGAAGTTTAAAGAAATAAATAACTTTAATTGACTGACCGCCGCCATCTGCTTATCTGCTATGCTTCGTCCTCCAAATAAACCTCCGATTTAAAAGTATTTATGAAAACCGAAGTCGGAACCGGAGGTGTAAAATCAACCGGAGGTTCCGACGTATCGGAATCGGAGTCGAAGTTTTGTAACATTCCTGCTTACAACACAGAGCCATAATTAATAATTTACAAAAAAATAAAAATTCATCAAAACAGTGAAAATATTTGACAAAGCATGAATAATTCTGACGGACAAATTTTACTCTCGCCATTGTACTATTAGTATGGAAGTATGAATTACTAGAAGTGATTGATAACCACCATCTTGACACTTCAGTGGCGAAAGCTATACGTTGAGCAGCCATCGAAAGCAGAGTTGATTATCAGTCCTATAGTTGGTGCCAGTTAAGATGAGAATAGCGGTCATTGCCCTTTCCCTAATATCTCTTCGTACGAACCAAAACAAAAAAAACATGTATCAAAAAATGTTGAAGATCACGATAGACGACGATTCCAACTTGAACAGGTTTATTTTTGGTTTTAAAAGTTAAGAAGTTTAATAAATGTAGGTGGGTCAATGACCGCTATTCTGATCTTAACTGGCACCAACTATACAAAGTGTGTTATGTTATTACTTCGCAGGCCAACAGTGTGGCAAGTCATCTAAACACTCATACTCGGGAGAAGCTATACACTTGTTCGACGTGCGACATGCAGTTCAACAGTAAAAGCAGTATGACGAGACATCAACTGGTAAGATATTATTTACTAGATTACGCCGCGCTAGCGTATAGTTCCGTAATTGTCTTTTTTGAACTTTCACGACCAGAACACATTATAATACACATGTAAACGGGTATTAAAAAAGTGAATAATAATAATTTAAATTCGCGATAAATACCCGTTTACATTTGTATTATAATGTATAACACAATATGATACACATGTAAACGGGTATTTTCGCGAATTTTTACCTTATAACCCCGACGTTGACGATGTGTATTATAATGTGTTTTGATCGTGAAAGTTCAAAAAAAGACTATTATAATGTGTAGTTCCGTAATAGGAAATATGCAAGAAATACAAAACTCTTTTTATTTATTAAAAATGCCTTGTATTGGCGCATAAAAATATTGTGGTACACTTGTATAAGTTTTTAAAACATCACTTATTTTACAAAGATATTGATGTCAAAGTTCATTGTGTCAAAATAACACTTTTCGTTGAAAATTGCTTAAAGTTTCACTAAAATTTTATTAAAACATTGTTATTGCAATTTTTACATGAATAAAGCACTTCTAACAGGGAATATGCATGAAATACAAAACTCTTTTTATTTATGAAAAATGCGTTGTATGATATGCATAAAAACATTGTGGTACGCTTGTTTAAGTTTCTAATACATCACTTATTTTACAATTTACTGTTTTATGAATCATGTTTTTGGTGAAACAGAACGCACTCTCAAAACGCATCGTCCTCGATAACGCCGGTGTAATAAGTTCATTGTGTAAAAAAAAACACTTTTATTTGAAAAGTGCTTAAAGTTTCACTAAAATTTTACGATAACATTGGTGCCGATTCCCTTGTTCACAAACTAAACTAAATTTAAGTTGAATGCATCTTTTTCTTTCTATTTCATTATGAAAAGGACAGAAGATAAATATTAGTTTAATCCTGTCAAATTAGTCAGCACCTGACGTAATTTGATGTAATTTTAGTAGTCAACTTTTTAATCGCGTCTAAAACTTGTATGGCGCTGATTAATTTGACAGAACGTAACTAAATTTTATCTTCTGTCCTTTTCTTAATGAAATAGAAAGAAAAAGATGCACTGAACTTAAATTTGGTTTAGTTTGTAAACAAAGGAATCGGCACCATTGTCATTGCAATTCTTACTTGACTAAAGCACATACAATTGATAAAATTATTTTAATAAGGCCAAAAAAAATTGATGTAAACGAGGCAGATTGCGGATAATGACGTCACATCATGGCCGCGACAGCTACGGACGTTTGAACTGTCATAGAAAATTGCAGGAGTTTAATATTATTTTTGTGCAACAAGCAGTAGTTGCACTTAACTTTTAACACTTTTCTTGGGTTGATAGTACTGTATTTTATTGATTTAAGTGAAGAAAAAATTACGTGCATATTCCCTATTGTCCCGTATCGATATCGTACTACCGGAATGTAAAATAAATTTATTCATATATTAAGTTTATATAAAACTAGCTGATACCCGCGGCTTCGTCCGCCCGCAAATTGTATACTCAACTAACCTTCCTCTTGAATCACTCTATATCTATTAAAAAACCCGCATCAAAATCCGTTGCGAGGTTTTAAAGATGTAAGCATACATAGATAGGGACAGACGCGACGGGGGACTTTGTTTGTTTTATAATATGTAGTGATAGTGATACCTACATGACCCCTGTACAATTCAATGCATCTTCACAATGTTATTTGTGCTTTATATTGAGTCTTTATCGTAAAACTTAGTTTTTCAACCCAACAAAAACTCGTTTCCCAGTAATATTTTTTGTGTAGAGTTATACTTGGCGTCACGTAAAAAAAGCGGTGGCCAAAATAGGAACTAACATTTTCTGTACTGTTTTATGTGTTCGGTGGAGACAAGTAGCGCCACCCTTCAACGCTCTTTTTATTTGACGCGAGTTATACTATAAGTTTGATCTAAAGAATGTTTGTTTGAAAGCTTCGTGATGGGTCCGTTCACAGCTTGTATTCTTATTACATTTCAGACACATACTGGTGAGAAGCCATTCGAATGCTCCATGTGCGAGAAACGGTTCACTCAGAAATGTAGCATGCAGCTACACTACCGCACCTTCCATCTCAAGGAGCCCTATCCTAAGAGGTAACATCAATGAGGGATTTTCTTTTTAGCTCTTCCCTAGTCGCTGGATAGATGGCGCTGAACTTAGCATGATAATGCAAGGAACAGAACTTAAAAAAACTGATATTAACAAAGCGCGAGAAAACTAGGTTATATTCGGAAGGTTAAGCAAACGAAAGTGTCAGTCAACGAGCGTATTTGACGTGACGCAATGTTTTTTTTTCCAAGCGTTTTGGCTTTAGCACCAACTATCATAGTCAGTTCAACGCCATCTATAGAGTTCTTGGAAATTAAGTTTTTTTTAATACCTCAAAAGGAAAACCTCTCATAGCCAGCCGTTTATTTTATTTTTTCTGTTGTATCTGCAATCAGTCTTGTGTACTTTAAGCAGATATGTGGTAAGTGACATTTGGCGGTTGGAGTGTGCTCTCCAGCGAGACCAACTACTCATAGGTGTAGCATGTATTTATGCTACTCAAGAGGGTACAGACAGGATACAAGCCCGCCACACTTTCCCAAACTACTGTAACTCCTGAAAGCCAAAATCAACAGTGGCGACCACCAGAAAAGCGCCGAGACAGTGAAGCTCGACGAAGTCCCAGAAAATGAATTTAACTGTCTTGGATCCCGCAACGAAATTAATCAGAAAAGTATAGCGGAGGAGTAGGAAAAAACCGTAATTTCTACTTCCCTCCATATCAGCAGGAGACAGAACGGAACAAGGCCAATAGGCACAAAGGGACGTTTACAACTGGGATAGGCCCAGTTGCCTAGCACCACGGATAAAAATATTAACATTAATGGGTCCTAAGTTGTGAGCTGTTATATTTGATTCCAATAATAGGTATGGCAAAAACGCTTGAACACACGGAAATTTGTTCTAGTTTCTACAAGGTCTGTGTAGTAAATGACTCCGGATGTAACCTGTACACTATCCAACATAATATTGCGTTCATTCTGCCAAAGACTGCACTCCCATAAAATGTGATGACGGTGGTACAGACCGGATGTCTTTTCTTTTGAGACGCTTTTGTCAATCCAGCGGCCAGTTCATTTGGATGCCTCTCCAGTCTTTCCAACTATGTTTTGGTTATGGCCAAGATTTCCTCTTTCACCGAGTTCATCTGAAGTTGGTTGTGTATTTCAGCATTTGTAATGAACCAAGGCCATTGTATATAGTTCTCAGAATCACGTTTTGCATTCGCTGAATAAAAAAGTAAAAAAAAGAAAGGAAGAAAAAGAAAAAAGAAAGAAAAGAGAAAAGAAAAAAAGAAAGAGAAGGAATAAATATTAGAGTTGCTACTGCTCCCCCATAGCTGGATGCCGTAAATCCAGACAGGCTTTAGAATGGTTTTATAAATTAGCAGTTTGTTGTCAATCGATAATTTACTGGTCCGCCCTAATAGCCAGTGTAGGTTTTTGTCGCGCATATAATTCAATTATTTATTCGAGTAATATAACTCTTATCTGTAGCTTTCATCATTATCAGTATACATGGCGAATGGGACGCCTACGTAAACACGGAAAAGTTCATAATGCTGAATATATATATGCTAGGGGGGGGGGGGGGGAAGGAGCTCTAGCTAAATAATAGCAGCCGCGCGGGTCGATCTTTAGGTTAAGCCGTGCTTGCCTAGGTTGGTCTGTGGATGGGTTACCACCCTTACATACCGAGTTTCCTCCGTGCCTCGGAAAGCACGTTAAGCTTTTAGTCCCGGCTGTCATTTGTAGATCTTTGACAGTCGTTACAGGTAGTCAGTGGCCCGAAAAGTCTAACAACCAGTCTTACCAAGGGGTATCGTATTAACCAGTACTAAGTGGGTTGTGGAGGTCAGATAGGCAGTCGCTCCATGTAAAATACTGATATTCAGCTGCATTCAGTCAGACTGGAAGCCGACCCCAATATAGTTGGGAAAAGGCTAGGCAGACAGCAGTTTCCTAGAATAAAAATGTCAAAATGTAAGGAACGGCTGAGTTTTTCTGAAGACGTGGTCCATCCACTGCGGTTTGAATTTGATGCCATGTCTTCGAATTTTTGGTTCTAAGACATGTTTTTTTCCTTGCGATATTTGTCTTCACCAACTTTGTCATGCCATCTGTATTTGAATTTAGATTTTCAGATAACTATCGTAAGTTTTGGAAACAAAAACTCCATGGTTACCACATTTTTTTAAATTACAAAATGGTCAATAGGAAACTAAATGGGGAATTCTCCAGTGCTTTTTATGAACGAACTAGATGGCGCTGATCAACCTTGGGAATAATAAATGCTCATTTTTATGTCCACAAAGCCTTAACTGAAGTACGGAGGAACCTAAGCTCGATTCGACGCACCAGGAGTTTTAACGCTCAGAAGAACAATAGCAAAAACCATGCAAAAACTTGTAGTTCAGTTCAGTGATGCAAAAAAACAGTAAACTTTTTAGGTTAAAAATGTTTGACAGAAAAAAGGTTCTTTACAGTTCTCACTATAAATACAACAATGAATAATAAAGAAATTTTACTATACAATGAGTTTGACATGTGTCTAGGAGAGTTTTGTTTGCCCTGCCAAAAGATTTTACCATTGACCTTATAATAATAATTATAATACGCAATAAATTCTTTTATCATTGGATTTTCCTAGAACGCCGCTTAAAAAAAAACATCCCCAAGCTGAGCAGCGCCATCTATTGATATACAGGGTGTAAACAACCTCATCACGAAGCCGTCAACCACCGTTACGTACCGTCAATATTATAGGTCATTGGTAAAATCGTTTAGCAGGGCCAAAAAAAAGTCCTACACATACGTCAAACTCATTGTATAGTAAAATTTCTTTATTATCCATTGTTGTATATAAAGTGAGAACTGCAAAGAACCTTTTTTCTGCCAAACATTTTTAACCTAAAAAGTCTACTGTTTTTTCATCCCTGAACTGAACACAAGTTTTTGCTATTGTTCTTCTGAGTGTTTTTGCGTTACATCTGAACTCCTGGTGCATCGAGTCGAGCTTAGGTTCCTCCGTACTTCAGTTAAGGCTTTGTGGACATAAAACGAGCCATTTTATTATTCCCAAGGTTGATCAGCGCCATCTAGTTCGTTCATAAAAAGCACCGGAAAATTCCCCATTAGACTACGTAACGCTATAGGAGATTATTGTTTACGTCGCGATCTCACTGGCATCTCATTTAAAGAGTTATAAATGAATTTCTTCTTACAGAAACAGAAGAAAGAATGCTGGTATCCAGCAGGAAATAGAGGACTATAGAATACATGAAGATTCTGAAGAAAACCCGAAAGTGTATACAGGATGAATTCTTCAAGTGGGCGTGTATGGCCAAATCCGAAACTATGAGTAACAGCGAAAAATACTCAAAGGAGTCTTGATCCCGATTTTGATAAAAACTAAAACTGCATCATCAGATTTTTGATAAATCTTCTCTGAATTTGATCCCTAACGACTATCAAATGGTGTCATAATACGCAGTCGATGATATTTTTTTCAAAATCAACGGTTTCGATTTTTAACTAGGAATATTGATTTTCTAAAAATCTAATGCAGTTTTAGTTTTCATCAAAATCGGGTTTGAGCTACTTCCTTTGGGTATTTTTCGCTATTCCTCATAGTTTCGGCTTAAGCCATACACCCCATTTCAAAAATTCACCTTGTGGGTATATAAGTTGTAAAAACAACAATAAATTAAATAATATTAAAAATTATATTTCCGCCTAGTTTTTTTATTTTCCCGTTTGGTATATTTGTAAAAAAGTTACCCTTAGTTAGCCTTTTATGAAGAAAAGCCTAAACTGTACCTACAATCGAATCACCATCAGACTAGAAAATGTATAGTGGCCTTAAGGCTGATGCTCCAGGGTAACCCGCGAAATTCAAATTTTCTTACGTTTTTTGTAATTTGCAGGCCAGCAGTGCTAGGTTGTATGTTGATTAGAATATTATTCGCGGCTGTAAGACGTATGTAGTAACAGAATTAGAATCATCAAAGTAATCAATACAACCCTCCAAGTTCATAAAGGTGCAGGAATGATTTTGACCTTGAAAAAGTAATTTTTCCACCTCTATGAACTTGGAGGGTTGTATTGATGAATATAATTCTGTAACTGCATACGTCTTACAGCCGCGAATAATATTTTAATCAACATACAACCTAGCATTGGCCTGCAAATTGCAAAAAACGTAGAAAATTTGAATTTCGCGGGCTACCGTAAAGCATTCACCTTAAGTGTAGACAGTGTAAGTTCTCATTGGTGTCGATTCTGTTGTGCACTAACTAAACTTAATTTAGGCTATTGCTATCTTTTTCTCTCTAATAAAACGAGAAAGTAACGGACGTAATTTAGAGCTGTCAAATTTAACTGGAACTAATATTTCCATACAAATGAAGGTTTCCCGTAAAAACGTCGACTAAAAACACGGTAGTCTGAGACTCACCCATTATCAACTGTAGGCGTTCAAATGACACCTACTTCTTGGTGGTCATACTGGTGTTGGCTAGTTGAATAGCTGGCTTATAGCGAGCCCGTTGTTCGCCCGCTTGGAGGTCGTAACTTATCCTACCAGAGCGCACTATCGGGATAAAATAAATCCTCTAAGAGGCCATGGTCTGAGCAGCTCGTGGCTCAATAATAACAACCGCTCGGGTCGATCTTTAGGTTAAGCCGTGCTTGCCTAGGTTGGTCTGTGGATGGGTGACCACCTTACATACCGAGTTTCCTCCGTGCCTCGGAAAGCACGTTAAGCTGTTGGTCCCGGCTGTCATTTGTAGATCTTTGACAGTCGTTACAGGTAGTCTGTAGTGGCCCGATAGTCTGACAACCAGTCTTACCAAGGGGTATCGTATTACCCAGAACTAACTGGGTTGTAGAGGTCAGATAGGCAGTCGCTCCATGTGAAATACGGGTATTTCAGCTGGATGCAGCTGAAATACCAGTATTTCGCATGGAGCTATTTCACATGGTTAGACTGGAAGCCGACCCCAACATAGTTGGGGAAATGCTAGGCAGAAGATGAACAGGCCATGGTCTATTTGTGGGCCAAAACGTATCATATTCCGTCCAGTCGTTAAGACGTGAAAAGGGTAACATAAGTTATAACTTTCAGTTATAAATAAAAAACAACAAATAGTAGAAATAATACTTTACTACAATAGAAATGAAATAAACATTCTTATAAAATGTACACTTACATTAATTGCATTAGTTTAATAATTATAATATTATTAATAATTACGTAGCTACACGATCATTTAACGTTCACGCTCATACAAATAATAATTACTAAAATTGTAAAATATTTTAGCATTTAGAGATCTATAGTTATTATTAAATACAATGGTGTCGATTCTATTGTGCACAAACTAAACTTAATTTAGGCTATTGCTATCTTTTACTAAAAGACAGTGCGAGAAAAAGACGGCTATAGCTATGAACTAAGCTATAGATGTCAAACTAGTTTATGCCTTGCGCTTCACTGTGTTTTTAGTCGACATGTTTTTACGTGCACCCTTCATTTGTATGGAAATATTAGTTCCAACTAAATTTGACAGCTCTAAAATACGTCCGTCTCTTTCTCGTTTTATTATAGAGAAAAATATACCAATAGCCTAAATTAAGTTTAGTTTGTGCACAACAGAATCGACACTAATATGACGCAAAAATTATGTAAACATTTGTTAAGCACTAAGTAATGATTGGCAGTGCATGATCTCAGAAGTTAATAGAATATTACAGTTATAAGTACACCTCTGTCTAACCCTGCGGGGATTACAGGTGTGATGTTATGTAGAATAAGTACCAATTACAAAAAAGTGCATTTCATTTTGTATAAATAATACATTAATATTTGATTTTAGGTATAAAATAGCCCTATTGACAACCGAAATTTGTTTCTATAAAATAATAAAAATCTCTTAAATAAATTTTAGCATGAATACACGCTTATCAAATCGTCGGTGCAGGGCAGGACCGTGTATCTACATTTTATGTCGAAATGCATTTTTCCATGAAAGTAAATACCTACATTAAGTAGACTGGCACAGCGCCACATGCGATTGACCTCGCAGATGGCAGGACGAGCTAGAAGAACCAACGACCAATGATTTATCTTTTTTTAATACCCGACTGCGCCAGGAGGTTTATGTTTTTCGAGAGTATGTACGTAAGTACGTATGTATAATTGTTTGGCACGCTCTTTGCCCTGAACGGCTCGATGGATTTTAGCTTGAGAGGTGTCGCGTATTTATTGTGAAAGTGACACGGTATAAAAAAAAAACCCGACTGGGTAAAAATGAATAATAACTTTAAATAAAAAAATGAAAATAATAAAACAAGTTCAGGAGACAGGACATATTGACTGCAACAGTCGGAGACCCGTATCGGATGTAATGATTTTGGGCTAGATTATTTAACCGACACCGACACCACCGACCGACTGTTGCAGTCAATATGTCCTGTCTCCTGAACTTATTTTATTCTTTTCAGTTTTTATTTAAAGTTATTATTTATTTTTACGCAGTCGGGTTTTTTATTTTTTTTTATTTCTTTTTCATTAGTTTTTTTATTTATAGTTTCTCAAGGAAGGGCTTTGTTTGGCCGAAGGGAGTAGTATACTGACGGTTTCGCAGCAGGCTACGTGACCGCGCAGCGTAACACGACGCCGCCACTTCGTGTGTCATAGTTTTTAAGTTATATTTTGTATGTATTACAATAGTATATTTTTATGTTGTAATTTCATTTTAATATTTGTATTGTATTTTGTATGGGCCATAGTTGTCTGAATTAAAGGAATAATAATTGGCTCTGGATCGAAAGATTTGATGGTCATGGGGGCCTCCTCCCATGACCTGTGCTCCACAGGCTAACAGTAAGTAATTACGTACCCAGCCATACGTGTAGCGGCAAAACATTGAAGTAGCTAGCCAGCACTTACAGTCGGTAAAGTAGACGAATCTAGGACCTTCCAAAAACTTCTTAGTTGATATTTAAAACAATTTTTAGTTTCTCCTGTAAAAAAAGTATTGTGTTGGGTATTTGTACAAGGTCCTGCACTGACGTCGCGCGTCGACGATATTCAATATGAGGTTTTCTGTTTGAGTATTTAAAAAAATAATAGTTTCCAAGAACTCTGTAGATGGCGTTGAACTGACTACGTTACTATAGTCTGCGCCAGATAAGTAGGAATTAAAGGTCATTGCTCTTTCCTTAATTTCTCTGCGTATGTACCCCGACAATACATTATGATTCATTTTTTACTAGAAAAAGTCAAGGATCACAATAAAGGTCGTTTCGGGACAAGTTGATGTCATTATTTCTGTTTTTGGAATTACGTACCGTATCTAAATAAATGTATGCGGATTAATGACTTTTATTTCCTACTTATCTGGTGCAGACTATAGATGCCAAAGCCAAAACACTTGAAAAAAAAAACATTGCGTCACGTCACATACGCTCGTTGACTGACATTTTCGTTTGCTTAAGCTTCCGAATAACCATTACATCCAAGTGAAATGATGTGACGTTCCGTTCCTTGCGGTAACTTACCTAGTTCAGCGCCATCTATTTAAAGACTAGGGAAGAGTTCAAAAAGAAAACCCCTCATGGTAATTTACAAAATTCATTGTGCTGTACCATTGTCGTACACTTCAACCGACTTATCTGTACAGGCTGGAAAACACAGAACTTAAATAAATGTACCAAGTTTGACATATCGATGCACATTTTTTTAAAAGCAATGCCACCTTGAACTGCACAGTTAAAGTGGTCAAACTCAGGGCCGTCGTTACCTAGTGTGCAGGGCGTGCGTTGCACACGGGCGCAGCGGTCCTAGGGGGCGCCGAGCACCGCTCGCTACGGAGCCCCACACGGCGCCTTCCCAAAAATATTTGCACCCGTGTACAGTGGGCCTCGCTCGCAGTAAGCTTCCCTTCTAAAATATGTCAAATGTTTCCAATTGATATTGAAGTTTATATAAGGTCGTAATTAGAATGAAGAAATTTCAAAATTTGGACATTGATGATGATGATCATTAATTGATGATTTGATTGATGATCTATTATACATGTTAACATGGGTAGGTTTTGGCTTGTTAGGGTAAACACCAGAACATCCTGTATATTTCTAAATACAGTCAACAACCACATCATGGTATCCAAAACCGAAAATTATTTTCTTCATCTCCAAACAATAGAGTTTATTATCCATTAGGGAAATTTGACAGTTTCTGGTTACTTTTACTTTGTACCCATTCCATTTTGACCGAGCGCTTACTAGGGGGCGCTAGGGTAACGTTTTCACACGGGCGCTACATGGGCTAGAGGCGCCTCTGGTCACACTGTACCAAAACGATTTGTTGTGCGAAAAAGCGATCGTTGCGTTCATAAATGCCAGTTGTGTCACTAGTTTATTTCATTTTAATTTTGGTTTTGCCCTGTGCGAGACAAGTAAATACTTTTTCTTCCTTAGTTTCTTTTCTTTAATTTGTTCGGAAAACAGATAGGTACCTCCTCTGTCCTATTTAGGATTCGCTTTGGCTAGGACGACTTTTCAGAGGCACATCTAACGCAATTACGCAATTAATATGGCTGAATTGTTAAAATAAAAGCCGTCACCATTTTTTTACCATTGCAAGTTCTACGCTAATAAGCAGTGCTGTAATGTCATGATAACCATACGCAGTCTGGCGAAGAGAGGAGGCCTCTTTCCCAGCAGTGGGAACATAAGAGGCTGATTTGATTATGCTATACATATGTATGCAGAATGATTGGGGATTTTAAGGTGGCTTTCTAAGAAATAAAGGTTCCTAACCCTCCAATTCATAAACTTATGATTCGACATTTTTTCTGACTCGTTAAATTTCTCAGCAATATTTAACATACCAGCGGTTGTTTAACATACCAGCTGTTATTTGACATACCAGCGGTTATTTAACTTACCAGCGGTTATTTAACATACCAGCGTTTATTTAACATACCAGAGGTTATTTAACACACCAGCGGTTATTTAACATACCAGCTGTTATTTAACATACCAGCAGTGCAAGTACGTAGGAATCGATTCGATAAATCTGAGTTATTCTCGACAAAATGAGTTTTTATCTTTGTTATAAAGTCATTTTGTCGAGAATGACTGTCAGATTTATCGAATCGTTCCTTCGTATTTGCACAGCAACTGTTATTAACCATACCGGCAGTTATTTAACATACCAGCGGTTATTTAACATACCAGCGGTTATTTAACATACCAGCGGTTATTTAACATACCAGCGGTTATTTAACATAGCAACGGTTATTTAACACACCAGCGGTTATTTAACATACCAGCGGTTATTTAACATACCAGCTTTTATTTAACATACCAGCGGTTATTTAACATACCAGCTTTTATTTAACATACCAGCGGTTATTTAACATACAAGGTGGTATTCAACATACCAGCGGTCAGTTAAAAATGCCACTCAGATCTATCCCCAAGAGTTGAAGTCAATAGTTATTTTAAAATGTCAACTTACTTATTATTTTTACAACGACACGAGATACTCTCCTACAACTCGTTTCAACACGAGTTACGTAACTATTGTACTATTTTTCCTATAACCATAGCCTATTTCAGAATAAACTACATAATTAGTTAAGAGAGGCCAGATAGGCAGTCGCTCCAAGAAAATATGGATTCGGTTAGACTGGAGGCCGACCCCAACATGGTTCGGGAAATGCTAGGCAGATGATGAAAAGGTCATCTTTCAATACTTTCGCGCGTAAAAGTTGTCGAGTGTCATGTTGTCGTCTGAATCTTCGTGTCCATACTCATCCTTTGATAATTCATCTTTCTTTTTTCTGTTCCTGAAAAAAATAAAGATTAAGTTAGACTAGGTGACCGAGAAGGCGGAGCGTAGTTTTCTACGCGCACTTCTGAGTTAGACAAAGTGACACTTATCGTAAAGGCGTATAACGGACGATTTTTTATCGATTTATGGATTTTCAACTCTCGGTACTGATTCGAGCATTCTTTTTCTTCGTCGTGTCGATGATTTCCTTTTTTTTTAATATAATTTGTCGAGCATTGAGAATCTAGCATCATTCGCTTGAATTTTGAGCTCTCGACGGTAAGCAGTGCGTTGGAATTTCAGCGTACGGTAAAATAATCACAGGTGCGGACGAGAGCTTAGAGTAAACTTACGCTTCTATCTATTACGGATAACGCTGTCAATATAATATAAACTTTACTGTCTCGACTACAAGGTTTAAAATTGTAAGACGCCGTAAGTTAAATTCCTTCTACAATACGTCTAAATGCATGCAGACAATCGTCCAAAAAGTTTTTAACATTATCTATGTTGTGTCATTTCTATTCATTTTATCCCTTAAACTAAGTATATTTATTGAACGCCATAGAACTGGTAATTACTAAATCGATTGTTGCATTGTTAACTTCATTTTTATATTAATCTATGGCTGCGTGAGAATAGTGTGTATTATCTGTGGTTAGTCGCATCTATGGTCGCTAATAAAATCTTTATACTGAAAACAGAAAGCGTTTTTGTGGTTTTAAAATCAAGTTTCCCGTACACAATAACACTAAAGAAGGTGCAAAATCTAAGTCAACATAAACTACAGAAACAGTCTATTACCTCTTAGGATACGGCTCTTTGAGATGGTAGGTGCGGTAATGTAGCTTCATACTGCTGACTTGCTTGAACCGTTTATCGCAAAGAGTGCACGCCACTGGTTTTTCACTGGTGTGCGTCTGAAAAAAAAAACCAAGGAAATTAAGAATAAAACTTGTAATCTACGAAAATAATCTTCAGTTTAATAATGGTTTGAAGTTTTTACAAGAATTTAGGAATATCTGCATTCAAACTAGGTTAGTGGTAACCTCAGACCAAGTAAAAAAACCAAGACATAGCGCTGCGAACAATAAAGTGAGGCCAGCGCAAATTACGTCTCTCTCTGTTCATACACGCACACACGCACACATTTACATCAAACTACAATTAAACTACGCCTCAATAAATGCACAACATGTTTACGAAACCGGACTCAATATGCACAACATGTTTACAAAACCGGCCTCAATAAATGCACAACATGTTTACAAAACCGGCCTCAATAAATGCACGCATGAAGATAGAAGCAGATGGCGAGCCCAAAAAAATGGACTACCTTAGGGTAGCGTACTAGCCCCACTACTATTCAACATATACACTAACGACCAACCAGTTAGCCCAAACACAACCCGCTTTCTGTACGCTGACGATCTTGCAGTCACTTGTCAAGATACCAACTTTGAGGATATTGAAGCCGTACTCTCCACAGCTCTTAGTGACCTAAGCCACTATTATGGTGAAAACGCTTTAAAGCCAAACCCCTCAAAAACGCAAACGTGCGTTTTCCACCTCCGAAACAGACAAGCGGGCCGTAACCTAAACATCTCCTGGCAGGGGCTACCAATCGCCCATAGTGATCACCCGAAATACCTGGGTATAACTTTAGACCGATCGCTTACTTATAAAAAGAATTGTCAAACAATAAAAATGAAGGTGCATGCTAGAAATAACTTGTTGCGCCGTCTTACATCTACCAAATGGGGGGCGTCTCCTCAAGTTCTGCGAACAACTGGAATAGCGCTTTGCTTCTCCGCTGGCGAATATGCATGCCCAGTATGGGACCGTTCTGCTCACGCCAACCTAGTGGATACAGCTCTAAATGAGACGTGCCGGATTATTAGCGGTTGCCTTAAACCGACCCTGGTACGAATGCTGTATCCACTAACTGGGATTGCGCCTCCAAAAGTTCGTAGGACCATAGCCAGCCGCAACGAGAGGACGAAGCTACAAATTGACCCACGCCACCCAATGCACAGTTACGTTCCCGTGCCCCAGAGGCTGAAAAGCCGTAAAAGCTTTTTTGGGTGCGTTGGCCCAGCTAGTCCAGCTAATAGTAATGCCTCCACAGCGAGATGTGATCTCTGGCGGGAGGTGCTTAAGCCCCCTGACGGCTTCATCGAGCCATCTGAAAGCCTTCCACCTGGGAATGCTTTGCCGTGGCCGACTTGGAAATCACTGAATAGACTTCGAACCCAGGTCGGCCGTAGCAAAGACAATCTCCTCAAATGGGGGTTTATAGACGGCTCAGACCTCAAATGTAAATGCGGCGTGTCTCCACAAACAATGGCCCATCTTCCATCTTGCGCCGCATGCCCTGACACCTGCACACTTGACGACCTTATGACTGCATCAGCGAGTGGAGTTCGCATTGCTGAATTTTGGGCCAAACACATTTAATAAATATTTGCCATCGACACGCTAAGAAGAAGAATAAATGCACAACATGTTTACGAAATCGGCCTCACTTGTCTGTTCGCAGAGTTCCGTCTTAACGGTTTTTTTTGGTCTGAGGTGGTAACCTTAACTTTGATTGCATTTTGCACACTGAATGTGACGTAGTTGGTGACGCATAAAAAAACAGGCTTCCTCTTTGAGAAGGAGTGGGTCATAATCCACCAAGTGGGCCTAGACAGATAGTTGGATGTCATCTGTGTTGGAATTTTAGGCTACGATGTATCTTTGGCAGATTTTGGTCCTTCGAGCCGGATACCAATAAAATATGGGCCAAACTCAACTTATTTCTTTTTCTTTTCTTGTTTACTGATAAAACTCACCAGCTGATGAGTAGTCATGCCTCCTTTGCTACTGAACTGTCGTCCGCAAGTGTTGCATGTGTATAACTTCTCTCTAGTGTGAGTGTTCAGGTGACTGGATACGCTGCCAGGCTGTAATGACAGATTAACGAATTATTTACCTTAAATTTCTCTAGTGGTCGCAAGCGTGCTCACGATGGAGTTCTTATTCTTTATTGCACACAAAACCATATCAAGAGGTAAGGTTTGTGAGCTTGTAGGGGGTAATCTCTGGTTCTACTGAACCGATTTTTTTTTACCAATAGAAAGCTACGTTATTTTTTAGTGTCATAAGCTATATTTAAAACGTCGAGAACGATAATTTCCGAACAAAACGCGAGCGAAGCTGTGAGCTAGTAACAAATATAGGGTATATGGGTTCTGAGTCGAATTCCTAGGTTGGACATTGCTTTTGAGTTTTTCTATGATTTATTTTCAGTAGCAGCCCGGAGTCAGGATTAGTGCCCCGTTGATGGCAATAGGCTCGCCCCTATTACATGGGACTTAATCATAACTCGCGATTTGAGTTTCAGTGCAAAAGGTACACCTAGCTGTCTAATCTTTCGAGAATTCCAGGCTGGAAGTTCCTCCATACCTCGGAAAGCCGATGCTCCCCACTGTTCATGGGGATGGCAACTGTGGAACTAATGGCGCTAGCATCGCTTGTACCAAACATCGTCATTGGTTGAAAATCTGTCAAAGTCATTTTATATTTCAAAATAGTTTGACCTCATTGGTCAGACTGGGACTAAGCTATGGACGCGTCATCTACAATCAGCTTTGACCAGCCTTCCCCATTGAAATCTTTGACAGTCGTTACATATAGTCAGTGGCCAGAAAGTCTGACAACCAATCTTACTGCGGGGTATCGTATGACCCAGTACTAACTGGGTTGTGGAAGTCATTTAGGCAGTCGCTCCATGTAAAATGGTATTCAGTTGCATCCGGTTCGACTGGAAACCGACCCCCACATAGTTTGGCATAATGATGATCAGGGGGTCTATTCTGTAAGTTCGTCAACGAAGATACGGGGCCCGTCCGAATGTAGCTTATATTTTGAAATGAACCCTACTCCCTAATATTATCGGATTCACGAGTTTTGAAAACACATGGGGAGTAACGACATATACTTTAGGAGCAGCGGTGGCCCAGTGGTGGCGGCCCCGACTTACGAACAGTAAGTCGTGGGTTCGAACCCAGACAGGCACATTACTTTGTGTAATTTATTTCATCACCACTGCTCTCAAAACGGTGAAGGAAAACATCGTGAGGAAACCGGCATGTCCTAGAACCCAAAAAGTTCGAAGACATGTGACATCTATCAATCCGCAGTGGCCTCGCGCGGTGGATTATATAGCCCATACGCAAAATACGCGATTTGACGTGGAGTTGCGGACACCAGCCCGTTATCTATACTAATATTATAAAGGGGTAACATTTGTTTGTTAGTTTGTATGTTTGTAAGTTTGTATGTAGGGGATGTAGGGGGTAATCTCCGGAAGTAATAAACCGATTTCAAAAATTCTTTCACTGGTAGAAAGCTACATTATTCGTGAGTGCTATAGGCTATATTTTATTCCCGTACTCCCACGGGAACGGGAACTACGCGGGTGAAACCGCGGGACGTTAGCTAGTACAATATACAAAGGACAGATGACCAATCGTGTTGTCATTCATTTTTAGTTCGGGCCCCGAATCATATGTCCGTAAGTGATAAGAAGTAGGAATCGACCGTAACTACAGATTATTATTTGAATATTTAGTTCCGTTTAAATAAGGAATATACAGCTAGTAACTTATTAGACAGCAAACGATATAAAATAATTTTATTAGTAACCAAAATAAACTTTATTTCATTTCGAATAAACTTGCTTTGTAAACAGCCGTCTGTCTAATTGGCAAAGCGGAAAAAGTGTTTTTTTTTTTTAAAGTAAAACTAGTTTTCTTTTTTCATAGATCATTTTCATCATTCTCTTGCTCTTATCCCAATTCATTTGTGGTCGGCGCAGCATGTCTTCTTCTTCCACACTTCTCTATTTTTCGTCATCTCATCAGACACTTCTTTTCTTGCCATATCATTTTTTATACAGTCCATCCATCGTTTCTTTGGTCTTCCTCTACTCATATACCCATCCACATTCATACTCAAAACTTTCCTCACGACATTTTCCTCATCCTTCCGCATCACATGCCCATACCACGACAACCGATTACCACACAACTTTTCAGTCACCGGCGCCACTTTCAGACTTCCTCTTATATACTCATTTCTAACTTTATCCATTCGCGTAACACCACACATCCCCCTTAGCATCCTCATCTCCGCTACATGCAAATGCCTTTCATTCATCCCTTTTGTGGCCCAACATTCTGATCCATACAAGCAGGTCTAACCATTGTTTTATAAATCTTCCCCTTGAGTTTAAGGGGAATGCGGGAGTCGCAGATTGTTCCCGTGACCTGCCGCCATTTCATCCATCCCGTATTAATTCTGTGCTTTACACCACGATCTATTTCGCCATCGCTTTGCACAAGTGAACCGAGATACCGAAAGTCGGAGCAGACAGGAAGAGGCGCGCCATCTAACGCTATGGCTCCAGAACTGGAGAGACCGCCGAAATCGCAAAACATGTATTCAGTTTTACTTCTGCTGATTTTCAAGCCAACATTCTCCAGTTTCTGTTGCCATTTCTCCAATCTGCTCTGAATGTCAGGTCCATCTTCACCGACAAGAACAATGTCGTCGGCAAACAGCATGCACCAGGGTGCCTCTTCCTGGATGTCCGACGTTAAAGCATCCATGATCAACAAGAAGAGGTAAGGACTTAAAGCCGACCCTTGATGCAAGCCTACAGCCACACTGAACTCATCGGTGTTGCCAGCAGCTGACCGGACGTAGGTACAAGATTGACTGTACATAGCACGAATTAACTCTACATACTTCCCAGGTATACCTTTCTCATACGCTTACTACGCTATTTATATTACTATCATACGCTTTCTCCAGATCAATGAACACCATGTGCAAGTTTTTGTGTGCACGTCTGTACTTCTCGCACAATTGGCGGAGTGCAAAAGTGGCGTCCATTGTTCCTCGACCTGGCATAAACCCAAACTGATTTTGGGTGATTTTACTCTCTTCTCTTATTCTTTTCTCTATCACTTTCTCCCACACTTTCATACTATGTGACATGAGCTTTATCCCCCGATAGTTGTTGCAGTCCTGCACATCACCTTTATTTTTGAAGATGGGCACTAGCGAACTATTGCACCATTCTTGTGGTATCGCTCCTTCATACAACAACTTATTGAAGAATAAAGTCAGCCACATACATCCGTCTTCTTTTAAACACTTCCATACTTCTACTGGTATTTCATCAGGGCCCATGGCCTTTCCATTTTTCATACTTTGAACTGCCTTCCTCACTTCATCTATACTAATTTCCCTCACCAAACCTATATTTACTTGTACCTCTTTAAGCACACCGCTCCATGCATTCTCTTCATTCATTAGCTTTTCAAAATAACCCTTCCATCTCCATCCTTTTTATTTCATCATCTTTAGACAAAACCTTACCAGCGCCGTCTTTCATACACTTTATATGATTTATATCTCTCGTTCTCCTTTCTCTTGCTTTTGTAATCCGTTAGAGCTCCTTCTGGCCTCTAGGACTATCCAGTGAGTCATATAACTTCTCCTGCGCCTTAGCCCTGGAAACTGCTACCGCCTTTTTTGCCTTTCTCTTCCATTCTTTATATTTCTTCTTCTTTTCTTCTTTCAAACTGTCGTTTCCGTTTGCTATACCCTGCCATTCTTTAAACGCAACCTTTTTCTCTTTCAAACTCTTTTGCACCTCTTCATTCCACCACCATGTATCCTTATCTATCACACCTTTCCCTTTGGATTCTCCAAACACATCTTTTGCTACTCTTCTTATACAATCCGCCATCTCCTTCCAACATTCATTCACAGATTTTCCTTCTATATCCAGCATATCCTTCATTTCAATCATCTTATCTACAACTTGATTCTTAAACATACTTGCACATTCTTCGTTTTCTATCATACGCCATCTGGTTTTGGGTGGGGGCCGTTTTTTGTTTCTACTGGCCGAGACACTGATTTTTAGCTCCATTATAACCAGTCTGTGCTGGGAGACTAAATCTTCGCCTGGCAGCACTTTACAGTTTTTGACGTATTTAAGACTGTCCCGTCCCGTCCGTTTCTTTTTTCATAGATAACTTTATTATTATATTTATTATTACAGTTTTTGTAGGTATATAGTCTACAAATTACTTATTCGGCCGGGAGTAGTATAAATGAAAGTCCAGAAGGTTAGGTAATACTTGGTGTCTATATTGTCGGTAATAACTGCACAATTTACACTGATTATTGAAACAACTGCTCTACGCAAAAACTTGGAGACGCCTCAAAATTCGACCTAGTGGTGTCGAAGTTGGGAAACGACGTCGTGTCTCAGATAACCGACTTCCTCGTAAATCCGCCAGAAACAAATAAATATGAAGCCCTTAAAAGAAAATTACTCGTCATGTTCGAAGAAACAAAGAATAGACAAATTGAGAAGCTCATCAGCGAGATGGAGCTGGGAGACCAGAAGCCTTCTCAACTGTTGCGGAAGATGAAAGAGTTGGCACGGGATAAGATTCCTGATGATACATTGAGGGTTCTCTGGCAAAACCTATTACCGACAACAGTTCGAGCATTACTTGTGGTCACGGAGAATAAAGACCTGGAGAAATTAGCTGCAGTGGCTGACGATGTTCACGAGGCAACGAAAACTAACACCGTGGCGGCGATAGTGGAAAAGCAAGAACAGACATCGTCAGACAAAGCGATACTCGCCGAAATTGCTAAATTAAGTGCGAGATTCGAGAAGCTGGAGAAGCGACATGACAGCGATAGATCTCGTAGCAAGAGCCGCAGCCGTTATCGTACAGCAAAGACGAGGAGCAATACACGGGACAGTGCGAGGAAACCCAATTGGTTATGTTTTTATCATTTCCGGTACGCCGAAAAAGCGCGGAAGTGCGTAAAACCTTGTGCGTCGGAAAGGAAAGCGGAAAACTAGAACCGGTGCAGCCGACGGCGGAGATCTGCACCATTATATCTACCCACCGCCTGTGTGTTTCGGACTCGAATAGTGGTTATAAATTTTTAGTGGATACGGGCGCGGATATTTCAGTTTTACCAGTGAGCAAGAAAAATCGACAAACTCCGAGTAATCGTTTTAAATTATATGCCGCAAATGGCACCGAAATCAAGACTTATGGCGTGAAAACCCTGGTGTCGACCTTACAATTGCGTCGTAGCTTCCGATGGGACTTCGTGGTCGCAGACGTCAAGCAACCTATATTGGGTGCCGATTTTTTAAGTTATCGTTAGACGTTCGATTCGGTACAGAATCGAGTCGAATGGTTCTGAATAAGGCTGCAGGACTTACCGCTAGAGACATGCCACAGATCTCACAGATGTGCCTCTCATTGGGCGCGAAGAAGGAAGTGCGCGGGTGTTCCGCTAGGTGGTGCTTGCGACACGCCGCCTGCGTCGCGAAGTGTTTGCCGCACTGCAGGACAAAGAAACATAAAGATAGTCAAGTCTATGGGATTTTACATCTTATAAATGTCGTAAACTTCCATAAGAACTTCATCATTTAATCACAGTAAGGAGTGAATCTTTAAAAATCATCCCCTTGCGC
This sequence comes from Xestia xanthographa, assembly GCA_905147715.2. Lineage (NCBI taxonomy): Eukaryota > Metazoa > Arthropoda > Insecta > Lepidoptera > Noctuidae > Xestia > Xestia xanthographa. The sequence continues at coordinate 8,850,309 of LR990644.1, forward strand.
TCATAAGGCATTCGAGTGCAAAATATGTCAAAGACAGATACTCACTCCTGAGCGTACCGAGCGCATTAAAATCCAATTATTTTTCTGAGATCACGGTGCTTTAACAAATGATCGCGCTTTTCAAGCACATTCCTTTTGCCGTGGATGTACACAAATCAAGGAACTTGCGTTTGAAGTAAAAATGCTTTACCAACATTTTAAGCACCGTATAGTTCGGTTCAAACTTAATGGTGGCTCGGAAGTTAGCTGCAAGTGACGGTCTGCGCATTATACAGACAAAACGATGCGTCATCTGCTCCCGTTGATACCTAAAATTTTTGTCTGCGCAGCTTTACATTAGATGTTTCGAAACGCCATAAAGTTTAAAACGTTATTCCAGCGCAGACCGTCAATCGCAGCTAACTGCCGAGCCGCCATTAAGTTTGAACTGAACTATACTTAGTTTGTTAATATTTCCACCGCTCCTATTTTGTTTCTTGGAGCAAAATTGTATCTTTGCCAAACGATTTAAAAGCATCACACTCAAAACTACTTACTTGTAATACTCTTTTTCGATATATGTATAAAAAGCCTCATACCCAAGCCAACGCTTAAAATATCCTCACCTAAAATTAAAAAGTAAACACTCACGATATGACAGTCGGTGGGTATTCTCGTCAGCCTCTTGAGATTCTGCCGCCGTTTCCTGGGGTTAGAAGTTATAGGTGCATTTATTTCTAAGTCTCTGCAAAGTATAAAAATATACATACATCTTAGAGAGGGTCACCCCGTTGCCCCGGGGCGGGTATTTGAGACCATAGACATTAACTGTCTAAAGTCACAAAGAAGAATTTATGGGGATTTATATTTACTATCACTAAAAAACCCGACTACTGTTGAAGTCGGTTAAAATGTAGCCAATGTTACCCGGGCTATAATAACGAATCGATTGACACCTTATTCATCAAAATCGGGTGAATAGTTTAGGCTTTACGGAGGAACATACGTAAATACAAACATACATACATAGGTTCTAAAATCATGACCCTTCCTTTTGGCTTTGATGTAGTCGGGTAAAAAGGGGACGGTCAATGCTTTTAAAATGGATTATTGTTTTCGAAAAGGTTTTAAAGCTTAACTAGATTTGTTTTGGGACCATAATGGTGTCGATTTTGTTGTGCACAAAATAAACTTAATTTAGGCTATTGCTATCTTTTACTAAAAGGCAGTGCGAGAAAAGAACGGCTATAGCTATGAACTAAGTTAGAGATGTCAAACTAGTTTATGCCTTGCGCGTCACCGTGTTTTTAGTCGACATGTTTTTACGTGCACCCTTCATTTGTATGGAAATATTAGTTCATTAAACTAAATTTGACAGCTCTTAATGACGTCCGTCTCTTTCTCGTTTTATTCGAGAGAAAAAGATAGCAATAGCCTAAATTTAGTTTGTGCACAACAGACTCGATACCATTGTCTACTTTACCATATCTGTAATTTGTATAGTGTACATAATAAAGAGTATTTTATCGACACTCCCGACCTAATGGGTCTACTAAAGTACCAGGGGACCATAAAATACGAGGTTGTAAACAACTCACTCTAGTCCGTCGACGTGGTTGGCAGAATGTATGAGATGTTCCTCGTAAGCCTTCCGCGTCTCGAACTTGACGTCGCATCGCTGGCAATATTGCTCCTCGCCTTGAGGTATATCCTTAATCAGGAATAAAAAAATAGTGTAAGAAATGCAAGTAAAGCATGAATGTTGTGGAGTCGCAAGTCGCACTGCTGAATATGAGGTCTTAGTTTCAATTCCCAGGTCAGCAGTGTCTTTCCATCCGGAATATGCATGTAATTTTTTTTTCGCTGAAATTAATAGAATACTGTATTATAAACCCTAGAAACCCTATTAAAACTTAAGTTAAAGTACTGTTTGTCGCTCAAAAATAATATTGAACTTCTGCTATTTTCTACGACAGTTCAAACGACCGTGACTGTCGCGGCCATGATGTGACGTCATTTACCTCACTCTGCCTTGTTTACATATTTTTTTTTGTCTTAATAAAATAATTTTACCAATTGTACCTATGTGCTTTATTTAAGTAAAAATTGCAGTTACAATATTATAATAAAAATGTAGTGAAACTTTAAGCACTTTTCAAATGTTTTTTTGACACAATGAACTTTGACGTCAATACCGGCGTTATCGAGGACGATGTGTTTTCAGAGCGCATTCCGTTTCACCTAAAACATGCTACATAAAACAGTAAATGTAAAATAAGTGATGTATTAGAAACTTAAACAAGTGTACCACAATGTTTTTATGCGCCAATACAAGACATTTAATAAATAAAAAGAGTTTTGTATTTCATGCATATTCCCTATTACTCAATAGGAGATTATAATAAGTGTCTATTTGATGGCAATCGTGCTACTTGGGTAGACTCGTCCACAATTCATCATCATCATCATCATTTCAATAACTATCTGTGTCTGTCCTGTGATTGTGAAATAAATAAATATCGAGAAAACAAAACATGGAGAAACTTTAATATGTATTGTACCATCCTGCACACTGTTGTTACCTGTGTTTACAAATAAAGCCTATTGATTGATTGATTGATCGCTGTAATGTCCAGCGGTATTGATTTATTTCAGCCGAAAAGCTTCCACTGCTGGTCATAGGCTTCCCTCAAAAGATCTTCACAATGCCTGGTCCCTCGCTGCTGTCACCCAGCAGACTCCCGCAACCTTCAGCAGGACTTCGGTCCACGGTCATTCGATTTTGAACTTAACCATCAACATTTTATGGTTTAAAATCGTTTAAATTTGACAGTTTACGACTGTACATACAATTTTGTATAATTATGGGGCAACGCAGACGACAAGTCTGCGACAGACAAAAATTCTGCAACAAACTTTGCGTGATTTGACTACTTTTTTGTCCAGTCTAAGGCGATCAGTTGGATCATTTCCATTGGTAGATCTTTATAGTGGACAAAAAGTAACTAAACGTAACTTCAAAAGGGTACAATAAACTTACAGTATCAGCATTTACGTGTTTAATCTTCTTATGTATGCCGAGTCCCGTGACACTGACGAACGACGCGCCGCATAACGTACACACGTGCTCGCTGCGATGTGTGCGTAAGTGAGTGTAGTATGTTGTTAGATGCCTGGAAGATTATAGAAACAGTAAAGTTAAATACACGCATTTATAGGTAGCTAGCCGATATCCGAGCCGTGTGGTATCGGGCAGAGTAGAATAGAACCAACCCATTACACTCACGGGTGTCGTATAAGACGACTAATGTCTGAGGCAGAACACCTTGCGCCTCCGTAGACCAGAGCATGGGCAGCAGCGTTTTCTGTTAGTCTTTCATCACTGTGATCTCCAATCCGCCTGCCAAGCGTGGAGATTACGGCAAAGTCCCCCATCATGGGAGAGGCTTATGTCCAGCAGTGGACGTTATGGGCTGTTGTTGTTATAGGTAGTTAGCTCAGATCATAACTTTTCTTTTGGCTTGGTTGTAGTCGGGTAAAATTATCTATATTTTTCTCAAAAGAAGAAAAAAAATATACATGCCTCGTGCATCAAGAACTATGGCTAATAAAACAGCCACAAAGTTGATCGAAGCTGGTCCAAAGTTAAGCTACGCTTACCGAGGTCAGGCTGTGGATGGGCTATGATGACATTATGCGATGTTTGAGACTAGTTGAGACCATCTATAAGGGGCCGCCTCCACGAGCGAGAGAATCGCGGCGATATTATCGTCCTTGCCATGTTTTTCTATACACTCTCTTTTGGGCCGTCTCCACGGGCGACAGAATCGCGGAGATATTTCGTATAGAAATACGTCAAATCGCCGCGATTCTCTCGCTCGTGGAGGCGGCCCCTTAAATATCGAAACTGTCTTCAAACGTTTTTTACTAGAATTAAAAAGATAATTGTACTTACTTGAACACTTCACCACAATGGTCACATTTCCTTGTGACACCATTGTGATATTCTTCGTGGAAAAGTGCTGTTGTTCTGAAATGAAACACTATTCATATTATATATGAACGGATGTTTTTCTCCAGTCTATATCTAGGTGTCTCAGGCTAGAAAGGAGAATGATTATGATGATGATATATCTAGCAGTCTCATATCAGTCAGCTGATAAGATAACACAATGGGGGCTATCGTTGTTGAGCTCACCAGATGGCGCCACTGTCGAGTAAGGTCTTGTCAATAATTCTATTTTATACTAATAACGTCATAAAATAGTAGATTGTATCATAAGGGAGCAAAATAATATTTATCTTATCTTATTCTTTAGTAGAATCCTGAACGTAGCGAGGGATTCAAATTACGTCGCCCGAACCAAAAATATATTTTGCGCCCGAGTGATACACTCTACTTTTCATCACCCACTATAAGAAAATAAACGGCGTCTCATATTTTATTCACTGTCACTTGAAGAACGAATTTTTCAAAACAAAAGCATGAATTTCTAACAACCCGTGAAAATTGACGAAAACGCGGGCTGTAGTTCGCGCGTTTTTAATTTGATTTCTTATTCAGCCGGCGCGCGGCGGCGCGACTATGGGCCGTCGTACCAGCCAGTCTTTATTCAAACAATATTTGCGTTCGATTTCTTTAGTGCTGAACATTAAGATGTTTCTAATTCAAAAAGTGCGCGGCGCAAAGATAATTGCGGTGCACGTATAAAGAGCATTAAAAACTCATTACTGCCCGCTAAAAGTTTCTTAATATGTGAAATTCAAAAAGTGCGAGGCAAAAATAATTGCGGCGCACTTATAAAGAGGATTAAAAACTATTCAGACAGTTTCTTATAGAAAACACTACCTTTGGGTGCACTTATAGGCGAACCAAGTCGTCCTTTTCGAATAGATGGGATGACAATATTTTTTTTTTATTTTCTTTAGGGGTGTAAGGGGTCCCAACTAACATCTCTCGGGACTCAAGCCAACCTCACCTGCCCGTGGTGCACCCTGCTAACAAACCAACGAGGCTCTGGCAACCCGCCAACACGCACTGGACCAGCGTGGTGGGTTACGGTCCAATCCCCCCCCTAATGGATAGAGAAATAAGAGACAGGCCCCAAGTGCCCGGCGACCCCAGTGGTTGTGCTGGCGTGGTCGGGCGCAGGTACGGCTCTGGGATCAGGGGAGCTAAGAATCTCCGGGTGAGATCGATTAACCGTCAAACAACCACAGCAAGCTATGTAACGGACTCCGATACGCTTAACATTCTTACCTATAATGTCCGGACACTGATGAAAGACGAGCGTCTACTTGAACTTGAAAATGCTCTTAGAGATATCAACTGGGACATTGTAGGCCTTTCAGAGGTCAGAAGAGAGGGCGAACACACAGAAGAAAGAGACGATGCTATATTCTTCCACTTCGGTGAAACCAGGGGACAGCATGGAGTGGGGTTTATGGTGGCAAAGAAGTGGAAGGATAACATCATGGAGTTCTCGGCCTATTCTGAGCGTGTCGCGGTGCTAAAATTCCGACTTACACCTACTAATACACTAAGTATTGTACAAGTTTATGCACCAACATCTGCACATACCGATGAGGACGTAGAAGATTTCTATGATACTGTCAACAGAGCATGCGACGAGAATAGGGGCACCTGGAACATGGTCGTAGGTGACTTTAACGCCAAGGTAGGAAGAAGACAAGAAGTGGACAGCGAAGACACTCTAGGTCACTTTGGCTTAGGGGACCGCAACGAGCGAGGTGTTCGCCTAACGCAGTTTGCCTTCGGACAGAACATGCATATTACCAACAGCCTATTTTTAAAGAAACCACAAAGGCGATGGACCTGGGTTGCACCTAACGGTAACACACGTAATGAAATTGACTACATTTTATCATCAGACAAACATATAATTAAGAACATCAGTGTAATCAACAGAATAAAATACAGCTCCGATCACAGACCGATCCGCGCAAAAATTCGATTTAATTTCAAAATCCATCGAGCAAAATTGTTCACTAAACCATTGAAGAGGCTCTCAAAAGATACACTTATAAATAACTTAGAACCCTTTAATCTAGAATTATCAAATTATTTTAAAGATCTAAAAGTTGATGAAACAGACGCAGAAGATCAGTATAGCAAAATAGTCATCGGAATTAACAATAGTTGTAAAAACATAAAAAATACACGCAGAAATGGGAACAAATTAACAGCTCACAGCATTAGTCTAATAGATAAACGAACAACGAAAGAAATTGGGAGTGCAGAATATAGAACAATAGACAAAGAGGTTAAAAGAAGTATTAGGAAGGATCTGAGAAATCTTAATACGCATTTAGTTAAAACAGCTCTAGAAAAACATGCATCTTTAAGGGTACTTAAACATGGAGTAACTAAAGGAAAACCCTGGATCAACAGTCTAGTAGATGATGCAGGAGTAAAACATTATAGTAGAGAAAAAATCCTGGAAATCGCTACCAAATTTTATAAAAAATTATATTCATATAACTCAGAATCCACTTTAAATACAGAATACCATCTTTCAGATTCCGTCTCCCCAATAACTGGGTATGAAGTGCACAGAGCGCTTACTACTATGCGCTACGATAGAAGTCCCGGGGAGGATGGAATCTCCACCGAAGCACTAAAAATCGGATCCACCACCTTGTTGCCTCACCTTACTAATCTGTTCAACACCATTCTACAAACGCGAAAAGTTCCCAAGACTATGTGCCATTCCAATATAATACTTCTGCATAAAAAAGGCGATAAAAGCGATATCGAAAATTACCGTCCAATCAGCCTAACATCACACATCTACAAAGCATTTATTAAAGTCATACATAATCGTATTGACGGAAAGCTAGACAAACATCAGCCACCAGAACAAGCCGGATTTCGCCCTAGTTTTTCCACAACTGACCACCTTCAGACACTAAACCAAATTTTAGAAAAATTCTCAGAATTCGACAAACCACTATATTTGGCCTTCGTAGATTATACAAAAGCATTTGACAGCATAAAACATCCCGAAATCTTCAGATCTTTGCAAAAGCAGGAACTTGAAGCACAGTATATCGATCTTCTCAAAAACATATACTACAATAGCTCCGCGAACATTAAACTAAATTCTGCAGGACCCTCTTTTGTAATACAAAAAGGTGTTAAACAGGGTGACCCGCTCTCTCCCAAATTGTTCACGAGCACACTCGAGGAGGTATTTCAGACACTGGCAGCCTCATGGAAGACCAAGGGCGTTGAAGTCGGCAGTAAGAGGCTGACTAACCTTAGATTTGCCGATGACATTATCCTTTTCGCTCCTACAGCTCTCGAACTACAGAGCATGCTCCAAGACCTGAGCACGGCTAGCCTCAAGGTGGGACTCGCGATGAATCGGTCAAAAACTAAAACTATGACTAATAGCACTAAGCGTAGGGTCGAGGTAGATGGGCAGGAAATACTCTATGTCGATGAGTACATTTACTTGGGCCAGTTAGTTTCTTTCGAAAACAGGCAGGAAAAGGAAATCGATCGCCGAATTGACAATGCCTGGAAAAGCTACTGGTCCATGAAGACGCTAATGAAAGGAGATCTGCCGATCTCCTTGAAGCGCAAACTCATCGATATGTGTATCCTGCCCGTCCTAACCTACGGTGCTCAGACCTGGTCGCTTACCGAATCACAAAAGTCCCGCCTTGGAGTCTGCCAAAGAGCAATGGAGCGCAGCGTTCTGGGTGTAAAGAGAACTGATAAAATACGGAACACTACGCTGCGCTCAAAAACAGGGATCATAGACGTAGGCAAAAAGGCTGCCAGGCTCAAATGGGATTGGGCGGGCCACGTGAGCCGCATGCACGACGACCGCTGGGCAAAGATCTCAACACGATGGGTGCCTGACGATGGACGGCGCCGCCGAGGCCGGCCTAGAAAGAGGTGGCGAGATGATATAGACGCGCATCAAGAGGGCTGGTTCGAGGTGGCGCAGGAGAAGAGTACCTGGAAGGATATGGGGGAGGCCTTTGCCCAGCAGTGGGACATTCAAGGCTAACAAAAAAAAAAAAAAAAAAAAAAAAAAAAAAAAAAATTTCTTTCAAAAATAAACTTTTCATCCCATCTATTCGAAAAGGACGATTTGGCTCTTTATAAGTGCGCCGCAATTATCTTTGCCGCGCACTTTTTGAATTTGGAACATCTTAGTGTTCAGCGCCAAAGAAATCGAAAGCAAATATTGTTTGAATAAAGACTGGCTGGTACGACGGCCCATAGTCGCGCCGCCGCGCCGGCTGAACACAAAAAAAAGCAAGCATGAAACATTTAAAAATAATTCTACCTCCAAGTACTAACAAATACGATTCTAAGTTGCTACATAAAATCTTCAAGCATCATTAATCAGGAATGGCTCAGTCTAGAACACTATCGTGAGTATTAGTATAAATACGTGATAAAAAAGCACGCAACGCGCGAACACTGTATGACATCTGACATTTCAGAAGACCTTACTCTACACGAACGCCTCTAGCGGCGAATTCATGCGCGATAGCCCCCATTCGTTGGTTTCTATAGCCATAGGTTTTTTTTTTAAATTTTAATATGGTATTGATTTTATTCTAGCATTCAAAATTTCAATTAGGGTTGAATATAGCACATTTTTGAGAGTTGAATTAACTCGAAAAGTCATTTATTTAAATTAGGCTAATATCAGCACTTTTTGAACGCCAAAGTTTACAAGAGACAGTTCCCCAAAACGCCTGCCCTTTGCCACTTCCTTGTATTTTTTAGCTGGGAAGAAGTGCCGGAACAAACTCTCCAGCAACTTATCTGTCTGTTAGTTTAGAAGAACCAGATTTGTCTAAGTTAATACAAAATTGCAGAAGATAGTCCCTGAAACGCCCGCTCACTAGTTTTTTAGATGAGCAGAAAAGTGGCAAACGGCTAACCAGCAAGACATCTGTCTGCCGGGTTAGAATAACCAGATTTTATACAACTCTTTGCAGCGGCTTACAAAATCTATAAATGATGTTTCTTTTGCAAGTAGGTTTTAAAACACATTTCCATGTGACTACTTCCACCTGACTACTCTGAGAAGAAACAGCCGAAACAAACTCAGAGGTCATAGTCTCTTTTGAAGTCCAGACGTAATCTTGCTCAATTCACATAAGGACTATGCAGATTAGTGTCTGAGATGGTCTTTTGAAAAAAGAACCACACAGATTTGAGTGGACCTGTCCAGTCAGTGCAAGAATTTGTCAGTTATCGTGTAACTCGACTTATAACTCAAGGAGCTCAACGAAACGACGAACGATACTAAAGAAACGACATTTGGATAAGTCGCTTAGAGTACTCAATCTGCCAGACAGTTGTGGAAAAAAAAAAAAAAAAAATGACCCACATGGTCCTCACATTCACAATAATCAAATCTTATATATAGCTTTAACTCCCATTATTCTAACACTTAAATGGATGGGTATAAGAGTAAAGGAAGACCAAAGATGGATGGAACGTGTGAAGGAAGATATGGCAGCTAAGGAGGTGCCCCATGAGATGACGAGTAATAGAGAAGTATGGAATAAGACATGCTGTACAGTCCCCGGCACGTAACTTGGCAAGAGTCGTTAGATGCGCAGAAGTCGTTTTTTAGGTCTCTTTGGTGGTCAAGCGGGACGCGGGGTATGACGTAGCGCCGATCCAAGCGCGCGATGGCTGCGTCAGTCGACCCCTGCCTCCCGCACCGCGTCTACATTCCGTTCGCTCCCGATTACACTTGCGTGCACGAAAGTTGCACCCTTTGTTTTCGTTGACTTTTAGTTACGAGTTCAGTTTTAGTTTTAAATTAAGTTTTTGTTACGAGTTATTGTTATTGTTTTAAATTTAGTTTTTATTACGTGTTGTTGTTATTGTTTTTAATTTAGTTTTTGTTATGTTTATTACATAATATGCCAGCTCAAGTGGTAGTTCTAATTTGATGCCAGGGGTAACAGTATTATTAACCGATAGTGACGACGAGAACCTATAATTTTTAATAATACTTAATACTTTTTTTTTCTAATTAAAAAAATGCATATTATATTTTATTTATAACACTTATTAAATGTCACGAATTCCTCTGCTTTGTTTAACTACATGATTAAAAATTGGTTGCCTGTAAAGTCGGTATACGGGCGAAAGTTTTACGTGACAACGACTTTGAGTGGTAAAATAAACTTTTTATGTCTGTCTCTCTCGCTCTTAGGCGGGACGCGTGCCTCTCACTCGCTCTCATTGTGAGCGCATAACGTGAGCGGAGCGTTACCTAGTTTCTTGAAGTGTCACCCGGCAAACCAATTTATAAGACGTTGTCACGTCAAAATAAATGATGGCAATAACCATAATGACAATCAATAAAAGTGACCAGTTTTTTGTTCCACTAAGTGCACAATGCGCGAACTTGCCTCCACTACGCCAAAACCTTGCCAACTTACGTGCCGGGAACTATACCAACCCCAAATTAATTGGGATAAGTGCAATAGAATGATGATATTCTAACTCCTAAACTTTATATTTGATAGTAAATACTCACTCTAAAGGACAAACGAGGTCGCAGCGGAGACACTTGTACTTGGTATAGTGCTGACGCATGTGTTTGTTGAGGAAACACTTCCATTTGAACCGCATGTGGCAGAACCGACACTCTATTGGGCCGTTAGACTGGAAAATTATCAAATCTTATTTATTTTATCGTGTTTGGATAGCGACACTGTCACGGTGTTAAGATAGCTAAAGGGAAATGCCATTCTTGGCCACGTTTTGCCCACCAATGTGTTAAGTACAAAAAATATACCCATTTTTTAACTAAAATATTGCTATTACTTATTTGCAATGAAACCTCCGGAATCAAAAGCCGAATTAATCAAGAAACTCAATCGTTTATTGCCCCATCTAACACTTCCGGTCGTTGTAAATCCTAAAGAAAACAAATTAAAAAAAACCGAATTCTATGTACAAAATAGTGTGTTTCTTCATCTGTGATGTCAACCCTAATACCTATAGTTGGTTTCTTTCATGGGCGTCACTTGGCCAAAACCTCTTCATCAAATGGGCATTTCCCTTTGATACACATTGTTGCAAAAAGAAGAGAAACTTACCTCACTATGTCTTAATTTGGCATGCCTCCTCAACATATCCTCTTTCGAGAAACCTTTGAGACAATCAGTACACTTGTACTGAGCATTTAAGAATCTCTTATGTGTCCCTCTAGACTTAAACTCAATGTCAGCTTCTTCCTCCGTTAAATTTATCTTTAACCAGTTATTAGGATCCATCTCGGCCTTTTTAGTAGTCTTGACAGCGAATTTCTTTTCTTTCGGAATAGTATCTTTAGCTTTTTTCTTTTTACTGTTACCACCATTCCTAGTTCTTTTCTTTTTAACCGGTTCTTTTGGCTCTGAATCTTCATCATCGTCCGAGACAATTTTAATGTCATCAACGAAAAGTTTTTCACTATCACTTGGCATATCATCGTCGGAGAAGTCTTTGTCTGCGTCTAAAGTTAAACTTTCTCTTTCTGGTGGCTGTATTTTGGGTTCTATGTCATCTACAACATTAATATCTAGATCTAGATCTTTCTCAATCTTTTCGGTTTCTAGATCCTCATCTTCTTTCTTTTCCTTAATGTCTACCTTTTCAATGTCTATCTTTTCTATGTCTACTTTTTCTATGTCAATGTCTACTTTTTCTATGTCTACTGCTTCAATAAAAGGTTCTTTGCTATCTTCGTTAGTATTGTCAACGTCGAATATATCGCCATCATCACTGAGAGCCCCGACGTCTACTTCTATAGGTTTTCTTTCGTTAAGTTTTAGTTTGGCTGCGGTTTTAACGATGCAAGTTCGGACTCTTTTGTTAACAGTTATTATGCTTATTGGTTCACGAATTTTTTTGCTTTTTCTGTCTATGTTTCGAACTGCTTTTTTGGTGAGCTGGAAATGAAGATGTCATTCGAAATATTGTTCTGCATAGTGAATAAAAAATACTCTGGATTCTGAACTCATTTAAGCCAATCAATGCATCAATAACATGCTATATTGTGATCTCTCCAGCATACAGGCCCGAGGTAAACCACCCATTCTATGCCCAAAAAAATGAATGCGGTCTGTGGTGGAAAAGGCATGTTCAGAAGATATCTTTTCACACCAACTTTGCTCTACTAAACCGAACACATAAAGATACTCCCTCATCGGAGCATTTACCAGTTATGTTACAATCCTTATATAAATATACCCAATACAAACTTGGACGGTTACATTACAGGCGAATGCTTCAATGAGGGAGCACCTAAACACCTATCTTTTTTTTAAGTATGATTCTTATATTTAACAGGAAAACTGTTACTTACTCGTCCTTTCCAAATGATTTCCTTGAGAGCTTTCTGTCCAGTGTAGCACTTCTCCTTAAACTTGTGGTACTTATGCAGTAATGCTGCACATTGGTAGCAGAAATATTTGGGCAGACCCGATCTTGCATTGACCTGAAAAATAAAATAATTATTTTCAGTTGATTCTAGTAAAAGAAACTGTAGCCAAGAGTTTTATTATACCTATATAGTCTTTCAAACTCTAAGCATTTAATTTGAATAGACTGGTCTTTAGAGGTACTTTTGATACACAGTTCAAAAGTGAGAGTTGGTCAGTCTAAAAAATAAAGCTGAAAGATGGCCCCATTTCAAAGTCCTGTGTAGACATTCACTGCCTCTATTGAGTCAATACGACCGAATGGCGCAGCGGTAGTGAGACTGCCTTACGTTCTTAGGGTCCCAGGTTCGAATCCCCGTAGGAGCAAATGTTTGTGTGATGAGCATGGACATTTGTTTCCGAGTCATGGATATAATAAGTATGTATTTACAAACAAGTAGCATCTAGATATGTAGTATATCAACTATCTGGTGTCCACGACACAAGCCTCGTTGCTTAGTGTGGCACTAGATGGCGCTGTGTGTAATGTCCAGCGACATTTATTTATTTAATAGAGCAGGTGGAGGTGGAAATCAAAATCGAAGCATTTATTTAAAGTAGGCCACTTTACAGGCACTTTTGAATTGTCGAAACAAAGATGACAATAAAATGTAGCTAGTCTCAGTCACAAGACATACAAACTGTAAAAGTACTGTAGTTGCCCATTCCCTAGCGTAGATCTTTATGGAGAATAACAGGCAAGAAAATCCATGGACACTCTTTTAAATCAGAATATTGTTACAAAATCTTGGAGACTATTGCAATGCCAAGCTAGATAGACACTGCACTCCTTTACTATGGCTGTTTCGGCTGCCAGTATTAAGCAGGGAATTTCTGGTCTTGGTTGGTCCTGAATGTGGTGTGTTACCCATTAACATAGTATGACACGGTTGGTAGTACAACAGAGCCCTGAGAAAAATTAAAAGAGCCGTTTAGGATGGGTCTTGGTAAAGACCTCTTCGTGTCATTCAAAGGAGTAGTTGGTTATTATGGAGAAGAACACAACTCCTTAGACACTAATTTTAAATTAAATGGAAAAGCAACAGAATTTAATTGCTTACTTGCTCCAATTTAGTTAAATTATCAAGTTATGTTGACTCTGGACAGTTAACGACTCAGCAAGCTCTTAATTTCACTTAATAGAGTCATAGACATCAATCAATTTATCTTAGAAGACGCACAATGTATTGCATTGTTTACTATCCCAAAAAATATTTATCAACTTATTATTTAGGTATTAATAAATTTCTTAGGTGTAAATATCACTTAGATATTACATGCACCAACTGAAAAACTATATAACACTTCAAAGATCGTAGGTGTACATACATGGTCGCCTCTCTAGAGGCATTTTACGAATCCGACAAGACCACTTTTCTAGTGTATTTAAAGCCTATATAACACAACAACAAATAATAATTACTAGTAACAATAACAAAGGAGTCCAGATACAACAAAACAGGCCTAAAATAAAGCAAACATTCTTACTTTTGTAGCCATAATCTCTTCATAGAAACTCTTCAGTTGAAACTGATCATATTCATACATTTTCACATCAGTAGAGAGACATATTCGACATATTTCTAGGTTCGACATCTTGCACTAGTTATTTAAAACAAGAAAACACACAGATTTTGATAGATAAAACGCGAAAATTAGCATAAATATTATAAATAAGAACGCGGCATCAGCACAGCTTTTATTATAAACTGACAACTGACTGCAGTGTTGCTAGGAAATATTTCGTAAAAGTCCCAAAAACGTAATAATTACGTTTTTAGAAAAAATAAAATGTCCCGGTGTTTATTGAGTACATTGATTAAATTTATGTTCTATTACCCGTCACAAATGATAAAAATATGTACTGTGTTTTACTATGTGATGTGTTTTTGGACAACCTATTCCACAACTTTTTTTTTGCGTCGTAACATGGTAGCATTAAGAAAATTTAAGACAGTTTTAGTCTAGAGAGCTTGTTTTGGAATAGTCTTTTGAGAACAAAGATTGCAGAACAGTCTTGTATTATCTATGATTAACAGTGGCCTCAGCACGACCGTTTCGCGCCAGTTCGACTTTGGTTCTTGACATTCCCGGTGGCGTGAAATTTGAATCACTCGCTCTTGCATCCGAGTCGAGGGAGTCCCGGTTGACGGAGCCCCGATATTTAAGGGGAATCCGGGACCACGGTCTTGGTCCCAAAACCCTCCAGACTCCGCTAAGCGGGGCTCCTACCTCTGAATGGTTTATACACAAGTCAATATAGAAACAAACACATGATATAAAATGTATGTAATAAACAATATCAAAACCGAACACAAAATAAAAGAAAATAAAAACAAATTGACACGATTCACAAAAAGAAAATCGTTAGGCTGGAAACGAACACGAGTCACGTGATTGTAACCCAGCGCGTGCCCCGAGACCAGCTAGCCTATTGTAAACCTTGGCGAATATGAAGATCTGCTGCTTCAACAAGGTCGGTAATGGTCGAGATTATTCGGGATGTCAGGAGCCAAAGGCCAACTGTCATGAGTCAGTCCTGCCCATGTCCTGCCTTAGCACGAGCGTTTGGTGTTAAAACGCAACGTAAATAGGTCCATTTTAGAAAAAAAAACATTATTCATTAATGTCTATGGATGATACTGATTGATGCTTGTTGCAAACAATTTAACTAAAAGGCTATCAATAAATGTATTTTCGATTTAAAAAAATCGATATATTTACGTTAGGTACTTTTACACCACGCACTCATGCTAGGGCCTCAGGGCCTCAGGTTTGGAATTTGTACGGCTATGTGGCGCCTATGTGGGTGTATGCTAGTTATTATGTACTTACCTACATAATTCTTTATAACAATAATAAAATAGAAACCCGGGTAAAAAAGACTCTCTTTCAAATTCCCAGCAATTTACCCATTTTTTTGTTCGTCAAAATTAAAGCAGCTCCATCAAGGTTTGTTACCGCTATAAAAAAATACCTACATATATATACACATATATATATATACCTATATATATATACATATATATAGTACCTACTTTATCTTCGTCTACACAGATATTGAACTATCGCAAACCTAATAACTATCGACCTTCTAACCTATGAATTTGGACGTCTACCCCAAAATAGCCTTCCTTAAATTGAACCTGTCCGGTGTTTCAGTGAATTTAGTGTTTTAACTTAACTTAAGGGAGACTACAGACAGAGGTCCTATAAGATAGAGAAGTTAAGTCACTGGGCTAGTTTCCACCATCAATAAATTGCAAATCTATTTTTCATCCCATCTATTCGAAAAGGACGACTTGGTTCGCCTTTAAGTGCACCCAAAGGTGGTGTTTTCTATAAGAAACTTTTAGCGGGCAGTAATGAGTTTTTAATCCTCTTTATAGATGTTCCAAATTCAAAAAGTGCGCCGCAAAGATAATTGCGGCGCACTTTTTGAATTTGGAACATCTTAGTGTTCAGCGCCGAAAGAAATCGAACGCAAATATTGTTTGAATAAAGACTGGCTGGTACGACAGCCCAGTCGCGCCGCCGGCCGCCGCGCCGACAGAATAAAAAAAAGAAATCAAATTAAAAACGCGCGAACTACAGACCGCGTTTTCGTAAATTTTCATGAATTGTTAGAAATTCATGGTTTTGTTTTGAAAAATGAGTTCTTCAAGTGACCGTGAATAAGAAACACAATAAAGTGAAAAATAACTTTAGATCATCAGAAGTCGGTGACCTTTGTTTGATTCATTTAGTTTTTTTTTGTCACCGACTTCTGAAGCTAAAGTTATTTTTAACGTTTTTGTGTTTTGTGAAGTCGGTTTTATTTTTTGCAAAAAAGTTTTTTTATTTTTCCATTTTTAGTTGTAATATCCTATCCAAATAGATTATTAGACTTTTAGAGATTAGATATGCATTTATTTTACATGTTGAAATTAGACCACACGACTGAAGTAAAAATGTTCATAAAATGAAAACTGCTGGGCCAATCTATGTTACATTTTTATAAGACCAAATGGAAACTATTCCGCATCAAACTAAAGAATAATCACGTCAATCGACTCATAAATATCAGCGTAATCGGTGTAAATACATAAAAAAACAGTCGAATTACCTCCTCCTTTTTGAAGTCGGTTAAAATGATGAGGCGCCTTTTATTTTCTCATAGTGGGTGATGAAAAGTAGAGTGTATCACTCGGGCGCAAAATATATTTTTGGCTCGGGCGACGTACTTTGAATCCCTCGCTACGTTCAGGATTCTATTAAAGAAACCCTCGCTACGCTCGGGATTCTACTCTAGAATCCCTCACTTCGCTCTGGATTCAAAAAAGCGCCCTCGCCATAAAAATATTATTTTGCTCCCTTATGATACAATCTACTATAGTCCGTCAGATAGAGTACCTATTGGAAAATAATGGACATGTATTTTTTGTTTTTGTAAATCAATGAATATTGACAAAGATATTATAACGCATCAAAACTCGAGAGCGGGGGCTCGTGACGTCACAACGCACTAAAAATATTATAGCACGGCGTGACGTATTGAGAATTTTAAAAGCGTCGTAATTTCGTCAATTTTGGTTTACGTAACAAAAGAAAAAATACGTGTCAAATATTTTTTGATAATCTAACTGACGGACTAATTAGATTTTTTCAGGACACAAGCCTAATGCCTCAAGGATCAGTCTTCAGATACACAAATATCCATTATGTAAAAATGCTTGCATATACGAATATACTACAAACTTAGTCCAGAAATTATTTTGTACAACTTTTTGTCTTTTTTGTACAAAAACTGTTGTTTCCATCAATTTCAAAATGATTTTCCTAGAAAGTCCTTATAAAGTTCTACTTTTCAGATTTTTTTCATATTTTCTAAACTTATGGTTCAAAAGTTAGAGGGGGAGGTTAGGGGGGGGGGGGAGTATCACATTGTTTTTTACTTTTGGAGCGATTATTTCCGAAATTATTGACATTATCAAAAAATGATTTTAGAAAACCCCTATTCATTTTTAAATACCTTTCTAACAATATATCACACGTTAGGGTTGAAATTAAAAAAAAAAACACTTCCCACTTTACATATAGGGGGGCTACCCTAATAAAACATTTGTTTTTAATTTTTATTTTACCACTTTGTCGGCGTGATTGATATACATATTGGTACCAAATTTCAGCTTTCTAGTGCTAACGGTCACAGAGATTAGGCGAGGACGGACAGACGGACGGACGGACAGACATGGCGAAACTATAAGGGTTCCTAGTTGACTACGGAACCCTAAAAACATAACATAATGTCACACCTATAAATCCCCGAATGGCTAGACAGAGGTGTATCTATAATAGTACACCCACATTTCGCCTTTGGAAATTGAACCTTTTATTTGAGATACTACAGTCAATATTTCAATGCTATTGGACATTCCTATTGGACAGACAACGTTATGGCAACCAGCATCACGCAGGTGGTCTAGCTGAAAATATCTATCGCATTTAGTCCTACTCTGTCTTTCTATTTAGAGCGGAGCTTTTCACAAGCAAAGAGAGGCTTATATCTAGTAGTGGGTGAAGTCGGATTATAGATGTGGATGACGTTAGTTTATAAGTTTGGAGACAGGAGGTAATCCCTGAAACTATTCATCCGATTTCAAACATTCTGTCACTGATGGAAAGTTGATACTAGATTGCCATCATGGAATGTGTTTTTTAAGCGGGTGAAGTCGCGAGTAATTTCTGTTCAAACTTTATGGCGGCTCGGAAGTTAGCTGCGAGTGACGGTCTGCGCAGGTATAACGGTTCAAACTTTATGGCGGCTCGGAAGTTAGCTGCGAGTGACGGTCTGCGCAGGTATAACGGTTCAAACTTTATGGCGGCTCGGAAGTTAGCTGCGAGTGACGGTCTGCGCAGATATAACGGTCCAAACTTTATGGTGGCTCGGAAGTTAGCTGCGAGTGACGGTCTGCGCAGGTATAACGGTTCAAACTTTATGGCGGCTCGGAAGTTAGCTGCGAGTGACGGTCTGCGCAGGTATAACGGTCCAAACTTTATGGTGGCTCGGAAGTTAGCTGCAAGTGACGGTCTGCGCAGGTATAACGGTTCAAACTTTATGGCAGCTCGGAACATCTAACGTAAACCTGCGCAGAACATAATTTAGGTACCTACCAAGCAGCGCGGCGCGGAGCGCCGCACCAAGCAATTGAGATACCTACTTTTAAAGAGCTGTCAAAACGCGGTTCTCTCATAGATTTTGTATGGCAATAGGAAACTGTGACGTCACTGTTTATTCAACTCAATGACTCAACTATTTATTGATCTCAAAGCAACTAAAAATCGACTTCGGCAATTACTTATTTGAAAATAAATCGGTTTTTCAGGCCCAACATTAAGTGTTTTTTTTAGAGATTGGTGTCTTGGGAATTATTGTTTATGGTGTCATCTACCCTATTGTACTTACCTATAAATCTATAATGTTCCAAACAAGGTTGTTTGGAACATTATAGATTAACGACATACATAGGGTATGTATGTATGTCGTTCAAAACGTAGCATCTGTACTCACTCTAATAGTGACCAGTAAAAATAAAATAGCCGCGTTCATATTTTTCTAGAAAAAGTGTAGTCATCACTTAAATTATGCATGTCTTGGAGCCGTCATAGGTCGAAAATAACTTAATCGAGACAAAGAAGATAGACAAATGATTCAGGAATGGAATGGGACAAGTAAATCCCAGGTGGTAGTAGGTATTTATTTAATTCCTCTAAGTAGTGTTTCTTTCTTTCTAAATATTAAGAGGACTGTTTTACAATCAATGTGAATAATGTAGTTTTAGATGTACCTACCGAGTTTCCTCCGTGCCTCGGAAAGCACGTTAAGGTGGATGCTCAAGCGTAGCCCGCGAAATTCAAATTTTCTTACGTTTTTTGCAATTTGCAGGCCAGTGCTAGGTTGTATGTTGATTAAAATTTTGTTTGCGACTGTAAGACGTATGTAGTTACAGAATTATATTCATCAAACTCATCAATACAACCCTCAAAGTTCATATTGGTGTCAAATTACTTTTCCAAGGTCAAAATCATTCTTGCACCATTATGAACTTGGAGGGTTGTATTGATGATTTTGATGATTATAATTGTGTTACTACATACGTCTTACAGTCGCAAACAATATTTTAATCAACATACAACCTAGCACTGGCCTGCAAATTGCAAAAAACGTAAGAAAATTTGAATTTCGCGGGCTACGCTTGAGCATCCACCTTAAGGGACTACTCACTTTTATTCAGCTCTATTACGATTTTGTATGAGACGCGTACGCGTTTACTTGTGCGCGCGTTGTTGTCTATGGGCATAAGCTGAATAGAGAGAGTTGAATAAGTGTGAGTAGTCCCTCAGCCGTTGGTCCCGATATTGTCATCTGTAGATCTTTGATAGTCGAGCGAAAGTCGGACACTCAGTCTGACCGTGTACCTACCTACTGACGATGTCAAATAGGCAGTTCTCTATGTAAAATACTGGTATTCTACTGGAATTGGAAGCCGATCCCAACATTTCTATGTAGTTGGGAAAGGGAGCAAATGATGATGATGGTTATTGTCTTTCGTGTAGGTTAAATAGAATTTTAGTTCCATAAAATTATAGGTAGGTAACTCATGTGAGGTTACAGTGACGTAAAATCCGTCTGCCTATCGCATGGTTGCTCTAGAAGACGCAAGAGAGCGACTTCTGATCTAGAACCAGTGCCGGATTAAGCAAGCGCGGGCCCCGAAGCAAATTCTATCGAGGGGCCTGTGATCTGCCAGAGAGTACTGTGGTATTTCATTCTATATTATCGGCTCTCAGACGAGCGCACGTCCGTTGACTACCGCAGCCAAAGCTAACTGCCACCTTACCATCGTACGCGCACTAGAGACGACATAATGCTTCCCTTTCTTCCGCTCACAGACACTACAAGTACAACCCAAAAAATTCTCTGCAACTTCGTTCACACACAAATAATTTGCAGTGAAAATGAAAATGTAATAAAAAAAATTGTAGTAGGTACTTAGGTATTTCGCGTGGGATGGGTTGGTTTCTGTAGAGTTGCTCGAGTTTTCGGGGATAAGGGCAAAAGAAGGATGATGAACCAACGGGTCTGTATGGTGTCGGACGTAAAGAATAGCACCATTCCATATCTTCCCGTGGGTTTTTTTTTTTTTTTTTTTTTTTTAATGGGCAAGCCCGCCACACTGTTCCCAACCACTGTAACTCCTGAAAGCCAGAATCAACAGTGGCGACCACCAGAAAAGCGCCGAGACAATGAAGCTCGACGAAGTCCCAGAGAATGAATTTAACTGTCTTGGATCCCGCAACGAAATTAATCAGAAAAGTATAGCGGAGGAGTAGGAAAATCTGTAATTTCCACTTCCCTCCATATCAGCAGGAGACACAAAGAAACAAGGCCAATAGGCGCAAAGGGACGTTCACAACTGGGATAAGCCCAGTTGCCTAGCACCACGGATAAAATATTAACATTAATGGGTCCTAAGTTGTGAGCAGTTATATTTGATTCCAATAATAGGTATGGCAAAAACGCTTGAACGCACGGAAATTTGTTCTAGTTTCTACAAGGTCTGTGTAGTAAATAACTCCGGATGTAACCTGTACACTATCCAACATAATATTGCGTTCATTCTGCCAAAGACTGCACTCCCATAAAATATGATGTGCTGATTGTTCATATTCGCAGTCAGATGTGGAACATTGACAAAGAGGTGAGTCAACAAGCTTGAAGGAAAATAATTTACTCTTAAAGTTACCATGACCGGTGAGAAATTGAGCAACACAGTGATCAACCTCCAGCCATGTCCTGGCCAGCCGCTCACGAACGGATGGAAAGAACTGGTGGAGGTGTCGGCCCTTGATGGAATTATCCCACCTACATTGCCATTCAGACAAAAGTTCCTCCCAGACGTCGGTCTGTGGTTTGAATAATCTAGAAATCTTATCACGGTCACGTAGGGTTAAAAAGTCTGCGTCCGTGGTCTCACGCGCGTTATAGTACATTGCAGCCCGTCGCTGCACTTCAAGATCGACTGGAAGTACACCTGCAAGTACCGGTAAGGCTTCAGTACTAACCGTCCTATACGCTTTGCATAAGAATATCAAAGCCAAACGCTGGCTTTGAAGCAATTTACGTCGTACCGCTCCTATGGTGGCCCTATCGGCCCAAACAGGTGCCCCGTAGCACATACACCCCAAATAGGTAGCCCCATAAATGGTCTTTAAAGTTAGAAATGACAGACCCCACGTAGATTTGGATATTCTAGTTAAGGCATAAAAGTTCTTTTTAGCTTTTTCACCGACAGTTTTTATATGATCTATGAATGAAAAATTCTTCTCTAAGACCAAACCAAGGTAGCACACGGACTGCTTTCTTTTCACGGGAACGTTATTAAATTTAATACTAGGCCACGATTTAAGATTACCTTTTAAAATTAGTTGATAAGTTTTTTGCGGTGCAAAGGTCAGACGGTTTCGATCGCCCCACTGAGATATTAATCGTAGGCAAGTGTCAGCTAAATTCTCGAGTCCCGCCCGAGTACTCGACTGAATGAGCAGCAGGCCGTCGTCCGCGTAACCGGTTAATGAACAGCCGGGTGGGAGAGGAATCGCGAGAAAATCATCGAAACCTAAATTCCACAGATACGGAGCGATTACCGAGCCCTGAGGACATCCCATGGTAAGGGACTTTGACATAGAATGATGTCCGAGTTTGAGTTTCGCGGAACCATTTAAAAAATATGAATAAACAAGATTATATATGTTTTTATAGCAGCCGCGATTCTTCATTTTAAGTAGTAGCATCGGCCACCATGCGTTATCAAAAGCCCCGGAAATATCTAAAAAGATTCCAACCACGTACTTGTGTTCCGAGTTATTAACAATTTTTCTAACAGAAAGTGCCGCGTCTACGGTAGATTTTCCCACGGTGAAACCGAATTGGTTGTTATGAAACTTTGGCCCGTCTGGCAGCAAACGTGGAACGATAAGGCGCTCCAGGAGTTTTCCCAAAGATGGCAGTAGGGTAATGGGCCTGTAAGACTTAGGGTCGTCCGGTGGCTTATCACCATTTTTTGGAATTATTCGTATAAAGTCACGTCGCCATACACCAGGAAAAACGCCGTCCGCAATACATCGGTTGAAAACAGATAAAATGGCGTCACCCGCTGTTTTACAAGCTTCTATTATCATCCGATTAGATATTTTATCTTCACCTGATGATTTGTTAAGAGGCAGTTTCCTGACAAGATTAATGAATTCGTCAATGGATGGAAGGTCTGACGTTGGTGATTCAGGTGGCACAGATGCCCACGCTCTGATCTGCTGATGGTAGTCATTGTCATTTACTGGCGAATCATCAGGTATCAGACTATTTAATAGAACTTCGGTTGTTTCCTCAATACCGGTCGTGTGTCTATTATTTACTTTAATGTTCTGGACAAACGCCAGGTCGACTGATCGATTAGCTTTGAACTCGTGATACACCCGTGGGTGTCGTAAGAGGCGACTAAGGGACTTACCAGAGAATGGGCAGCAGTGTTCTCTGTGCTTTTGT
The DNA here is from genome assembly GCA_905147715.2 of Xestia xanthographa. Lineage (NCBI taxonomy): Eukaryota > Metazoa > Arthropoda > Insecta > Lepidoptera > Noctuidae > Xestia > Xestia xanthographa. Next base: position 8,873,353 of record LR990644.1, read on the forward strand.
AACAACCGTACTGCGAACGCCAACCCGCCTGCCAAGCGTGGCGATTATGGCAAAACCCCCCCTTGGGGGAGGCCTATGTCCAGCAGTGGACGTCATCGGCTGAAATGATGATGATGAATGATGAACCACCAACGGCAGTGTGTGAATTCGCGGGGCCCTCGTCTGCGCGGGGCCCGTAGCATAGCTACTTCTGCTACTAGGTTAATCCGGCACTGTCCAGAACTCCTTGTTTCCATCCTCGGCTGGCTGTGGCTTGTGTTGGTGATTGTTTGGGAGTCAGGATTTGGCAATGTTAACGATTATTATTTTATGATTTGGCAATGTTACTTGTAATAAAAACTACTGTAGCTCCAATCAACTCTTCAGTATATTCAAATCCAAGTATTTCATTCCACATAGGCCTGGATGGGCACATAAGAACGTCGACAAGGGTGCACGGTTCGGTTGGTGGCTTCCATGGAGAAGAACCGGCAAGAAACTCCATGGTTACTCTTTTCAAATTATTTGGTATTACACAATTCTACATTACTTCACGTTTTATACAAAATGCAATAATTACAACACTTATCAGCAGTGGCGGATTTACACATTTGCCGCCAGTAGGCTTTTCAAAATTTGCCGCCTCTACTGACCTCTACACAATGTGTTAGAGTTCCTTTAGGATTGTTTTACAACCCAAAAATTTTGTTAAGATTACCCAAGAAATAGTTTTTGGGTAAATTCCTGAGCTAAGCGAAAATTTTAACACTACCTTGAACAGGCTAGAATTGATTCAATCCTGATACTTACGAGTTATTTGTTCGACTCACAGATAAAGGCAAGAGTAAGTAGGCTGCAAGAGCGAGCGAAGCGAGCTCGAAAATTTGCACGCTTTACCTACCTTGGACATGTTAGAATTGTTTCAACCTACCAGAGTTACTTGGGCGACTTATAGACAAAGATAAGATTCAAGAGAAGCTAGTCTGCAAGAGCGAGCAAGGCGAGCACGAACATTTATACATCTTGCCTCGAGTAAATTCAGATAGTTATAAGGTTTGAGATCAAAATATCCACATGCTATGCAACCTTGCGTATGTATGCTATAATTGCCTATTAGGGCCTCGGGGCAAGGGGCTCCTAATTTATTTCAGCCTCTGTCTAAACCGATCGATCGAGAAGTTTTTCGCAGGGTAAGTACGAACCGCGCGCGTTTGTTTAAAGAAAATGTGTAAGTTTGTAGCGATAGTAAAAGTACTCAGAGGCTCATTTATAACATTAAAACACACGCTACAATTTGTTACGTATAATACCAATTCTGTGGCATCAGGCAGGAAAAAGCTGCCCCTGGCGACGCCCATGTTACCTATAGCTTCGACACACTTGTCTTGATTCCATGGCGAAATAGGTACAATAATAATTTTAAAGAAATTCTTAAACATGGGCATCTGGACTCTCTCTCTTTTAGCCTGAATTTGAACCTTCACTTAATAGTTTATTGTTCCAAAAAAACCTTCCACACTAACAATTTACTGCCGTTTCCAGTTTTTGTAAATGTAAAATTATTCCCGTCGCTTGTTTTCAATAAACGCGATTCAATAAGTTGTAGAAAAAATCATCTAACTGGTGAAACATTTAGTACATATTGAATTGCTTGTCTGGACCTAATAGCATTTAGGAATATAATTATTAATGTATTAATTTCTGTAACACTTAAAAAGAAAACTGGCTCATATTTGCCGCCCCTAAAATCTGCCGCCCTAGGCTCCAGCCTACTCAGCCTATTGGTAAATCCGCCACTGCTTATCAGACATAGATTAGACTGTTAGTCTTAACACCACAATTTCTCCCAATGAACAGGGGGTCTAAAATGGCCGCTTTAGCAGAATCGTTTTGTGAATCACGTTAAAAATTTAAAATTGTTAAAATGGACTTTATTGTTATTCGCATAAAGTCCATTTTAAGAATTTAAATTTTTTAACGTGATTCATGCTAAGATTCTGCGTAGGATCTGCTATAGCGGCCATTTTAGACCCGCAGAGCTCTCTCGGTCGAGTGTCATGTTTTATAAACTACCCCTTCCCGCTTCAACATTGACGGCTAGGCAGTGTTGTCATTTCTCAAATATAAAACGAATTATTAAAATCTTTGAAACCCTACATAATATTTTTGAAAATCATGACATTCGGCCATCCGACACAGTGTGGCCTCCTGGCACACACAACAATCATAGAAATAAAATCATGACATTCTTAAAAGTTAAAAATGAAGAGAGAAAAACAAAAACTACAAACAAAAAAAAAAAATTCTATACATTACAAATATATATAAAATTTTAAAACTTGACAACATATTTAACTAGAGCTTCTGAGCTTGTACATTTAAAGAAAATGTTTTGCAATAAAATAGACAGTAAGAGGAAATATTTTAAGTTAGCTTTACTCAGTTACTTTTGCCAGCATCCTCTAAGCTACTGGACATCGGAGCTATGCAGTTCCAAAATGTATCCATGATCGGATTCTATCAGCTGCAACTTCAGTGATCTTGTATGGACCCGCAAACTTCGACAGAGGCTTTGTACTTTTCTTATCATATCAAAATTAAGTTTTTCGACTTATGGCAACTCTAAATTAGTACTTAGACTTATCGGCGCTAAGCTTATTTGACAAAATGTCATGTAATTTATCTCGTGTATTTATATATCCCAAACATAGCCTCTGCCGCAGTTTTCTGTGTTGAGGCATTAAAAGGACTTCTATATAAAGAACGAACTCTGTTTTAAGCTTTCACGGTTTAAAACTAAACTTATCACAACTAACTAACTTTCTTATAAACTAACTATCTAATTAACTAACTTAACTTAATATTGGGAGCTCAAAATAATGAACAATCACGGAAGATATCCCGTAAGTGACAATATAACTAAAGAACGAACTCTTTTAATGTGTGGACTAATTTACAATTATTATTATTTAAAAACGACTTAATTTTACTAAAGAATTTATAAATAATGTTAATAATTAATGTATTCTAAAATCGAAATTATGGTAACGTTATTGAACGTTTTGCTAAAATAATGAATGATAAAAATGGATGTTTAAAGACTAATACTAAAGAATGGTATTGTGTAACTTGTAAAATATGCATGTGATGATATTTATGAAATATATCTGACTATGTATTACGCTCAACTTATTTTAAGACCAATAATTGTATAAGTACCATTGCAATATACAGTAATATGTACTAATAATTATTTTACTTTACTAATTATTTTATATTTATTATTAATAATAATTATTTTACTTTACGAATTATTTTATATTAATTATTAATAATAAGTATTTTACTTTACTTAATAAGTACATGTTAAATTTCACATAGATACGCATTATACAATAATGTAAAATTATATTTGCATGCGCTAAAAAGCCAAAATATGGTTTGTGCCTAAACCACCAACTTTAACATCTGGTAACACCTGTATTGCAAATAAATAATTCTTATTCTTAACATTACAAATAAATGATTATGATTACGAACAGTGTTGATAGTGCCCTATTGTATGTTTCCCAGACACTTGTCTCAGTCACGTTTATGCTTGATAGGTTTTAAGATGATCATGAATTTTAAGATGGTTTGATTAAATCTCTCTGCTGACCATTAACTCTGAGACAAGCTACTGCGTTTAAAATATGTTCTAATACCATGTGTACTACAAAAGGTTTTTAAAGTCTTTCAACGTAAAGCTTGTGTCACGGTCAGACACAATCTTAGTTGGAACACCGATGACCGAAATCATAAACTATTTTCTCAAAGACCTTAACCGTGGTTTTGAGTCGTATGTTCACGTAATTTATTATTAAACTGCGGTTGAGGTCTCTGAGATGCAAGAAAGTTAAGTAAATCTTCGGGATCCAAACTATTCCGAGTCTGTGACCTATTCCTAATCGAACAGTTAGTCAGCCAGCCAGCCAACAGCTACCAGTAATTTAACATCTATTTAATAATCCTAATTAATTTATCATAAAATACCCACGAAGACTTTCATCAACAGGTAAAGTACGATTCAACATCTCTTCCAACGGACGTCCGTAACTTTCTTCACTAGGGAAAGTCTTTTCGCTCGAACTATGTAGATATCAATGGGCTTCTCTGCCTTAGCCTTCATTTTCATGGACTTACGCCGGCGCCTCAGAGGTATACCAGACGGGGTACCAAGCTCAACATCAGACGACATCGTCACGGCTCACTGAAACATTGTACATCATTTGAGAAGTAATCCGTTCACACTCGCATAAAAACGATGTCATGTGAATGATCGATCACAATAAGCTTAATTATCATTAATTTTAATTAATTTAATTCTCTATGACAGAAATATCCATATTTTGGGTAATAGGCATAAAAACATTATTATCAATCAAAGACATATACCACACAATACTATTTACCAAATCAAGTCAAATAAGACGTTGGTCTTGGTCGAACAAACAAATAAGAAATTGAACTAAAATATCAATATAAATTAATTAATCAATCAATAAGTGAGCAATCCAACAATGTAAAACACAAAAATGACATTTGTTTGCTAGGCATTTACAGGCTGTTAGCAACACAACATTTAGTTTGATTAATTATTTGTATGGCACAAAGGCCCAGAGGGTATTCCAAAAATGTTGTTTAATTTATTATTATTTATTTATTTATTTAAACTTCATGTACAATAGTGGTACACTCGAATTCAAATTGCCTTTATTTCTGGTATTTTTTTTTTACATTTGCCTATTTTATAAGACATCGTTTTATAATTTTGTTGTGCATGCTATACTATCACTTTAGTGATTTAAAGTGAGTAAGAAGACTTATGAAATTATGTAGTGATACATAGGCGGACTTAATGCCACAAGGCATTCTCTACCAGTCAACCTTTGGGTTAAATAGGAAAACATTGTGATAGGGTACAAAATAATATCTAAAAAAAACTAGTTTTTTGGGAACGAGAATACCAATACTTATATTGATTTTAATACACATATACAGATAAAATTAACTTATATATATTCTATCAAATACCAAAAATTGAAAAGATAATTTCGAGACAACTAATAATAATTATTATGACTAGACTTCGAATTGAGAGCTATTTAGTCTGACTTAAATAGTAGTTACGAACTTTTCTTTAGAAAGTGAATTTGTTTTGCTTTTTACTTTTATCCGTCAATGTCATTAATTGTCAGACGTCAGTCTATACCAAGATTATTAAAGAGGAAAGATCTGTATCTTTGTATGTAACGAATAAACTTAAAAACTGCTGGACATTTTTTCAGCAATGGATAGCTACATTACCAGCGAGCAAAAAAAGCTATATTTTATCCCCGTACTCGAAACTGTGACGTCCGCTAGTACTTCTACATAAAAGTACAGCTTAGCAGTCAAGTTCCTCAACAATAACCGCCTACTGATTTCTGAAATGTGTCCAATATTCATCGACATAATCTGTCTCTTATTTATTTAATTAAAAATCATTCGAATTCAATATATTTATTGCGCTTCATCTAAACGTTGTAAGAGTCATTAACCAGTAAGCAAATATAGTTTGCTCAAATCCGACGAATGTATGCAGCTCACCCAATAATCCAGTGAGAAAATATCCATCGCCCCTAACGCATCCAGCGAGCAACTCACGGGCTCCATTAAAAGAAAAGATAACCCGTAACATTGATAGGGAATAAACAACTACTATAATTCACTGCTCACTATAATTAATTGCTCACCATTATTAATTAATTTAAAGTTTAAAAAATGACGTGTAAGTGTTTGTAAAAACCTACTTGCAAAATAAACATCATTTAACATTTATCATTTATCATCTATCATCTATCATTTATCATTTATCATTTATCATTCATCATTTATCAAAAACAATTTAGAATTTTATAATAAACATTGTGGGTAATCATTCTCATAAATGCCTCATGTTAAATTCTTCAAAATACTTCAAAACGTGTAACAGTTTTTATTTTTTATTTTTATCGAGCAAATATTAATAGTTTTACGACTACAAGTATCCCTATCTCTACCTACATGGCATGACACTACATGTAAACCTACATGGTTTATTAACAACACTCACACATGGTTCTTTAGAATGGATGTTAACATGTAAAATCAAAACATCTTCATGGCTGCATTGTTAAACTCATAATTATGAAATGCCATAATTATTTTAATTTTATTTATTTAACTAACCAACAGCGATACATAAAAATATTTTACAAAATATGCTTGTGACAGTTATTATGGCCAATTATAGCATTCCCTGTGTAACTGGGATATATATATTATACATGCGAACGGACTAATGCCAGATATTTTCAAAAAATAAAAATACAATACAAAAATACGATACAACATCATTTTTAAGTTATTTTTAGAACTGGATTACAATTTTGAAAAATTTTAAACAAAAAACGGTTGAATAAAAGATAGTACAAGAAGAAGAAGATTGTTCACTATTCGTTTTTTTTTTTTAATGTCGGTTTATTAGAGTTAAATAAATCAACTTCAGAGAATTCCGAGTAATAAATTCGAGCAATGCGAGTCAGAACACAGTTCTTAATAATTATGTATACTTTCTGCATAGTTGAATCACGTGAGCTTTTTAGCGGGGTAGAAATCTTTCTCTATTTCGTGTTATAACAATAATCTCCATGGTGTAAAACACTGTGCATACGTGAAATTTTATTTGTTAAATTTCCACCCTCCCTTTTTTTTCAGAAATTTAACAGTAAGTATACATCTAATTAGGGTAAAGAAAAGGAAACAAATTACTTACTATTTCGCTGAGAGATGGCTCGTGGTTCTTGTCACTTCTGAACTGTAATAAAAACTACTGTAGCTCCAATCAACTCTTCAGTATATTCAAATCCAAGTATTTCATTCCACATAGGCCTGGATGGGCACTTAATTAAGAACGTCGACAAGGGTGCACGGTTCGGTTGGTGGCTTCCATGGAGAAGAACCGGCAAGAAACTCCATGGTTACTCTTTTCAAATTATTTGGTATTACACAATTCTACATTACTTCACGTTTTATACAAAATGCAATAATTACAACATTTATCAGACATAGATTCGACTGTTAGTCTTAACACCACAATTTCTCCCAATGAACATAGCTCTCTCGGTCGAGTGTCATGTTTTATAAACTACCCCTTCCCGCTTCAACATTGACGGCTAGGCAGTGTTGTCATTTCTCAAATATAAAACGAATTATTAAAATCTTTGAAACCCTACATAATAACCTATATTTTTGAAAATCATGACATACTGATTATTATTTTATGATTTGGCAATGTTACTGAATATTATTTTATAATTTTAGCAGTCTACGTATGTATATGTACCTAGTACCTACTTATGTTTGTATTTATGTAGGTATGACCCGTAGAGCCTAAATAATTCACCCGATTTTGATGAATAAGGTGTCGATCGGTAATCGATTCGTTATTAGGTATTTATGGCCCGGGTAACGCTCCAGTTTGACCGACTTGAACAATAGGAGGTGTCGATTTTATATTTTAAGCCCCAATTTTAAGTAGAGCGTGATTTTTCAGTTGCTGGGTTTTTTAATTGTAGGTACTTACCTATACCTACGTAGTACCGTTACCACACAAATTCTTGTTTTATTTGTAAACGCATTTACAATTAGAAACCAGTACCTACACAAGTTTATAAGAATTTGTTGCTTTGCAGCTACGAATTCTTTAAAACGATATAATCACCGAAAAATATGACCTTCAATTAGCACGGTTTTCTTTCAGTAAAGTACAAAAAATTGCAATGATAAAAAAGCTTAATTAAATATAACCTTGGAAAGGTAAATTATTGTTCGTACATTTGAATATTAATGAGTTAATTAGTTCAACACCTGTTTACAAAGAAAAACTTTTTACCAGTTTTTTACGAAGAAAATAAATTACACTTCTGAAATTATTATTTTCGTAGATTTTTAAGCTTCAGTCTTTTTGATTCAGAGTACGGAAATAAATCTAATTTCTTTTCTATTATGCAGGTATCTTTTTATTTCAGACATTAGTCCATAACGTGTTAGTAAAGCGACTTTAAATGTTAAATTGAAATAATAAATCCTTAATAACAAGAAAAAAACTGGCCAAGTGCGAGTTGGACTCGCGCACGAAGGGTTCCGTACCTCATCTATACAAAATTAGACAAAACGTAAAAAAATAACGTTTTTTGTATGGGAGCCCCCCTTAAATATTAATTTTATTCTGTTTTTATTATTTGTTGTTATAGCGGCAACAGAAATACATCATCTGTGCAAATTTCAACTGTCTAGCTGTCACGGTTCATGAGATACAGCCTGGTGACAGACAGACGGACAGACGGACAGACGGACAGACGGACAGACAGCGAAGTCTTAGTAATAGGGTTCCGTTTTTACCCTTTGGGTACGGAACCCTAAAAAGAATGAAACAATTACTTACATTAAAAAAAAAAATATGAAAAATACATTAAAATTTACATTTAAAAATTAAAAAGTTTACATTTATAAGTTTAAAATTAAAATTACATAAAAAATTACGTTACATTATTAAAAAATAATTAATTTAATTATTATACCTAACTTACCTTACTATGTTATGTTCGAGAGAAGTGATAAATGAAATGAGTGCATAAACCAGAGCAGCAGAGTACCTACAATCACAATTGGGTATATGCATGTATTTATTTTATATTTTTAATTCATAGTTTACAACGTTTTAACATAGTAAAAAATATAAATACTGATTAAAAATGAAGATAAATAGGTAAAAAAAAATAATTAAAATAGAGAATAATTTTGAACTGTATAAACGCCGCCATTTTCGCGCGCTCTGTTGATGACGTCAGTCGCGCTGTGACATGACAGCCCAGTTCATTGTTTACTAACAGGTGTTCTCGTTGTTAACTTAATTTCACCATGAAAAAAGCTCAAAAGCAACCTTCTATGTATTGCGTTGTGCCTGAAATAAAGACAATATCAAAAGTACACCTGATAATTAGTGTTTTTTCGAGTCCTGGTAGGTGCAAAAATACGTAAGAAACGGTCAAGGTTATGCGAAGAGAAGAATTTATATCAGCAACAATTTGTGGTGGCGCGGCAAGCGGTCTCAGGGCTTTGCCCCCTGACGGCGGAGGCAATACCTGGACCCGCTACTGCGGAGCCCGTTTCTATGAAGGACACTTCCAAAGTCCTGTTGGGCGCATGAAAGTAACATGCGCCCCTGAGTGATTGTTGTAAACTTGTGAAGATTACTTTGATGTAAGTAGGTATATGATGTAGGTATTTCGATAATTTAATATGATTTCAGTTAGGTCAGAAGTAAGTTTTGTATTGAAAGTCAATCACACAAGCATTATATAACTGTATTTAAATCCAGTTTACAAAGTTGTGTGATTTCGTCTATTGTTTTCTGTAAGTAAACAAAAAAAAAACAACTATTCAGCTCGGTTCCTAAATTATACCATAGCAGAACCGAGAGATCCCTTCAGACACTTTCATCCCTTGAAGTTATACCTACATACATGTTTTGTTTAATTTACAATTTAAAGTATCTATCTATCTTTAATTACAGATACCTAAATGAGGATACACAAAATTATGTATAATACATACAACATGATGAAATAAGAAGGTGTAAATGTGATACTACTATTAAATAAAGGAGTTCTGCCAGTTCTGCCTCACATATTCCATTGCCAAACCTCCTGTTATAAGAATGGGTGCTATCATGAGAAAATGGTTCAGTTCTTCCCATATTGAAGAAATGAATTCATTGGAGAATGAAAATAAACTACTTATTGATAAAGCTGTGCATTAGCTAATACTGCAACATCACCAATAAAATCAGTTGCCAAAAAAATTGTTTGCCGACAGCCAAGATCGTATGTCAATGTTTGGAAGGGCTACAGATGTTATGATAGTTCAAGACTGGATATTTGGAGTGTTTAATATCTAACCAAGCAGTGATGGCAGACAGAAGATTCAAAGATTTGTCATGTTTACTTGAAGCTTAAAGATGTACACTTATACAACCACCTTCAGTTTCAAAGTTGTCCCCGAGCACTAAACATGTAGTAAGCTATCAAAACAGATTGTGGCGTTGAGGATACATGTGGAACGTGTAATAGGTTAAGGGGGTATGACATGATGCTACCTCATGCTTGTGTAGACCACATTAAATCCAATGATAGATAAAGTAATAATAATAGTTTGTGGTTTAATACTATAAATTAATTAATATAATGCAGGATGTTTTATTTAATAAAAAAGTAAATTCAAATTAAATTTTGTTTTATTTCAAATACACTTTAGAACTCAAAGCTTATTTCAATTTATAAATTTAAGCCTTTATAAGTTTATGGCTTGTACCAACTGAAGACAGTTTGGATTTCTTCCAATAGCAGTCAACGCAAGTAGTTGATGGGTCTTCACTTATCCTGTGCAGTAACCCCAAAAAGGCGATAGCATGCTTACACCCTCCTTAAATAGAAAACAATTATAATTATTTTATATATAAATAGCATTGACTAATTAGTGCTAAGTATGTATGTAAATCACAGCTGCTATCATTTGATATTTCCATTGTACTAAATTTAGATTATATTATTTAAACAGATAAAAGGAATGCAGGAATGATGAGATGATCCACCTACCTCTGTGTGCTGAACAATCTTCACAGTTAACAGATAGGATATTTCCTTCAGTTTCATAACAAACAGCTGTTACAGCATAACATTTCTGTCCCACGTTATGCTCAGGTGCTATTCGAGCTCTAACCACACAAATCCCATCTCTTCTTTTTTTACTTGTACATATCCTAATGCTGAATTTCCATAGGATTCACATTCAGATCTTGAACAAAAAGTATCAATTATAACTTATACATATAATTTTCTGCCAAATAACATAGAAAATATCGTAATAAACTAGACAGACCGCTATTAACATCACATGTGATTAGTTTTAGCAATAACATACAGTGTCTAGGTAGGCAGTTTCGTTTAACATTTGTTTGTTTTACAAAAATCAAAAATTATAGGTTATGTTTACTGCTTATCATAATAACATAATTAGAATAGCTAACATACTGTGGTATAAAATAATTACCTTGCAGCTTTTAATCCTTTTACTTCAGCGGACGTAGGATTTCATTGAATAAAAGCCGACTGCATGAATGCATCTATTCTCAGCAGTTTATCCGATTGTACTTTTACAAAACCACTTTCAGTCATTGTTGTAATGATTTCTAATCTCATTAAGATGCTAAAATTTCACTTATACAATAAATTAATTCACAACACTCACGTTATTACTAAGTTTTAGAATCAAAGAGCTGCAATGCCATACAAATGTAAGCAGTACGAACTTGTTTATAGAGCGTTTGACGTCACGTTTCGTTTCAACCAATGGTGATGCGTTTTAAAAATTTGAATTTCGCTCGCAAATTTTGCACTTTTATTTTTAATTTTAAATAATTATAAAGACATTAATTACTAAAATAATGGTTTAGATTATATGTCCTGCCAATAAAGATTCGGAATAAAAATATTAAAACCAAATTTAAATTACATGCATATTCCCTATTATTAATGACTAAATCTGGGCAACAATGCAGAATTTTCACAAACCTCTTAGTTCTTCATTATCTATATCACGGCAAGGAAAGCCTAGAGGAACACTGTCCCCAAATATTGGCGCCATCCGCCACCTTATTGTCTTTCAGTCATCTATCACATCGCCTTGCGATACGATTCTTCATTGTTGGTAGATAGGTAGGTGGGTACTGGGTAGTTGAAATCACACACAGCACTTGACTCAAACTCCAAACGTTTATTTCTATTAAACCATTTAGGTACAGAAACTTATTAACTTTCTAGAGTTGAGTCGTCCATACGCAGAGTATTATGGTTGAGGAGAAGAATGGACGAAGAAACTCCTCACACTCTCATTTTCACAACTAATCGTTCACTTCACTAAACACTTATAATTACTTAGTATTTCAATTGTTTTGTTAATCATATGCTAACGCGACTGTTCGTCGCTCACGCGTCCATTCTGCCTGCGTGAGCGGAAGTACCATAATATCCGTTCAGCAACTTATTACAATAGTAAATTCAATCAGCCTCATAAATAATACTGAAACACTTTACAATAATTGTGTTAATATTAAATAATGACAGAATTCACCAATTTGAACACGTTTTCAATTATTAATAATAAACTAGTTGTCTCATTACTTTTTAGTCTTTAATCTGTGCTATCATAGAACATTTACGGTGATGTAAACAGTTATGTTAAACAAAAGCTTTTTACTAATAAATCACTGTGTAAAATAGTCTTATTAATTTATAGTTGAGAATCTATTATTGAGACTTACTTAGTTCTCGTACTTAATTTAAGCATTTAGGTATTGATGGTAAAATCACAGTCGGTGCCATTTTCCCTGACAGGTAACGCCGTATCATAAAGAAACATAATGTCAAGTGATTAACACTATTAATTGCTAATATGAATGAAACCATAAAGTTGTTAGACAAATATTCTTATGTTAATTATAACGATAGTTTTAGCTAGAACATCGAGTTTAGTTTGATAATTGATTTTCAAGTGATACTGATTAAGACAAGCCAACAGATGGCGCTGCTGCTCTTGATACTCAAACGAAATTAGTCAATGGCACTCACAGGTGTTATAATAGTTGCCAGAGTATCTCACAGATGGCAGTATTATCGTTCATGGAATAAGAAATTATAATTTAACTAGTTACAATCAATAACATTATGTAATAAGCTTAGCATAAAGGTGTCCTCGCGGCGACATCTACCTAGCCTTTTCTTAATCATTTTGTTCCAGTGGCTTCCAGTTTTTTTTTCTATTGCAAAATGGGCCTGCAATAATTGATCACGCCTGATGGAAAGCGATGAATGAGGTCTATGATGGAACGAGTGTGCCCGGAAAATGCCTGTTCACTCTTGCTTTGCAGGCAGACTTAAAAGGGGACTACAGGAGCTAAATGCGAGTTTTATAATGCAAAAAGCATATGATTCACTGCAATAAACAAAACCAGAAAAACGTAATTATAAAATTCTTCAGGATATATGCTTGTATGATAATGTTTTAAAACACAATACAACTAATTTTACTCGTTAAAAAAAATCACGAACTTATCTCTAACAAATTCTTTTATCGAGTAAAAACCATACTAAAATACATGCGACCATTCTGTTTTTTTAGCAAATAATTCTACAAGCAACATATTAGCACGCTAGTAGGTATTTTATTTTTTTAGTCCAATCAATAGATTTTTTGTAAATCGCAAAAAAACACTCATTTCGCACTATTTGGCCCGCAGTGACTGACGTAACAACCACTTGGTAGTGCAAGGTGATTAGAACTTTATTCTAACAGTATTTCAAACGAAGTTTGAACCACCACAAATATAGTTGCTAATTTAGCTCCTATCATCATCTTCCTGCCCTTATCCCATGTTACTTGGGGTCGGCGCAACACGTTTTCTTCTTCCATTCTCCTCTGTCAACCGTCACGCAATCATTTACACCTTTTTCCCTCATATCATTCCTCACACAATCCATCCATCTTTTCCTTGGCCTTCCAATGACTAGTTGTGATGATGAATATAAATGTGGATGGATGGAGAGCGAGATCTCCATCCATCCACATTTATATTCATCACTCTTTTAGTCACATGCGATTCTTCCCTCCTCATCACATGCCCATACCAAGACAGTCGATTCCCTTTTAACTTTTCTGTAACTGGCGCAACTTTCAAACTTCCTCTAATATACTCATTCCTTATTTTATCCATTCTTGTCACACCACACATCCACCTCAACATTCTCATCTCCGCTACATGCAATCTTTTTTCATCCATCTTCTTCACAGCCCAACATTCCGATCCATACAGTACGACAGGTCTAATCACGGACTTGTATATTTTCCCCTTTAACTTGAGAGGCATCCGTGGGTCGCAAGTTGTTCCAGTGACCTGTCGCCATTTCATCCATCCTGAGTTGATCCGGTGCGTTACGTCACGGTCTACTTCACCATCGCCTTGGACAAGCGACCCGAGGTACCTGAAATCGGAACAGATCGGTATGGGTGTTCCGGCAAGAGTTATGGGCGTAGGACTGGAGAGACCGCCGAAATCACAGAATAGGTATTCTGTTTTGGACCTACTTAATTTCAGGCCAACATTCTCCAACATTCTCCTAATTTAGCTCCTGTAGTCGACTTAAATGTGGGACGGTACAGATCGGCGGCAGAGAGTTTCACACTTTGACAAACGTGGATGAGAAGCTCTGAGTACCACTCGTCTCGATATCAATCAAGTGTGGATGGTACGCCGCAGTCCGTCTGCTAGTCCGATGGTAAAAGGGTGGGTGTATAACTTGATGCAGCAGAATACTATTGTTTTACAAGGTGGACTGCTTATCTGACCTACACAACCTAGTTCCTATCCTCTTATTACATAAGAACCTGGGCAACTGAGCTCTGCTCGGATAAAAATATTAAAAATTAATAACCCCATGATAATTATGAGATCCAGCTGGCTAGATTTTTCGCCCCCGTAAACGTCTAATAACAACTCTTATCTAAATCGTTAGAGCCGTTTCCGAAACCGTCATTACAAACATAATTATACATTGCTCATTTTAACCCTTCGTATGAACGTAGATCTAAGCGAGACAAAATGGCTTTTTAATTGTTTCTGTAATTACGGCATACGTGGGGTTAGTAGTATAGGCCTTTATCACAGTAATTTATTCAAATGCAAAAACTTCTGGCCTAAGTTTCAGCAAAATTGGACCTAATACTATTATATTAAAGTACATAATACCGCACATGGTCTGGACTGATAAGGTTAACGAATACATAAACTTATATTGTCACTTATTGCTATCTTCCGTGATTGATAATTGTTTTGAGCTCCCGATATTTCGACGCTGTTGCGAGCGCCATGATCGCAGGTTGACTGGAGAATGCGGGTGGATGGAAATAAATTGTTAAGAGCAGACAAATCTGTCTACCCTCTTTTTTTGTCTTTTGCTACGCGCACTATTGGAACTCACCACTGTCACGACAAAACACACTCACAGTATCACCAGCCCGCTTAGCATGAACGCCATAGACACGAAAGAGAAACGACAAATCTTTTGTTCATCTGTCATTGAATCGACAAAATGACAGATGAACAAAAGATTTGTCGATTCTCTTTCGTGTCTACGGCGTTCATGCTAAGCGGGCAAGTTTTGTGGAGTCCTTATTATGATGCCGGCTGCGACTTTTGAGCATACTCAAAACTGGATTATGACGGAATATATCCCGTAAGTGACAATATAAGTTTAGTTTTAAACCGTGAAAGCTTAAAACTAGTCAATTTCTTATGTTTTCAGAAATAATTTTATTTAAATGTAAATTTAATAGCTCTAGTCGTGTGAACACATCTTAACTGCTTTATATTTTATTATGTAAGTTTAATGTTACCAGTTGGTAACATTAATTCCCTAAGAATGGCAATACTTCTGTCATTTGATTTGTAAAATGTATGGCGCGTGAATGGAGCGGTTCTCTGATTGGATCACGAGACTGACGTATCGTGAAGTCGTGAGCCAATCATAGCGCTGGATTTTCCCTCCAGTGGCGGGATTCTTGGTCAGGAGCTGGTGCCCGAGCGGGTATTCCGGTGCTAAACGTGAAAAACGACTAAATGTAAAACATTTAACAGAAATAAAGAAGTATGTCCATAAACTGTCGGAATGTAAATCTCGCTCGAAACTGTTCGGGGCGACTGTTTGTGAGGATGTTGGATGTATGGATGTCTGGATGTTTGTCTTTTACGCAAAAACTACTAAACGGATTCGGATGAAAATTTGCACACAGATAGTTTATAACCTGGATTAAAACATAAGATGCTTTTTATCTCGGTAGTAAGATCCCATGGGACAATAATCAAACATCACGCGGGCGAAGCCGCTGGCAGAAGCTATAGTTGTATTATAATATCCTAGCTTTTACCCTTCGTTTGCGTAAAATTATTACAAAAAAATATGACTTCTATTTGAACTGGATTTGGTTAATAATTTCAAGGGTTTTATGTTTTTTGCAAGGAACCCTAATCCTTTTCCTAAAATAAAAGTAGGATAAGATACTCCTTATAACATAAGCTATCTGCCAGTGAAAGTCTCATCAAATTAGTCCAGCCCTTTTGGAGATTAGCTGGAACAAATACACAAAATAACAAAAAAATGCTGATTTGGTCATAAGTACCGTACTTTCATAATAATATTCGACGATTCAGTTTTATTTATTTGTAAAGATAACATAAATGCTACCACATTTTCATTATTACGGTAAGTCAGCTAAATTAATTGCTTCAAATTAGCTTATCATCATATACCTTTCTACACATAATGTTTGGTTCGCCTTTCATTATAATTATGAAATTGAGTACCAGTATTTTACTTGCGACTGCCTATCTGACCTCGGCAACAGTTATAGGTTGTCAAAACTTATGGGCAGATGCCCATAAGTTTACTAATATTAGTAACGCTAGTCTGTGGAACTCACTGCCGTCTTCTCTGTTTCCCGATTATTATAAATCTGGGTTTCTCCAAAGTTCGAATGAATCAGTTTCTTTTAGATAAGCGTGATCAGAAGGCTTAAAGTCACTCAAAGAGCAATGGCCATGCTCGGAGTTTCCTTGCGCGATCGAATCAGAAATGAAGTCATCCGCAAGAGAACCAAAGTTACCGACGTAGCCCGAAGCATTGCCAAACTTAAGTGGTAGTGGGCAGGGCACATTGCTCGCAGAACGGATGGCCGATGGGGCCGAAAGTTCTGGAGTGGCGACCGCGAACCGGAAGACGTTGCGTTGGAAGGCCTCACACTAGGTGGAGCGGTAACCTGATGAAGGTTGCGGGAATCCGCTGGATGCGAGTCGCACGGGACCGGTCAATGTGGCGACACTTGGGGGAGGCCTATGTCCAGCAGTGGACGTCTTTCGGCTGAAATGATCATGATGAGGTAAGCGTGTTCCACTCTAGGCCGTATCATCGCATCACATCAGGTGGGTTGCGGCTAAACGCAAGCCTATTTAGTGAAAACAAGAATAAGTGTGGATACTACAACTAAAAAACCCGACCATTGAACTATTATACTTTATGACACTTGTTCGATTGGACCCAAACACATTTTAACTCCTCTCCTTTTGTAACCATGCACATTTTGGCGTTTATACTTTTTGCCACATAGACAGCCGGTCCGTATAGACATTTTGACCCCTGCACATTTCAACCGTTTAACATTTTGTTATGTTGACTACCCAGTCCCTGAATGGAAAAATCACGGTCTAATTCAATTCGGGGTTAACAAAGTAAAATCGACTCATCCTACTGTTGAAGTCGGTTACAATGTAGCCTGTGTTACCTGAGCAATAATAACGAATCGATTGAAACCTTTTTTTTTCGGATGGAAAATCATCAAATGACTCCTCCCGCTCTGGGCGGAGCAGGAGGGAGTGTCAGACTTTTACTGACTAAAACCCATCCATGTTCCTTCATCGCCCTTTGTGTTCCGGGGCCACGGTATCTCTTTCGAACAGTCCCGCAACCCTGGCAGGCAAGCCAAAAGGACCTCAGCTCAGCATAACGCCACCTGATGCTGTTTCACCTGCAGCCCAAAAAAAAATTAAGAAAATATTTAAAAAACCGGCCAAGTGCGAGTCGGACTCGCACACGAAGGGTTCCGTACCAATTATTATAAAAAAATCACGTTTGTTGTATGGGAGCCCCCCTTAAATATTAATTTTATTCTGTTTTTAGTATTTGTTGTTATAGCGGCAATAGAAATACATCATCTGTGAAAATTTCAACTGTCTAGCTGTCACGGTTCATGAGATACAGCCTGGTGACAGACAGACGGAGAGACGGACAGACGGACAGACGGACAGACGGACAGATGGACAGACGGACAGACAGCCAAGTCTTAGTAATAGGGTTCCGTTTTTACCCTTTGGGTACGGAACCCTAAAAACCGGCCAAGTGCGAGTCGGACTCGCACACGAAGGGTTCCGTACCATTGACTACTATATTAAGTATTTGTTGTTATAGCGGCAACAGAAATACATCATCTGTGAAAATTTCAACTGTCTAGCTGTCACGGTTCATGAGATACAGCCTGGTGACAGACAGACGGACAGACGGACAGACAGCGAAGTCTTAGTAATAGGGTTCTGTTTTTACCCTTTGGGTACGGAACCCTAAAAATCCACCAAAGTGAACCTCGTTATTAATAACAATTTCCAATAATCATCCCACACTATAATATTCTACCTATAAGGCAGAGTAATACGTACCTATTCAAAGGGAAAACCTTTGAATAGCTCACCCGGAATCCTTTAGAAGGGGATTAAAGATGAAAAGTAGTCGCTACGTAAAGATTATCGCTGTATGTTACAAAAAATATCTTAAGAAGGAACAGGGCCTGCGAGGAATTTGAAAAATAGGTATTTGATCAAACTATAGCTGTCGGGCTGCGTCAAGTCCACCCCCGTAGAGTGCGATAGGGATAATTGCAGCTCAAACCAATTTTATCACAAAAGTTTTGACGATCTCGACGTTTCTGATTTCCCATTTTCTCCTCGAAAACTGAGCCGATTCAATTATTTAAATTATAACATTAAAATTTTAAGAAAAAGAACAGTTGGCTTCACAATATGGGTATACCGTTGAAAGCACCTACGTTCGAACCCAGGGTACTGGGGTACCCAATTAATGCAGCCCAACGTACTTATAGTCTAGAGGCCCTACTCTCTAACGTCCGTCCGTCCATCCGTCTCTATCCGTCTCTCTCGTGCAAATCTGCAGATGAATGCGAGTGCGAGAGACGGAAAGAGGCGGATGGACGTTAGAGAATAGGGCCCTAGGTTCCTGTCAATTTTTTACGTTAAAAACTTTTCAAAATTGTCTGGTCACAACACACGACAAATGAAACAAAAATGTTAAGAGTATTGCAGTTAAAATTTAAAAAGTGCTTGCAGTTGGGCAAGAAAAGTCGACGAGAAATAAAAATCTGACTCTCCACAAAAAAAATGTACGGTAGGCAAGATTACAGAATTGCAAATTGTAACAACACGACAGCGTAGTTAGTAATATGACTCATCAGACTTAATTGCAGTGCAGCGTCAAAATCGAACAGGCCATATACACGTATCTTGCTGAATGATGCTCGATGTAAGCGCAGTACGTTCTTGCACAGGTTTTTCTCGTCTTCTGCGAAAATTATAATATTCTAAATAAATATTAATCGGTAATTATATGAAACGATCTGGGAAGTTTGGCAGTGAAGCCTGTTACAAAAAAATTGAAAGAAAGTCGTTTGTCTTGGTATGGACATATAATGAGGAAGGATGAAACGCGTGACTAAAGAGTGATGGACATGAATGTTGATGGATGGAGAGGGTGAGGAAGGCCGAAGCAAATAGGGATGGATTGTATGAGGCATTAGATGAAAGAGAAAGGAGTAAATGATTTCGTGACGTCTGACAGGGGAGAATAGAAGAAGAAAACGTGTTGGGCAGACCCCAAATAGAATAGAATAAGGGCAGGAAAATAATAATACGAAGCGATCTGGAACATGTTGGTGTTATCTTATGTGAACGCGCTTATCCTTTCATACGGTTTGATGCAACACGAAGAATGTTTCTTTTCCATCAGGAATTTCTCAGTAACAGCCACGGAGTCTGGATTTGTGCGCGATTGATGGCAACTGGCTCGCCCCCTATCACATGGGACTTAAAACATAACTGGCGAAATGTGGGGTTACTAGTAGGCAATTTGCATGTCATTATTTTATGATTGAATATGTTAAGCTACTGTAATACCATTGTAAGAACTTCTGTAACCATATTTATCGGCAAATAAATCTTTGACTTTGACACCTCTGCCTAACCCGTCGGGGATTATAGGCTTGATGTTATGTTTTTTTGTAAAAACTGGATATATAAAGAAATAACCAGAGCAGGTTGACTTCAAAACAAATGTGCAAGTGTCTTGAACACTTTGGATAGCTGTGTAGAATTTCTCAGATTGCAGGATCAACATTGTCTGCAACGTTAGATCCTTTATCGACCAAATTAATATGATCGGCGTCATCAAAGATGTTATATCCTGCAAAAAAAAATTAAAGCTATAATTTCATTACATTTATAAAAAAATGTTGTGCCCAACCAGTTACTGATAATAAAATGATACTTACCGTATCATCAATAATCAAGCCCTTTTTAAACATGTCAATTATTACTCGAATGTTATCTAGGGTTTGCGAAAATGTTTGTATAATGTAAAAAAATATCTGAAAAGCAACATAAGACATGTAAGTTGAAATAATACCCAGTATTAGTTGGGTTTCTTTGCATAATTATCTATTTATTGTTTATGAAGAACTTACAAATTGCTCGAAACTCTGTTTAATAATATCATAACACTCTAATATTTGAACATATGCCTGAAATACTTTTTTGCTATAATTTTCTGTGCCTTGTATTCCTTGGGAATTTTTAGCTTTGATATTCCACAGGACAATTTTATTTTCCAAAGAGTCTAGAACTCTTAAAACGTAAACAATATTAAAATCGAAAACTATTAATAAATAAGAAGCATACACGTTATTAAAAGGTAGAGAAATCAGTAACTGAAAATATGTGAAAGCAATGGCATAAAATCCCAGAACCATTATCACAATAATCCAATTCCAAATAATAATCTTGTTGAAACTGGGTTCATCGTTAATGAACCTGTGCACTTTTTGAAATACGAGGACAAACTGGACATTCATTTTGGTTTTAACGACTCCAATTATAAAATTCATTGCCAACCCATAACTGTAGAAGATGCAGTTAGAAAGAACAACGAAAAACATTAAATCAAGAAAATTTAGAACATTCCTGTTCGTGATCACAAAAGTGGTAGAGAAAACGAATAAAATTATGAATACTACTGTTAGTAATCGAAATAAAGTTTGAGATGGAGATCAGGCTATTTGGAGTGATAACATTATGTTTGATGCGATATTTAGGACAGAACATGATATATTGCATCAGGTTCAAAGGCAAGAGCATCGATTGCACATCTTTGTCCACCATGTTGTTTGAAATATGTTTCGTAGTATAATTATTCTTCATTTTTCTCAACATGACCTTGCTTGTTTTCTAGTGAAACTTTCCACCAGTGACGTCACAACAATCGATGGTAAAACTGTTTATGAATCTACATCATCTTGACTATTTCAATTTGATGATAATAATGGATTGATTTAATGAATGGGCTAGACGAAATGTAGGTTTCCGGCAGATTTAAAAAGACTGAGAATAATAATATACGTGTTACAGTGTCAACAGATCAATGACGAGTATTTATAAGATAGTAATGCCGCCTGGATACCGACAAAATTAATTTATTAAAGGGCAATTTGATTGTACCTTTTAAGACTTTGATCAACTAACTATATACATTAACAAATTAAAACCATAAATAAACAATAAACCTTATGCAGTGTGTTTGGATAACGGTTACCAATACTTTATATGATATACTAATTTCTATCGTCTGAACTGACCCTTAGGTTCTTTGCGGCCGCTGCGGCAGTGCCAGCAAAGCTTACTGAGTTAAGGTCTATTAATTGTTTGTTTAAGTCAGGCTTACTAACATGCGAACTACAGCCAATTCATAAGAGAGTTATAGTAATATTAAATAGAGTCTGTTTTCGGGGCCTAGGAAAAGCGACGTTTTTATCAGCGAAAAAGATACAGGAAAGTTAATTTATATGACTGACATAGGCTACCGAAAAGCTTATGTTAATCTTGTTTAAGGTAAACACCCACTTATCAGAGCCGAAGGAAGCGAAAGAGTCGAAAGAATCGAATTTCAGAATTACTTGTATGAAGTATTAAGTAACCTCGTACACCTATCCGCGCCTAATCGAACGAATAGATAACATTAAACGTATGATAGAAGGTTTCGTTCGGCGCAGACAAGTGTGCGTTCATCTTTAAAGTCATTAGAGAAAGCCTTCTGGTCTTTGAAATGGCTTTCGACAAAGTAAACCACACAATACATCATGAATTTATAAAGTAGCTTGATCAATATTTGAATAATATATTATTATGATAGTTCTCATGCCACATTTTGATCATAACGCAAAACGATTTTGAATCTGACTCTACTCCACCTTTATTTTGTCTGGGACTTCCTCAGGGCTAAGTATTGGGACTCATTCTCTTATACAGGTACATTAAATCTTATGTAACGTTGTAGAAACTCAGAATAGTTTCTACCGTTACTTTGTAAACATAACCTATTCAACACTAATTAAGTTAAATGTCAAAACAAACGCCACAGAGTATACATACTCATTGGGCCGTGCAGTTACTAAACGACTAAAAATTAGCTGTTTTTCCAGTGCTGTGCGCGCGTTACGTGTATCTGATCGAATGAGTGAAGACTTGTCTATGCGTAAACACGCCAGTATAAATGTCACGGACTCGCGATGACGAGAGCTTTTTTGGAAATATTCTGCTCCCAGTGATTAGATGCGTTTTTTCATCGGAAATTAAATTTATAGAAGTATTCGTGATCTAGAATATTCGGGCTTAAAGCAGGCAGCTTTAATTTTTGTTAGTAACCTAACTCTTTTCGTTTTGTGTCGGCGTAAGCCCCATACTGGGGTTCAAGATTCCGGCTGACATTCAAGATTCCGGCTGACATTCAAGATTTCGGCTGACAACCGTTTTACCGGCATCCAATTTACCGCGGGCTCCGCAGCGGGTACCTTTTACCTGCGTGGCCGCGACGAAATTCTACGGGTCGGCGCGATCATCTGCCGTCCGTCACCCTACCTGGCGTCTGCAGCGTGGCACACCGCTACGGTCATCGTCACGCTGGGCTGAGCCAGGAGAGTACCGTGCAAACCCCCGGGCGGGCTTGGAGAAACTTGTGACCATAAACCTACCCACACCCGTTTATTTTATTAATATATTTTTATGTTGACCTGGGTCCGTGGTTTAAATGTAATGATTTGATATTTCTATTGGTATTTACAATCTTCTGATGCACAGTAGGAATCGAAGAGAAATAAACAAATCGACCATAACATAAACTATATAATGTATCTACAGAAATGCAAATTGTAACAATACAATAACTTGGTTAGAAACAAGAGTCATTAGATTTAATTGTAACGCAGCGTCTAAGTAGAACATTCCACACACACGTATCTTGCTGAATGATGCTCGGTCTAAGCGCAATATATTCTTGCAAAGTTTTTTTTCAGCATCTGTCAAAAACATAATTTTACTTCATAAATCGGTCACATCTACGGATTTTGGATCTTCTATTTTGATGATCAATGAATCCACTTCGAAAATGTTTTGAGGCAGATGATTTAGCTCTTTTCCAAATTATTTACAAAAGTGTAAGGTACATTCACGGTCAAAACGTAGGTATGGTTCAGCAGATTTTTCTAGAATCATGTCTGGAATTCATGACAACAGTATGCACGACAATATTCCTTACACCCCATTAGTAGCATTGAAACATCTAAATTATTCTTGGTTGTATAAATAAAATAACCTGAACAAGTTGAATTCAGAATAATTGCACAAGTATCCCGGACATGTTGAACACTTAAGTAGAAGTTCTCACATTGATGAATCAGAATTCCTTGCCACATCAAATCTTTCGTCATCCAACATAAATTTAACAGCACCATTGATATTGTTTCATTCTGCAAAGAAATAAATATTTTATAAATTGATCATTTTCATTCTCCTACTCTTATCTCATTTATTTGAGGTAGGTGCAGTCTTCTTCTTTCATACTCCTTTCTAGCCATATCTGTCTTACAGCCCATTCATCGTTCATCATAAATATAATCAAAAGAACGTTGCTTCTTATGATGACAAATTAGAGTAGATAGATGATGGAATGCTTACCGTGTTAACTTCGCCTATTTTAAATACCTCAATTGCCGTCTCAGTGTAAATTAGAGAGTGAATAATTAACGATAACATATGAAAGAGTATCTGAAAAGTCTTACTAGTTAAAATTAGGTTTCTAAGAATTGTTTTCGTCTGTCCTCATGAGTCATTTTGAATACTTACCAATGTCTGATAACTGATTTTGTGGATATTATAACACGTTAAAATATCAACGAAGGCCTGAAACTCATGTTTGCTAAAATTTTCCTCGTGAGACTTTGCTAGGGTATTCAAAACGTGAAAATTCCATTGGTTCACCTTATTTTCCAGCAATTTGATGAGTCGTGTGGCATAAATAATATTTAAATCGAAAATAACCACAAGGTAGCTAACATAAAATGTATAGAAAGGTGCACCAATTTGTACAAAGAACGAAGTGAAAATAATGAAATAAAAACTCAGTGCCACGATTCCAAGGATTAAATTCCATGTAATGAAGTGGTTTACACTGTTCTTGTTAAAAAATCTGTGTATTTGTTGAAAAAATAAGACAAACTGGATGTTATTACTGCTTTGAGTAATTCCGTTCACAAAAGTCAGAGCGAAACCAACACAACAAACGAGACATACAATGTAAGAAGCAATGAGCATGAATGTGTTAAAACGCAGACTGTCTTTGTTCAAGATCAACAAATAGGTGGAAAAAATGAATAAAGACATAAATACTAATGTAACAATCATTGAAACAAAATTAGAGAAGAGGCTATTTGGAGTTATAAAGTTGTTCTTGATGCGGTATTTAGGACTAAACATGATAAATTGCATCATATTCAAAGACAAAAGCATCTTCTGCACATCTTTGTCCACCGAATTGTTCATTTCAAAAATTCACAGAATATTTTCTTTCAATGTTTCGAAATGTCTGCTTGTTAGAAAACCATTAACAATAGTTTTAGTTGGGCACAAGTAAAGTGATCGAATAAATTGACTGCTGGGAAATGTTTTAACGACACACATCAAACTCATCATGTCATTAACATTATGAGTTAAAATATTACTTTAATTTTGATAAACACGTAATACTTGTACTTATGTAAGAACGACAACTAACAAGGTGTAAACGGAGCCTTTACAAAGGAAACCGTCAACAAAGCATTTGTCATCAAACTACATATTAAATAAGTCTGCGCAAAACAAAATATTTTAGCCTGAAAATAATTATAATTCTAATATAATTGTTTAGACTTTTTTTTGCTAAAAACTACATCATCATCAGCCTATTAATGTTCCCACTGCTGGGACACAGGCCTCCTCTCTATGAGAGGGAATGGGCTATAATCCACCACGCGGGCCCAGTGCGGATTGGTAGATGTCGCATGTCTTCGAATTTTTGGTGTACATTAATGACCTGTGTCAACTGGCAATTAACAACTGCAGAATTATTACATAATTATGCAGATGTCATGGCGTTGATTGTACATGCCAAGGACTGGCAGCTAGCCTATATTGAAACCGAAGAGGCACTGTCATCCGTAATAACCTGGCTAAACGACAACTTGTTAACCCTTAACGCACTTAAAACAAAATTTATTACCTTTTCTAGTTCTACTGCATCACAACCATCGGATTCCCAAAAAAATATTGCTCACACCTGTTGTCACCCCAGTTCCAATTGTAACTGCCTCCCTCTAATACGCACAACCGACATAAGGTATCTAGGAGTGCAAATTGACTCACATTTTAGCTGGGACAAGCATATAGGAAATATTTTTTCCCGCACACGAAAACTTCTCTACATTTTCAAAAAATTAAGCTCTTCTGCCAACCTAGAGACATTAAAATAAGTGTATTTTTCGCTGGCCCGATCAATACTAATGTACTGTATACCAGCGTGCGGAGGCACGTTTGCTACTAGTATGGTGCGGGTGGAGAGAGCGCAAAGAGCGGTCCTAAAAGTACTTTTAAAGAAGCCTACTGGGTACCCGACCGTAACCTTGTACCAACAATGCTCTGTACTCACAGTAAGACAGCTCTATGTGCTTCAGACCGTCTTGCGAAAGCATGCTACAATTCCAAATAAGCCGAACAACAAGCGCAGGAGGACATAGTGTTCGAAATACAGACGCATAGAACTGCTCTCGCCAGTAGATTTTTTTATATAAACAGTTCTCGTCTCTACAACCGTATTAACAAAATAGAATACATAGGTTAACAAAAAATAATTGTAAAAAAGAATTACAAATCCTCTTACTAAAGTTAAACTACCAGAAAACTGAAGATCTTCTCAAACCAATCCAATAAATGTTCCTATTTGAGAAACGGACATACATACAGTCACACTTACACTGACTCATACACAGACATACAGAAACACTCACCTGTGCACTTTCGTGCACGCACAAGCACAAACATTCGACATTAAGTAATTAAGTGGCTTAATTTAAATTAATTTTAAATTAGATATAGTGTTAATTATTTTCTCTTTTTTTTTGTTATTTCATTTTTAACACTTCAATACCCGCAATTACAGACACAATTAAAATAACAATGCACCGTGCCTCTGGAGGCACGGCCGGGAGCATACGGGTTAAATTACTTTATTTTAAAACTATTATTTGACCATTATATCTTTAGTACCTACTAGACTAGTTCACTTTGTACGTTCGTTTTTTCTTTTTTATGTAACCTATTCTGGAAGGCGCTGGTGTCTGTGATACAATAATTTTTTTTTTTCATTAGTACAGGCACCACCGATTCACTTTTGTTGGAAATGCTCATTTTTATTTTTAAATTGTTTCTGTAAAACTTTTAAATGTGTCTTTCTGATAATAAAAAATATTATTATTATAAGGTATAAGGGTTAGATTCTATATCCTTTTTGGATAACAAGTTGGGTTATAGTTAATTTGTTTGTATTTTCTATGAAATTCCTCTATTTTTTTCCTATTTATCTATGTAGTGTACATATTGGTGGCCCAAAATAAAAAAAATCCATAATAACAATTAATTTCCTTGAATTAAAACTAGTATTTGAAAAAAACTTGTGAAAAATTTTGAACATTTGACCTACAATATCTCCGTAAGTTAGTAAGTTTTCAGGTTTGGTCCAAACCAAAAACAAAATATCGCAATGACGCATGACGGGGAGAACAAGAGCATTTCGGCTTTATTAAAGAACTATTTACAACCTTTATTTAAAGGTCAACTAAAAGGAAACAATAACAGACGTACTGACTATTGACAAAAACGATTTATTACCAGGATTACAAAAACGCAAATTGTAGCAAAATAACTATGTAGTTAGAAAGAAGACTCATTAGACTTAATTGTAACGCAGCATCTAAGTAGAACAAGCCACACACACGTATCTTGCTGAACGATGCTCGATGGAAGCGCAGTACGTTCTTCAATAAGATTTTCTGATCACCTGATAACAATCGTAACAATTGAAAATAATTCAAAGCTTTAAAAATATGTTAAAAGAAGCAACGGCTTCTTTTAAAATATTTTTAGAGCTTTTATTTTGAAATCAGAATGCAGGTACTAGGTTAGGGTTCCGTATCCAAAGGGTAAAAACGGGACCCTATTACTAAAACTCCACTGTTCGTCTGTTCGTCTGGCCATCTGTCCGTCTGTCCGTCTGTCCATCTGTCTGTCACCAGGCTGTATCTCATGAACCGTGATAGCTAGACAGTTGAAATTTTCACAGATTTCAGTTGCTGCAATAACAACAAATACTAAAAACAGAATAAAATAAATATTTAAGGGGCCCCTCTTAAAAAAATCACGTTTGTTGTATGAGCCGCTTATTGCGGCCCATACAACAAACGTGATTTTTTTGTGGTGTTGCCTAAAATGTTGTATAGATAATGGTACGGAACTCTTCGTGCACGAGTTCGACTCGCACTTGGGCGATTTTTTTAATACTTACCAGAGCAACTTGACTTCAAGAGAAGTGTGCAAGTATCTTGAGCTCTTTGTATAGCTGAGTAGAATTTCTCACATTTCTGGATCAAAATTGTTTGCCACATGAAATCCTTCATCAACCAAAAAACCATGATTACTGTCGCCAAAGTTGTATGATCCTATAAAAAATAAACTTGTCTCACTAAAAGGAAACTCATCGCAGTGCAATAATTTCGATGATAAAAAGTGTCGTTATAAAAATATCCAGTTGACATAGTCTTTTTTTTTTTTTTGGATGGGAAATCAGCAAATGACCCCTCCCGCTCTGGGCGGAGCAGGAAGGAGTGTCAGACTTTTATGGACTAAAACCCATCCATGTTCCTTTATCGCCCTTTGTGTTCCGGGGCCATGGTATCTCTTTCGAACAGTTCCGCAACCCCGGCAGTTGACATAGCCTGTCAAATCATCATCATCATCCTGGCCCTTGTCCCATTATATTTCGGGTCGACACAATACGTTTTCTTCTTTAATATTATCCCTTTCAGACATCACAGTATATTTTACTCCTTTCTATTTCATAATATCATTCCTCACACAATGTCAAATCAAAAGTTAAAAAAGCTTAATTTGTTTTTATATTCATAGCCATTTTTGTAAAAAGGCTTGAATTTTTATAACCTGTTAACACAGATTTTTATTAAGAAATTTAAAATAAAAAAATAAAATTTTACTCACAATATTATTAATGGTTACACCTTTCTTCAATACGTCAATTATTAATTGAACGATGTGTAGAGAATGGGAGAATATTGAAATTATGTAAAAAAGTATCTGAAAAGTGTAAAAATTAATCGTTAGGTACATTTTTTTTAGGGGGGGGGGAGTTGCTCGCGTCCGTAGGATTTACGAGTACCATCTTTTCCTAGACCCACCCTACACGTCTCCCCCGGGTGGTGCTAAACGAGCAACAACGCCGAACTTCGGGCGGCGGTTAACTAACCCGTACAAGATAAAAGCGATGGAGACAGGAAATGGCCTCCTCACCCGCTGCTCTGTTGAGTCAATCTGCAGAATCGGGGACATTGGCTTAGCCGCCCGTGTCGAGAGGTAGAAAGCCTCGATAAAAATTCACCCCAATCCTACGGTGGAGACCGCGCCAAGAGGATGCATGGCTGGGGGATGCCAGTCTCGAGCGCCAACCTTGGTGAACCTGGCGAACACCATTGTATTAGCCTTCTCACAGGAATGGCGTCACCCTGTGTAGAGACCACCCTATCGTCCATACTCGTGGGAATCAAATGAAATGAATGATAATAAAACCCAAAAAACTTACACCCAACAACTTTTTCACAAAGGACTCCTGGAAACTAGACCAAGGTCCTTGTCATTCAGCGGTTGCATAAGCACGGATAAGCAAGCCGAAAATCAGGGAAGTAACGTAAATACTTCTCAATCAAGCCACATGCAAAACAATACTTCAACAATCACCCGAGCAAGTCAAAGGGACTCTTTTGGACAACAGAAAAAATAATTCTCAAATCAAGAGTAGCAGCAAGACAAAGTACCTAACAAAAAATGCAGAATTCTCGATAGCCACACAGAAGGTCAAAATAAACAAATATCCACCAAACGGATTAACTACGCAATCCCCGTATAAAACAAATTTGACATTCTCAACGATGAAGAACCTATAGCTGTAAAAGAACACAAAGAATACATATCAAAGCCTGAACCAATTTTTGTGACTGGCATAGTGGATATAACACCCCTAAGTTAAGCAAAATGATTGAAAGGAACAAGTACACCATGACTACACTAAAGTCAGGACACATAATCAAGCTAATCCCTGCAGACATTGAAACTTACAAAACAATAAGAGATAAACTAATCGAAAGGGACATCAACCACTACACCTACAAACTCAAGAGCGAAAGGGCGTACAGAGTAGTGGTTAGAGGTTTGCACGCCTCAGAAAATATTGATAATGGTCAAAGAAGATCTACAAGCAAATGGACATGAAGTTCGTCGAATAGTCAACGTGTTGCATCGAACTACAAAAGAAAAACTTCCCCTCTATTACATAGACCTAGAGCCACGAGCCAATAACAAAGATATTTTCAATATTAAGTACATAAACCACGTCAAGGTAACGATTGAAGCACCCTACAAGAAAAGAGAAGTGTTGCAGTGCAAGAGATGTCAAAGATTTGGCCACTCGAAAAATCAATGCTTCAGACCCTTCAGATGCGTTAAATGCGGAAACGACCACCCAACGACATCGTGCACCAAATCTCTGGAGACAGATGCTACCTGCGCTAACTGCCAAGGGAAACACCCGGCAAGCTATAAGGGCTGCAATAAATATAAACAGTACAAAGAGAAGATATTGAAAATTAAGCCTACTATCGAACCATCCAAATACACAACTGTGACCAAAGAACAAAAACCCAGCACTGGCGAAAGTGTTAAATCGACGTATCTTCCAAGAACCAGCTATGCTGAGCTTCTGAAAAACAAAAGCGACGGGCCTGCAACACAATCTAAAGTTTCCTCGTTGGAAACTAGCCAACATGATATTACCAGCCTATTGGACACAATGTTCAATAGATTCCAAGCAATCATGAAACACATGATGGATCAAATGATCAAACTAATCACCCGCCTGGCTCCACCGAGGGACTAAATATTCGCATCATCACCTGGAATGCCAACGGGCTGACCGACAGACGGCAAGAGCTTGAGTTGTTCATGAATATTGAGAAAATCGATGTCGCACCTATATCGGAAACAAGACTCACCCAAAGATCACACGTAAAGTTTGAAACTTACATAATCTATAGGACAGACCACCCTTCCGGCAACTCCCACGGCGGGACTGCTGTAATTGTCAAAAATAACATTAAACATTATCTGCTTGAGCCTTATAAAACAGAGGAAATACAGGCTACTTCAATTAAAATACAACACAAGAACAATGACACAACACTATCTGCAATCTACTGCCCACCTAGACATAAAATAGGAGCTGACGTTTTCAAACAATTCTTTAATCAACTTGGCTCAGTTTTTATCTGCGGAGGAGACTGGAATTCCAAACACACATATTGGGGATCAAGACTAATTAACCCAAGGGGCAGACAACTACATAAAGTCACACTAGACCTAAATCTAGAATGCGTCTCTCACGGAGAGCCAACATACTGGCCGACAGACCACAATAAAATACCAGATCTGCTAGATTTCTACATAACAAAGAACTTTGGGCGCAACTACTTACAGATTGAAAAATGTGAGGATCTGTCATCAGACCACACTCCAGTCATTTTAAATGTGTTCAAACAAGCTGTTCCATTAGAGTCACCCCACTACATCCACAGCAGAAACACCAACTGGGACCAATATAGGGAAATTATAACAAGTAATTTAAGCCTAAACATCAAATTGAAAACAGGTGAAGACATAGATGCCATTATCGAAACGTTCAACAACACAATACACCTGGCGGCCAACGCTTCTACACCTAAAAATAGAAAAAAAAGGCTAAAGAGACGGAACTTCCAAGGAATATTATGGAGAAGGTCAACAAACGGCGAGAAATGAGGAAAGAATGGCACAGAACTAGATATCCTACGGACAAAACTAAGTTTAACAAAGCAACAAAAGAGCTGAAAGATATGATCAAGGAATACGAGAACCTTTGCCTACAAAGACATTTATCTGACCTAACCCCACATAAGGATACTAACTACTCGTTATGGCGTGCGACCAAGAAACTTAAGCGACCAAAAGAACATATTCCACCATTGCGAAGACCGGACTGAAGTTGGGCTAGATCCGAAACTGATAAAGCAACGGCATTTGCCGAACACCTGGAAAAGGTTTTTACTCCGTTACCTTGCACTGAAATTAATAGAGACGAGGAAATGAAAACAGACTACCTCTAGTCGCCAAATCAGTTATGCTTCCCCCTAAAGGCAGTAAGTCCTACTGAATTAATCCGTGAGATTAAAGCTCTTCCATCAAAGAAAGCACCGGGCTATGATCTATTAGACTCCGTACTGCTAAACAACCTTCCTAACAAAGGTATAATGTTCCTAGTGATGGTGATGGTCTTCAATGCCTGCCTGAGACTCTCCCACTACCCATTCCAGTGGAAACTTGCTCAGGTTGTTATGATACCTAAACCTGGTAAACCGTCAGAAGAAGCCTCGTCCTATCGACCAATTAGCCTCCTGCCTTTGGTCGGCAAGTTGTTTGAAAAAATTATCCTCAATAGAATGTGCCCTCATCTAAATACCATCCTTCCTGGGCATCAATTCGGATTCAGACAGCAGCATGGCACCATTGAGCAGGTACATAGGTTGACAAATACCATCAGCAACACACTCGAAAACAAAAAATATTGCTCAGCTGTCTTCCTAGATATTAGCCAGGCCTTTGACAGGGTCTGGCATGACTCCTGTTTAAGTTAAAAAAAATATCTGCCTCACTCCTTCTTTCTCATACTGAAAAGTTACCTGGACAAGCGCTGTTTCGAGGTAAGACTTAACAACATCACATCAGATTTGTATGAAATAAGGTCTGGTGTTCCACAGGGGAGCATCTTGGGGCCCGTACTTTATCTCATACTTACAGCCGACATACCAACAGATGACAACACCTTCATCGCCACATATGCTGACGACACGGCTATACTGGCAGTACACACCAACCCAGATGTTGCCTCAGCGAACCTTCAGAAACACATATGTGAAATTGAGGAAAGGCTAAAGATATGGCGTATAAAGGCGAATGAAAACAAATCTGTTCAAGTCACCTTTACTCTAAGGAAAGGAAACTGTCCCCCAATTACACTAAACGGTGAACAAATCCCACAGGAAGATAGTGCAAAATACCTTGGCATGCACCTGGACAGAAAGTTGACTTGGCAGAAACACATCTGGAGTAAAAGAAAAACCCAAGACACAAAACTAAGAAGCATATGTACTGGCTGATTGGTAAAAAGTCTCAGTTAACCAATGAAAGCAAAATGCTGATATACAAAACTATATTGAAGCCAGTTTGGACATACGGAGTGGAGCTTTGGGGAACAGCAAGCAACAGCAATATCGACATCCTGGAAAGGTTTCAGACTAAAGCTTTGAGATTTATGTTCAACATCCCTAAATGCATACACAATAAATACATCCTGCAAGATCTGAATCTCAAAACAGTAAAGCAAGAGATTGCTGCCCGTAGCACAAACTACCAGAAAAAGCTTACCAAACACGTCAACTCACTGGCTGCTGATTTATCGGGGTCCGGAAGTGTTGTATACACAAGACTTAGAGGAACAGTGTTCCAAGTTTAATCAAAAGATTCTCAGCAGAATGAGTGAGAATGGTCAATGGACAATTCCTCACTGCTACAAAGACCAAAACTCAGATGAAATTCGAACAGCGGAGCAGCTAAATGTCCATGACAGATTGCTGTGTTGAGCAGGATACATAATAGAGAAAAAAAAAAAATTTTTTTTTTAAATGTAAATTGTTGATTTCGTTGTATCGACGACGATTGGCGCAGCGTTAGTGAGGCTGCCTTACGTTCTTAGGGTCCCGAGTTCGAATTCCGGTCGGAGCAAATGTTTGTGTGACGAGTATGGACATTTGTTTCCGAGTCGTGGATGTTTATATGTATAATAAGTATGTATTTACAAACAAAAAAGTATATATGTAGTATATCAACTATCTGGTGTCCACGACACAAGCCTCGTTGCTTAGTGTGGCACCAGATGGCGCTGTGTGTAATGTCCAGCGATATTTATTTATTTATTATTTCTATTTTGCTGAGTTTTAATAATTTAGTCTCTAACAAGTTATTATAGCCCTTATTTACAATTCCATTGATATAGCCAGGAAGGTACTTACGAATTGCTGGAAACATTCTTTAAAGATATTATAACACTGTAATATCTCAACATACGCCTGAAATATATTTGTGTAATAATTTTCATCATGTTCATCTTTCAAATCTTGAGAATTTATATTTTGACAATTCCATAATAAAAGTTTATGTTCCAAAATATTTAGGAGTCGTATTACATAAACAATATTTAAATCAAAAACTCCTAGAAGGTAGCCAACATATATTGAATGAAAAGGTAAACCCATCTGTATGTTAAAATAAGTGAAAACAATGACATAAAAACTCGGAGCGACTAAAATGAAAATCCAATTCCAAATAATAATGTGCTTAAATCCGATTTCATTGTTAAGAATTCTGTGCACTTTTTGAAATTTCAAGACAAAATTGATGTTGTTTTTGAAATTACAGAAAATCGTGGTGACAAAATTCAAAGCAAAACCAAAACTATAAAAGAAGCACTCATAAATATTCACGATAATCAGATAATCAGTATAAGCTAGTGCTTCTTTGTTGATGAACACAAAATAGCAGCAAAGAGCGTATAAAATAATGAATACTAGAGTTGCAATCATCGAAAACAAAATTGAGATGAGGCTATTTGGAGTTATAACATCATCTTTGATGCGATACTTAGGACAGAATATGAAATGTTGCATCAGATTCAAAGGTAACAGCATCGACTGCACATCTTTGTCCACCATATTGTTTGAGTTAAGAGTCACATGATATTTTTTCCAAAATTTTTGAAATACTTTCATTTTTCTCATTACAGCAGTTCTTCTAGCTCGCAAATGCTACAATAAAAATAAAAGGTGACCGCACAATGAATAAACACGAAGAGAGTCAATAAATAATTAATTACTTTCAGCTAAACAAAATATAGATACAGTGTAACATTAGGTATAATAAATGGAAAACGAAAATAAATGATTGATAGGGGCACATGACAAGACTATAAAAATAATGATATCACGCCTTTAATCCCCGATGGTTTAAGCAAAGGTGTACCTAAAAGTACACCCAGTTAACAATAACCAATGATGATACAAATAAATAAAAGAAAATGGATGATAGTCAAGGCGACCAACAAAAGGTATTGGTAAGGCATATGTGATTGGAAATGCTTTAGCTAGATGGACATACACAGACCAATTTTTTATTTAAGCTACTTAATGCTTGTCTTTGGTGGTCGCAATGATAATAATATTCCATAATAATTCTTCAGGGGGGTCAGGAACGTAATCTGTATAAACGTAGATAAAACAAAAGAAGGATCATAGCAGGTGGTGTTCTGTAGTTTCAGGCCTCCTTTCTGTCAGAGGGACTGGACGTTTGCACCAGAGTGTGGGTTAACAGACGTCACGTGTCTTTGATTTGTTTTTATTCCAGGCATGCCAGCTTCGTCTCCGATGGTTTCCTTCACCTTTCCACCTTTTTCCATTTTTGACAAAAGTAATAGTAATTTTTTCCCTACTTTATAGCACACGACAAACCGAAGTACAAAAATCAGGTCTCAGTATAAATATAAGTTATGTACCGGTGCTCACAAAACATCTTTATTAAAAAAAAGTGTTTTAGGTATGGCGCCTGTAATCTATATCTTCTATACATATAATAAATCTGTAGAAAAATCGTTTTTGTACATCGAAAATATTTTGAAAAAAAATTGCCAGGGTGTTAAAGGATAACCAACAGAACCCATTTCCAGCATTTTTGGAATTTTTGTCTGTTTGTCTGTTTCGATGATCAAGCATCACGTAAAATATACGAAACCTATATAGATAACTTTTATACATACAAATTGTGCGTATCTTGAGGTATAATTTAGTAAATGTGCTCACCAGATAACTTTTAAATCGACTTACCGGCTCCAAAAAAATTTTTATAGATTATGGTACTCTAGATTAGTCTAGATGACGCTGGTTTGAAGATTTACATAGCATTTCCGTGCATTATATTTTAGCAGCTTAACATCTTGGTCGATAGATGGCGTTGGTCATTTCACTCCATTTTCTGAATCGCGGTGTTCAGATTTTCCTTGAAAGAATGCCCCTCACACGTGCAGTTGACATATGGATTAATAAATTGATTTTAAATCCATCATGAGGCATAAAAGATAAATAATTAGTGTTAATTATTGGATTTATAAATGCAGAGTGAATGATAACTTCAGTATTTTATTATAGCTGCCTAACGTCATTTTTTTGTTTTTTGTTTTAGAGGAATACTGTGAGTCAGGTCAAAAGGCCTTGCTAGTCGACAATGAAGTGGAAAGCCGTCGGTCGCTTATTAGCGATGCGCAGCGACGACATAATATATGGTTGGTGAATAAGAAACAAATGGTTTCACACCTACGGGACACTTTGTGGAATTATTTGACACCTCATCGCAAACTGTTCGCCGTGCCCTCCTTACTGAAGGCTTGTATCACGAAGACCAGCTAAGAAGCCCTTCTAGACAGAAAGAGTTATAGAAGAACGATTACGTTTCGATAAGTGGATAAGTGCAACAGGGCCAGGAGAACTGGCTTTTATTCAATATCAACTATATGTTATATTTGTGTGATTAGAATATCCTTTCCTTGTTACTTAAGTATGTTATTATGAATTGAAAGTAAGTGGGTATACCGTATACAATAAAAAATCTTATGATCGGTTACAAGAGAACTTTTTTACATCTAGGTAGGAATGTGACGTTACAATTATCATGAAAGTTTGTTAATTTTATAAATAAATAAAACGAATAAACATTTTTGTTATCATTCACCACGACTTTTTTATTTCCACCTTCCAACACCGAACAGCTAAAATAATAAATAAATAGTTGAATAATAATACTATGTTTTTTTTTTACTAATATTTAACTAATTCTTATAAAAAATAAATAATGAACCAATAACTAATGTTACCAAGAAACAAAAACCCCACACGTTGTTAACGGGATTCGAACTCTGATCTCTTTGATCGTGAATCCTACTGATTACCCTAACAGCTATCAAAACATGGTAAATAGGTGTGAATTTTAGCTATCCAATGGTAAGAACAGGTTGCTACACAAATAAGGTTTGCTGCGTGTATAATAAAAGAAACGGAAATATATTCTTATGTTTCGTGGAGTGTGACGCGCGACATGCGATTGGGCAAACTCTGTGGCTGTGGTGTGCGTACTGTATTGAGACCACTTACACATACAGACGCACGGACGCTCGACCGTGCGTTCACAGCAATACAATCCTTAGCGTGCCTCTGCAGTTATGGACGCTTACTGTACCTATAACCACGAGAGAAATCCGTTAAGCATATTCCTTTTTTTTTTAAAAGCGTCGGTAATAGGTATATATCATGGTCTCATTTAAAATTGAAAAATCATGTTTGGGCTCATTTCCTGCACCTTTGAATGAGAATTTTAATCCTAGCTAGAGTATGACCGTCATCGAAGGTCTAACGGTGGAGACAGAAGGTATTTGCAAGAGTTCTGCAACAGTTTACAGCAGCTTTCCTTGACCCTGCTTCTTTTATGCACCTTTCGGAGAACTTTCAAATTAGCTGGAGTATGACTGTCATCGAGTGTCTTAGGATGAAGACGTAAGGCTGCCGAGGCAAGCCCTTATTTGGAAAAATATGAGTAGATTATTTTAGCAATTAATGCAAATATATCGGAGAAATTAAATTGTTACAGACTTGAATCTATACTAATATAATGAAGCTCAAGAGTTTGTTTGTTTGGTGGGTTGAATACGCTAATTTCAGAAACTACTGGTTCGATTTAAAAAAAAAACTTTTAGTGTTGGATAGCTCATTTATCGAGGAAAGCTATAAGGTTATCTAACATCACACTACAACTAATAGGAGCGAAGCATTAATGATAAATGTTACAAAAACGGGGAAAATTTATTTCTTTTGAGAGCTTCCGTTGCGAGCGACGTATAAACGGTTAAAGATACGCAAAAATCATGTATGATGGAATGTTACCTCTTATAAACTTAAAAAAAATATCCGCTATAGCATAATGTCTATCTTTTAAGGTTGAGTCATACTCTCTCTAACCCTCTCCCTCATATGACGCAGACGAAGTTGCACGGGTCAGCTAGTATACATATAATAAATCTGTAGAAAAATCGTTTTTGTACATCGAAAATATTTCGAAAAAAAAATTGCCAGGGTGTTAAAGGATAAGCAATAGAACTCATTTCCAGCATTTTTGATTTTTTGTCTGTTTATCTGTTTGTCTGTTTCGATGATCAAGCATCACGTAAAAGTATAAAATGTATCTACAACTTGAGGTATTATTTAGTTTTTGTTTCATTGTAATCGGTTAATTATATCAAAAGATATATGAACTTAAAGTTTTCAAGAAGAACTAATCATCAAAAATGTAAGATACATATATGCAGCGACATCTGTTGAACTAAAATGGTACCAATGACTAAAAATGTAAATCGACTGACCGGCTTTTAAAAAAAAATATAGCATAATAATATTTTAGCAGTTTAACATCTCGATAGATGGCGTTGTTCATTTCACTCGCGTTGTTAAGATTTTCCGGGAATGACCCTCGCCCGTGTCAGTTGCTTCAGATTTGGCTTTTTAACCGACGAAACAAAAGGAGGAAGTTCTCAATTCGACGCGTATATTTTTGTATTTATATATATATTATATAGTTATAGGTATATATATATATACCCGTAACTTTTTACAGAGAAGTCCGTTAGGCATGATCCTTTTTTTTTGTGAAAAGCGTTGGTATATCTCGCAGTTGGTCCCATTTAAAATAAATCCGCGATAGCATTATGTCTACTTGTAAAGGTTGAGTCATAGTCTCTCTAACGGTCTCTCTCTTATGTGACGCAAACAAAGTTGCGCGGGTCAGCTAGTCTATAATAAGGTTCCAAATAGTATCAAGTAGCAACCTTTAGAATTTTCAAAAAACAGCTTTCATCTTTTTGAATACAATTGAATGTTATTAATCTGTATCAGATTTCCTAACAAATAAAATATAGCTGTATTATTATCATGTTATTTTAATGTAGATTTGTTTTTTTTTTGCAAGTAAATTAATTTGTTGAGTTATTTTGAAAGTTTTAAATTGAAGTTGTATAATTGTTTATTAAGTATGAATTTTTGCATTCCAAATGGTAGAATGTACCAGGAACTAATTACTATAACTACTGTTACAACTCATGTATGTACCTACATTCAATGCAAATAAACTATTTCTATTCTATTCTTGATGAAATAAACAACGTTATGCGTCTGTGTTCAAGTTTAAATAAAGAGTACGTTTAAACTTATACTGTCACTTACGGGATATCTTCCGTCATTGTTCTTTAGATTGAGCTCCACATATGGCTACAGTAAGTGACAGTATAAGTTTAGTTATAAACCGTGAAAGCTTAAAACAGAGAACGTTTAAAATCACTTTATTGTGAACTACAAAATGGCGAACTGTAGCAACACAATAGTATAATTAGTCAGAAGACTCATCAGACACAATTGTAACACAGCGTCTAAGTAGAACAGGCCACACACACGTATCTTGCTGAACGACGCTCGATGTAAGCGCAGCACGTTCTTGTATAGCTTTTTTTCATAATCTGCCAAAAAAATAATAATGAAAGGGCATACTCTATCGCTATTGTATCATTATCACGTATCAATAGCCCTCTGGTACAGAATAAATTTATAGAAACGCATGAGACTAAAAAAGTGATGGATGAAGAGGAAGGGGAACGTCAACTAATAGATGGATTGATTGTGTAGAGTAAACTAAAGCGTGGCTTTTGACAAAGAAGGTTAATGATGCCGTGACGTCTGACAGTGGAAAATGGAAGAAGAAAACGTGTTGCGCCAATCCCAAGTAGAATAGGACAAAGGCAGAAAAATGATAATGAGGTTGGCCGAGGAAACCTAGAAAACGTAACATGGCGTGAAAATTTAGAGGCGTTTGTCAGAGTTTGGCCGGAGAAAACCGTACAGAAAGAAGAGGGAAGGCTTTGGGGATATCTTTTAACCTGAGCAAGTTGACTTCAACATAAGTGTGCAAGTATCTTGGACACTTCGTGCAGCTGAGTAGAGTTTCTCACATTCCTGGATCAACATTATTTGCCACGTGAAATTCTTTATCAGCCAACTGAATATTAACAGCGCCAACACAGTTGCCTTATCCTGTAACAAAATCAACATTTAAGAGGTTAGATTCTAGGGATATGGAGAACAGGGTGTAAAGTTCTTCATACCCCTTAGAAATGGGAGCATTTTCCGACCTGACGGGTTTTGTGTCTTGTGGGCTACTGCGTGGTAATTGTTGTTGTAGATTTTTTTATACGTACTCTTATGTGGCGGATATGTTTAACTGCACGATTCAGATTTTTTATTTAGTTCTCCATTTGTGTCAGTTTCGTAGTTCTGTAGTTTTTTGTACTGGGTTGCTGTAGTGTTTTTTGTAGTGCCCCAGTGAAATGGATCTGAAAGTTTCACGTCTACAGTTTTCAATCTTTTATTTCTGCTTTTACATCACTGTCAAAGTCATAGCGTTTCTTTATTCCCGTTACTATAAGGTTCCTGTTGTTTTTTTTTGCTATCCGAAGTAAAATAACGGTAAGAGGACTGAATCTACATTTCCAATTTTAGGCTGACCTCACGATGTCCAAGTTTCTCTTACAAGTAAATGTCCTTTTGTACTAGAAATAGTGATAAAAAGACGAAAAAAACATACTTACTATATTATTGATAATTGCGCCTGACTTCAACACTTCGATTGCCAAATGAATATAGAGCAGATAGTGAATGAAAACTTCAAAAAAATAATAGAGTATCTGAAAAGTAACAAAATTAATGAGAGTATTTGAAAGGGCTTTTTTTATTAAGACCAGAACTTTGAAAAAACCATACAATAAACAAAGAAATATTAAATAACTCTTCCTTGGCAGTAGGGTAAAAAAGCAATACTACGATTTGAAGAAGCACGAAAGTAATTTGCAAAACGGTCATCGTACTGAATGACAAAGCTGCAAACGATTTCTCTCTCAAGAACCCTGACCACCGGTAGCTCGGATCCTGTTCCCGATGCTAGTGAGCTCCTATTTTTTATATTTTTTTCTGTAGGAATATTTAACATTATGTTTAATGTGTAAAATAATAAATAGGTACATTCAATAATAATATTATTATTTATTTATTTATTATTTATTGTATGAATATATACTCGTATTAAGATACTTACAAATTGGTGGCAACAATCTTTATGAATATTATAACATTCGACTATATTAACGTAGGGTCGAGTGTCTCACATTGAACCAGGCAGCCACAATTAACCACGGCTATATTTCCAAAATGCGACGTTGCCGATCTATGCTAATGTGAGTAAAAGAGAGGCATATAGGTGTCCTGTTTGCTCACTAGTTTGCGCGGTGATCTCGCGTAAGGTGGTCAAGTGCGGAGCATTTTTGTGAAAAGTGTACAAAAAAGTAAGTTTTTAATGCATGTTTCTTTTATTTTTAAAGTTTTTCCCGTGTTAAATATCGATCTCTTCATATTTACATTGAATACTAGGGTAATTTGGCTTTCTAATGCACTACGATTTGTTTCGTTATGCTTTTGCTTTATCATTTAAATTTTGAAGTTAGTTATGAAAACGTGGGGTGTCTCAGATTGAGCCACCTTTCAGAGGTACACTATTAACCATGGTTCAATGTGTCCACCTACGATTTTTTGGCAGTACACATTTAACCACTGCTTAGTGCTTTTTTGAAATAAAACAAGTTATACTTACCTTATTGATAGAATTATATCAATAAGGTAAGTATAACTTGTTTTATTTCAGAAAGTACTTAGGCTTCTCAATAGGGGCTAGGTAGAGTAAATAAACCCGTTTAGGCTTTTAAAGCATGAAATATAATATTTAATCATTAATGCTAAAACACGTAGGTAACAGGTTTTCAGTTCATTGCTTGACAATTCTATGGCCTTATGTAGGTAAGGTACCTATCCTTCCATCACTTTTTACGACATCTACGGGAAGTCATACTTAATAACTGTTGGGATTTGTTTCAGAATGGCACGGAAAAAAGTTTTATAGAGGAAAAGAGGCGGACATTCAGCTTACAATATGCTTAAAGCGTTAAAGATGCATAGGTCAGGTGAAAGCATCCGAAAAGCTGCTAAAACTTTCAACATTGCCTATCCCACCTTACGCCGTTATGTAGTGCAAAATTTGAACGTTGCTGATGAGGATCTTGTCGACAAAAGAATGGTACCCAATTATGAAATTAATTTTGAATGAGATGTATAATTTTATTCAGTTACTTTAATTGTTAAAAAATAACTTTTTGATTATTTTCTTTAAGTAACAGTACTTATGTTGTTAAATTTCAATAATTCTTATATAATAGTAGAACATATTATTATGATAATACATTTCTTGTGATTTTTAAGACTGATAATAATTGTGATAAAGATTATTAAGCTCGCAATAAACATTAAGTGATTATGAAAATGATATTTTATTATTTTAATAAGTCATTTGCTAAAAAGTTGGTCATTAATGTATACTAAATAAGAGGTGGTTCAATGTGAAATAAGGTGGTTCAATGTGAAAAATACCCTGGTTCATTGTGCACGACCTAGAGTACACATTGAACCAAATCTCATTTTTCACAAAAACTTTTATTATTCTGAAAGTAACACGAAACTGGAAAATTCATAATTGCACATTTTTAGGTGAATAAATTCCCCAGCTACACACAAAATCTGGAACGCTTCGAAGCGTAAACAGTGATGCTATGAGCTTCCGAAATTTACCTGGTTTAATGTGGGACAACTTACCCTATGCTTGAAAAATATTTCTGCTATAATTTATTTCGTACGCGTATTCCGGTACTTCAGAATTTAGAACACAAATATTCCATAGAGCTAATTTAGTTTTCAGCAATTTAACTACTCGAGTAGCATATATTGTATTGAAATCGAAAAAAACTGTAAGATAGCAAACGTATGTATTGTAAAAAGATGCGCCTAGTTGAATGTACAAATAGGTACAAATAAAGACATAAAAGCCCAGTGCAACGATTTCAAGAATCCAATTCCAAATAATAAAATTATTGAAACTGATTTCATCGTTAAGAAGTCTATGGACCTTTTGAAGAGTCAGGACAAACTGAACGGAATATTTGGTTTGAATTGTGGTGATGACGAAATTCATACCGATACCGAAAAAATAGAAGATGCAGTTAAAAACAGAGGTGAAAAAACGAGTATGTCCAGGATCGGTATTGTTCAAGGCCTCAATATAAGTGCAGAGTATCAACAAGACTATGAAAACTAGAGATCCAATCATGCAAACCAAATTGGAGAAGAGGCTATTTGGAGTAATCACACTGTTTTTGATACAATATTTAGGACAGAACATGATATATTGCATCAGGTTCAAAGGCAAGAGCATCGATTGCACATCTCTGTCCACAGAATAATTCCGAAGAAACTTCGATGAATGTTTTTGTACAACAGAACGGAATGAATTCATTTTTATTAGTTTACAAGTACACTGATCCGGTGATCGATGGTAA
The DNA here is from genome assembly GCA_905147715.2 of Xestia xanthographa. Classification (NCBI taxonomy): domain Eukaryota; kingdom Metazoa; phylum Arthropoda; class Insecta; order Lepidoptera; family Noctuidae; genus Xestia; species Xestia xanthographa. The sequence continues at coordinate 8,916,765 of LR990644.1, forward strand.
ATGTTGAGGTGGAACTCCTAGAAAAATTCAAGTTTTTGAAAGCAATCTAAATAAAACTTCGTTAATACTTAATGAATTGGGCTAGTCTAGGCACTTTAATTATAATGTTCGTATAGCATTGTAAACAATTACCATCACATCAGTCAGGGACAGTCATTAGATACAAGGTGTAAATGGACCCTTCACGAACCTGACAACAACATTATACTGATGGAAGTATTGGATGGTATTTAAAGTTAAGTTATATATTTTAGTCTCAGAATTAGACAATCATGATAATTTTGTTGTTGTATCAGTCTTACCAAGGGCTATTGGCTTACCCAGTACTAAACGGTTTGTGGAGGTCAGATAGTCGTTCCATGTCATCATCGTCATTCCAGCCGAAAGACGTCCACTGCTGGACATGCAGGGCCTCCCCCAAACCCCGGGTTTTGACATAATCGCCACACTTGGCAGGCGGGTTGGCAATAGCAGTGTGGTTTTTACAAAAGCACAGAGAACTGCTGCCCATTCTCTGGTAAGTCCCTTAGTCGCCTCTTACGACACCCGCCGTCGTTCCATGTAAAATACTGGTATTCAACTGTACCTGGCGATGTTAGTGCTAAGTAAAGGGTGTTTTTTAGAGGCGAAGAACATTAAATCGAAATAAAACGGAGAAAACGTTTTGTTTAACTAAACATTGTATGGCAATAAAATAAAATTGTATTGAATATGATTTTGGGCATACGGCCGCATACATTACATCAATACGTACTTTTAATAGATTTAGATTCTAGAACGAAAACACAATAAATATACATTATTTTACAAACCCTAGAACTTGAAAGAGCCAAAAGAGTGAAAATAAAATTATTTAAGTGTTCTTTTAAACAACTTATTATAAAAATGCAAACTGTAGCAACACAACAATGTAGTTAGTAAGAAAGCACATCAGACTTAATTGTAACGCAGCGTCTAAGTAGAAAAGGCCACACACACGTATCTTGCTGAACGAAGCTCGATGTAAGCGCAGTACGTTCTTGCATAGCATTTTCTCATCATCTGTAATAGGATACAAAACACATCTATTCTATATACGTATAATAAATCTGTAGAAAAATCATTTTTGTACATCGAAAATATTTCGCAAAAAATTGCCAGGGTGTGAAAGGATAACCAACAGAACTCATTTCCAGCATTTTTGGAATTTTTGTCAGTTTGTCTGTGTATCTGTTTGTCTGTTTCGATGATCAAGCATCACGTTAAATTTACGAAACCAATGTAGACAACTTTTATACATAAAAATTGTGCGTATCTTGAGGTATTATTTAGTTTTTGTATCATCGTAATCAGTTAATTATATCAAAAGATATATGAATTTAAAGTGATCAAGAAGAAATAATCATTAAATGTAAGATGCAGTGACATCTATAATACTAAAATGGTAATAATGACAAAAAATGAGCTCACCAGATAACTTTTAGATCGACTGACCGGCTTTAAAAAAAGTTATCATAGCTTATGGCACTCTAGATTACTCTACATGATGCTGCTTTGAAAATTTACATAGCATGATTTCCGTGCATGTGCATGATATTTTAGCAGTTTAATATCTTGGTGATAGATGGCGTTGTTCATTTCACTCCATTTTCTGAATCGCGGTGTTAAGATTTTCCGTGAAAGACCCTTGCCCGTGTCAGTCGCCGCGAGTTTGGTTTTTTAACCGACGAAACAAAGAAGAGGAAGTTCTCAATTCGACGGCTATTTTTTTTAAATGTTTGATTGTATGATCATTGATCACGCATAACGTTTTACAGAGAAGTCTAAATAAGATAAGCATGCTCCTTTTTTGTGAAAAGCGTAAGTAGGTATATCTCGCAGTTGGTCCCATTTAAAATTGAAAAATCGTGTTTGGGTTAATTTCCTGCACCTTTGGTGAGAACTTTCGACCTAGCTGGAGTATGACTGTCATCGAGTGTCTAAGGATGAAGACGTAAGGCTGTCGTGTCAAGCCCTAATTTGGAAAAACATAAGTAGGGAGTTAAATTGTTGCCCACTTGAATAAAAAAAAAATCCGCGATAGCATAGCTAGGTAATATGTCTATCTTTTAAGGTTGACTTACACTCTCTCTAACTCTCTCTCTCTCTCTCTCTCTCTCACATGTGACGCAGACGAAGTTGCGCGGGTCAGCTAGTCACTCATAAATGTAAAAAAAACATGGAATACTTTTAGATTTGACATTAGATCCTGTGTGAGACTGCACCAGCAGACTCACGATGTCCGCGATTACGCGGAGCCCTAATCAAAATATATTTGTCCAATTGACAAAGGAAAAACAACTATTCAATACACTTACCATCACGTTGGTACCGGTGATGTGACGTAGTCCCTGGTAACGTCGTATCCAGGAGTGGGATGTAAGTATAACTGTGTTTGTGTGGTGTATGTGAAGTTATGTGAGATTACGACGGTTCCATGGACGCTCACAGCGCGCACCGTCGACTTCAGGATCAAACCTTCAGATCCCACACGTGGCACCTTTCACGAATGTCCAACTGAATTTTATCCCGGTCCGCTAACCCAATTGAGGATACAATAGTCCAGCACTGAATTTAGGAAATTACCGGCGTTCAAATAAAACACAAAGGCCGGCTACATAACCAACAAATTACTCAATTTTCACTCAATTATCATCAAAATATCAAACACCGAACAGGATTGCATCGAATTAACAATAACTCAAAGTTTTCAACCAATAATTACACGGAACAGCGTGTACCAAAAATTACAAGCACGGAGCGACCATTATTCAACCAAAATTGCACTGACAAGCAAACGTCATCGCACCGATTCGCACAGACAACGAAACGTAATCTGTCAAACGTCAAAAAAGGTGCGTTCAGAACTTGGTGGATGAAACATCTACCCCCCCCGGACGGGCCGTCCCGTCCGCTAATCAATTGGCAGTCTTGACAAGGTGGCGACCGCTCTCTTCATAACCGATCCATCCACTAAAACCTCAGCAAAACGAGGTACCCCGTCGGTGCCAGCCACCAAATTGAGAATGCGCCCCTGGCGCCAATACAGAGGCTTAAGGTTGGCATCCTTAATAAGGACGAGGTCTCCTATCTTGGGCGGATGAGTTTTATCAGTCCACTTGACGCGCTGCTGGAGAATGTGCAGATACTCTAAGCTCCAACGCTTCCAAAAGCTCTGAGTGAGCTGTTGCACCAACTGAAACCGCGATAGCCGATTTTGGCTCACATCAACAAAAGGGTACTCAGGCAGAGCGACAAGTGGCTGTCCAATCAAGAAATGGCCCGGGGTTAGAGCCTCCAAATCGTTAGGGTCCGAAGAGAGCGGGCACAATGGACGCGAATTTAGTACCGCTTCAATGCGACAAAATACTGTAGCTAATTCCTCAAAGGTGAGAACGGTGTCTCCCAACAATCTCCGCCAGAGTCCCTTTGCCGCTTTCACCGCGGCCTCAAAAATACCCCCCCAATGGGGGCAGGCTGGCGGGTCAAACAACCAAGTGACCCCTCGACGGGCCAATTTGTTACCAATGTCAACCTGGCTCTCATTAAGAAAGTCATACACTTCCTTCAAATAGTTACTTGTACCCTTGTAGTTGGTACCGCAATCAGACCTGATCAGAGAAGGTAACCCACGGCGAGACGTAAATCTATCCAAAGTTGCCACAAAGGCCTCCGTCGAGAGGGAGGATACCAGCTCCAAGTGCACTGCCTTAGTTGACAGGCAGACAAATACGCACAAATAAGCCTTGACAATTTTACTATTGCGAAGGGTAGACGTCTTTATCGAAAAGGGACCAGCAAAGTCCGTTCCTACGCCTGCAAAGGGCCTCGCCTCATTGACACGATCAGCAGGCAAGTCTCCCATCTGGGGCTGCATTGTTGGGGCCTTAGTCCGATAGCACGGTATGCAACGGAAGACGATGCTACGAATGGTACGACGAGCCGACAAAATCCAAAACTCTCGCTGCAGAATGGCCAACAGCGCATTGCAACCGGCGTGCGAGTTCTTAATGTGACGATCAGTTACCAACAATTTAATCAAATGGCCCGCCTTGGGCAACAAAAGGGGGTGACGGACCCCATAAGGAAGGCTAGAGTGCCTCAACCATCCTCCAACACACAAAAGACCCGTTTCATCCAAAAAGGGGTTCAACTTACTAACGGCTTCCGACAACTTAACTCTACCGGACTTCAAGGTCTCGATCTCCTTCTCAAAGTGTACGGCCTGCACAGAGCGAACCCACAGGAGGAGTGACTCCTGTCGCTCTTGAGGAGAGAGAACCGGTGACAGGCGCTTGTCCCCTGGATTCCTAGCATTGTGACCAAAACGCCTGATCCACGAGGTAACGTTCAACAATTTGTCGAGGGAGCTGTATCGATTCAACAAAATATCCGGATCAAACGGAGGGTCCTTCGTCCCAACAGCGAGCACCTTAAGCCCGGGCAAAGGATCCGACATCAAAATTGGCGTTCGAGGCCAATCATCCTCGGGGCGAGTCAGCCAATCCGGTCCCCACCAAAGGGGGTGCACAATCAGGCTCAGGTGGAGGGGCAGCCTTCAACACTGGGCCCATCACCGCAAAGCCAAAGATGGTCGAGACAGCCACCAAACCGTTCGGCTGCAAGACCTTCACATTACCCAACAATATTCTCCCTAGTACATCGGAACCCAATATCAAAATAGTTGTATTAGGGGAATCAAACCGGCGGTCAGCCAAATCCAGGCCTGACGTCAACCGGACAATATCAGGCGACAGCTGACGTTGGGGATGACAGCCCAAAATACTCGTCAGAACAATGGCCGAAGGAAAAAACTTAGGGTCCAAACAACTCACAGGAGTGAGCCCAAATAAGGTTTGTCCCTCAACAGTCGGGATAGGTGTTTCGCCTATTCCATTAATCGTGCCTGAAAAGGCACGGACATCCAGGCTCACCCGACCCGCTAACCAAGACGACAAAAGGCAACCCTGGGCTCCCGTGTCCAAAATGGCACGGACCACAACAGAGTCCCCCGTGGGTCCCCAGACCCTGACCGATGCCGTTGGCAACAAAACCGTGTCGATCTGGGGAGGTACGTTAGCGGGACAGGCGCCAATTTCCTAGCAATGCCTGGGCGGCGACCGATCGCCGCATCCAGGCTGGGGTCTATCCCGGTGAGGATAGTGATCAAACTCCTCATCCGCGCGATGTCCCGAGCCGCGCGCCATCGCTGGAGGGGCATATCCCACTTGACGCCTGAGTGGCGGGGGGCGCGTCGCCAAACGGGGACGTTCCGCCAACGGAGGGGAGGGAAGGCGGTGCTGGTCTGGCCAATGTCGCCTACCAGCAGCTGCATAGTCGCCTTCACGAGGGGAGGTCAATCGGCGGTCGCGCGGCTCCCGATCAACTGGCGCGGGGGGTGGAGTACGGCGGTCAAAGTTGCGGGCCCCTCCTCGATTCTGAACCGGCGAGCGAGGAGCCCGGTGCTCATCTCCATTATACCCCCCCCTGCGCGAACCCCCATCAGAGGCTGGTCTGTCAGAGCGGTTCGCGTTGGCGCACAAAACTTCCAGATGTGAGCCCCTACAAATTGAACAAGGGCGGGGGTTGGGGCAATCCCGATGAAAATGATTCCCCAAACAAGAAAAGCACAGGCGGCGTGCATTGGCAACTCGGCGGCGGGCACTCACGTGCAACTCCAAGAAGGCCGCGCAAGTGACTACGGCATGTCCCGTGGCCTTACAATAGCCGCAAGCAATATTATTCTGGGTGCCACCAAAACGGGGGGCAGGGCGGCTATCACCAGGCCCGACAGTCCTAGTCCGTCCCTGGGCCCTCGGCCGAGAGGGCGGTTGGCTTAACCCCATGGCACCACGAGCGTTGTCGAAGAAACGACACTCATCCTCCAAAAATTTGACGAGGTCTTCAAAGGGGGGAAGATGGGTGGCACTATCCCCACCATACTTCTGCTCAAAACGGGACCTCAAGTCTGACGGAAGCCGCTGCAACACCAAGTGCACCAAAAGATAGGACCAATAGTCCACCGGCAACTCCAATCGTTTCAAGGCGTTGGTTGCTGCAAGCAACGGATTCAAAAGGTCAGCACGCAACGCTGACATTCTGGTGATGGCCGGCAACCCCAAGATCTGGTTAATATGGACATCAGCCAGGCAACGTTTGTTCTGGTACCGTCGGGATAGAAGTTCCAGAGCAGTGGGATAGGCCGAGTCAGTCACCGGCAAGTGCTGCACCAAGGCTCGAGCCTCACCTCCTAGGGCTGACAACAAATAAGCCAACTTCTGGGCCGGTCGGAGGTCAGAGCGCGCATCAACCAAACTGTCAAATAGGTTCCTGAAGCTTAACCATTGGTCCAAGTGACCGTCAAAATGTGGCAGCTCCAGGGTAGGCAGTCTACCCAAAGTCCAGGGCCTGCAACAACAGAGGTCTCTGTTTTGACCTGGGCAGGGTCCCGACTCTTCAAAATTTCCCTGGCGCGCATACTTATTATGTCACCCAGGTTCAACATCTGGTCATAATCCGCAACAACCTTATCACGGGCTGCTTGACCCAATGTTTCCAGGTCCAAGTCCAAACTCAATTCACTGAAGCGAGCAAACAAAGTGTCAACCGCACTCAATCTCGCGTTCAACTGCTCATACCGGGCAAGCGTGGCCTCTTCCAGGTCTCGACACTCAGCGGTCGCAGCGGCAGAGGCAAACCATCTTAGCTGTGAGGTCAATCCACCAATGGCTTGGTTTACAGCTTTCAATGAAGCCATTGGGACAAATATCAAATAAACAAATTAAATTCAATTAAATAATCAACGGGAATAATTTTCCCGGACCCAACTACAATTTAAACCAAATAATAAAACTTAGTTTGAATTATTACAAGTTCAAATCCAACCCTGTACAAGCAATACCTTGTTTATACAATAGCAAATTAACGTACAAACCACAAGGGACACCACATATCACAATATATTATGTCAAACAATCTATGTTGACTATGTTTAATTTGAGTCAGGCTGACGGGCAACAAATCGGACCTCTCAATACTTTTAACTCGACAATAAGTGGTGAATTTAACAATTAAACCACGCTCTGCTACCAGTTGTGTGAGACTGCACCAGCAGACTCACGATGTCCGCGATTACGCGGAGCCCTAATCAAAATATATTTGTCCAATTGACAAAGGAAAAACAACTATTCAATACACTTACCATCACGTTGGTACCGGTGATGTGACGTAGTCCCTGGTAACGTCGTATCCAGGAGTGGGATGTAAGTATAACTGTGTTTGTGTGGTGTATGTGAAGTTATGTGAGATTACGACGGTTCCATGGACGCTCACAGCGCGCACCGTCGACTTCAGGATCAAACCTTCAGATCCCACACGTGGCACCTTTCACGAATGTCCAACTGAATTTTATCCCGGTCCGCTAACCCAATCGGGGATACAATAGTCCAGCACTGAATTTAGGAAATTACCGGCGTTCAAATAAAACACAAAGTCCGGCTACATAACCAACAAATTACTCGCGGTCAAGACCCAAAATGGCGAGATTTCTCAATTTTCACTCAATTATCATCAAAATATCAAACACCGAACAGGATTGCATCGGATTAACAATAACTCAAAGTTTTCAACCAATAATTACACGGAACAGCGTGTACCAAAAATTACAAGCACGGAGCGACCATTATTCAACCAAAATTGCACTGACAAGCAAACGTCATCGCACCGATTCGCACAGACAACGAAACGTAATCTGTCAAACGTCAAAAAAGGTGCGTTCAGAACTTGGTGGATGAAACAGATCCTATCCACTGATGACCCAAGTCAAGTTTGGCAGCACTTATTACTGCTGTTTACCAAACGATGGACGCTTACGTCGAAACTCAATATGCAAATCATGATCATCATCATTAGTAGCCTTGTTAAAGCCAGTGCTCCATATAGAGCTCCTCCTATGCTTCGCTGGTCATCGCAGATATCAACTAGGTTTTACCAGCAATCTTCTGAACGTCACCCACTCATCTAGATGTTGTTCTGCCAACACTGCTTCTACCACATCTATCTCTAATATTTTGAAAAACCGGCCAAGTGCGAGTCGGACTCGCGCACGAAGGGTTCCGTACCATTATCTATACATTAGACAAAACGTCAAAAAAATCACGTTTGTTGTATGGGAGCCCCCCTTAAATATTAATTTTATTCTGTTTTTAGTATTTTTTGTTATAGCGGCAGCAGAAATACATCATCTGTGAAAATTTCAACTGTCTAGCTGTCACGGTTCATGAGATACAGCCTGGTGACAGACAGACGGACAGACGGACAGACAGCGAAGTCTTAGTAATAGGGTTCCGTTTTTACCCTTTGGGTACGGAACCCTAAAAATGGCAGGGACTCGCAGATTTTATAGCCGATGGGACCAACCGCAGTGTCTCGAGATGAAAGTCTATGACCAGTGTGTGTTGCCAGTGATTACACACGGGACCGAAACGTGGTCGCTCACAATGGGCCTCATCAGAAGGCTTAAAGTCACCTAAAGGGAGAGGGCTATGCTCGGAGTTTCCTTGCGCGATCGAATCAGGAATGAAGACATCCGCAAGAAAACCAAGGTTACCAACGTAGCCCGAAGAATTGCCAAGCTTAAGTGGCAATGGGCAGGGCACATTGATCGCAGAACGGATGGCCGATGCGGGCGAAAAGTTTTGGAGCGGCGACCGCGAACTGGAAGACGTTGCGTTGGAAGGCTTCCCATTAGGTGGACCGATGACCTGGTGAAGGTTGCGGGAATCCGCTGGATGCGAGTCACACTTGACCGGTCAATGTGGTGACACTTGGGGGAGGCCTATGTCCAGCGTGGACGTCTTTCGGCTGAAATGATAATGATGATGATATCAAGTGGATCAGTAGATGTCTTTCGTCTAATATGATGTTGGTGATTATTCATAAAGACGGCTTCGTTGGTCTAGTGATCGCGAGCGCGACCGCTGAGGTACTAGGGTCCATTACCAGGTCGTGTAAAGTGTTATTGGTTTTTTCCATCAGAAATTTCACAGTACACATTCCACGGAGTCTGTATTTGTGCCCAGCTCATGGTATTATTCTTCCCCCCTCTTACGTAGGATTTAAAACATAACTGGCGAAATGTGGTTGTACACCCACCATTCCCTCCCCCCCTCCCCTCTCTTCCTTTCTTTATTCCCTCTGCCTAACCATTCGATGATAATAGGTATGATATTGTGTAAAGTCATATAGAAATAACCTGAGCAAGTTGACTTCAATATAAGTGCGCAAGTATCTTGAATTTTTTGCATTGCTAAGTAGAATTTTTCGCATTGTTGGATCAACATCGTTTGCCACATTAAATCTTTTATCATCCAAACTAAAACGCCCAACGAAAAGAAAAGTGTCTGTTTCTGCAACAAAATAAAGTTTATTATATATCCTATAAATATTATAAAGAGGTTAAGTTAAGTAACATACAAGCACTTTTGTAGTAAATATCAGTTTTTTTTATAAACCGAAAAAGGAGAATGGCGAGATTGCATGTAATTCAAGACCCAGTGATATGGGTAGCGTACATTGTGGAAACTTATAAATAGTTAAAGAATGACTTAAGACTAACAAAAAAACAAATGGAAAGTAGGTTATAGAAGTTGGGAAAAAAAAGATATGAAAGGTAGAAGATTATAACTTAACTTAGGGCACGGACGTATTGGTTATTATTTAGTAGTAGAATGGCATAAAATAGCTTTTATCTGTATTTCACGTAGCTGTTGAACACAAACAAACAATAGAATGATCCACAGATTATTTCCACAGCTGAATTTGACACTTTTCTCAGTTGTAAAATGTATACATATGTCAAACGTTGCGTTCGAAAACTGCACGATGACTTATTTTTATATAAATTAAAATCATTCGTAACGTTTAATTCCTATCACCTAGTAACTCAATTTTTTTGTATAGAACTCTCTCTTTACTATAATTAATATAAACTAGACCGTGAACGGCGCTTCATTGATTTTTAAATTACGTGGGTTCAACCTCGCTATTCTCCTTTTATGTTGGGGGGCCACATAAAAATTTCGAGTCAGTAATTCAACCAACCGACGAAATTTTTGTAAGTTATTTAACTATTATTAACTACTATAATAACTATTTGTATGCCTCCCTTAGATATTTTTTTTGTAATAAAGCGCCAAACATTTTGTGATATAATCGGTTTAAACTGCAGCTGTCCCTAGGGCACTCTAAGAGGGCAGGCATGACGCAGCGCGACGGGAATAGTTTCTTCAAAAACTTATTTTTCTAATCCCTCGCAGGCCCTGTCTCCTCTTAAGGCTGCCTGTCCTCTGAAACGGAGCTAGGCTGTGCTGCTATTGGTTAATATTTCACTGTTCCTCTGCTCCGCAGCCTCGCTCCGTTTCAGTGGACAGGCAGCATTAACCGCGTTTGCCTTGGTTGGCCCGTAGATGAGTGACTACCCATTACATACCGAGTATCCTCTGTCCCTCGGAAAGCACGTTCAGCCGTTGGTCCCGGCTGTCATTTCAAATCTTTGACAGTCGTTACAGGTAGGCAGCCTGAAAGTCTGACAACCAGTCTTACCAAGTATAAATTACCCAGCATAAACTGGGTTGTGGAGGTCAGAGAGGCAGTCACTCCATGTAAAATACTGGTATTCAGTTGCATCCGTTTAGACTGGAAGCCGACCCGAACATAGTTGGGAAAAGGCCAGGCAGACGATGATGGTGCGAAGTAACGCGTGACGACCACAAAATATTGTAAATGTGCATTAATAGTACTCACAAAGCTGTTCTTCATCATGTTGTCTTTTTTAAATGTTTCAATTGCCACTTGAGTGTACATGAGAGTGTGATTAGCTATTTCTAAAATGTAAAAGAGTATCTGAAAAGTGTTAAAATTTTATAAAATGTATCATCATCATCATCATCAGCCTATTAATGTTGCCACTGCTGGGACACAGGCCTCCTCTGAAAGGCAATGGGCTCTAAACCACCACGCGGGCCCAGTACGGATTGAAAGATGTCACACATGTCTTCGAATTTTTTGGTTCTAGGACATGCCGGTTTCCTCACGATGTTTTCCTTCACCGTTTTGAGAGCAGTGGTAATGAAATAAGTTACACAAAGTAATGCGCCTGCCTGGGTTTGAACCCACGACTTACTGTTCGTATGTCGGGGCCGCCACCACTGGGCCACCGCTGAACACAAAAATAAATAAAAATTAAAGGTTATATAGATTGTTGTTTGCTCTCTCGACTGGGCTTTAAAATCATTTTCCAATAAACGGATTTTATAGAGGTAAAACATAAAAATCATGATACAAGAATAGTAATTTGATATCGATAACCATTAACTCAATAAACTATCCACGTCACTATATTTAGTAATACTTACCAATTGCTGAAAACATATTTTATAAGTGGTATAACACTCCAATATTTCAACATAAGCCTGAAATACTTTCTTGTAATAACTCTCCCTTTGCGGGTCCTCCAATCCTCGAAAATTTAAAACTCGAATATTCCAAAGACAAACTTTGTTTTCCAACATCTTAATTACTCGTGTAGCATAGACAATGTTAAAATCGAAAAACACCAAAAAATAACAAACGTACACGCTAGAGAAAGGTGTTCTTATTGGTCCGTAACACATGGGAAAAATAATTACATAAAAACTCAAAGCCATGATCCCAAGAATCCAATTCCAAATAACAAAATGGTTGTTAACACTGGTTCCATCGTTAAGAAGTCTGTGCACTTTTTGAAAAGTCAAGATAAAGTGGATATTGTTTTTGGTTTGAATGACTCCGACCACGAAGTTCATAAGGTAACCACAAAGAAATAATAAACAGTCATTACAAGACGAAACCATCATGAAAGTGGGGAATCCAAGACCGTCCATGTCTTCATTAAAAGTGGAGTGAAAGTACGAAGAAATTAAAAATATAGTCATAATCATAGAAATAAAATTGGAAATTGGGCTATTTGGAGTTATCAAATCGTTTTTGATGCGATATTTGGGACAAAACATGATACATTGCATTAGATTCAAAGGCCAGAGCATCGACTGTACATCTTTATCCACCATGGTGTTCGAAATTCGCTGTACAGGAAACTTTCTTTTGATATAGCTAAATATCTTCATTTTAGTAGATTGTTAACAAAGCTTCCAACGGCACTTGTGTCACGTTTATCAATGATACCATTTACGTACATCAAATTTAATATATTTAATGTTTTAAATAATGTATGAGATACTTTAATTAGTCTAAATTGACTTCATAATCTATTAATAATATAAAGTCGCTTTAAGTGTCTGTCTGTTTGATGATGCTGTTCTTCTAAACTTCTCAGTTAATTTTGCCCAATGCTTTTAAGTGGTCACAAGAGCAAGAGTTCCTGTGATCGATTACCAGGTCGGACAAACTGTTGTTGGGTTTTTCTGCCAATGAGTAGAACGATGGGGAAAGAACTACTAACTACAGAACGCTGAAACTGCTACGATCTTTAGATACTTTATTCGTACGTTTACATTCTTAAACCTGGTCATAAACGTACGTCACCGGTTGATAGTTCTACGCACCTGCCCTATCCCAAGAACATCACCAATTAGATCTGTGTATGTCCATCTAGAGCGTCCTCTCCCAGCATTTTCATTGCCTAGCAAATTTGTTAGTCAACTTGGTTGTCATTTTTTGATATTGTTTCTATTACTGAAGTCATTATTGTGTATGTGTGCTTTGTGTTATTTTTAAATGTTTTGTCTAGTGTCCGCATCGAAAAATTATTTTTCTTTTCTATTTTTTGTGCCTGTTTGTTGTTACAATGAATCAATATTTTGTTTAGCTGTTCTACTTATACGCTGCGTTACAATTAAGTCTTAGAGTCTTGTTTCTAACTACACAGCTATGTTGCTACAATTAGCATTATTGTAATCCTGATTTCCTTTCGACCTTTGACATGGATTCATAGGATGACATATCATTTGCATTCATTAATAAATGAAAGTAGTTTTAGTGTGTCGATTTCTTGTGCCTAAGTTACAGAGAACACAAAACGAACCATCTAACAAAACAAATTGATAGGATGACATATCGTTTGCGTACAATTGTGAGTGAATGCTGTTAATAAATTGTGTTGATTTCATGTTCCTAAACTACGACGGAACAAAACTAACCCTTGAGGAACCCCAGATGACTTCACCAATATTTCAATGCTAAAATCATTCTAAACCGTTCACGCTTATTTTCTGAGGTGTATTGAATATTTACTACCTTAGTTCACTTAGAATACTGTTCTTGTTATTTCAGGCCTAAAAGGTATTTATGGTCTGGTCTACTTTGTCAAAAGCCTCTCGAAAGTTCATGTAAATGCCAACCCTTTATACTAGTCTTGTATTATTAAATAGAAATAAGAGGAAAAAATTGCAAATATGTAGGTATGTAATTACAATCATGATTGCTGCATTAATTTTCTTTTTAATTGAAAACGCCTTGCTTTAAGAACACATCGCTTGCACAAAAAGGACTGTTTTCAATTACTGATACATTGTGAGCGCTTAAAAAATCCACCCCATAATGTCTTTTACAATTTCTCCATTGAAACTATTCTATGTAACGTACACCTATTAGTGGGCCTCGCTTAGAAGAGACAATCCAAACAGTGTGAGGTCATTTTAAACTGGAAATATATATTTGACATTATAATTTATTATAACTTGTTTAGTCAACATTATAGTAATTTCTAAGTGTGTCTAGTCATAATACATAAACATGATGAGTTCGATGTTTGCCGTAAAAACTATTAATCGCTAGATCACTATTATGCCCAAACTATTTTTAATATTTTTCTAAAATTAAGTAATTCCGAAACATTGAAAGAAAATATCCTGAAATTAACAATTCGGTAGACAAAGCGATTATTTTACCGATAGTTTTTCAGCCGATGGCTTAATTGCCAAGAGGCTCGCTCGGCCAACACCTGCGGAGTCCCTTGTTAGGCAGCAGGATCAGTGCTTGATTCAGAAAGCGGTACTTAGCAATTTATAAGTACATTGTCGTTATAAGAGAATGTACAGTGTCGACCAAAAGTCGATAGGCAATCTCACAAAGCAATAGCTTGACGTTTAGTTTGACTTACGACCTTCTACTTTCAAGAAAATAGACATTGTCATCTTCAAGTAAATGTAGTCCAAAATTTCAACATTGAAATATAAGTCAAGATGGCCTAGTGGTTAGGCGCGTCCACATCTAAGAGTGAATCAGTAAGCCGTGAGTTTAAATCTCACGTTGTTACTTTTAGACTTTTTGTAAGTTTTTACTCGATTTGAAGTAATGGGACAGAAAAATATTCTCGCTTTGTTCACACATTTCGTAAAGTTAGAAGAAGGTAGATCATAGAAAAATAAGTCAAGAATTTATATTTCTGTGAGGTAAACTTGAGTTTTATGAATATTTTACTTGATCGAAATGAACGTTGTCGTTTGGTTGTGTTAAATTTGGTTAGTGACGTGTGGTTTAATAGATAGCGGTATTGTTGTTGGTATTTCTCAAAATGCAGGCAAATATTGATATTGAGGCGAGGGCGACTAATATTATCGTGCTGCATAAAAGTGGCAAATATCTGAAGAAACCGGACTAATGTGAGTATCATATTTATGAATTATTGTAACAAAGTTTTTATTAAAAATTAAAACCTACTTTGTTATTGTTTATTTATTTGGTGACATATGGATTAATAAATTGATTTTAAATCCATCATGAGGCATAAAAGACAAATAATTAGTGTTAATTATTGGATTTATAAATGCAGAGTGAATGATAACTTCAGTATTTTATTATAGCTGCCTAACATCATTTTTTTGTTTTTTGTTTTAGAGGAATACTGTGAGTCAGATCAAAAGGCCTTGCCAGTCGACAATGAAGTGGAAAGCCGTCGCTTATTAGCGATGCGCAGCGACGACATAATATATGGTTGGCGAATAAGAAACAAATGGTTTCACACCTACGAGACACTTTGTGGAATTATTTGACACCTCATCGCAAACTGTTCGCAGTGCCCTCCACGCTGAAGGCTTGTATCACGAAGACCAGCTAAGAAGCCCTTCTTGACAGAAAGAGTTATAGAAGAACGATTAACGGGCCAGGAGAACTGGCTTTTATTCCTCCACGCGCCAACAGTTCTACTTAATTATGTAGAAGTATTAGAAGATGTCATGCTACAAAATTAATCCCTAGATGCTTTAGTTTTAATTAAATGTGTAACAAAATATTTAGTGAATATTAACTTATCCGTAATTATATTAATGATCTTAAATTGAGGTTAAGTTTCAATCTTCTTTTCTTCGGGAAAATGAACACTTAAACTATGACCTCAATACGAGTTACATTTATTGTGACGTCACAAAAAATATATTCATAAAGTCTAAATTATTTATATTAGTTTTCAATAAACTCTGCTGATTACCGATACTTATAATAAGTGGGTATCAACTATATGTTATATTTGTGTGATTAGAATATCCTTTCCTTGTTACTTAAGTATGTTATTATGAACTAGCTGTTGCCCGCGGCTTCGCCCGCGTAAAGTTCGGTAATTGTCCCACTGAATCATAATAAAGGGATAAATAGTATCCTACATGTTAATCCAGGTTATAAACTATGTATGTGCCAAATTTCATAATAATCACAATTTATTATTATCATCAAAATCTCCATCACAATCACTATCACAATCACTATCACAATTTATTATTATCATCAAAATCTCCATCACAATCACTATCACAATCACTATCACAATCACTATCACAATCACTATCACAATCACTATCACAATCACTATCACAATCACTATCACAATCACTATCACAATCTCTATCACAATCACTATCACAATCACTATCACAATCACTATCACAATCACTATCACAATCACTATCACAATCACTATCACAATCACTATCACAATCACTATCACAATCACTATCACAATCACTATCACAATCACTATCACAATCACTATCACAATCACTATCACAATCACTATCACAATCACTATCACAATCACTATCACAATCACTATCACAATCACTATCACAATCACTATCACAATCACCATCACAATCACCATCACAATCACCATCACAATCACCATCACAATCACCATCACAATCACCATCACAATCACCATCACAATCACCATCACAATCACCATCACAATCACCATCACAATCACCATCACAATCACCATCACAATCACCATCACAATCACCATCACAATCACCATCACAATCACCATCACAATCACCATCACAATCACCATCACAATCACCATCACAATCACCATCACAATCACCATCACAATCACCATCACAATCACCATCACAATCACCATCACCATCACAATCACCATCACAATCACCATCACCATCACAATCACCATCACAATCACCATCACAATCACCATCACAATCACCATCACAATCACCATCACAATCACCATCACAATCACCATCACAATCACCATCACAATCAACATCACAATCACCATCACAATCACCATCACAATCACCATCACAATCACCATCACAATCACCATCACAATCACCATCACAATCACCATCACAATCACCATCACAATCACCATCACAATCACCATCACAATCACCATCACAATCACCATCACCATCACAATCACCATCACAATCACCATCACAATCACCATCACAATCACAATCACAATCACAATCACAATCACCATCACAATCACCATCACCATCACCATCACCATCACCATCACCATCACCATCACCATCACAATCACTATCACTGTCACAATCACCATCATCGTTTTCACAATCATTATCATCGTAATCGCAATCATTATCATTGTAATCACAATCATCATGATAACAATCGCCATCACTATCACAACCACAATCATTATCACAATCACCATCACTATCACAATCACCATCATTAACACAATCACACCCACCATCACATTCACAATCGTTATCCTCGTTATCACAATCATTATCATCGTAATCACAATCATTATCATCGTAATCACAATCATCTTTGTCATTATCACAATCACCATCTCTGTCACAATCACAATCACCATCACCATCACTATCACCATCACAATCACCGTCACTTTCACAATCACCATCACAATCACCATCAAAATCACTATCACAATCACCATCATCGTTTTCACAATAATTATCGTCGTAATTACAATCATTATCATCTCAATCTCAATCACAGCTGTCACAATCACAATCACCATCACCATCGCTATCACTATCACAATCACCGTCACTATCACAATGACCATCACTAACACAATCACAATCACAATCACAATCACCATCACAATCATTCTCGCATTCACTATCCTCGTTATCACAATTATTATCATCGTAATCACAATCATCTTCATCATTATCACCATTGCTGTCACAATCACAATCACCATCACCATCGCTATCACTATCACAATCACCGTCACTATCACAATGACCATCACTAACACAATTACAATCACCATCACCATCACAATCACTCTCACAATCACTATCCTCGTTATCACAATCATTATCATCGTGATCACAATCATCTTCATCATTATCACCGTTACTGTCATAATCACAATCACCATAACCATCGCTATCACCATCACAATCACCATCAAAATCACTATCACAATCACCATCATCGTTACTACAATCATTATCATCGTAATCACAATCATTATCATCTTAATCACAATCATCATTATCACAATCTTCATCGTAATCACAATCATCATCATCATAATCATCAGCATCATTATCACAATCATCGTCATCGTTATCACAATCATCACAATAAATCAACAATAACCCTGTATAGAAGTCGAATCCGCTATCTTCTGGATCTCAAAATAAATGCCATTTTCGTAATCAGCGCCCCTGATAATCTCGGTATCGACACCCATATTGATTTTTAGACATTTCAACCCCATCGCACCCCAACAGGGAATGATTGTATTTCAGGTCCGCCACACTAAATCTTAAAATCGTGGTTTTTGTATTACACCCGACCCAGTTTACCATAAAAACAATACCTATGTTGAATTTCAGGCTTTGTTACCCCATTTCCCCCTTTAGGGGTTGAATTCTGAAAAAACCTGAAACACAAATGTTAACTCATTTATTGATTGGAGTACTCCTGTTAAGTTTCGAATAAAGTAGTCTAACTAATCTTATTTCCCCATGTAATCTTTGGACTCCCGTTCCAACCCCTAAGGGGGTTAATTTTGAAAAATACTTTCTTAGTGCTCCCCTAAACCACATAAGGAACCTACTTGCCAAATTTGGAATCTCTAGACTCAGCGGTTTGGGCTGTGCATTGATTTTTATACTTTGCCACCCCATTTCCCCCTCTTAGGGGTTGAATTCTGAAAAAACCTGAAACCCATTTCTACTCATTTATCAATAGAAGCACTCCTGTGAAGTTTCGAATAAAATAGTCTAACTAATCTTGTTTTACCCATACAAACTTTGGAGCCCCGTTTAACCCCCTTAGGGGTTGAATTTTGAAAAATCCTTTCTTAGTGCAACCTTAGACCACATAAGGAACCTACTTGCCAAATTTGGAATCTCTAGACTCAGCGGTTTGGGCTGTGCATTGATTTTTATACTTTGCCACCCCATTTCCCCCTCTTAGGGGTTGAATTCTGAAAAACCCTGAAACCCGTTTCTACTCATTTATCAATAGGAGCACTCCTATGAAGTTTCGAATAAAATAGTCTAACTAATCTTGTTTCCCCATACAAACTTTGGAGCCCCGTTTAACCCCCTTAGGGGGTGAATTTTGAAAAATCCTTTCTTAATGCACCCCTAGACCACCTAAGGAACCTACTTGCCAAATTTGGAATCTGTAGACCCAGCGGTTTGGGCGGTGCGTTGATAGATGAGTCAGTCAGTCAGTCAGTCAGTCAGTCAGTCAATCAGTCAGTCAGTCAGTCAGTCAGTCAGTCAGTCAGTTTCTTCTTTTATATATTTAGATTGAAAGTAAGTGGGTATACCGATACAATAAAAAATCTTATGATCGGTTACAAGAGAACTTTTTTACATCTAGGTAGGAATGTGACGTTACAATTATCATGAAAGTTTGTGTTTAGGATTACGTTCACTCTTTTTAATCTTCATACAGTTCCCACTTGACCAATTTACCTTCAAGATCTCCGAACCAATCAGAACGCTTAAATATCACGCGATACTGGAAATACGGCTCTGGCATTGGCTAATAATTGTTCCCTTACCCCACTCTCCTCGATCTATGTAACCATTTTTAACTTTAATACACACGCCACTATGGTTTTCAACGTCAAAGCATTTTGATTTACTCTACTCCCGAAATTTACCTCAAAAAGGCCCAGAAACCAGGCCACAGATTCGCCAAAATCCTGTACCGGCGCCTCAATCCGGTACATGTGGTCCTTCTAACCAAATACCAAGAATCAGCATCCTGTGGAATACGTTGCTGTGGCCGCGTGGCTGGGCTACGAGAGAAGACGCACAAATCTGGACACGGAGACAAACTGGAGGCTAAGCGCATATTGGAATCGAAGTTGGATTGGCATTTCATCGAACATACGCAATCTGGTGGGACCAACCATCCTTTCTTTTCCCTATCACCTCCTAGTTCTCTTTGTGATACCTGTGTCTAAACTGATTTCAGTGAGACTTCCGCGGAAGAGTGTTGAATTAGTTCGTCAATTCGCAAGGCTGGTGACGTCGCTATCACCGCTGACGTGTTCGCTTCCAACCGTAAGTACTCCTGTTTTCACTGACCACCAAAATGCCTACAGAAGGTGCTAGATCACGCGATAAATCCCCTGTTTTATTAAGTGTAGACAGTGCTCACCTATCTGCCGATCCTAATTTATTTCGCGACCTAGTTAGGAAACGAGGAATAATCAAAGGTAGACTGACAAAATTCTCAAGTTATTTAACATCTTTAGAATCTCATGAAACGCTACCATCCTCTAGAGATCTTATCGATCTTAAATTACGCGTTAGAGGGGCATCTAATCTACTTAACGAATTTAATGATATTCAAAGTAAAATCGAAGAGTGTGTTTCTGACAGTGATATTTCTGACCAATTAGACAATAGAGAATCGTTCGAAAACTCTTACTATAGTATATTAGCCCGCGCGGAATCGATGCTGACCGATGTTGAGGTTAAGGACGGTTCCAATAAATATTGCTGTAGCGAACTACCGCAGTCAGTTAAACTTCCCACAATTTCATTGCCTACCTTTGACGGTTCGTATGAGGACTGGCTGGAGTTTAGAGACACTTTTTTATCGTTAGTGCACAATTCTAAACGTATCAGTAATATCCAAAAATTCCACTACTTAAAGTCTTCGCTGAAAGGCGACGCTGAGTTGGTCGTAAACTCCGTAGAATTTTCCTCTGATAATTATCAGGTTGCATGGGAATTGTTGCTAAATAGGTTTAACAATAATAGACTTTTAGTACACAACCACGTAAAGGCCTTGTTTAGTATTACCGCGTTAACTAAGGAGTCGCCCTCCTACATTAGAAAGCTCATTGACACCATACTAAAGAATTTGCGTGCATTAAAAATCCTAGATGAACCTACCGACTCGTGGGATACACTTATTAATTATATTATTGTTTCTAAATTGGATAAGACGACCGAACGCGAGTGGGAGACGCATAAATGCACACTGTTCCCGACCAATAACAATTCTAAACGCATAATTAAAGTGGATGAGTTAATTGGTTTCTTAAAAGACAGAGCGGATATGTTAGAAACATTGCAGCTTTCACATAGTACTCAAAGCGACAATAAAAAACCAAGTTCACAATCACGTAATACATCACACTGCAATGTTTCTACACATAAACCGAACGACAACCGTAAGTCTCGCTTCAGACAGACTTGCGTGAAATGTAATGATGCACATCCACTTTATTCTTGCCAAAAGTTTATTGATAGTGACTTAGAGTCGAAGTTAAAGTTAATTCGCGAGCACAAACTATGCGAGAATTGTTTACGTTCGGGACATACACTAGATAAATGTGCGTTTGGGCCGTGTAGGAAATGCAACCGCAAACATAATTCCCTAATTCATACTGATAACGCCGATAGTTGTGTCACATGCCATTCAAGTATCGCGACTGCGGGCCGCACTGGGAGTGAAGGCGCTGCGCCTGCGCCGGCTACCTCCGACCCCGCCACCTCAACCGTCGCGGATTCGCCACCTATTCACGTAAACAAGGCACATATGCATAATAAATCTATAGGTACGCACTCGGTTCTATTATCCACAGCTGTGATCGAGGTAGCCGACGTTCACGGTGTTTATCATCGAGCGTGCGCGCTGCTGGATAGTGGAATCCAACGGTGTTTCATAACTAAATCATTTTGTAAATTAATAAACGTACCGATGTTAAACTCCACTTATGAAGTTAGGGGTGTAGGTGATTCAGTGGTACAATGTTCTGAAACTTGTAGCATTGAAATTAAATCGCGAGTCGATAATACATTTAAAACACGCATTACTTGTTTTGTACTATCGCAAATAACGTCTACGATGCCGGCCTTATGTCAAGTAAACGCGCAGTTCTGTATTCCAGACAACATAATGCTAGCAGATCCGCAATTTTTAGAGTCTAAAACCGTAGACATTTTGATAGGCGCAGATAGGTTTTGGGACTTGTTAGGAGAAGGTAAAATAAGACTTCCCAACGGCCCCTACCTACAAAACACTAGGCTAGGTTGGATTATTTCTGGCACTATTAGTGAAACGCGCAGCGCAAGGCGCATTCACTGTAATATAAGCAGTTCGTTAAATTCTCAACTACGTTTGTTTTGGGAGATTGAGGAGCTTCCTCAAGTCAGGGATACGCGCACTCAGGAAGAGCGTGCATGTGAGGAACATTTCATTCGCACTACTACGCGCAATGGCGAAGGAAGTTTTTGTGTACGCATTCCATTCAAAGAGTCACCTGATGTTTTAGGCGAATCATACACGCAAGCCGAACGTCGCTTTTTCGCATTAGAGAAACGTTTACAGCGTTCGCCTGAATATAAAATATTATACACGCAATTCATGAAAGAATATCTAGACCTAAGTCATATGAGTCCTGTTAGTACTTATGAGCGTCCGTGCTATTTCATGCCGCATCACGGCGTATTCAGGGAGCATAGCACCACAACCAAGTTGCGTGTGGTCTTCGATGCCAGTGCCCCAACAACTTCTGGAAAGTCACTTAATGACTTGCAATTAGTTGGTCCGGCAATACAAGGCGATCTAATTTCTATTCTTTTACGCTTTAGACAACACAAGTTTGTTGTATGCGCGGACGTCCAGAAGATGTTCAGAAATTGTTGGGTGGCCGAAGACCAGCGCAACCTTCAAATGATTCTGTGGCGCGATGATCCATCGCAACCTTTAGGCATATTTCAACTAAATACGGTCACGTACGGAACCGCCTCCGCCCCTTTTCTTAGTGTGAGGTGTTTAAAGCAACTGGGGGCTGAATCTTCTGACCCTGAGGTTCAAAGGGTTATTCAGGAGGATTTCTACGTAGACGATTTGCTAACGGGTCTTAATGATAAGTCTTTTTTATTACAATTATGCGAAAATATAAAAAATGCGCTGCAGGCGGGTTGTTTTCCACTCCGAAAGTGGATTTACAACTTCCCATGCGATAATGATGAATTATCGAATCATTCTGTAGAAATTAAATCTAACGAAAACATTAGTTCTAAAACTTTAGGTTTAAGTTGGAACAACGTACGCGATAATTTTTACTTTAACACGCAATTTCATAATGATAATAAACCTATCACTAAAAGGTATATTCTATCTAGTATTTCCCAAATTTTCGATCCTCTCGGTTTATTAAGTCCTACGATAATTATTGCAAAGGTTTTATTACAGCAATTATGGCTTCTTAAGATAGGTTGGGATGACATAGTTCCATCGAGTGTCGCGCGAACGTGGAACCGGTTTGTTATATCTTTACAAGCGCTCAATACGATTCATGTTCCTCGCCACGTTATAGGTAGCAAACCTATGTATATGGAATTGCATGTTTTTAGTGACGCGTCGCAAACAGCGTACGGCGCTTCCATTTACGTTCGCACAGTAAATATAGATAACACGATTTTAGTTAGATTACTTTTCTCTAAAGCAAAGGTGGCGCCATTGAAACCTATAAGTATACCGCGACTCGAACTTTGCGGTGCTTTGCTTGGTGCTAAAATACTCGACAAGGTTCGCAGTTCGTTACGTTGTGAGTTCAAAAATATTGTTTTTTGGACTGACTCAACCATTGTCTTAGGATGGTTGCGCATGTCACCGAATAAACTAAAAACTTTCGTTCATAATAGAATTTCGGAGATTCATGAACTCACACAAGACGTTCTTTGGCGCCACGTGAGCAGCAAGCAAAATCCCGCTGACCTGGCATCGCGAGGTTTGAACTTGGAAGAACTTTCCTCTTCCTCTTTATGGTGGGAGGGTCCAGACTTCTTACAAAACTCAAATTTTTCATTAGATAATAATACAGTGATCGTAGTGGACGAAGACCTCCCTGAGGTTAGACCTTCTATTTCTTCCTTCGTGACCCATGCCTCATCGGATTCACCTTTCTCGTTTATTCGATTTTCGCAGTTTAAGCGTATGAAGCGTGCTGTTGCGTTTATGTTGCGTTTCATACACAATATTCGCAATAAACATAATAGACAAACAGGTGTCTTTACTGTAGACGAGTTGAATGAGTCTGAGATGATTTTGGTTCGGTGGGCTCAAGCGGAAAGTTTTCCTACTGAATATAACTTATTATCTAATTGCGCACAAATAAAATGTAAAAGTAACTTATCGAAATTAAATTTATTTTTAGATGACAATAAAATTATTCGTGTCGGTGGCCGATTAGGTAATTCAAGTGAGTTTAGTTTTAATAAAATGCATCCAATGTTAGTTTCTAGTAAACATTATTTTACTGTTTTATTGTTTCGCCATGAGCACTTGCAGCTCCTCCATGCTGGGCCACAGGCATTACTTTGTCACTTACGCGAATCATGGTGGCCTTTGGGTGGTAGGAGCCTAGCTAGGCGCATAGTGAACGATTGTGTTACGTGTACTCGCATTAGGGGTAAGATTTTAACGCCTCAGATGGGCAATTTGCCAAAGGAAAGGATAACTCCTAGCTTTCCTTTCATTCGATGTGGAGTGGATTACTGCGGGCCAGTTCTCATACTTAACCGTAAAGGTAGGGGAGCTAAAACTACGAAAGCGTACATTTGTTTATTTGTGTGCTTTGTGACGCGCGCAATACATTTGGAGCTCGTCAGTGATCTCACTAGCGAAGCATATTTATTATCGCTTAACAGGTTCATTTCTCGTCGGGGCAAACCTTTAGAAATATATTCCGATAACGGTCGTAATTTCGTCGGGCTAATGAACGACTTTTCAGATTTTTTACGCAACTGTAGTTCTGATATTATAGAATTCGCTACTAGCCAACAAATAAAATTCAAGTTTATTCCTCCTTATTCGCCTCATTTTGGTGGTCTGTGGGAAGCAGGAGTAAAATCTTGTAAATATCATCTACGCCGCGTGGTAGGGAATGCGCATTTTACTTTTGAGGAGTTTAGCACAGTTCTTTCACAGATAGAAGCAGTCCTCAACTCCCGACCACTTTCCCCTCTTTCCACAGAACCCCAAGACCTTTCTCCTTTAACTCCCGCTCATTTTTTGGTTGGTCGACCGCTGACTGCGCCCGCCTGCGATGACCTCACCGACGTTCCTGAGCACAGGCTGAAGCGGTACCAGAGAGTGGAGCAAATTCGCCAGAATTTTTGGACTCGCTGGTCCAAAGAATATGTGACTGAGTTGCAGGTGCGGAGTAAATGGACCCAAAATAAGGCGGAGCTAAAGGACAACTCACTTGTGCTGATCAAGGACAGCAACCTTCCACCTCTAAAGTGGCACATGGGTCGAGTCCTTAAAACCATCCCAGGCAAGGATGGGATCTCAAGGGTGGCAGAGATACGGACTGCTTCGGGCGTTGTTCGACGGGCCTACGCAAAGATCTGTCCTCTCATTCAAGATCATGCTGAGCAGTGAGGGTTCTTCAAACTTCAAGGACATTGAAAGCGACTGCTTTCAAGGCCGGGGGCATGTTTAGGATTACGTTCACTCTTTTTAATCTTCATACAGTTCCCACTTGACCAATTTACCTTCAAGATCTCCGAACCAATCAGAACGCTTAAATATCACGCGATACTGGAAATACGGCTCTGGCATTGGCTAATAATTGTTCCCTTACCCCACTCTCCTCGATCTATGTAACCATTTTTAACTTTAATACACACGCCACTATGGTTTTCAACGTCAAAGCATTTTGATTTACTCTACTCCCGAAATTTACCTCAAAAAGGCCCAGAAACCAGGCCACAGATTCGCCAAAATCCTGTACCGGCGCCTCAATCCGGTACAGTTTGTTAATTTTATAAATAAATAAAACGAATAAACATTTCTTTATCATTCACCACGACTTTTTTATTTCCACCTTCCAACACCGAACAGCTAAAATAATAAATAAATAGTTGAATAATAATACTATGTTTTTTTTTTACTAATATTTAACTATTTATTCATTTAGATACATATTTTTAACATTTTTAAATATTTCTTAATAAAACAACATAAAAAAAAACATTTAAAAATATAAAAAACAGTAGCCCACCAGCGCTGGGAACAGGATCCGAGCTGCCGGTGGGCTCTTGAGAGAGGAACCTCCTAACGATACGTGCCGTGTCCAGAAGTACTGCTTTCTGAATCAAGCCCTTGATCCAGCTGCCAAGCGAGAGCCTCCTAAGATGTTGGTCGAGGCTCTTGGCTATTAAGCCATTGGCCGACACGACTATCGGCACAATGACTGCTGTACCCACGTCCCACATGTCGACAACCTCGCGAGCCAGATCTAGATATTTGAATTGTTTATCTTTCTCTGCTTTCACGAGGTTCTCGTCATGCGGGATCGTTATATCAACAATCATTGTGCGACGCTCCAATCGATCTATCACCACAATGTCAGGCCTATTGGCAACAACAGTCCTGTCAGTGGTGATAGGTCGATCCCAATACAACGTGATATGACCATTGTCGAGAACTGGGTCGGGCGCATACTTATAGTATGGCACTTCTGATTCCACAAGGTTGTATTTCAAAGCAAGTTGCTGGTGGATAATCCTGGCAACGAGGTTGTGTCTATGCAAATACTCTCCGTTAGCCAGACTAGAACACCCAGAAATAATGTGTCGGATCGATTCTCCCGGACGGTGGCATGCCCGACATATGTCAACCGTGCCATCTTTCACAATGTATTTCCGGTAGTTATTCGTCATCATAACTTCGTCCATTATTGCACAGATAAAACCTTCTGTTTCCCCGAAGAGGTCACCAAAGCGCAGCCAGGATACGGACGCTAAGAAGTCTACATCGGGGCCATGTAGGGCCCGGTAAAAGCGTCCGTGAAGCTCCTTGCCCTGCCATTCCACCTTGCGGTCATTAGTGTCTAATACTTTAGGTTTGCGCCAGTTCCCGTTAGCCAGGGAGAGCGGGGTGAGGCCCTTGTCCACTGAGACCACATCTCGGTGCATCTCCCCTTCGGCTTCTAGGAAGTATTCCCTGAGACTGTACACCTCACGGTTGTGTAGGGTCTTAGCACTTAAGAAGCCACGACCCCCGCACTTCCGAGAGATATACAGTCTCATCACCGACGACCGTGGGTGATGCATTCGATTTGCGGTCAGCAGTGTGCGGACCCTCCTATCCAGGGCATCAAATTCCGTCTGAGTCCATTTGAGTATGCCGAAGGAATACATCAAAACTACACTACATCAACTACACATCAACAACTACACATACATCAAAATTGGTTCCGCTAGAGGGCGTGGTATCGTAAACAGTGTCTGTGTACGACTTCTGATTTTAATTTGGATTTCATTGTAAATACGAACAATATTGACAGTGTAACGGTATAGCTAGATGCATAAACTTTTAACACTAAAGTGAAAGTGTAGACAAGTGAAAATAAACTGTTGATGATGAGATAATTCAAACAATATAACCGCAACGGCATCGTTGAACAAAGTGACTAAACCACAAAGTGACAGTTAACAGACCCATGTGAAAAGACCTAAATACTTATAATATCGTGTCAACAGTGAGATCCAACTAAAACTGTCCTAAACAAAGTGTTAATAAACATTGCAACTAACTATAATAATCAAGATAACCTCAAAGTTTTTGCTCCAAAGTCATCCTCCAACCAAACGGACTGTATCTGGCACCATCTAGCGACAAGTGGACAGACAAGACCTGTATCAAAGACCTACAAGTTGCGCATTCGCAACCACAACCAGCGCCACTAGCGGCAGGTAGGCGAACCAAGTCTTGTCTCAAGGACTCGTCACAGAACGCATACGCAGGTGGTATCGCCATCTAGCTAAAGTGGATAAACCAAGGCTAGTCTCAAGGACTCACCATCTCATCTATGCGCATACGCATATGGCTAGCGCCACCTAGCGAGGAATAGTAAAAACTTTTAGTTCAAAAATTAGCTGACAGAGGTCTTTGACTTTGGCGCCATCTATCGAGGAATAGCAAACACTTTTTAGTTTAAAAATTTGTCAACAGAGGTCCTTAGCATCACCAAAGAGTCCAAAGAAATAGGAAAACTAAGAATAACAAGAAGTCAAAATAAACACAAAACAGTGAGAATAGCTTGAATCAGTATCGAGAAAACCTGTTAGTTATCCAACGTCCTCGGCCGTCATTGGATGTGGACGTGTGTCCGTGTTTACATACATTTGTTAACTGTGCTCCAAAATGACGAGTATTCAGCGCACCCCACCTAAAACGCCAAAAACACAAATAACCAACATAAGTCAGAGTCAAACTCAATCTCAATCTGAACCGGATATTAACACGGCAATAATGATGAGCGACTACGTAAACAGTAATCGGAACAAACGACCTCGCCGCAATAATTCGCCACAAGGCGGGTCAGATTTAATTTCTGAAGACAACAACATAGCAAAAACGCTAACGGAACAGACTACCCTTATGACTAAACTGTTGTCTGAGGTTGCTCAAATCAAAACACAAAATTCCCAGATACAGGCTACCAACACGGAAATCCGTAAATCGAATGAAGAAATCGAGAAATAGATGTTCTTTATGAATCAAAAGTTCGAAGATTTGAGAAAAGAAGTTGAGGACTTAAGGAATGAAAGGCAAGAACAGCAAAAGTATATATTAAACCTGGAACAAAAGATAACAGATCTACAGCACAAGTCCCGCTCGTCTGGAATTGAACTGAGAAATGTTCCACAAGAAAATACGGAAACCCACACTAGTCTCGTTAAAACAGTATGCAGTTTAGGCGAAGCTGTTGGAGTACAAATTCCCGAATCCGAGTTGCGCGACATCCATCGTCTACCAGGGAAGTCTACAACTTCTGAAACCCCACGTCCAATAATAGCAGAATTTACCAGAGTGCAGATAAAACAGACACTCTTATCCGCAGTACGGTCGTTTAACAAGGATAAGGGTAGAGACGGAAAACTTAACACTAGCCTGATTGGATTACCAGGGAAACACCAACCGGTGTATGTCGCTGAACAACTACCTGCCAGTACCAAGAAGTTATTTTATTTATCCCGTGAGTTCGCCAAAAAGTACAAATACACATACTGTTGGCTCTCCAATGGTAATATTTTCCTGAGGAAGCAAGAGGGCGACAAACAGATCTTAATCACCACCGAAAAAAACCTACAAGATCTTGGAAACAAAAATATTTGACTATGCCTGAAACTCACCGTAAATTGTTTTTATTTTTATTTGTTTAGAATTGTAAGATCATTTTTTATTCAAATTGTTATTTTCTTAAATCATGAAAACCTTTATTTTTATCTGTTTAGAAATGTAAGATCATTTTTTACTCAAATTGTCATCTCCTTAAATTATCAAAACAACCAGTTATTAACTAACACAACTACACTCTCACAAACACAACACAGAACAGAAAAGCCAAATCACAAACATATTCACACGACATACACATACATAACAATACTTCTCAATATAAAATACACATATCATAATGTGCGATGCACATGTCATTCTTACTTTACGTACAAAATATTACTTGCTCACACAACTAGCTCACGTTCTAATAATTATTTCTTAATTAAAAATGGCTAATTTGATTAATATTAATAACGACCTTGACAAGTTTACCGTTGGCAACTCCTTTATATGTAACCCAGAAGACTGTCTAAAGTATGTAAACGTTCGAATTTAAATATTCGTAGTGTTAATAAAAATTTTGATCAACTTCTAGTACTATTGCGCTTAACCAAAATTAACTTTGACATAATAGTGCTAACCGAATGTTGGCTGAGTAAAGTTAGTAATCTACCAATATTGGAAGGTTTTCAGTCTCACTCAACTGAAATTAATAAAAATCAAAATGATGGAGTTATCATATACACTAAACTGGGACTGCAAACTAATGTATGGGAACCCACCTTTAGGTGCGGAAATTGCCTCATGTGTCAAATAGACAACAAGTTAGCAGTAGTGGCAATCTACCGATCTCCGTCATACAAGTCCAACGATGATTTTGATTATTTCAAGACTAGCTTGAGTAATGTATATGATACCATATCCAGCTGCCCAAATATAGTATTAGTAGGCGATCTAAACTTTGATATAATCAAACGTAATGAGGACAACAAATGTCTTGACTACCTCATCTTAAGTGCCTCTCAAGGGTTATTGCCCACTCACGAACTTCCCACTCGCCTTGAAAAAAGCCTGGATCACATACTTCTAAAGACCAAACTATTGTCGACCACACTTATTTTAGAGTCCCATATTACTGACCACAAGCCGATTCTCCTCGACATCATGGACGCAAACCCTGCGCGCAGAACATGTTACCTCTCCACCCGCCTTAACCATGAAGCAATTAGGCTAGAACTAGAAAATACCGATTTTTCAAATATATACTCTGAGGAGGATGCTAATATCTCTATGAACAAATTTATAGACATCGTAACAATGGTCATATCCAAACACACCACTCAGGTTAAAGTCCCTAGACAAAAAAGAACGCTAAAACCCTGGATAACTCCTGGTCTTCTAAAATGCATTAAACACAGAGATAAGTTACACATACGGTCCAAGAAAGCACCAGACAATCTTACACTTAAAATTACCTATAATCGCTATCGAAACTTTTGTAATGACCTACTGCGAAAACTAAAAATATCATACGAAAGGAGTGAGCTTGAGAAAGCAAGTAATAAACCAAAGCTTTTATGGAAAACAATAAAGGAAATAACCAACACCACGAAAATATGTACAAGACCCGTTGAGCTATTAAAAATATGCAATGATCCAAAGTCTTCCGTAAATGAGGTCTGCAGTTTTTTCAGTAATGTGGGAAAAAAGCTGGCTGACAACATAGTATCAAAACAGCACACCACATCACCTCAGACTGACAATCAGTCTCATCTAAATAGTACAAACCCCTCCCCTGTAAACTCTCTTGCCCTGTTAGAAGTAGATGAAGCTGAAACAGAGTCACTTATCCTACAGTTACGTAATGACTGTGCTATTGGATGGGACGGTATATCGCCACTTTTATTGAAAAACTGTCGCCACGTACTGATACCACCACTTACCTTCATTTACAACCGCTGTCTACAATTTGGCGTGTTCCCAGATGCTCTTAAAAAGGCTATAGTCCATCCTATACACAAGGGAGGGAGCAGAATCTGTGTCAATAATTATAGGCCTATATCTGTTTTGCCGACACTGTCTAAGATCCTTGAGAGGATTTTAAACAATCGTCTCAGGACCTTTCTAGAAAAACACAACATTATAGCAGACAACCAGTATGGCTTCCGAGTTGGTGTTTCAACAGAAGATGCCGTGCTGGGATTGACACAAGATGTAGCTAAAAATCTAGATAAGAAGACAAAATGTTTAGGTATATTCTTAGACCTTTCTAAGGCCTTTGACACAGTTTCTGTTCCCATCCTTATTTCAAAATTAGAACACTTAGGTGTACGTGGCGTGTCACTTAAAATATTTAAAGATTATCTCAAGAATCGCAGCCAGAGGGTTAAAGTTGATACCCACCTCAGTGATGAGGAGTTTGTTACTTTCGGCGTCCCTCAAGGCAGCATACTGGGCCCCACCTTATTTCAAATTTACGTCAACGACCTTTGCAAAATGAACCTTCCAAATACTAAAATTTATACATACGCTGATGACACCGCGATCGTAATTCATGGCCCTACTTGGGATATAGTAAAAACTTTGGCAGAGTCGGCAGTAGCGGAAATAATGAAATGGCTCAATTCTAATCTTCTCACCTTAAACGTATCCAAAACCTGCTACATCCCATTTGCAATTAGGCGAAAGACCGCACCGTCACACAGTTTTTCAATTACTGCTCACTCATGCTCTAACCGATCAGCGCCATGCCATTGTCCAACACTAACTAGAAGTGACTACGTAAAGTACTTAGGAGTCCTCATGGATGATGGACTCACATGGAAAAAACAACTAGGCGCTGTCACGACTAGAACTTTGCGCCTCATTCATATATTTAAATCCCTCCGAAATTCGGCTAACGCCGATATATTGAAAATGGTGTATTATGCACTATGCCAATCGGTCATAGGATACTGCATCGCTGTATGGGGTGCTGCAACGAAAGGTTGCATGCTGAGGGCAGAGAGAGCACAAAGAGCCGTACTAAAGGTAATGACAAGGAAGCCCCATAGATACCCAACAATACAGCTGTACGCAGACTGCAAGGTTCTTACAGTCCGTCAACTCTTTGTGCTTCAATCTGTCCTTAGGAAACATAGCAGTCTTCCCCCGTCTAATCCAAAAAAGCGTACTAATCTTCCCCCAGGCACCCAACACAGAACCACGTTCGCACGGCATCAGTACTATGTAATTAGCGCGTACATTTACAAAAAGATTCAAAAACATCTGAATATCATAGACCTCAACAAGCACAACTTAAAATTAAAAGTGACAGAATGGCTACTTCAACAAGACTATGCCACAACAGAGACTTTACTTACCTACATCACCTAATAAGCACACATCCATCTCCATCCTTGCACCAATACTTTTATCCTTGCGTACATACACACTCGCACATACAACTCCCCAACTCACTTACACACCAACACCACACACATCACTTATCCACACTCACACACAAACCACTTACACACCCACAATCACATTTATTCACCCTCATCCTCTCACATACCCATACCTATATTATTTAAAAAAAACTAGAGTAACCAATAACTTCTCACCCTTCTGATGGTAAATCGACACAGTCCACTCATGCATCAATCAATTGGAACCTCATTGTGAAACACTGTCTCTTAAGATACAGGATACCCTAGTTTAAGAGACAGAGTTTAATCAATTGTGTACAGATTTTTGAAGCATCAAAATGTTTAATGTAATTGTTCTATATTACTAATTAAAAATTGTAAACTGTAAGTACAACTATCTGTGTATTTGGGAAATAAAGTTATTATTATTAAAAAAAAAAAAAAAAAAAAAAAACCGGCATGACCCAACCGTTGAAGGCGCGCACCTTGTTTCCGCCTGACAAAAGACTGCCTAGTACCTTATTCAGGCGGCCAAAGAAGCGCTCCCTCAACGATTGTTTCATGTCGGCAGTATTGATACCTAATGCCTCCGACATACCCAAATACTTGTAAGTTTCTGTTGAGGAGAGGGATCTAAGGTGTATGGAATCCGAGAGTTGAGTTCCCTCGGATTCCATAATCTCCCCTCGCTTCACATGCATGACTGCACATTTGTCCACACCAAATTCCATCCTGATGGCGCTACTGAAAGTTTCTGTTACCTTCAGTAGCTTCATCAGTTGAAAATTGTTGGGGGCAAAGAGTTTCAGATCATCCATGTAAAGAAGGTGAGATATGACCTGACCATCTCTCCTCAACAGATAGCCTAGACCTGAACGCTCCAGCAGTGTGCTGAGAGGGTTCAAGGCTAGACAAAACCACAAAGGACTCAGACTATCACCCTGGAATATACCACGCTCGATCCTTATTGGTTCGCTGTTCCCCTGGATCTGTCGACATCCTGGATAGCGAAGAACCGTTCTCCAGTGTCCCATACATGACATCAGGAAGGTACGTAGAGTTGCATCTATTTTATACAACTCCAGCACCCTCATGAGCCATGTATGAGGCACTGAGTCATAGGCCTTCTTATAATCTATCCAACATGTAGACAGATTCTTTCGGGAACGGCGAACCTGTTGGCTAATGGCCATATCAATGAGGAGCAGCTCCTTAGTGCCGCGGGACCCGTTCCTACATCCATTCTGAGAGGCAGACATAATAGAATTACTATCAATATGTTGGTTGATTTTAGCTCTCAAAATGGATGTAAGAACTTTATAGACCGTTGGTAAACAAGTGATTGGTCTATAATTTTTGGGCTCCGCAGCACTACCTGATTTATGGAGCAGGTGGGTAATTCCTGTCGTCAGGAACTGGGGCAGCGACCCTGACTCTAAGGCTGATTGAAACTGGGACGCCAAACGAGCGTGTGATCTTTGGAACCACTTGATCCAGAAGTTGTGCAGTCCGTCCGGCCCTGGAGATTTCCAGTTAGGCAGCGGACGGACTGCACGAGCTACGTCTTGGGGGCTGATGATGATTGCCCCCATTTCTGGTATAGGATCACACGCTTGTTCAACCTCCCGGGTCCAATCGCCCTCAGTGTGACTGACAGGCACCGACCAGATGTTGCGCCAGAATGAATACATGGCGCTATCATCCGGCAGACGCGTGTCAGTCACACCTTGGTCCGGTCGCTCCCAAGCCCTATATACCCACCTTTCATCGCTTTGGAATGTGCGATTCTGAGTGTACCGTTCCACTCACCGCTTGTACCGACGAATACGGCTTGCCCATGCACAGATCTTCTGCTTCAGGGAGTCGATACGCTCTGTGACGCGGGCCAAGTAATCTCGGAAACTTATATCAGTTCCCGAGAACGCCCGCCTCACAAAGCGCATCACTCTAGGGCGAGTATTGCCCTCCCTGAAGCAGATTAACTTGCCGATGAGTGCCCTAGCCTCACCGATACGCCGCTCAATCCTGCACTGCCAAGCTGGAACAGCTAATTTGGGTCGTGTAGCTCCGTCGTTGTTGGGGAATTTGACGTGAGCTACACGACATGCCGCTACAGCTCCACAGTACAATATTGAGTGGGTATCGGTGAGGTCTTTGCTGCTGTCAAAGCAATTTGACAGCTGCGAATCTAGAGCACACATCAGCGCCTTGTTTTTGTTGTGCATAGGCAAACGAGGTAGACGTGGTCTAAGTTCAGGCGGTGTGGAACGGTACTCCCGGAATGCACTCTCCAAAGCGCTCCTCAATTGTGCGTTGCACTGGGTACTCACGGAAATAACTTCGCTATCATCCTCTTCACCATCTCGGTCGGATCGCGGCGGCGCACTGGAAATATTTTGTACCTGTACCGCGATCAACGGCGAAGCAGGCGTAACTAGGTTACTCCGTGATTCGGAGCGTAGTCGATCAAGTACGGTGTCATCCAACATATGGTTACGCTGGATGACTCGCACCTGATCCGACAGCCGTTGTGCCGACGCGCTGACACCTGGCTCAAGCACCTGAAACAGAGAGAGCATCCGACCACGATACGCAGTCAAGTTAATCCCTCCCTCTGTAGCCCCATAATATGCGCGCATCACATTTTCGTTCATTGACTGTGTCCAACGAATGCGCGACACATTTCCACCGGCAGCGGGGACCCTACTCGGAGCCTGTTGGCCTCGAGGTCCCAAGCCCGCTGGTGGCCGTCCTCTTCCTCGTCGTCTTCCTCGTCGTGGTGATGGTGATGGTGTCGACGGCGGGGAGAAAAACTCGTCGCTCGAGCTCGACGCAACTGCAGCGACCGGTGACACGATGCTCACGGGTGTGGCGCGTCCCGGCGGCTGCGAGGCGGAGCTGAGCGACGAGCCCGGAGATGGTGGGTGTGCCTCCTGATGCTGTTTTGCTCGGCTTCTAGTGATCATTGGTGACTTATGATGAGTGACTTGGTGACATTTTGACAATTTGTTATCAGAAAATTTTCATTTTGGTCGCAATCCTTATGTAATAAATCAATGTATCAAATTTTTATTCATTATTTAGCTGTTTGGTTTCGATTTATTGGTAAATATGGAGTAAATTGATGAAAATAATTAATTAAATCGGTTGGGTGAAATATTTTTGTCACGTCACTTTGACGTCCGAGCCACAGATTATTTTATAAATAATAAATAATGAACCAATAACTAATGTTACCAAGAAACAAAAACCCCAAACGTTGTTAACAGGATTAGAACTCGGATCTCTTTGATCGTGAATCCTACTGATTACCCCAACAGCTATCAACACATGGAAAATAGATGTGAATTTTAGCTATCCAATGGTAAGAACAGGTCGCAACACAAATAAGGTTTGCTGCGTATTCTTATGTTTCGTGGAGTGTGACGCGCGACATGCGATTGGGCGAACTCTGTGGCTGTGGTGTGCGTACTGTATTGAGACCACTTACACATACAGACGCACGGACGCTCGACCGTGCGTTCACAGCAATACAATCCTTAGCGTGCCTCTGAACTTATTGACGCTTACTGTACAGCTAAAAATCTTGCTTGCTTTTCAATGAGTTTTATCACTTTATTGCTTTAAAAATCATTCATTATTGTTTTTATAATTATTATAATAATTGTTTTTTTTTAAATAGGCATGATTATTGAAAGCATGGTTAGTTCTTAAACAAATGCTGCAGCAACCCTAGATAAATCAAGAAAATGATGATGATGATGATTAGAAATATTTCAACGTTCGTTAGTGGCTTTACTGAAAGGAAGGATCTAGGAACGTTTTGAGTTTGACTGTGGTTTTTTTTTTGTTTTGTCGTTTGCACGGCTAAAGAAATGAGTGAAAGATGATATGAGTATATGATGATAACTAAAACGAAACATGAATAATGGGTGCCATGTTCCCATCTCGGCCGGTTGACCTTACTCTTAAGAAATTAGATTATGGCCAGAAGGAATAATAATAATAATAATAATAATAATAAAGAGTCAACAAGTCGTCGAAATTTCATTCAACAAATTTTTTGCAATTTATTTACTACAGATATTATTTTAAGCAATCAGATACCAGTTCTCTTTTTATAATTATAATAGTCTTCAATACCCATAAAAATTACAACGTGAGATCTGCTTTTTATAACAAGAAACATAAATAAAGAAAATCTGTGACCGTTGACATATGTCATATTATGTAAAAATGAAAGAATCAAACCATCAAACCATCCAACAAAATAAGTAACGAAATGAAACAACGAAAATGTTGACAAGATCAGCTGCTGCTCGTCGCGCACGCCTACCACCTCCGGACTCGTCGCTCAGCTCCGCCTCGCCGCCGCCGGAACCCAGCCCCATCGTGAGCGCTGTGACACCGGCCGTGGCAGTTGCGTCGAGCTCGAGCGACGAGTATTTCTCTCCGCCCACGACTCCACCACCTGCTCGTCGACGGGGAGGACGCCGGCCACCGGACGGCTTAGGACCTCGAGGCCCACCGGCCTCTGATAGGGTCCCAGCTCCCGGCGGAAGTGTGCAGCGCATGCGATGGACGCAATCCATCAATGCAAATGTCATGCGCGCATACTATGGGGCTACAGAGGGGGGAAACAACCTGACTGCGTACCGTGTTAGGATGCTCTCTCTGTTTCAGGTGCTTGAGCCAGCTGTCAACGTGTCGGCACAACGACTATCGGATCAGGTGCGGGTCATCCAGCGTAATCGTATGTTGGATGATACCGTACTTGATCGCTTGCGGACTGAAATACAGAGTAACCATGTCATTGCCACGCCGTCGCAGGCTGTGGTTCCACCACAGTCAAGCATAATACCAAATTGCGATAACGACGTGAGTAATGACATGGTTACTAATGTAAGTACCCAGTGCAATGTAGAAATGAGGAGTGCTTTGGAGGGTGCGATTCGGGAATATCGGTTCATGCAACCAGACCTGAGACCACGCATACCTCGTTTGCCCATGCATAACAAAAATAGGGCGCTGGTGGCTGTTCTGGATTCGCAGTTATCAAACTATTTTGATAACTGCGAAGACCTCACCGATGTTCACTCAATCCTGTATTGTGCGGCTGTAGCGACATGTCGTGTAGCTCATGTCAAATTTCCTTCTGACAGAGCTACACGTCCAAAACCAGCCGTACCGGCATGGCAGTACAGGATTGAGCGACGTATTGGTGGGGCCAGAGCACTCATCGGCAAACTGGTCTGCTTCAGGGAGGGC
Source organism: Xestia xanthographa (assembly GCA_905147715.2). NCBI lineage: Eukaryota > Metazoa > Arthropoda > Insecta > Lepidoptera > Noctuidae > Xestia > Xestia xanthographa. The sequence continues at coordinate 8,954,336 of LR990644.1, forward strand.
AATACTCGCCCTAGAGTGATGCGTTTTGTGAGGCAGGCGTTCTCGGGGACTGATATCAGCCCTCGAGACTACATGTCCCGTGTCACAGAACGCATCGACTTCCTGAAGCAGAAAGTGTATGCATGGGCAAACCGTATTCGTAGGTATAAGCGGCGGGTGGACCGATACACTCAGAATCGCACATTCCAAAAAGATGAAAGGTGGGTTTATAGGGCTTGGGAGCGACCGGACCAAGGTGTGGCTGACACGCACCTGCCGGATGATGATGCAATGTGTTCGTTCTGGCGCAGCATTTGGTCGGTGCCTGTCAGCCATGCCGAGGGTGAATGGACTCGGGTGATTGAGCGAGCATGCGATCCAATATCAGAAATGGGGGCAATTACTATCAGCCCCCAAGACGTAGCTCGTGCAGTCCGTCCGTTGCCTAACTGGAAATCTCCAGGGCCGGATGGGCTGCACAACTTCTGGATAAAATGGTTCACAAGATCGCACGCTCGCTTGGCGACCCTGTTCCAGTCAGCCTTAGAGTCTGGGTCGCTGCCAGAGTTCCTGACAACAGGTATAACCCACCTGCTCCATAAATCGGGTAGTACTGCGGAACCCAAAAATTATAGACCGATCACCTGTCTCCCTACAGTCTATAAAGTTCTTACATCCATTTTGAGAACTAAAATTAGCAAACACATAGATGACAATTCTGTCATGTCCGCTTCTCAGAATGGATGTAGGAACGGGTCCCGTGGTACTAAGGAGCTACTCCTCATTGATATGGCCATTAGTCACCAGGTTCGCCGTTCCCGAAAGGATCTGTCGACATGTTGGATAGACTATAAGAAGGCCTATGACTCGGTGCCACATACATGGCTCATGAGGGTGCTCCAGTTGTATAAAGTTGATGCAACTCTGCGCACCTTCCTGATGTCATGTATGGGGCAATGGAGGACAGTCCTTCACTATCCAGGATGTCGGCAGATTCAGAGGAATAGCGAGCCGATAAGGATAGAGCGAGGTATATTTCAGGGCGATAGTTTGAGTCCGCTTTGGTTCTGCTTAGCCTTGAATCCTCTAAGCACACTGCTGGAGGATTCAGGTTTAGGCTATCGGTTGCGGAAAGATGGTCAGGTTATATCTCACCTCCTTTACATGGATGACCTAAAACTGTTTGCCCCCAACGATTTGCGACTGATGGAGTTACTGAAGGTAACTGAAACTTTCAGTAACGCCATCAGGATGGAATTTGGTGTGGACAAATGTGCGGTCATGCATGTAAAACGAGGGGAGATTGTGGAATCTGTGGGAACCCAGCTCTCAGATTCCATAACTCTTCGATCCCTCTCAGCAACCGAAACCTATAAGTATTTGGGTATGTCGGAAGCGCTGGGCGTCAATGTTGCTGACATGAAGCAATCGTTGAAGGAGCGTTTCTTTGGCCGCCTGAAAAAAGTACTTAATAGTCTTTTATCAGGTGGCAATAAGGTGCGTGCCTTCAACGGTTGGGTCATGCTGGTTTTGATGTACTCTTTCGGCATACTCAAATGGACTCAAACAGAACTAGACGCCTTGGATACGAAGGTCCGTAAATTGTTGACGGCGTATCGGATGCATCACCCACGTTCTTCGGTTATGAGACTGTATATCCCGCGGAAGTGTGGGGGTCGAGGCTTTTTAAATGCTAAGACTCTCCACAATCGCGAGATATGCAGCCTCAGGGAATATTTCCTAGGAACCGATGTGGGAATGCATCGAGATGTCGTCACGATGGACAAAGGCCTCACCCCGCTCTCCTTGGCTAAAGAGAACTGGCGCAAACCTCCAGTGCTTGACACTAACGATCGCAGGGAGGTATGGCAGAGTAAGGAGCTTCACGGACGCTTTTTCCGAGCCCTCCATGGGCCCGATGTAGACCTATCAGCGTCCGTAGCCTGGCTACGTTCCGGGGACCTATTCGGAGAAACTGAAGGTTTTGTCTGTGCAATAATGGATGAAGTTATGATGACGAATAACTACCGGAGATTTATTGTGAAGGATGGCACGGTTGACATATGTCGGGCATGCCACCGTCCAGGCGAATCAATCCGTCACATTATTTCCGGGTGTTCTCGTCTAGCTAACGGAGAGTACCTGCATAGACACAACCTTGTAGCCAGGATTATCCATCAGCAACTTGCTCTAAAATACAACCTTGTGGAATCGGAAGTGCCTTACTATAGGTATGTGCCCGACCCAGTTCTCGATAATGGCTGTATCACGTTGTACTGGGATCAATCCATCATCACTGACAGGACTATTGTAGCCAATAAGCCTGATATAGTGGTGGTGGATCGATCAGAGCGGCGCGCAATGATTGTTGACATAACGGTCCCACATGATGAGAACCTCGTTAAAGCCGAGAAAGATAAACAAATCAAGTATCTTGACTTGGCTCGCGAGGTTGTTGACATGTGGGAAGTGGACTCAGCAATCATTGTGCCGATAGTCGTATCAGCCCATGGCTTAATTGCCAAGAGCCTCGATCAATACCTGAGGAGGCTCTCGTTAGGCAGCTGGATCAAGGGCTTGATTCAGAAAGCGGTACTCCTGGACACGGCTCGTATTGTTAGGAGGTTCCTCTCTCTGGAGCCCTGACCGCCGGTAGCTTGGACCCTGTTCCCGATACCGGTGGGCTACAATTTTTTATATTTTTAAATGTTTTTTATATATTTTTTTAATTCATATTTAAAAATGTAACAAATTTGATTGTAAGTGAATAAAGGAATAATAATAATAATACTTTATTGATACAAATCCTTACAATAAGCTTTATATCTAGCTAAAGTTCACAATAGTTAAGGCGTACAAAAGCTGAAACCCTGACTCCTAAACTAGGAAAACCTGTGACTTAGGAGTCAGTGTTCTACTGCCACTTGGACACTATATTATACCTTATGGAAATTGAGAGCTGGTAAGCTGATATTATTCGAGAGAGTATATTATTAAGTAGTGTTTTAGAAAGATAATATAACAAAAGTTGAAAAAAATTAAAAAACAAAAAAAAACTGACATTTAAAAAGTAAAAAAAAAAGTATAAAATGACTGTGTGGTAGATTCTGTATGTGTGTCTGGAAATCGTATGACTTATATGCATTGTGTGAGTGTGTGTATGTAACTGTGTGTATGTGTGAGTGAGTGTGCGTGTGACTGGGAGACGGATGTATTTTTGTGTTCTGTGAGAATGATGAAGGAAAACAACATACTGCATCGGGCATCATTCAGCAAGATACGTGTGTGTGGTCTATTCTACGTAGACTTACTAACTGAACGATGTGAGTTGCTACATTTCGCATTTTTGTAAATTCTGCTGGGAATACCTACACTGCTTTTTGAATAATCAGTAGTATGATTTTAGTGTTTATATGTTAGAGCAGCGGTGGCCCTGGCGGCCCCGACTTACGAACAGTAAGTCGTGGGTTCGAACCCAGGCAGGCGCATTACTTTGTGTTATTTATTTCATTACCACTGCTCTCAAAAACGGTGAAGGAAAACATCGTGAGGAAACCGGCATGTCCTAGAACCAAAAAAATAAATCGAAGACATGTAACATCTACCAATCCGCACTGGGCCCGCGTGGCGGATTATAGCCCATTCCCTCTCATAGAGAGGAGGCCTGTGTCCCAGCAGTGGGAACATTAATAGGCTGATGATGATGATGAGTGTTTATAAGGTTAACGAACGAATAGTAGAAATTTGAATTATCCATTATCTAGCGTGTTAAGGGAGGGTGATACAAAGTACGAGTATGTTATATCTATTAGATTAATCTACTGAAATGTCACGTTGTTGTTATATTTGTTGGTCATGATAATAAAAATTCTTTAGCATCATGAATTCATAATGTATTGTTAATGCCTATGTTACTTTCGATTATCATATCAGTTGTGCGACGGAATGCTGCTGTTTTTGTTGAGAAAAATGAAGAAATTTTTAAATATTGGAAAATCTAATTCTGTGAAGCCTTTTACAAACAACACGATGGACAAAGATGTGCAATCGATGCTCTTGCCTTTGAATTTGATGAAATATATCATTTTATGCCCTAAATACCGCATCAAAGAAAATTATATAATACCAAATTAATAGCAACATCTCAAACTTTGTTTCAATGGTTGTGACATTAGTGTTCACCTTTACATTCTTCCATTGTAACTATGTTGCAGTAATGAACAATGACAGTCTCGATCATGATCTTGTCTATTTTATTTCAATTTTTAACTGCACATTCGTTGGTTTTGGGTTCGCTATGAATTTCATGATTGAATTCTTACGAACCAAAAGTAATGTCCAGTTTATTGTCAAATTCCAAAACGTGCACAGATTTATAAATAACGAATCTGATTTCAACCACATTATTACTTGGAATTGGATTAGTGTTCTAGTGATTCTGGGTCTTTATGTCATTGTTTTAACATATCTTTACGTAAAGATAGGTGCACCTTTTGATTCAATTTATGCTTCTTATTTTTTCATTATTTTCGATTTTAATATTATTTATGCAATACAAGTAATTCGATTTTTGGAAAATAAAGTCGTCCTGTGGCACATTCGAAGTTTTAACCTTCTTGAAACAGAAATGCATGGAGAAACATATAGTTCTAGAGTTTTTCAAGCTTACGCTGAAATATTAGAGTGTTATGATATTTTTAAACATAATTTTCAGGAATTTGTAAGTTCTTTATCGGTGTAAGATGATAGATACTTTATCTAAAATGTATAATTTTGATTCTGTTTTGTCGGTTTTCCGATACTTTATTACATTGTAAAGGCATTCATACACATTCTTTTTAACAATAAAATTATAATTGACATGCTTAAAATAATTATGATTATTGATAACATAGTAAGTATTTTTTTACATTCATTCTTACTCGTCATCATTAGATACCAGGATATAATACATATATGCGAATGCATATTTGCTTGTGGATACCCCTGATACCACTACTGCCAACGAGGCAGACTGTCAGTGAGCCAGACTTGGATGCGCCAGGCGGGAGAGCGGTGGTGCGTCCTGCATCCAGGCTTAGATCTTTTTTCACATAACATTTAATGTCATGGATTTCCATAAAGTAACGCCTGTTTCTATAACTATATTGCATCAAATATTCATTTTGTTTTAGGATAAAATATCTTTGGAGGCGGCGATCAAGTTCTTTTGGTTGACAAAGAACATTTTATTACAAACAATTTTGATCCAGCAATGCGAGAAATTCTACTCAGCAATTCAAAGTGCTCAAGATACTTGCACACTTATTTTGAAATCAACACGTTCTGGTTATTTTTTTTAACACACGCTCATAATTGTTCTTATTTCAGTGTAACTGTGCGTTCCCACTTACGAAACACTCGTATAAAACATGGTGATCTCTTTCTCTCTTCTTTGGGGGGTTCCGTTGCCAAATGGAAAAAACCCAACCCTTATAGATTTGTCCTGTCCGTCTGTCGGTTTATCTATCGTTGTTCTTCATGGTTTTTACTCCGACATTGTTGGCACCACATAGTGGAGAGCACAAGAGTGACGATAAATAACAAATTAAAAAAAATGGGGTTAGCTCTCCATACATACATAATTTTTTTTAATGAATGTTTCATCATATACAACTTCCAAAATTGGTGTTGCTTTTAACTAGTGTCCGACCGAAACCTAATCCAAGTAATCGGCCACAACCGAAGCCGAAGACAATAAAATTACATTGCTTCTTCTCAAAAATAATAGACGGGAGATTAATTGGCTACCACTTCGGTCGGACACTATAACAAACTCTCATTGAAATATAGTGCCTCCACGATATTTTTTTTTGCAATCGTTTGATGTACATTGAATTGGATTGTAATCATATTATTAATTATGTTATAATGTTTTCGCAGAAGAGGAAAAAATTCTATGCAAAAAAGTACTGCGCATGCATCGAGCATCATTCAGCAAGATACGCGTGTGTGGCCTCTTCTACGTAGATGCTGCGTTGCAATTCAATCTGATGTGTCTTGTCACTAACTACACAGTTGTGTTGTTACAATTTGCAATTCTGTAATCTTATCTACTGTAAATGGTTTTATTGATAGTCAGTTTTTTTATATTTTGCCCTTATATGTTCCCTATATAAGCAGGGTGTTAATGGACTCATAACACAGCCTTCAACCAAACATTTTGTACAGACCGCTGCGATAAGTAGGTATCCGTGACGCATTAAGACACTCAATAAAAGGGATGACGAATTTTTATGCAGTTTATGAAATATCTTTTAAATTGGTCAAATAATGGAGGAGGAAGGTAGTTGAGAGCCAAACCTCGAATTATGACTTTTTACTTGTCAGATCTGAAGGTGTCCTTAACGCACCAATGTCGAAATCGCGGTCGCAGAGAGACAGCAACAGCGATATATTTCTTCAAATACCTACCTCATTTCCTATGCCACCCGAAATATTATACCATCCCTCTAGTAAAATTATTTTCGAAATTGGATCCGTAGTTCCAAAGATTACCCACACCTACATTAAAACTTACAAACTTAACCTCCATACAATATTAGTATTAATATCGTTTACGAGTATGTAGACTAGAAAATGTGAGATATTAAAGTTAGATTTAATATTTTTTATTTTTTAGAATAAGACCAAACAGTGATCCCCGGTGAACCCCATAAGAAAAAATGGTGAATTGAGATTCGAAAACATTTAGAACTTTTTGCATTGTGGTGAATAAATGTAAGATATGAACTACCATAGGTTTTTTTAATACTGTTTAAGCTATTTTGTTAAGGTATGTACATGCAGAATTGATGATTAACATTGTCAAAAGCTAAATAAATATTAACTTTGGCTTGGTGATTTCCAATGAGCGATAGCGAAAAGGGACCAATTTTAATGTTTATTTTTGCTCAGTTTGAATACACTAATTTTATAGGTTATCGGTATTTTATTTAGTATTTGTGAGTTTTACAATTAATGAACGGCTTTGGAGACATCAAATATTACCATGAAACGTCACCATTAAGTATGTTGTATCTACTAATCTATCTAAATGGCATGATGTTCGACAGGCATATTTATATTGTTCACCGTTAACATTTTTATTATAAATAGTTAATATGAATATTACTCATCGATTATTCTATCACTTGTGTTCTAGACAGGTGCTGTTTTATGAAGAGAAAAATGAAAATAATTAGAAATATTAGAAAAACCTATCCTGTACAATTTATTTCAGAAAACACGGTAGACAAAGATGTGCAGTCGATGCTCTTACCTTTGAATCTGATGCAAAATATCATTTTCTATCCTAAATATCGCATCAAAAATAGTGTCATAACTCCAAATGGCCCCATCTCGAACTTTGTTTCGATAATTGCTACACTTGTGTTCATGTTTGGATTCGTTCAGTGCACCTATGTGGCACTGTCTCACCACAGAAGTCTCGGTCATACAAATTTTATGTATTACATGTATTTTTACAGTTGCACCGTATATTGTTTTGGGCTTGTTATGAATTTAGTGAATGATCTCATTTGGACCAAAAGCAATGTCCAGTTTGTCCTTAAGATTCAAAAAGTACACAGATTCATAAATAATGAATCTGGTTTTAACCGCATCATCATTTGGAATTGGATTATAGTACTAGTCGTTCTGGGTTTTTATGCCATTGTTATAACATATTTTACCATAAAGTTTGGTTCACCTTTCTATGAAGTCTATTCTACCTACCTCTTGATTATTTTCGATTTTAATATTATATATGTCATACGAGTTATTCGGTTTATGGAAAATGAAGTTACCCTGTGGAGCATTCGAGATTTTAACCCACAAGAAATAGAAAACATGCAAGGAGAAAGTTATTATTCCGGAGCGTTTAAAGCATACGTTGAAATATTAGAGTGTTATGATATTTTTAAACATAGTTTTCAGCCATTTGTAAGTACCTTTTCGTCATAAGAGGAATGACAATTACTGCTTGTTATTTATCTAATTAAAATGTCTAATTTTGTCGTTTTTCAGATACTTTATTTTATTATCAAAGCATTTATCTTCATTATAGTTAATATTAAATATATAATTGACTTGTTTAAAGTAGGCATAATTATAAATAACACGGTAAGTAGAATTTTCAAACAATTATTTGACAAAATTAATTAGTTTTAAAGATTACGTGGACACAATACAAGATGTAGGGAATATAAAAATACGTATAACTGTGATGCTTATTTCTAAAGATATTTAGAAGAGACTTCTTTAGAAAACACAGCGCATCACCATGCAGGACTGAGAAACAAATAACATTGCGAAAAGTTTATAATATGGCTGTGTTAAAAATGAATATGATTCGAAAAAAGGTGATTCATGAGAGGAAGACTGACAGAGAAGTATTAAGTAAGAGTATATGCAAGCCTGATCCCGAATTTGAAGAAGGGATAATAATATCCCAGTAATGGACATTTTAGAAGCTCTAGCTAGAATTGTTACATAAAATGCTTAATTTGTTCCAGGATAAGACATCTGTGATGACCCAGTTTATGTTCGTTTGGTTAATAAAGAACTGTATTTTTCAATCAATGTTGATGTATCAATGCGAGAAATTCTACTCAGCTATTCAAAGAGCCCGGGATACTTGCACACTTGTGTTGAAGTCAACGTTCTCTGGTAATCTTAATAGATACCTTCTATAGAAACACATCTTAAATTCATCTATTTAAACATCTCCCAGATCAATTTGTTCTAATCGGTTTTGTAACAGTACTGTACCGGACAATATTAAGGTAGGTACTGACCAGAATTACGAGCCGTAATGTACCATTCGCAGCGAGCATGTTACGTTACGCCGTGTTCTAAACTCCGTGTAACATGCTCGTTTGGAACTCTTTGCTCGCCCGTGCTCCAGATCGTTGCCACTTGTAGTCAAGATGTCGAACGACGAAGATGTGTTGGAATCTTTGATTTTACTCAATTATTGTATAATCAAAATTAATTCCTTTTCATCTTTTTTAAACAACAAATAATCACAACTAATAAACAAAAGGCCTGAAGTACCTGGAATCGACGCTTGTGCTGCGTGCGCCCGTCATTCAAAGGATTCGCCAAAAAACCGACAACGGGGTGGAGCACTCGCAGCGCCTTGTTTCCTCGTACTGACTGCACAAACGCTCGCTGTGTAACACGTTACATTACGCCCCGTAACGCCGATCAGTACCCACCTTTGAATTTTTAATCTGAATGTAACATTTTTCGCAGAAAAGGAGAAAAACCTGTGCAAGAACTTACTGCGGTTGCATGAAAAATCATTCCGCAAGATTAGTGCGTGTGGCCTGTTCTACGTAGACGCTGATTTACAATTAAATTTAATGTTTCTCGTTACTAACTACACTGTTGCGTTGCTGCAGATCACATTTTTGTAATTAAGTTTTCAATACACTGATTTTGTTGATTGCCTTAATCGTTTTAATTAAATGGCTTAGGTCATAGGCCATACATACCACCTCAATCTCTTGAAACAAATCCTACTTAATATTACAAGTAAATGCGAAAGTTTGTGTGAATTGTAGTATATAAATAGATGGTCGAGTTTTATTACAGTTGCTCACACAATTCGCTAAAACTAGCATGCAAAAATTAAGAACATATGAACACATGAATTTAATGTAATAATTGGTATGTAATAATAAATATTATGTAGGTATGTCAACAGAAAGACTGTCAATAATAATAATGCCAATAATAAGAATGTCAGTTGTATGAATGTCTGAATAACGCTGTTTTTAATCAATTGATTGGCAGTTCCCTATATGATTTAGTCACTCTTTCACGCAAAAACTACTGTCCGGATTTAGATGAAATTTGGCACACATATTGTTTATAATCTGGATTAATATATATAATATGTTATCCTGGTAGAATGATCCCGTGGAAAAATTACGGAACTCAACGCGGGTGTAGCCGTGGGCATAAGCTAGTAAGAGTTATAAGGGAATGGCTGTTTCTACTAAATCAGAACACTCGCACAGTACCTATGTTATACTGTTTGTCTTTTTATCAAAGTAATTCATTGCCGACGACACTGTCACTAGTATAATACTTAAATTACTGACTACTCTCTCTAATATAATTATCATTATCGTGAATAATGTGATGTGACTTATAACTATATTCACCATAGATTTGTATAGCACTAGTGGCCTAAATAGTTATTTTTAATCATTAGTGATAGTACTACGGCTAGTCGGCTTCCAGTATAACTGGATGCAGCTAGAATACCAGTGTATGGAGCGACTGCCTAACTGACCTCTACAACCCAGTTAGTACTAGGTAATACGATAACAGACAGAGTGTACAGACTAAGAGTTGCACAGAGAGCCATGGAGCGTTCCATGCTCGGCATTAAGCTGATAGATCGAGTTCCTAACGTTGAAATCCGAAAACGCACAAAAGTTTTCGATATTGGAAATCGCGTTACGGAACTCAAATGGAGTTGGGCAGGACACCTAGCAAGGCGCAGGGATGACAGGTGGACCAAGGCTGTCACTGAGTGGCGTCCAAGAACTGGTAAAAGGAACGTGGGTCGTCCGGCGGCGAGATGGGCAGACGACATAGCTGCCGTTGTGGGAAAAAACTGGATGAGGCTGGCACAGGAACCTGGAGATTGGCACAAGAAAAGAGAGGCCTATACCCAGCAGTGGGTGAGTTCGGGCTGTGGATGATGATGATGATGAATACGATAACCCTTGGTAAGATAGGTTGTCAGACTTCCGGGCCACTCGGCCTCTTTTCCACGACAGCCAGGACCAACGGTTTATTGGTTATTTAGTCCAGTGCCAATTATTCATTCGCAAAACTTACCAACACCAATAATAGGGAATATGCATGAAATACAAAACTCTTTTTATTTACTAAAAATGCCTTGTAAACAATGCCTGTTGCCCATAAAAACATTGTGGTACACTTGTTTAAGTTGGTAATACATCACCTATTTTACAATTTACTGTTTTATGTAGCATGTTTTTGGTGAAACGGAACGCACTCTCAAAACACGTCGTCCTCGATAACGACGGTAGTGACATCAAAGACTATATGTCAAAAAACAAAAGTGCCTAAAGTTTCACTAAGATTTTATTTGTTATTGCAATTTTTAGTTGACTAGAGCACATACAATTAGTAAAATTATTCTATTACGGGCAAAAAATTTGATGTAAATAAGGCGTATTGTGGTAAATGACGTCACATCATGGCCGCGACACCTACGGACGTTTGAACTGTCATTCAGACAGAACAATGTCAGAACATTGCAGGAGTTTTATATTATTTTTAAGCGACAAGCAGTAGTTGAACTTAACTTTTAATACTTTTCTTGGGTTGATAGTACTGTATTTTATTGATGAAAGTGAAAAAAAAAATACGTACGCATAAAAATAATTTATTGCAGATAAGATTACAAAAATGCAAACTGTAGCAAAACAACAGTGTAGTTAGTAAGAAAACTCATCACGATTAATTGTAACGCAGCGTCTACATAGAATAGGCCACACACACGTATCTTGCTGAATGAAGCTCGATGTAAGCGCAGTACATTCTTGCACAGCTTTTTCTCACCATCTGACAAAAACACAAAAAAAAATATTTGAAAAAAAAACCGGCCAAGAGCGAGTCGGACTCGCGCACCGAGGGTTCCGTACAAACTTTTTAAAAGACAAACTTAACTTTGCTGTTCGATCCCTAGAAACGGCTATTGCACCAACCGCAAATAATAAGTTTGTGATAGTAAAATCGCTTTTTTTTGTTACTACACAACATATTTACGATTATCAGTTTGTTTCCCATACATGTGCTGTAAGACCTTGCTTTTTGCCAAATTTCGTGTATCCAGGTCAACGGGAACTACCATATAGGTTTTCGACCTAAAAACCTATAGGGTACTTCCGGTTGACCTAGAGTTGTCAATTTTGGTTAAAACCAAGGTCTTACAACACAAATAAAGGCAAAGTCCGAAAAAAGTTGAAAATTAAGGTAAATTTTGGTACTTACAAGTTTTCGCGAAAATCTAAATTTGCCCATATCTTATTATGATTTAAAGGGTGTAAAACACCTCTTAACGAAGCTGAAAGGCACTTGTTCTCCCCGTCATTGCGATCATTTTTTTGTTCTACACCATACCTGGGAACCCTTGATTAAATGTTTTTAATGTAAGATTTTTACATTAAACACCTCCACGACCCCCGTACTATTGAATCCATCCATCAACACAATGTTTTGAGTTCGTTACATTAAATTCTACCACAAAACATGATTTTTCACCCCTAAAAAAAAGTAGTTTCCCAGCAATAATTTTTACGTAAAGTTACTTAGTTTGATATACAGAATGCTTGGTTGACGGCTTCGTGATGAGGTCTTTTACACTCTGTATATTATGATTGACTCAGGATTTTTATTTGATTTTTATACCTACACATAATAATCATAATCATAATCATTTATTTGCAATAAGTATAGTACATTATGGTCTTAAAGTCAGTTGAAGTTCCTAATACAAATAGTCAGATATAGATGACATGCAAAATTTTACAACACAACATTCATTATAGTTATCTTAATAAGAATAGATTAGTCATTAACATTATTTATAAATTCATTAACAGAATAAAATCGTTTTTCCAATAGCCATAATTTAAACTTAAAAAAAAAAATATTTAGTTAGTTAGCCCTTTCAAGTCCTTTGGTATTTTATTATATATTAGTCCACACATATTAAAAGAGTTCTTTATGTATACAGAAGTCCTTGGCGCTCTAGGCAGAACTATTCTATCTGGATCTTTTGTAAATAGTGACTATAGACCTCAGTATCTGGTATAAATTTCAACTTGCTAGGTCCACCCGTTCCTGAGAAAATCGGTGGTGACAGACGGACAGACGGGCAGACGTACGGAACCCTAAAAATCAGTCTTATCAAGGGCTATCGTATTACCCTGATTGAGTTGTGAATGTCAGACAAGCATTCGTTGCTCTATGTAAAATACTGGTAATCAGTTGCATTCAGTTAAATGGGATGCCAACCCCAAGATAGGAAAATGCTAGGTGGATGATGAGTACAGAAGAAATAACCTGAACAAGTTGACTTCAAAATAATAGCGCATGTATCTTGAACACTTTGGAGAGCTGTGTAGAATTTCTCGCATTGATAAATCAACATTGTTTGCCACATCAAATCCTTCATCAGCCAACATAAAACAACCACCGTTGTTGAAATTGAGTCACCCTGTAAATGTTTGATCATTAATGGTGTCGATTCTGTTGTGTACAAACTAAACTTAATTTAGGCTATTGCTATCGTATTCTCTCTAATAAAACGAGAAAGAGACGGACATAATTAAGAGCGGTCAAATTTAGTTGGAACTAATATTTCCATACAAATGAAGGCTGCACGTAAAAACGTGTCGACTAAAAACACGGTGAATCGCAAGGCATAAACTAGTTTGACATCTCTAACTTAGTTCATAGCTATAGCCGTCCCTTTCTTGCACTGCCTTTTGGTAAAAGATAGCAATAGCCTAAATTAAGTTTCGTTTGTGAACAACAGAATCGACAATTTTTTCTGATTAAGGAAAATCCAAAACAATGATAACGGATGACGAATAAGACTGAAAAATAATAATCTACTCACGATATCATTTTTCTTTGTTCCTGTTTTAAACATTTCAATTGCCACTTGAGTGTAAGTCAGAGAGTGAATAACTATCTCTAGAATGTAATATAGGATCTGAAAATTGTGAGTAATTTGTCATATTGGTTTCAAATGTAATATTGGGTGTAAAAAGTCCCGAAAGGCCCTTCCCGTCATTGCGATATTTATTATGTTCTGGACCATACCTGGGAGCCTTCTTTATAGTTACGGATATATTGGAGGTCGAAGTTTCAACCTTTTTACAAGTTTTGAATGTTATTATATATATGTTACGGCTAATAGCCGAAGTGCGGCTACACCTAGTTTTAGCCGGCTGCATCTAGTTGTAGCCGACTAAAACTAGGTGCATCTATATTAAAGAGTACTTACGAATTGTTGAAAAACGACTTTGTAAGTGTAGTAACATTCTAAAATATCAACGAAGGCCTGAAACGTCTTTTGGTTCAAAACTTCTCCATGAAAAGCTGTAGAATTTAAAACGTAAAAATTCCATTGGGTCACTTTAGCTTCCAACAATTTGATAACTCTCGTGGCATAAACAATATTCAAATCGAAAATAATCAAAAGAAAGTTAACAAGGGTGGTATGGTAGGGTACACCTAGCTGGGTATGTAAATAAATGACAATAAATATATAAAAACTCAGAGCTATGTTGCCGAAAATCCAATTCCAAATAACGAAATGGTTCACACTGGATTCTTTCTTAAGAAATCTATGCACTTTTTGAAAAGTAAGGACAAAATGGACGTTGTTTTTGGTTTGAATGATTCCGATCAAGAAATTCATAGCAAAACCGAAACAATAAAAGAGACAGTCGCAATAAAAGGTGATGATCATTATTGTGGTATATCCACGACTGTCTCTGCTCACGTCGACGGTATAGGTGGTGAGTATGAACACAAACACAAATATGAACGTTACTATCATTGAAATAAAACTGGAAATGAGACTATTTGGAATTATAAAGCCGTTCTTGATGCGATACTTGGGACAGAACATTATATATTGCATCAGGTTCAAAGGCAAGATCATTGACTGCACATCTTTATCCACTGTATTTTTCATGATAAAGTTCACAGGATATTTTCCTTCAAACTTTCGAGGTGTCGTCATGTTTAGGAAGCAATCAACAGTAGTCGTCTAGGACACAAGTGCTGGACAATCGATTGTTTTCACTATAATGAGAAGACACATCAAATTAGTAACAATAGATAAAACAATTTGATTATATTAGCGACATCCTCAATGAATTACGTACTTCGATGAATATACAAAAAAAATGGTTTATACGAGTAGGTGTTCTAATGACTCAAGAGGTTGATGTTTTGTTTCTGTTTTATCACATTTATTAAAACGGAACACACTGTCACTCAAATCAAATAATTTATTCGCATATTATGGATAAATAGATATAACAATGAGGATCCTCATAATAACCATTAAAGCTTTTAATAATATAATCAAAGAAAATGGGTGATACAACTATACTTAATTAACTAGCTATTATTGCACTAGAATAGGAACTTAGTGAGATATTATAATAATTTTCTATTCTTATAACTAAGGTATCCCTGGTTTGTGTCGAACCATTTAGTGACTAACCAGGCGTACAATTTTTTTCGGAATAAACTAATGGGTAGGTCTTTTAGTTCATTAGGTAATTTGTTAAATAATTTAATTGACATGGGGTAACAGTTTCTTACAGATCAGTTTTTATGTTTGGCAAGGGATTAACGGGTCTTAAAAATTACAATATTCACCAAAGGTATAGGTACGATGTATTACGACGAAAATACAAGACTCAAATATATACATGGGCGGTGCTGTTAATAAATTTAGCTTTTGGAACAACGGTTTGCATGAAGTTAATGAATCCACATTAGAAAGTGCGCGAATGCACTGTTTTTGCGCCAGGAAAACTCTATTAAATTCTATTCAGCCACCCCATAATATTTCCTACTTACGGGACATATTCCGTGATTATCAATTATTCTGAGCTCCCAATATTTCGACGCTGTTGCAAGCGCCATGTTCACGGGATGACTGGGGAATGCGGGTGGACACCCACAGTATCACTAGGTTTTGTTGAGTCCTAATACGACGCCGGCTGTTACTTTTGAGCATACTAAAACTGAGAAACTGGATTCCACGTATCCTATCACTGGATCGAGTTTCACAAGCCAAGCGTTTTGGCAACGGACAAACATTATTTAAAGCTGACGAACGAAAAATTGAATCGAGAGGAGGGTTTTAAATACGTGGACTCTAGTTTTAATTATACTCAGAATAATTGATAATCACGGAAGATATCCCGTAAGTGACATTGTAAGTTTCGTTATAAACCGTGAAAGCTTATACAACCTATTTTTTTTGATATCCCATAACTCTAGGGTATGATTCAGGGGATCAAAGAATCAACTGGCATATTAATTATGTTTCAATCATCCTTTTTTTTTCATTTTTATACAAAATAATTTGGCAAAGTCACGATTGTTAAGGTAAAACACCCTTACGTGAAATATGACTACGTCGTATTTTCTTAGCTTTGAATATATTGGTTTGAATTAAAATTACTCAATGAAACTTAGATACATATTTTATTTTACTGTTTATTTTACTGCGAAGTTTGGCAACCTCGCAAAAGTAAAGATTTGTCATACTTTTGCGACAATTTTTGACCTAATTTAATTATGATTGATGATATTTTCGAAACTATGCATTTTGGACCACCTATTCTAGTTTTAGTATTATTTTTACCTACAGAAAATAACCCTGAGTTATGGGATATAAAACGAAAACAAAATTACAAAAATGCGAACTGCAGCAACGCAACAGTGTAGTTAGTGACAAGACAAATGATATTTAACTGTAACGCAGCGTCTACGCAGAACAGGCCACACGCACGTATCTTGCTGAATGTTGCTCGATGTAAGCGCAAGACGTTCTTGCACATTATTTTCTCATTTTCTGCGAAAAAACACAACTTTCAGCTTCTGCCTTCCCGGACCTTCTTGGACTGGAGCCAAGGCTTTGGAAAAAAGTAGTTACCTTAAAACCAAGCGATACCTACGTGAATGCGCTTAGCTGCAAATGTCAAAGAGGGTTACAAGGAATATTAATTTTGGGATCTTGAATTGTAGCACTAGGTAGCACTAGTTTTCCCGATTTTCCTGTATGGAGTTGAGACGTGGACAATCCAAACAAGAGAAAGACAGAGGATAGACGCATTCGAAATGTGGTGCTGGAGGCGGATGCTCCGAATTCCATGGACAGCCAAACGCACAAATGTGTCTATCCTTTCCCAACTTGATTTCAAGACCCGATTGTCTACAGTTTGCTTTCAGCGTATTTTGACCTATTTCAGCCTTATAATGCGAAGAGAAGATAGCTAGCAGCCTTGAAAAGCTGGTCATTGTTGGTAATACCGAAGGCAAGAGAGCGCGAGGCCGGTCGCCAACACGATGGTCCCGCAAAGTAAAAGAGGCTTTGTCCTCAAGCAAATTTCGGCAGGTGGTGATGGCAACTTTGGACTGGAGTAGATGGAGGCAGATTGTCCGATTAAAGGGTTCCAATGACCGCGATCCTCAGTACTAGAGGGACTGATTGAAGAAGAAAAAAAAATAAAAGAGACTGGTCTAGGGGAAGTAAGCGCGACTGCCGAGCATGAGGTCCTGG
Source organism: Xestia xanthographa (assembly GCA_905147715.2). Taxonomy (NCBI): domain Eukaryota; kingdom Metazoa; phylum Arthropoda; class Insecta; order Lepidoptera; family Noctuidae; genus Xestia; species Xestia xanthographa. Next base: position 8,971,704 of record LR990644.1, read on the forward strand.
GTTCGATTCCCGGGTCGGGCAAATTGTTATTGGGTTTTTCCATCAGTTCTCAGTAGCAGCCACAGACTCTGGATTATAGCCCGGTTGATGGCAATGTGCTGGCCCTCTATTAGATGAGACTTAAAATGTTACCGGCGAAATGTGGGTGTATTTAGGTAATTAGGTAACTACTACTGTAATTAGGTACACCACTGGTTAACCCTTCGAATAACCGAATTTTATGTAAACCAGGCTCGATTTTATGTAATAATAAAAAAAATACCAGAGCTCGTAGACTTCAATACTAGTGTACAAGTATCTCGAACACTTTGAACAGCAGTGTAGAATTTCTCGCACTGATAGATCAACATTGTTTGCAATGTTAAGTTCTTTGTCAACCAAACGCACTTGATTAGCATCGTCAAAAATGTCTTATCCTGTAACAAAATGAGCATTTGATTCTACGATTCAATAACACAACTTAATCAGTCTTAATCTATTAATTTCATACACCGTTTCTATAAACTTCTACTACTCATACACCCATGCACATTCATACCTGAAACTTTCCTTACAAACATATTATTATTTCTCATTCCTCCTTTAAAGCCCGAACTCCACCGAGACGGAGTCTAGTGGCGAAGCGCAGAGGAGAGGATATGCGTAGAAGCTAGGGTGTATGCACCGAAGGTGCGCGGAGATGTGTAAAGCGGAGAGGAGACGAGATGTGCAGCGATCACCGCACGCCGCTAACAGCACACCGCTCACCACACGCCGTTCACAGCTCACCGTTCACCGCACGCCGCTTATGTCTTTTCTCGTCTCCACTGTACGCTTGGCCGCCAAGTTCGTAGGCTATCCCAAACAATTACGAGACATCTTCTTTTCTCTTTGCTCACCGTTTCCACTAAAGCTAAGCGGAGACGAGAAGTGTCAATAACGAAATCTTATTGGTGGTTTGCAACGTCTTCATTTTTCTCAGCTTCGGTGGAGTCCGGCCCTTATGATGCACACATGATGATGGAAGATATTTCTTTTAAAAAGAGTATCACCGTTGTTCCTTGCTCGCCTGTTCTTGTTACAGTTACATTAACCATTCAATAAATAAATCACGACACCTGAGAGTCTTACTCAGATCTAGTCTATCCCTTTGCTGCTCTCCCCTGAGAAGCCCTAAGCCGAGGCTCGTACCCCACAAGGGGTGCCTTTAGCGCGCGCCACTTAGTTTGTAAGTTTTTTGCCCTTGGCTGGAGGCCTTACACTCAATCCCACTTTGGTTACATGCAAAATGCCATTCACAGAAAAAAACACATGAGAATAATGTGTAGCAATGAAACTTACCACGTTATCAACAATCATGCCCACTTGAAACATGTCAACCACATGTTGTATGTTAACTAGAGTGTAGATGAATGATTTTATAATATAAAAAAGTATCTGAAAAGCCACAAAACTCAAAGTAGTTATTTTTAGGTAACGTCTCAAGAATTTATTATATTTATTTCCCTTCAGACCGATAAGGTACTTACAAATTGCTGAGAATTATGTTTCAAAATATCATAGCACTCATATATTTCAGCGTATGTTTGAAACGCTCTAGTGCTATATTTTTCTGTATGCATGTTTTTTATTTCTTGCGAGTTGAAATCTCGAATGCTCCACAGGGCTATTTCATTTTCCAAAATTCGAATTACTCGGATGACATAAATAACATTAAAATCAAAAATAATCAAAATGTAGGCACCATAGATCGAATAGAAAGATGTATCCATCTCACTAAAAAGATATGTTAAAACAATGACAAAATTACTAAGAACTGCTAGAAAAATAATCCAATTCCAAATAATGATGTGATTAAAACCGGATTCATTGTTGATAAATCTGTGCACTTTTTGAAACTTAAGGACAAATTGGACATTGCTTTTGGTCCGAAAGAGTTCAATCACTAAATTCATAACGATCCCTAAACAATAGAAGATACAATTGTAAAAAGACATGTAATACATAAAAGTGGTATTTCCGAGAGATCTGTGATTAGACACTGCCACATATGTAGAGTGAACACCTACACACATGAACACAAGTGTCGCAATCAACGAAACAAAGTTTGAGATGAGGCTATTTGGAGTTATAACATTATTTTTGATGCGATATTTAGGATAGAAAATCATATTGTGCATCAAATTCAAAGGTAAGAACATCGACTGCACATCTTTGTCCACCGTGTTGTTTGAAATAAGTTTTACAGAATTTGGTTTTCCGATATTTCGAAAAGACTTTATTTTTCTCATCAATAACATCGGCTTTCCGACGCACAAGTGATACAATAATCGATAGGTCTATTAAATATTAACAATATTTTGAAATTCTTATGATGAAAAATGTATAGCTTCCTTGAAAGACTTTCTTTGAGTGAAAATTGACTTGTGAACAACGTGGCATTAAGATAGATTAATAGATAGAATATACTTTGTATGAGCTAGTAAATGGATAGTTTATCCAATGTCTTATCAATTCATTCGTTTAACTTATAACTGTTACCAATCAAACCCTATTTCCGGCTAAACTAGGACTTGTCACAAAACGACGACCATAGATCGTAGGTTAGAACTGTGACCAAACACGCACGAGCCGAGCGAGCGGTGCCACAGAATCGGCCGCGAGCACTACATCCACGTTCGTTCATTGCAATTGCTTTGTTTGTGTTAGTTACTATACACAAGACACAATAAACCAGTAAATCGATTTGGCCTGAAATCGAGTTTGGCTGGTAACATAAACTAATATCATGTTGCTGATAACTTTTTTACATCGTGCATCACTCAGCACGATAGGGTGTGGATTGTTCTAAGTAGATTCTAAGTTACAATAAAGTTTGATAAGTATTCTTTCAGAGCAGTGGTGGCCCAGTGGTGGCGGCCCCGACTTACGAACAGTAAGTCGTGGGTTCGAACCCAGACAGGCGTATTACTTTGTGTAATTTATTTCATCACCACTGCTCTCAAAACGGTGAAGGAAAATATCGTGAGGAAACCGGCATGTCCTAGAACCAAAAAATTCGAAGACATGTGACATCTACCAATCCGCACTGGGCCCGCGTGGTAGATTATAGCCCATTCCCTCTCATAGAGAGGAGGCCTGTGTCCCAGCAGTGGGAACATTAATAGGCTGATGATGATGATGATGATGAAGTATTCTTACTAACTTCACTGTTGTGTTGCTACAGTTCACATTTTTGTAATCCTGGCTTTTATGTATTAATATTTGTAAATGATCAATAGACATTGATCACTTCAGCCATTACCTGGGTCATCTTAAGAAGGTGATACAGAGTATTTTCTATCTATTAATGTATCTTATTTATTTTATACACTTATATTCGTAAAAGAAATATGATTATTAATTTATAATCCACATCATAATAATTTTCACATCAATATCCATACCTACTACCCATTGTTGTACAAATAGTTTCCAAGAAAACCAAAAATAATACAAACTGCGTGTTTACGTCCTTACCTTCAAAGAGACTCGGCTTTCCTTTCAACTGTTAGCGAAGAAGACACAATAGTTAAACAATGACGTCCCGACCGAATCGGTCGGGTCCACAGAGGAAGGTATTGGTAGAGAAGAATGCGTACGCAATATGGTATTTAAAATGAACAGTTGCCGTAAAGTTATTACTACAATTCGCTATTAAAGTTCTTTAGTGGGAAATAAGAAAAGCAAAAATGACTGAACTTAAAAACGGCCCTTTGCGAACGTCTGATCCGGAGCATTGATGTTTTTGTCGCACCACTCCATACGGTTATGAAATAAGAGATTAGCGATTGGCACAACGCAGAATATACTGTTCTCATTACGCCGTGTCCGCAACATGACGAAGACTTTAAGAACAAAAAATAATTTCGGATTCTAGAGGAAAGAGCATTTATGTGCTGGTGAAAACAGAGAGTGCTATCTAAAATCACTTACAAGTACTTGATTGATTCTGTTCGCTGGCGACATGAGCAGTGAACACTATAACAAACATATGCACGAGGTTGAATAAGTGGTAATTTTTAAATTATCAAGTAATTCAGTATTTTTTTTAATGTAAAAAAGACGTTTTTGCAAAAAATAAAATCGACTTCAAAAACGGTGTGTCCAGTTTGTTGTCGTTACCTTCTTTTAATTACTAACAATAGATATAAGCAAAATTCTTGCTACTAACAATCTTGTCTTGCCTATGGACTTTTTTGTCTGAATTAAAATATTTTTTATTTATTTTATTTAAAAACACAAAAAAATGAAAAATAACTTTAGCTTCAGAAGTCGGTGACAAAAAAACTAAATCAATCAAACAAAAGTCAGTCAGTCAAAGTTTTTATTTTTCCCTTTTTAGTTGTTCCCAAACAAATATTTGCCATGAATTTATTTGGCATGGTAATAGGTGAATCCCCAATATATGGAACTTAACATACCTTTTTTTTTCGGATGGGAAATCATCAAATTACCCCTCCCAGCTCTGGGCGGAGCGGAAGGGAATGTCAGACTTTTACTGACTGAAATCCATCCATGTTCCTTCTTAGCCCTTTCTGTTCCAGGGCAGCAGTATCTCTTTAGAACAGTCCCGTTTGCTGACATATCTTTGAGGCGGTCGAACGAACTGTCGAAATCTGGGTGTATTGTACACATCTGCGTACCCCCTCATAGCATACAGGTATGATGTTACGTCATATGAGGCGCGCGCGGAACACGATCGCGCTAACATAACATACCTATCTGTCGAAATCTGGGTGTATTGTACACATCTGCCCCCCCTCGGAGCATACAGGCGTGATGTTACGTCATGATGTTGTATAAACAATAAACATCTAGGCGAATATTCACGGCACATTTGCCGTCTATTTTTGAAGAGTTCCATGGTATATATCCGAAGATCAGCATCAGATGTTCACAAAATTTAAATGGGAACACACGGAAAGCACCAGCTTTCAAAATTAATTTATTTATTTTATTCATTAACACATACATTTGTTTTAACAGGTAAAACCCAAACTAAAAAAAAAAAAAGAATCGTCAAAATCGGTTCACCCAGTCGAAAGTTCTGAGGTAACATCACAAAAAAAAAAAGTTGGACAGACTGTTTCAATGGCTTTGGCATGGTCCATGAAAATTACAATACATGTATTGTTTAAATAGTGTCGTAGTGGAAAGAATAAAAAAAAGAAATCACTTGGTTTTTATTTTTGAAGCAGTACGGCGTCTATCCCTTCTTCCCGCTCATGTACCCGAGTCTCTTTGTAATCGGGATGGTATGGTAGTGCCATCCTCTAGGACTAACCTGAACAAGTTTGCCCGCTTGGCACGCGCCAAATATTATTTCAGATGAGGCAGATTTATTTCACTGCAGTCTGATGAAGTTCACAGGAGTAGCACTGAAGTGCATTGAGAATGTCTAAATTCTAATAAATCTAGTATAAATCATTTTTCTTTTATGTGTGTTAATTGTTTTTTCTAATTGTTTTTTTTTGTATGTGTATCTTGGTAGTAACATCGCATTGGCGTCATAGCTGTTAAGGTGTTATTTACGTAATTTTAAATAAATAATAAATATCGAGTTTATCAGAAACAAACTTAGATAGATCGTGAATGGCGTCTTTGGTCGACAGGCCGAAAGCCGTACTAAGAAGGAGATAGCAGTGAATCCAGGTAGTCACCGAGGCGATTTTTCATGACACTTTCCAGAATCTTTAAAAAAACTGAAAGGATGGAAATTGGTCTATAGATGTTGACACATTATTAATTGGTTTCATGGGTATGTATTGTTATTTTGAAATGTTTAGAGATTGTCATTTTTACGAATGAGTAACGGTAAGGCGATATAAATAAATTATATCTATTAATTTGTATAAGTGCGACGATGTTCCTATATTTTGTAAAGTCAATTTCATTTCAGTAATAAAATGACAATATTTACATTATCTTTAAGTATGTGTGTCACATCTAAGCTGTTTTGTATCCATTTTATCCATCGATTTACTAAAACCTGTGTGTTGGAAAGCTGCTATTTGCGTTGAGGAAAATGAAGGCATTTCGAAATATTAAAAAAACATACCCTATCAAACTTCTTTCAAATACCGAGGTGGACAAAGATGTGCAGTCAATGCTCTTGCCTTTGAATCTGATGCAATGTATCATGTTCTGTCCTAAATATCGCATCAAAGATAATGTGATTACTCCAAATAGCTTTATCTCGAACTGTGTTTCGATTATTGGAACATTTTTGGTCATGCTTGCATTCGTTCACTCTAGCTTATATGTAACCATCATTAACAACAGTAATTTAGGATATACCAATTTCATGTATTGGATATCCTTTGGTGCCTGCTTCTTCTGTTGTTTCGGGTTTGCAATCAATTGCGTGAGTGGACTCATTCAAACTAAAACTGATGTCCAGTTTGTTCTTACGTTTCAAAAAGTGCACAGATTTATTAACAGCGTTGCCAGTGTAAACAAAATTATTTTATGGAATTGGGTTATGGTACTAGAAGTTCTGGGATTTTATTCCATTGTTCTAACCTATTTTTACACACAGATAGGTGCACCATTTTTTTCGGTGTATGCTATGTACCTTATGGTTGTTTTTGATTTTAATATTGTTTATGCCGTCAGAGTTATTCATTTTTTGGAAAATAAAGTTGTATTGTGGAATACTCGAGATTTCAATTCAGAAGAATTAGATGTACACGAAGAAAATTATTGCACAAGAGTGTTCCAAGCATATGTTGACATATTAGAGTGTTACGATAATTTCAAACGTAGTTTTCAGCAATTCGTAAGTATTTTAACGTTTTAGTTCGTAGAAACTGTACCAAAAATATGTATTTTCATATAATACTAGCTATTGCCCGCGACTTCCTCCGCGTGATAGCTAACATCAGACATCGTAAAGGATACAACCAATCACTCAAGATCATGGGTGACTGTTTGATCCACTGACTTATCTTCAACACAAAGCTGAAACTAAACCAAACGTAAAGTGTCTATGACAATTTTTTTTATTAACAACTCTCTTTACATATAATATTTCCTTACAGATACTTTATAACATTATAAAAGCGTTCATCCAAAGTCTAGTTCAGATCAAAACAATAATTGACATGTCTCAAATCGGCTTGGTTATTTACAACATGGTATGTATAATCTTACTAAGGCGTGTCGTAGTACCAAGAACCTAATTGGGTTGTCCAGAATAGATAGTTTCTCCATGTAAAATACTGATATTCAGCTGCATCCCGTTAGACTGGAAGCTGTCCCCAATACAAGATTTTTTAATATGACTTATAACAAAGGAAGGATCAGAAAGTCTTGAGGAAAGATTTGAGTATAATTGTGTGCTTTATAATTAGTGGACGACCAAAACAACAATAGATAGATTGTGTGAAAGATAAAATGAGGTTAAAATTTCCATTATTGGACATCGATTTAAGCGGCGAGGGGGGGGAGGGGGAGGGTGGGGAGGAAGTACCCCCTGTACCACCCCACCCCGCGGAGCCCCATGGTTATGGAGATATCCATGGTTAAAGTTTTGAGGTTAGAATAGCGCAATTTAGTTATTTAGGTGCAACCTGTGCCCTGGCACCACTCCCATGTAAGGCGACGCACCGTTCTTGAGAGAAACAAATTATATAAATTGAACTATTGTGCTCTTGCATCCGAGTCGAGGGAGACCCGGTCGACAGAGCCCCGCTTCGCGGGGCTCCTACTTCTGAGTGGTTAGTAAAAAAATAACCACGAAGGGTATGGGGTCGAGCCGGTGGAACTTCGTGGAACATTTCCGACGTTGGGCCCCCAAACTGGAGCGGACTGGGGCTGCCTTCAGGCGGCTCCTGCCCAATCTGGGGGGGCCAAACGCCTCCTGCCGGAGGCTCTACGCGGGAGTCGTGCGGTCAATGGCCCTTTACGGGGCCCCGGTGTGGGCGCGTTCATTGAGGCGGCGAGCCGCCCACTACCTGAACGCGCCCCAAAAGGTGGTAGCCGTAAGGCTGGCCCGGGGCTACCGCACGATCTCCCGCGAGGCGGCGAGCCTCCTTGCCGGATTGCCGCCATGGGATCTGGAGGCAATAGTCCTCGCGCGCCTACATGAATGGCGCGCGGAGGCGCTACGCCGGGGCGGGGGGAAACTCCGCTGCCGCGGCAAATTGTCGCTCTGCGGACAGACTTCCGGCGGGATCTCATGGCGACATGGAGAGAGCGACTGTCGCAACCTCGTGCAGGGCACGCCACGATAGTGGCGATAAGTCCCCTCTTTGAGGAGTGGCTTGAGGACGCCATGGCGTCCTCACCTTCCGCCTGACGCAGGTCCTCACCGGACACGGGGTGTTCGGGAGGTTCCTGCACCGAATCGGGCGGGAGGAAACGTCCGGGTGCTTCCACTGTGAGGATCGACCGGAGGACACGGTGCAGCACACGGTGGAGGTGTGCCCCGCGTGGGCGGAGCACCGCCGTGTCCTCGAAGCGGCGATCGGCGGCGGCGACCTCTCGCGTCCGGCCCTGGTGCAAGCCATGGTCCGGAGCGAGACGGAATGGGACGCCGTCACCTCCTTCTGCGAAGCAGTAATGCTAGAGAAGGAGGTGGCGGAACGTGAGAGGGAGAGAACCTCTCAACGTCCCGGCCGCCGCGGGAGACGCCCCGGGCGTCGGGGGCCACCACCACGTGGCCCCCGGCCACCGTAGGCGCGGGCCTGTGGACGGTGAGCTATGGGCTAGCTCGCCGTCCGTCCGTCTCATGACGACAGGCCGTGTCGACGGCGCGTTCGTGTTCCACGCGCGCCTCAAAGAGAGTCAGCAAAAAGGAAGGGGTCCGTAAGGACCGATGCCGTGGCCCCGGAACACAAAGGGCGATGAAGGAACATGGATGGGTTTTAGTCAGTAAAAGTCTGACACTCCCTCCTGCTCCGCCCAGAGCGGGAGGGGTTATTTGATGATTTCCCATCCGAAAAAAAAAAAAAAAAAAAAAAAAAAAAGGGTATGGGGTCGGGGTGCCTCAAGTCGGCTTAGGCAAAATTAGTTTGTCATCAATTACTTCATTAAAATTTGGTGCTCAATTTACTAAGCGATATAATTATTACAAAAAGTCGATTAACCATTGAATAGTATAATATTTTTGGCGTTTATTTTGGATTATATTTGACAAAATAGGAAAAAATCGATTATTATAAAATAATTGATTATTTTTTTAAGAAAAACCGAGTATTTATACTCGATTTTTTTGCTAAGAAAAAATAATCGATTATTTAATAATCGATTGTAATTATAAAGCTGACTAGTACTAGATTTTCTGTGAATCTGTGCTAAAAATGTGAAAATGGTGTGTTAGTTCTTATTTGTATAGAAACTTTAAAGAATTAAATCTCGTAAACTGTGGGCGCCCGTGTATTGAAAATTTGTGAAAAGCTTTCTATTTATGTGTACTATCCAGAAAAGAAATATGGACTTCGAAATTTTTGTCCAGTAATGGAAATTGGTGTGTTACGTTCGTATTTGTAGAGAAACTTTAGAGAATTAAATCTCGTAAACCGTGTACGTGTGTACTATCTACAAAAAAATATAAATTTGAAACTCATGTCCAGTAATGGAAATTTTATCCTAAAATGACGGTTAATAAAGATGTACCTATGGAAGAAGAAGACATACTGCACTGACCCAAAATAAATTAGGATAAGGGCAGAGATGGCGCCGAGTGACGATTTCCGCAAGGTGGCTGGTAGTAGAAGAAACGATGAAATAAAGAAAACTACAATCGATTTTTACAATGCGTTGAAATTTTTCCATAATTATATTGCCAATTTTGTTACAGGACAAGACAACTTTATCGACCTCAATCTCGTGCATCACATTGGTTCGAATGTTGGTTTGGCAAGCGATTTTCATCAAACAATGCGAGAAATTCTACTCAGCTATTCAACATGTTCAAGATACTTGCTCATTTATATTGAAGTCAGCTTGCTCCGGTTATTACTTTTTAGACAAGTTTTGTGCTATACTAATAAATGTATACTTACTCATGATTACAGAGTGGGCTTGAGTATTTAAAATACGATTGATTGATTTGGCTTGGCTATCTCAGACTTGCTTCATAAAAATGGTCAAGATAGAGTGGAGTAGAAGTATATAGTGAATGTTATATTTTTGCAGAATACGAAAAAAACCTGTGCAAGAACGTCTTGCTCTTGCATCGAGCATCATTCAGCAAGATTCGTGCATGCAGCCTCTTTTATGTAGACGCCTCGTTACAATTCAATTTTATGTGTCTTATTACTAACTACACTGTTGTATTACTACAGTTTGCATTTTTGTAATACAATAATAGACCTGCCTTATCTCTTACATCTGCAACACACTTGGACCGAAGTTAACAATCTCCTTGTGTTGTATTGTATAACGAGCTGGTGTCCGCAACTCCACGTCAAAGCGCGTATTTTGCGTATGGGTGGGAAATTCACTCGATCCACCCTAACTCCCCAAGAAAGCCTAGCAGCGCCTTGGTGTTGCTGACAATCTCGCGGAGAGTACCTGGGTTACCGAAGTACTTTGCCCTGTATGTTGCAACCACTGGGCAGTGCAGAAGCACGTGGGCTGCTGTTACATCTTCCTTCTTGCAGACACAGCACAGGGGGCTGTCTGTGACTTCTATGACAAAGAAGTATTTATTAAAAGAGCCGTGTCCAGTAATGGCGGCTGTACTGTGCGCAATTGTGGTTTGGTCAGCCGAAGCACGCGTTTGGTGAAGCGGCCGTCGATAGCAGGAAGTGCTTCCTTGGCCTTCCTGCACTCGCCTTGGTCTAGCCACAGCTTCAGGTGTTGTTCACTAGTTTGTTTTTTTACCAGTATTCGTAGGTATCCGAAAGGGAATAGTACGATAGGTTCAGGTCCCACCGCTGCCATGCTCGATCCCCTTCTAGCGAGTTCATCCGCCGCATCATTACCACAGGAATTGCTGTGTCCTTTGATCCATTGGATGGTTATATTATTGAGATTACCAACCTGGTTCAGGCGTTGATGACACTCGTGTATTAACCCAGATTTGACTGTGTGGTTGTTTAGTGCTAGCAGTACTGCCATGCTGTCTGAGAGTATACGAATTGAGTGATCTACAACCTCCCTGGTTAAGATGACTGATGCCATCAGGGAAATGCCCATCGATACTTCCTGAAATACCTACCATGTTGTGGGCCCCCAGTGGTTTGGCTATGTGAATGTAGGAACCCTCCGACAAGACTCCAGCACCCGTACCAGTACCTGTTTTAGATCCATCCGTGAAGATCCGTAGTTCCGCGGGATTTAATCCTTCGCAGCGGTGATCCTCGTGGATTTGGATTTTGTATTTCTTAACGAATACGAATTGTTTGTGTCTGATCGTTTGTTGCTTTCGCTAGGGGAAAATTCGTTATGGAATCCCTCCAGTACCGCGGTGTGCTGTGTTTCCTTCTTACCCCAGAGTTGAACTGTTTTGAGACGTACAGCCGTTATCGACGCCTCTTACTGTATGAACAGATGGAACTCTAGAAGCCCCAACATGGCTTCGAGAGCTGCGGTCAGCCTGTGGTCGCCATGCAGGCAAGCCTTCGCATGCGTTGCAGTTAGAGACTGTGGTTAGTTTGGTGTGGGGCCACCAGACCACTATCCCACAAGTAATCATAGGTCGGATCACCACGCAGTATTATTTTAGGGGATAGGTCAAACTCCAACAATCTCCTTTGGTGCCTTATCTACCTGTTCAAAAAAAGAACGGGGTACCTGCGACATGGTGGAGTCTATGCGCTATGTTCAATCAAATAACTCTTAAAATTGGTGTAGTTTTTGATATCATTTTCTAGGATGACTCAAATACAAATCTTCTGATTAAACATAAAAACATTATGCATTCATGGGTACATTTAGCATTTAAAAAAAATTGATTTTCTTATTTTTATGCACTTAAGCATAATTATTATTCGGGTAAATTTATTTGGGAATTCGATAAGCTCGGCGTTTACCCTTTCAGTAAGAATTCGAGACCTATGACTTGTCAGTCCAACGGTCACACCAATAGGCTAACACTTTTGCATGTCAGTAAATATTGAGTTAAAACCGCTGGCATATTGTGTCTTAAAGGCACTTAAGTGCTAGAGGCCATTGTTTATTTTTCACCGGTCCTACTATTATTGTCTTAATTGGTCTGTTAGTAGTCTATTATATATGTCATACGAGAACTTGATTTTTGGAATATTAAGTTGACATTTGGAACATTCAAAATGTAAACCCCCAAACAATAGAACATAACATTATTGTTATTATAAGCCTATATCGTCCCACTGCAGGGCAAAGGCCTCCCTTCCTTCCTTCCACATATCGCGATCTAGTGGGACTGTAGGCCAATCCTTTACGAAAGAGTTTAGAGATTAGTCTAGCTCATCCCGCCATCTCCTTTTGGGCCTGCCGCGTTATCGTTTCCTGCGATTTGGTATCCACTGAGTGGTAATTTTTTCCCATTGCTCGTCCAATATGCGGCAGACGTGACCAGCCCAGTTCCACTTCAACTTTGCAGTTGTAAGGCCAACATCAGCTATTTGGGTTTCGAAGCAAAGTATGGAGTTTCTGACGCAATGCGTAAGTTTGACACCCAGTATACTTCTTTATCTTGTCTTGCCTGGAAAGAGACTATCTGGCCAAGGTATACAGGGTGTAAAAGACCTCATCATGAAACCGTCAACCATGCATTCTGTACATCAAACTAAGTAACTTTACGCAAAAATTATTGCTGGGAAACGAGATTTTTTTTGAGGTGAAAAATCATGTTTTGTGGTAGAACTCAATGTAATGCACTCAAAACATTGTGCTGATGGATGGATTGAATAGTACGGGGTCGTGGAGGTGTTTAAAGTAAAAATCTATAATTAAAAACTTGCGTTTAAAAAAAAACCTGTCAAAAATTTGGAACTTTGACCCCCAATATCTCCGTAACTGGAAGGTTCCCAGGTATGGTGTAGAACAAAAAAATGATCGCAATGACGGGGAGAACAAGTGTCTTTCGGCTTCGTTAAGAGGTGTTTTACACCCGTTATGTACCTACTCAAGTACACAATAATATGTACAGGGAAAATAATTATCATCTCTTGTTTTACTACAATATTGTGTTGCTGTTCTCACTTTTGTAATACGGTCGGCTACCTAGTATTATTATTCTGAAGTGTTGAGTGTTTGGAAGTTTTACGAATGAGAGTGGGGTGGTGGTTAGGGTACAATTGGTGGTCTTGAGATAGCAATATAAATATATATTCTATCTATTAATAATTGTGTAAGTGCGACGGTGTTTTTATACGTAGTACAGCCAATTTCATTTCAGTAATTAAATGATAATATTTACATTATCTGTAATTGTGTGCGGCGTATCAACAATTAATACATCTAAGCTGTTTTGTATCCATTTTACTCATCGATTTTGTATCACTTGTGTGTTAGAAAACTGCTGTTTACTTTGAGGAAAATGAAGGCATTTCTAAATATTAAAAAAACATATCCTATCAAACTTATTTCAAATACAAAGGTGGACAAAGATGTGCAGTCAATGCTCTTGCCTTTGAATCTGATGCAATGTATGATGTTCTGTCCTAAATATCGCATCAAAGATAATGTGATTACTCCAAATAGCCTTATCTCGAACTGTGTTTCGATTATTGGAACATTTTTGTTCATGCTTGCATTCTTTCACTGTTACTATTTGGCCATCACTAACAACAGTAATCTAGGATATACCAATTTCATGTATTGGGCATCCCTTGTTTCCTTCTTCGTCTTTTGTTTCGGGTTCGCAATAAATTGCGTGAGTGGACTCATTCAAACTAAAACTTATGTCCGGTTTGTTTTTAAGTTCCAAAAAGTGCACAGATTTATTAACAGTGTTGCCAGTGTATACAAAATTATTATATGGAATTGGGTAATGGTACTAGAAGTTCTGGGATTTTATTCCATTGTTCTAACCTATTTTTACACACAGATCGGTGCGCCATTTTTTTCGGTGTATGCTATGTACCTTATGGCTGCTTTTGATTTCAATATTGTTTATGCCGTCGGAGTTATTCATTTTTTGGAAAATAAAATTGTATTATGGAATACTCGAGATTTCAATTCCGAAGAATTAGACGTCTTGCACGAAGAAAATTATTGCACAAGAATGTTCCAAGCATATGTTGACATATTAGAGTGTTACGATAATTTCAAACGTAGTTTTCAGCAATTCGTAAGTATCTTAACGTTTTAATTTTTAAGATACTGCACCAAAAATATGTATTGTCATATAATATTTCCTTTCAGATACTTTATTACATTATAAAAGCATTCGCCCAAAGTCTAGTTCATATCAAAATAATAATTGAAATGTCTCAAGTCGGCTTGGTTATTTACAACATGGTATGTATATTTTTTTGGTATTTGACAATCGTTACAGTTAGCCAGTGGCCTGAAAGTCTGACAAACAGTCTTACCAAGGCGTGTCGTAGTACCCAGGATGTTGGTTCATGGACGTCAGATGTCTATCTGATGGGATGCCCCATGTAAACTACAGGTATAAGGCTGCATCCCGTTCGACTTGAAGCTGACCCGAACATAGTAGCAGAAAGGCTCGAAAGATTTACAAGCGATTATTATTTATTAATATGACTTATAAAAAAGGAAGGATGAGAAAGTCTTGAGGAAAAATTTGAGTATAATAATCGTTTATAGTAGGTAGTGAAAGACCAAACCAACAATAGATAGATTGTGTGAAGATGAAATTACGGTTAGTAAAGATATATGGAAAAAGAAGACATTCTGCGCCGACCCCAAATGATTTGGGACAAAGGCAAAATAATGATGATGAGATAATAATGATGATGATATTGCTTAATTTGTTACAGGATAAAACAACTTTGTCGATGTCAATCACGTTCAATCAGGTCCAAATGTTGGTGTGGCAAGCAATTTTGATCAAACAATGCGAGAAATTCTACTCAGCTGTTCAAAGTGTCCAAGATACTTGCACACTTATTTTGAAGTCAGCTTGCTCTGGTTATTTTCTGGTTACTTTTTACACACGTTTTGTGATATTATAATAAAGTTATACTTACTCATGTTTACAGAGTAGGCTTGAGCATTTAAAATACGATTAATTGATTCGGCTTGGCCATCTCAGACTTTTTTTTTTTATAAGTGGTCAAGATATAGTGGAGTAGAAGTATAATGAATGTTATATATTTGCAGAATACGAAAAAAAACTGTGCAAGAATGTCTTGCGCTTGCATCGATCATCATTCAGCAAGATTCGTGCGTGCAGCCTCTTTTACGTAGACGCTGAGTTACAATTCAATTGTATGGGTCTTATAACTAACTACACTATTGTATTGCTACAGTTTGCATTCTTGTAATACATTATTAGACCTGCCTTATCTCTTATATCTGCAACACATTTGGACCGAAGTTAACAATCTCCTTTGGTGCCTTATCTTCCTGCTCAAACAAAGAACTGGGTACCTTTGTCATGGTGGAGTCTATGCGCTGGGATAAGGGCTATCCTCAATCGCTAATAACTCTTAAAATAATTGGTGTAGAGTTAATTTTGATATCATTTTCTAGGATGACTTAAATACAAATCTTCTGATTAAACATGAAAACATTTGCATTCAGGGGTAAATTTTACACTAGAGTAGAAAATGCAACAAAAAAAATCGTACTTATTTTAACATTATGCGCTTTTTACATATTATTTTGGTCAATTTATTTGGTAGTTCGAAAACGTCGGCGTTTACCCTTTTTTTTTTCGGATGGGAAATCATCAAATGACTCCTTCCGCTCTGGGGGGAGCAGGAGGGAGTGTCAGACTAAAACCCATCCATGTTCCTTCATCACCCCCTGTGTTTCGGGGCCCTCGGGTATCTCTTTCGAACAGTCCCGCAACCCCGGCAGGCTTCGGTCCTTGCGGTCCCCTTCCTTTTGCTGACTCTCTAAGAAATGCACATGCAAAGTTTATAATAAAAAAAAAAAAAAAAAAAATGTGATAATGTCAAAATTCCATATTCATAGGTAAATTTAGTGTTAGTGGCAAGAAACGATAAAATTATATATTAAGTCAAACAGAAAAATCTTATATTAAATATAGTAGGCGTCATACAGACGATACTTTTGCGCATGAGTGCCGTTTTTGTGGGATAGACTCGAAGAATGGTCATATCCCGTCTGTTACGCGGTACCACGTCCTGTAAACGTGGAAATAGTTTGGGGTTTGTTTTAACAAACATTGCAGTTTCGAGGATATACAGACAAGGAAGTGTCAATAGCTTGTACCTTTTAAAATACGGCTTACATTGTATCGATCGTTTTTAACCCAAACTTAGATCTAATGCATCTCTTTTGGGCCTTAATTGCCGTATTAGCGTCGGTAGAATTTCTACAGAATATGATGCTGTATCTTAGGTGAGACACAGCTAAGCCATGGTAAGCCGCAAGCAAGGTTTACGCCGCATTTACATCTGCAGAAAGAGAGTGCAGTGCAAATGCAGAAATACCGATTTTTTTACAAAGGTTCTCGATTGAGATTTCCAGTCAAGCCTTTTGTCAATTATTAGTCCAAGGAATTTAGTAGTATTTACACTGTCAACAATTTTATTATCTATATTTATGTCCATATTTTCCATAGTCAGTCGTTGGCTAAAATGTATGATTTTTAGGGTTCCGTACCCAAAGGGTAAAAACGGAACCCTATTACTAAGACTTCGCTGTCTGTCCGTCTGTCCGTCTGTCTGTCACCAGGCTGTATCTCATGAATCGTGACAGCTAGACAGTTGAAATTTTCACAGATGATGTATTTCTGTTGCCGCTATAACAACAAATACTAAAAACAGAATAAAATTAATATTTAAGGGGGGCTCCCATACAACAAACGTGATTTTTTTGCCGTTTTGTCTAATGTATAGATAATGGTACGGAACACTTCGTGCGCGAGTCCGACTCGCACTTGGCCGGTTTTTGTTTTATCTAAATTAATCTTTAAATTATTATTGTTTAACCATTCTATTATAGATGTCAAGGTATTGTGAATGTCAAATTTATATTGGATCATGTCATTGCTATTACTAGAAATGGTCACCGTGCTATCATCTGCAATAAACGGACGGACGGCGGGCTAGCCCATAACTCACCGTCAAGGCGATGGCGTCTGATTCCATCTCACTCCGGACCATGGCTTGAACCAGGGCCGGACGCGAGAGGTCACCGCCGCCAATCGCCGCTGCGATCGGCGTTTACCCTTGAGAACTATGACTTCGCAGTCCTACGGTCACACCACTAGGCTAACACTTTTGCACGTCAGTTAAATATTGAGTTAAAACCGCTGGCATATTGTGTCTTACAGTCACATAAGGGCTAGGGGTCATCGTTTTTCTTTCACCGGTCCCATTATTTTAATATCCTTTTTTTATAGGTTGTTCAATTCAAAGGTTGTTAATTCTAGACCTATGACTTGTTAGTCCAACGGTCTCACCGCCAGGCTATCACTTTTGCATGTCAGTAAAATATTGAGTTAAAAGCTAAAACCGCTGGCATATTGTGTCTTACATTCACTTAAGTCCATCGTTTTTTTTTCACCGGGCCTACTATTATTTGCAGCACTAACTATGTGAGAATTTTGTAGACTTCTTAAGATCAGCCACAGTCACAGTATTTGGTCTGTCAGTTGGTGACTTAGTTTGTTTCACTGCATGCTTAGATTTATTTTTATTAGATTCAACCTTTTTGCTTAGTTTTCTTTTTTAGCAGATGTTTTTTGCTTTGTTGCTTTTTTGGATTTAGAAAGGGATACTTCCGAATCTGACTTGTTTCTTCGCGATATCCCGAACCTGTTCAGAGACTGGAATCTAGATTTGGACGTCTGAGATATTTCTACAAAATGATGCGGTGCTTTCATGAAGGTTAACAAATGATTTCTGTTTCATCTGTAGATATATCTACTAAGGACTTTGTTGACGAGCTGTGTTTTCGTTTTTTCTTATCAGACTTGATTTCTGTTGTTTGAACTGATTAGTTGTTTCTCTACTGAGGGGCAACCTTTTGCGATTGACCTTCTTCACGTTCCAATTTAAATCTTTTAAAGTTCCTTAGTCTTTTGATGTCGGTATAAAGATCGCCCTCTGTTATCATTATTTCCATGTCAGTGAGTAGGATTTGCGACCGCGGACTCTGAAAGAGCTTTTACCTATTCCTTTTTAATTTTTCCCAGTCATTAGAGAACATTCAAACTCCGATTTGTACAAAATGGTTTATATTATGAAGGTAAATGGTAATGCTTCATGCAAAAGACGTGCCCACACCACCTGAGGTGGCGCTGCATCAGTAAAACCTTAAGGCTATACATGTGGGAATGGCGCAGAACCTCAGTATTAGGAACGTGGTCCTGCCGCTTAATGCTTACGATGGATCTCAGACACCTTAGGTGAAATGTATCAAGTTTCCTAATGTCAGGTTTATATAGACACCATGTCTCGGGATCAGGATTAAAAGGTCATTGCATCTCCAGACACGGTAATGAAAGCCGTCCGAAGTTCAGTCTCCGAAGCCAAGGTGATATAATAGTTAATGTTGCTTCCAAGATATTTAAACTGCATGACTTCCTCCAACGGTGTTCCATCTAGATTCAGAGTGGCATCATCAGCGTAGCAGCCTCTTGGTGGTCGTTTGAAGACTTGCATTTTGGAAGCGCTGATCACTGTTGGGTTGGGGGTTTATAAATATTATGGTCCGAACTGTTGGGTGTTTCTATATATTTAAATAAAAAAAAGAAGAGCTAGAGAGACTTACGCGACGTTTGCACGAGGGAAAAATGGCGGAGGCCATAGACAATAAAATATTAGCTAGTGTTGCTATACCTGACTACTCCCCTTTTTATAAAGGTAAGTAAAATTACAATTTTATTTAACATTTTATGCCGTGTGGTATCCGGCAGAGTAGAATAGAACCAATCCATTACATTCACGGGTGTCGTATAAGGCGACTAATGTCTGAGGCAGAACACCATGCGCCTCCGTAGACCAGAGAATGGGCAGCAGCGTTTTGATGTTATTCTTTCATCACTGCGATCTCCAACCCGCCTGCCAAGCGTGGAGATTACGGCAAATTTCTCCCATCATGGGAGAGGCTTATATCCAGCAGTGGACGTTATGGGCTGTTGTTGTTGTTGTTAACATTTTAAGGCTAAAATCGAAGCCAGAAATCTTTACACCTACGATTTCTGAACGAATCACAACTGTCAATCTCACATTTGTAATTTAACATTGACATAGGCTGACAGTTACCCTCTTTTGAAATTTTACCTAAATTGAGCCAATCGTTGACAAGATTGGTGTAATGCATCAACATAGCTTTGGAGGTTCGCCATGCTATCAGACATGAGACACACATCTTCAGTGTAAAGTATTTTCAGAATGGAGATCTTCGGTCACTACAATACTGCAGGGCGTCTCTCATAACAACTGCTAAGTAAATGGCAAAGAGTCTTGCTGAGTGACGTAATCTTGGTTTACTCGACCTTTGATATGGATCTCCTCAGAATGTTTGTTTTCGAGTCAATTCTGCGCTTTCATGCCAACATGTAATTGGTGTATGAGGTTGACGAATTTTTTTAGGTACCCATACTTTTGGAGAATATAGCCATATGGCCTTGCGTGGAATTCTATTAAATGCTTTTTCTAGATCGACAAAGCTCATATAGATATGCCATTGATGTTCCAAGTTTGTCTCCTGAAGTTGCTATGATATGACATCTACAGTATCTCTGCTAGGGGGAAAGCCACATTGGCTCTGGCGGGTATTTTTCAGCAAGATCACTCAGGAGGATGTTAATTATGTGCGCAAGAATTTTACCGGCAGTAGAAAGCAATTAAATGAATCGGTAAGAGCTACAATCAGAGATATCTCCCATCCCTTTGTATAGCTTGCAGATCATCGCATCGTTCCAGTCCTGTGGAACTTATTCGGTTCGTTATTATTATATAACTTGTGTATTGGAAATCTGCTATTAATATTGAAAAAAATGAAGAGAATTCGTAACATCGGAAAAATATATATTGTCATACTACAATACTGTGTTCAGTCCGACTTCAGGACCAAGTCTCGGAACCTATCCTCCTGCAGCGAGGTGTGAGACAGGGAGACGTCATATCTCCGAAACTGTTTACCGCTGCACTGGAGGATGTCTTCAAGGTTCTGGACTGGAGAGGGCTAGGCATCAACGTCAATGGCGAGTACATCACTCACTTTCGGTTTGCCGACGACATAGTGCTCATGGCTGAGACCATGGAGGACCTCAGTACAATGCTCGATGACCTCAGTAGAGCTTATGGAAGAGTGGGTCTTAAAATGAACATGGACAAAACCAAGCTCATGTTGAATGCCCGTGTCACACCCACTCCTATCAAGATCGGAGACTCTACACTCGAAGTTGTAGACGATTATGTGTACCTGGGACAAACGGTCCAGTTAGGTAGGTCTAACTTCGAGAAAGAGGTCAATCGTCGAATCCGACTCGGCTGGGCAGCGTTCGGGAAGTTGCGCGGTATCTTCTCGTCCAACTTCCGCACTGTCTCAAGACGAAAGTCTATGACCAGTGTGTGTTGCCAGTGATTACATACGGGACCGAAACGTGGTCGCTTACAATGGGCCTTATCAGAAGGCTTACAGACACCCAAAGGGCAATGGAGAGTGTTATGCTCGGAGTTTCCTTGCGCGATCGAATCAGAAATGAAGACATCTGCAAGAGAACCAAGGTTACCGACGTAGCCCAAAGAATTGCCAAACTTAAATGGCAGTGGGCAGGGCACATTGCTCGCAGAACGGATGGCCGATGGGGCCGAAAAATTCTGGAGTGGCGACCGTGAACCAGAAGACGTTGCGTTGGAAGGCCTCCCACTAGGTGGACCGATGACCTGGTGAAGGTTGCGGGAATCCGCTGGATGCGAGTCATACGGGACCGTTCAATGTGGCGACACTTGGGGGAAGCCTATGTCCAGCAGTGGACGTCTTTCGGCTGAAATGATGATGATTATGATGATGATACTGTGTTGATGTTTTAATTTTTTTGTAATGTGCCTTCATAAAATTGGTTTATTTTTTTCATTTGAAGTGTTTAGTGATTGTCAGTTCACAAATGAAGATGGGGTGGTGGTGTGGGGATAGGATACAAAAACCAATAAATTAGTGGTCTTGAGAAGGTGATATGATAGATTATATCTATTAATTCGTCTAAGTGCAACGGTGTTACTATACTTTGTACAGCCAAATTCATTTCAGATATTAAATAATAATATTACATTATCTGTAATTATGTGTGGCATATTAACAGTTTAAGTTAGTAAGCTGTTTTGTTTCAATTTTACCCATCGATTCAGTGTCACTTATGAGTTGGAAAGCTGCTGTTTACGTTGAGGAAAACGAAAGCATTAGAAAATTTTGAAAAAACATATTCAAACAACATGGTGGACAAGGATGTGCAGGCAATGCTCTTGCCTTTGAATCTGATGCAATACATCATGTTCTGTCCTAAATATCGCATCAAAGACAATATTATAACTCCAAATAGCCTGATCTCAAACTGTGTTTCGATTATTGGAACACTAGCGTTCATTCTTGCACTCGTTCATTGTAACTATGCAGTACTCACTGACAGCAGCTTTGCATATAATAATTTCATGTATATTATATCCTTTGGTGGCTGCATCTTCTTTTGTTTCGGGTTCGTAATAAATTGCGTGAGTGGAATCATTCAAACCAAAAATAATGTCCAGTTTGTTCTTACATTCCAAAAAGTACACACATTTGTTAATAGTGTTGCCAGTGTATACAAAATTATCGTATGGAATTGGGTTATGGTACTAGAAGTTCTGGGATTTTACGCAATTGTTGACACTTATTTTAACATACAGATAGGTGTACCTTTTTATTCGGTGTATGCTTTCTACCTTTTGTTTGTTTTTGATTTTAATATTGTTTTTGCGGTCCGAGTTATTCATTTTTTGGAAAATAAAGTTGTATTGTGGAATACTCGAGATTTCAATTCCAGAGAATTGGATGTCGTGCACGAAGAAAATTATTGCACAAGAGTGTTCCAAGCATACGTTGACATTTTAGAGTGTTACGATAATTTCAAATCTAGTTTTCAGCAATTCGTAAGTATCTTATCGTTTAAATTTTTATGATACTGTGCCAAAAATATAATTAAAATATATTTCCTTCCAGATACTTTATTACATTATAAAAACGTTCGCCCACGGTTTAGTACACACTAAAGCAATGATTGATGTGTCCCAAGTTTGCATGGTTATAAACGACGTGGTAAGTAAAAATTGATTGATTAGTGACAGTCGTCTGAAAGTCTTACAATCTGTATCAAGTTTGTGGAGGTCAGATAAGCAGTCGCTACATGTACGAGTATACTGGTATTCATCTGCATCCCGTTAGTCTGGAAGCCGACCCCAACATAGTCGGGAAAAGGCTAGGCAGATAATTATGGTGTTCATTTTATACATGTTACTTTTAATTTGAAAAAGCTAGACTGACAGTAAATAAACACATGGTTCTGAATTGCTTTTTATATAGTGAAATACCAAAGCAGAGATAGATATAGATTGTGTAATGAGACAGTTGACAGTTGCCGCCCAGTTTGGGGGTATGAAGAACAGGGTGTAAAGAATTTCAGATAAAATGTTTACAATAGGGATGACTTCAAAAATGGTTGATAAAGATGTACGGAAGAAGGAGACATGCTGCGTCAATACCAAATAAATTTGGATGAGGGCAGAGACGTCATCGTGTGACGATTTCCGCAAGGTGGATGGTAGTAGTAGTATTGAAGTTGCAGAGAATTGAGCTGAGTGCCGTGCAATTGGAGAGGCCCGTATCTAGCAATGGATTACTGTTAACTGACGATGTTGATGATAATGATAATGAAAGATAAAATGAATTTCACTACAATTTTTTGTTTCATGCGTTGAGAATGTACAATTTATTGCTTCTTTTGTTTCAGGATAAGAGAATTTTACCGATGGCGATAATGTTCATCAAGTTGCTCCACAATTTAATGTGGCAAGCAATTTTGGTCAAACAATGCGAGAAGTTCTACTCGGCTATTCAAAATGTTCAAGACACTTGCACACAGATTTTGATGTCAGCTTGCTCTGGTTGTTTCTTTTTACATAATATTATGTTCTGTGCTATAACAACATACTTATAGTTCTGCATACAGAGAAGGCAACATTTAAAATACGTTTGATTGATTTGACTCGGCAATCACAGAGATGTATTCCATTAACAAAAATAAAGTATTGTTCAAGATAAACTTAGAAGCCTATGCAACAATTGTAGATGTATCATTGTTTATAATAAATGTTATAATTTTAGCAGAATACGAAAAAAAAATATACAAGAATGTGTTGCGCTTGCATCGAGCATCATTCAGCAAGTTACGTGTGTGTGGTCTGTTCTACGTAGACGCTGCGTTACAATTCAATCTGATGTGTCTCATTACTAACTACACTATTGTATTTCTGCAGTTTGCATTTTTGTAATACAAACTTTAGTAAATTGATTTTGTGGAATATTCTATTTTTTTTCTTTTGTCCTAACACTCTCTAAGAGAGGGACTAAGTACTACGAAGAAACCGTTGACGATAAAAAATCATCGTCATTCATCATATCAGCCAAAAGATGTCCACTGCTGGACATAGGCCTCCCCCAGTGTCGCCACATTGACCAGTGCCGTGCGACTCGCATCCAGTGGATTCTCGCAACCTTCACCAGGTCATCGGTCCGCCTAGTGGGAGGCCTTCCAACGCAACGTCTTCCGGTTCGCTGTCGCCACTCCAGAACTTTTCGGCCCCATCGGCCATCCGTTCTGCAAGCAATGTGCCCTGCCCACAGCCTCTTAAATTTGGCATAAAAAATGAAAACATTTAAAACAAATTCATGAACTGGGATCAAAATTATTGATATTGCCGATTACAATATTAATTAAAGTTAACCTTATTTGTAATTAGTATTATAGTTGGTAAGTTATAATAATAATAATAATAAATCATTTATTTCAGATTCATCCTAAGATTACATCCATATTTGTTAGTAAAATTGCGAGCTTAAAAACTAGTGTTAGTAATAACTATTGTATTTAATAATAATACTAAAATGGCAGGTCCGGGTGGACTTCCCGATAGTGGCGGCACATCACTAAACGACTGCGTGCAGCCGTATCCAGCGCGCCAGTATCGGAGAGTCCCACCGGTCCACCAGCGCGCACAGGATGGTGTTGGGACTGTCGCGCGTGCGGCGCATGATAGATGCGCACCGTTTGCGCATGATGGCCGCAAAGCCGTCTGTGTCAGCCGCCGCGAACATCGCGGAGGCGCTGCAGTGGCGCGGCAGCCCCATCAGCACCCGGAACGCGTTATTGTATTGTAGTTATAGTATTATGCTATACTTACGGCTCATATTCACCATTCATAAAACTATTTATCATCCTTTTTATTTGTTTATATATCTACACTCAGCAAATCGATCTAAATACGATTAATTTACTTAAAAATAGCTGAAATAAAATATGAACTTTTTTTTTTTTTTTTTTCTCCTTTTTGGCAACTGAGCCGGTTCCGACTATTCTGCCAGTGTCACGTCGTGACGGCAGCAGAGAGGCAGGCCGTCGAACTTCGTACTTCGTGGTAGGTGTTAGTCTAGCTGTAAGGACGAACACATAGGTTAGTAGAACAAATAATTTAACTTACAAGAATATAAACATAATTCTACACATAAACTAGTATTAACTATATACAGACTAATTACATAAACGTTGCGCACCGACTAAAATTTTAGATCATTCTCATTTAGGAATGTTGCCAAAATGTTGATTAATTTAGGGGAGAAGTGGGAAAGGAGGGTATGAAAGTTGGTTGGGAGAGGTATATTGAATTTGGAAATTTTTTGGTACAGGTCAACGGATTTATTATTTAGGGAGCAGGAGAAGAAAATATGATCTAATGTACCCTCCGCAAGACCACACTCGCACAGGGAACTATCCCGGGCATGGATTTTGTGCAGGAACACAGGGCTACAACAATGTCCGAGTCTTAGTCTACAGAGGGACGAAACAGTTCTCTTCGACAATTTAGGGCATTTAAAAAACCAAGGCCGACGCTGGATTTCAGGCTGTATAGCAGCATAGTAATGGCCCTTGGTCCTAGAAGTCGTCTTCCATGTTTCCGTCCATGAATTAAATAGCTTGGGTTTGGCACTGTTTCGCAAATCGTAGTTGTGCGCAACGTAGTGCTTTCGATCAGCCGGATTCGTTGTGGCATACTTTGCTAACGAATCAGCGCATTCATTGCCAACAATACCCGCGTGACCGGGGATCCAGGCTATCTCGACGTCCAAGCCGTTTTGGGAGAGATCAAACAACAAGCTCTTTATATCCATAATGATATGACTATTAATGTTACTGTGAAGTTGGTTTTGTTTTAGGGCCTGAATACTACTATGGGAGTCTGAAAAAATTACTGATCTTGTTATTTGATGGGACTTAATATAGCATAGGGCTTCCAAAATACCAGTACACTCCCCTGTAAAGACTGATGCTTCTGGTGGGCATTGAAAAAGTAAAACTATCTTAGAATTTTGAAAATAGACTGCCACACCAGTACATTCACTTTCCGAAAATTTTGAAGCATCTGTGAAGAATAAGTTCCAACCTTCCCAATAACGCTTAACCGCTGACTCAAAGTCATCTCTAGCATCTTGAGGATTCCTTGATATTCCAAGGCCCAAAACGACTTTTGGTTCATAATAAATCGCCTCGTACGCGGCGGAAAATACCGGAAGAGTAGAATATCGACAAATAGGCGCGGAGAGTTGTTTAAGCTCTCTGTACCTATCTATCAATAGAGGAACTACTTTATGGTTCCAATAGGAAGAATCATTGAAGGCGAGGTCAATTTGTTCTAAAATTGGGAGCAAGGGATGAGATGAGAGGGAAAAAACTTTAGTTAGGAAGCGATCAGCTAAATACTGTCTCCTCAGGTGTAGGGGTGGGTCTGCACATTCCACTTGAAGCGCATTTATGGGAGAGGATTTCATGGCCCCAATGACAATTCTTAGGCATTTGGACTGGATGTTGTCTAATTTTTTAAGCGCTCCTTTGTTGCAGGGCTCAAGAAGGTAACTGCAATAATCCAAAGCGCTTCTGGTCAACGCATTATAGACCAGTTTGAGGGTGTAGGGGTGAGCACCCCACCATACCCCGGCCAAAGACTTAAGAACCGATACAGAACGTTCACATTTTTTGACCGTGTTGTTTATGTGATCGACCCCATACAATCTTGTGTCCAAAGTTACTCCCAGAAACCTAGCCTTATCTTCGACTGGAATGGTTTGTCCATTAATGTTTATATCAATTGGGGGTATCGAACGCCTGCGTGAAAAAATGACAGCTTTACTCTTTGGCGCACTTAAAGACAAACCATTGTCAAGTAGCCATTGGTTTAATGAAGCTAGAGAGACATTCATCGAAAGAGCGGCATCCTGAATGGAACTGCCACATACCATTAGTGCAATATCGTCAGCATACTGAAGGATTTTACAATCGAAATTAAGGGAAGAGGGCAGGTTAGCTGTATAAATGTTATATAATGGGGGACTAAGAACTGATCCTTGAGGTAGTCCTCTCCAGACCGATCTTTGTTCAGAGTCACTCCCAGGTATTCTCAATTGAATGGTGCGATTGGTAAAGACGCTACCAATGATGCGACAAATCCTAGCCGGGACTCTCAGCTCGTGCAGCTTCTGCCTGAGATTAGGGAGGAGAACAGAATCATAGGCAGCTGATATATCCAGAAAAACCGCAACCACAGATTCATTCCTGCTGAGGGCCAGCCGGACCTCTGATATGAGGATACCCACACTATCAGCAGTGCCCAGACCTTTCCTAAAGCCGAATTGGGTCATAGGGAGCAGCTTCCTGTTTTCCACCAACCACACTAACCGGTTTTTGACCAAGTGTTCTAAAAGTTTTATGAGTATGGACGATAAGGCAATAGGTCTGTATGAACAATGATCATTAGGATCTTTGCCTGGTTTTAAAATCGGAATGACCACCTGAACCTTCCACTCTGTGGGAATATATCCAGAAGTAAAACAGAAGTTAGCTAGGTCCAGGTAATATTTGTGAGTTTTTGGACCAGCTTTAGAAATAAAGGAGTACGGGAATCCATCCACTCCCGGCGCGGAATCCTTGACTTGGGATATCACAGCTTTTAGTTCCTCCATGCTAAATGGCATGTCCATTGGGTCGTCAATGTTGTCTGCATCGTGGATGTCAACACTGATTTCCTCAACACTTGGGACATAGGCTGGAGCGACTTTACAGAAAAACTGGTATCCCAGTTCTTCCGTGAGGTTGTTAGATGAGGAGGCAGGTGCTAGACTACTCCTGAAGCGTTTTACCCTCCGCCAAACCACCGAAATTGGGGTGGACGGACTCAGTGAACTACAATATCTTGACCAACCTTCGCGTTTTTTCCTTTTTAGGAATTTCCTGGACTTGGCAAGAATCTGTTTGAAAGCAATGAGATTATCCAGATTCATATTGTCGTTGACTGTCTCTTCAGCCTCATTCCTGGCCCTGACCATGTCAGTGCATTCCCTATCCCACCATGGCGGGGAAGGAAGTCTACCAGAATGGGGTTTTTTGGACGGGAAGCAATCATCAGCTGTGGAGGCAATGGTGGAGGAGAAGGGCAAAAAGCAATCCTGGGCATTATCCCTGTTAACTTCCGGAAGGGAAGATATTCTTAGGTCTACGATTTTGGAATATAAATCCCAGTCAGCTGAATTTAGTTGATGTTTTAAAAGAGGGGGGGAAACTTTAAAAGGAATACTTTTGGAAGGGAATTCAATTATGATGGGGTAGTGATCACTTCCATAGGTCATATCCAAGCGCCGCCAAATGAGGAGACTAGATATATTGGGAGAGCAGAACGTCAAGTCAACACAACTATTATTCTGACCAGGACGTGCAGGTCTGCGTGTAGGACTGCCATCGTTGATTAGGCAAAGGTTAAGATCATCCAAAATGTCAAGTAAACCTATGCCAAAGTTATCGCAAGTATCCGACCCCCATCGATAATGGTGACAATTAAAATCACCCATGACGAGTATTGGACCACTAACACTGCATAATAAATTTCTAATTACTGAGAGATGATCGAGTTGTGGGTGCGCAATATAAAAAGAAAAAATATATATACCCTCAGCCTTCACAGCAACAACATTTATGTCATCGCCTACAAAGGTTAGAGGAATCTGGGTGAATGATACCTTGCTATTGATGAGCAAGGCACATCCTCCATATCCATCAGATCTATCATTGCGAACAATGTCGAAACATGGCAACCTGAAATTGCTTCCAGGCAATAGCCATGTCTCAGCAATGCCGCAGATTGATGGTTTAAATTTATTAATTAAAAATGAAAGATCAGGCTTTCTGGGAGTAATACTCCTCACGTTCCACTGTAGGAATGTCAGGGGATGGAACATTGTGGATATAATTTAATATTGAGGTCAACTTTGATGCAACGTGGTCAGGTATAGATTGAGTTGGGCTTGCAAGAACAGACATTAGCATGTCAGTGATTAATTTTAAGATATTTTTGAGTTATCTTCCTGTCTGTAACATATTGACTCTGCAGCTTCCATTGGAAGGGCACAGCCATTTTTTGATGGGGAAAAGGAGTAATTTTGAGTGAGGTTTAGGTGAGCTTGTCTATCATAGCCAGGTGAAAGGGGAATACGGGATTTGGGTTTCAAAAATACTGTTTTACGGTATGAATTTTGGCTTACTGGGATGGGACTTGAGGACTGGGATTGTGATTTATTTGCAGTCACTTTGTTGCGTGGGGAAGATTTGGAGACTTCAGCATATGATCTGGAAACAGGTGG
Source organism: Xestia xanthographa (assembly GCA_905147715.2). Taxonomy (NCBI): domain Eukaryota; kingdom Metazoa; phylum Arthropoda; class Insecta; order Lepidoptera; family Noctuidae; genus Xestia; species Xestia xanthographa. The sequence continues at coordinate 9,000,705 of LR990644.1, forward strand.
GAAAACCCGACTTGCCTCCGCATACGAAATCGATTTCTCTGCCATCAGAGCTTTGATACTCTTCTGTCGGCCCAATTCAGGCACTATCACTTGCGAAATGGTTGCCAGTACACGAAACACAGAAACTCATTTCAGGGGTGACTTCACATCCATCACCTGGATGATCTTCACCACACTTAAAGCACCTAGGTTTCGATCTGCAAAGTGTGCGGGTATGGCCAAAGCGACAACAATGGTAGCATTGGATAGTTGGGTAAGTGTAACGCTCAACTGGGAGAGCCGTGTAGAAGCTATACACACGCTTAGGTAGGACTTGTCCGTCAAAAGTTATCACAACAGTCTGTGTAGGCCTCCACTCGGTCACACCAGAAGAGGACACCTTACGGCTCATCCTTCTGGCTTTAATAACAGAGCCACATCCCTCAGGGACCTGAATATTTTTAATTATTTCCTCTTCGGACCACTCAACCGGTATATCCCTTACGATACCCATTCTTGTGATGTTGAATTGTGGAATGGTAGCTACATAATTGTGTTGGGATAAAATTTTATTGTTAAGGAAACTGTTTGCATCCTGGTGCGACTTGAACTCGACTGACACGCGATTTCTACCTATACGCTTGATCCCATCGAAACGTATGTTATTTACATTGTTTGTCATCAAAAACATACCAAACTTGATAGGTTGCAGCACGGTGCCTGAGGTTTGTTCGTCTTTAAGCGAAACATTCACATTGTATGGTGGATTATCTCTAGCTGTATATGAAAGTCTGCCGATTATATTTCTCGCAATCTTGGGTTTAATATTTGAAATAGCAGGGGGCGAACCAGCGACCCTCTTACGACTACGGATGTCCGTATCCATAATAGGGTCCTGTGGGGTTATTTCAATGTCATAGGGGAGGGTAACTGTTAGTCCGGGGGAGAGATCAAATAGTTCATCAGGGGGGTCAGGATCAGGGGGCTTTTTGGAGCTCATCTTGAGTAACTATTGTTAAAAAGAGGACAATTACAATAAAAGCAAACCTTAAACCACGAACACAAACACAAGAAACACTTTCGATGGAATTTCCCACTAGAAAAGTTCACTAAAATCGAAAATATTCGTAGCACTAACAAAAGCACGTGTAAAGCCTTCACCACTACCAACGAAGTCCAAATATGAACTTATAATTTTCATGTTGTGACACTTACGTCAAGCGTCAAATTGTCAAACTGTCAGTTACTTTTCTGCTTAGTCTATGATAGTTACTTTTTGGTTTGTAAAATTTAAATTATTTTTATCAATATGTGTTTAGCCATTATATTTTGTAGATTATTACGATTGTTTACTAAATAACTTAATATTAAATTATATTGTAAAATTCTTTACGCACTCATGGATATGTCCTGGCCGACTACACTTGTCATATGAGATGACGGCCACACTAAGAAAAAGGATATTTGAAAAAGGAAGACTACTTTGGAGAAACGAGCTGACGGACGGCTGAAAAGTCTACTCTGGAATCTGATCTGATGAACATCAGATAACAGCTTGGTTTTCGCTGTCAGATACTTAAACTACCCAGGGGATCCAGCTAAAAATCCACCTGGGACTATTACTCCCGATCTGTGGAAGCTAACTACGTGCCTGACTTACTTGTCTCGCAAAGCTATTCTACGTCTGGCCCTGAGATCCACACTGCCTTACTACAGAGCTGTCGCGCGGTGGACTCTGAGATCTGCACTGCCGCCACTTCTACTACTTCAGAGCTGAAGGTCGAAGTTGCTCTGGTATCGACCTGCTACCCTGACGCCTGTCCCCGTACCCTACAGTGCTGAGCGGATTCCAATCCATCTAAGTGTGTGAACTATAAAACTATAGACAGTGCGTGCTAGGTAGGTTTTTTATAACTAGCTGTATTTTTTATCTTTCCCTAATTAAATTTTAATTGAACAAGTCTGCTTATCCATTTATTTTAAATAGGAGCAAGTAGATTTGTTACAAAGTCTGGTTCAGTGTTTACCGTTTTACCTACCATCCCGTTCTCCACAATCATCAGTATCATCTGGAAATGGATCAAAATTATAAATATTACCGTTATTACAATATTTTAAGACAGTTGTCTTCATTTGATAGTAGTAGTTAGTTAATCTGGTTCAATTTTTACCGTGTCATCTCGGAGGCAGTGAAAATTGAACTTGCTTATCGTAGACTAGCTGTTGCCCGCGGCTTCGCCCGCGTGCAGTTCGGTAACTTTCCCACTGAATCATACTAAAGGGAAAAATAGTGTCCTACATGTTAATCCACGTTATAAACTATCTATGTGCCAAATTTCATAATCGTCACAATTTATTATTATCATCACAATCACCATCACTATCACAACCACCATCACTATCACAACCACCATCATTATCACAATCACCATCAATAACAAAACCACCATCATTATCACAATCATTATCACAATCATTATCACAATCACGATCACTATCACAGTTACCAACATTATCACAATCACCATCACTATCACAACCACCATCACTATCACAATCATTATCACAATCATCATCACAATCACCATCACAATCACCATCACCATCACAATCCCGATTACCATCGCTATCACCATCACAATCACCATCATTATCACAATCACCATCACCATCACAATCACCATCACAATCACAATCACAATCTCGATCACAATCACTATCACAATGATGATATATGATGATAGGGATCATCATTTTAACAATCATTATCATCATCATCACAATCTCCATCCTCGTCATCACAATCATTATCATCGTAATCTCAACCATTTTCATAATCACAAACATCAAGATCACAATCGCCATCACTATCACAACCACAATCATTATCACAGTCACCATCACTATCACTATCACAATCACCATCACTATCACTATCACTACCACTACCACTATCACTATCCCTATCCCTATCACTATCACAGTCACAATCACAATCACAATCACCTTTACCATCACCATTTCAATCACCATCACAATCACTATCACAATCATTATCATCGTAATCACAATCCCCTTCATCATTATCACCATCACTGTCACAATCACAATCCCCATCACCATCACAATCACCGTCACTATCACAATCACATTCAAAATCGCCATTACCATCAAAATCACCATCACCATCACAATCATCATCACAATCACAATCACCATCACCATCACGATCACAATCACTATCATCATTTTAACCAAAATCATTATCACAATCACCATCATTATCACTATCACAATCACCATTACTATCACTATCACAATCACTATCACCATCACAATCATTATCACAATCACTAACCTCGTTATCACAATCATTATCATCGTAATCACAATCATCTTCATCATTATCACAATCATCATCACTGTCACAATCACGATCACCATCGCTGTCACCATCACAATCACCGTCACTATCACAATCACCATCACCATCAACATCACAATCACCATCAAAATCACTATCAGTCACCATCATCGTTACCTATCACAATCATTATCATCGTAATCACAATCATTATCATCTTAAACATAATTATCATCATCACAATCTCCATCCTCGTTATCACAACCATCGCTATCACCATCACAATCACCATCACAATCACCGTCACTATCACAATCGTCATCACTATCACAATCGCCATCATCGTTATCAAACTCATTATCATCGTAATCACAATCATCATCATCACAATTATCATCATCATTATAACAATTATCATCATCGTTATCACAATCATCACAATATATCAACAATAACCCAGAATAGAAGCTGAATCCGCCATCTTCTGGATCTCAAAATAAATGCCAATTTCGACATCAGCACCCCTGATAATCTCGGTTTCGACACCCATATTGATTTTTTAGATATTTCAACCCTATCGCACCCCAACAGGGAATGATGGTAATTCAGGTCCGCCACATTAAATCTTAAAATCGTTGTTTTTGTAATACACCCAACCCAATTCACCATACAAACAATACCTATGTTGAATTTCAGGCTTTGTTACCCCATTTCCCCCTTTAGGGGTTGAATTCTGAAAAAAACTGAAACACAAATGTTAACTCATTTATCGATAGGAGTACTCCTCTTGAGTTTCGAATAAAGTAGTCTAACTAATCATATTTCCCCATGTAATCTTTGGACCCCGTTTCAACCCCTTGGGGGGTAATTTTGAAAAATCCTTTCTTAATGCACCCATAAACCCCATAAAGAACCTATGTGCCAAATTTGGAATCTCTAGACTCAGTGGTTTGGGCTGTGCATTGATTTTTATACTTTGCCACCCACTTCCCCCTCTTAGGGGTTGAATTCTGAAAAAACCTGAAACCCGTTTCTACTCATTTATCAATAGGAGCATTCCTGTGAAATTCCGAATAAAATAGTGTAACTAATCTTGTTTCCCCATACAAACTTTGGAGCCCCATTTAACCACCTTAGGGGATGAATTTTGAAAAATCCTTTCTTAGTGCACCCCTTGACCCCATAGAAAACCTATGTGCCAAATTTGGAATCTCTAGACTCGGTGGTTTGGTTTGGGCTGTGCATTGATTTTTATACTTTGCCACCCCATTTCCCCCTCTTAGGGGTTGAATCCTGAAAAAACCTGAAACCCGTTTTTACTCATTTATTAATAGGAGCACTCCTGTGAAGTTTCGAATAAAATAGTCTAACTAATCTTGTTTCCCCATACAAACTTTGGGAGTCCCGTTTAACCCCTTTACGGGATGAATTTTGAAAAATCCTTTCGTAGTGCACCTTTAGACCACATAAGAAACCATGTGCCAAATTTGGAATCTCTAGACTCAGCGGTTTGGGCTGTGTATTGATTTTTATACTTTTCCACCCCATTTCCCCCTCTTAGGGGTTGAATTTTGAAAAATCCTGAAACCCGTTTCTACTCATTTATTAATAGGAGCACTCCTGTAAAGTTTCGAATAAAATAGTCTAACTAATCTTGTTTCCCCATACAAACTTTGGAGCCCCGTTTAACCCCTTTAGGGGGTGAATTTTGAAAAATCCTTTCTTAGTGCACCCCTAGACCACTTAAAGAACCTACATGCCAAATTTGGAATCTGTAGACCCAGCGGTTTGGGCTGTGCGTTGATAGATGAGTCAGTCAGTCAGTCAGTCAGTCAGTCAGTCAGTCAGTCAGTTTCTTCTTTTATATATTTAGATATTGTCATACATATTTTCTGCGTCGTTAGTCTAGTGATCAGTCTCAGGTCAGGCAAAGTATTACATAGGACTAAAACAAAACGGGCTAAATGTGGGTGCACTACGAGTATTAGGTACACCTCTGTAGAGTAGAGTAGAGTAGGGACTCCATTTTCCGCACTAAGACTCTCATTCGGTCCGTTGTGCGTAGGTGCCCTGGCTAAGTTAGCCAGCCTAGCTCCACCCAGAAACACAGAAGTTTCCTGGGAGCTTCACAGGCTTCGCGGAGCGACCTCACCGTTCCGAGGATTTGTTTTGCGTTGGTTAGCCACGGCCTCGCATTCCAGGATGACGTGGGTGGCTGATTCTTCGGCGTCACAGCAGCCCCTGCAGAGTGGGCTGTCCATGGCGCCTATGTTAAAGAGATGTTTGTTTAGGGTGCAATGTCCCGTTATTGTCCCTATTATTATTCTAAAGTTATTTCTACTTAGGCTGAGCAGTCGTTTTGTTAATCGCGGATGCAGACTTGGCATTGCCATATTTGACTGCCTGCAGTCTGTAGACCGTGACCATTTGTTGTTATGTAGTTCAGTTGATTTCTGGCGAATCCATGTACAGAATTGTGAGAAAGGTAGGGGAAGGAGTGGGTACGGGCCTAGCACTGCCATCTCGGAACCTCTCTTAGCAAGTTTGTCTGCGGCGTCATTTCCAAGGGATCCACTGTGCCCCTTAATCCACTGGAGGGTGATTCTGTTGGACAAGGATATACTCTCCAGGGCGAGGTGACATTGATTTGTTAGAAAAACCAGCGTTGAGATAAGGGGTGTTCCCAAGAGGAAGAAAGAAAAGAAGGAACAATTACTCAGCATGGTTACGAAGTTAATAAAAACCACAGGATTAGAGTGCTCTCCATATGACATTAGAGATGTTTACAGACTCCCCTCGAAAGAGAAGGCTACCACATCCACAATTGTCACCGAATTTTCAAGCAACTTCTCCAAGGAAAAATTCTTGGTCAGCGCCAAACAATATTACAATGCCCAACAAGGACGACAGTTGAATACATCCCATATGGGTCTTGACGGGCAGCCTTATTTATTTCAGAACACCTAACGTCAAAAGCAAAAAGACTTCACTTTCTGGCCAGGGAATTCCCTAGAACTGAAAAATTTCAATACTGCTGGATTGCGAATGGACGCGTTTTTCTGCGAAAAAAGGAGGGAGAAAGGTACTCAATTATTAAAAATGAGAATACCTTTCAGCAACTTCGAGAATCATTCAATAGTGATAATCAACTTTAAGTATTGTATACAATCTTTTGTTTTTATAATTTTAGTTGTTCTATTAATTTTAGTTGTTCTATTTATTTTAGTTGTTCTATTAATTTTAGTTGTTCTATTAATTTTAGTTGTTCTATTAATTTTAGTTGTAACACAAAATCTTGAATCTAGTACATGTTTTTACACTCAAACTCAATACACACCTATACCACAAACCACACCAACACCGTGCTCTCAATGTCATATTACTGTATAACCTACTTTGCCTCCCCCATTGCTGTATTACTACTATGCTCCACTGGTCCTAAAAATAAGCTATCACCCCACCCCTATAATACTTTTAAACATGGCCAATTGCTATACATTTATTAACGACTTGGATGAGACTCACTTATTTATAAGCACGAAGAACAACAACCCTGAACAATGCATAAACGACATAGGTGATGTGAGCTCGCAACTGACCATTATCAGTCAAAATATACGAAGTATTCAAAAGAACTTTGATAATTTCACTGTTTTCTTATCTCGTCTGAACTTCTTGCCCGATCTAATAATCTTGACTGAATGTCGTCTAAGTGATTCCACACCAATTTTTAATCTTGAAGACTATGAGTGCTTCTATTCCAAACGCTACCTTAACCAAAACGACGGCATTGCGGTTTTTTATAAACGTGATCTCCAAGTGGCGATCGAAGAACCACCCTTCATCGAAGCTAACTGTTTGCTTATTCACGTCGGTAAAGAGTTTATGATTTGTGCTATTTATAGATCACCATCATTTCACAACACGCAAACTTTTTGTAGTTCGCTTGAAAAAATTATGCAGACATACGACTCAACAGGTAATTGTGCCATAGTAGGTGACATCAACATAGACATAGTCACTGGTTCTGCAGACAATCGTGCGAGCGATTATCTGGACATCACTGGGCATTATGGTTATTATCCTGGCCATCAGTATCCTACACGTGACCGTACTTGTTTAGACCACGCTCTGCTTAAAACCAAAAGATCTGCTAGAGTAACAATATGTGACTCGGGAATAACCGATCATGACACTGTTATCGTTGGAATCTGTAAAGCTACTCCCTCCCCATTGCCTAGCGGGAGTAACAGAGTCAAGATAGACTACCCAAGTCTATCCAAAGCAATCGCAGATTCTGACTGGAGCCATATTTTTGACCACAGTGACATTGCCGAAGCAGTTTCTGATTTCACAGAAACACTTAGTGAGAAAATACGCGCTTTTTCAACAACGGAGACTATACGTAATTCAAAAGCCATTAAAAATCCTTGGATTACACAAGGGTTGCTAAAATGTATCCGAAAAAGGGATATTTTACATATGGAAGCTAAAAAACCCGCTAACAAGGACAATCCGATCATACAACAGCGATACAAAACCTATAGAAACATTTGCAATAATGTTATACAAAATCTTAAAACAGATAACGAAAGGAAACTATTGGAAGATGCAAACGGTGACAGTAAAAAAACATGGGCAGCTGTTAAAAATATCTGCAGCATTAAAAATAAGAGCCAGAGTGGCCTAGAACTACTACACACATACCCAGATCCCACTGAGTCACTAAATAACGTGAACCAATACTTTACTAAAGTTGGTGAGCAGCTAGCTGAAAAAACGTTGCTCCGGATTAATACGACTGAAGTAGAACTCGCCAATATGAACTCCTTCCAGGAGATAAACGCATCTAGCAAATCTTTCTTCGCAACGCCAACTGACGACGTAGAGGTTAAAAAGATCATAACAAACCTTAAAGACAACTCGGCACCTGGATGGGATGGTGTCACGAACAGGACACTTAAGCTAAACAAAAATTACCTTGCAGCACCAATCCCCTTTTTGTGCAATTCTTAGTAACTCGACTGGGAAAGTACCAACACTCATGAAAACAGCGAATGTAAGTCCAATTTTTAAATCAGGTGACCAAACTGCCCCTTCGAATTATCGTCCGATTTCCTTACTCACATCTCTTTCCAAGATTTTGGAAAAGATTATGAATAACAGACTCCTCAGCTTTCTTGAGAGGAATGGTCTGATATCACATAATCAATATGGCTTTCGCAAGCACAGGTCAACGGAGGATGCAGTCACTAACCTAGTTGATTTTGTAGTAAACAAAATTGACAATGGCTATAAGTGCACTGGTGTCTTCCTTGATCTGGCAAAGGCCTTTGATACGGTGTCCAGGCGTATTATCCTTAAAAAGATGGAAGCTGTTGGAATTCGAGGTATAGCTCTCGAGTGGTTCCAGTCCTATCTCACGGACCGCAGACAAAGAGTCTGTATGAATGACAAGTGCAGTAGTTATGCCAACCTCAACTACGGAGTTCCTCAGGGTAGCGTGCTTGGACCAACCCTTTTTATCCTTTACATAAACACCCTCTGCACACTGAAATTGGACCGAGCTAAAATATTTGCCTATGCTGACGATACCGCCATAATTTTCTTTGATAAAACCTGGGAGGGGGTTCAAGAGGTTGCTAACTCTGGTTTAAAACTAGTTTCCAGTTGGCTTTCACACAATCTACTGACGCTTAATGTAGATAAAACAAAAGTCCTAAATTTTTGCGTCAGCATAAGAACATCCTGCCCAGGTAATCTATCTGTTAAGCTACACTCTTGCAATATTAATGCGATAAAAAGATGTACCTGCCCAAGCCTTGAGCGAGTTAAACAAATTAGGTACCTTGGCGTTTACATAGACCAACACCTCAACTGGTCAAAACAAATAGAGCACGTAACCGGAAGGATCAGAAAGCTTCTTCATATTTTCAAAAAAATGGGTCGAATTGCTAATGCACGTGTTCTGAACATGCTCTATTACACACTCTGCCAATCTGTTATCAACTACTGCATTATAACGTGGTAGCGTAGCACACAAGACCCGTCTAATAAAAGTAGAACGTGCACAACGGTCTCTTCTAAAGGTAACCTACAAGAAACCAATGCGCTTCTCAACTGACACACTGTACCAAGAGTCCGGTGTTTTACGTGTGCGCCAACTGTACATAATGGCTGTGGCAATGAGGTACCACAAAACTGCCCATAGCGCAATAACCTACCCCAAAGTGCGCTATCTTAGAAATGCAGATAAGCCTCGATGGCAGATGCCTAAATGTAGACTCAGTTTCGGCAACAGATGTTATAATTACATGGGACCCTTTATTTACAGTAAGCTAAATAGTGAAACGGATGTACTGCCGATGACTAAATATAAATTTAAAAATCACCTCTTAAAATTTCTGTCAGAAATGGACTATGAAAGCACGGAGAAGTTCCTTAACTCATGACCACAACACATACATTCACCACACAATACACAAAGGAAGAGTCGGACCAAACGTAACTAATTTTCTTTCTGTCCCCAATCTGCTGGTTTATGTTTTTTTATTCGCTTGGTCTCAAACCACCTTAACTCAGTCATTCATCACTCACCCATACATCACTTTCACACCACACTCATGCACACGACACACTTATAATTAAGTTATACCTTTACTTTAGTTTTCACTATTGCTCTGGAAATGCATATTTTTTCTGTAGCCTAAGATATCGTACCTATACGTTGCTATTGTATAATACGCCTTACCTCCTATTTATTTTTATTTTTTTGGAAGACGAAGGAGACTAGTCTCCACGACACAGGGAATCCTAGTGTGGAGGCTAGTGACATTTCAATTTGTGTAATGCTGTCTTAAACAATAAAGCTTTTATTATATTATTATTCAAATATTAATTTACTGTTAGTTTGTTTGTTTTCTAGGGCTATAAGCACAGCTAGGCTATCAGATACGAATCTGATTGCGTAGTTGTGAACCCCTAGACGCTTTACGGCTGTTGCAGCTTGTGTCAGGGTGACACACTCGCATTGGGATATCGAGCTGTGTTCGCCTAGTGGTAGGTGAAAGTTAATGTTGAGGTCTAGGGAGTGTACGCCAGCCCTGTATAACGCTTCAGGGATTACAGACGTGATGTTGTTACATGGTATAAGGGTTACAATAAAACCTACACTAACGAACTGCGTATCAAGGAAAGATGTAAATTGTAAAAACGTTATTTCGTCGTTGAAGTTACCACGTAAGTCCAAAATAGCAACTTTACAGGAAAGTGAAAAAAATGCATATTAAAAAGCTCGGTCTAAAAAGTCAATACCGCCGAAATTAACTTACGTGGTGTTAAAGCTTCACCGGCGATTTTGTTAACAAATTTACTGTCGATTTCATAGAGCTATTCATTAATTGATTACATATATGACGTAATTATCCTATTAATTAATTATGGCTGTTAGTTTTACTGTCAATAGGTTATTGTTTCATTCGAGAGCTAAGCGACGGAGATGGATCAAGATGGACGAAATTCGTAGCATTACACCAATATATTCCAATAATTTGATTTCAACCAGGACAGTGGATAAAGACGTGCAGTCAATGCTTTTGCCTCTGAGTATATGGTTTCCCAAATATAACATTAAAAAAAAAAAATTAAAAAACCCATAACCATATTGGATGCAAAGATAGGGAAATACTTCATAACCCCCAATAGGTCTTGAAATATTAAAATTTTAAAGCGCAGTACACCGCGCGCGGAACGAAAAGTAAACGTACATCAAATAATAAAATAATCCAGCAGCGCGAGCGCGGCATATCCTTACAGGTACCAAATAGTTTAAAGGCATGCTCTCCGTCCCTTTCTCACGCAAAAATACGAATACAGCCCCGCGCGCGTCGGTGCCCTCCCGAGACCCGAAGTCTTTACGACCCGGACGGAACTAAATAGTGACCTCGTGTCATTACGACTGCGCAGGTGTATTGACGCATTTGATCGATTTGTCCCGTGACGTGATCGGCGCTCGCGCCACTCGTAGTGATAATTTGGATCGCAGTGTTAGTGGACTGTTACTGTGATGTAGTATGTGTTAGTAAGCTGTTGTGAGGTTTTAAATACTGCATAAATACTGCATACTAATATGCATTAATAATTTAATAATGTTTTTGAGTTGCGTAGTACAATTATTAGTATCGTTAGTAATGCCGGAGGTTAAAATATTCGTCATGAATTTAAATGCACCCTTTAGATAAAATATTTCGTTATACGCAATTACGTATGTATAAATTAATCGATATTTTTTATGCACAATACACATTCCCCTAATTCAGGGTAATTTTCTCGTCATAAACTAGCAACACAGATGACTTTTAAGGTTTTGTGTTTCAAGTGAGCCGAAAATATTTGATGGAAAATAAATACCAAAACAATAAAAATAACAAGAGTTACCTGTGGAAAGATATTCCATCTTGTTTTCTTAGTTTTTGTGAACAACTTTTGCAGTGTTTAAACACACAAGACGGCATGTTTTGACCTAAAATGACAAATCACTAGTGACGTGTGAGCGAGACGATGCGTAGCGTGGTACTGTCGCGAGTTTGTATTTGCTTTTGATTTTGTATTTGCTTTGGTGGAACCACTCGCGTGTTCTGAGCGCTCTATCTGCCTGTTTCTTTGATCTGAGGATATCACATTATAAAAACGTTTAACTTAGTAGGTATATTTTCCATAAAAATCTGACGTAGAACCGAAAAACATCTTGGGAACCATAGCAACATTATTTTTACTACAGCACCATCTACTGATTAAAAACTAAACAAGTACATATTTCCAACATACCGCCCACCAAGGAGCTATTTTACATAATCCTTTAAATACTAATCACATTTACACGGGCACCGCCCACCATGAAAGTACCTATCAACAACTAAATTAAAAAACATTATGATTACACAATACAAAAAATAACATACAATAAACTATTTGTATCCTATAACCATTATGTGATAGGTGGCCTGTTGATGGTGGAAGTTATAGCCCATCCAGGTGTATTCCATTCACTTTTTTATACTTTTCTTTCACATTTGTATTTTCTTTTAAATTTGGTATGTAATGCATGCAATCTTTTTGTAGCTTTCTCTTCAAACCCACCTACTTGGCAAGTCAAAATCTGTTCCTGGAACGAAAGTCTAACCACAACATTCGAAGAAACCTCAGCAGATGTGTCAACTATCCCGGACATTATCCATCCAAATTTGGAACATTGAGCTATTACTGACCTATCCACATTCTTTTTCAAACCTTCTTCAATGATCTGGGTATAAACATCAGTTCCCAATAAAAGATTTATTTTATTCGGAGTATAATATTGTGGGTCTGCACGATTTTCCTCCTGAAGGTCTTCCCATTCTACCGTCGTTACCTTCCTAACTGGAAGAAGCGTTGTTATAGATTTTAAGACATACGCCTGGACTTGAATATTAACATGCGAATCTATTCGAGACCTTAGATTTATTGTGACTACCGACCTTGACGTTATTTCCTTGTCCCTTCCAACTTCCTTAATTATATGAGTTGAACGAATTTTCTTCAATCCTAAAAACTGCACTGTAGCTTCAGTAACCAAATAAACTTGCGAACCTTGGTCTATTAGTGCTCTAACCACCTGGTCAGTCCTTCCTGGTAGTCCGCCTTCGACTCAACTCTTATTAGAGCTGTGGGTAATAAAACTGTATTACGTTAGTACAATTTTCCTGTCGAAAAACAAGTAACAGACTGACTTTCCCTATTTTTCGTGGAAATAGGGCTATCCATGTTTTCTTTAGTTAGTAAGTTTTCATTATTTGCCAACGTTTCTGCGTTTGCTCGTGTTTTTATATTAGAACCAGTGGAAGAAAACCCGTTCGTAGGGTGTAGTAAAGAATGATGACGACGTTTACAAATTCGGCATTTGACGGTACTCTTACATACTTTAGCAGAGTGGTTGTTACCCAAGCAATTGAAGCAAATACCTTTCTCTAGTACAAAACTACGACGAGCGTCACAATCCAATTCTTTTACAAACTGTTTGCAAGAACTAAGCCTATGTGGCTCTGAACAAAAAGAACACTGAACGTCTGCAACATGTAAACTATTTACCCTGTTTGTATTACTTTTTTGATAACTTTGACTTCTAGATCCAGAATTAGATTTAATATCCAAAAATTCCAAAGCTCTGTACCGATTAGTTATAAATTCGGTAAACTGAATGACTGTGGGAAGTTCCTACGACAAGTTATGTTTAGTTATATTCAATTCCCACTCTTTTCGGGATTCTGGATCTAACTTCAAAGTTATTAAATGGATTACTAAAATGTCCCATGACTCAACATTAATGCCAAAATTGAAAAGCGCCTTTAAACAATCGTTGGTATTATCAAGTAATTATTTTAGCCCAACTGCTGATTCATTATTAAGGTTTTTCTGAATAAGTAGCCTTTTTATTATATAATGTACCAAATACCTTTTATTGTTATAACGCGAATTCAATAGTTCCCAACATTGGTCATAGTTCGCATCGGAAATGGGTATTTGTCGAAGAAGTTGTTCTGCTTCCCCAGACAAATATCCCTTCAAATACTGCATTCGCTGCACATTATCTAAACTTGTATTAAAATGGATAAGCGATAAGAACAAATCTCTAGAAGTTACCCAGTCGATATAGTTTCCTGAAAATACTGGAATAATTATTTTTGGTAATTTTACCTGATACTGCTTTGAACTACTAGCATTAAAATTTTCTTTTATATCCTGCACTTTAATATCAAATGATTCTAACACAGTTTCTAGTTCAGTTTTGTATTGAATATAGACTTCATCAGCTAAATCATAAACATTATTCTTCACATATTGACTCTGTTTCAACTTATCTGGCCCATACTCCTCATACAATTTACTATGGCCGTTTTCTAACTGAACCCACAGTTTTTACAAACTTTCTAATCTTACTTTACAATAAGGACGTGTTATTCGTTCCTTAGATGATTTTTTAAAGTTCACATGAGCTTTATCTATTCTACTATAAATATCTTCTTGTTTGTTAATTAACGACTCCATTTCCTATTGAAAGGTCACTCACAGTTTTAAATTCGTTTGATACCGTCCACCTGATGATGAGTCGTCCACTGGTAGATTGACGTTGCGTCACGTCGCGTTACGCTCGTCCCACATCTCCTCCAGGTCACGGACTTGACGACCTGGACGGACCTGACCTGTTGGTCCTGACGATGTCGGTCACCCGGCACCGTCTGCAGTAGCTCGCTTCTCGCGCAGTTGCTGCTGTTCCCAGAGCTGCTGCTGCTCCTCACCGCCGCACTGGTGCTGCTGCCACTAGCATCGTTTGATGCTATGATCTTGGTCAGCTATCGCAAGCATTCCACTTGCCCGACCAAGATTGATACACAAAAACTTCACCACACCTCCGGATGTGTTGGATCCGGCTCTCGAAGGACCAGAATGAACAAATACTAGGCTGGTGAGGAGTTGAAAAATTAAATGATATCACATTATAAAAACGTTTAACTTAGTAGTAGGTATATTTTCCATAAAAATCTGACGTAGAACCGAAAAACATCTTGGGAACCACAGCAACATTATTTTTACTACAGCACCATCTACTGATAAAAAACTAAACAAGTACATATTTCCAACACTCATACCTTTGTACAGCTTGCAGATCACCGCATCGCTCCAGTCCTGTGGAACTTATTCGGTTCGTTATTATTATATAACTTGTGTATTGGAAATCTGCTATTAATGTTGAAAAAAATGAAGAGAATTCGTAACATCGGAAAAATTAATATCATCGTACTACAATACTGTGTTGATTTCTTCATAAAATTGGTTTAATTTTTTCATTTAAAATTATGATTGTAAGTTCACAAATGAGGATGGGGTGGTGGTGTGGGGATAGGATACATAAACCAATAAATTAGTGGTCTTGAGAAGGCGATATAATAGATTATATCTATTAATTCGTCTAAGTGCAACGGTGTTACTATACTTTGAACAGCCAAATACATTTCAGATATTAAATGATAATATTACATTATTTGTAATTATGTGTGGCATAAATAGTTTAAGTTAGTAAGCTGTTTTGTATCAATTTTACCCATCGATTCAGTATCACTTGTGAGTTGAAAAGCTGCTGTTTTCGTTGAGGAAAATGAAAGCATTATTGAATTTTGAAAAAACATATTCAAACAACACGGTGGACAAAGATGTGCAGGCAATGCTCTTGCCTTTGAATCTGATGCAATAAATACATCATGTTCTGTCCTAAATATCGCATCAAGGACAATATTATAACTCCAAATAGCCTCATCTCAAACTGTGTTTCGATTATTGGAACACTAGCGTTCATTCTTGCACTCGTTCACTGTAACTATGCTGTACTCACTGACAGCAGCTTTGCATATAATAATTTCATGTATATTATATCTTTTGGTGGCTGCTTCTTCTGTTGTTTCGGGTTCGTAATAAATTGCGTGAGTGGAATCATTCAAACCAAAAATAATGTACAGTTTGTTCTTACATTCCAAAAAGTGCACACATTTGTTAATAGTGTTGATAGTGAATACAAAATTATCGTATGGAATTGGGTTATGGTACTAGAAGTTCTGGGAGTTTATGCAATTGTTGACACTTATTTTAACATACAGATAGGTGTACCTTTTTATTCGATGTATGCTTTCTACCTTTTGATTTTTTTTGATTTTAATATTGTTTATGCCGTCCGAATTATTCATTTTTTGAAAAATAAGGTTGTATTGTGGAATACTCGAGATATCAATTCCAGAGAATTGAATGTCGTGCACGAAGAAAATTATTGCACAAGAGTGTTCCAAGCATATGTCGACATTTTAGAGTGTTACTATAATTTCAAACATATTTTTCAGCAATTTGTAAGTATCTTACCGTTTTCATTTTTATGATAATAAGCCAAAAATATAATTAAAATATGTTTCCTTCCAGATACTTTATTATATTATAAAAACGTTCGCCCACGGTTTAATACATACTAAAGCAATGATTGAAGTGTTCCAATTTGGCAAAGTTGTAAACGAAGTGGTAAGTAAAACTTGATGGATTTTTGACAGTCGTCTGAAAGTCTGACAATCACTTTACCAAGTTTGTCTAGGTCAGATAAGGTGGTATTCCATGTATACTGGTATTCAGCTGCATCCCGTTAGACTGGAAGCCAACCCCAACATAGTCGGGCAAAGGCTAGGCAGATTATTATAGTGTTAATTTGTTACATGTTACTTTTATTTTGAAAAAGCTAGTCTGACAGTAAATAAACACATGGTTCTGAATCGCTTTTGTAGCGAAATACTCAAAGCAGCGATAGATAGATTGAGTAAAAGTTGACAGTTTGGGGGTATGAAGAACAGGGCGTAAAGTTCTTCAGATAAATAAAATGTTTACAATAGGGATGACTTCAAAAATGGTTGATAAAGATGTACGGAAGAAGGAGATATGCTGTGTCGACCCTAAATAAATTTGGATGAGGGCAGATATGTCATCGTGTGACGATTTCGGCAAGGTGGATGGTAGTAGTAGGATTGTAGTTGCCGAGAATTTAGCTGAGTTCCGTGCAATGGAGAGGCCCGTATCTAGCAATGGATTACTGTAAACTGATGATGTTGATGATAATGATGATGAAAGACAGAAGGAAAGATAAAATGAATTTCACTAATTTTTTTTGTTTCATGCGTTGAGAATGTACAATTCATTGCTTCTTTTGTTTCAGGATAAGAGAATTTTACCAATGGCGATTATGTTCATCACGTTGCTCCACAATTTAATGTGGCAAGCAATTTTGGTCAAACAATGCGAGAAATTCTACTCGGCTATTCAAAGTGTTCAAGATACTTGCACACTGATTTTAAAGTCAGCTTGCTCTGGTTATTTCAGTTTACATTATGTTTTGTGCTATAACAACATACCTATAGTTATGCATACAGAGAAGGCAGCATTTAAAATACGTTTGATAGATTCGACTTTGCAATCACAGACTTATATTACGTGTATTCCATCAATAAAATCAGTATTTTTCAAGATAAACTTAGAAGCCTTTGCGACTAGATGTATCATTGTTTATAATGAATGTTATAATTTTTGCAGAATACGAAAAAAAACTATACAAGAACGTGTTGCGCTTGCATCGAGCATCATTCAGCAAGTTACGTGTGTGTGGTTTGTTCTACGTAGACGCTGCGTTACAATTCAATCTGATGTGTCTTATTACTAACTACACTGTTGTATTTCTGCAGTTTGCATTTTTGTAATACAAACTTTAATAAATTGATTTTGTGGAATATTCTATTTTTTTCCTTTTATCCGAGCACTCTCTAAGAGAGAGACTAAGTACTACGAAGAAACCGTTGACGATAAAAAATCATCATCATCTTGCCGAAAGACGTCCACTGCTGGACATAGGCCTCCCCCAAGTGTCGCCACATTGACCGGTGCCGTGCGACTCGCATCCAGCGGATTCCCGCAACCTTCACCAGGTTATCGGTCCACCTAGTGCGAGGCCTTCCAACGCAACGTCTTCCGGTTTGCTGTCGCCACTCCAGAACTCTTCGGCTCCACCGGCCATCCATTCTGCGAGTAATGTGCCTTGCCCACAGACACTTAAGTTTGGCATAAAAAAAGAAAATATTTAAAACAAAGTCATGAACTCGGATCAAAATGATTGATATTGCCGATATGACAATATTTAAAGTTAACCTAATTTGTAATTAGTAATATTAGTATTATAGTTAGTAAGTCTGGTTCAGTCTTTACCGTTTTACCTACCATCTTCCGTTATCCACAACCATCAGTATCATCTGGAAACGGATCAAAATTATAATTATTGCTAACATGTGTGTATATTTTTATAAAATATACACACATGTTAGTTATTACATATTTTTTAATGCAAGTACTCCCACTTGCAATCTCTAAAATAGCGATCAATAAAAAAATGTAATGTATATTCATAAAATGTTTCATCGACCAGTAGCTCTTATAAGCATTCTTGGTGCGTCGAGCTACTTCTTTTTTCTTGTCTTACCTGGAAAGAGACTATCTAGGCCGAGGCTTATGTACTCTTGGACATAATAATAATGTACTGAAAAAAATATTCATAAATTATCATCTCTTGGTATACATCAAGATATAATACAAGTATAATACTGTACGAATGATTGATGTTAGTACAATGATGTATTACTGTTCTCATTTTTGTAACGTTGTCGTCATATAATTGGATTTATGAGTAGTATTACTATTTTGAAGTGTTTTATTGTTTGTAATATAATGTAATACCAGATTGGGTACCGAAAACATAAACCATTAAATAGGTGGTCTTGAGTAGGCGATAGAATAGGCTCTATCTATTAATTTGTCTAAGTACGACGGTGTCCATATACTTTGTACAGCCAATTTCCTTTCAGTAATTAAATGATAATATTACATTAGCCGTAATTATGTGTGGTATATTAACAGTTTATTAATACATCTAAGCTGTTTGGTATCAATTTTACTCATCGATTTAGTATCACTTGTGAGTTGAAAAGCTGCTTATTTCGTTGATAAAAATGAAAGAATTACAAAGTATTGAAAAAACATATTCAAACAACACGGTGGATAAAGATGTGCAGGCAATGCTCTTGCCTTTGAATCTGATGCAATACATCATGTTCTGTCCTAAATATCGCATCAAAGACAATATTATAACTCCAAATAGCCTCACCTCAAACTGTGTTTCGATTATTGGAACACTAGCGTTCATTCTTGCACTTGTTCACTCTAACTATGTGGTACTCACTGACAGCAGTTTTTCATACAATAATTTCATGTATTTTAAATTCTTTTGTGGGTGTTTCTTCTTCTGTTTCGGGTTCGCAATCAATTGCGTTAGTGGACTCAGTCAAACCAAAAATAATGTCCAGTTTGTTCTTACATACCAAAAAGTGCACAGATTTATTAACAGCGTTGCCAGTGTAAACAAAATTATTGTATGGAATTGGGTTATGGTACTAGAAGTTCTGGGATTTTATGCCATTGTTGACACTTATTTTGACATACAGATAGGTGCACCTTTTTATGCGGTGTATGGTTTCTATCTTTTGATTGTTTTTGATTTTAATATTGTTTATGCCTTACGAGTTATTCGATTTTTGGAAAATAAAGTTGTGTTGTGGAATACTCGAGATTTCAATTCCGGAGAATTGGATGTCGTGCACGAAGAAAATTATTGCACAAGAGTGTTCCAAGCATACGTCGACATATTAGAGTGTTACGATAATTTCAAACATATTTTTCAGCAATTTGTAAGTATCTTACCGTTTTCATTTTTATGATACTGTGCCAAAAATATAATTAAAATATATTTCTTTTCAGATACTTTATAACATTATAAAAACGTTCACCCACGGTTTAATACATACTAAAGCAATGATTGAAGTGTTCCAAGTTGGCAAGGTTATAAACGACGTGGTAAGTAAAACTTGATTGATTAGTGACAATCGTCTGAAAGTCTGACAATCACTTTATCAACTTTGTGGAGGTCAGATAAGCAGTTACTCCATGTATACTGGTATTCAGCTGCATCCCGTTAGACTGAAAGCCGACCCCGACATAGTAGAGAAAAGGCTGGGCAGATTATTATGTGTTAATTTGTTACATGTTACTTTTATTTTTAAAAGCTAGACTGACAGTAAATAAAAATAATTATGATTCTAAATCGCTTTTAAAGCAGCGATAGACAGATTGTGTAAAAGTTCACAGTTGCCCCTTAGTTTGGGAGTATGACGAACAGGGTGTAAAGTTCTTCAGATAAAATGACTACAAACATGGTTGATAAAGATGAACGGAAGAAGGAGACATGCTGTGTTGACCCCAAATAAATTTGGATGAGGGCAGAGATGTCATCGTGTGATGATTTCCGCAAGATGGATGGTAGTAGTAGGATTGAAGTTGCCGAGAATTGAGTTGAGTGCCGTGCAATCGGAGAGGCCTGTACCTAGCAATGGATTACTGTAGACTTATGATGTTGATGATAATGATTATAAAAGACAGAAGGAAAGATAAAATGAATTTCACTACAATTTTTTGTTTCATGCGTCGATAATGTACAATGTATTGCTTCTTTTGTTTCAGGATAAGAGAATTTTGCCGATGGCGATTATATTCATCACGTTGCTCCACAATTTAATGTGGCAAGCAATTATGGTCAGACAATGCGAGAAATTCTACTCGGCTATTCAAAATGTTCAAGATACTTGCACACTGATCTTGAAGTCAGCTTGCTCTGGTTATTTCATTTTATGTATGTTTTGTGCTATAACAACGTACTTATAGTTATGCATACAGAGAAGGCAGCATTTAAAATACGTTTGATTGATTCGACTTGGCAATCACAGTCTTGTATTACTTATGTGTTCCATCAACAAAATCAGTAATGTTCAAGATAAACTTACAAGTCTTTGCGACTAGATGTATCATTGTTTATAATGAATGTTATAATTTTTGCAGAATACGAAAAAAAACTATACAAGAACGTGTTGCGCTTGCATCGAGCATCATTCAGCAAGTTACGTGTGTGTGGTCTGTTCTACGTAGACGCTGCGTTACAATTCAATCTGATTTGTCTTATTACTAATAGTAATAAGACAAATCAGATAGTTTGCATTTTTGTAATACAAACTTTAATAAATTTATTTTGTGGAATATTCTATTTTGTTTTTTATCCGAGCACTCTCTCAGAGAGGGACAAAGTACTACGAAGAAACCGTTGATGATAAAAAGTCATCATCGTCATTCATCGTTTCAGCCGAAAGACGTCCACTGCTCGACATGGGCCTCCCCCAAGTGTCGCCACATTGACCGGTCCCGTGAGACTCGCATCCAGCGGATTCCCGCAACCTTCACCAGGTCATCGGTGCACCTAGTGGGAGGCCTTCCTACAATTAACGTCTTCCGTCTTCCGTTCGCGGTCACCACTCCAGAACTTTTCGGCCCCATCGGCCATCCGTTCTGCGAGCAATGTGCCCTGCTCACTGCCACTTAAGTTTGGCATAAAAAATGAAAACATTTAAAACAAATTCATGAACTCGGATCAAAAATATTACAATATTTAACGTTAACCTAATTTGTCATTAGTATTGAAGTTGGTAAGTCTGGTTCAGTTTTTACCGTTTTACGTACCTTCTCCCGTTCTCCACGATCATCAGTTTCATCTGGAAATGGATCAAATTTGTAATTATTGCCGTTATTACAAAATTTTACAAGAAAGTAAATTTATTTGTTATTAGTAGTTAGTTAGTCTGGTTCAGTTTTTACCGTGTCATCTCTGAGCCAGTGAAAATTCAACTTGCATATATCGTAGTTATTCGGGCTAAATGTGGGTGAACCATTAGGTACACCTCTGTCTAACGCTTCAAGAGATTACAGGCGTGATGTTGTTACATGGTATAAGGGTTACAATAGAACCTACACTAATGAATTGCGTATCAAGGAAAGGATGGTAAGTGTCAAAAAGTAGTTTCGTCGTTGAAGTTACCACGTAAGCCGAAAATAGCAATTTCACACGAAAATGAAAAAAATGCATACTATATACCTAGGTCTAAAAAGTCATTACCGTCGAAATTGACTTAAGTGGGATTAGAACTTCAACGACAATTTCGTTAACGAATTTACAGTCAATTTCATATAGCTATACATTAATTGATTACATCTATGATGCAATTATCGTAGTAATTAATGATGGCTGTTAGTTTTACTGTCGATAGGGTATTGTTTCATTCGAGTGCTAAGCCACTGTTCAAGATGGACGAATTCCGTAGCATTACACCAAAATATTCCAATAATTTGATTTCAAACAGGACAGTGGATAAAGATGTGCAGTCATTCCTTTTGCCTCTTAGTGTATGGTTACCTAAATACAACATTAAAAATAATATCATCACTCCTAATAGACCTATAACCAGTTTTGTTTCAATGCTTGTAACACTAGTATTTATTATTTCTTGTATATACTACACCTTCATGGTGGTCGGATACAAAGTTAGTCTAAATTACACTCCATTCGTTGCCGTCACCACTTATTTTGGCAGCATCTTCTATTGCTTCGGTTTTGCAATGGATTTCGTGATCAGAATCATTCAAACTAAAAACAACATCCAATTTGTCTTAATTTTTCAAGAAGTGCACAGATTTCTCAACAATGATTTAATTTTCAACAACTTCATCATTTGGAATTGGATTCTTGTTATTGCAGCTCTTTGTTTCTATGCTATCTTCCTCTACTCTTTTTGTATATTGCTAAGTTTATCCTACCTTTATTTGTTTGTTTCCTATTACTTGGTTGTTTTTGATTTAAATATAATTTATATCACGCGACTACTAAAATTGTTGGAAAATAAGCTTCACCTATGGAATATTCAAGTTTTGAGTGATCAAGAAATGTCGAATACTTGTAGAGAAAGTGATATCAAGAAAGTATTTCAGGCTTTTGTTAATATATTAAAATGTTATGACATACACAAAGATTGTTACCAGCAATTTGTAAGTATTTTATAATCCCTCAAAACAATAGTTGTCTTATGACAAGCAAGACCTCCATCACTGACTAATTTATGTTTATCTTTAATCGTAGTTTTACCTTTCAGATACTGTATTATATTGTAGAATTATTCTTACACTCTTTAGTTTATATTCAAGAGGGAATTGACATGTGGAATGGAGCAGATAATTCCAAAGTAAGTTTTTCTTTTCGTTGATGAAACGCAAACTATTCGTCGGGCCACCTGATGTTAGAAGTTACCGCCACATATTGACATTTGTAATTGTAATATCTATGCCATTGCAGAAGCGTTGCCATCACAGCGTCAAAGCTGTTATGTCTCACTATGATCTTTCTTGGCCTTTATCCCATTCTACTTAAGGTCGGCAAAACGTCATTTTCTTCAATTCTAACCTGACGTTACGGACTCATTTACCCTTTCATTTAGCATTCCTTATACAATCTACACAAATTTTCTTTGGCCTTCTTCTCTTTCTCTTTAAACATATTTTGTGTTCGTTCTTTATTTTAGTCAAGGTGCAAGTCCAGTTTTTATTCAGAGAATTTTTATCCCATGAAACGCTGGATGGACTGTGAGACTATCTAGAAAGTAGGTCACTCATGATATAACGACTAATAGAAGTGTTAAAGAAGAAGACACGCTGCGCTGAGCCCAAATAAAATGGCATAAGGGCAGGATTTGAATTTTAACTCAAAACATCTCTTTTGTTATAGGATATAGCAAATCTGGTATTGTTGTTCATATACTTATGGCTGTTGAAGAGTTTGATATGGCAAACAATGTTGAGTCATCAATGTCACAAATTTTACTTAGCCATCCAAAATGTTCAAGATACTTGCGTGATTATGTTGAAGTCAACTTGCTCAGGTAATTTCTTTTTCTTGGTTTGTTATTTCTTAACTAATTTCCTCCCCGACCCTTGCTCGAGCCAGCTCGCAAGTCTGAGCTTGTATTTTTAAACATCATCATAATCATTTCAGCCGAAAGACGTCCACTGCTGGACATAGACCTCCCCCAAGTGTCGCCACATTGACCGGTCCCATACGATTTGCATCCAGTGGATTCCCACAACCTTCACCAGGTCATCGGTCCACCTAGTGGGAGGCCTTCCAACGCAACGTCTTCCGGTTCACGGTAGCCACTCCAGAACTTATTAGCCTCATCGGCTGGTTTTAAACATGTCCCTAAATAATAATCTCCTTTTGATCCAGCCTGTCTCTTGTTGTACTCTCCCAGCGACGCTCTAAACCCAGGCTTGTACCCCACGGGGGAGTGCCCTTAGCGTGTAGTTACTTAGTTTGTAAGTATTTTTTGTCCCTGGCTTGAGTCCTTACAATCAAGGCAACCACAAGATA
Source organism: Xestia xanthographa (assembly GCA_905147715.2). Classification (NCBI taxonomy): domain Eukaryota; kingdom Metazoa; phylum Arthropoda; class Insecta; order Lepidoptera; family Noctuidae; genus Xestia; species Xestia xanthographa. The sequence continues at coordinate 9,025,007 of LR990644.1, forward strand.
GTCCTAAGTAAGTCCTAGGCTAAGCAGACGATAACCTCTAGGTTGACCTGTGAGATAACATTCACAAAAAAACTAAATCCTTTAGACCGACCTTCAGTCTAACTGGATGCAGCTGAATACTAGTATTTGACATAGAGTGACTGCCTATCTGACTCCCACAACCCAGTAAATGCTGACACGATTTATTATCGTTATAACCCACTGTTCGACACAAATGTAAATTTGTTGAAGAATAATAAATATATAATATGATATCTTTCGTTATGACTTGTTATCAGAGTTTTGTGCTTCTGGCTTCCCGTAAGGACTTTCAAACATCTACATTTGGCGGCCTGCAGGCCTATTACGTATCTCTGTTGACAGCTCGAAATGATAGTAACTGGGCTCAGTGTTCATCAATTAACTGTCAAAAGGTCAGTTTCGTATTATGTATGACCAGTCGCAATTAAATATGACGTCATCGGTGCCCATCGTGGCTGCAGATAGTAACCGTAACTCATTTTGACAGACGCTTTCGTATCGATGCTTCTAATATTGCGATTATGTAAACTTAGTGGACATCAAATTCATGACAACTGAGTTTGAAGTGGCTTTCGTGAAAGACGTTGCACTGTACCCGGGCTGTTAGTCACCGTAAAGTGATATCCACTCTGTGTAATACGTAATACCAATATTTGGACATTCACGGTTGTAATCACGGTTGTAATACACATGTGAACGGGTATTTATCGCGAATTTTACCTTTAATATAAGCCCGACGTTTCGACCGGATTGCACCAGCCGTGGTCGCGGGAAGACTGAAGTATTGGAGGTACCACCACAGCAAAGCGAAGGTGTTTATTTAACTACCCTCACTCATACCCCCCCCCCCCGCTCCCTCAATCTCGGTTGTCATCAAAGTTCGGTGTACAACCGAAGCTTGATAGTCACTGGAGATCAAAAAGATGCGTAAAGCTCTACTGGTTTCGGTAAGACGTAACGGATGGTCAGCCATTCACGGACGTACCTCGGCAAGTATTGTTTCACTTTGAAGACCGACCTGTGCAGCTTTTATTGTTAAGACGAGCTCCCTCTATTATTTTCTTTATTATTTTACCATACATTTTCATTTTTCAGATACTGAGAAGAAGCTATGCAAAAATGTACTGCGCTTACATCGAGCTTCGTTCAGCAAGATACGTGTGTTTGGCCTGTTCTACTTAGACGCTGCGTTACAATTGTGTCTGATGAGTCTTTTAACTAACTATACTATTGTGTTGTTGCAGTTCGCGTTATTGTAATTCATACTACTTAAATTGTTGTTTTTTCTCTAACTCAACCTGAAAGAGTGTTCCTTTTTTGTATTAGTGTGTTAAAGATAATCTAAAGTAATCGTAAGCTCTCTATCTCTTAATATATATAAATTATGTACATGTCACGTTGTTTGTCCGCGATGGACTCTTAAACGACTTAACCGATTTTAATCATAATTATTTGCACACCGTGTGCAATTTGATCCAACTTGAAAGATAGGATATTTTTGACCCGATAGGTGTCGCCGTGCGAAGCCGGGGCGAGTCACTAGTTATAGTATAAAATACAATTTTTGCTTTGAAGACGATCTATAATTCTCTACGTTGCGAACTAAGTGCCTTTGCACCTTAGGTACTATCGAAGACACTCCCGCCTGACCACCACTAAGCTTATTTTTGCTTGCACTCGCAACATAGAAACGCTCTCTAGCCCCGCCCCGTTGACTTTGTATAGAAATAATGAATGAAAAGATACCGAATCGGCCGAGCGCACTAACGACGCATGCCAAACGAGAGTTATTGTTATTTTGCGCGCCAAAGTTGAGGCTTTCCTATTAGGCCCAAACTTTAAGGGGGCGTGGCTCATCGCCTCCGCATGTTTTAAGTGAAAAAAAATTAAAATGGTCAGGCGGAAAAGACCCCAACTGTACACACAACTGAGGAGTGCAAAACGTAATATCACATTCTCTATTAACTGGTTATTCGTGCATGTCTTAACAATAGTACTGTCCTAGAATAAAATATTATAGAAGCGCAATTCCCTGTCTGAAAATGTTCTAAATGCTTACAGTCTATATGTAGAGACGGTCACAATGATGTGGCGGAGAGTGAATCTACTCAGCATATAATAGTCCACTGTTGGACATAGGCCTCCCCCAAGCTGGGCCCGAAGTCCCTTTCATCCGCCTGAAAACCAAAACCTGTTGAGATTCAATGTGTATGATTCGGTGTTTTTATATGTAGCACAGCCAATTTCATTTCAGTAATTAAATGATAATATTTACATTATCTGTAATTGTATGTAGCATATTAACAGTTAATCCATCTAAGCTGCTTTGTATCCATTTTACTCATCGATTTTGTATCACTTGTGTGTTGGAAAATTACTGCTGTTTACTTTGAGGAAAATGAAGGCATTTCTAAATATTAAAAAAACATATCCTATCAAACTTATTTCAAATACAAAGGTGGACAAAGATGTGCAGTCGATGCTCTTGCCTTTGAATCTGATGCAATGTATCATGTTTTGTCCTAAATATCGCATCAAAGATAATGTGATTACTCCAAATAGCCTCATCTCAAACTGTGTTTCGATTATTGGAACATTTTTGTTCATGCTTGCATTCGTTCACTGTTACTATGTGACCATCACTAACAACAGTAATCTAGGATATACCAATTTCATGTATTGGGCATCCCTTGTTTCCTTCTTCGTCTTTTGTTTCGGGTTCGCAATAAATTGCGTGAGTGGACTCATTCAAACTAAAACTTATGTCCAGTTTGTTTTTACGTTCCAAAAAGTGCACAGATTTATTAACAGTGTTGCCAGTGTATACAAAATTATTATATGGAATTGGGTAATGGTACTAGAAGTTCTGGGATTTTATTCCATTGTTCTAACCTATTTTTACACACAGATAGGTGCGCCATTTTTTTCGGTGTATGCTATGTACCTTATGGCTGCTTTTGATTTCAATATTGTTTATGCCGTCGGAGTTATTATTTTTTTGGAAAATAAAATTGTATTATGGAATACTCGAGATTTCAATTCCAAAGAATAAGACGTCGTGCACGAAGAAAATTATTGCACAAGAATGTTCCAAGCATATGTTGACATATTAGAGTGTTACGATAATTTCAAACGTAGTTTTGAGCAATTCGTAAGTATCTTAACGTTTTAATTTTTAAGACGAAAGTTTTTAGTTACCAAAAATATGTATTATCATAAAATATTTCCTTTCAGATACTTTATTACATTATAAAAGCATTCGCCCAAAGTCTAGTTCATATCAAAATAATAATTTAAATGTCTCAAGTCGGCTTGGTTATTTACAACATGGTATGTATATTTTTTTGGTATTTGACAATCGTTACAGTTAGCCAGTGGCCTGAAAGTCTGACAAACAGTCTTACCAAGGCGTGTCGTAGTACCCAGGACGTTGGTTCATGGACGTCAGATAGACGGATGCCCCATGTAAACTACAGGTATAAGGCTGCATCCCGTTCGACTTGACGCTGACCCGAACATAGTAGCAGAAAGGCTCGTAAGATTTACAAGCGATTATTATTTATTAATATGACTTATAAAAAAGGAAGGATGAGAAAGTCTTGAGGAAAAATTTGAGTATAATAATCGTTTATAGTAGGTAGTGAAAGACCAAACCAACAATAGATAGATTGTGTGAAGATGAAATTACGGTTAGTAAAGATATATGGAAAAAGAAGACATTCTGCGCCGACCCCAAATGATTTGGGACAAAGGCAAAATAATGATGATGAGATAATAATGATGATGATATTGCTTAATTTGTTACAGGATAAAACAACTTTGTCGATGTCAATCACGTTCATTACACTGGTCCAAATGTTGGTGTGGCAAGCAATTTTGATCAAACAATGCGAGAAATTCTACTCAGCTGTTCAAAGTGTCCAAGATACTTGCACACTTAATTTGAAGTCAGCTTGCTCTGGTTATTTTCACACACGTTTTGTGATATTATGATAAACTTATACTTACTCATGTTTACAGAGTAGGCTTGAGCATTTAAAATACGATTAATTGATTCGGCTTGGCCATCTCAGACTTGTGTTTTTTATAAGTGGTCAAGATATAGTGGAGTAGAAGTATAATGAATGTTATATTTTTGCAGAATACGAAAAAAAACTGTGCAAGAATGTCTTGCGCTTGCATCGATCATTATTCAGCAAGATTCGTGCGTGCAGCCTCTTCTGCGTAGACGCTGCGTTACAATTCAATTGTATGTGTCTTATTACTAACTACACTGTTGTATTACTACAGTTTGCATTTTTGTAATACATTAATAGACCTGGCTTGTCTCTTACATCTGCAAACACACTTGGACCGAAGTTAACAATCTCGTTTGGTACCTTATCAACCCGCTCAAACAAAGAACGGGGTACCTACGACATGGTGGAGTCTTTGCGCTGGGACAGGGCTATGTTCAATCGCTAATAACTCATAAATGTAGTGTAGTCATTATTTTAATATCCTTTTTTTATAGGTTGTTCAATTCAAAGGTTGTTAATTCTAGACCTATGACTTGTTAGTCCAACGGTCACACCACCAGGCTATCACTTTTGCATGTCAGTAAAATATTGAGTTAAAAGTTAAAACCGTTGGCATATTGTGTCTTACAGGCACTAAGTGCTAGAGCCTATCGTTTTTTTTCACCGGGCCTACTATTATTTGCAGCACTAACTATGTGCGAATTTTGTAGACTTCTTAAGATCAGCCACAGTCACAGTATTTGGTCTGTCAGTTGGTGACTTAGTTTGTTTCACTGCATGCTTAGACTTATTTTTATTAGATTCAACCTTTTTGCCTATTTTTCTTTTTTAGCAGATGTTTTTATTCGTTCTTGCATTTGTCTCGATAATGGTTGCTTTGAAAGGGATACTTCCGAATCTGACTTGTTTCTTCACGATATCCCGAACATGTTCAGAGACTTGAATCTAGATTTGGACGTCTGAGATATTTCTACAAAATGATGCGGTGCTTTCATGAAGGTTAACCAATGATTTCTGTTTCATCTGTAGATATATCTACTAGGGACTTTGTTGACGAGCTGTGTGCTCGTTTTTTCTTATCAGTCTTGATTTTTGTTGTTTGAACTAACTAGCTGTTTCTCTACTGAGGGGCAACCTTTTGCGATTGACCTTCTTCACGTTCCAATTTCAATCTTTTAAAGTTCCTTAGTCTTTCGATGTCGGTATAAAGATCGCCCTCTGTTATCATTATTTCCATGTCAGTGAGTAGGATTTGCGCCCGCGAACTCTGAAAGAGCTTTCCTTACCTTCTCCTTTTTAATTTTTCCCAGTCATTAGAGAACATTCAAACTCCGATTTGTACAAAATCGTTTATATTATGAAGGTAAATGGTAATGCTTCATGCAAAGCACGTGCCCACAACACCTGAGGTGGCGCTGCATCAGTAAAACCTTTAGGCTATACATGTGGGAACAGCGCAGAACCTCAGTATTAGGAACGTGGTCCTGCCGCTTAATGCTTACGATGGATCTCAGACACCTTAGGTGAAATGTATCAAGTTTCCTAATGTCTGGTTTATATAGACACCATGTCTTAAGATCAGGATTAAAAGGTCATTGCATCTCCAGACACGGTAATGAAAGTCGTCCAAAGTTCAGTCACCGAAGCCAAGGTGATATCATACTTAATGTTGCTTCCAAGATATTTAAACTGCATGACTTCCTCGAACGGTGTTCCATCTAGATTCAGAGTGGCATCATCAGCTTAGCAGCCTCTTGGTGGTCGTTTGAAGACTTGCATTTTGGAAGCGCTGATCACTGTTGGGTTGGGGGTTTATAAATATTATGGTCCGAACTGTTGGGTGTTTCCATATATTTAAATAAAAAAAAAGAAGAGCTAGAGAGACTTACGCGACGTTTGCACGAGGGACAAATGGCGGAGGCCATAGACAATAAAATATTAGCTAGTGTTGCTATACCTGACTACTCCCCTTTTTATAAAGGTAAGTAAAATTACAATTTTATTTAACATTTTATGCCGTGTGGTATCCGGCAGAGTAGAATAGAACCAACCCATTACACTCAAGGGTGTCGTATAAGGCGACTAATGTCTGAGGCAGAACACCTTGCGCCTCCGTAGACCAGAGAATGGGCAGCAGCGTTTTCTGTTATTCTTTCATCACTGCGATCTCCAACCCGCCTGCCAAGCGTGGAGATTACGGCAAATTCCTCCCATCATGGGAGAGGCTTATATCCAGCAGTGGACGTTATGGGCTGTTGTTGTTGTTAACATTTTAAGGCTAAAATCGAAGCCAGAAATCTTTACACCTACGATTTCTGAACGAATCACAACTGTCAATCTGACATTTGTGATTTAACATTGACATAAGCTGACAGTTACCCTCTTTTGAAATTTTACCTAAATTGAGCCAATCGTTGACAAGATTGGTGTAGTGCATCAACATAGCTTTAGAGGTTCGCCATGCTATCAGACATGAGACACACATCTTCAGCGTAAAGTATCTTCAGAATGGAGATATCCGGTCACTACAATACTGCAGGGCGTCTCTCATAACAACTGCGAAGTAAATGGCAAAGAGTCTTGCTGAGTGACGCAACCTTGCTTTGTTCTGACCTTTGATATGGATCTCCTCAGAATGTTTGTTTTCGTGTCGAATCTGCGCGTTCAAGCCAACATGTAATTGGCGTATAAGGTTGATGAAATTTTTTGGGTAGCCATACTTTTGGAGAATAAAGCCATATGGCCTTGCGTGGAATTCTATAAAATGCTTTCTCTAGATCGACACAGCTCATATAGAGAGGCCATTGATGTTCCAAGCTTGTCTCCTAAAGTTGCTATGATATGACATCGACAGTATCTCTGCTAGGGTGGAAGCCACATTGACTCTGGCGGGTATTTTTCAGCAAGATCACTCAGGAGGGTGTTAATTATGTGCGCAAGAATTTTACCGGCAGTAGAAAGCAATTAAATGAATCGGTAAGAGCTACAATCAGAGATATCTCCCATCCCTTTGTATAGCTTGCAGATCACCGCATCGTTCCAGTCCTGTGGAACTTATTCAGTTCGTTATTATTATATAACTTGTGTATTGGAAATCTGCTATTAATATTGAAAAAAATGAAGAGAATTCGTAACATCGGAAAAATATATATTGTCATACTACAATACTGTGTTCAGTCCGACTTCAGGACCAAGTCTCGGAACCTATCCTCCTGCAGCGAGGTGTGAGACAGGGAGACGTCATATCTCCGAAACTGTTTACCGCTGCACTGGAGGATGTCTTCAAGGTTCTGGACTGGAGAGGGCTAGGCATCAACGTCAATGGCGAGTACATCACTCACCTTCGGTTTGCCGACGACATAGTGGTCATGGCTGAGACCATGGAGGACCTCAGTACAATGCTCGATGACCTCAGTAGAGCTTATGGAAGAGTGGGTCTTAAAATGAACATGGACAAAACCAAGCTCATGTTGAATGCCCGTGTCACACCCACTCCTATCAAGATCGGAGACTCTACACTCGAAGTTGTAGACGATTATGTGTACCTGGGACAAACGGTCAAGTTAGGTAGGTCTAACTTCGAGAAAGAGGTCAATCGTCGAATCCGACTCGGCTGGGCAGCGTTCGGGAAGTTGCGCGGTATCTTCTCGTCCAACTTACCGCACTGTCTCAAGACGAAAGTCTATGACCAGTGTGTGTTGCCAGTGATTACATACGGGACCGAAACGTGGTCGCTTACAATGGGCCTTATCAGTAGGCTTACAGACACCCAAAGGGCAATGGAGAGTGTTATGCTCGGAGTTTCCTTGCGCGATCGAATCAGAAATGAAGACATCTGCAAGAGAACCAAGGTTACCGACGTAGCCCAAAGAATTGCCAAACTTAAGTGGCAGTGGGCAGGGCACATTGCTCGCAGAACGGATGGCCGATGGGGCCGAAAAGTTCTGGAGTGGCGACCGTGAACCGGAAGACGTTGCGTTGGAAGGCCTCCCACTAGGTGGACCGATGACCTGGTGAAGGTTGCGGGAATCCGCTGGATGCGAGTCGCACGGGACCGTTCAATGTGGCGACACTTGGGGGAGGCCTATGTCCAGCAGTGGACGTCTTTCAGCTGAAATGATGATGATGATGATGATGATACTGTGTTGATGTTTTCATTTTTTTGTAATGTGCCTTCATAAAATTGGTTTATTTTTTTCATTTGAAGTGTTTAGTGATTGTCAGTTCACAAATGAAGATGGGGTGGTGGTGTGGGGATAGGATACAAAAACCAATAAATTAGTGGTCTTGAGAAGGTGATATGATAGATTATATCTATTAATTCGTCTAAGTGCAACGGTGTTACTATACTTTGTACAGCCAAATTCATTTCAGATATTAAATGATAATATTACATTATCTGTAATTATGTGTGGCATATTAACAGTTTAAGTTAGTAAGCTGTTTTGTATCAATTTTACCCATCGATTCAGTGTCACTTATGAGTTGGAAAGCTGCTGTTTACGTTGAGGAAAATGAAAGCATTAGAAAATTTTGAAAAAACATATTCAAACAACATGGTGGACAAGGATGTGCAGGCAATGCTCTTGCCTTTGAATCTGATGCAATACATCATGTTCTGTCCTAAATATCGCATCAAAGACAATATTATAACTCCAAATAGCCTGATCTCAAACTGTGTTTCGATTATTGGAACACTAGCGTTCATTCTTGCACTCGTTCACTGTAACTATGCAGTACTCACTGACAGCAGCTTTGCATATAATAATTTCATGTATATTATATCCTTTGGTGGCTGCTTCTTCTTTTGTTTCGGGTTCGTAATAAATTGCGTGAGTGGAATCATTCAAACCAAAAATAATGTCCAGTTTGTTCTTACATTCCAAAAAGTACACACATTTGTTAATAGTGTTGCCAGTGTATACAAAATTATCGTATGGAATTGGGTTATGGTACTAGAAGTTCTGGGATTTTACGCAATTGTTGACACTTATTTTAACATACAGATAGGTGTACCTTTTTATTCGGTGTATGCTTTCTACCTTTTGTTTGTTTTTGATTTTAATATTGTTTATGCGGTCCGAGTTATTATTTTTTTGGAAAATAAAGTTGTATTGTGGAATACTCGAGATTTCAATTCCAGAGAATTGGATGTCGTGCACGAAGAAAATTATTGCACAAGAGTGTTCCAAGCATACGTCGACATTTTAGAGTGTTACGATAATTTCAAATCTAGTTTTCAGCAATTTGTAAGTATCTTATCGTTTAAATTTTTTATGATACTGTGCCAAAAATATAATTAAAATATGTTTCCTTCCAGATACTTTATTACATTATAAAAACGTTCGCCCACGGTTTAATACATACTAAAGCAATGATTGACGTGTCCCAAGTTTGCATGGTTATAAACGACGTGGTAAGTAATACTTGATTGATTAGTGACAGTCGTCTGAAAGTCTGACAATCTGTATCAAGTTTTTGAAGGTCAGATAAGCAGTCGCTACATGTACGAGTATACTGGTATTCATCTGCATCCCGTTAGTCTGGAAGCCGACCCCAACATAGTCGGGAAAAGGCTAGGCAGATAATTATGTTGTTCATTTTTTACATGTTACTTTTAATTTGAAAAAGCTAGACTGACAGTAAATAAACACATGGTTCTGAATTGCTTTTTATATAGTGAAATACCAAAGCAGAGATAGATATAGATTGTGTAATGAGACAATTGACAGTTGCCGCCCAGTTTGGGGGTATGAAGAACAGGGTGTAAAGAATTTCAGATAAAATGTTTACAATAGGGATGACTTCAAAAATGGATGATAAAGATGTACGGGAGAAGGAGAAATGCTGCGTCAACACCAAATAAATTTGGATGAGGGCAGAGACGTCATCGTGTGACGATTTCCGCAAGGTGGATGGTAGTAGTAGGATTGAAGTTGCAGAGAATTGAGTTGAGTGCCGTGCAATTGGAGAGGCCCGTATCTAGCAATGGATTACTGTAAACTGATGATGTTGATGATAATGATGATGAAAGAAAAAAGGAAAGATAAAATGAATTTCACTACAATTTTTTGTTTCATGCTTTGAGAATGTACAATTTATTGCTTCTTTTGTTTCAGGATAAGAGAATTTTACCGATGGCGATAATGTTCATCAAGTTGCTCCACAATTTAATGTGGCAAGCAATTTTGGTCAAACAATGCGAGAAGTTCTACTCGGCTATTCAAAATGTTCAAGACACTTGCACACAGATTTTGATGTCAGCTTGCTCCGGTTAAAAATAAACCTTTTTACATAATATGTTCTGTGCTATAACAACATACTTATAGTTATGCATACAGAGAAGGCAGCATTAAAACTACGTTTGATTGATTAGACTCAGCAATCACAGACATGTATTCCATTAACAAAAATAAAGTATTGTTCAAGATAAACTTAGAAGCCTATGCAACAATTGTAGATGTATCATTGTTTATAATAAATGTTATAATTTTTGCAGAATACGAAAAAAAAATATACAAGAATGTGTTGCGCTTGCATCGAGCATCATTCAGCAAGTTACGTGTGTGTGGTCTGTTCTACGTAGACGCTGCGTTACAATTCAATCTGATGTGTCTCATTACTAACTACACTATTGTATTTCTGCAGTTTGCATTTTTGTAATACAAACTTTAGTAAATTGATTTTGTGGAATATTCATTTTTTTTCTTTTGTCCTAACACTCTCTAAGAGAGGGACTAAGTACTACGAAGAAACCGTTGACGATAAAAAATCATCGTCATTCATCATATCAGCCAAAAGACGTCCACTGCTGGACATAGGCCTCCCCCAGTGTCGCCACATTGACCAGTGCCGTGCGACTCGCATCCAGTGGATTCTCGCAACCTTCACCAGGTCATCGGTCCGCCTAGTGGGAGGCCCTCCAACGCAACGTCTTCCGGTTCGCTGTCGCCACTCCAGAACTTTTCGGCCCCATCGGCCATCCGTTCTGCAAGCAATGTGCCCTGCCCACAGCCTCTTAAGTTTGGCATAAAAAATGAAAACATTTAAAACAAATTCATGAACTGGGATCAAAATTATTGATATTGCCGATTACAATATTAATTAAAGTTAACCTTATTTGTAATTAGTATTATAGTTGGTAAGTTATAGTATTATGCTATACTTACGGCTCATATTCACCATTCATAATACTATTTATCATCCTTTTTATTTGTTTATATATCTACACTCAGCAAATCGATCTAAATACGATTATTTACTTAAAAATAGCTGAAATAAAATATGAACTTATAATTTTCATGTTGTGACACTTACGTCAAGCGTCAAATTGTCAAACTGTCAGTTACTTTTCTGCTTAGTCTATGATAGTTACTTTTTGGTTTGTAAAATTTAAATTATTTTTATCAATATGTGTTTAGCCATTATATTTTGTAGATTATTACGATTGTTTACAAAATAACTTAATATTAAATTATATTGTAAAAATTTTTACGCACTCATGGTTATGTCCTGGCCGACTACACTTGTCATATGAGATGACGGCCACACTAAGAAAAAGGATATTTGAAAAAGGAAGACTACTTTGGAGAAACGAGCTGACGGACGGCTGAAAAGTCTACTCTGGAATCTGATCTGATGAACATCAGATAACAGCTTGGTTTTCGCTGTCAGATACTTAAACTACCCAGGGGATCCAGCTAAAAATCCACCTGGGACTATTACTCCCGATCTGTGGAAGCTAACTACATGCCTGACTTACTTGTCTCGCAAAGCTATTCTACGTCTGGCCCTGAGATCCACACTGCCTTACTACAGAGCTGTCGCGCGGTGGACTCTGAGATCTGCACTGCCGCCACTTCTACTACTTCAGAGCTGAAGCTCGAAGTTGCTCTGGTATCGACCTGCTACCCTGACGCCTGTCCCCGTACCCTACAGTGCTGAGCGGATTCCAATCCATCTAAGTGTGTGAACTATAAAACTATAGACAGTGCGTGCTAGGTAGGTTTTTTATAACTAGCTGTATTTTTTATCTTTCCCTAATTCAATTTGAATTGAACAAGTCTGCTTATCCATTTATTTTAAATAGGAGCAAGTAGATTTGTTACAAAGTCTGGTTCAGTGTTTACCGTTTTGCCTACCATCTCCCGTTCTCCACAATCATCAGTATCATCTGGAAATGGATCAAAATTATAATCATCATCATCATCATCATTTCAGCCGAAAGACGTCCACTGCTGGACATAGGCCTCCCCCAAGTGTCGCCACATTGACCGGTCCCGCGCGACTCGCATCCAGCGGATTCCCGCAACCTTCACCAGGTCATCAGTCCACCTAGTGGGAGGCCTTCCAACGCAACGTCTTCCGGTTCGCGGTCGCCACTCCAGAACTTTTCGGCCCCATCGGCCATCCGTTCTGCGAGCAATGTGCCCTGCCCACTGCCACTTAAGTTTGGCAATTCTTCGGGCTACGTCGGTAACCTTGGTTCTCTCAAAATTATAAATATTACCGTTAATACAATATTTTAAGACAGTTGTCTTCATTTGATAGTAGTAGTTAGTTAGTCTGGTTCAATTTTTACCGTGTCATCTCGGAGGCAGTGAAAATTGAACTTGCTTATCGTAGATATTGTCATACATATTTTCTGCGTCGTTAGTCTAGTGATCAGTCTCAGGTCAGGCAAAGTATTACATAGGACTAAAACAAAACGGGCTAAATGTGGGTGCACTACGAGTATTAGGTACACCTCTGTAGAGTAGAGTAGAGTAAGGACTCCATTTTCCGCACTAAGACTCTCATTCGGTCCGTTGTGCGTAGGTGCCCTGGCTAAGTTAGCCAGCCTAGCTCCACCCAGCCCGCTTAGCATGAACGCTGTAGAAACGAAAGAGAATCGACAAATCTTTTGTTCATCTGTCATTTTGTCGATTCAATGACAGATGAACAAAAGATTTGTCGAGTCTCTTTCGTTTCTACGGCGTTCATGCTAAGCGGGCAGAAACACAGAAGTTTCCTGGGAGCTTCACAGGCTTCGCGGAGCGACCTCACCGTTCCGAGGATTTGTTTTGCGTTGGTTAGCCACGGCCTCGCATTCCAGGATGACGTGGGTGGCTGATTCTTCGGCGTCACAGCAGCCCCTGCAGAGTGGGCTGTCCATGGCGCCTATGTTAAAGAGATGTTTGTTTAGGGTGCAATGTCCCGTTATTGTCCCTATTATTATTCTAAAGTTATTTCTACTTAGGCTGAGCAGTCGTTTTGTTAATCGCGGATGCAGACTTGGCATTGCCATATTTGACTGCCTGCAGTCTGTAGACCGTGACCATTTGTTGTTATGTAGTTCAGTTGATTTCTGGCGAATCCATGTACAGAATTGTGAGAAAGGTAGGGGAAGGAGTGGGTACGGGCCTAGCACTGTCATCTCGGAACCTCTCTTAGCAAGTTTGTCTGCGGCGTCATTGCCAAGGGATCCACTGTGCCCCTTAATCCACTGGAGGGTGATTCTGTTGGACAAGGATATACTCTCCAGGGCGAGGTGACATTCAAATATTAATTTACTGTTAGTTTGTTTGTTTTCTAGGGCTATAAGCACAGCTACGCTATCAGATACGAATCTGATTGCGTAGTTGTGAACCCCTAGACGCTTTACGGCTCGTTGCAGCTTGTGTCAGGGTGACACACTCGCATTGGAATATCGAGCTGTGTTCGCCTAGTGGTAGGTGAAAGTTAATGTTGAGGTCTAGGGAGTGTACGCCAGCCCTGTATAACGCTTCAGGGATTACAGACGTGATATTGTTACATGGTATAAGGGTTACAATAAAACCTACACTAACGAACTGCGTATCAAGGAAAGATGTAAATTGTAAAAACGTTATTTCGTCGTTGAAGTTACCACGTAAGTCCAAAATAGCAACTTTACAGGAAAGTGAAAAAAATGCATATTAAAAAGCTCGGTCTAAAAAGTCAATACCGCCGAAATTAACTTACGTGGTGTTAAAGCTTCACCGGCGATTTTGTTAACAAATTTACTGTCGATTTCATAGAGCTATTCATTAATTGATTACATATATGACGTAATTATTCTATTAATTAATTATGGCTGTTAGTTTTACTGTCAATAGGTTATTGTTTCATTCGAGAGCTAAGCGACGGAGATGGATCAAGATGGACGAAATTCGTAGCATTACACCAATATATTCCAATAATTTGATTTCAACCAGGACAGTGGATAAAGACGTGCAGTCAATGCTTTTGCCTCTGAGTATATGGTTTCCTAAATATAACATTAAAAAAAAATATATTAAAAAACCCATAACCATATTGGATGCAAAGATAGGGAAATACTTCATAACCCCCAATAGGTCTTGAAATATTAAAATTTTAAAGCGCAGCTCAGTACACCGCGCGCGGAACGAAAAGTAAACGTACATCAAATAATAAAATAATCCAGCAGCGCGAGCGCGGCATATCCTTACAGGTACCAAATAGTTTAAAGGCATGCTCTCCGTCCCTCTTTCTCACGCAAAAATACGAATACAGCCCCGCGCGCGGGGGTGCCCTCCCGAGACCCGAAGTCTTTACGACCCGGACGGAACTAACTAGTGACCTCGTGTCATTACGACTGCGCAGGTGTATTGACGCATTTGATCGATTTGTCCCGTGACGTGATCGGCGCTCGCGCCACTCGTAGTGATAATTTGGATCGCAGTGTTAGTGGACTGTTACTGTGATGTAGTATGTGTTAGTAAGCTGTTCTGAGGTTTTAAATACTGCATAAATACTGCATACTAATATGCATTAATAATTTAATAATGTTTTTGAGTTGCGTAGTACAATTAGTATCGTTAGTAATGCCGGAGGTTAAAATATTCGTCATGAATTTAAATGCACCCTTTAGATAAAATATTTCCTTATACGCAATTACGTATGTATAAATTAATCGATATTTTTTATGCACAATACACATTCCCCTAATTCAGGGTAATTTTCTCGTCATAAACTAGCAACACAGACGACTTACTGTTAAGGTTTTGTGTTTCAAGTGAGCCGAAAATATTTCATGGAAAATAAATACCAAAACAATAAAAATAACAAGAGTTACCTGTGGAAAGATCTTGTTTTCTTAGTTTTTGTGAACAACTTTTGCAGTGTTTAAACACACAAGACGGCATGTTTTGACCTAAAATGACAAATCACTAGTGACGTGTGAGCGAGACGATGCGTAGCGTGGTACTGTCGCAAGTTTGTATTTGCTTTTGATTTTGTATTTGCTTTGGTGGAACCACTCGCGTGTTCTGAGCGCTCTATCTGCCTGTTTCTTTGATCAGAGGATATCACATTATAAAAACATTTAACTTAGTAGGTATATTTTCCATAAAAATCTGACGTAGAACCGAAAAACATCTTGGGAACCATAGCAACATTATTTTTACTACAGCACCATCTACTGATTAAAAACTAAACAAGTACATATTTCCAACATACCGCCCACCAAGGAGATATTTTACATAGTCCTTTAAATATTTATCACATTTACACGGGCACCGCCCACCATGAAAGTACCTATCAACAACTAAAGTTAAAAAACATTATGATTACACAATACAAAAAATAACATACAATAAACTATTTGTATCCTATAACCATTATGTGATAGGTGGCCTGTTGATGGTGGAAGTTATAGCCCATCCAGGTGTATTCCATTCACTTTTTTATACTTTTCTTTCACATTTGTATTTTCTTTTAAATTTGGTATGTAATGCATGCAATCTTTTTGTAGCTTTCTTTTCAAACCCACCTACTTGGCAAGTCAAAATCTGTTCCTGGAACGAAAGTCTAACCACAACATTCGAAGAAACCTCAGCAGATGTGTCAACTATCCCGGACATTATCCATCCAAATTTGAAACATTGAGCTATTACTGACTTATCCACATTCTTTTTCAAACCTTCTTCAATGATCTGGGTATAAACATCAGTTCCCAATAAAAGATTTATTTTATTCGGAGTATAATATTGTGGGTCTGCACGATTTTCCTCCTGAAGGTCTTCCCATTCTACCGTCGTTACCTTCCTAACTGGAAGAAGCGTTGTTATAGATTTTAAGACATACGCCTGGACTTGAATATTAACATGCGAATCTATTCGAGACCTTAGATTTATTGTGACTACCGACCTTGACGTTATTTCCTTGTCCCTTCCAACTCCCTTAATTATATGAGTTGAGGGAATTTTCTTCAATCATAAAAACGGCACTGTAGCTTCAGTAACCAAATAAACTTGCGAACCTTGGTCTATTAGTGCTCTAACCACCTGGTAATTACCTGCCTTCGACTCAGCTCTTATTAGAGCTGTGGGTAATAAAACTGTATTACGCAATTTTCCTGTCGAAAAACAAGTAACAGACTGACCTTCCCTATTTTTTGTGGAAATAGGGCTATCCATGTTTTCTTTAGTTAGTAAGTTTTAATTATTTGCCAACGTTTCTGCGTTTGCTCGTGTCTTTATATTAGAACCAGTGGAAGAAAACCCGTTCGTAGGGTGTAGTAAAGAATGATGACGACGTTTACAAATTCGGCATTTGACGGTACTCTTACATACTTTAGCAGAGTGGTTGTTACCCAAGCGATTGAAGCAAATACCTTTCTCTAGTACAAAACTACGACGAGCGTCACAATCCAATTCTTTTACAAACTGTTTGCATGAACTAAGCCTATGTGGCTCCGAACAAAAAGAAAACTGAACGTCTGCAACATGTAAACTATTTACCCTGTTTGTATTACTTTTTTGATAACTTTGACTTCTAGATCCAGAATTAGATTTAATATCCAAAAATTCCAAAGCTCTGTACCGATTAGTTAAAAATTCGGTAAACTGAATGATTGTGGGAAGTTCCTCCGACGAGTTATGTTTAGTTATATTCAATTCCCACTCTTTTCGGGATTCTGGATCTAACTTCAAAGTTATTAAATGGATTACTAAAATGTCCCATGACTCAACATTAATGCCAAGATTGGAAAGCGCCTTTAAACAATCGTTGGTATTATCAAGTAATTCTTTTAGCCCAACTGCTGATTCATTATTAAGATTTTTCTGACTAAGTAGCCTGTTTATTATATAATGTACCAAATACCTTTTATTGTTATAACGCGAATTCAATAGTTCCCAACATCGGTCATAGTTCGCATCGGAAATGGGTATTTGTCGAAGAAGTTGTTCTGCTTCCCCAGACAAATATCCCTTCAAATACTGCATTCGCTGCACATTATCTAAACTTGTATTAAAATGGATAAGCGATAAGAACAAATCTCTAGAAGTTACCCAGTCGATATAGTTTCCTGAAAATACTGGAATAATTATTTTTGGTAATTTTACCTGACACTGCTTTGAACTACTAGCATTAAAATTTTCTTTTATATCCTGCACTTTAATATCAAATGATTCTAACACAGTTTCAAGTTCAGTTTTGTATTGAATATAGACTTCATCAGCTAAATCATAAACATTATTCTTCACATATTGACTCTGTTTCAACTTATCTGGCCCATACTCCTCATACAATTTACTATGGCCGTTTTCTAACTGAACCCACAGTTTTTACAAACTTTCTAATCTTACTTTACAATAAGGACGTGTTATTCGTTCCTTAGATGATTTTTTAAAGTTCACATGAGCTTTATCTATTCTACTATAAATATCTTCTTGTTTGTTAATTAACGACTCCATTTCCTATTGAAAGGTCACTCACAGTTTTAAATTCGTTTGATACCGTCCACCTGATGATGAGTCGTCAACTGGTAGATTGACGTTGCGTCACGTCGCGTTACGCTCGTCCCACATCTCCTCCAGGTCACGGTGGTCACCTGCTGCTGGCCCTGACGATGTCGGTCACCCGGCACCGTCTGCAGTAGCTCGCTTCTCGCGCTGTTGCTGCTGTTCCCAGAGCTGCTGCTGCTCCTCACCGCCGCACTGGTGCTGCTGCCACTAGCATCGTTTGATGCTATGATCTTGGTCAGCTATCGCAAGCATTCCACTTGCCCGACCAAGATTGATACACAAAAACTTCACCACACCTCCGGATGTGTTGGATCCGGCTCTCGAAGGACCAAAATGAACAAAATACTAGGCTGGTGAGGAGTTGAGAAATTAAATGAAATCACATTATAAAAACGTTTAACTTAGTAGGTATATTTTCCATAAAAATCTGACGTAGAACCGAAAAACATCTTGGGAACCATAGCAACATTATTTTTACTACAGCACCATCTACTGATAAAAAACTAAACAAGTACATATTTCCAACACTCATACCTTTGTACAGCTTGCAGATCACCGCATCGCTCCAGTCCTGTGGAACTTATTCGGTTCGTTATTATTATATAACTTGTGTATTGGAAATTAGCTATTAATGTTGAAAAAAATGAAGAGAATTCGTAACATCGAAAAAATAAATATCATCGTACTACAATACTGTCTTGATGTTTTCATTTTTTTGTAATGCTGCCTTCATAAAATTGGTTTAATTTTTTCATTTGAAGTTTTAAGTGATTGTAAGTTCACAAATGAGGATGGGGTGGTGGTGTGGGGATAGGATACATAAACCAATAAATTAGTGGTCTTGAGAAGGCGATATAATAGATTATATCTATTAATTCGTCTAAGTGCAACGGTGTTACTATACTTTGAACAGCCAAATTCATGTCAGATATTAAATGATAATATTACATTATTTGTAATTATGTGTGGCATAAATAGTTTAAGATGGTAAGCTGTTTTGTATCAATTTTACCCATCGATTCAGTATCACTTATGAGTTGGAAAGCTGCTGTTTACGTTGAGGAAAATGAAAGCATTACAAAATTTTGAAAAAACATATTCAAACAACACGGTGGACAAAAATGTGCAGACAATGCTCTTGCCTTTGAATCTGATGCAATACATCATGTTCTGTCCTAAATATCGCATCAAAGACAATATTATAACCCCAAATAGCCTCATCTCAAACTTTATTTCGATTATTGGAACACTAGCGTTCATTCTTGCACTCGTTCACTGTAACTATGCTGTACTCACTGACAGCAGCTTTGCATATAATAATTTCATGTATATTATATCTTTTGGTGGCTGCTTCTTCTGTTGTTTCGGGTTCGTAATAAATTGCGTGAGTGGAATCACTCAAACCAAAAATAATGTACAGTTTGTTCTTACATTCCAAAAAGTGCACACATTTGTTAATAGTGTTGATAGTGAATACAAAATTATCGTATGGAATTGGGTTATGGTACTAGAAGTTCTGGGAGTTTATGCAATTGTTGACACTTATTTTAACATACAGATAGGTGTACCTTTTTATTCGATGTATGCTTTCTACCTTTTGATTGTTTTTGATTTTAATATTGTTTATGCCGTCCGAATTATTCATTTTTTGAAAAATAAGGTTGTATTGTGGAATACTCGAGATTTCAATTCCAGAGAATTGAATGTAGTGCACGAAGAAAATTATTGCACAAGAGTGTTCCAAGCACACGTCGACATTTTAGAGTGTTACGATAATTTCAAACATATTTTTCAGCAATTTGTAAGTATCTTACCGTTTTCATTTTTATGATACTATGCCAAAAATATAATTAAAATATGTTTCCTTCCAGATACTTTATTATATTATAAAAACGTTCGCCCACGGTTTAATACATACTAAAGCAATGATTGAAGTGTTCCAATTTGGCAAAGTTGTAAACGACGTGGTAAGTAAAACTTGATTAATTTTTGACAGTCGTCTGAAAGTCTGACAATCACTTTACCAAGTTTGTCTAGGTCAGATAAGCTGGTATTCCATGTATCTACTGGTACATGTGTGTACTGGTATTCAGCTGCATCCCGTTAGACTGGAAGCTGACTCCAACATAGTCGGGCAAAGGCTAGGCAGATTATTATGGTGTTAATTTGTTACATGTTACTTTTATTTTGAAAAAGCTAGTCTTACAGTAAATAAACACATGGTTCTGAATCGCTTTTGTAGCGAAATAACAAAGCAGCGATAGATAGGTTGAGTAAAAGTTGACAGTTTGGGGGTATAAAGAACAGGGCGTAAAGTTCTACAGATAAATAAAATGTTTACAATAGGGATGACTTCAAAAATGGTTGATAAAGATGTACGGAAGAAGGAGATATGCTGTGTCGACCCTAAATAAATTTAGATGAGGGCAGATATGACATCGTGTGACGATTTCGGCAAGGTGGATGGTAGTGGTAGGATTGTAGTTGCCGAGAATTTAGCTGAGTTCCGTGCAATGGAGAGGCCCGTATCTAGCAATGGATTACTGTAAACTGATGATGTTGATGATAATGATGATGAAAGACAGAAGGAAAGATAAAATGAATTTCACTAATTTTTTTTTGTTTCATGCGTTGAGAATGTACAATTTATTGCTTCTTTTGTTTCAGGATAAGAGAATTTTACCAATGGCGATTATGTTCATCACGTTGCTCCACAATTTAATGTGGCAAGCAATTTTGGTCAAACAATGCGAGAAATTCTACTCGGCTATTCAAAGTGTTCAAGATACTTGCACACTGATTTTGAAGTCAGCTTGCTCTGGTTATTTCATTTTACATATGTTTTGTGCTATAACAACATACTTATAGTTATGCATACATCTTTGTAATCAATCACAGACTTGTATTACATGTATTCCATCAATAAAATCAGTATTTTTCAAGATAAACTTAGAAGCCTTTGCGACTAGATGTATCATTGTTTATAATGAATGTTATAATTTTTGAAGAATACGAAAAAAAACTATACAAGAACGTGTTGCGCTTGCATCGAGCATCATTCAGCAAGTTACGTGTGTGTGGTCTGTTCTACGTAGACGCTGCGTTACGATTCAATCTAATGTGTCTTATTACTAACTACACTGTTGTATTTCTTCAGTTTGCATTTTTGTAATACAAACTTTAATAAATTGATTTTGTGGAATATTCTATTTTTTTCCTTTTATCCGAGCACTCTCTAAGAGAGAGACTAAGTACTACGAAGAAACCGTTGACGATAAAAAATTATCATCATCTTTTATCGTTTCAGCCCAAAAACGTCCACTGCTGGACATAGGCCTCCCCCAAGTGTCGCCACATTGACCGGTGCCGTGCGACTCGCAACCAGCGGATTCCCGCAACCTTCACCAGGTCGTCGGTCCACCTAGTGCGAGGCCTTCCAACGCAACGTCTTCCGGTTTGCTGTCGCCACTCCAGAACTCTTCGGCTCCACCGGCCATCTATTCTGCGAGTAATGTGCCTTGCCGCTTAAGTTTGGCATAAAAAAAGAAAATATTTAAAACAAAGTCATGAACTCGGATCAAAATTATTGATATTGCCGATATCTAAATATATAAAAGAAGAAACTGACTGACTGACTGACTGACTGACTGACTCATCTATCAACGCACAGCCCAAACCGCTGGGTCTACAGATTCCAAATTTGGCAAGTAGGTTCCTTATGTGGTCTAGGGGTGCACTAAGAAAGCATTTTTCAAAATTCACCCCCTAAGGGGGTTAAACGGGGTTCCAAAGTTTGAATGGGGAAACAAGATTAGGTAGTCTATTTTATTCGAAACTTTACAGGAGTGCTCCTATTGTTAAATGAGTAGAAACGGGTTTCAGGATTTTTCAGAATTCAACCCCTAAGAGGGGGAAAAGGGGTGACAAAGTCTAAAAATCAATGCACAGCCCAAACCGCTGAGTCTAGAGATTCCAAATTTGGCACATTGGTTCCTTATGTGGTCTAGGGATGCACTAAGAAAGAATTTTGCAAAGTTCATCCCCTGGGGGGGTTAAACGGGTTTCCACAGTTTGTATGGGGAAACAAAATTAGTTCAACTATTTTATTCGAAACTTCACAGGAGTGCTTCTATTGATAAATGAGTAGAAACGGGTTTTGGGTTTTTTCTGAATTCAACTCCTAAAAGGGGAAAATGGGGTGACAAAGTATAAAAATCAATGCACAGCCCAAACCACTGAGTCTGAAGATTCCAAATTTGGCACATAGGTTCTTTATGGGGTTTAGGGGTGCATTAAGAAAGGATTTTTCAAAATTAACCCCCTAAGGGGTTGAAGCGGGGGTCCAAAGATTACATGGGGAAATAAGATTAGTTAGACCACTTTATTCGAAACTTAACAGGAGTACTCCTATCGATAAATGAGTAAACATTTGTGTTTCAGGTTTTTTACAGAATTTAACCCCTAAAGGGGGAAATGGGGTAACAAAGCCTGAAATTCAACATAGGTATTGTTTGTATGGTGAATTGGGTCGGGTGTATTACGAAAACAACGATTTTAAGATTTTATGTGGCGGACCTGAATTACCATCATTCCCTGTTGGGGTGCGATGGGGTTGAAATGTCTAAAAATCAATATGGGTGTCGAAACCGAGATTATCAGGGGTGCTGATGTCGAAAATGGCATTTATTTTGAGATCCAGAAGATAGCGGATTCAACTTCTATACAGGGTTATTGTTGATTTATTGTGATGATTGTGATAACGATGATGATGATTGTTATTAATGATGATGTTGATTGTGCTGATGATGATTGTGATTACGATGATAAGGATTGTGATTACGATGATGATTGTGATAATGATCATGATGATTGTGATGATGATTTTGATTACGATGATAATGAATTTGATAACGATGATGGTGATTGTGATAGTGATTTGATTGTTATTGTGATAGTGATGGTGATGGTGATGGTGATGGTGATTGTGATTGTGATAGTGACGGTGATTGTGATGGTGATAGCCATGGTGATCGTGATTGTGACAGTGATAGTAATGGTGATTGTGATAGTGATGGTGATTGTGATAGTGATAGTAATGGTGATTGTGATAATGATTGTGATAGTGATGGCGATTGTGATTATGATGATTGTGATTAAGATGATAATGATTGAGATTACGATGATAATGATTGTGATTACGATGATAATGATTGTGATGACGAGAATGGAGATTGTGATGATGATGATTGTGATTACAATGATAGTGGTTGTGATTACGATGATAATGATTGTTAAAATGATGATAGTGATTGTGATTGTGATGATGATTGTGATCGTGATTGTGATGGTGATTGTGATGGTGATTGTGATGGTGATTGTGATGGTGATAGTGATTGTGATTGTGATAGTGATAGTGATGGAAATTGTGATTGTAATAATGATGATAATGATTGTGATTACGATGATAATGATTGTGATTACGATGATGATGATTTTGATTACGATGATGATGATTGTGATAACGATGATGGTGATTTTGATAGTGATTTTGATGGTGATGGTGATTGTGACAGTGACGGTGATTGTAATGGTGATAGCGATGGTGATGGTGATTGTGATTGTGACAGTTATGGTGATAATGATAAAGGCGATTGTGATTACGATGATAATGATGGTGGTTGTGATAGTGATGGTGATTGTGATGATAATAATAAATTGTGATGATTATGAAATTTGGCACATGGATAGTTTATAACCTAAATTAACATGTAGGACACTATTTATCCCTTTAGTATGATTCAGTGAGACAGTTACCGAACTGCACGCGGGCGAAGCCGCGGGCAACAGCTAGTGACAATATATAAAGTTAACCTAATTTGTAATTAGTAATATTAGTATTATAGTTAGTAAGTCTGGTTCAGTCTTTACCGTTTTACCTACCATCTTCCGTTATCCACAACCATCAGTATCATCTGGAAACGGATCAAAATTATAATTATTGCCGTTATTACAATATTTTGTTATACACACATGTTAGTTACTACATATTTTTTAATGCAAGTACTCTTACTTGCAATCTCTAAAATAGCGATCAATAAAAAAATGTAATGTATATTCATAAAATGTTTCATCGACCAGTAGCTCTTATAAGCATTCTTGGTGCGTCGAGCTACTTCTTTTTTCTTGTCTTGCCTGGAAATAGACTATCTAGGCCGAGGCTTATGTACTCCTGGACATAATAATATGTACTGAGAAAATAATTAATAAAATATCATTCTTGATGATATAATACAATGTATGTTGAATGTATGATGTTAGTACAATGTTGTATTAATGTTCTCATTTTTGTAACGCTGTCTTCATAAATTGGATTTATGAGTAGTATTATTCTTTTGAAGTGCTTTATTGTTTGCAAGTTTTAAGAATGAGGGTGGGGACCATCCCACCCTCTGTAGTGTGTAAGTAATATTAAGCATGTATGTAAACAGCCTTATTTAAAGTGCTTCTTCAGCAATACTGATTTACAATAAATTGTATGTATTTTTAACACACATTAAACCCGTCCATGAAACCAACCAGACGTATCATTTCAACTCTTACAACCTAGCGAACCTGATCACACTACATGGCGACCCTGCCAGTCCTCATGTAACTGTAATTACCATACTACAACGACCCTGCGAGTTCTCATGTCACTCAAACATACTGCAACGAGTCTACCAGTCCACGTGCTACTCTAATTACCATATTGCAACGACGCTGCCAGTCCACGTGTCACACAACAACGACCTTCAACCTTCATCTACTTTTGGAACGTCGCACCGAGCTTCGAGATATTTGAGATATCGAAAGACTATGGGAACTACGAAAAGCAAGGAGCAAGTAATAATTGCGCAGTCTGCAGCTGGAAGCAACAACGCACAAGCGACGGCGGAACACCTTCAGGCGAACAACATTCTCCTGTCCATAATATGCGCCTGTATGCTGTTAGCGGTACTTATCGGATTCTTCTGCTTGTACAAGCGATGCCACACTAACTGGATGCAGAAGCAGCTGAGGAGTGATGCTTTGGAGCGAGTCCTGTCCCGTGTCAGCTACCGACGTCGCCAGGAACTCAGAGAGCGCGAGAATCCAGAAATGAATGCGTAAGCAAGCGTGACCAACAAGTAAGTTGTAACTAATACCCACGCGCGTCTCTATCTCTTTTATAAAATATATGTATTATTGAGTAAATTTACCAACTTGAATTGTGTAATTTTGATGTAAAGTTGAGAAATCTAATATCTAATTATTGGATTGGATTATGAGTATAGAATTAGAATTATCAGATATATATAAGCAATTAAAACATTGTACGGATTCTATTTCTAAGTTAGGTCCTGCAAGAAGAGTAGGTAGTAATTATGAGAATAAGATTATAGAAGCGAATACCCTATAATTATGTGTCGTTTCAAAATATTATAAGTAGTTTACCTAAAGAAGTGTCTAAAGAATTATAAATTCTGTGTTCATGTATAAACAAATGATAAAATCTTGAAATTTGAGTTGGAATCTGGCACGATTAGTAGTCAAAGTCAAAATAAATTAGCAACAATGCCAGTATCAGGTGAAAAGTCAAGATATTTTCGAGGTAGTTACCACAATGGTAGGCAACCACATGGTGCGCATCAAAATTCTGCTGCGCCAAGGAAAACGTGGCAAGACAGCCGCGGCGCCCATGTACATCGCCGTGGAGCGTCAAGTTACGGTGCCAGGAATGTTCGTGGAAATCGCGGCTATAATTATTGCGCAAACCATTCTAATAATAGAAATTTAAATCATTTTATTGCGAATGAACAACATGGTTTACCTACATCGCAAAATAGTCGTAATGATATTTCTTCGGATCAGAATTTGGGACAATTTTTTCGTCCCTAATCAAGTTTTTACTTGTGATAGCATTAATTGGGTAAATTTAAGTTTAAATAAGATAAAGCTAGAATTTTTAGTAGATACAGGGGCCTCTTTATCATGTATTGATTATGAAATATTAAATTTAGCTAAGCTAGAGTTGCATAAATGCGATTTAACTATCCATGGTATTGGTGGAAGTTCAAAGTCTATAGGATTTGTTTACTTGACTCTAGAATACAATAATATAATTTTTAAACATAAGTTTTACGTATTTAGGAAGTTACCATGTAAGTCGATAGGAATATTAGGTCAAGATTTTATAAAACTTTACTGTGGTGTTATAGATTATGAAACAAACACATTATCTCTCAAAGCGGGAGACTGTAAAGTTAAATTACCTTTACATTGTTATAACTATAATTTAACCATCGCACCGCGATGTGAAGTTATTAAATATATACCTACGCGCATTAATTATGATTGTGTAATTTATCCAAAGGAAATTATTCCAGGTATTTTTTTGGCTAGTATAGTAGCTAGGCCAAAAAATGGAAAGATTCCTGTGAGACTTTTGAATACCACAGATGAGGAAGTGTCTCTATGTTTGAATGAGATCGAGGTTGATACATTAGAAAACTACGAATTTTGTAATTTTGAGAGACCAGATGTTAATGTAGAGAGAATTCGAACATTATTTTCGTTACTTAATCTAGGTTCATACTTAAATAAGGAGGAAGAACTATCTATCGAGCAAATTTGTGCCAAATATTCGGACATATTTCATTTACCAGGTGATAAATTAAGTGTTACTAACGTTTATGAGCAATCGATTCATTTGAAAGATAATGCAACGCCTGTGTATAGAAAACAATACAGAATTCCGTTCATGCAGAAAGAAGAACTTAATAGACAGATCAATGACATGTTACAAGATGGTATTATAGAAAAAACTAGCAGTGAGTGGTCCAGCCCCTTGTTGCTAGTGCCTAAGAAGTTAGATAGGAGCGGTAAACGTCAATGGAGAGTAGTAATAGACTACAGACAATTAAAGGAGAGAGTACAGGATGATAAATTTCCTCTCCCGAATATTACAGACATTTTAGAGTCTTTATCGGGTGCTTTTTATTTTAGCCATTGCGATTTAAGTCGTAGTTATTATCAGTGTAATTTATCAAAAGAATCTAGGAAGTATACTGCATTCACTACTGATAAAGGTCAGTTCCAAATGTGTAAATTACCGATGGGATTAAAAATTAGCCCATCAGCATTTAGTAGATTAATGACAGTAGCAATGTCAGGTCTGAATTACGAAAAATGCATTATTTATTTGGATGATTTAATTATATTTGGTCGAAATTAAGCAGAACATAATAAAAATCTCATGTCAGTTTTTGAAAGATTACGAAAAGTTAAATTAAAGTTAAATCCTTCTAAATGTGAATTTTTAAAGCGACAAATTCTTTACTTAGGGCATGTAATATCATCCTCAGGTATTTTGCCTGACCCTGAAAAGATCCGAGTAATTGAAAGTTATCCGACACCAACATGTGCGGATGACGTCAAGCTTTTTGTTGCATTTAGTAATTATTATAGGAAATTTATTCGCAACTTTGCAGCTATTGTTTTACCACTAAACAAGTTATGTAGAAAGAAGGTTCAATTTGAATGGACAATAGAATGTCAGTGACGGATAAAAGCAAAAAGCAAAGCAAATTCACTTTCTAAAGAAAAGTTCGTACTCAATTCGAAGTCTAGTCATAATAATTATTATTAGTTTTCTCGTTATTTTCTTTCTAATTTTTACATTTTACATTTATAATGCCTGGGAGGACAAATGCGATGCTTTGGGCATTTTTTGCGATTTATCTAAAGCTTTCGATTGTGTTCTTCATGAAACATTAATCAGGAAACTACACCACTACGGAATCCGTAACGCCTCCCTGGCTCTTCTTATTTCATATTTGAGTGACAGGATTCAGAGAGTTGATGTTAAAGGGAAAAGATCTCCCGGATCCGTAGTAAGAATGGGGGTACCCCAGGGCTCAATTCTTGGTCCATTTTTGTTTCTTATTTATATAAATGACTTGCCTTACCTCATAAAGGATAATCATGACATAGTATTGTTTGCAGACGACACTTCTCTTTTATTTAAACTCAAACGTCAGCAGTTAGTTGCGGATGATGTTAATAGCGCCCTGGCGAAAGTCGTTAATTGGTTTAATGTTAATAATCTACTCCTTAATGAGAAAAAAACTAAGTGTATTAAGTTTACGATACCCCATGTAAGACAAGTGGAAACTACTGTACTAATTAAGGATGAAGAGCTAAAAGCGGAAGATAGCACAGTCTTCTTAGGCATAACTTTGGATGCCAAGCTTCAGTGGGGCCCGCATATAGACAAACTGTCGAAGAAACTTAGCTCTGCAGCATTCGCCGTTAGAAGAATTCGTGATTTAACTGACTTAGAGACAGCCCGTTTAGTTTACTTTAGTTATTTCCATAGCGTGATGTCGTACGGTATTCTCTTGTGGGGCAATGCCGCCGATATTCAGACAATATTTGTTTTGCAAAAAAGGGCAATTCGTTCAATTTATAAATTAAGTCCCAGATACTCCCTCAGAGAAAAATTTAAAGAGACTAATATTCTTACTGTGCCCTCTCAGTTTATTTATGAAAACCTTTTGTACGCCCACAAAAATATTAATTTATTTAAAAAATACAGTGATATCCACAACATAAACACGAGGAACAAACACAAATTTGTTGTTCCTGCAACGAGGCTCAAAAAAATAGGAGGTACGTTCAGATGCCAATGTATACGCTTTTACAATAAACTTCCGAGCCAAATTCAAGCACTAAGCCTAAATAAATTCAAATCGTTTATAAAACGGAAGCTGTGCCTGAAAGCCTACTATCATGTTAATCACTATCTTGAAGATAAAAAAGCTTGGGATTAAGCTGCTCCAATGAAATTTGCTCTGTGAATGTCGAAATTTCGGACTTCGCTTGTTTATTATTGATTCCTTTCTTTTATACACTCTGACATTGAATTTTTTTTGACATGTATTTTATTATTTTATTTTTATTTATTTATTTTTTATTGTTTTATGTGACATTTACTGATTTGACATGAATACTTATTTTTTTAAGTATTTTACTTTTTTATTTTATTATCATTGCGACATTTAATGATTTTTGTGTTTTTTTTTTTACTTACATTCATTTGAAAAGAATTTGTTATTAATTTTATTTGATTATTGTGAATGTGGGGACCATGTGGGTCACATTTTTATTTTTTGTTTGTTTTTTTCCCACAACTGTCTGGCAGTTTGAGTACTATAAGCGACCTTCCCAAATGTCCTTTCTTTGGTATTGTTCGTCGTTTCGTTGAGCTCCTTGAGTTATAAGTCGAGCTACACGTTAACTGACAAATGCTTGCACTGACTGGACAGGTCCACTCAAATCTGTATGGTTCTTTCTTCAAAAGACCATCTCAGACACTAATCTGCATAGTCCTCATGTGAATTGAGCAAGATTGTCTGGACTTTAAAAGAGACTATGACCTCTGAGTTTGTTTCGGCTGTTTCTTCTCAGAGTAGTCAGGTACGAAACACCGGCCCCATCTAGTTTTAAAAAATGACGTGTAAAAGTGTTTGTAAAAACCTACTTGCAAAATAAACATCATTTATCATTTATCATTTATCATTTGGTATTTGATAGAATATATGTTAGTTAATTTTATCTGTATATGTGTATTAATATCAATATACCTAAGTATTAATATTCTCGTTACCAAAAAGTTAGTTTTTTTTAGACATTATTTTGTACCCTATCACTATGTTTTCTTATTTAACCCAAAGGTTGACTGGTAGAGAATGCCTTGTGGCATTAAGTCCGCCTATGTACTACTACATATTTCATAAGTCTTCTTATTCACTTTAAATCACTAAAGTGAAATTATAGCATGCACTACAAAATTATAAAACCACCATTACCAGTACCACTATTGTACATGAAGTTTAAATTATACAACATTTTTGGAATCCCCTCTGGGCAAGTAAATGTTGTTGCTAACAGCCTGGAAATGCTAGCAAACAAATGACATTTTTATGTTTCACATTATTGGATTGCTCACTTATTGATATTTTAGTTCAATTTCTTATTTGTTTGTTTGACCAAGACCAGCGTCTTATTTTACTTGATTTGGTAAATAGTATTGTGTATATGTCTTTGATTTATAATAATGTTTTTATGCCTATTACCCAAAATATGGATATTTCTGTCATAGAGAATTAAATTAATTAAAATTAATGATAATTAAGCTTATTGTGATCGATCATTCACATGACATCGTTTTTATGCGAGTGTGAACGGATTACTTCTCAAATGATGTACAATGTTTCAGTGAGCTGTGACGATGTCGTCTGATGTTGAGCTTGGTACCCCGTCTGGTACACCTCTGAGGCGCCGGCGTAAGTCCATGAAAATGAAGGCTCAGGCAGAAAAGCCCATTGATATCTACATAGTTCGAGTGAAAAGGCTTTCCTTAGTGAAGAAAGTTACGGACGTCCGTTGGAAGGGATGTTACATCGTACTTTACCTGGTGATGAAAGTATTCGTGGATATTTTATGATAAATTAATTAGGATTATTAAATAGATGTTAAATTACCGGTAGCTGTTGGCTGGCTGACTGACTGTTCGATTAGGAATAGGCCGCGGACTCGGAATAGTTCGGTACCCGAAGATCTACTTAACTTTCTTGCATCTCAGAGACCTCAACCGCGGTTTAATAATAAATTACGTGAACATACGACTCAAAACCACGGTTAAGGTCTTTGAGAAAATAGTTTATGACTTCGGTCATCGGTGTTCCAACTAAGATTGTGTCTGACCGTGACACAAGCTTTACGTTGAAAGACTTTAAAAACCTTTTGTAATACACATGGTATTAGAACATATTTTAAACGCAGTAGCTTGTCTCAGAGTTAATGGTCAGGCAGAGAGATTTAACCAAACCATCTTAAAATTCATGATAATCTAACCTATATAAAGGCTACTGAGACAAGTGTCTGGGAAACATACAATAGGGCATTAACAACACTGTTTGTAATCATAATCATTTATTTGTAATGTTAAGAATAAAAATTATTTATTTGCTTAAAATACAGGTGTTACCAGATGTTTAAAGTTGGTGGTTTATGCATAAACCATATTTTGCCTTTTTAGGGCATGCAAAAATAATTTTACATTATTGTATAATGCGTTTCTATGTGAAATTTAACATGTACTTATTAAGTTTACAGTAAAATAATAATTAATAATAATTAATATAAAATAATTAGTAAAGTAAAATAATTATTGGTACATATTAGTCTCAAAATAAGTTGAGCGTTATAACGGTGAAATTTAACATGTACTTATTAAGTTTACAGTAAAATAATTATTAATAATAATTAATATAAAATAATTAGTAAAGTAAAATAATTATTGGTACATATTAGTCTCAAAATAAGTTGAGCGTAATACATAGTCAAACAATACAATTCTTTAATATTTGTCTTTATACGTTAATTTTTATCATTCATTATTTTAACAAAATGTTCAATATTGTTACCATAATATAGATTTTAGAATATATTAATTATTAACATTATTTATAAATTCATTAGTAGAATTAAATCGTTAACTTCAAACTCTTTATAGTTCTTTGGTATTTTAAATTATAAATTAGTCCACACATTAAAAGAGTTCGTTCTTTACTTATATTGTCACTTACGCGATATCTTCCGTGATTGTTCATTGTTTTGAGCTCCCTAGTTTATTTTAAAACCGTGAAAGCTTAAAACAGAGTTCGTTCTTTATATAGAAGTCCTGTTAATGCCTCAACACAGAAAACTGCGGCAGAGGCTATGTTTGGGATAAATAAATACACGAGATAAATTACACGAGATTTTGTCCAATAAGCTTAGCGCCGATAAGTCTATGTACTAATTTAGAGTTGCCATAAGTTGAAAAACTTAATTTTGATATGATAAGAAAAGTACAAAGCCTCTGTCGAAGTTTGCGGGTCCATACAAGATCACTGAAGTTGCAGCTGATTAAATCCGACCATGGATACATTTTGGAACTGCATAGCTCCGATGTCCAGTAGCTTTGAGAATGCTGGCAAAAGTAACTGAGTAAAGCTAACTTAAAATATTTCCTCTTACTGTCTATTTTATTGGAAAACATTTTCTTTAAATGTACAGGGTCAGAAGCTCTAGTTAAATATGTTGTCAGTTTTAAAAATGTATATATACCTATTTGTAATGTATAGAGATGTTTTTTTTTTCTTTTTTTTGTTTGTATTTTTTGTTTTTCTCTCTTTATTTTTAACGCTTAAGAATGTCATGATTTTATTTCTATGATTGTTGTGTGTGCCAGGAGGCCACACTGTGTCGGATGGCCGAATGTCATGATTTTCAAATATGTATTAAATAATAAGATCTGCTGTGATCTATTTAAACTAATATTATGTAGGGTTTTAAAGATTTTAATAATTCGTTTTATATTTGAGAAATGACAACACTGCCTAACCGTCAATGTTGTAGCGGGAAGGGGTAGTTTATACAACATGACACTCGGCCGAGAGAGCGCTGTTCATTGGGAGAAATTGTGGTGTTAAGACTAATAGTCGAATCTGTGTCTGATAACTGATAAGTGTTGTAATTATTGCATTTTGTATAAAACGTGAAATAATGTAGAAGTGCCCATCCAGGCCTATGTGGACTGAAATACTTGGATTTGAATATACTCAAGAGTTGATTGGAGCTACAGTTGTTTCATTACACTAAGAGGCAAAAGGAATGACTGCACATCTTTATCCACTGTCCTGTTTGAAATCAAATTATTGGAATATTTTGGTGTAATGCCACGGAATTCGTCCATCTTGAACAGTGGCTTAGCACTCGAATGAAACAATACCCTATCGACAGTAAAACTAACAGCCATCATTAATGACAATGATAATTACATCATAGATGTAATCAATTATGAATGTATAGCTCTATGAAATTGACTGTAAATTCGTTAACGAAATCGTCGTTGAAGTTCTAATACCACTTAAGTCAATTTCGGCGGTAATGACTTTTTAGACCTAGGTATATACACACATCAAAAGTATCTAGGGATCAACATATATTTTTGCAATAACTTTTCTCCTGATTGATATTAATTAAAATTTTCTTTAAGGATTCATCAAATAAAGTGTTTTCGTTTGTCACAGTAACGATAAACCAAGTCACCTTTGCATTAATAAAGAAATTTGCCATTTTCCTAATAAAGGGATTTTTGACATTTGAACCACTAACATTAAAGTTCGAAAAAATGACTGAAAACACAGTTTTCTTTAAAATTTTATTGGGTAACTTAAACAATTAATAATCCGTGTTTCTACCGCGAACACTAACAACACAAGAACATCGGTTTGGCATACTCAAAATGAGTTCATCCAAACCACGCTGTGGAATGGCCGCCCATGTTCGTTGCAACAACAAAAAAAGGTCTTCTTGCGACTGGATACCCTCCATATTCGGCAGAGCTCTTCTCTGTAGCATATCCCATGCATGCTCAATCGGGTTCAAGTCTGGCGACTGAGCAGGCCAGGGCAGGACATTGATGTTAGCTGCGGCGAGAGTCTGTCTTACAACTCTTGCGGTGTGCGGTCGTGCATTATCATGCATTAACTGAAATAAGGGACCGATTTGCACTTGTAGAGGAACGATGACGTCTGATACAATCGTCTCAGCATAAATTTGAGCGTTGAGGTTGCCTCTGATCCAAATCAACTCAGTTCTTCCGCCGATCCAAATACCCGCCCATACCATGATGGTTCCACCACTATAAGGATGGACTTCCTGGCAGGATTTTAATCGCTGTTGGCGTCCAGGGGTTCTCCAGTGTCGTATACGTCTTGTATCCGGTCTCATACCAAAACGAGACTCATCAGAAAAGCACACGAAACGCCATTGTTCTTCTGCCCAATTTCTGTGTTCAAGAGCCCATTGATATCGAATCCTACGATTGTGCATTGCTATAGGTGGTACCCGTAGCGGTCTTCGGGAATGAAGGTTCACTTCATGCAAGCGGTTTCTGACTGTTTGGTCGCTAATTAAGTTCCCTGAAGAGTGATGAAGCCTCACGGCTAACATCATGGCGGTTATTGTTGGAGCTCTTCGAGTTAAGATTTGAATGTATCGGTCTTGTCTCCGTGTGGTGCAGCGATACCGTCCTCCATGGCGCTCAGCCACGGTACCAGTGCTTCGGTAACGTGTCCAAAGTCGACTGATAACACTCTGACTTGTATTCAGAGCTAAAGCTACAGTACGTTGCCGGGAACCAGCTTCTATCAGTCCCACGGCTCTGAGCATTTCTTCCCTGCTTAAATGACGTCGCCGCTCCATAATAACGTTGGTTTTAATCAGTAGTAGGGAAACAGTAGCACTAATAATGTCTTCAATGCGTTGTATGTTTTTATAGGGAAAATATTGACAGCTTATTTTCATCTTTTACTCGAATTTGATTGAGAGTTCCTGATTCAAATTATGAAATGCACCAAAAAGGATCCATATAAATTTATAAAATCATAAATTTAAAACAAAGCCACATCTCAATCTCAAGGAATCCGCATAAAAATGCTTGATCCCTAGACACTTTTGATGTGTGTAGTATGCATTTTTTTCGCTTTACTGTAAAGTTGCTATTTTGGACTTACGTGGTAACTTCAACGACGAAATTACTTTTTGACACTTTTCATCCTTTCCTTGATACGCAATTCATTAGTGTAGGTTCTATTGTAACCCTTATACCATGTAACAACATCACGCCTGTAATCCCTGAAGCGTTATACAGAGGTGTACCTAATAGTTCACCCACATTTATCCCGTTTTGTTTTAGTCCCATGTAATAATTTGCCTGACATGAGACTGATCACTAGACTAACGACGCAGAAAATATGTATGATAATATCTACGATATGCAAGTTCAATTTTCACTGGCTCAGAGATGGCACGGTAAAAACTGAACCAGATTATCTACTAATAACAAATAAAGTTACTTTCTTGTAAAATATTGTAATAACGGCAATAATTATAAATTTGATCAGTTTTCAGATGAAACTGATGATCGTGGAGAACCGGAGAAGGTAGGTACGTAAAACGGTAAAAACTGAACCAGACTTACCAACTTCAATACTAATGACAGATTAGGTTAACGTTAAATATTGTAATATCGGCAATATCAATATTTTTGATCAGAGTTCATGAATTTGTTTTAAATGTTTTCATTTTTTATGCCAAACTTAAGTGGCAGTGAGCAGGCCACATTGCTCGCAGAGCGGATGGCCGATAGGGCCGAAAAGTTCTGGAGTGGTGACCGCGAACGGAAGACGGAAGACGTTAAGTCGGAAGGCCTCCCACTAGGTGCACCGATGAACTGGTGAAGGTTGCGGGAATCCGCTGGATGCGAGTCTCACGGGACCGGTCAATGTGGCGACACTTGGGGGAGGCCCATGTCGAGCAGTGGACGTCTTTCGACTGAAACGATGAATGACGATGATGACTTTTTATCATCAATGGTTTCTTCGTAGTACTTAGTCCCTCTCTGAGAGAGTGCTCGGATAAAAAAAAAAATAGAATATTCCACAAAATAAATTTATTAAAGTTTGTATTACAAAAATGCAAACTGCAGAAATACAACAGTGTAGTTAGTAATAAGACACATCAGATTGAATTGTAACGCAGCGTCTACGTAGAACAGACCACACACACGTAACTTGCTGAATGATGCTCGATGCAAGCGCAACACGTTCTTGTATAGTTTTTTTTCGTATTCTGCAAAAATTATAACATTCACTATTATAAACAATGATACATCTAGTCGCAAAGACTTGTAAGTTTATCTTGAACATTTCTGAATTTGTTGATGGAACACATAAGTAATACAAGACTGTGATTGCCAAGTCGAATCAATCAAACGTATTTTAAATGCTGCCTTCTCTGTATGCATAACTATAAGTACGTTGTTATAGCACAAAACATATATAAAATGAAATAACCAGAGCAAGCTGACTTCAAGATCAGTGTGCAAGTATCTTGAACATTTTGAATAGCCGAGTAGAATTTCTCGCATTGTCTGACCATAATTGCTTGCCACATTAAATTGTGGAGCAACGTGATGAACATAATCGCCATCGGCAAAATTCTCTTATCCTGAAACAAAAGAAGCAATAAATTGTACATTATCAACGCATGAAACAAAAAATTGTAGCGAAATTCATTTTATCTTTCCTTCTGTCTTTCATAATCATTATCATCAACATCATAAGTCTACAGTAATCCATTGCTAGGTACAGGCCTCTCCAATTGCACGGCACTCAACTCAATTCTCGGCAACTTCAATCCTACTACTACCATCCACCTTGCGGAAATCATCACACGATGACATCTCTGCCCTCATCCAAATTTATTTGGGGTCAACACAGCATGTCTCCTTCTTCCGTACATCTTAATCAACCATTTTTGAAGTCATCCCAATGGGTTTCAGATAAAAATGTTTACAAGAAGGGCCGGCGCCCGCTGCCGGCACGGCACGGTGTGTCATGGCAAAGGATTTTAATACTAATTAAGTTATTTTGAATCTTATTTCAATGAGTTTAGAATTTACGTTACTTTATTTTGATACCACGATGCAGCGACGTGCCGCAGGATGCTGCGGCATGACGCGACACGCCGCAGGATGCGGCGGCATGACGTGTCTTGCTTTTACATTCCACGGGATGCCGCGGCGCGAGAGGCATCCCGCGGCGTGCAGTGGCAAGAAATCGCGCGCCAGTGCGTTTTCTCCCTCCCTTGCCCCCGCGCACCGACCGGAACGCGCTCCACCGAAATGCTGCACAAGTTTCAACCTTATTTCAACAAGCTAGCAATCATAATTCCTCGACCCCAAAGTGAGTCTCGTGGGATGCAATGGCGCGCCGCGGCATCCCGTGGAATGTAAAAGCAAGACACGTCATGCCGCCGCATCCTGCGGCGTGTCGTGTCATGCCGCAGCATCCTGCGGCACGTCACGGCATCGTGGTATCAAAATAACTTAATTAGTATTAAAATCCTTTGCCATGACACACAGTGCCGTGCGCAAGCCCTAAGTGATTGTCAGACTTTCAGACGACTGTCAAAAATCAATCAAGTTTTACTTACCACGTCGTTTATAATCTTGCCAACTTGGAACACTTCAATCATTGCTTTAGTATGTATTAAACCGTGGGTGAACGTTTTTATAATGTAATAAAGTATCTGGAAGGAAATATATTTTAATTATATTTTTGGCACAGTATCATAAAAATTAAAACGGTAAGATACTTACAAATTGCTGAAAAATATGTTTGAAATTATCATAACACTCTAATATGTCAACATAAGCTTGGAACACTCTTGTGCAATAATTTTCTTCGTGCACATTTAATTCTCCGGAATTGAAATCTCGAGTATTCCACAACAAAACTTTATTTTCCAAAAATCGAATAACTCGTAAGGCATAAACAATATTAAAATCAAAAACAATCAAAAGGTAGAAACCATACACCGCATAAAAAGGTACACCTATCTGTATGTCAAAATAAGTGTCAACAATGGCATAAAATCCCAGAACTTCTAGTACCATAACCCAATTCCATAAAATAATTTTGTTTACACTGGCAACAATGTTAATAAATCTGTGTACTTTTTGGAATGTAAGAACAAACTGGATATTTTTTTTGGTTTGAATAAGTCCACTCACGCAATGAGGGATTTTCTTTTTAGCTCTTCCCTAGTCGCTGGATAGATGGCGCTAGGAGTAAGTATGATTAATATGATAATGCAAGGAACGGAACCTAAATAAACTGATTTTACCAAAGCGCGAGAAATGTTGGTTATATTCGGAAGGTTAAGCAAATGAAAGTGTCAATCAACGAGAGTATGTGACGTGACACAATGTTTTTTTTTTCAAGCGTTTTGGCTTTGGCATAGTAAGTTCAACGCCATCTATAGAGTTCTTGGAAACTAAGTTTTTTTTTTAAAACCTCAAAAGGAAAACCTCTCATTGATTGCGAACCCGAAACAGAAGAAGAAACACCCACAAAAGAATTTAAAATACATGAAATTATTGAATGAAAAACTGCTGTCAGTGAGTACAACATAGTTACAGTGAATGAGTGCAAGAATAAACGCTAGTGTTCCAATAATCGAAACACAGTTTGAGATGAGGCTATTTGGAGTTATAATATTGTCTTTGATGCGATATTTAGGACAGAACATGATGTACTGCATCAGATTCAAAGGCAAGAGCATTGACTGCATATCTTTGTCCACCGTGTTGTTTGAATATGTTTTTTCAATATTTTGTAATGCTTTCATTTTCCTCAACGAAAACAGTAGCTTTTCAACTCACAAGTGATACTGAATCGATGAGTATAATTGATACAAAACAGCTTAGATGTATTAATAAACTGTTAATGTGCCACACATAATTACGGATAATATAATATTATCATTTAATAACTGAAAAGAAATTGGCTGTACAAAGTATAGGAACACCGTCGCACTTAGACAAATTAATAGATAGAGCCTATTTTATCGCCTGCTCAAGACCACCAATTTAATGGTTTATGTTTCCGGTATCCAATCCGGTATTACATTATATTAAGAATTCATTCTTAAAACTTGCAAACAATAAAACACTTCAAAAGAATAATACTACTCATAAATCCAATTTATGAAGACAGCGTTACAAAAATGAGAACATTAATACAACAATGTACTTACATCATACATTCATACATACATTGTATTATATCATCAAGAATGATATTTTATTAATTATTTTCTCAGTACATATTATTATGTCCAGGAGTACATAAGCCTCGGCCTAGATAGTCTCTTTCCAGGCAAGATAAGAAAAAAGAAGTAGCTCGACGCACCAAGAATGCTTATAAGAGCTACTGGTCGATGAAACATTTTATGAATATACATTACATTTTTTTATTGATCGCTATTTTAGAGAATGCAAGTAAGAGTACTTGCATTAAAAAATATGTAATAACTAACATGTGTGTATAACAAAATATTGTAATAACGGCAATAATTACAATTTTGATCCGTTTCCAGATGATACTGATGGTTGTGGAGAACGGGAGATGGTAGGTAAAACGGTAAAGACTGAACCAGACTTACTAACTATAATACTAATATTACTAATTACAAATTAGGTTAACTTTAAATATTGTCATATCGGCAATATCAATAATTTTGATCCGAGTTCATGACTTTGTTTTAAATGTTTTCTTTTTTTATGCCAAACTTAAGTGGCTGTGGGCAAGGCACATTACTCGCAGAATGGATGGCCGGTGGAGCCGAAGAGTTCTGGAGTGGCGACAGCAAACCGGAAGACGTTGCGTTGGAAGGCCTCGCACTAGGTGGACCGATGACCTGGTGAAGGTTGCGGGAATCCGCTGGATGCGAGTCGCACGGCACCGGTCAATGTGGCGACACTTGGGGGAGGCCTATGTCCAGCAGTGGACGTCTTTCGGCTGAAACGATAAAAGATGATGATGATTTTTTATCGTCAACGGTTTCTTCGTAGTACTTAGTCTCTCTCTTAGAGAGTGCTCGGATAAAAGGAAAAAATTGAATATTCCACAAAATCAATTTATTAAAGTTTGTATTACAAAAATGCAAACTGCAGAAATACAACAGTGTAGTTAGTAATAAGACACATCAGATTGAATTGTAACGCAGCGTCTACGTAGAACAGACCACACACACGTAACTTGCTGAATGATGCTCGATGCAAGCGCAACACGTTCTTGTATAGTTTTTTTTCGTATTCTGCAAAAATTATAACATTCATTATAAACAA
Organism: Xestia xanthographa; assembly: GCA_905147715.2. Taxonomy (NCBI): domain Eukaryota; kingdom Metazoa; phylum Arthropoda; class Insecta; order Lepidoptera; family Noctuidae; genus Xestia; species Xestia xanthographa. The sequence goes on from LR990644.1 coordinate 9,064,642, forward strand.
TGATACAACTAGTCGCAAAGGCTTCTAAGTTTATCTTGAAAAATACTGATTTTATTGATGTAATACAAGTCTGTGATTGATTACAGGGCCTCAAGTCTGCTATTACAATAGTGTCAGAATAGTCGTTCATTGATCTCATAATTGTCGATTTTGACAAGTTTGGTAATCTACTAATTTAGTGGCGTCATTATGGCTTTCCAATGAACAACCACTGACACTCCATTGAAAGAAATGGCATAGAATGGTAATCTCGTACACAATGACAAATGAATGACTGACATAAGCGGTAATCTGCTAAAATTTTGACAGTTCCTTTGGATCATTGACTTATCATTGAAACGTCATTGTGCGGTCATGGTTTTTAATTCGATCGTGGTTGTGGATTATTGGATGGAGACAATGAATTCACTACGAACAAAATATTCTCGAGCCAGCCAACGCAAATCAAGTCTGCTATTACAATAGTGTCAGAATGATCTATCGTTGATCTTCTATTTGTTGATTTTGACAAGTTTGGTAATCTACTAATATAATGGCGTCATTATGGCTTTCCAATGAACAACCACTGTTTTAGAATGGTAATCTCGTACACAATGACTAACATAGAGCGGTAATCTGCTAAAGTTTTGACAGTTCTTTTGATCACTAACCTATCAGTGGAACGTCATTGTGCAATCATTGCTTTTATTTCGATCGTGTTTGTGGAATATTGAATGGAGACAATGAATTCACTACGAACAAAATGTTCTCGAGCTAGCCAACGCAGTGGATGCTAGAGAAAGAAGATGGGCGGAATGCAGAAGACGTCGTCGTGCCCTTCGCTTGACGCGAATGATGGACGTTTTGGGAGAGTGGATGTTTTGGGAGAGTAGACGTTTTGAGCCTAAAGGGATTATTTGAACCCTTTTAAGATATTCCCGAGGCGGAACTTGTAAAGTCGTTTCGCCTTGGAAAGAACTCATATGGAGGTTAATAAATTGAAGAACTCATTCCCCATTGCAGCGTATTAGAAGCATGTTTCAGGTAAAGACCCATTATTATAAGCAATTTATTGTTTTAGATACTCAATAACAATGATTAGATGCAATAGTTTATGTCAAGAACAGTATTAATTAAATAAAAGTTAAGTTACCTGCGGTTGTACTTATAAAAGTAAATTGATTTTTTCAGGTTGCAGTTCATGCTTTACATTATAGTCGAATAACTGCAGGCAAGATTGTGAATGCATGTTACATATTGCACAACATTCCATACATGGCAAGAGCACCGTTGCCACCTGATGAAGTTTATCTAGAAGTACTTGGCTTGCAATAGGTGATTTACATTCCACATTTCACTTAGAATGAAGATGGAATTTAAAATAATACTGCTATGTTAAAAATCAACATTTAAAATAATCTTTATTTCTCATAAACTAAATATTTATTTAACATTTTAAACTTGAATTTCAAGTCAATTGAAAAACCCTGAAATGTAAATATAAGTACTACATAAAACAAAAGACAAGTTACAATATCTAATGTAATAATAATAACATATCAAAATCAGTCTTCATACAAATCAAAAAGATCTTCAATATTTTAATTTTAATCATCATTTGAATAACAAATCACAAATATTACCTTTTAATAAAAATAATAACAGTCATTCATGTCATTAATCACTAATCTGTCTTTTAATTTAGGAGGAAAATAATAATGCAGCACCTAATTATCAAAACCATCAAAGGGTGAATCGAGATCTTCTTGAAGGTCGGGCACTGCAGCAGGCTCTTCTTGACAGACTGTGGAGAAATGCATAAATTAAATTAGCAGGTATGTACTGTAAACCTACCTTAATGTTCTAATGAAGTACGAAAATGCTCTAAGTATTAATAAAATGATTTAACTCTTTGTTACAGATCCACAGTGACCACAGTATTGACAAAATATGATTTAACGTTTCAAGCCCGGGAACAGAACATTGTTATTCCTGTAATTACGGGTATACTTATAGGTTAAAATAAATTAATACTCTTTTTATAAACACTGTTTCATTTAATCATTTTGTCATGACATTATAATTCTGCAGAGTTTGTGTGAAAACAAAATTAAGTTTAATACAAAAGTTGCAACTTCTTTTATAGCATGTTGTGTAACCTAGCGCTTAGTATCAGAGTTACAATCAAGATGTCAGATTCTGGCCAATGTACTACTACTGATTGAGCCTAAACCTAACACAAGCTTATAAGCTTAGATGGAGGGGTCATATTAATTATTATAATTTTTATTGTTTTGTTTTCAATGCTCCATAATACTTATTGTGGGTATGTTGGTAGCACACACAATGGTGCCAATTCCCTTGTTTACAAACTAAACCAAATTTAAGTTCAGTGCATCTTTTTCTTTCTATTTCATTAAGAAAAGGACAGAAGTTAAATTTTAGTTATGTTCTGTCAAATTAATCAGCCCCATACAAGTTTTAGACGCGATTAAAAAGTTGACTACTAAAATAACATCAAATTACGTCAGGTGCTGACTAATTTGACAGGATTAAACTAATATTTATCTTCTGTCCTTTTCATAATGAAATAGAAAGAAAAAGATGCATTCAACTTAAATTTAGTTTAGTTTGTGAACAAGGGAATCGGCACCAATGAGTAGAAGTTCCGATTTTGGGTGAAACCATTACCTAAAGGTGAATGACTTACCTATAAATCAACAGTAATTAGTAATTACCTTTTTTGGCACACAGTGGCCTCTATGGTTCACCATTTTTTCTGTGGTGGAGCTGTCCATCAATGCAGCAGCTGAGTTGTTGATGGCCTGCCCGAGCATGTTTTAAAGTCGCCTCGTTCCTGGCTTCAATAGCATCCAGCCTTGATTGAGCAACATCGAGAGGGTACATGGTCTGTTTCTATAAAAAAATATATATTTTGTAACATCGGGCGACATACTTTGCCCATAAAGTGGGGCGTTAATGGTCAAAACAAATAATTGCAAGATCTTTACCTTCGATAAACTTCGCCCTTCATTGGTGGTTTTCCAATTATTCAAGTGGAGCCGAAATTTGCTCAATTATCACCATTTTGTATAAAATCAATAAATATAGGCTTCTCGGTCAGTGGGTCGTCTTAGGGGTAAAAATATACAAACAAAAATCTAACTAGACAATCAAATGAAAATAAATACAATAACAAAACACCGGCCGCTAGATACAAAAACAAATAAACGTCAGTAAACAGTAATGCCACATTTGACTTTGACATTTATACAGATAAAATATTAAATTTACATTAATCCGCGTTGAAAATTTTAATGTTTTTTCCTATTTACGAACTTTTTATTAATTCAGATGGCTTAAAACACCAATAAATAATATGTAAATAAATGAAATCTGGCATGAATAAATGTTCAAATGTAATAGTAGTTTTTCGAAAATCATTTCTACTAACGGGTCTTATATTAATGGCAATACAACAAAGTCATTACAACACGAGACCATTGTCCGGAGAATGATCGATCACTATGAATTTAGCAGACTACGAACTTTTACCAAAATGACAATAGGATCGTGTTGGACTGACGAAGAGCGTTATTTAGAGAGCATTATTCTAAGCAATTGTTCTAAATACTCATGATGAGTGATTATTAGAATAAAAAATAGAAAATAGAATTAATTTCTTACTTTATAAATTTAGATGCTCTATTTCTTGTTTATGTCAAGAACAGTAATTAAATATAAGTTAATCTACGTTTACCTATATAAATAAATATTAAATATTGCTCGACATTACACACAGCGCCATCTAGTGCCACACTAAGCAACGAGGCTTGTATCGTGGACACCAGATAGTTAATATACTACATAGATACTTTTTGTTTGTAAATACATACTTAATATACATATAAACATCCATGACTCTGAAACAAATGTCCATGCTCATCACACAAACATTTGCTCCGACCGGGATTCGAACCCGGAACCCTAAGAACGTAAGGCAACCTGACTACCACTGCGCCAATCGGGTCGTCCCAATGCAGCCAAATGCCAAATGCAGCTAGGTAAAAAAGTAAATTGATTTTTTGCAGGTGTTTGCAGCACACATGCTTTACATAGGGCTGCTTTACACCGGGGCAACCAACGATATTCTATTAAACAGATATGTTGTGAGCGCGCAATCGTGAAGAGTCAAAAACGTTCCAATTGGCCTGTTTTGCCTTTATTCTGCGTTACTGCGTGTATGTGAGCTGGCTCTGCCCCGCGGCACACTTTTTTCCGTGGTTTTGTAGGTGTAATAACATATCTGTATAATATGGCTAGTTTATACTTTACACCGGGGCAACACTGTGCGGCATTGCAGCATGCCACAAAGGCGCATGCTTCAATAATTTAAAATGTTGCACATTGTGCGGCATTGCAACAACTTGCGTCATGTATCAGACTGTCACAGCTTATATCCAAACACTATGGATTCCATGCCACAATCTTGGTGCGTCATACAGTTTATAGGTTATGTTTGGGATACTTTGAAAATTATCTAGGCACGATGTTGCCTCGGTGTAATATAGTCTGCGGCATACCGCAATTGCCGCTCACCGTGGTTAATTGCATCATACCAAAAGATGACACACGCCACAATATGTAGCTCGCTGCAATGCCGCACAGTGATGCCCCCGGCGCGCCGGGGGCATCACTGTATCATCATCTTTACGGGCATCAGCTTTACGCCGCGGCGTAAAGCTACCTTTAGAATATCATTGGGGGCAACACTCTGCGGCATTGCAGCATGCTACATGTTGTGGCGTGCGTCATATTATGGTGTGTTACAAATAACGATACAATGCAGCAATTGCGGTATGCGGCAGCGTATTTTACGCCGAGGCAACATCGTGCCTTTTTCAAAGTATCATGCTGTATATTTTATTGGAGTGTTTTGGTCTACCAACTTGATTGATTGAGGGGACAAGACACCGTAGATTATGGCTGATGAAGTAACTTTAGCAGCATGACGCAAGGTGTTGCCAAGCCACACGATTCTTGCCACAATGTGCAACATTTTAAAATATTGAAGCATGCGGCCATGTGGCATGCTGTAATATCGCATAGATTGCCCCGGCGTAAAGCAGCCTTTAGAGTTCAACAACTGCAGGCAAGATTGTAAATGCATGTTACCTATGGGTTAAAATCATCATCTGCCTGCCTAGCCTTTTCCCAACTATGTTGGGGTCGGCTTCCAGTCTAACCGGATTCAGCTGAATACCAGTATTTTACAAGGAGCGACTGCTTAACTGACCTCCACAACCCAGTTAGTACTGGGAAATACGATACCCCTTGGTAAGACTGGTTGTCAGACTATATGGGCCACTGACTACCTACCTGTAACGACTGTCAAAGATCTACAAATGACAGCTGGGACCAACAGCTTAACGTGCTTTCCGAGGCACGGAGGAAACTCGGTGTGTAAGGGTGGTCACCCATCCACAGACCAACTTAGGCAAGCACGGCTTAACCTAAAGATTGACCCGAGCGGCTGTTATTACTTAGCCACGAGCTCCTCCACTTAGGGGTTAAAATATACAAACTAAAATCTAACTAGAACACTCAAATGAAAATAAATACAATAACAAAACACCGGCCGCTAGAAACAAAAACAGATACACGAGAGTAAACTATAATGTCACATTTGACTTTGACATTTATACAGATAAAATATTAAGTTTTACATTAATCCGCGTTGAACATTTTAATGTTTTTTCCTATTTACGAACTTCTTATTAATTCAGATGGCTTAAAACACTAATAAATAATATGTAAAAATATATAAAATGAAATCTGGCATGATTAAATGTTCAATTTTAATAGTAGTTTTTCGAAAATCATTTCTACCACCGGGTTTTAAAAATGGCAATACAACAATATCATTCCAACACAATTCTATTACGAGACCATTGACCGACCAGTGATCTATCATTATGAACTTAGCAGACTATGAACTTTTACCAAAATGACAATGGCGTCGTGTAGGAATGACGAATTTTATAAAAATAGCAGACTTGGGGCCCAGAGATGTATGCATAACTATAAGTATGTTGTTATAGCACAAAACATATGTAAAATGAAATAACCAGAGCAAGCTGACTTCAAAATCAGTGTGCAAGTATCTTGAACACTTTGAATAGCCGAGTAGAATTTCTCGCATTGTTTGACCAAAATTGCTTGCCACATTAAATTGTGGAGCAACGTGATGAACATAATCGCCATTGGTAAAATTCTCTTATCCTGAAACAAAAGAAGCAATAAATTGTACATTCTCAACGCATGAAACAAAAAAAAATTAGTGAAATTCATTTTATCTTTCCTTCTGTCTTTCATCATCATTATCATCAACATCATCAGTTTACAGTAATCCATTGCTAGATACGGGCCTCTCCATTGCACGGAACTCAGCTAAATTCTTGGCAACTACAATCCTACTACTACCATCCACCTTGCCGAAATCGTCACACGATGTCATATCTGCCCTCATCTAAATTTATTTAGGGTCGACACAGCATATCTCCTTCTTCCGTACATCTTTATCAACCATTTTTGAAGTCATCCCTATTGTAAACATTTTATTTATCTGTAGAACTTTACGCCCTATTCTTTATACCCCCAAACTGTCAACTTTTACTCAACCTATCTATCGCTGCTTTGTTATTTCGCTACAAAAGCGATTCAGAACCATGTGTTTATTTACTGTAAGACTAGCTTTTTCAAAATAAAAGTAACATGTAACAAATTAACACCATAATAATCTGCCTAGCCTTTGCCCGACTATGTTGGGGTCAGCTTCCAGTCTAACGGGATGCAGCTGAATACCAGTATACATGGAATACCAGCTTATCTGACCTAGACAAACTTGGTAAAGTGATTGTCAGACTTTCAGACGACTGTCAAAAATTAATCAAGTTTTACTTACCACGTGGTTTACAACTTTGCCAAATTGGAACACTTCAATCATTGCTTTAGTATGTATTAAACCGTGGGCGAACGTTTTTATAATATAATAAAGTATCTGGAAGGAAACATATTTTAATTATATTTTTGGCATAGTATCATAAAAATGAAAACGGTAAGATACTTACAAATTGCTGAAAAATATGTTTGAAATTATCGTAACACTCTAAAATGTCGACGTATGCTTGGAACACTCTTGTGCAATAATTTTCTTCGTGCACTACATTCAATTCTCTGGAATTGAAATCTCGAGTATTCCACAATACAACCATATTTTTCAAAAAATGAATAATTCGGACGGCATAAACAATATTAAAATCAAAAACAATCAAAAGGTAGAAAGCATACATCGAGTAAAAAGGTACACCTATCTGTATGTTAAAATAAGTGTCAACAATTGCATAAACTCCCAGAACTTCTAGTACCATAACCCAATTCCATACGATAATTTTGTATTCACTATCAACACTATTAACAAATGTGTGCACTTTTTGGAATGTAAGAACAAACTGTACATTATTTTTGGTTTGAGTGATTCCACTCACGCAATTTATTACGAACCCGAAACAACAGAAGAAGCAGCCACCAAAAGATATAATATACATGAAATTATTATATGCAAAGCTGCTGTCAGTGAGTACAGCATAGTTACAGTGAACGAGTGCAAGAATGAACGCTAGTGTTCCAATAATCGAAATAAAGTTTGAGATGATGCTATTTGGGGTTATAATATTGTCTTTGATGCGATATTTAGGACAGAACATGATGTATTGCATCAGATTCAAAGGCAAGAGCATTGTCTGCACATTTTTGTCCACCGTGTTGTTTGAATATGTTTTTTCAAAATTTTGTAATGCTTTCATTTTCCTCAACGTAAACAGCAGCTTTCCAACTCATAAGTGATACTGAATCGATGGGTAAAATTGATACAAAACAGCTTACCATCTTAAACTATTTATGCCACACATAATTACAAATAATGTAATATTATCATTTAATATCTGACATGAATTTGGCTGTTCAAAGTATAGTAACACCGTTGCACTTAGACGAATTAATAGATATAATCTATTATATCGCCTTCTCAAGACCACTAATTTATTGGTTTATGTATCCTATCCCCACACCACCACCCCATCCTCATTTGTGAACTTACAATCACTTAAAACTTCAAATGAAAAAATTAAACCAATTTTATGAAGGCAGCATTACAAAAAAATGAAAACATCAAGACAGTACGATGATTTTTATTTTTTCGATGTTACGAATTCTCTTCATTTTTTTCAACATTAATAGCTAATTTCCAATACACAAGTTATATAATAATAACGAACCGAATAAGTTCCACAGGACTGGAGCGATGCGGTGATCTGCAAGCTGTACAAAGGTATGAGTGTTGGAAATATGTACTTGTTTCGTTTTTTATCAGTAGATGGTGCTGTAGTAAAAATAATGTTGCTATGGTTCCCAAGATGTTTTTCGGTTCTACGTCAGATTTTTATGGAAAATATACCTACTAAGTTAAACGTTTTTATAATGTGATATCATTTAATTTCTCAACTCCTCACCAGCCTAGTATTTGTTCATTTTGGTCCTTCGAGAGCCGGATCCAACACATCCGGAGGTGTGGTGAAGTTTTTGTGTATCAATCTTGGTCGGGCAAGTGGAATGCTTGCGATAGCTGACCAAGATCATAGCATCAAACGATGCTAGTGGCAGCAGCACCAGTGCGGCGGTGAGGAGCAGCAGCAGCTCTGGGAACAGCAGCAACAGCGCGAGAAGCGAGCTACTGCAGACGGTGCCGGGTGACCGACATCGTCAGGACCAACAGGTCAGGTCCGTCCAGGTCGTCAAGTCCGTGACCTGGAGGAGATGTGGGACGAGCGTAACGCGACGTGACGCAACGTCAATCTACCAGTGGACGACTCATCATCAGGTGGACGGTATCAAACGAATTTAAAACTGTGAGTGACCTTTCAATAGGAAATGGAGTCGTTAATTAACAAACAAGAAGATATTTATAGTAGAACAGATAAAGCTCATGTGAACTTTAAAAAATCATCTAAGGAACGAATAACACGTCCTTATTGTAAAGTAAGATTAGAAAGTTTGTAAAAACTGTGGGTTCAGTTAGAAAACGGCCATAGTAAATTGTATGAGGAGTATGGGCCAGATAAGTTGAAACAGAGTCAATATGTGAAGAATAATGTTTATGATTTAGCTGATGAAGTCTATATTCAATACAAAACTGAACTTGAAACTGTGTTAGAATCATTTGATATTAAAGTGCAGGATATAAAAGAAAATTTTAATGCTAGTAGTTCAAAGCAGTATCAGGTAAAATTACCAAAAATAATTATTCCAGTATTTTCAGGAAACTATATCGACTGGGTAACTTCTAGAGATTTGTTCTTATCGCTTATCCATTTTAATACAAGTTTAGATAATGTGCAGCGAATGCAGTATTTGAAGGGATATTTGTCTGGGGAAGCAGAACAACTTCTTCGACAAATACCCATTTCCGATGCGAACTATGACCGATGTTGGGAACTATTGAATTCGCGTTATAACAATAAAAGGTATTTGGTACATTATATAATAAAAAGGCTACTTAGTCAGAAAAACCTTAATAATGAATCAGCAGTTGGGCTAAAAGAATTACTTGATAATACCAACGATTGTTTAAAGGCGCTTTCCAATTTTGGCATTAATGTTGAGTCATGGGACATTTTAGTAATCCATTTAATAACTTTGAAGTTAGATCCAGAATCCCGAAAAGAGTGGGAATTGAATATAACTAAACATAACTCGTCGGAGGAACTTCCCACAATCATTCAGTTTACCGAATTTTTAACTAATCGGTACAGAGCTTTGGAATTTTTGGATATTAAATCTAATTCTGGATCTAGATGTCAAAGTTATCAAAAAAGTAATACAAACAGGGTAAATAGTTTACATGTTGCAGACGTTCAGTGTTTTTTTTGTTCGGAGCCACATAGGCTTAGTTCTTGCAAATAGTTTGTAAAAGAATTGGATTGTGACGCTCGTCGTAGTTTTGTACTAAAGAAAGGTATTTGCTTCAATTGCTTGGGTAACAACCACTCTGCTAAAGTATGTAAGAGTACCGTCAAATGCCGAATTTGTAAACGTCGTCATCATTCTTTACTACACCCTACGAACGGGTTTTCTTCCACTGGTTCTAATATAAAGACACGAGCAAACGCAGAAACGTTGGCAAATAATTAAAACTTACTAACTAAAGAAAACATGGATAGCCCTATTTCCACAAAAAATAGGGAAGGTCAGTCTGTTACTTGTTTTTCGACAGGAAAATTGCGTAATACAGTTTTATTACCCACAGCTCTAATAAGAGCTGAGTCGAAGGCAGGTAATTACCAGGTGGTTAGAGCACTAATAGACCAAGGTTCGCAAGTTTATTTGGTTACTGAAGCTACAGTGCCGTTTTTATGATTGAAGAAAATTCCCTCAACTCATATAATTAAGGGAGTTGGAAGGGACAAGGAAATAACGTCAAGGTCGGTAGTCACAATAAATCTAAGGTCTCGAATAGATTCGCATGTTAATATTCAAGTCCAGGCGTATGTCTTAAAATCTATAACAACGCTTCTTCCAGTTAGGAAGGTAACGACGGTAGAATGGGAAGACCTTCAGGAGGAAAATCGTGCAGACCCACAATATTATACTCCGAATAAAATAAATCTTTTATTGGGAACTGATGTTTATACCCAGATCATTGAAGAAGGTTTGAAAAAGAATGTGGATAAGTCAGTAATAGCTCAATGTTTCAAATTTGGATGGATAATGTCCGGGATAGTTGACACATCTGCTGAGGTTTCTTCGAATGTTGTGGTTAGACTTCCGTTCCAGGAACAGATTTTGACTTGCCAAGTAGGTGGGTTTGAAGAGAAAGCTACAAAAAGATTGCATGCATTACATACCAAATTTAAAAGAAAATACAAATGTGAAAGAAAAGTATAAAAAAGTGAATGGAATACACCTGGATGGGCTATAACTTCCACCATCAACAGGCCACCTATCACATAATGGTTATAGGATACAAATAGTTTATTGTATGTTATTTTTTGTATTGTGTAATCATAATGTTTTTTAACTTTAGTTGTTGATAGGTACTTTCATGGTGGGCGGTGCCCGTGTAAATGTGATAAATATTTAAAGGACTATGTAAAATAGCTCCTTGGTGGGCGGTATGTTGGAAATATGTACTTGTTTAGTTTTTAATCAGTAGATGGTGCTGTAGTAAAAATAATGTTGCTATGGTTCCCAAGATGTTTTTCGGTTCTACGTCAGATTTTTATGGAAAATATACCTACTAAGTTAAATGTTTTTATAATGTGATATCCTCAGATCAAAGAAACAGGCAGATAGAGCGCTCAGAACACGCGAGTGGTTCCACCAAAGCAAATACAAAATCAAAAGCAAATACAAACTTGCGACAGTACCACGCTACGCATCGTCTCGCTCACACGTCACTAGTGATTTGTCATTTTAGGTCAAAACATGCCGTCTTGTGTGTTTAAACACTGCAAAAGTTGTTCACAAAAACTAAGAAAACAAGATCTTTCCACAGGTAACTCTTGTTATTTTTATTGTTTTGGTATTTATTTTCCATGAAATATTTTCGGCTCACTTGAAACACAAAACCTTAACAGTAAGTCGTCTGTGTTGCTAGTTTATGACGAGAAAATTACCCTGAATTAGGGGAATGTGTATTGTGCATAAAAAATATCGATTAATTTATACATACGTAATTGCGTATAAGGAAATATTTTATCTAAAGGGTGCATTTAAATTCATGACGAATATTTTAACCTCCGGCATTACTAACGATACTAATTGTACTACGCAACTCAAAAACATTATTAAATTATTAATGCATTTTAGTATGCAGTATTTATGCAGTATTTAAAACCTCAGAACAGCTTACTAACACATACTACATCACAGTAACAGTCCACTAACACTGCGATCCAAATTATCACTACGAGTGGCGCGAGCGCCGATCACGTCACGGGACAAATCGATCAAATGCGTCAATACACCTGCGCAGTCGTAATGACACGAGGTCACTAGTTAGTTCCGTCCGGGTCGTAAAGACTTCGGGTCTCGGGAGGGCACCCCCGCGCGCGGGGCTGTATTCGTATTTTTGCGTGAGAAAGAGGGACGGAGAGCATGCCTTTAAACTATTTGGTACCTGTAAGGATATGCCACGCTCGCGCTGCTGGATTATTTTATTATTTGATGTACGTTTACTTTTCGTTCCGCGCGCGGTGTACTGAGCTGCGCTTTAAAATTTTAATATTTCAAGACCTATTGGGGGTTATGAAGTATTTCCCTATCTTTGCATCCAACATGGTTATGGGTTTTTTAATATATTTTTTTTTAATGTTATATTTAGGAAACCATATACTCAGAGGCAAAAGCATTGACTGCACGTCTTTATCCACTGTCCTGGTTGAAATCAAATTATTGGAATATATTGGTGTAATGCTACGAATTTCGTCCATCTTGATCCATCTCCGTCGCTTAGCTCTCGAATGAAACAATAACCTATTGACAGTAAAACTAACAGCCATAATTAATTAATAGAATAATTACGTCATATATGTAATCAATTAATGAATAGCTCTATGAAATCGACAGTAAATTTGTTAACAAAATCGCCGGTGAAGCTTTAACACCACGTAAGTTAATTTCGGCGGTATTGACTTTTTAGACCGAGCTTTTTAATATGCATTTTTTTCACTTTCCTGTAAAGTTGCTATTTTGGACTTACGTGGTAACTTCAACGACGAAATAACGTTTTTACAATTTACATCTTTCCTTGATACGCAGTTCGTTAGTGTAGGTTTTATTGTAACCCTTATACCATGTAACAATATCACGTCTGTAATCCCTGAAGCATTATACAGGGCTGGCGTACACTCCCTAGACCTCAACATTAACTTTCACCTACCACTAGGCGAACACAGCTCGATATTCCAATGCGAGTGTGTCACCATGACACAAGCTGCAACAGCCGTAAAGCGTCTAGGGGTTCACAACTACGCAATCAGATTCGTATCTGATAGCGTAGCTGTGCTTATAGCCCTAGAAAACAAACAAACTAACAGTAAATTAATATTTGAATGTCACCTCGCCCGGGAGAGTATATCCTTGTCCAACAGAATCACCCTCCAGTGGATTAAGGGGCACAGTGGATCCCTTGGCAATGACGCCGCAGACAAACTTGCTAAGAGAGGTTCCGAGATGACAGTGCTAGGCCCGTACCCACTCCTTCCCCTACCTTTCTCACAATTCTGTACATGGATTCGCCAGAAATCAACTGAACTACATAACAACAAATGGTCACGGTCTACAGACTGCAGGCAGTCAAATATGGCAATGCCAAGTCTGCATCCGCGATTAACAAAACGACTGCTCAGCCTAAGTAGAAATAACTTTAGAATAATAATAGGGACAATAACGGGACATTGCACCCTAAACAAACATCTCTTTAACATAGGCGCCATGGACAGCCCACTCTGCAGGGGCTGCTGTGACGCCGAAGAATCAGCCACCCACGTCATCCTGGAATGCGAGGCCGTGGCTAACCAACGCAAAACAAATCCTCGGAACGGTGAGGTCGCTCCGCGAAGCCTGTGAAGCTCCCAGGAAACTTCTGTGTTTCTGCCCGCTTAGCATGAACGCCGTAGAAACGAAAGAGACTCGACAAATCTTTTGTTCATCTGTCATTGAATCGACAAAATGACAGATGAACAAAAGATTTGTCGATTCTCTTTCGTTTCTACAGCGTTCATGCTAAGCGGGCTGGGTGGAGCTAGGCTGGCTAACTTAGCCAGGGCACCTACGCACAACGGACCGAATGAGAGTCTTAGTGCGGAAAATGGAGTCCTTACTCTACTCTACTCTACAGAGGTGTACCTAATACTCGTAGTGCACCCACATTTAGCCCGTATTGTTTTAGTCCTATGTAATACTTTGCCTGACCTGAGACTGATCACTAGACTAACGACGCAGAAAATATGTATGACAATATCTACGATAAGCAAGTTCAATTTTCACTGCCTCCGAGATGACACGGTAAAAATTGAACCAGACTAACTAACTACTACTATCAAATGAAGACAACTGTCTTAAAATATTGTATTAACGGTAATATTTATAATTTTGAGAGAACCAAGGTTACCGACGTAGCCCGAAGAATTGCCAAACTTAAGTGGCAGTGGGCAGGGCACATTGCTCGCAGAACGGATGGCCGATGGGGCCGAAAAGTTCTGGAGTGGCGACCGCGAACCGGAAGACGTTGCGTTGGAAGGCCTCCCACTAGGTGGACTGATGACCTGGTGAAGGTTGCGGGAATCCGCTGGATGCGAGTCGCGCGGGACCGGTCAATGTGGCGACACTTGGGGGAGGCCTATGTCCAGCAGTGGACGTCTTTCGGCTGAAATGATGATGATGATGATGATTATAATTTTGATCCATTTCCAGATGATACTGATGATTGTGGAGAACGGGAGATGGTAGGCAAAACGGTAAACACTGAACCAGACTTTGTAACAAATCTACTTGCTCCTATTTAAAATAAATGGATAAGCAGACTTGTTCAATTCAAATTGAATTAGGGAAAGATAAAAAATACAGCTAGTTATAAAAAACCTACCTAGCACGCACTGTCTATAGTTTTATAGTTCACACACTTAGATGGATTGGAATCCGCTCAGCACTGTAGGGTACGGGGACAGGCGTCAGGGTAGCAGGTCGATACCAGAGCAACTTCGAGCTTCAGCTCTGAAGTAGTAGAAGTGGCGGCAGTGCAGATCTCAGAGTCCACCGCGCGACAGCTCTGTAGTAAGGCAGTGTGGATCTCAGGGCCAGACGTAGAATAGCTTTGCGAGACAAGTAAGTCAGGCATGTAGTTAGCTTCCACAGATCGGGAGTAATAGTCCCAGGTGGATTTTAAGCTGGATCCCCTGGGTAGTTTAAGTATCTGACAGCGAAAACCAAGCTGTTATCTGATGTTCATCAGATCAGATTCCAGAGTAGACTTTTCAGCCGTCCGTCAGCTCGTTTCTCCAAAGTAGTCTTCCTTTTTCAAATATCCTTTTTCTTAGTGTGGCCGTCATCTCATATGACAAGTGTAGTCGGCCAGGACATAACCATGAGTGCGTAAAAATTTTTACAATATAATTTAATATTAAGTTATTTTGTAAACAATCGTAATAATCTACAAAATATAATGGCTAAACACATATTGATAAAAATAATTTAAATTTTACAAACCAAAAAGTAACTATCATAGACTAAGCAGAAAAGTAACTGACAGTTTGACAATTTGACGCTTGACGTAAGTGTCACAACATGAAAATTATAAGTTCATATTTTATTTCAGCTATTTTTAAGTAAATAATCGTATTTAGATCGATTTGCTGAGTGTAGATATATAAACAAATAAAAAGGATGATAAATAGTATTATGAATGGTGAATATGAGCCGTAAGTATAGCATAATACTATAACTTACCAACTATAATACTAATTACAAATAAGGTTAACTTTAATTAATATTGTAATCGGCAATATCAATAATTTTGATCCCAGTTCATGAATTTGTTTTAAATGTTTTCATTTTTTATGCCAAACTTAAGAGGCTGTGGGCAGGGCACATTGCTTGCAGAACGGATGGCCGATGGGGCCGAAAAGTTCTGGAGTGGCGACAGCGAACCGGAAGACGTTGCGTTGGAGGGCCTCCCACTAGGCGGACCGATGACCTGGTGAAGGTTGCGAGAATCCACTGGATGCGAGTCGCACGGCACTGGTCAATGTGGCGACACTGGGGGAGGCCTATGTCCAGCAGTGGACGTCTTTTGGCTGATATGATGAATGACGATGATTTTTTATCGTCAACGGTTTCTTCGTAGTACTTAGTCCCTCTCTTAGAGAGTGTTAGGACAAAAGAAAAAAAATGAATATTCCACAAAATCAATTTACTAAAGTTTGTATTACAAAAATGCAAACTGCAGAAATACAATAGTGTAGTTAGTAATGAGACACATCAGATTGAATTGTAACGCAGCGTCTACGTAGAACAGACCACACACACGTAACTTGCTGAATGATGCTCGATGCAAGCGCAACACATTCTTGTATATTTTTTTTTCGTATTCTGCAAAAATTATAACATTTATTATAAACAATGATACATCTACAATTGTTGCATAGGCTTCTAAGTTTATCTTGAACAATACTTTATTTTTGTTAATGGAATACATGTCTGTGATTGCTGAGTCTAATCAATCAAACGTAGTTTTAATGCTGCCTTCTCTGTATGCATAACTATAAGTATGTTGTTATAGCACAGAACATATTATGTAAAAAGGTTTATTTTTAACCAGAGCAAGCTGACATCAAAATCTGTGTGCAAGTGTCTTGAACATTTTGAATAGCCGAGTAGAACTTCTCGCATTGTTTGACCAAAATTGCTTGCCACATTAAATTGTGGAGCAACTTGATGAACATTATCGCCATCGGTAAAATTCTCTTATCCTGAAACAAAAGAAGCAATAAATTGTACATTCTCAAAGCATGAAACAAAAAATTGTAGTGAAATTCATTTTATCTTTCCTTTTTTCTTTCATCATCATTATCATCAACATCATCAGTTTACAGTAATCCATTGCTAGATACGGGCCTCTCCAATTGCACGGCACTCAACTCAATTCTCTGCAACTTCAATCCTACTACTACCATCCACCTTGCGGAAATCGTCACACGATGACGTCTCTGCCCTCATCCAAATTTATTTGGTGTTGACGCAGCATTTCTCCTTCTCCCGTACATCTTTATCATCCATTTTTGAAGTCATCCCTATTGTAAACATTTTATCTGAAATTCTTTACACCCTGTTCTTCATACCCCCAAACTGGGCGGCAACTGTCAATTGTCTCATTACACAATCTATATCTATCTCTGCTTTGGTATTTCACTATATAAAAAGCAATTCAGAACCATGTGTTTATTTACTGTCAGTCTAGCTTTTTCAAATTAAAAGTAACATGTAAAAAATGAACAACATAATTATCTGCCTAGCCTTTTCCCGACTATGTTGGGGTCGGCTTCCAGACTAACGGGATGCAGATGAATACCAGTATACTCGTACATGTAGCGACTGCTTATCTGACCTTCAAAAACTTGATACAGATTGTCAGACTTTCAGACGACTGTCACTAATCAATCAAGTATTACTTACCACGTCGTTTATAACCATGCAAACTTGGGACACGTCAATCATTGCTTTAGTATGTATTAAACCGTGGGCGAACGTTTTTATAATGTAATAAAGTATCTGGAAGGAAACATATTTTAATTATATTTTTGGCATAGTATCATAAAAATGAAAACGGTAAGATACTTACAAATTGCTGAAAAATATTTTTGAAATTATCGTAACACTCTAAAATGTCGACGTATGCTTGGAACACTCTTGTGCAATAATTTTCTTCGTGCACGACATTCAATTCTCTGGAATTGAAATCTCGAGTATTCCACAATACAACTTTATTTTTCAAAAAATGAATAATTCGGACGGCATAAACAATATTAAAATCAAAAACAATCAAAAGGTAGAAAGCATACATCGAATAAAAAGGTACACCTATCTGTATGTTAAAATAAGTGTCAACAATTGCATAAACTCCCAGAACTTCTAGTACCATAACCCAATTCCATAAGATAATTTTGTATTCACTATCAACACTATTAACAAATGTGTGCACTTTTTGGAATGTAAGAACAAACTGTACATTATTTTTGGTTTGAGTGATTCCATTCACGCAATTTATTACGAACCCGAAACAACAGAAGAAGCAGCCACCAAAAGATATAATATACATGAAATTATTATATGCAAAGCTGCTGTCAGTGAGCACAGCATAGTTACAGTGAACGAGTGCAAGAATGAACGCTAGTGTTCCAATAATCGAAACACAGTTTGAGATGAGGCTATTTGGAGTTATAATATTGTCTTTGATGCGATATTTAGGACAGAACATGATGTATTGCATCAGATTCAAAGGCAAGAGCATTGCCTGCATATCTTTGTCCACCGTGTTGTTTGAATATGTTTTTTCAAAATTTAATAATGCTTTCATTTTCCTCAACGAAAACAGCAGCTTTGCAACTCACAAGTGATACTGAATCGATG